>CM057479.1:7517500-8767500 GCA_030035585.1 Dugong dugon | reverse complement strand
GCCACTACATTTGGGGAGAGTTTGTTAAACAGCAGTGTTGCTGTTGTGTGCCGTTGAGTAGATTCCGACTCAGAGCGACCCTATAGGACAGAGTAGAGCTGCCCCATAGGGTTTCCAAGGAGCGGTTGGTAGATTCGAACTGCTGACCTTTTGGTTAGCAGCAGTAGCTTGCACCATCAGGGCTCCAAGAGTTCCAAGCAGAACCACAAATAGATTTCCCACATTAATGAACTGGAAAGTAAGTAAAGAATTGTAAAATAAACATAGCAGCTAGCCCACTAGGAAAGGTAGTGCTCACTCTTAATAAACAAAACAAACAAAAATCAGAAATGCAGATAGGCTTAAACTAGTCTATAATTCCTTAATGCTCCATTGCCCACGAGAAAACCCAGGATGTGGTTTTCTGAAGGCCCTAGAAGGAGTTAAGTCTCCGCCCTCCAGCTGTAAATCGCCTGGATAAATGGCCCTTTCACAGTCCACAGTCCAAACACCCTGAGAGGTATCCAGGAGGCAAACGATGCAGGTAGTAGAAGTACCACCCATTTCATATCATCCCACCCTTTTTCGATCACCCCTTTGGCAAGGTCAGGCACACCGATCACACCACATGAAAGCACCAGCAGTGTCTTGCAGTAAAATAAGTAGGCAGAGAACATTTCCTAGGAAGACACCAGCTCTGACTCACCATCTCTCAGGTATTTGTTCTGAGTTATTTTTATGATAGCAACTATCGATTTACAGTTATACATTCATTATTTTCCTCTTTGGCTGCCCTGATTACCTCTGGGACTGTGTTTGTGGCCCCCAGTGATCTTGCCTGTATTTCTCTAGTATCACTCAAGTGGCCTTTGAGAACCTCCTCTGCTTGGCTCTTTACATCCAGAGACAGGCTGGAAACAGCCTTGGCCGCACTTCCATCATCCTTCCCTCTGAGCTCCAGCGGTCCTGCTGCCCGCTCAGTGATTTCTGGTTCTGGCCTTTCATTGCTCCCTTTTCATCCCCTTCCAAACCTTTGTCCCTTCACAAATGACAACCCCTTGCTGTGCTGTCCAAAAAAAATCAACTAGGAATTTTTCAAGAGCAATAGGAATATCTGCTGGGTACATCATTTCAAGTCAGCCAATTTCTCTGTTAAAGAGTTTTAAAAATACCAAATTAATCAGTTTCTTGATTCTTATTGTTTAAACCAGTTTCTGTAGAGAGTACGAAAGTTATAATGACTTTCAACCTTTATCTTTAGTGTATAAAAATCTTAGCATTCTGAAAAGCGTAGTTCTTTTTTTTTTTTTTTTTTTTTGCATTTTCAAGTGGTCAGTTTTATTCAGATCCATTCTATCAAAAAGCCATTCCCAAATTTTGGCTTATGATGTTGTGGTTGTTGTTGTCAGGTGTTGTCGAGTTGGTTCTGACTCAAAGCCACCCCAGGTGCAACAGAACGAAACACTGCCCAGTCCTGTGCCATCATCACAATCGCTGCTATGTTTGAGCCCATTGTTGCAGCCACTGCATCAGCCTAGCTCATTGAGGACCTTCTTCTTTTTTGCTGACCCTCTACTTTACCAAGAATGATGTCCTTCTCCTGGGAATGGTCCCTCCTGATAACATGTTCAAATTATGTGAAACGAAGTCTCCCCATCCTTGCTTCTAAGGAGCATTCTGGCTGTACTTCTTCCATGACACATTTGTTCTTTCTTCTGGCAGTCCATGATATATGCAATATTCTTTGCCACCACCTTAAGTCAAAGGAATCAGTTCTTCTTTGGTCTTCCTTATTCATTGTCCAGCTGTCTCACACATACGAAGCAATTGAAAATATCTTGGCTTTGGTGATATTTACAACATGGCTTGAAAACATCAGATGCTCCTTAGCCCTCAAAGTGACATCTTTGCTTTTTAACACTTCGAAGAGGTCTTTTGTAGCAGATTTGCCCGATGCAATGCATGCTTTGATTTCTTGACTGCTGCCTCCATGGGTGTTGATTGTGGATCCAAGTAAAATGAAATCCTTGACAACTTCAATATTTTTTCCTTGTATCATGATGTTCCTTATTCCTACATGATGTCTAGTAGTGAGGATTTTTGTTTTCTTTATGTTGAGGTGAAATCCATACTGAAGGCTGCAGTCTTTGATCTTCATCAGTAAGTGCTTCAAGTCCTTTTCGCTTACGATGCCATTGCTCAAATGGTTACTCCCTGCCTTCACTTTGTGCATGGTCACCAAGTCTAAATGACCAACAAATGCTGCCCAACTCTGTGATACCAAGTCATCTTTCAGAAGGACCACTGAAACTGATGTCTTCCTACTTCTCCCTATGGCAATATATATTCTTCACTATCAACAGAACTCTCTCTCTTAGTCAAAATGGAATCTGTCGTGTCTCCAGTTAACTTTGGCTGCCCCACGCCTCCTCAGCTCACAAATAAAAAGTGCAGATTTCTTGTCATACAATGGACAACCTTCACGGTCTGCCACTAACAATACAATATGTGCCTCCAAAAAAAAAAAAAAAACTTTAAGATGTTTACCCTCCTAGGAATTGCTGGATAAACAAATGTTCTCAGAAATAGATAATAAAGGAAACATATTTCAATTTCCTCATCTCACAGAGGTAAGTTGAAGGATCAAGATTATGTTAAGGAAAATCTTTTTCAACAGAATTTTGCAGAGAATTTCATGCTGAAATTACTTCTTATTTCTTGAAATTTAATATAATGATGTTAGGAAAAAATAATTATAACTTTAGTTAACTACCCTGGTTGCAGTGGTTAAGAGCTTGGCTGCTAACCGAAAGATCTGCAGTTCGATTCCAGCAGCCATTCCTTGGAAGCCCTATGGGGCAGTTCTATAGGGTCGCTATGAGTCAGAATCTACTTGATGGCAACGGGTTTGGTTTCTTTATTATTATTATTATAATAAAATTGTGCAAATAGGAAACATAATCTGACAGTTGTGTTTGAGAGGGTATTTTCTAAATAGCACATGGACATACAAAACATCCCTAAAGCTAAACCTGACTTTAAACGCACATAATTATCAGGATAAATTCACATTGCAAAAATACCATTGCCTATGATAGCTCAGTTTCACCGGAAACGTTTAATGTTGGCAAGAGCACGAATTGTTAATTTTGTAATCTCAGTGCACATTGGAAAGTGGGTGGTGGGTTATTTAGACTCACGCATGTCAATGACTTCTATCAAAACCATTAAAAAAAATGCTTGACATTAGCATCATCATATGTTTATGATTTGAAATCTGGTTATGCAGTGTTTCGCTTATGTTTTATTTGAGAAATGATTCCTTAAATTAAAGAAAAGAAAGAAAGAAGCAGGAAAAGGTACTTATTTCAGGATATTCTTTCAATTTCACTGGCCTTTACCCCAGCCCACCTACACACTTTGCAACAAAGTCAGTCTGGCAAGCAAACGCATTATGAAGAAAGATATTCTTCCTGACATTTATGGGTTTATTTTTTGAGAAGAAATTTAAAAACTTTCCAAATATGTAGAAATCCATTAAAAGAAATGGTGTGGGAGAGGCAGAACTCGATTTTATGGTATTGCCATGTCGTTGCTTAGCTGCTCTCACCACGTAAACCTTCTTTCCAATTAGGCTGAGCACCACGACAAGCAGAAAACACATAAACATCCTAAACACATACTGAATGTGCCACTTCAATTTGCCACCAGCCTATTACAACATATCTGTCAAATACTCCAAAGGAGTATGCCGCGCTGCACCACACAGACATTTAATACCGTTCCCCTCCAACATCAAGTGCTTTAAAAACGTCGCACACCCCTAATGCGGTAGATAAACATTTTATCTTTCTACTTTTGATGTAATATAATTTTCAGCCTTTGATCTAATATAATTTAAGGTGTGTCAAGACGGGTTTTGGCAGAGCAGGCTGGTGAACAGAAAGGTTTAGCACGTGGATTGCTGGAGAGCCACATCCCAGACATGGGCTTTTGGCACGAGTGGGGACTGCACAGCCAGTTTGACTACAGGAAATAAAAGAGGTGCTGTTTAAGAGAAAGAACTTGGGTTAGGATGGAATTGCTGCTGAAAAAGATGTTCAATTCACATTGCCACATGGCTTTTTGGGAACAATTCCCATGTATATGAGCCATAGGCTTGGCACTTGGAGCTGCGTTTGGATCCGCGGCGAGCTCTTACTGCTTTGAAGCGGTATGAAGGTAAAGTCACGTTGCCCCACCTTCCCGGTGAAACTTATTGACGACTGCAGTAAGAAGATCTGAGTAAAGGGCTCCACTAATTGATCTTGTATTTTAATGTCGGCATCTATAAATACACTATAAAATACAATTAAACATTGCTCTATAATTTGAGATAGATGTATTCTGCTAATTCATGAGGACAATGAGAGACAACAATTTCTTTTTATGTGGAAAATTTGTGTAAAATAAATATACCATATTTTTACACAGTTTTTGTCAACAGCACAACCCCATCCCTCATTATTTTCCTAGGACACTATGCGCTTTATTTACGTGGGCTGTTATTTCTGAAAAATAGGGTAATATGTATCAAATAGTAGTAAATTTGAAAAAAATACTGCTATGTCATATATTGCTTCTGTGCAACTATATAAAATTCAACAAAAAAATAATTCTCCAGTGAATTAAAAATCATATCGCACACCAAAAACCTTCAAGGGCAGTATGCATTCATTCATTCTTTTATTTTTTTATTCATTTATTTAGACATCATATTTACTAAACCAAACGTGCACACACACAAACCCATTGCCAACGAGTTGATTCCAACCCTGTAGGACACAGTAGAAGTGCCCCATGGGGTTTACAAGGAGAAGCTGCTGGATTCACACTGCTCACCTTTCAGCTAGCAGTCGAATGCTTAACACCTGTGCCACCAGGGCTCCTTATATTTACTAGACATTATATTTAGTTTGGGGAAAATTACGCCAAATGTTATTAAAATAAGTAATAAATCCAATTCTCTTCTGTTTGTTTCTGTTATTGTCATATTTCACATGAACCCAAACGTATAGAATTTTAAAAATGTAATGTGATGGTGTTGGGGCCCTGGTGGTGCAGTGGTTAAGCACTTGGCACCTAACTAAAGATTGGCAGTTCTAATCCACCAGCCGCTCCTTGGAAACCCTATGGGGCAGTTCTACTCTGTCATAGGGTCACTACAAGTCGGAATCGACTGGAGAGCAACAGCTTTGTTTTTGTTTTTTTTTTAATGATGGTATTAAATAATAGAAGTAAAAGAGCATGGATTTTGCAGAGAGATACGTATTTAAATTCTCACTCTCAATAAATATTTGGGTAGTATAGAATAGGTAATTGAACTCTCTGAATATTTCATAGCTGTGCTCTCCAATGTGTGTGGTTTGTAACTATGAGGGTATTTTTATTTTAACTGTTTCTAACCATGATCTAGAATAACACGGACTTTAAAAAAAAACTAGTTATTTTGTGAATTATAATATGTGAATCAGTATTTAAAAGAGGCTGAACTCTTTTCTGTCAGGCTGATTCCGACTCATAGCGACCCTATAGGACAGAGTAGAACTGCCTCGTAGGGTTTCCAAGGAGTGGCTGCCAAATTCGAACTGCCGACCTTTTGGTTAGTAGCCGAGCTCTTAACCCCTGCAGCACCAGGGCTCCTTTAAAAGGTATAAAGGGGTATAAAAAAATAGCAATTTTCCTTCTCTTTGCTGCTATTCCTCAGCAGCTGGTTTCCCTCCACATAGACAATAATTTTCTTTTGTATCTTCCAGGAGATACCCGCAAATATCACCTGTATATGTCGATGTGCATATGTATACCCCAACACCAAACTCATTGTTGTAGAGTCCATTCCGACTAACAGACCCTATAGGACAGAGTAGAACTGCCCCATAGTGTTTCCAAAGCTGTAATCTTTACATAAGTAGACTGCCACATCTTTCTCCCAAGTGGCGGTGCTGGGTTTGAACCACAGAACTTTTGGTTAGCAGCCAAGCACTTGAACCACTGTGCCATACTATGCATACTATTTCATTAGACGGATGTTTCATAATTATAATTTAGTCACTTACTGATGGACTGTAGACTACTTTATGTTCACTATGAGTCAGAACTGGCTCCACGGCAATGGGTTTATTGAGTCTATCAGGTATTAAAAAGAGCTCTGGTGGCACAGTGATGAGTGCCCCACTATGAACTGAAAGCTTGGCAGTTCGAACTCACCAGCTGCTCTGAGGGAGAAAGATGTGGCAGTCGGCTTCTGTAAAGATTTGCAGCCTTGGAAAACCTGTGGGGCAGTTCTATTCTGTTTTATAGGGTCATTATGAGTTAGAATTGACTGATTGCAATGGGTTTGGTTTATTGGTTTATTCTGTCAAAGTCCCTGGCTGGTGCAAATGGTTAAGGCACACAGTTGCTAACCAAAAGGTTGGAGATTTGTGTCCACCCAGATACTACTTGGAAGAAAAGCCTGGCAATATACTTTTGAAAAACCAGCCATTGAAAACCCTATAGACATAGTTACACTTTGGCATATATGTAGTCGCCGTGAATCAGAGTAGACTCAACGCAAATGGCTAATTTATTCCACCTTTGCTGTACTTTTTATTTCTCTCCTTTCTTGCTTTATTTTTTTAAAGGTGGGAAGGAGAAGAGAGGACTAGTTGATAACATTTTTTATTCAAATTTTTTTCACAACTTGTTTAAGTGATACATACCGTATTTCTAGTCTTTATTTAGAAATTTTATCACAGATACTTAATTTATCTAAATCTCCTGAATAGTACAATAGCATCAGAATTCCATTCTTTTGTTTTTATCTCCCATTTGAATTATATGCTATGATGGAGAATATTTTAACTCTATATTTTGTTTATTTTTACTTGCCCTATGAGAAATCACTATTGTTTTTACAACAAAGTTTACATAGATTTACTTACATGTTGCTGTTGTTAGGTCCTGTCTAGTAGGTTCTGACTTGTAGGGACCCCATGTACAACAGAAGGAAACACTGCCCAGTTCTGTGGGCAATCATTGCTATGTTTGAGCCCATTGTTGCAGCCACTGTGTCAATCCATCTTGTCGAGTGTCTTTTTTGTTATGTTTACCTACGTATCTATCCCAATATTTGCCTGTTCATTCTCCCTGCATCTCAGATCTTCCATCAGGGTTAACATTCCTTGTGATTGACTTTCATCGTTTGCTATTATTTTTAATGAGGTTGTGCTGGTAGTAAATTCTCTCTGTGCTTTCGTGTTGGATAAATGTCTAGTTTTTGTTCTTATGCTTCAGAGAAATTTCCACCTAGTATGGAACTCAAGGTTCACAGTAATTTTCTTTCAGCCTATGAAGATATTATCTCATCTTTTGGCTTACATTGTCGCTGCTGATAAATTTATCACAGACTTAAATGTTACTCCTCTCAGGTTAACCTCTATTAATCAATCTCTCTCTCTTTAATGGTTACCTTACATTTTTTTTCTCTTTGTAGTCTTTGCCTGACATGTCTAGATCTACACTTCTTTTTATTCAACTGCTTGGAACCTGTTGGAATTCTTGAATGTGTGTCTTGGTGTCTTTCATCAGTTCTGAGAATTTCTCGGCCCTTATTCCTTCAATTTTTACGCCAACCTATTCTCTCTCCTTTTCTGCCTTGGATTCTGATTCAACATACTTTAGACCTCTCACTCTGCCCACAATGTGCACCTTCTCTGCTGTAGTTTAAACACTTTCTTCTAACTTCTTGTAATTCCTTCATTCTATTTTCATACGTTGCCAATATCCTGATTATTTCAGCCATTGAGTTTGTAGTTTCACTGGTTTAAAGAAGTTTCCTTTTGACCCTTTTCAAATATTTTAGATCACTCTATAGCATTTCCATTTCTTTACACATATTTACTTTTTTTTTTTTTTTTCTTTAGCTTTACTAAACATGGTTGCTTCCGAGTCTGGGTCTTATAATTCTAATATCCGGTGACTTTGGGGGTGGTTTTTATTGGTTCTCATTCATGGACAATTTTGTACCTGAGCTTGGTTAACTTGTACTGTGTGATGTCCAGTTTGCTTGAAAACTGATTTGAATGACTTGAAGCCTACAATGTAAGTGCACTGTTCCAGAGATTAATTGACTATGTTTCTGTCACACTCAGGTTGGGGACATTAACAATCTGAGAATACCTTAAACAAAATTCACGGTTCAAGGATCCCTGGACTACCTGAGGCAACGTGCACCTGGGTTGCAAATACCTGGTTTACTTTTGATTCACGTTTACCTGGAGGGAGAACCTCTGGGTTGTCAGCTTAATTTGAGTAAAGACTTCTATTAGATTCTCTGGCTTTTTGCTTCAGCTTCTGTCTCCTCAGTCCCATAAGGTGTTCAATGTAAAGTTTCAAACGTTTCTACGTTGGGAAATAACCTCACGGCCATAAGGTTTCTGAGTTCAGCTTCCCTTCAGTTTTGGCCTTGTAATTCCTTCATATTTTTCTACCCTAAACTACTCCCATTCTTCCTCCATCATAATACAAAACTTCTGAGCACATAAAAAAATATAAACTGACTTACAAGTGGTGTGTGGAGGGAAGAAAGACAGAATTTGTCTGCACTGATATCTGTGCTCCAACCAAGTCAGGCCAAAACGCCTAGTTACACATGTTAAAGACAGAGAACACGGGAAGTAAAAATGCTTGATTGGATACGGTAACTGAGATATTCAGGGATTGTTCTCTGCTGATAGTTTTGTTGATCTATGTTATAACTTTATAATTTCAGTTCAGAGTTCAATAACTTTCAGATTTTTATTATAATTCCGTGTTTTCTGTTTTTCCATTCCCACACCTCTAAAACTTTATTGTAATTAACAGGAAACGGAAGATGTTTCCATCATGCAGATATTCCCTTTCCCATCGCTTCAGTGGATGAAACAAACAAACGCGTAAGCCAGGAATACCCTCCACCGCATTCACTGCATTATCAACATAATGAAATCAGGGATCATTTTAGTTTCTCACCACTCCTTCCCCCACTTTCTATCTGGCTCAGAGTAAATACTCCCAATAAGTATGTTTTGAGTTAACATGAGACGAAAAAGCAGGCAATGGAGACAATATCTGTGCAGCAAGAGATAACTGAATCTTTACACTAGAGTTGGAGCCCTGGTGGCTTAGTGGTTAAGCACGCAGCTGCTAACTAAAACATCCGCAGTTCGAATCCACCAGCCGCTCCTTGGAAACCCTATAGGGCAGTTCTACTCTGTCCGATAGGGTCGCTGTGAGTCGTAACAACAGCAACACTAGATTAGGAAAGTTTTGTGTGAACTTTAGTTCCAGACAGTGTTATATAATCACGAACATATAATTTCCAGCCTCAGTGAATGTATGTAAATTCTTTTTTTTTTTTGGTTATCTGAGTGTACTTTTTATTTATTTATTTTATTGTGCTTTAGGTGAAGAATTTACAGAGCAAATTAGTTTCTCATTAAACAATTAATACACATATTGTTTTGTGGCATTTATTGCCAACCCTGTGACATGTCAACACTCTCCCTTTCTCAACCTCTGGTTCCCCATTTCCATTCCTCCGGCTTTCCTGTTCCCTCTTGCCTTTTTGTCCTTGCCCCTGGGCTGGTGTGCCCATTTAGTCTCATATACATCATTGAGCTATATATATTGTTTGTTTTATGGGCCTGTCTAATTTTGGGCTGAAGGATGAACCTCAGGAGTGACTTCATTACTGAGTTAAAAGGGTGTCCAGGGGCCATACCCTTGGGGTTTCTCCAGTCTCTGTCAGACCAGTAAGTTGGGTGTTTGTTGTGAGTTTGAATTTTGTTCTACATTTTTCTCCCGCTCTGTCCAGGACCTTCTATTGTGATCTCTGTCAGAGCAGTAGGTGGTGGTAACCAGGCACCATCTAGTTGTGCTGGACTCAGTCTGGTGGAAGCTGTGGTAGCTATGGTCCGTTAGTCCTTTGGACTAATCTTTCCATTTTGTTTTTGGTTTGCTTCATCCTCCCTGGCTCCAGATGGGATGGGAGCAGTAGATGTATCTTAAATGGCCTTTTGCAAGCTTTTAAGACCCCAGACGCTCCTCACCAAAGTAATATGTAGAACATTTTCCTTATAAACTATGTTATGCCAGTTGAGCTAGATGTCCTTCAAGACCATGGTCCCCAGCCCTCAGCCCAGTAACTCGATTTCCCCATGGGAGTTGGGATGTATCTATGGAGCTTCTATGACTTTGCCTTGGTCAAATTGTGCTGGCCTTTCTCAGTATTGTACATATGTTCTTAAACTGAATTCTCAAGACAGCATAGTTTTAAAAATCCCAAGAACTTACTGGCTATAATAAAAATAATGATGTTGTTATCAGCTACCAACGAGTTGCCCCTCAACAGATGACGACCCCACGTACAAATGGGATAGGATCGTTATGATCCATAGGGTTTTCTTTGGCTTATCTTTCAGAAGTAGATCACCAGGCCTTTCTTCCTAGTCTTAGTCTGAAAGCTCTGCTAAAACCCTTTCAGCATCAGAGCAACATGCGAGCCTCCAATGACGGCCAGATAGCAACTGCTCATGAGGTTCATTGGCCGGGAATCAAACCCAGGTCTCCTGCATGGGAGGTGAGAATTTTAACCACTGAACCACCACTGACTGTTCCCACCATTTCCTCTGTCAGGCGCTAAACATACTTTACATTATCTCATTTACTCTTCAGTAGAATATCATGATGTAGAATTTATAATTTTTCATTTTATAGGTGAAGAAACTTAAGTTCAAAAGCAACTTGCCCTGCAGTATCCAGCTGCACGCCAGGATTTGAACTCAGATGGGAGCGTCTACAAGGCAACTTGGAGTTCCAAGGTGAAAAGCAATCAGATATTACAGTCAGGATTCTTGATGAGGAAAATATCACTTTGTCAAGTACACCTATATTTCAGTTTCTTCCAAGTTTTGCTGGAGTGACCCGTGCAGACTTTCTCAAGAGGCTACCTGTGTGGACAGTATGGTTTGTTTAGTAGTTTATCAATTTGTTTATATATTAAAGCTCTTTTATGATTAATTTACAAGTTTGCTTTAAAAAGGACTTTCATAGCACTGGAAATGGCCAAGATCAAACGTCACCTGCAGCTTTGCATGCCTAAGGAGTGACTTAGCACAGGATCATGAACTATTTATCCTAGATAATCTTGCTGAGGACAGTTAATTTTTATTCATCATTCTGGCGAAAATAAAGCTTTCAGATATGGATAGTCAAGAATTTAACTGGAAATTCTGATGTTTTTCCCATAAAAAGTAAGCCCAATTATGTTTCAAAATCAACTCTTAGAGTTTCGTAGTGGCTGTAAAGGAAGCTATGTGTGTCCACATACCTGGTGGCGTTTTGCAGCAAGTGCTAGATAACATAGCTGTCAGAACTTTCATTCCTGGACTGTTTTGCTTCTTTGTGTTTAAACTGGCAGCCTTACTGTTGCTCTGCTACACTTTTGCATCTAATTGCCTCAAATTTTATAGTGAGCAAAAAAGTAATTTATTTGGAAATACGCATTCAAAAATATATAGAGAATGATCTCATGTTGGAGGAATTTAAAAAGGTAAAAAAGCAACTTCAGCACTCAGTTAATGTTTAGCTTTTTTAATTTTATTTTCCACTAAAGTGATCTTCCCCTTGAGGCTAATTATGATTCCAGTATTATTAAAAGAACTTCTGCACATTTTGGCCTAATCTTTTTAAATAATCAAATGACTGTGTTTAAAACTATTTTTGGAAAAACAAATATCTAAATATAAATGTAACAACATTAGAAAATCGAAAAATTTTATGTGATTAGAACAGTTGAATTCAAGCTAAGAGTTTTGATGATAATTCACTCAAAGGTACTAAATCTGCATTAAATGGCTTCTCATAGCTCCCCAATTATAAATTGTATTCCATGGAGATTCTTTTCATTTGCTAGGGTACCTCTTAATTCACTGAGTAGTCAGTACTCAGGTGGCCTAAAAGAGCAAATACAGCTTCCAACGTGTCTTGCCCAAAATTAGGAACAATCTATACAGAGTGTGTGAATCAGCCTCATTACCCAAAATTTCTTCTAAACAGGTAAGTTATTGCTTAAATACAGTTATGTCAGTAAAAAACAGAATCTCTCTATTAAAATCAATATTGTGCTAAGGTAATAAACATAGAATACATTAGGAAATGTGTAAATTTAAATGAGTGCCAAGTATTTAGATTTTCTAAGAGAAAACAAGTTTTTTCCTTAAGGATTGTCTAAGAAAGTTTTTTGTTTGTCTGTTTTTATTCTGTATATATACGTGTATGCATATATTATAAAATGTATAAACCACCAGGGGGATCATTTTAAAACATCTCAATTTTATATGAAATAACATGAAACTGGACACGCATGTCGTGGTCAGTTCTGTTTATTATTTTATGAGCTCTCACAATACAGATTTGAATTTGGTTTGCCAATTGCAGTATCAGAATTAATGTATTAAATTAAAAAATATACTACCATGTTTATCAAAATTTTCACTGCAGATAAAACCAGTATCTGTTGCTTCAGATCTTTTTTTGAGAACCAAACCAGGAGTGTGTGTTTATATTTTTTTCATATAATCATAAACTTGGCAGGAACCTTTAAGGTCATCTTGCTTAGGTTTTCACTCAGGATAGGAGTATCCTAAAGTCTATCAATGATCCACAGCTCATTATATAATCCCAGTGATAAGAAACTCAACCTTTGTATTATTTTTTAAATCGTTATATTCCATTATGAGACAGATTATATATTTTTATGAATTCCTTTGTGCTACTCCACAAAAACAAAAATTATATCCCTCTTTCGAAGATATATTATACGTATTTTTTTTTCAACAAGTATTCACTAGCTCAGTGATTTTTATTGATTTTGGGGGAACTTTTTAAATGATTCTTATTAAAATACATAAAGAGCAAGAAAGTCGGATAAAATACACTATTCCCTTTTGACATATAAAGCTTCACAATTTAAAATTCCTTCGGAATTTATAATGTTCTGCCAACATTATAAGGCATAAGTTATCAATTTTGAACGAAAGATTGTCAATTTTGTTATTAAAATATTCAAGTATCAAAGAAGTGCTGGAACTAAAGTTTGAATGAACCTAGACCTGATCACCCACCCTTGTTTTGCTTTCATTATGCAGACAAGAGAGGAAAAGCAGCTCGGCTTCCAACACGGAGGCCAAATTGGGAATATGAACACTTGACTACAGTAAGCTCAACTCAGCATGTTACTATTGCCTCACCTCCAGGCATGTAGCTGGTAAGCTTCCACAGGAGGACTCTCTAAAGAGAAGCTTCCAAAAAATGGAAAGACCACCCTCCTGAACATTTGTTAGGTAATTAAGAAGACTGTAGTTGACTAATTATTTTTCTCTATACGTTTCCATTCATGATTTAAATAACCAGCTGTTCCTGGTGCAGAAGTTTTTAATCTGGACTCCAGGGAGCCACTACTGGGGGTCTGTGGGGGTCTCAGCATTTGAAAGGAGGCTGATGAGGTGGGCTTTGGCACCCACTATCCTCTTCCTGCTATTGAACCAAAAAATGCTCCTCTTTTGTGCGTTCATTTATATGTTATACTTGCAAGTAAAAATTTGATTCAGAAGAAGAATTATGTTGCTCCCATAAACATCTGGAAACCACTGTCCCTGCATTTTCGTGTGAAAAACTTTCTCCTCCCCAGATAACAGGTCCTCTATTACCATCTAAAATTCAAGGAATATGAGTCAGAACTTGCATATCATTTCTGTTTACTGTCATTTTAATTGTCCATATATATTCAGACTGAATGGAGAGAATCTGACCAATTTCCATGGAGTATACTAATAATTCATTTTCATTTTATGGTAGTTTTGGCGTAATCCTGTAAGAAGATTTTCCTTTCATGTAAAAGTACTTTAGAGATTCTTTTTTTCCTATTAGCAAAATCACAAATGGTTAAGAAATCACATAAAGTAGAAAACTGAGATTTTTTTTTTTAATAAACACAACCTATAAAGGCTTTCAGTTTAAAATTAAGGAAATAGTAAAAATAAGCAAACAAAAATCCCACGAAATATCAGGTACAAAAACTTCACTATTGGAGGACCAGGATAGAGGTCCTGAAAATAACCTTCTGTTAGAGCATTTGGCTTCACATTAAATGCAGGGTGAATATTCAGGGTAGTGGGAAATTATTCTATCTCTACCTATTCTTTTATCTCTAGACGTTAGTTTCTATTGTTCAAAAGATGATCTTGTAGACAGTAGATTGGCTGTGGAGACACAGTGCAGACCTGGTACAAGAATGTATTTGCTGCAACCCTGCATTCTTGTAATGCTTCTAAGGGTGCCTTCAAAATACAGTGGAAACAAAAACAGCAAAGTGAGTCAAACCATGATAAATAAACATGCCCCAAAACATGAGTCTGTAATAACAGCCAGAATGACCGATTCAGGCTCGTCAAGAATAACAAGAAAGAAAATAGAAAAGGGTTTCATACAATGCCAACTTAATCAAAGCTTCAGATATGATAATCAAACTATTTGATGGGGGAAAAAAAAAATAAAGATACTCAGTTGTTTTCCTGACTGGAATGAGATAAAGTTGGAGGAAATATGGATTCTATAATG
This sequence comes from Dugong dugon, assembly GCA_030035585.1. NCBI lineage: Eukaryota > Metazoa > Chordata > Mammalia > Sirenia > Dugongidae > Dugong > Dugong dugon. Next base: position 8,752,842 of record CM057479.1, on the reverse strand, counting down.
AAAGAGTGTAGATATTTAGTCAAATTTGCACCTTGAAATCAGTCCTTCAGAGTGAATAATAATGCTGTTATTTGACTCTCAGCTTACCTGACATTTGTAAAATAAACAGAATCACTGTTTTTAAGAGTGCATCAACTGAGCTCAACAACAACTTGGAGTTTGGCAGGGAAGAATCTGGGACCACTCCCCTCTAAAATTGTTGATTTATATGCGCTGATGAACTCAAAAGATGCATTACATTGTACTTTGCTCTTTTGTTGGGAGCAGTGAGGGGTTGGTTGAAGACAGAGAAGGGAGTTTGATGGCAGAGCAGCTGGGGACATAAGATAGTCATGGAGGTGTCCAGTAAGGCCTCTCCCCTCGTTTTGAGGAACTGTTTTGAGCACCAGTGACAGACAAAGAGTTAGAAAATGAAGTGACTATTTTCATGATAGATTTTTATGAGTCTCTGGCAAAGAAAAGGTGCTACTTCAGGGCACAGGTGACAAAGTGGAGCAGCAAGTGTGGGAGAGAGGTGTTCTTCCCATCAGGGTTAGGGTTATCGGGGTGGTTTTAGGAGACAGGAAGTCAGCCGAAACCTTGGCATAAACAGTGCTGTTTATAGGAAGACTTCAAAGAAACAATGGTGGGATAGAACGTAACAGTTTTCCTTGACCTAATATGAGACACCAGCCAAGCAACTGCCAAGAATAAATGGAAAATTTGCAGGGGCACCGAAGCAGTGCAGACATACGTGACATTATGTAAGTAGAATTCTACAGTGTTTTAACAAATGTAGTTACCTTTTAGTGCAGACTCACTGTGAGTCTTTACACACATTGTGTCTAGCTTTTAACAGATACACAAGTCCCTGTGTGGTGCAAATGATTTGTGCTCTACAACTAACCTAAACATTGGTGGGTCAATTCCATCCAGCAGTGCTGTGGAAGAAAGGCCTGGTGATTTGTGCCCATAAGGATAACAGCCAAGAAAGCCTATGGAGTTGTTCTACTTTGTAACACATCTGGTTCCCATGAGTCAGAATTGACTTTACCTGAATGGGTTGTTTTCTTTTTTTTTTTTTTTTTAATATATTGATATGTATTACTATCCCTCTTTATGGAAGAGAGAAATGATGTTCAGAGAACTTAAGCAATTTGACCAAGTCATAGTGCAAATAAATGGTGTAGCAGGAAATTAAGTCCATGTGTCTTTAACTAACTCCAGATTCTGTGCTTTTCCCACTTTGCTCTGTTTGATAAATACAGTCATCCCTCAGTGTCCACGGGGGATTGGTTCCAGGACACCCACCCCTTGGATACCAAAATCTGCAGATGCTCAAACCCCTTATGTAAAACGGCATAGTATTTTCATGTAACCTACACACATCCTCCCATATACTTTAAATCAACTCTGGACGACTTATAATGCCTAATACAATGTAAATGCTGTGTAAATAGTTCTTATACAGTACTGCATTGTTTAGGGAAAAATGACAAGACCAGAGGCAAACAATGCTCAAACAACCAGTGCTGGAGAGAGACTGAGGATCTGAGAGATGGCGGGAGGCTACAGCAGGGGATGCCTGCACATCACTTCATTTACATGGATTCAGTGTAGTGCTTGGCATGCGGCATATCCAAATTTTGCTTCTTGGAACTGTATTTTCCCCTAAATATTTTCTATCCGCGTTGGTTGAATCCGTGGATACAGAACCCAAGGATATAGACGGCTGACTTTATTTCATTTAACATTTTATCTCTGCAAAATCCCTAAAGGGTATATCTTTATTATTACATAACCAAAAAAAAGTTGTTCTTGAGTCGATGGCGACCCCATATGTTACAAAGTAGAACTGCACTCCATAGGGTTTTCTAGGCTGTCGCCTTTTGGAAGCAGATAGCCAGGCCTTTCTTCAGAGGCATCTCTGGGTGCGTTTGAACTGCGAACCTTTCAGTTACTATTTGAGCACTTCACTGTTTGCACCACCTAGGGACTGCTATTACTATGTAGGTTATAAATATTCTTTATTAAACCTGGACTATGTAGATTAATTCTATTCATTAAGGAAATTCGTCAGTAGAGTCCAAAATATTAACCAAAGGCAAGCTGACAAGACAATCCAATAGAAGATGATAGATTTTTCTCCTATGTCAGTGCTGTTTTATGGAAGGTCTTTATGTAAGTGCAATGGAAAGAAGATAACAGTCAGCAGAATGAGTACCACTACCTTTACATTTTGTTAGTTGAAACCATATACTGAACATTTATGAAAAGAAATCTTTTCCATGGAAATGGTAGCACTTAAAAAAAAAAAAAGCCTTTAGGGGTATTATGCACTATTCTCAATCATCTATGTCTTCATGGGAGTTTCTGACGTTAAAATTTCATGAATAAAAAATGTTTTATAATAAATGCAAGTGACATGTCATCCGGACAATTTTGTGTTTATTGGCCTTTGGCCCCTATTATTGTTCAGGAAAATCTTTTTGTTTTTTTAATTCCTATTTCATGAGTGGTGTAAAAGCAAAATTTTAGTCAGTGTTGAGACCCGACATAATGAATGATCAGTTGCAATAATTGTGCATTTCTTGGCTTGAATAGAAGTTTGAAACTGAAAGCACATGGATCTTACTCCTTTCTACTTTTAAACAAAAGACGTTATTGGAGAAAATAAAAAGTATGTTTTCTGTTAATTGAAAAGAGTTTTATAATTTCAAAAAATAAATTTGATCTGTTTACCAAAACATGATGTTCATATAAGGAATCAGAGAAATTATAAAGAATACCTTACTTTTGTAGAACTCCTTAAAATTTTCAAAACACGTTTCATATTTCAAATGCTTTAAAAATAGAACTTAATTTTTAAAAAAAAAATTAGAGAAAGGTAAATTTTATGGAAGAATTTGGCCAATAAATAGGGAAGAGATAACAGAGTTAGAGATACCACCATCTTGCCATCCAAAATTTAATAACTGATTCAGGCAAGGACCAACCACTGGATGCTAAAAACTACCAGAAGGAATTTTTTGAGAAACAGGACATTTATATTGCCACAGTGCATCAACATCGCACTTGTTATTTGCCAAACCAAAATCAAAACCCGTTGCTGCTGAGTCGATTCTGACTCATAAGACAGATAGACAGGAGTAAGATCCATGTGCCTTGAGTTTCAATGTTCCATTCAAGCTAAGAAATGGGTGATTATTGAAACTGATCATTCATTCAATCAATCAACCTTTCCCAAGGACTGGCTACAATCAAGGCTTTATGTTGGGTCTCAATACTGACTAAAATTTTGCTTTTACCATCACTCATGAAATAGGAATTAAAAAAAAAAAAAAAAAAAAAAAGATTTCCCTGAACAATGAAAGTTGCCGAAGGCCAATAAACACAAAATTCTCCCGATGGCAGGGGACCCTATAACTGCCCTATAGGGTTTCCAAGGCTCTAAATCTTTACAGAAGCAGACTGCCACATCTCCCTTCCCAGGAGCAGCTGGTGGATACGAACCACTGACCTTTCAGTTAGCAGTCAAGCATTTAACCACTGTGCCGCCAGGGCTCCTATTACTTATCAAAGTGGGGAAAAAAATATATCTTTATAATGAAGACATCCATCCGTCACCTATACAGTATTCTTCCCAAAAGTGTTTTATTTAACTAAACATAGGTACACAATGAGACAAATTCAGAAGGTGAGGTATTCTAAAAACAACTGTCCTGGATTCCTCAAGCATCGGCATTAGGAAAGCCAAATCATCAAACAAAAAATGCACTCTGTATTCAAAAAGATTAAAGGCAAAAAAAAGAAAAAGAAAAAGAAAGGAAGAAAAGAAAAAGACAAAACAAATGCAATGTGAAAATTCTGGTTTGATCCTGGATCAAGGGGAGAAAACACAAAAACGTGGAAGGGCAATGAAGAAATGTGAATATAGACTGTCTATTAGACGGCATTATTAAATTACTGTTGATTTTCTATGTATGATGAAGGCATTTTGGTTATCTTTGTGAGTGAATATCTTTATTCTTAGGAGATGAATACCCGGATATGGAAGGGGAAGTATTAATTCTACAAATAACTATTAAATCATTCAGAAAAAATATATATGTGTGTGTGTGATAGATGATAGACAGATAGATAAGATAGACAGGTATTGAAAGAGACACGGAGAGAAAGAGAAGAAAATGTGGACCAGTGTAAAAGCAAAACTGGTGAATGTGTAAGTGAAGAGTATTTACTGGCATCATTCTATTATTCTTTTAACTCTTCTATAGATTTTAAATGGTTATCATATGATACAACAGTTCCAATCCTAGGTATATGCCCCCCCACCAAAAAAAACAAAAATAGGAATACAAACAGACACGTGTACACCGATGTTCACTGCAGCACTAGTCACAATAGCCAAAAGGTGGAAACGTCCTAAATGTCTAGCAACAGATGAATGGATAAACTAAATGTGGTCCATACACACAGTGGAATATAACTCAGCCACAAAGAGAAATGAAGTCCTGATATATGTTACAACATGAATAAAACTTGAAAAGCGCATGAACCTTGTTGAGTGAAATAAGTAAGTTACAAAAGGATAAGTACTGTGTGATCCTCCTTACATGACATATCGAGGATAGGCACGTGTATACAGATCAAAGTTTACCAGTGGTTACCAGGGAGTGAAGGAGGAGGAAAGAAGGACCCCATGCTTAGAAGATGCTGAGCTTCTGTTAAGGGTGATGCAAACATTTGGGAACAGAAAAGATGAATGGTTGAACAATATGATGAATATGTCAACGTCACTGAACTATACTGTGAAGACTGTTGAAATGGTAAACGTCCTGTTACATGTATATTAAAAAACCCAAACCAAACCCATTGCTGTCAAGTCGATTTTGACTCATAGCGACCCTAGAGGACAGAGCAGAAGTGCCCCATAGGGTTTCCAAGGAGTGGCTGGTGGATTTGAACTGCCGACCTTTTGGTTAGCAGCTGAGCTCTTAACCACTGTGCCACCAGGGCTCTTACATGTATATTAATCGTAATAAAAACCACTATATAAAAAATGTTAGGGGATGTGTATAGCTATCCCTCTTCCTATTTTACAGATAATTACATCCTGAGAGAAACAAAAATAAAGAGACAGTGTATACAAACAGAAAGTTAGAAGGAAGACAAATTACTGTTTTACTGAGCACTTTTCAGTGTGCTTGGTGATTGCACATGTATTTCTAGGAAAGAGACGGCTAAAGAGTAGTCAAAAAGTTTCACCAAAAGCATTCTGCTTCCGTGGGTGATTAAGCCAGCACAAGCTATTTGTAGAGTCTGATCAGGAGTTAGAACGGAACCCTCAGAGAACTGTGGTGTCTTGCCATAACCTTTCTGTGCCTTGCCAACAGAAACACTAGAAAATGTGTGGACTTTATTGTGTTACAGTACTCAGCAGTTCTCAGAGAGATTGAAGCTAAGTCACTAGGTTCAATTGGTGCCAAGTCAGATAGTTATTGAGTGCCCATTTTTGAACTGTCATAAAGGGCATAAAACAAAACTGTGAGGATAGGGCACTGTGATCATTACTATATCTGGAAAAAGATAACTCACTCAGGTTGTACACTTACTGAGAAAGTGCATCATTTTAGATAAGCAAAACTGACTGAATAGAGAAGCTTTGTAATAGCTACAAGCAGTAAAGAATCCCTTTAGGTTTGGATGGCTCTCCAATTCATCACCATCTATCAACACGTTCGACAAAATCAAGAATAAAATTATGCTCATAAAAGCTAAAATCAAAATATCAAAGGCCACTGGGAAGGGACGTTATTACTCAGAATTATGCCGGCACTTCCACTGATAGAGAGGACGGCTTACATTGTTGTCAATTTAATGGAAAAATTTACAACTTTAATGGTCATTTTGGGTCAGCTCCAAACACTCAGGCCTCTTTTGGTTTTTCTTTCTTTTCTTTTTTTTTTTTTTCCCTATTTGTGTTGTGATTTATACAAGATGGTTTACAAAGGTTGTTTAAAACTAGTGTAAGTTGTCTACTATTACTGAAGATTCATTATAAATGTAAATATTCACCAGTTCAGGGCCCATAAAACAGGTAGATGATATAGACAAATAATTGGTGAAAATCAAAGAAAACTTCAAATTTTCTCATAAAAATGTTATCTTCTCTGGCATGACCCTTTCTGTATCTATTCCTCCGATCTTGTATCTGAATGTCATAGATACATGTGATCAGCAATAAAGTAGCACTAAAACCAGAATACTTTTTGTTCTCTTATGTTAAACACCAAGCCAAGAGTCTATTTCCTGATTTAATGCAATACATAAAGAATGAATTTTAAATACTACATATTTCAGTCTTCTAGAGCAGAAGTAAAAGAGAGATGGATACCACAATCTGATAACGTGCCCAAGTCATTCAGTGACCTCGGACACCTACTTGAATTTCCCAGGCATCCCAATGAAATGGTACTTTATTTAGTTGTTTTTATCTGACTAGCAGTCATTGATAACTGCCAACATTGACGATTTTTCTGAGTTGCGTTATGGAAGTATCATCTGGGCAATGTTTTGTTCTATTATACATAAAGTCTCCATGAGTCAGAGCCGAGCTGATGGCACCTAACAACAACAGCAACCTTCAAATTTACTGACAGTTTTTTCCTTTTTTTATGTGCAACCTGCTGATAAAAAAAAACCAAACCCATTGCTGTCAAGTCAATTCCTACCCATAGGGGCCCTAGAGGACAGAGTAGAACTGCCCCATAGGGTTTCCAAGGAGTGGCTGGTGGATTTGAACTGCCGACCTTTTGGTTAGCAGCCATATCACTCAACCACTGCACCACCAGGATCTCTATCTGCTGATAGACCCATCAGATTAATTCTTCATGGAGCAGATCTCCAGGCCTTTGATCCTGAGGAGAGGCTGATGTTTTCCAACCACTGACCTTTCAGTTAGCAGCGGATTGCTTAAATCACTGTACCAGCAGGGCTCCTTTGAGTTGAGAGTCCTTAAAACAAAGCAAAACCATTGCCATCAAGTGGATTCTGACTCATAGTGATTATATAGGACAGAGTAGAACTTCCCCATAGCATTTCTAAGGCTGTAAGTCTTTACAGAAGCAGACTGCCAGATCTTTCTCCTGCAGAGCAGCTGGTGGGTTTGAACCACTGACCTTTGGGTTAGCAGCTGAGCGCTTAACCACTGCACCACCAGAGCTCCATTAAAAAAAAATATCTATTGCCATTGAATCAATTCCGACTTACAGCGACCCTATAGGACAGAATAGAACTGCCCCATAGGGTTTCCAAGGAGCGCTTGGTAGATTCAAACTGCTGACCTTTCGGTTAGCAGCTGAACTGTAAATCACTAAGCTACCAGGGTTTCCAAGGCTTCATTCCAAGAAAAAAAAAAGTATCAAACCCATCGCTGTTGAGTCGATTTCATCTTATAGCAACCCTAAAGGACAGAGTAGAACTGCCTCACAGAGTTTCCAAGGAGCACCTGGTGGATTCAAACTGCCAACCTCTTGGTTAGCAGCCATAGCTCCTAACCACTGCACCACCAGGGTTTCTGTTAGGAGAGGCTTATTCCGGCCCAAGACCAAAAACCCTATGGGACACTTCTAATGGGTCATAAACAGGATCACTATGAGTCGGAAGTGACTCCACGGCACATAACAACAAGAACCAGGGCTCTCAGACCTTATGTTGGAAACCAGTATCAACCAGAAGCCTCACTATGCCCCTGGTGAGTTCTCCTGAAGCTCCTGGGGTGGTACTTGTAGAATACTTTGCCCAGTGCTACTCCAGTCTACTACATCTCTTTGCCAGACTTTTCACTGAGATCATAATCCTTTTCTTCTCAGGTGAGCCCTGGGGTCTTCTTGCAAATGAGTTATCGCCTAACTCAGATCCCCAAGGAAAAAGCCAAAAATGATTTTGTTATCTTCTTGCTCCAGGGCAGATATATAAGGATGACTACTCAGTGATCTTTTTTTCTCTCCCTTAATAATAAAGATCTGTTCCAAGGTGACTGGCTCTGTGTACCTTTCAAGAAGTTGCTATGTCTTTTTTTCTTTTCTTTCCCCAGATGTCTAATTATTTTAAAGTAGAAAATAATGAATCCAGGGGTAAGATTAACACCAAACACTATTACTAAATGATCCCACACAGCTGCCAGAAGGAGGTTAAAAAAGGAAATCTTTATTTCCTAAAAGATGTAGCAAGGTTGCAAACACAGTAAATCAAAACTTTTTTGATGTCCATTGGATGAAATTAAACTTGTTCAGGCAAAGAACAGCTTCTCCTTTATAACGACAACATATTCACACAGAGAGAAGAGACTGTGATACAGTAGATGTCATTCTTAAGAATGTCCTTTTAGTACAGAAAGAAATCTCACTTGATACAATCTATAAGGGTATAGTAAAGTGATACATGTACAAGTTAATATTTTAAGGAAAAAACTGTTTTTATTTTGCCATCTCGTTTGCAGGCCATGTGAAAAAGATGGATTGTCAAGAAATGTGAAGGGCTAGAGATGTTACTGAACTTGCCAAATAAAAAGTTAGCGTGCCACAGTTACATGGAATCTGGCAGGAGACAACAGACCTCTGGATCAATGATAAAGGACAGTTTATTACTCACAGCAGAGCCCTGAAGGCACAGTGGTTAAGAACTTGGTTGCTAACCCAAAGATCAGCAGTTTGAGTCCACCAGCCACTCCTTGGAAACCCTAAGGAGCAGTTCTACTCTGTCCTATAGGGTGGCTGTGAGTCAGAATCAACTTGACAGCAATGGGTCTGGTCGGGTCTATTACTCACAGCAATAGCAGTAGCCAGACTATCATTATTTTTGTATTGGTTTCCAAAGCTCTAATCCCCACAGAGCAAAAAGAAGAGGGCCAGATGAACCACGTACTTGCAGCAGGTTGCATTACAGGAAAGGAACCTGAGTTTAAGGAATCTGAAGGTTTTATAATGAGCAGTAAGCATGTCTGCACTATGCTTTGGAGGGAGATATGATCTCTGTCTTCAAAGGCTGTTTACCATGTAAAGATTCTTGAAAAGATAATTCAGAACAAAGGGCAGTCAGTGTCTTACTTGCAAAACGTGCAAAAAAAGGGAGAGAGCCATTGTCTTCCAATAAGGATCTGCTGGGGAGAAACAAAGTATTCTAAAGATAGGTCTTAACTTCACAGAAGATTCTAATTGGAATAGAGCCAATTTTGGTCTACTGCACCAATAATATTAGAGTAGAAAATTAAGCAGCTACCAATATCTACTCCAACACTATTATGAAAAGATTAATGTTTCTACTAATTTACAATAAAATGTTCCAGCTGTCCAATATACTATTAAGAGATAGCACTTGTGCTGACAGTTAAATTAAGATAGACTAGTGGTTCTCATTTGGGAGCAATTTGACAATTGTTACAACTGGGGGTGCTACTGGCATTTAGTAAGTAGTGGCCAGGAATGCCCCAAATCTTGCAATCCACAGGACAAACTCCCACAGCAAAGAATTATCAGCACACAAGTCAACAGCACTAAGGTTGAGAAACTCTGATGTAGATTTGTCTAATCTCAATAATTTTACCTAATCTCAAATAATCTGGAATAAACATTACTGCTTAAAAACATGACATTTTGAAAAGTCTTGACTCAGGGGATTTGTATTTCACTTGCGCAAACAAAGATGTACTTTTTATTCTTCATTTTTCTCAAATAAAATAGCATTTACCAGTAACTTTTAGGTAAATTTTGTTTATTTTCTGAATGCATTAGCTTTAAAAAACATTATTTTCTAATTAATAATTAGATGTCCTGTCAGTAAGACACACAGTGCAGTGAAATGGAAAAACTATAGATTTAATTCTCAATCTTTTGGGGATGGAATCCTAGAACCATCATTTATCAGCTGTGTGACCTTGGGAAAATTGTATGAATTATTTGACTCTCAATTTCTCAGCTTTCAAAGGGATAATTACAACACGAAATCTTAATATTGGTTTTACCATGGCATTATGAGAGTTAAATGAAATAACGAAATGGAAAAACGCTCTGTAAATTCTAAAGGCTACTAATAAGAACTGTGATTTTAAGGGCAGAGGATTCTTTTTCCTTGACATCAAAGAGACAGCGTGATGATAAATGGTCTATTCTCTTTCTGCAGGATCATTGATTTTTGAAATCCTCAAGGATTGTAAGAATAGCTTTTTATGTCTCTTCAGTGAGTTTTAGTTTACCCTATTTTGAAGGCCAGGTAAGTGCAATTGTACAGAGAAAAACTGTCAAAAATTAGAATAGTATTTGATGTAGCTGCACATCAACACGTTCCATGAAATGTCTCAGAGCTGACTTGCCAAGCCTTTCAAAATGGGAACATTCAAGATTAAAAATGTAGCAGAGCCTACTCAGAGAAATAGTTACATATGTCACTTTCATTTGCTTGTGGAACGCTCTTTCCCTTTGCATTCCAAGAGAAGCAATGCCTTGTGGATTACTAAAACGTTTTCTTAATGAACTGTATCCTGCTCAAATTCAGTTTTTAGGAGAAAGAGATGCTGCTGCTGATTGCAGTAAAAGACTCTTCTAAGGCTGAAAAGATCTAAGTGGCCAAAGCCACAGAAATGTAAAACCCATGTGAGACTTTTCCTAGATAAAGCAGCAGTTGTCCAGATACTATTTTGTTGTGTAAGTATACGAATGTTGCACACTGCTTACAAAAGAAAACTGTGTTACTTATACTGACTTGCCACAAGTATTTAGCTAGTATCAAGAAGACTTTAGCATTCCATTTGCAGAATTACCTATTAAAAAACCCAGTCACCTCATCTGTTTTAAGGACTGTTCCAGCCCCAGTGCTGGATTAAACCGAGCACCAGAGTAAATCCACATAACAATGAAAGAAGGGTAACTGATGGATTTTTGCCTCTTTCAGCTGTACAGACCTCTGAGAGTACCATGCTGATTGCTTGGGTTAACATTTCTGGAGGGACATTTCTTAATGTTATTCTATCATCTTCTGCTTTTTTTATGCAAGCAGACTGCCACATTTTTCTCCCATGGAGTGGTTTGTGGATTTGAACCCCCAACCATTCAGTTAGCAGTCCAGCACCTAACGACCACACCACCAGGGCTCCTTCATCAACTGTCGAGACTACCTAACTTTACAATATTCTCCTTCTACTTACACTTCAGTGGTCATCCGTGTCATTAACAGGATACAACAAGATAACACAGAAATATACAAGGATTAAAATCACTTCACATACTTAGAAAAATATATTTAAAAACAGGATAAAGTCTGCTGATAGTTCTTAATTTGTGAAATGTTCTAAGAAGCACATAGCAAAATTAAAATACAGAGCTGAATGATAATACAAATCATTAAATTCACTCTATTTATTCTAAAAGATGAGAACTTCCTATTTGCCCATAGATTACAAAATTTACTCAGACAATTGTACCCATGAACTTGTCAGTTTTTTTGAACAATTTATATTCCCTTTATTCTTTTCCAAATTGTCTGTTCATGAACTTACAGGACCTGAACTAAATTGGATTGAAACCAATTAACTCTGAATTACTCAATGCATTTCAGGTTTGTGGAGCCAGAAGCACTTGATCTAAATAATAATTCATAAGAATCAATAATATTGATTAATAAAAGTATCTAGGCTAAAATCCTGTACTGTTCTTATAGAATTGTACTACATTAAGGGATACTGTTTTGGAAATTTCAAACGAGTCTTCAAGTCTTACGGCTCTGCAATATAATGATTTTTCTTTCTTATAGAAATTTATGCTGATAGTTAAGGACCATAACTGTGTTGTATTAAGGTATGAAAAACGGGCTATTTATCTATACAAAGAAAAGTGAATTTCCTTTGCAGAAGTCCTATTACAAACATCTTTTCTATGTAAATGTCTTTACAGATAGATATGTACTTAACCTTTTGTATCCAAATAAGTTAAAAACAAATTAAAATTTGGTTTTATTAAAAGTCTATAATAGTCTGTCAGTTTGTCATACTATGGTGGCTTGCATGTTGTTGTGATGCTGGAAGCTTTGCCACTGGTATTTCAAATACCAGCAGGGTCACCCATGGTGGACAGGTTTCAGCGGAGCTTCCAGAATAAGACAGTCTAGGAAGAAGGACCTGATGATCTACTTGTAAAAAAATTGGCCAGTGAAAACTTTATGAATAGCAGCAGAACATTGTCTGATATAGTGCTGGAAGATAAGGCTCTCAGGTTGGAAGGCACTCAAAATACAACTGGGGAAGAGCTGCCTCCTCAAAGTAGAGTCAACCTCAGTGACGTGGATGGAGTCAAGCTTTCGAGACCTTCATTTGCTGATGTGGCACGACTCAAAATGAGAAGAAACAGCTGTAAACATCCATGAAAAATCAAAATATGGAATGTGCAAGTATGAATCTAGGAAAATTAGAAGTCATCAAAAATGGAACAGAACACATAAAGATTGATAGCTAGGCATTAGTGAGCTGAAATGAACTGGTATTGGCCATTTTGAATTGGACGATCGTATGGTCTACTCTGCCAGGAGTGATAAATTGAAGAGGAATGGTGTCACATCCATTGTGAAAAAGAACATTTCAAGATGTATTTGGAAGTACTATCTTGTCAACAATAGGATAATATCCATATGCCTGCAAGGAAGACCAGTTAATATGGCTATTATTCAAATTTACACAAAAACCACTAAGGTCAAAGATGAAGATATAGAATATTTTTACCAACTTCTGCAGACTGAAATTGAGCAAACATGCAATCAAGATGCACTGATAAGTACTGGTGATTGGAATGTGAAAGTTAAAAACAAAGAAGAAAGATCAGTAGTTGGAAAATATGGCCTTGGTGCTAAAAATAACGGTGGAGATCGCATGACTGCATTTTGCGAGACCAACAACTTATTCATTGCAAATACCCTTTTTCAACAACATAAACAGTGAGTATACACATGGACATATTGCATTGGGCAATCTGGTGCAAAAGACCTCTCTGAAGTGTTTAAAAGCAAAGATGTCACTTCAAGGACGAAGGGGCAACTGACACAAGCCATGGTATTTTCATTTGCCCCATATGCATGGGAAAGCTGGACAATGAATAAGGAGAACCAAAGAAGCACTGATGCATTTGAATTATGGTGTTGGCAAAGAATACTGAATATACGATGGGCTGCCAGAATAATGAATTAATCTCTCCTGGAAGAAGTACAGCCAAAATGCTTCTCAGAAGCGAGGATGGTGAGACTTAGTCTCACATACTTTGGAGATGTTATCAGGAGGGACCAGTTCCAGGAGAAGGACATCAAGCCTGGTAAAGTAGAGGGTCAGTGAAAAAGAGGAAGACCCTCAATGGGATGGATCAACACAGTGGCTGCAACAATGGGCTGAAACATAGCAACAATTGTGAGGATGGCACAGGACTAGGCACTGTTTCTTTCTGTTGTACATTGGGTCGCTATGAGTTGGAACCAACTTGAAGGCACCCAATAACACCACATAACATCTACCTACACAAAGAAAGACAGAGGTCAGGACACCAGCTCTGTTGGCTGAAAAGAACCTGTGATAGTCACTAGTCAGGCTCAGGCATAGACATCAGGTAAAGGTCCTTTGCCTCCTCTATATCCTTCTCCTGATATTGGCCATGTGAGCAATACCAGCACTGAGGCTCAGGCACAATTGGAGAAATAAAGATTCCCATCTATGGAAAGGGCTGGAAACAGTATCCATAATATCTTGCTGTTGTTGGAGAACTGTAAGGAAAGGAATCAAAGCTCAGTCTACGAAATAGAGGGAAACAATACTTAAATAGGGCAAGGCCCACCATCACTATTTACACAGTGGTTACTGACAGTGAACAGAGTAGGGCAAACTGCTATAGAGAACAGATGAACAGTGGGGAACATTGAAGTACGTTTAAAGACAGATGGACTTAAGTGGAAAATCATATCAAATAAAAATAATGTACTGATGTTGTCTTAAAATGATCACTTCTATCCTACATATTGCAATAAACAATAAACAGTCAATCATCATGGATTTTTTTGTTTTCTTTGTTTTTAAGTAATTCTAGAAACCCTGCATTTAGTTTCTTTGACTGTTAGACCAAATTAATTATGTAACTGAAAGGGTAAACACTAGACTACTAGCCTAAAGGTTGACAGTTCAAACCCAGCCAGAGGCCCCAGGGAAGACAGGCCTGGTCACCTGCTTCTTAAAGGTCACGGCCTTGAAAACCCTGTGGATCAGTTCTATTCTGCACACATGGGGTCACCATGAGCCTGACTCAACTTGACAGCAGCTAACAACAACAACATATGTACTTCAGAATCAGAGACACCTGCATTTGGGTTCAGTTTTTCTTTAAGGATTTCTCTCTGAGATTGAGCTTCTTTATAAGTAAAAAAAGAAAAGAAAAAAGTGAGAATAAAAATAAAATTAGCCATTGAAAACCTTGTAGATCACAACAGATTATTATCAGATATAATGGACCACGCAAAATTTTATTCTATTGTACGTAAGGCTGTCGTGTGTCTCAGCTGACTGTATGGCAACTAATAACAATTCACTGGTAGTTTTAAGGATTGAATTGTGTCCCCTCCCCAAAAAATATGTGTTGGAATCCCTTTGCCTGTGGATGTAATTCTGCCTGGAAACAAGATTTTCTTCATTATGTTAATGAGGTGCTATGTAGGGTGTGTCCTAAACCCAATGACTTCTGAGTGATGTAAGGAGCAGCATAGACAACAGAGATGAGCAAGTACAGAAGGGGGCAGAGAAATGTCACATGAAGATTGTCAAGGGATCAAGGTATGCTGGGGCTACAGAAGCTGGAAGAGACAACGATCTCCCCCTAGAGCTGCCAGAGAGAGAGCCTTCCCCTGCAGCTGGTATCCTGAATTTGGATTTCTAAGTTTCCTAAATTGAGAAAATAAATTTCTGTTCTTTAAAGCCACCCACTTGTGGTATTTCTGTTATAGCAGCACTAGGGAACTGAGACAGAAGTGAAAATGTTCAGCCTTGAATATGTTTAGGGACTAGAATGCATACATCAACTGTAAAATGAAGTGAGACCAGCTGTATACCAATGTTGTTAGTTGCTGTCGAGTGGATTCTGAGTCATGGCGATACTATTGTATATTCTATTAACATATCTTCTGTTTACGGTAACGTCTTGCTAGATAGTACCTATCCATGATACAGACATTATGCAATGATCAATAGAATTGTCTCCTGATTTTTAGGAGTCCAAATCAAAATCGAATAACAATTTTAATCATAACAACCTCTTGTGCTTGTAGTAAACTTTTGGTAGCACATTAGGGTCAACATGCATCCTGGTCACTTCATGGGTCTGAAGGCAAAAGGCCAGCTCCTGTCCTCTGAGCAGAGTGATTACATACAGAGTAACTCAGAGCTTCTGGCACAGGTGAGCAATGGGGTGCAGCTGAGAAGCCCACAAAGGTGAGGAAGGAGAATATGGATGACGTGTGACTCAAGTCAGTGGGCTTTATTCCCCAGCAGAATGCTTACCAGTGGAGTGGAGACAAACCTAGAGGCCCACTGTGTGTAAAATCATCCCACCTGAACAGCCAGCCCCTTAGACATGAATATGACCTGACAATTTTCCCTTCATCAAATGTTTTTAAATAAGAGGAAGGTTTAGCCTAAAGTAAATGACTCTATTGAACTAAATAGTGAGAGACATCAGTCACAGCGACCCTATAGGACAGAGTAGAACTGCCCCATAGGGTTTCCAAGGAGTGCCTGGTGGATTTGAACTGCTGACCTTTATGGTCAGCAGCTGTAGCTCTTAACCACTGCACCACCAGGGTTTCCTAAAGTAAATGACTCTATTGAACTAAAAGGGAGCTGAAATCAGTAACTCTTAGAGAATGGGAAGTCCTTGCTTTCAAAGGGAAGCTGGAGGACATAAGAGACATTCCAGGCCTGGGTGGGGAGTTTTGAAGCTCAGTGGGCAGCCTGGGAGCACTGGATCTCCAGGAGCATGAAAGAGGGGCCAAGAATGGGGAAGAAGAGAACTTCTGAAAGTTTTCTGAAACAACATTTTTTTTTCTTTTTAATTTTACTTTGTAAGAGAGGCAATTGGTTCAACATTGTGTCCTTCGCAAATACTGACTATAGGTTCATACAGACTTGTTTTATTTTTAATGCATTGCATCTTTCTCTTCCTCATTCTTAGGTCATTAGTCAGACATGAGTTGTACAGTAATTAGTAAGTCCGTAGGTGGCACAAATGAAGTGCTCACTTACTAGCCAAAAGACTGGTGATTGGAACCCACCCAGAGGTGCCTGGGAAGATAGACCTGGCGATCTGCTTCCAAAAGGCCACGGCGTTGGAAACCTTATGGAGCAATTCTACTCTGCACGTATGGGGTTTCCATGAGTTAGAATCCACTAGACAACTAACAACAAGAACAACAATACTTAAACAGTAGAAAATGAAATATTCTTTGATTATAAGGCCATCTCCCCAAATGAAAAATTAAAATACTCTGGGGTTTCTGGAATGTCTTTAAAAATGATTTAGTCTGGATGAGTTTGCTGTAGGTCCGAACATGGCTGTAAGCTAGAAGTCCCCAGTGCCTTGCACATAGCCTAGCCTAGTGCTCGTTTGAGCACCTTTGTGGTTTCCTTCAACTCTTTCTTCTGCGCCACTAAGGCCCTCTCTAGGGTCTGAATAGACAAACATATTTTGCACATGTGGGTGTTCAGAAAATGCTATTTGATTATAATGATGATGATTTCCTGAAAGTGAGGGTTTTTCGTCAGAGAAATGTGTGACTGTTGAAGGCTTTTGATTAGCTTTCTCTTGATCTGTTTTAAAAATAGGATGGATTTGCTCATCTGTTAGGGATAGTTAAAGGGTAGTATTGTCTAAAGGCAGAGGTGGGATGGGAGGATTTCAAGGTCCATTTTAATTTTATGATTCTATAAAGTAGGATCATTTATTCTGAAGAACAGGCTTGAAAGGTTAGTGTGTAGAAGATGGTGACCAGCTGCTTTCTCTCCCCAATGATTACAGAGGAGGAAATGTATTTAAATCTGAACATGAGCAATCGAGGCTTTGAGGGACAATTTTCCTGACATCAAGGCTATGTCAAAACCAAGCACAAAAGAAACTAGAAAATGAAGACAGTTCACTTTTCTAAGTAGCAGTCTGCTAAAGGGGGAAGAGGATCTTTTAATGAGCAGATGAGAGGCACCTGCATTTCTTTTCTCTTTGTCTCTCTCAACATAGCCTCTTTCTTTAAGACGAGTTGTTAGAGCTTTGTGAATTCTTAACAAGGATCCCCTGGGAACATGTTGGTTTAGTTTGGCCCTAAAATCCCTGGGTTGATGTTCATTATTTTGCATTTTTTACAAGTTACCCAAGAGTTTACAAAACAGACCTGCATAAGTGGAAAAACATACCTTGCTCATGGATAGGAAGACTCAACATTGTGAAAATCTCAATTCTACCCAAAGCGATCTACAGATACAATGCAATCCCGACCCAGATTCCAATGGTGTTTTTTAAGGAGATGGAGAAACAAATCACCAATTTCATATGGAAAGGGAAGAGGCCCCAGATAAGTAAAGCATTACTCAGGAAGAAAAACAAAGTGGGAGGCCTCAAACTACCTGATTTTAGAACCTATTATACCACCACAGTAGTCAAAACAGACTGTTACTGGTACAACAACAGATACATAGACCAATGGAACAGAATTGAGAATCCAGACATAAATTCATCCACCTATGAGCAGCTGATATTTGACAAAGGCCCAAAGTCCGTTACTGTGGAAAAGACAGTCTCTTTAACAAATGGTGCTGGCATAACTGGATACCCATCTGCAAAAAAATGAAACAAGACCCATACCTCACACCACGCATAAAAACGAACTCAAAATGGATCGAAAACGATAAAGATCATGGAAGAAAAACTAGGGATAACTCTAGGAGTCCCAACACAAGGCATAAACAGAATACGAACCATAAGTAAAAATGCACAAACACCAGAAGGGAAATGAGATAAATGGGAGCTCCTAAAAATCAAACATTTATGCTCATCTCTCCTAAAAATCAAACACTTATGCTCATCAAAAGACTTCACCAAAAGAGTAAAAAGACAACCTACAGACTGGAAAAAAATTTGGCTATGACAAATCTGATCAGCATCTAACTTCTAAAATCTACAAGATACCTCAAAACTTCAACAACAAAAAGACAAATAACCCAATTAAAAAATGGGCAAAGGATATGAATAGGCACTTCACCAAAGTGTCACTAGGAATGTAAAATGGTACAACCACTTTGGACATTGATTTGGCACTTCCTTAAAAAGCTAGAAACAGAGAGTTCCGGCAAAATGGCACAGAAGCACCACGCCGTCCCTCCACAGCAAAGATCCAAAAAACTAAGCCAAACAGAGAATACAACAATCCTGAAACCCTAAAAAATCAAATGAAGAGATAAAGAACTCAGCCAACCACCAAATGGAGTGAGAAAACTGACAGAGAACGGAGACCAATCTAAGAAATGAACTCTCGAGGACTATCCAAAACCAAAAGAAATACAACAGGGAATCAGAGCAGTTAATCAGTAAATGACAACAACATAAAAACAATAAAAGAGGGTATAAATGGCATAGGTATAGAACCTTCTAAGGGAGAGGAAGGGAAGGTGATACCAAGTAATAATAGACTGCTTCAAACTTAGAAAGATACGGGTAAAATTCATGGTAACCACAAAGAAAGTTAATAAACATACTCATTAAAAAAAAAAAAGAGGAAAAATATAAAGTCTCAGCAAAAACAAAAGAAATGAGAAAAAATCCACAAACAAAAGTAACTCAGCACAAGAGAGTAAGAAGAACAAAGAAAACTTCAGCACCACAAAAAAAAGCACTACAAAATGACAGCAACAAACTCACATCTATCAATAATTACAGTGAATGTAAATGGACTCAATGCACCCATAAAGAGACAGAGAGTGACAGAATGGATAAGAAAACAGGATCCATCAATATGCTGTCTACAAGAGACACACCTTAGAAACAAAGATGTGAATATATTAAAAGTCAAAGGTTGGAAAAAAATATATCAAGCTAACAACTACCAAAAAAGAGCAGCAGTGGCAATTCTAATCTCAGATAAAATAGACTTTAAAACAAAATCTACCATAAAAGACAAAGAAGGACACTATATAATGATTAAGGGGATGATCCATCATGAAGACATAACCATAATAAACATCTATGCACCCAATGACAAGGTGCCAAAATACATACAACAAACTCTAACAACACTGAAAAGAGAAATTGACAGTTCCACAATAATAGTAAGAGACTTCAACACACCACTCTCAGTAAAGGACAGAACAACTAAGAAGAAACTCACCAAAGATATAGAAGACCTAAAGGGCACAATCAGCCAACTTGACCTCATAGTCATATATAGAACACTCCATCCAACCACTGCAAAGTACACATTCTTTTCCAATGCACATGAAACGTTCTCCAGAATAGACCACATCTTAGGCCGCAAAGCAATCCTCAACAAGATCCAAAATGTTTAGATAATTCAAAGTATCTTCTCTGACCACAATGCCATCAACGTAGAAATTAACAATAGAAAGAGCAAGGAAAAAAAATCAACTACATGGAAACTGAATAATACCC
The DNA here is from genome assembly GCA_030035585.1 of Dugong dugon. NCBI lineage: Eukaryota > Metazoa > Chordata > Mammalia > Sirenia > Dugongidae > Dugong > Dugong dugon. The sequence continues at coordinate 8,733,139 of CM057479.1, read as the reverse complement.
TGCTTACACACCACTGGGTAATAGAAGAAATCAGAGATGGAATCCAAAAATTCCTAGAATCAAATGAGAATTAAAACGCATCATACCAAAACCTTTGGGACACAGCAAAGGCAGTCCTCGGAGGACAATTTATAGCAATAGATGCATATATCAAAAAAGAAGAAAGGGACAAAATCAACACATTAACTACAGAACTCAAACAAATAGAAAAAGAACAGCAAAAAAAGTCCACAACTACCAGAAGAAAGGAAATAGTAAAGATCAGAGCAGAAATAAATGAAATAAAGAATAGAAAAACAATAGAAAGACCCAACAAAACCAAAAGTTGGTTCTTTGAAAGAATCAACAAAATCGACAAACCACTGGCCAGACTGACAAAAGAAAAACAGCAGAGGACACAAATAACCCAAATAAGAAATGAAATGGGGGACATTACAACAGACCCAACTGAAATAAAAAGGATTATAACAGAATATTATGAAAAACTATGCTCCAACAAATTTGAAAACCTAGAGGAAATGGATAAATTTCTAGAAACACAGTACCTACCCAAACTGCAACAAAGTGATGTTGAAAATCTGAAAAGACCCCTAACAAGAGAAGAGATTGAAAAGGTAACAAAAAAACTCCCAACCGAAAAAAGTCCTGGCCCAGATGGCTTCACTGGAGAATTCTACAAAACATTTACAGAAGAGCATGTATCAGTACTACTCAAGCTATTTCAGAGCATAGAAGAGGAAGCAACACTTCCAAATTCATTCTATGAAGCCAGCATAACGCTGATACCAAAACCAGGCAAAGACATCACAAAAAAAGAAAATTACAGACCAATATCTCTCATGAATACAGATGAAAAAATTCTGAACAAAATTCTAGCCAATAGAATTCAGCAGCATATCAAAAAAATAATACACCACGACCAAGAAGGATTCATACCAGCTATGCAAGGATGGTTCAACATTAGAAAATCAATCAACATAATCCACCACATAAATAAAAGGGAAGAAAAGAATCATATGATCATCTCAATTGACGCAGAAAAGGCATTTGACAAAGTCCAACACCCATTCCTGATAAAAACTCTCAATAATATAGGTATAGAAGGGAAATTTCTCAACATAATAAAGGGCATCTATGCAAAACCAACGGCCAACATCATTCTTAATGGAGAGAGGCTGAAAACATTCCCCTTGAAAACAGGAACACGACAAAGATGCCCTTTATCACCACTCCTATTTAACATTGTGCTGGAAGTTCTAGCTAGAGCAATAAGGCAAGAAAAAGAAATAAAGGGCATCAAAATTGGTAATGAAGAAGTTAAACTGACCCTGTTTGCAGATGATATGATACTATACATAGAAAACCCTAAAGACTCCATGAGAAATCTACTGGAACTAATAGAAAGATTCAGCAGAATAGCAGGATACAAGATAAACGTTCAAAAATCAGTTGGATTCCTATACACCAGTAAGGAGAATGATGAAAAGGAAATCAGGAAAATAATACCATTTTCTATAGTCCCTAAAAAGATAAAATACTTAGGAATAAATCTGACCAGGGCTGTAAAAGACCTACACAAAGACAACTACAAAAAACTACTGCATGAAACCCAAAGGGATCTACATAAATGGAAAAACATACCATGCTCATGGATAGGCAGACTCTACATTGTGAAAATGACAATTCTACCCAAAGCAATTTACAAATACAACACAATCCCGATCCAAGTACCAACAACATTCTTCAAAGAGATGGAAAAACAAATCATTAACTTTATATGGAAAGGGAAGAAGCCCCAGATAAGTAAAGCACTACTGAAGAAGAAGAATAAAGTTGGAGGACTCACACTACCTGACTTCAGAACCTACTATACAGCTACAGTAGTCAAAACAGCCTGTTACTGTTACAACGACAGAGACATTGACCAATGGAACAGAATCGAGAACCCAGATGTAAATCCATCCACCTACGGTCACCTGATCTTCGACAAGGGCCCAAAGTCCATCAAATGGGGAAAAGACGGTCTTTTTAACAAATGGTGCTGGCAAAACTGGATATCTGTCTACAAAAAAATGAAACAGGACCCATACCTCATGCCGTATACAAAAAATACTTCAAAATGGATCAAAGACCTGAATATAAAGCCCAGAACTATAAAGTTCATGGAAGAAAAAATAGGACCAACACTTTAGGCCTTAATACACGGCATTAATAGGATACAAACCATAATCATCAACACACAAACCCCAATAGATAAGCTAGACAACTGGGATCTTTTAAAAATCAAACACCTATGCTCTTCAAAAGACTTCACCAGAAGAGTAAAAAGAGAACCTACAGACTGGGAAAATTTTTTTGGAACCATTGTCATAGGGCAACATTTGTAGTAACTGTTAAATGAGAAACTATTTTGTTATGTAAGCCTTCATCTTAAGTGAGAATAATAGCACAATTGGAAATGCGCAGTCAATATCATGGAACTGTGCATGTATAAATTTTTGAAATGATGTATCTTTGGCTATGTGTATTTTCACCGAAAAAAAAAGGTTGAGAAGTTAGAGGGTTGATATGTTGTGGGGTTGTTAACCAATGTCATAAAACCACATGTGTACTACTGTTTCATGAGAAAGTATTTGCTCTGTAAGACTTCACCTGAAGTACAATAAAAAAAAATTTTAAAAAAGCTAGAAACAGAAGTACCATATGATCCAGCAATCCCACTCCTTGGAGTGTATCCTAGGGAAATAAGAGGCATCACAGGAATAGATTATATGCACGTACATGTTCATTGCAGCACTGTTCACGATAGCAAAAAGATGAAAACAACATAGGTGTTCATCAGTGGACTAATGGATAAATTATGGTATATTCACACAATGGAATACTATGAAATGATAAAGAACAATGAATCCATGAATCATCTTATAACACAGAGGAATCTGGAAGGTATGCTGAGTGAATATAGTCAGTAGCAAAAGGATAAATAGTGTATAAGACTACTATTATAAGAACTCAAGAAAAGTTTTAAACACAGAAGAAAACGTTCTTTGATGGTTACAAGGGTGGGGAGGGAGGGAGAGGGGTATTCGCTAACTAGATAGTAGACAAGAATTATCTTAGGTGAAGGGAAGGACAACACACACTACAGGGGAAGTCAGCACAACGGAACTAAACCAAAGTAAGACGATTCCTCAGTACAACCAAACACTGTGAGGGACAGAGTAGCAGGGACAGGGGTCTGGGGACCAAGATTTCAGGGGACAAGGTCAATTGGCATAACAAAGTTTATTGAGAAAATGTTCTGCATCCCACTTTGGTGAGTGTTATCTGGGGTCTTAAAAGCTAGCAAGCGGCCATCTAAGATGCATCAATTGGTCCCAACACACCTGGAGCAAGGGAGAATGAAGAACGCCAAAGACACAAGGAAAGTATTAGCCCAAGAGACAGAAAGGGCCACATAAACCAGAGACTTCATCATCCTGAGACCAGAAGAACTAGATGGAACCTGGCTACCACCAATGACCGCCCTGACAGCAAACACAACAGAGAGTCCCTGACGGAGCAAGGGGAAAGTGGGATGCAGAACTCAAATTCTAGTAAAAAGACCAGACTTAATGGTTTAATTGAGACTGGAGGGACCCTGGAAGACATGGCCCCCAGACTCTCTGTTAGCCCAAAACGAAAACCATTCCTGAGGCCAACTCTTCTGACAAAGATTTGACTGGACTATGAAACATAAAATGATACTCGTGAAGAGTGTGCTTCTTAGGTCAAGTAGATACGTGAGATTAAATAGGCAGTTCCTGTCCAGAGGCAAGATGAGAAGGCAGAGAGGGTCAGGAGCTGGTTGAATGGACATGGGAAATCTGGGGTGAAAAGGAGAAGTGTGCTGTCACAGTATAAGGAGAGCAACTAGGGTCACAAAACAATGTATGTATACATTTTTGTATGAGAGACTAACTTGAATTGTAAACTTTCACTTAAAGCACAACAATAAAAGAAAAAGTTACTCAAGAGTTTAGGGGTACAGCTAGCATCCACTAACAGATGATTTTAATGGGCTCTTATATTTCTGTGAGTCTGTGTTATATAAGACTAAACATACGTTGTGAATAGCACTAATTTTATTAATTTCAGATGTACAAACTTAGACATTAAAATATTATATTAAAGTCATCTCTCTCCCAGACTTCCAGATTAGGTAAAAATATATCAATTAATATAAAATACTGCTTTTGCTTGAGGTTTTTTTAAAAAAATTTTTAGAAATATTTAAAAGTAAAAGTCAATTATCTGGAAATTATACTAATATGTTGATAAAGAATGCTTTCTCAGACCTCTGGTGTAAAAGAGAGTGATTGGTAAAAACTATTAATATCTGGTTACTATATGGTATGATATTAATGATACTGTCTGATAATTTCACAACTGGTTGGATCACCTTTCTTGGAAATAGGCATAAATATGGATCTCTTCCAGTCGGTTGGCCAGGTAGCTGTCTCCCAAACTTCTTGGCATAGACTAGTGAGCATTTCCAGTGCTGCGTCCATTTGTTGAAACATCTCAGTTGATATTCCATCCGTTCCTGGAGGCTTGTTTTTCACCAGTGCCTTCAGTGCAGGTTGGCCTTCTTCCTTCAGTCCTATCAGTTTCTGATCACATGCTACCTCTTGAAATGGGTGAACATCAACCAATTCTTTTTGGTATAATGATTCTGTATATTCCTTCCATCAGCTTTTGATGTTTCCTGCGTTGTTTAATATTTTCCCCATAAAATCCTTCACTATTGCAACTCGAGGCTTGATTTTTTTCTTCTGTTCTCTCAGCTTGAGAAATGTCGAGCGTGTTCGTCCCCTTTGGTCTTCTATCTCCAGGTCTTTTCACATGTCATTATAATACTTTACTTTGTCTTCTCCAGGCACCCTTTGAAATCTTCTGTTCTTTTACTTCATCTTTTCTTCCTTTTGCTTAGCTACTCGACGTTCAAGGGCAAGTTTCAGAGTCTCTTCTGTCATCCATTTTGGTCTTTTCTTTCTTTCCTGTCTTTCTAATGAGCTTTTGCTTTCTTCATGTATGATGTCCTTGACGTCATTCCACAACTCGTCTGGTCTTCAGTCATTAGTGTTCAACGCATCCAATCTATTCTTGAGATGGTCTCTAAATTCAGGTGGGATATATGCAAAGTCGTACTTTGGCTCTCATAGAGTTGTTCCAATTTTCTTCAGTTTCAGCCTGAACTTGCATATGAGCAATTGATGACCTGTTCCACAGTTGGCCCCCGGCCTTGTTCTTATGATGATATTGAGCTTTTCAATCATCTCTTTCCACCGATGTAGTCGATTTGATTCCTGTGTATTCCATCTGGTGAGGTCCATGTGTATAGTCACTGTTTATATTGGTGAGAAAAGGTATTTGCAGTGAAGAAGTTGTTGGTCTTGCAAAATTCAATCATGCAATCTCCGGCATCATTTCTATCACCAAGGCCATATTTTCCAACTGCTGATCCTTCTTCTCTGTTTCCAACTTTCGCATTCCAATCACCAGTAATTATCAATGCATCCTAATTGCATGTTCGATCAATTTCAGACTACAGAAGTTGGTAAAAATCTTCAGCTTATTCATCTTTGACCTTAGTGATTAGTGTGTAAATCTGAATAATAGTCATATTAACTGGTCTTCCTTGTAATCCTATGGATATTATCCTACCACTGATAGCATCATACTTCAGGATAGATCTCGAAATGTTCTTTTTCGATGATGAATGCAACGCCATTCCTCTTCAAGTTGTTATTCCCAGCATAGTAGACCATATGGCCAATATCATAGGAGACCAAATGGCGAATACCAGTCCATTTCAGCTCACTAATCCTAGGATATCGATGTTTATGCATTCCATTTCATTTTTGACGATTTCCAATTTTCCTAGATTCATACTTCGTACATTCCAAGTTCCAATTATTAATGGATGTTTGCAGCCGTTGCTTCTCATTTTGAGTCTTGCCGCACCAGCAAACGAAGGTCCTGAAAGCTTGACCCCATCCACATCATTAAGGTAGACTCTACTTTGAGGAGGCGACTCTTCCCCAGTCGTCTTTTGAGTGCCTTCCAACCTGGGAGACTCCTCTTCTGGCATTATATCAGACAATATTCCACTGCTATTCATAAGGTTTTCACTGGCTAATTCTTTTCAGAAGTAGACTGCCAGGTCCTTCTTCCTAGTCTGTCTTAGTCTGGAAGCTCATCTAAACTTGTCCACCATGGGTGACCCTGCTGGTATCTGAATACCGGTGGCATAGCTTCCAGCATCACAGCAATACGCAAGCCCCCACAGTATGACAAGCTGACAGACACACGGGAACTGCTAGAAATCAGGTGGGATTCAGAAGAGGACGTGGAACCAGGGATAACATTGCTGATGTCAGATGGATCTTGGCTGAAAGCAGAGAATAACAGAAAGATGTTTACCTGTGTTTTACTGACTATTCAAAGGTATTCAACTGTGTGGATCATAAGAAATTATGGATAACATTGGGAAGATTGCAAATTCCAGAACACTTAATAGTGCTCATGAGGAACCAATACATGGATCAAGAGGCAGTTGTTCAGCCAGAACAAGGGGATACGATGTGGTTTAAAGTCAGGAAAGGTGTACATCAGGGTTGTATCCTTTCACCATACCTATTCAATCTGTATGCTGAGCAAATAATCTGAGAAGCTGGACTATATGAAGAAGAACAGGGCATCAGGATTGGAGGAAGACTTATTAACAACCTGCATTACGCAGATGACACAACCTTGCCTGCTGAAAGTGAAGAGGATTCGAAGCACTTACTGATGATGATCAAAGACCACAGCCTTCAGTATGGATTACACCTTAACATAAATAAAACAAAAATCTTCACAACTAGATCAATAAGCAACATCATGATAAATGGAGAAAATACTGAAGTTGTCAAGGATTTCATTTTACTTGGAGCCACAATCAACACCGATGGAAGCAGCCGTCAAGAGATCAAAATATGCATTGCATTGGGCAAATCTGCTGCAAAAGACCTCTTTAAAGTGTTGAAAAGCAAAGATGTCACTTTGAGGACTAAAGTGCCCTTGACCCAAGCCATAGTATTTTCAGTCACATCACATGCACGTGAAAGCTGGACGACGAATAAGGAAGACGGAAGAAGAATTGACGCTTTTGAATTGTGTTGTTGGTGAAGAATATTGACTATATCATGGACTGCCAAAAGAATGAACACATCTGTCTTGGAAGAAGTACAGCCAGAGTGCTCCTTGGAAGCAAGGATGGCGAGACTATGTCTTACATACATTGGACATGTTGTCAGGAGGGATTAGTCCTTGGAGAAGGACATCATGCTTGGTAAGGTAGAGGGTCAGTGAAAAAGAGGAAGACCCTCAATGCGATGGATTGACACAGTGTCTGCAACAATGGGCTCAAGCATAACAACGATTGTGGGCATGGCGCAGGACTGGGTAGTGTTTTGTTCTGTTGTACATAGGGTTGCTATGAGTCATAACTGACTCGACGGCACCTAACAACAACAACATATGGTATGAAACAACATAATAGTAGCCAAATAATCAAGAACATCTATAATCCCTATCAGGAGGTGATTATTTATAACACTATTTTTCTTTATGTTTAACTGCTCAAAGAATCTATTATAAAATATAAATATCAAAATCACCATATGACAACATTTACATTTTATGGACAAAGTGATAAATTTCTATAATAATAAATAATTTTGTTTCATATATATGTAATAAAATTATTTATTATTTTAAAATTATCTGTAATAAAAAATTATTTATTATATATATGGTGATTATAATAGTATTTTTCTTTATGTTTAACTGCTCAAAAAATCTGTTACAAAATATAAATATCAAAATCACCATATGACAACCTTCATATTTTATGGAGAAAGTGATAAATTTCTATAATAATAAATAATTCTGTTTCATATATATGTAATAAAATTATTTATTACTTTAAAACTATTTGTAATTAAAAAATTATTATATATATATAACATATATATATATATATATATATATATACCTGTTGCTGTTGAATCAATTCTGACTAACAGCAACACTATAGGACAGAATAGAATGTCCCATCTGTCCCGTAGGGTTTTCAAGTCTCTAATTTTATGGGAAGAGATTGCTGCATCTTTCTCCCATGAAGCGGCTAGTGGATTCAAACCACCAATCTTTCAGTTAGCAGTTAAGCACTTAATCACTGCTCCACTGCTCCACCTTATATAGAGAGAGAGAGACAGAGAGAGAGAGTGAGAGACAGAAAGACATACAGACTTTGTGAAATCCTAAGAAATGTCAAATAGGATGTCTAAATCTAGATTAAACTAGAGTCTAGAAGAAAAGTCTTCCAGATACTGTGTTTAAAAAATCACACACACATACACACATACACAAACAGTATTACTCGAGACACTATTTCCATTACTGGGTAACAAAAAAATTAAATTTCATTTGAGTGAACGTAGATTTCAGAATAAACACACATGACCAATTTTTATTGTTAGGATTCATTCAGCTATAAATAACAGAAAACAAGTTTAAAATTAGAATAATGTATTAGATCGTACAACTAGATGTAGGTATTATGGTACTAGTGTTGCCTGTTCTCACTCTGCCAACCCAGAGGTTGAGTTCACTTATGCTCTCCATGGCTCCAAGGCATTACACGCACACATGACTATGTGCGGCAGAAGAAAAGGGATGATTTACTCTCCTGTCTTTCTATTTGTCAAAAGGAAACTTTTCTGAGAAGACTTCCAGCAAATTTTGCTTTGGCTTTTATTGGTCAGAATTAGGTTGTGTGTCCTCTGTAGTCTGTTATTGTTGTTGTTAGGAGCTGTTGAGTCGGTTCTGACTCCTAGTTACCCTATACACAACAGAACAAAACACTGCCTGGTCCTGCGCCATCCTCCCAGTTACTGCTATGTTTGAGCCCACTATTGCAGCCACTGTGTCAATCCGTCTTGTCCACAGCCTTCCTCTTCGTCCTTGACCCTCTGCTTCACCAAGCACGACGTCCTTCTCCAGGGACTGATCCCTCCTGATAACATGCCCAAAGTACGTGGGAGGAAGTCTCGCCATCCTGGCTTCCAAGTGGCACTCTGACTGTACTTCTTCCAAGACTTCTCCCTCCCTAGTTTAGTCACTGGGATTATCATAACTTGTTTTGGGCAACCAGGGTTTACCTCTAGGCCAGGAACAACATACCTTCCGTAAACACGTGGTGTTACAGAGGAAGGTGCCAGCAAGGAAGAAAGAGGCTGTTGTGTAGGCGACCATCAGTGTGTCCACAATACCTATACATTCAAAATGCACATTTTTCTATTTTATTCATTAAACCACAATATGATAGAACTGTCATCCTTTATGCATATCCACACAGACATATCAAAAAAGTGAAAGCAGTAACAAAAGCAAACCAAAGTAATTATACCAGTCATAATCATTCACTTCAAGAAACAGAGACCGAATCTCTTCTATTTCCGTTTGCTTACTGTACCAGCCAGATGGAAAGTTGCTTTTAAATTATGCCAGACTTTTCAAACCATCCTACCAAGATGTGCTTACCATGTTTTGTATGCTTTACATAACAGAAGTAAAAAAATCTAAAGTTTAATCTTAATAAAACCAAATTCTTAATAATACATTTATTCAGTGAACTGGAGAACAAAGCCTTAAGAAAGAAAAGATGGGTGTCTCTGGATATTTTTGTCGAAAGCATATGCTCATAAGTTTAATTTTTCATCTATATAACTATGTGTCACTATTGTAATATCGTAATTTGATCCTGATCAAAGAACAGTTTGTTCTTCATGCAATAAGACAAAGAAAATGAGTTCTTTAAAATCCAAATGAATTTGAAACATGTTTATATTTCAGATGTGATGGGATTGGCTTTGGTTATTTGCTCTAAGTTCCGTGGATGACAACACTGCTCCCGTAACTGAGTGTGTGGGGAGGTTCATCAAGAGAGGAGCACTGATGATTTTATTGGAGTCTCATAATTCTATTTGTGTTGATGAAATACACAAAGACTCTACTTTTTCCAGAACTAATTAAAATACAACAGCAAAAATGATACAAGATTAGAAAAGATAGAGTAGTCAACACTACCATTCAATAAATAAATTTAAAAAAAGATTACTATAGAAATTAAACTGATATTTACTCCTTTAATAAGGTAAAGGAATACTTTCTTTAAAAAGAATCATCACAAAGCTGGTTCCTGTGAGACAGAGGTTAAAGATGTCCCAGATTTCCAACTTCTCCAAGTTGCTGTACCACGCCATCATCTCTAACATCTACTACTCTCCCTCCGCTCACTACTCTCCTTCCCATCTTTGAGTTTGCTAAGTCCCTGCAACATCTCACAGAACCCATGAAGTGTACTTACAGTTAAGTGGTTTATTTGGGAAGTAACCAGATAAAATTCAGGCTTACCTTGGAAATAATAAGAACAACTCAGAAGACAGGATACAGTTCTTCAGTCACAGCTTCCAACTAAGACAGCTCTCAGCTCCTTTGCAACCTTGCTTTCAGGTGGGCTCTTTGCTGGGGCCTACTGCCGCCATGCTCTGCCATAGCTTGGCCACTTCTCACCATCTAGAGCCATTTCTTGCAGTCTTCAGTGTTATAGCTCCTTCTTCTCTCTCTCTCCATGTTTCTCTCAAAACCTCTGTTGGGCTGGCTACTTACATAAGTCAGTCAGTCAACCCTACTGGGTGGTTTTATGCAACTTACTTGCATAGTAAACTGGCCAATCCCTTTGCAAGATCATGGCCTAGCAAATCATCTTGGCAGAACTACAAACCCAGGGCAAAAAATACCATATATAAAGAAAAACCTGTCATACTGCATAAATAAACCATGTAGTTTGAACTGAGTTACCAGTATAATTGTTGAATATCAAAGAACACTTCAAAATAAAATTTCAGAATCAGGTAATACAATTTAGAGGAATATGTAGACAGAGTGGCCACTGTTTGTTGTGTATCTAATAACAACTCCCCACCAGACCCAAGAGATGGAATGATTAGTCTAGCCAATTATGATGCCCCTGTTCCCACTTTCCATGCCTTACAGATAATCCAGAATATGGCTTCTGGCATTTCACTAACCAACTGTTAGAGAAAAGAATAAAACACTGTTAAGAAATGAATGAAATACATATTCTACTACTTCTCAAGGAGAACAGTAATCTCACTGCCTGCTTTAATTTCTGATTTAGGATTAAGAGGTGACATAGCACAATGGCCAGGAGTGTAGGTTTGAATCTTCATTCTTTTTCAACCTGAACCTTTGACAAATTATTCGTCATTTCATATCTCTTTTTACTTATCTCTAAACATGGAATAAAAGTAGAAGTATCTATTTTAAATGTAGTTTGAGAGGATTAAATGTGTTAGTAAATGTTTAGCATTTAGAGCACTGATGATTTTATTGTGTTAGTAATTAGTAAAATAGGAAAAGAGCTATTTTAAATGGCAGTAGCTTGAACTGGTCAACTTAAAAGAAAGACTAAGCTCCTTATAGTAATAGAGCTTCTCTTTTTGTTAGACAAACAGACTTAAGGGCCATACCCATTTATGGTGGAGACACTCTTTGTGTAAAGTGTGGAAAAAGTGAATATAAGTGTTGGAGGAATAGTGTTGGCTAGAAATCAAAAAAAAAGAAGAAGGAAAGAGGAAGAATTTCTCAAAATAAAGACAATTAGTGAGATAATCCCTGTGATTGGGGCAGGAGAATCATGAGACATCCTCTAAGGAATTCTCTTCCTTCCCTAAGTTCAAGGTGGGTGCCAAAAGCTGAGATGGAACAGGAGAGCTATGTGAAATACCTACCTCTAAGGCTCCCCAGATCTTCACTGAGCACACTTCAAGAGACTTCTGAAGGCTCAGAACAGAGCAGCAGGGCAGAGAGGAATTTCCTCTCTAGAGTTATAAAACATTGGTTGTAAAGAAAACTCACTAGAAAGGCTGAAAAAGAGAATATAAAACAGAGAGAGAGATGTCCTTCAAGTCAGAAAGTTAGCAGTTGGGCTATAATGAACAAACAGAAATTTGAAATCTCACTGGTGATTAGATTTCAACTCCTGCTAACTGGAAGATCTCACTTCCATTGTCAAGCAATTTGAAGCTAATAATTGACTGAATATAATGGAAATTGAAACAAAGCTTTAACACAACTTACGTGTGGATTAAGTTAAGTCCACGTACTAGTGGCTGAAAGAAGAAGTATGCACTTTTTTCTATGGATAAAAATTATTAATTTTGATCTACATTTTGTTGTTAGTTGCCACCGAGTCAATTCCGACTCACTGCAACCCCATGTGTAGAATAGCACTCCATAGGGTTGCCAAGGTTTTAACCTTTTCCAAGCAGATTGCCAACCCTGTCTTCCAAGGCACCTCTGGTTGGGTTCAAATCACCAACCTTTTGGTTAGTAGTCAAGTGTTTAAGCATTTGCACCACCCAGGTCTAGACTGATATTCCCATTTTTTTTCACACAAATTGTCTAACAATAAAACAATATGCTAAAAGATCTAAATATGCTCTTCTTTTAGTCACAATACTCAGCATAAAATGAAAAATTACAATATTTGTAAAGAAGCAACATGTGAAAATTACAGAATGTATGAAAAAAATATGACACATGGTCAAGAGAGAAAAGAGAAACAAAAGCAGACTCAGAGATGATACAGACATTGGAATTACCATACAGGGAATTTAGAATACATATGATAAATATGTTAGATTATCTAACACATTGCTTGATTGTTGGTCAATTTGTATGAACAAAATGGGAGTATCAGTAGAGAGATGAACATAACAAAAAGCCAAATGTAAGTGGTAGAAATAAAAAGTATAATAACAAGATAAAGAATTAATTTTATTGGTCCATCAGCAGACTGCACATTTAAAAAGGAAAAAATTCAGTAAATTTGAAGATTGTTGTTGTTGTTGTTAGCTGCCGTCAAATAGACTCTGACTCATGGTGACTTTATGTATAATAGAACAAAACATTGCCCAGACCTGTGCCATCTTCATGACTTTTGGTATATTTGAGCTCACTGTTGCAGCTATAGTGTCAATTGATCTCATTGAATGCTTCTCTCATTTTCATTGACCCTTTACTTTACCAAACCTGATGTCCTTTTTTTTTTTCTAGCTATTGGTCTTTCCTAATAACATGTCTTAAGTAAGCAAGATAATGTCTCACCATCCTCACTTTTAAGGAGCGTTCTGGTTGTACTTCCTCCAAGACTAATAGGCCAATAAAAATTATCCATATTGAAGTACAAAGAAAAACAAGAGTTAAAAATAAAAATAAAAAAAAGAACCTCTGAGTATGTGGAAAATATTATACAATCAAACATTTTAGATTAAGGGTGCTGGAAAGAAAAGGGTGCCCTGGTGGTGCAGTGGTTAAGAACTCAGCAGCTAACCATGGGGCAGGAGACAAATTTGAAGAGATAATGGATGACAATTTTCTAAAACAGATAAAATATATCAATCCACATATCCAAGAAGCCCAGCAAGTAAATTCAAGTGTAACAGCAACTGGCACATGATAGTCAGCTTGATCAAAACCAAACATATAGAAAATCTTAAGAGGAAACGGAGAAAAAGACACGCACGTCACACGTATTAAGAGGAGTGTCTAACTTCTCATCAAAAACAACGGGGTACAGAAGACTGCAGAACATGTTTAAAGTGTTGAATGTCAGCCAAACAAATCATCAAAATAAAAATAAGAAAGTGCCTTTCAAAAATAAATGTGAAAATTACATATATATACATATGTATTTATTTATCATCTCTAGTCATCAAGGAAAAATGAACAAATTCACCCTATTCTATATTTTAGTATCTCTCTCTCTATCTACCTATTCATCAGAAAAAATTAATCAAATGCATTCTATGTTATTGTTGTTGTTGTTAGGCACTGTCAAGTCAATTCCGACTCATAGCAATCCTATGTACAGTAGATCGAAACATTGCCCAGTCCTGTACCATCCTCACAATCGTTGTTATGCTTGAGCCCATTGTTGCAGCCACTGTGTTAATCCATCCCGTTGAGGTTCTTCCTCTTTTTCACTGACCCTCTACTTTACCAAGCATGATGTCCTTCTCTAGGGACTAATCCCTCCTCATAACGTGTCCAAAGTATGTGAGATGTCGTCTCGCCATCCTTGTTTCTAAGGAGCATTCTAGCTATACTTTACTAGAGTTCATGCCAATACTCTAAGAAATGCTAAGAGAGTGGGATTGCTGGATCGAATGGTATGTCTATTTCTAGCTTTCTGAGGAAGCACCATATCATTTTCCAAAATGGTTGTATCATTTTGCATTCCCACCAGCAGTGCATAAGTGTTCCGATCTCCCCGCAGCCCCTCCAACATTTGTTATTTCCAGTGTTTTTGATTCGTGCCAGTAAATATCCTAGAGAAATGAGTCGTCACTCGAATAGACATATGCACACCTATGTTCATGGGAGCATTGTTCACAATAGCAAAACGATGGAAACAACCTAGATGCCCATCAGCAGATGAATGGATAAACAAACTATGGTACATACACACAATGGAGTACTATGCAATGAGAAAGAACAACAATGAATCTGTGAACCATCTCATAACATGGATGAAACTGGAGGACATTATGCTGAGTGAAATAAGTCAATCACAAAAGGACAAGTATTGTATGAGACCTCTATTGTAAAAACCCTTGAAAAAGTTCACACACGATATGTAACAATCTTTGTTGGTTACCAGGGATGGGAGGGGTGGGGGTGGGTAATATTAAATAGACAATAGATAAGTGGTATCTTGGGTGAAGGGTGAGACAGTACACAATACAGGAGAAACTAGCACAACTTGTACAAGGAAAGGTCATGGAAGCCCCACAGACACATCCAAACTCCCTGAGGGACTGAATTGCTGGGCGGAGGGCTGTGGGGACCATGGTCTCAGGGAACATCTAACTCAATTGGCATGACACAGCTTATAAAGACAATGCTCTACATTCTACCTTGGTGAGTAGTGTCTGGGGTCTTGAAAGCCTGTGAGTGGCCATCTAAGATACTCCACTGGTCTCATCCCTTTGGGAGCAAGGGAGAATGAAGAGAACAGGATACAAGGGTAAGATTAGTCCGAAGGACTAATTGTTCACAGCTACCAAGGCCTCCACCGGACTGAGTCCAGTACAGCTAGACGGTGCCTGTCTACCACCACTGACTGCTCTGACCGGGATCATAGCAGAGGGTTCTGGACAGAGCTGGAGAAGGATGTAAGAGCATAATTCTAACTCACGAAAAAAGACAAGATTTACTGGCCTAAAGGAGACTGGAGAAGCCCCGAGAGTGTGGCCCCCAGACACCCTTTTAGCTCAGTGGTGAAGTTACCTCTGAGGTTCACTGTTCAGCCTGGGAGTGGACAGCCCCGTAAAACCAAATGAGACTAACGAGGTACAGGAGTCCAGTGACAAGGGCCAGAAAGCAGAAGGGGACAAGGAAGCTGGTGATAGAGAACCCAAGGTTGAGTAAGGATATTGTTGATGTGTTGTGAGATTGTTAACCATTGTCATAGGGCAACATTTGCAGTAACTGTTAAATGAGAAACAATTTTGTTCTGTAAGCCTTCATCTTAAGTGAGAATGACAGCACAATTGGAAGAGCATAGTCAATGTCACTGAACTGTGCATGTAGAAATTTTTGAAATGGTGTATCTTTGGCTATGTGTATTTTCACACACAAAAAAAAAGGCTGAGAAGTTAGAGGGTTGATATGTTGTGGGGTTGTTAACCAATGTCATAAAACAACATGTGTACTTCTGTTTCATGAGAAACTATCTGTTCTGTAAGCCTTCACCTGAACTACAATAAAAAAATAAATTAATTAAAAAAAAAGTTTAAAAAAAAAAAAAGAAATGCTAAAAGAACTTTTTCAAGCTCAAGAGAAAGATATCAGTTGGGAGGGAAGTTAAAGTCTCAGAGAGGGTCAATATGTGGGTAAGTATAGAGGGTATTTTTTAAAACAAAACAAAAAATGTCATTACATATGTGGGTGAATATGAAAAACAGATCACAAACAGTCAAGTGGTTTGAAGCAGAAAGAGTGTCAGTGTCTGATGGAGTTAGTAGCACACACGTGTCAGACAACAACAGCACAAAGAACTGAAGGCGGTTAAATGGAAAAACACTGTTGTAAGGTTCTTCCATTATTCATGAAGTATTATAATATTATTTGAATGTAGCCTGCCATAAGTTAAAAATGCATATTATAATTTCTAGAGGAACCACTAAGAATAAAACAAAGAGGTATAGGTAAGAAATCAATAGATAAGTTAAAATGCAATACTAAAAAATACTCGATTCAAATAGACAAATGCAGGAGAAAAGGAGAAGGTGAGCGATAAATACGGGAATTTTTTTAAGTCAGTATATCCAGTTATAAAATAAATACATGAAAATATAAGTGGACTAAAAATTGCCCCGCAAAAAAGCAGAACTTGCCAGACTGAAAAAGAAGATAATACTCAACTCTGTGCTCTTCACGACACACGTACTGTGAGTGAAAAGGAAAGACAGGTTAAAAGTAAAAGGAAGAAACAACAACAAAAAACCCAAACCCATTGCGGTTGAGATGATTCCAACTCACAGTGACCCTACCGGATGGAGTAGAACGTCTCCATAGGATTTCCAAGGAGCAGCTGGTGGATTCCAACTGCTGACCTTTTGGTGAGCAGCCGAATGCTTAACCACTACACCACCAAGGGTCCAAAAGGATGAAAGATACCCTGTACAAAACAGTAAGCACAAAAAAGCTGGTGTTACTATATTAATATCACACAAAGTAGACTTCAATATCAAGGGGAATTCCAGAAATGATGAAGGATAGTTCTCAGAGACAAAAATGATCAATTTATCAAGAAGTCCTAACAATCTAAAATGTCTATGCATGAATAACAAATCTTCAAAATACATTAATCATTAACTGATAGAATTAAAGGAAAAAAATAGAAAAACCCACAATCATTAAATATGCCTTTATCAGTAATTAATAGAATGACTAGATTTTAAAAAAATATTGAGGATCAAGATTTGAACAATGGTATCAGCCACATACATCCAAATGACTTATATAGGGGACTACATCTAACAAATGCAGAAGATATATTATTTTCAAGCACATATGGAACATTCACCAATGTAGATCATGATCTCAGCCATAAAACTTGTTGAGATAAATTCAAAAGGAATGAAATCATACAAGGTATATTTTTTGACTTCAATGATAATACATTAGAAATCAATAACAACAGTATATCTAAAAAATTTACAAATATCTGGAATGTAAGCTACATAAGTCTAATACGTAGACAAAAGAGAAAATCATGAGGAAAACTAAAAGATATTTCGAATTGTATGATAATTAAAACATATTAAAACATGAGGACTACAGCTAAACCAGTCCTAAGAAGGAAATGTATATCTTTACATGCCTATGGGCAAATCTGCTGCAAAAGACCTCTCTGAAGTGTTAAAAAGCAAAGATGTTTCTTTGATGATTAAGGTGTACCTTATCCAAATCATAGGATTTTCAATCACCTCATATGCATACGAAAGCTGGACAATGAAAAACAATGATCAAAGAAGAACTGATGCATCCAAATTGTGATGTTGGTGAAGAATATTGACTATACCACGGACTGCCAGAAGAATGAAAAATCTGTCTTAGAGGATGCCCCTTAGAAGCCAGAATGCCCGTTAGAAGCAAGAATGGTGAGACTTTTCCTCACTTACTTTGGACGTGTCATCTGGAGGGACCAATCACTGGAGAAAGACATCATGCATGGCAAAGCAGAGGGTCAGTGAAAAAGAGGGAGACCCTCAATGAGATGGATTGATACAATGGATGCAACAATGGGCTCAAACCTAGCAAAGATTGTGAGGATGGCGCAGGACTGGGCAACATTTCCTTCTGTGTTTTATAAAAGGTGGCTTTGAGTCAGAGCTGATGTGACGACTCCTTATAACACTAATATATGCCTATGTTAGAAAATGAGTCTAAGATCAATTATCTACACTTCTATCATAAGACAGGAAAAGCAAGATTAAACCCAAACTAAAGTAAAAAAATGACGAGAAAATAAGTATGAAAACTGACAAAGTAGAAAACAGACAAAAATCAGAAATATCATGAATGTCTTTAAATCAGTACATTTATAAACAATCATGGGAGTCACTATGGTGCGTTAGTGTGCCGGCAGTGCTACCTGTCGGCCACGTGTCATATTTCCATAGAAAGGATGGAACTGCTACACCCTAGGAAAGTATGCCCTTTGTTCCCCGCTCACAATTTCCCATGTTGAGTTTGCTTCTTCTTTTGGAATAAAGAATAGAGCTTACTTGATTCGATTCCATCTGGTTTTCCTTTCATGAGACCATCCTCTCCCTTTGCCTTTCATGTTCTTGGCTTCCCTCTGCCATAAATTTTCAGAGGCCAGTACTTTATAGCCCTTAGAAAGAAAGCCTGTCAATTGACTAATACATTTACCATGTTTTTACGGAAATAACCCACGGGTTATACGCTTTTTGCAATCCATGCAACACCCCAGCGTGTTACATTCATAAGCACACTATACCAATAATTTTTACATGTTTCTGACTTCAATTCAATTTTTTTTTTTCTGTTCAACAGATTTAATGTTACTAGGATAAAACTGATCTCATGGAAACTTCATTTAAGGTACGTATTTTCCTAAACCAAGTGCAACCAATAGTGAACTGGTTGAGCTGGTGATGGAAATTGGACACCATGTTGAAACCAAACAGTGTGAAGGCACCAAGAGGTAGAAATGAGTAAGTAAGCAATTAACCTAGGGCTAAAACTACAAGAGCAAGACGTTGTTTATATTTTATTGCTTTCATAAATCTTAAACTGAAACAATTTTTGATAATCAATGTCTTTGAAATCAATAAAGTCACCAGAATAAATTGTACTTTCATCTTAAAATATGCCATTTTAGTTCATTCATTCATTATCATCATCATCACTATCAGGCTTCCAGAACCCTTCAAAGTCCGATCCTTCAGCACTATCTCAGAGCTGCCTGCAGACACCTTCTGTGACTTTTGAACTGATGTCATCATCATCATTGCCTTCAGTATCTTCATCTTCGTCATCGGTATTCTGCTGATAAACAATCCCAGACTTTCTGAAGCTGTTGTGGATGGTTTCTGGGATTATTTTCCCCCAAGCAGAAGCCACCCACTTGCAGACTTCTGCAAACGTTACCTGCTTCAGGCACCCCAATGGTGTGAACTCATGGAATCCCAGACTGCATCCATTCATTCCACTCTCTTCTCAAGAAAGTCTTGAACAGGTGGTTGACCATTATATCTGGGGGCTACAGTTTGCAGGTAAGGCCACCAGGTATGACTGCTATATGGGCACCAGTTGAGCTAACATTATTGTGAACATTTTTTCTTAGTGAGCAGCCATGACATTAAAAATTAGTAAAGACTAATCCCTACTGCCTGACCTGTAACATTTATCTTTCATAACATCATAGTCCATCCATCCCTTCTTATTACAACGAACAACCACACTGGTGAGCACTGTGCCAGAACTTCTTTCATAATTTTGTCATTTTGCACATTAGATGTGTGTGCCTGTTACTTATGTGGGCGTGCTATTTTTCAAAAATACTGTAATTTAGGGGGAAATTTGGGAAGCTGAACTGCATAATCACAGGGCAAGTAGCATTCTTCAGTTTAGCTTTATCAGTAACAAAGCTAAAATTTGATCTTTATCAGTCGGTTATCTCCGTAAGTTTCAAATTCAAAAGTAGGAAAAGGTCCTATTAAAACCCTAAGACCAGGTAGTTCATGTGGTTTGCTACCGCTTTTGTCCTAAATTTTTGTCCTTCTTTCTTTTTTGGCTCTCTATCCTCACGGCATCGTATTGCCATGCAGAAATTCTCCACTTCTTCTGTCCTCTACGTTCTCTGTTTTAATCAGATGGAAAGGTTACTTATTACATAAAGCGCAGAGGAGGAGCAGGAAAATTCAAAGGAAATGGAGATTTACCCTCAGGTAACGCTAAAGGCTTTACTGGAACCCTCAGCAGCTCTGGGCTGGTGATAAATGTGAAAACATGCGCAGCAGAGAAAAGTTACGATTGAATCAATTATGCCAATGTTCTGTCAGTGTACTAAATGTGAAAGCTGAGAAATAGGAGAATGCAGAGCCTCTGCCTGACCACGTGTCTTCAACTTCTCAGCCGGTTTTGTGGGTGGCTATTACTTTTAGGAAACCCTGGTGGTGCAGTAGTTAAGTATTTGGCTGCTAACCAAAAGGTCAGCAGTTCAAATCTACCAGCTGCTCCTTGGAAACCATATGGGGCAGTTCTGTTCTGTCCTATAGGGCCACTATGAGTCAGAATCAACTCAACTGCAATGGGTTTTTTGTTTGTTCTTTTTTAAATTACTTTTAGAATCATTTGACATATAAGGGAACTGAGATTCAACGAGAGTTAGTAACGGATCCTGAGACTCACAGCTGCCAAGTGGTGTGTTGATACTGATCCAGGGTTACGAGTCTTGTGAAAATTTATCCAGTGACTCAGTATGCAAAAAGGTAAATCATCCCCACATGAGTGAAATTTACCCTTGGAAGACAACAGACTAATCTTTGGTGTGACTTCTGAAGTTCCAATCAATATTCTGGAAACGAAAGGCGTTAATGCAGATCAAACAGGGCAGCATTTGAATCCCATTATTAAGAGTAACTTCCCAGGACCACAATTGCAGACTACGCATTAATGATTCCAGTGCAAACTGAAGTGTGTCAAGTATTGATAAATTTCAAAGTATCCTGCCCGCAGTTGCTCACAGAACTCGGATGTGATTGGCACTAAATTAATAACAAAACTGAAAGTAGTGTCTCTTTAAGACAACATGGATTAGGAAATTGAGACTTTATTAGCATTTGACTTTCGTTTATTTTCTATTAATATATTCTTGAATGGACTTGGTAAAGGGACATTAAGATGCTTCTAGACAATTACAAACATGGTATTTAGGCATTACCAAAATACCACACGGAAGGCCACAGTCAAGTCATCAGCATTACATTTATGTATTTAGACACCTGTTTCTTATTTAGAAGTTAGCAGCATGGCCGTTCAGACCGTATTGCAAAGATCTGAGTTAAACTGACAAAAACAAGGAAACTCAGGGTTAAGGTTGTCACATCATATTTAGAATCCCTCTGATGCAATAATGAAATAAAATCACTACTGTTTGATGTCATATTCATAAATAACCATGAAATGTGAAATCACTCTGATAGAGGAGCGTTAACCATTGTTGCTCAAAAGTCCTTTCCCACTGCTTATTTACAGTCGAGAGTGCTCCGACAATAAAAAGCAATTTTTACAAGGCACAGTCAGTCAGTCAGTTGAAGAGTCAAAATGTTTGATGTCACTGTATTGTCTAAGGCAGAATGGAGCGGAATCGCAAAACACATGGAAATCATCTCCACCAAATGATAGGACGAGAAAGCTGTCCTTGGATAGCTCCGGATGTTGAATTTAAACTGAACAGCAGGAAATTGATCTCGAACGCAGGTGTCTCTCATTTTTTTTTTTTCCCAAGGTAAGGTCATTTATGAACTATTGTATAATACCATTAGGGCATTAGGCTGTTATCAAGTGTTTATCCTTCACAAAAATCCTATTAGCGTATCCTAGTCGTATGTATAAATAGAATAAAGGTCGTGTTATAATTATAGTACAAGTATGATAGAATGAAATGAAGCTAATTATTCCCTTGAACACTAGTGAATAATGTTAACACCTGAGGGCACAATTGTCAACAGTGAAAATCTTTCTATTCTGCTCTTATTTCCAACAAGAACTGAAAGAATATAGTACTTTAAAAAATATATTAGCAGCTGATTAAAAAAACAAAATTCTCACTATGAGTTAGAGAGAAAACTATAATAAATATGCGCTGGACTAGCAATCACATGCTAGTGCTAAAGGAGAAAAGAATATAACGTTTCCTTTCCTGCCCCCCACGGCAGACTCCAAGCACTCAGTCGGAGGGACTGTTTCGTAGCGGTAACATTGCTGCAAAAAAAGAGGGAAAAAACCGGCACTTCTCAGAATTGCACCTCCGGGTTTATGTTTGTTCTCTTGGTAAATAAATATCTTTTGTGTCTTAAATGCTAAAAATTATACTATATATTTCAGTGTGGTAGACATTACTAGCACTCAACAACACTTCCAGAGCTCTTCTATTCGCTGGACAGATGGGCAAATTCCACTTCCTTGCCCTCTTGAGGAGCCCTGGTGGTGCAATGGTTAAGAGCTTGGCTGCTAACCAAAAAGTCGGCAGTTCGAATCCACCATCTGCTCCTTGGAAACCATATGGGGCAATTCTAATCTGTCCTATAGGGTTACTATGAGTCAGAAGTGACTTGAGGTCAACAGATTTGGTGCCCTCTCGAAGCTGAGATTAAGTGTGCCTGTGTAATTTGCTTTGGCTAATGAAATTTGACTAGAAGTAATACGTGTCACCTCTAAGAGGAAGCGTTTAAGAGCCAGTTTTTGATTATCTGTGTTCCCTTCCCCGAACATTATTGTTTGAAGATAGATGTGCCATAAGATTGAAACAGCCAGGTCATCTGAAACAACATATTGAAGACAATGAATTACTTCGGAATGTTTCTAGAACCCCAAGTGAACTGCATGTGAACTAGAATCACTTTGATTGTATAAGTCACTGAGATTTTGATGTTGTTTGTTACTGCAACATAACAGATCCTTTTCTTGTCTCGACTAATTCCATTCCTCTCATTTTAAATTAATAGTTTAAAACAACTTGTTTAGTTTTCTATGTGTGTGTAGTAAATCTACACTAGCCTTAAACTTGCCTTTCTTCATATATGTTATTATCTATATTAGTATAGGATTGCTAGGAGTCAGAATTGACTTGACAGCAATGGGTTTGGGTTTGGTTTTTTTTTTTTTTTGGTTTATATTAATATAAATCTTAGAAGTTATGATTTGCAAACATTTGGAAAAGGGAGGCAATAATATAACTATCCATATTTCAGTCTCAAAATGCTTTCATTTATATCGGAACCAGAATGTATTCATTTTCCTTAAAAATAATCATTGATGTATGAATTCTTGATGGAAGGCTGGCTGGCTGGCTGGCTGGATGACTGGCTATTTCAGTATATGCAATAAATAAATGAAATCGAATCCCTGAAAATCATCAGCTTATAAAGGACATCTCTTCTCCTTTGAACTCTAAACATATTTTTTTTTTAAATGTTCATTATCACTCACTATCATGCTTTAAATCACAGATATTGTTTGTGAATTTCAGTTGGTATTTAGGTTTTTAGTTGGGTATGTCTTTTATCCCCATCTAGACTAAACATTTTGAAAGCAAGAACTATATATTATAACTTCATTACAGTTCCCTGCAAGAAGCTGCATGGCATCAGAGAAAGATAGATTTTGAAGCCAGCAAGAACTAGATTCAGGTTGTTTCTATAGTTAAATTCTGACTATAAGTAAATTATTTAACTTGAGCCTCAAGTTACTCTTCTGAAAAACAGAGGTAATATCTATCCTAAACATCTGCTTAAATATCATGTATATAAACATCTAGCACATACTAAGAGATCATTCAATGTTAGTTTCCTTTCTCAGATATCCCTCACACATGTATTTCACACAAAGTAATGGCTTTAAAATGAATTGGATTAATAATTGAATTAAGAAATAACAAACGAAGTTACTTCGTCATTATTTGTGAACTACTAAATGATTCGAGACTAAATGTTTTAGGTTGAACATATGGTTGTGTTCAACCTAGTCTGTGACCTATGAATTTCATTTTTCTCTCTAAGGATTTCCCTAAATATTTTGTGAATCTAAGTTACTTTCAAGATTCAGAGAAAAAAGTTTTATAGAAGAATTGAGAAATTTTGCATAGAATTTAATGTCTTTTTCTCATAGAAAACAAATAATATCTCCATTTCAATCAGAGGACTGAAGCTGATTAAACCTAGGAACATCATAACACAAGAATTTCAATACCAATCATGTTTAGTTACCTCTTGAAAATAGTACAATCTTTCACAATGAACCAATGGAAACATTCGCAAAAGACAGTCTATCTTGCATTTATAGCATCATGGACTGCCTTAAAATACCCTCCTGAGAAGCACAGTTTAAGAAAGAATGTAAGGGGGGAAATTGATATATCGGTGGCCAAATTTGTATTCACCTGGCCACCAATTCTTTACCCTATTTATTTCACTCAAAATGAGAACAGACTGAAATATTCAAGAGAATAGCTTGAACTATTGCTGTGATTTGAGAGGAGGGGTTGAGAAAAGTTCAAGAGAACTTCTGGAGTTAGAATATATAAAACAGTGTGATAAATTACATGTGAAGGATTGGGAAAAGTTGGTGATGACTGAAGTCTCTGGCTTGGATGATTGGGTCACCTAAAAATTTTCCCCTTAGACCTTCCTTATATTTACCCCCTAATCCTCTCTGTACTGTAAAGCATTAACAGGATTTGAAGTGTAGAAACTGCATCAAATGGGAATCAATTTTTTAAAAAAAGTGTTTTTTGAGAAGTATTATTGTTTTCTAAAATCATTTTTAAAGCAATGAACAATCATTGGGAAGGCAAGAGGAATGTTTAAGACTATTTGATCCTTAGGGATAGAAAACAGCTGGAAACAGTCCTCTGTCAAAAAACCTTTTAAAAACACAAAGATCATTGAATCACCCTTTACATGCCTCCTCTCCAGGATAAAACATAAGAAGTTTTCAATCTTTCCTCATAGTCATAATTATGCAAAGCACCTACCATTTCTATTTCCTTTTAAACTGATGCTTATGTATAATATTATACCTACATTCAAACTCTTCCCATCATCAGACTTTGCTCACCTATGATATCCTATGGGTGACCAAAAGGTTACTATTTTAGCTACTTATGTATTAGAACTGCGTGACCAGCCAAGTGATGTTAACACTGAAGACAGCTCATATCAGCTAGTGACAACCAATTGTTCTCAGAATTTAATGACATCGTGTGGATAGCTTTGAAGCAGTGGTAGGAGTATTTACACCATGGAAACTGGCAAATGCTACAAATCAGATCTCCTGCCATCAACCCACTCAAAGAGGCTATTGTTAAGTGTTTATCAGCACACTAGTACCACAGATGTACAAGATGTCTGTGGTCACTTCTTCCATTCCAGTTAATTGATGAAGATATCAATAATTGATCCCAAATTTCATTAGACTTTGTCTCGTGATTTTACATGAAAAACTTTCCAAACTCAAGGCACCAACTTGCCACTAATAGGTAAAAATTTATCTGCTGTGTTAAAAATAGCTACAATAAACTCTCAATAAAACAGGTATAGAAGGGAAATTTCTCAACATAAAAAAGGGTATCTATGCAAAACCAAAGGCCAACATCATTCTTAATGGAGAGAGGCTGAAAACATTCCCCTTGAAAACAGGAACAAGACAAGGATGCCCTTTATCACCACTCCTATTTAACATTGTGCTGGAAGTTCTAGCTAGAGCAATAAGGCAAGAAAAAGAAATAAAGGGCATCCAAATTGGTAATGAAGAAGTTAAACTGTCCCTGTTTGCAAATGATATGATACTATACACAGAAAACCCTAAAGACTCCATGAGAAATCTACTAAAATAATAGAAAGATTCAGCAGAGTAGCAGGATACAAGATAAACATTCAAAAATCAGTTGGATTCCTATACACCAGTAAGGAGAACGATGAAAAGGAAATCAGGAAAACAATACCATTTTCAATAGCCCCTAAAAAGATAAAATACTTAGGAATAAATCTGACCAGGGATGTAAAAGACCTATACAAAGAAAACTACAAAACAGTACTGCATGAAAACCAAAGGGATCTACATAAATGGAAAAACATACCATGCTTATGGATAGGCAGACTCAACATTGTGAAAATGACAATTCTACCCAAAGCAATTTACAAATACAATGCAATCCCGATCCAAGTACCAACAACATTCTTCAAAGAGATGGAAAAACGAATCATTAACTTTATATGGAAAGGGAAGAAGCCCCGAATAAGTAAAGCACTACTGAAGAAGAAGAATAAAGTTGGAGGACTCACACTACCTGACTTCAGAACCTACTATACAGCTACAGTAGTCAAAACAGCCTGGTACTGGTACAACGGCAGATACATAGACCAATGGAACAGAATTGAGAACCCAGATGTCAATCCATCCACCTACAGTCACCTGATCTTCAACAAGGGCCCAAAGTCCATCAAATGGGGAAAAGACAGTCTTTTTAATAAATGGTGCCAGCAAAAATGGATATCCATCTGCAAAAAAATGAAACAGGATCCATACCTCACACCGTATACGAAAAACTACTTCAAAATGGATCAAAGAGCTGAATATAAAGCCTAAAACTATAAAGTTCATAGAAGAAAAAATAGGCCCAACACTTCAGGCCTTAATACATGGCATTAATAGGATACAAACCATAACCATCAATGCACAAACCCCAACAGATAAGCTAGATAACTGGGATCTTCTAAAAATCAAACACCTATGCTCTTCAAAAGACTTCACCAAAAGACTAAAAAGAGAACCTACAGACTGGGAAAAAATTTTTGGACAGTACAAGTCAGACAAAGGTCTAATCTCCATAATCTACAAGAAAATCCAACACCTCTACAACAAAAAGACAAATAATCCTATGAAAAAATGGGCAAAGGAAATGAACAGACGCTTCACCAGAGAAGACATTCAAATGGCCAACAGACACATGAGGAAATGCTCGCGATCATTAGCCATTAGAGAAATGCAAATTAAAACCACAATGAGATACCATCTCACCCCAGCATTACTGGCACGAATCAAAAACACTCGAAATAACAAATGTTAGAGGGGTTACGGGGAGATCGGAACTCTTATGCACTGCTGGTGGGAATGCAAAATGATACAACCATTTTGGAAAATGATATGACGCTTCCTCAGAAAGCTAGAAATAGATATACCATTCAATCCAGCAATCCCACTCCTAGGAATATATCCTAGAGAAATAAGAGTCGTCACTCAAATAGACATATGTACACCTATGTTCATGGCAGCATTGTTCACAATAGCAAAACGATGGAAACAACCTAGATGCCCATCAACAGATGAATGGATAAACAAACTATGGTGCATACACAATGGTGTACTATGCAACGAGAAAGAACAACAATGAATCTGTGAACCATCTCATAGCATGGATGAAACTGGAGGGCATTATGCTGAGTGAAATAAGTCAATCACAAAAGGACAAATATTGTATGAGACCTCTATTGTAAAAACCCATGAAAATGTTCACACACAAAATGTAACAATCTTTGTTGGTTACCAGGGATGGGAGGGGTGGGGGGGGATATTAAATAGACAATAGATAAGTGGTATCTTGGGTGAAGGGTGAGACAGTACACAATACAGGGGAAACTAGCACAACTTGTACAAGGAAAGGTCATGGAAGCCCCATAGACACATCCAAACTCCCTGAGGGACTGAATCGCTGGGCGGAGGGCTGTGGGGACCATGGTCTTGGGAAACATCTAGCTCATTTGGCATGACACAGCTTATAAAGACAATGCTCTACATTCTACCTTGGTGAGTAGTGTCTGGGGTCTTGAAAGCCTGTGAGCGGCCATCTAAGATACTCCACTGGTCTCATCCCTTCGGGAGCAAGGGAGAATGAAGAGAACAGGATACAAGGAAAAGATTAGTCCAAAGGACTAATTGTGCACAGCTACCAAGGCCTCCACTGGACTGAGTCCAGTAAAGCTAGACGGTGCCCGGCTACCACCACTGACTGCTCTGACCAGCATCACAACAGAGGGTTCTGGACAGAGCTGTAGAAGGATGTAGAGCATAATTCTAACTCACAAAAAAAAGACCAGATTTACTGGCCTAAAGGAGACTGGAGAAACCTTGAGAGAATGACCCCCAGACACCCTTAGGCTCAGTGGTGAAGCTACCTCCGAGGTTCACTGTTCAGCCTGGGAGTGGACAGCCCCGTAAAACCAAATGAGACTAACGAGGTACAGGAGTCCAGTGACAAGGGCCAGAAAGAAGGGGACAAGGAAGCTGGTGATAGGGAACCCAAGGTTGAGTGAGGATATTGTTGATATGTTGTGAGATTGTTAACCACTGTCATAGGGCAACATTTGTAGTAACTGTTAAATGAGAAACTATTTTGTTCTCTAAGCCTTCATCTTAAGTGAGAATAACAGCACAATTGGAAGAGCGTACTCAATGTCACTGAACTGTGCATGTAGAAATTTTTGAAACGGTGTATCTTTGGCTATGTGTATTTTCACCAAAAAAAAAGGTTGAGAATTTAGAGGGTTAATATGTTGTGGGGTTGTTAACCAATGTCATAAAACAACATGTGTACTACTGTTTCATGAGAAACTATTTGTTCTGTAAGCCTTCACCTGAAGTACAATAAAATATAAAAAAAAAGGAAAAAAAAGCTACAATATGTACAAGAAACACAAGCTAGAATAAATAATGAGCATCTAGCTAGTCTATTGAACATATGAAGTTCCTTTTACTTGATCCAAAGGAAATTTCTCTATTGCTATCTTCCTAAAAATATCCAAAGTGTTTTAATTCAATGGAGTATCACAGGGTCTTCACCAGCATTTTTAAGTTAAAGCAACCACATGGTTTGCCAATTACTTTTTTAGTCCGTCTCAAAATGACCCTCCAGCAACAGCAGTATAATAAACTCATTCCAGTAAAATGGAAGTTCCCAAGATGATGACCTTGGTTATTTAGCATTACACACTTCTTTGATCCATGTAAATTTAGTATCATTGATCAAGAGATCTCCAGTTCTTCAATCCCTCCATGGCAAAGCAGGAGGTACTCGTCTCTTCTCATGGTCTGATCCTCTGTCCTCATTTCTCTTGTCAATATCTTCATTCCTTCTGTTCTTCACATCAGCTTCCACAGAAGAAGATGTGTATTCAGACATACAAACAATAGATGTTATTGAAAGAGATGCTAAATAATATAGTTAAGCAAAAGATACATGAACACAGATGGGAAAATTGGGCTGCAAGATACACTAGTTTGTCTTCACAGTATTTGATGTTTTATTTGAATATAGAATTCTAGGCTCACTGGATCTTTTGTTTGTTTTCTATTTTTGTCCAAGCATTTGAGATTATTTCTTTCTCCCTTATTTACTAGGTTGCTGTGAAGAAGTATAATTGTTATTTCATAGTAGGAATGCCTCTTCTCCCTTTGAGCTCAGAAGAATGTTTGTTTTTATGTTATTTATTTATTTATTTATTGGACTTTAGGGGAAAGTTTACACTGCAAGTTAATTTCTCATTCAAAAATTTATACATAAATTGTTTCGTGACATTGGTTGAAATCCCCACAATGTGACAGTACTCTCCCCCTTTCCACCCCAGGTTTCCCGTGTCCATTTGTCCAGTTTTTCTGTCTCTTCCTGCCTTCTTGTCCTGCTTTTGGGCAGGAGTTGCCCGTTTGGTCTTGTATACTCAATTGAACTAACAAGCACAGTCGTCACTTTGGTTACTGTTTTTTTTTTTTTAATAGGCCTGTCTAATCTTTGTCTGAAAAGTGAGATTTGAGAGCAACTTCAGTTCTGAGTTAGCGGGGCTGTTTCTGAGGTTATTTCGTCTTACTACGTTATGCATTTATACGGATTATTTTTACTTATTTTTCTCAGTACTAGGCAAGCACCTTCAACTGGCAGACTTATGTTTTTTCTTCCGTTCTGGAAAAATCCACAATTTTTTTTTCAAATATAAATTCTTCTTTATTTCCTTTAGTTTCCTTGTCTTGAATTTCATTGGATATAAGCTAGAGACCCTCTACCCATCTGTACACCTCTAATCAGTTTTTTATATCCAGGTTGTTTGTATGTGTGTGTGTGTGTGTGTGTGTGTGTGTGTGCATACACACACACTCAAATCCTTAGTATATTCTTTATACTACATTCTGGGTAAATTCTTCCCTGTGTCCAATCTAGAACATTAAGTATTTTTTATAATCATGATATAGCTTTCACTTCTAATATGTCTACGTGATATTTTCATTTCCTATAGACACTATTTTAACCTGTATTTATTTCTTAATCTTTTTTTTTTTTAATGGATGCTGTGGTATTCAGATTATCGTTTCTCAAGACAGGCATGTCCCAGTCCCTGGGACCTGTAAATATGTTAGCTTTTATGGCAAAAGGAACTTTGCAGAAGTGATTAAGTTAAGTATCTTGAGATGTGAAGAATATCCCAGATTATCTAGGTGAGCCCGATATAATCACAAGCATCCTTATAAAAGGGAGGCCGAAAAGTGAAAACCAGAAAGGAGGTTCAATGGTAGAAGCAGAGAGGAATGATGTGCTTTGAGGATGGAGGGAGGGGCCCTGAAGTGAGAATCCAGGAGGCGTCTAGAAGTTGGAAAAGTTGTCAAAGAAATGAATTCTCCCCTTAAGTCTCGAGAAAACACAGATCTGTTGCAACTTTGATTTTAATCCAGTGAGATCCATGTTGGACGTCTAACCTATTCTAAGATGATAAATCTGTGTTGTTTTAAGTCACTACATTTGTGGTAATTTTCTGCAGCGGCAGTGGAAATCTAATACTGATGCTATGTCTTTATTTACTTATTTTTTGAGAATCTTTGTGTTAAGTTTGACCCAAAGCAGGGGTCTGTGGATGTCCTGGATAGTCTATCAGCCATGGTATGATAAAGACTCACCGAGGAAGGCCAGAAAACAGAGAATGTAGTGTTCGTAGGACCCAGAGAGGAAAGTACAGCATGCTGTGACACACGGCCACACAAGGGATGGTGCTAAGGGACAAGGCAACAACAAGCTGGGACTTCAGGAGAAGCTGTGTGTGGTAAGCAGGGTAGGGTCTCAGGGTTAGTGCACCCAAACCCATTACCGTCGAGTCAATTCCGACTCTTAGCGACTCTACAGGACAGAGTAGAACTGCACTGTAGGGTTTCCAAGGCTATAAATCTTTATGGAAGCAGACTGCCACCTCTTTCTCCCACAGAATGGCTGGTGGGTTAGGACTGCTGACCTTTTGGTTAGCAGCCAAACTCTTAACCACTGTGTCACCAGGGACACTGGAGTCTTATTGGTCAATCGAAAAGTTTCTAGCGCATTAGTGGGAAAAGGGAGAAATTCTAATCATGGGCATCCATATGGGGCATGGCTGGGAGGGGCAAGGAGGAACTACAGCCATTGAGAGGCTGGACCATAATGGTAATGGGTTTCTCCATTACAGGAAACCATATGCGGCATGCCCGAGAGGGCCAATTAGAGACCACAGCTGTTGAAAACCAAAAAACCAAACCCGCCGCCATTGAGTCGATTCTGACTCGTAGTGACCCTTTAGGACAGAGTAGAGCCGCCCCATAAGGTTTCCAAGGAGCAGCTGGTGGATTCCAACTGCAGACTATTTGGTTAGCAGCCGAATGCCTAACCATTGCACCACGAGGGCTGGGACAGTCGGAAAGCGGGTGAAAGGGCAACTAGAAGGAATTTACAGATGCTCAGGCAGCCAATTATGGAGGCTGTAAACTGGTCTTGGGACAAATTTTAACAGATTTTGAGTTGCTTATTTATTTATTTTTTAATATTGATCTGTTTATTTTATCTGCAGTATATGAATCATCTCCCTTTCTCTATTTCCCTCAGTCGCTCTCTTTCTCATTACAGATACAGGTCTCACAGCTCTGCATTCTTCTCCATCCAGCCTGCCCTGAGTGAGACCTTAGTGCGAAGATCACTTGGGTCTTAGAATAGTGCCAGCCTTCTCACTGTGATAGTAAGATATTTCAGGCCCTGTTGGAGATCAGACCAATATTGACTTTACATCAGCTATTTGTCAGGCAAGGAGCCCCGGTGGTGGCAGTCTGCATCCATAAGGATTAAACCCTATGGGGCAGTTCTACTCTGTCTTATAAGGTCACTGTAGGTTGGAATTGAATGCATTCTATAGCAGCAGGTGTGGTTTGGTTTTTTCTTAGGAGATCTAACAGGCAGTTTACCCAGTCCTGGCTATATGACAAGCTGTATGACAAGTTATATGACAACCTCAGCTTTGACTTCTGTCCTAGGCAGACCTCAGTACCTAAACCTTAGTCCCAGGCAATGGTCAGTAGCATCGATTTTCAATGGAATTTCCCAGGTTGGGGAGTGTGAACCTAATCTCTTATTTTAAGCGGTAAAACTATTGCTGGCTACTCACTTTGTATGTGGTACTTGTCCCTCGGTAGCACAAATGGTTAAGTACTTGACTACTAGCCTAAAAGCTGGCATCTCAAACACACCCAGAGGTACCTTGTAAGACAGGCCTAGCAGTCTGCTTTGGAAAGGTCACAGCCTTGCAAACAACTATGGAGCAGTTCTACTCTGCACACATGGGGTTGCCATGAGTCAGAATTGACTCGACAGCAACTAACAGCATGTGGTACTTATACTCACCAATACCCCACAGGAGGTAAGCATGCCACTGCTTTTACCTACTTCTAGACTCAGGCCTGGCCTCTCAGTGACTTTAGCTCTCTCATTTGACCTTTCTTCTTGATTTCTCGTTCACTGAGATGCTGACTTTTTTCTGATCATTTCCAGTTTCTCTTCATATTCTGTACCTTACTGTGTTTTATTTTCTGTAGATAAGAGAGGTCTCAAAACATGAACTTAAAAAAATATCATCACCAATAAACACATTAAAACTCATTGGTTGAGAGGAGTTTCATCTGAAAAAGCAGCTTTGGTAAGCTGCAAAGGAAAATAAGCTCCATATGCCAGCATGCCACATAGTTTCATGTTGCCATGCCAATGCTGATGAATGTGTAATAGTGTCTTAGTTTTCTAGTGCCGCTATAACAGAAATACCACAAGTGAATGGCTTTAACAAAGAGAAATTTATTCTCTCACAATCTAGGAGGCTAAAAGTCCAAATTCAGGACATCAGCTCCAGGGGAAGGCTTTGTCTCTCTGTTGGCTTTGGAGGAAGGTCCTTGTCATCAATCTTCCCCTGGACTAGGAGCTTCTCAGTGCAGGGACCCCAGATTCAAAGGACACACTCTTCTCTTGGCTCTTGTTTCTTGGTGGTGTGAGGTCCCCCACTCTCTGCTCGCTTCTCTCAACTTTTATCTCTTGTAAGATAAAAGGTAATGCAGTCCACACCCCAGGGAAACTCCCTTACATTGGATCAGCGCTGTGACCTGAGTAAGGGTGTTACATCCCACCCTAATCCTCTTTAACATAGCCTAATCTTGCCTCATTAACCACAGGCAGAGATTAGGATTTACAACACATAGGAAAATTACATCAATCACAAAATGGAGGACAACCACACAATACTGGGAATCATGGCTGAACCAAGTTGACACATATTTTGGGGGGACACAATTCAATCCATAACAAATAGCTTCTGGAGCACTGTGTTGAGAAAGATCCTAAGGCTGCATCATTCTGGTTGGAAAAGTGTGCCATCCTTGCTCATGACTCTGCTTGGGGTGCTGAGGAAGGACGTGCCTCTCACTCACAGAATATATTTGCCTTGTTACAGAAGTTAGGTTTTCTTAGCTTCATGTAACCAAATCAAATCTAGCTAACTTAATCTGCAACAGGATTTTTATAAAGATATCAGGGATTCATAGGACCAACAGGAACTGGGGAGTCTATCTTTGAATGAAGGAGGGTAGATCCTCTTCTCAGTCCTCCTTCAAGCCATGTAGTGAGGTGTCACAATGACACTGCGTAGGCAAAACCTTACAAAAATGGAGGTGCACAAGGGTTATTGCATTGTCTCCTGCAAGGCAGAAAACTTCAAGCACAGTCTTGTATCTAAAGGAGAGAATACTACTATAAATTTAAAGTGCCTCAAACCTATGCAGAAGTCCAAGATCAATATTTTCTTGCATTTTACAGCATACCAAGTGGGGCCTAAAGAGGATGTTCTAAATATATTAAATTTCCCCTTAGTCTTGTTAAACAAATAGCAGCAACTAAATGTGGGAGTTTGGTACACCCAGAAACATAAGGAGATATATAAATATAAGATATTCTTTGTATTCTTGTAGTCTTAATATCCTAAACCTATTTGGGAAAAGTCTCTGAATGATGCCAATGGTTTGCTCTCAACTAGAAACCTAAAGGTTACCAGTTTGAACCTACCCAGCAAGTCCACAGAAGAAAGTCCTGGTGATCTGCTTCTGTAAAGATTATAGCCAAGAAAACCCTATATATATTTCTATAGGTCTTTGGGGAAAGAATTACTTTTGTTTGTTTGTTTTTATGTGTATATACCTATATGTAAATAAATCTCTCAAACTATGTATTTATCTGCAAACCCTGGTGACGTAGTGGTTAAGAGCTACAGCTGCTAACCAAAAGGTCAACAGTTCGAATCCACCAGGCGCCCCTTGGGAACTCTATGGGGCAGTTCTACTCTGTCCTATAGGGTGACTATGAGTCGAAATCAACTCGACGACAGCGGGTTTTTTTTTTTTTTGTTTGTTTGTTTTTTTGATATATAGTTTAAGTAAAAATAGACATCCATAAAGAGTTTAAAAAGGTTTAGGTGATTGTAAAATTACAGGCTGTTTACTTATTTCATAAACAGAAATCTTTTATGTATAAGGAAGCATGTGGACATTGACTCCAAAGAAGCTATTTTAAAGAAGGAAAAACAAATGAAGTTATCCTCTAACTGAAATGAACACTGATTCAAAAACTCAGTCAAGGTTGAAAAATTACTCAAACTTTAATTAGTGTTATATTATTATCACTGTAAGAAATAATTAAAGTAGGATTAAAATACATAGCAAAATGTCAATATTCTTTTAATAATCCATGGCATGGTGTTGGGAAAATTATAATAAGAGTTATCAGTAAAGACTTTTAGAAGGCTGGTCAATTCATTTATTGGCAAATCCCCCCCTTTGCCATCAAGATTCTAAAAAACGAAAGAAATACTTGCTGATAACTTACATTTGATTAATACTTAAGCAGTGGCACATGACATGTCTATTTGCAAATTTGCGATTAGTTAAGAAATATCATTTCTACTACTTCTTTCTCTTGCAGATTCTCTTTTAGTGTTCACTGAATCATATTACATGAGACATTGATTTAATATCTCTAATTCAAAATACGCTTTCCTTTTAGTTCATTTGGTCTGTATCACAAATCTATTCTCAAATTTGGCATTAACCCTCAAAAAATATAAATACTACTCACAAAGAAAGCAACCTCAGCCCTCTCTTCTTTCACATTTCTCTTTGACTTTTGTTCCTCAAGGCGATAAACACTGAAAATCCCAATTAAAATACAAAATTTGACTTGGTTCCCTTCAAGGATTACTGAAGCTAAGAAAATGAGGAGAATGGTGTCATGGATTGAATTATGCCCCCCCCCAAAAAAAAATGTGTGTATCAATTTGGCTGTGTACTATTTTATAATCTGATATGATTTCCTTATGTGTTGTAAACTCTATCACTATGATGTAATAAGATGGATTAGCAGCAGTTATACTGATGAGGTCTACAAGATTAGATAGTGTCTTAGGCCAATCACTTTTGAGATATGAAAGACAGAACCAAGCAGAGAGACATAAGAACCTCACACCACCAAGAAAGCAGTGCCGGGAGCAGAGCACATCCTTCGGACCTGAGGTTCCTGCACTGAGATGCTCCCAGACCAAGGGAAGACTGATGCATCACAAGGACCTTCCTCCAGAGCCAACAAAGAGAGAAAGCCTTTTCCTGGAGCTGATGCCCTGAATTTGGATTTGCAGCCTACTAGACTGTGAGAGAATAAACTCCTCTTTGTTAAAGCCATCCACTTGTAGTACTTCTGTTATAGCAGCACTAGACGACTAAGACAATTGGAGATTTTTTTAAAAAGTTACCCAGATTCTGAAAAAGTCTCCTTCTGAGCCTCCTATCATCAACCTTTGTCTTCTCTGGCATCATGCCTCTTGGGTGACTAGTTGTGGTGCAAACCTAATGAATGTGGACATTATTCAAATGAGTTTAATGTGTACACGTAGTGGGAAAGTGAACAGAATTTCAAAGGAAACATCTAAGTAAAGATACATGCAGAAAAGAGCTTTGTCACTTTCTGACTCCATGGAGATAATCACACTTATGTTCTCATGTGGGTCTACATTCCTGACACTGGAAGTTGGGTTTCAACCTTCGGATATAAGTCAAGACAATAGACATACTATCCAGAGCTTAATATCAAGAGTGACAGTTCCAGGTTACACTGAATATAATAACTTCTTCATGTAAAACACCTCCCTCTTTGATAAAAGTTCCTTTCTTTCTTCTTTTTTTTTCCTGCCTCTTTTTCCTTCTACTCTTAGTGGGAATATGTGAATATTAAAGGGGGAAAAATGTAATTCTGTAGTCAACTCTTTATAGTGATTCTACTATAAAAAGAATCATAGTGGTGTAGAGATGCATCCTGATCTGAATTGCTTTGCTTACTCCTTTGTGTCTGTAATACTAATTCACCCTACAGCCTCGCTCAGAGCCATCAGAGATCTGATACTAATACAGAAAAGAATTACCTTTTTGTCATTAGTTTATATTGTATACATTTCCCTAATTTTAAGTTTTAGAACCTTTTAAATTAATGTCACTTGCTTTCATTATGTTTTAAAACTTTATTTCCATCAAGAAAATGTGACTCAATTGTGGAAAATAAAAAAGCAAAGAACAAGACCCAGCCATTCTAAAGTCATAGTTCTATGTGACCAATCATTGGAAGAAAATAGAAAACAATACATTTAATTATCTCCAAACTACGGGATAACGATCTCCTGAACCATCCTCGAGCACCTTCCCGAGTCTTCACCGTAATATTTAGCTTCGTAGGAATCTAGCCGTAAATTCGCATCACCGCTCAGCCGCACACCAGGGCCTTCTCTCTCCTCCTCATCATAAGGACTAAAGAGATATTTTATGCTGTTGGACCCGTTATACTTTTGAATAACTTGAGAATTTTTTTAATAAATTTGAGTGCATGTTCATTACCCAAATTCCATGGCATCACACATGGCCCTATGTCTAAAGGCTGTTTCTGTAAAAGAAACATTTGAAGCTGTGCTCATTCATTTTCTCACTCAGGATTGCACAGAAATAATCTCTTCTATCAGAACTGAAAATTGGCATAGTGATAGCTTTGGGAAAGAGCAGGTGCTGGATCCGGGGGAAAAGTAGAGCACATAGGTTAAATGACCAGCCCAAGAGCACACAATAAGGATGACTTGGCATTAGAACACAGATCTTCTTGCCACCTGTCTCATGATCTAACTATAGGTTGTTATTAAAGATAACCTAAGCTTTAAGATGCATCATCGCAAATTACATGCAGGATTTTTTCTTTTTTTTTTGCAGTTAAATTTGTTTTGTTTTGTTAAAATTATACAGAAATGTTCAAAAGCCACATGTAGACCAAAAGAAAAAAAAGTAACAAAATGGAAAGTAAGTAAAACATCGCATTATTGACATCACATTGATAAGGCACGTGTTCTGGGGGGCAGCCAGAGTTGTTTAATGTTCATGCAGGTGCTGTTGTTGCCAGGCACATATTTGTCTTTTTATTTCATGTTAGTGCAAATATGTCTTCTTATATTTGTCCAATGCAACTGCTTTTTGACCGTCTCGTCAAACACAACATAAGTAGCTCATCAAAGCAAGAATAGGCAAAAGCTTTTAGGATTTAATTAACCAAACACCAAAATCTTCATATTTATTAACATATTTGTATAATACAAATAATCCAAGCAGCTGGACTGTATGAAGAAGAACGAGGCATCAGGACTGGAGGTAGACGCATTAACAGCTTGCATTATGCAGATGACACAACCTTTCTTGCTGAAAGTGAAGTGGACTTGAAGCACTTACTGATGAAGATCAAAGACCATAGCCTTCAGTATGGGTTATACCTCAACATAAAGAAACAAAAATCCTCACAACTGGCCAATAATCAATATAATGATAAACAGAAAAAAGATTAAAGTTGTCGAGTTTATTTTACTTGGATCCACAGTCAACACCCACGGAAGCAGCAGTCAAGAAATCTAATAACGCATTGCACTGGGCAAGTCTGCTGCAAAGGACTCCTTTAAAGTGTTGAAAAGCAAAGACATCACCTTGAAGACTAAGGTGAGCCTGACCCAAACCACGGTGTTTTCAATTGCTTCCTATGCATTCGAAAGCTAGATGATGAATAAGGAAGACCGAAGAAGAATTGATGCCTTTGAATTGTGGTGTTGGCGAAAAATATTGAATAACCATGACTGCCAAAAGAACGAACAAATCTGTCTTGGAAAAAGTACAAATGCTCCTTAGAAGCAAGGATGGTGAGACCTCATCTCACATACTTTGGACATGTTATCAGAATGGACCAGTCCCTGGAGAAGGACATCATGCTTGGTAAATTAGAAGATCAAAGAAAAAGAGGGAGTTGCTCAACGAGATGGATTGACATAGTGTCTGCAACAATGGGCTCAAGCCTAACAGTTGTGAGGGATTGTGAGAATAGTGCAGGAATGGACAGTGTTTCATTCTGTTGTACACAGGGATGCTATCAGTCGGAACCGACTCGATGGCACCTAACAACAGCATAATGCAAGAAAAGCAGTTTGAAAATGCCAACATTGCACAGTAATGACGAACCTAGGTCAGAGGTATATGACTGTGATATTGGAATTCATTTCCCACTCCACCGAGGATAATATAGGTCAACCAGTCTTTAGTGGGTGCACTTAACTAAGGTGCTCGCTCAGGGCCATTTTAATACTCATGATTCTGGGCTCCTACGTGGCACACTGGACAGCAGTAGTTCAGTTTGTAAAACCACAAGAAAGCTCTTCAGCCTATCTAATTAAAAGAAATAGAGAAGGTGCACCAGGCATACCATAACTCTCTCCCTAAAATTTAGAAGGGCTATAACCCACCCAACTCATAGTGACCCTATAGGACAGCGTAGAACTGCCCCATAGAGTTTCCAAGGAGCAGCTGGGGGATTCAAACTGCCCACCTTTTGGTTAGTAGCCCCAACTCTTAACCACTTCGCCACCAGGGCTCCAGTTGCAATGAGTTGGAATAGACTCAACAGCAGCAGGGTTTGGTTTTGTTTTTAATATCCCGCCCAGCTTAACAAAAATATGTTACGCGCAAGAATTCTCTAATGGCTAGTGCCTACCACCTGAGGGTATAAGGGAATGGCAAAGTTCAGGTAATTTCAAGGCTGACAGCTACAACGTCAATTTATCAGTGATATAAAACTCTTTTTTGTGTATTATTTAGAAGCTGAATTCAAACAGAAAAGTTGTAATTCACAAATTTAGGATTATGCTTATCATATCATTTAAATGTTCATATTGTTTGCATAGTTCAAAGCATAACAAGTGTCCTACGTTCCACAAACATAACTGTATCTCCCCTGCTTAGATACAGTTGGTTATTTGTTGATGTTCCTTCTTCAAATTCTGGTCAGTACCCATGTGTTCCAAGAGTGAATATTTCCTGCATAAACAACTATAGCTATCATAACATTCCCTGAGGTGCTTCATTTAGGGTGAGATATTTAATATTCTTTACAGGGATTGCTATAGCATCTGATTTCTTCCCCCCAAGTTGGAAAGCAACTTCAGCTTTCAGTTCAAGCTAGACTGGCTACTCTTCATCACAAAATATTTAAAATACCATTCTTCATACACACACCCCCCACTGCACAATTGGCCCACAGCAATTGCACTTTACTGGAAGAAGCAGAGTTGGAAATAGTGAAATGTGAAAACAAAGAAATTTCTAAAAATAAATTCGTTCTCACAAGGAAGAGACCAATCCCATGCAGGACGATATGGAACAAGAGCAAGGGACCCGCAGAAAAAGACTGATAAAACTTGGTTGGTGTAAGGGGACGCTATGCCCTGGCTAAGAGATTTCACCAGCCTATCAAGGAGGAGGAATTAGAAGTTAGTATCAGAAGCCCACTGTATATTACATACTCTGCATGTGTAAAAATAATAAACAAAACAGTAAAATGTTTGCAAATAACATTATAGTATGGATTCAACAATTCTAAAGTTATTCTTTTATGGTCTATATAAAATCCATAGAAAAGAAACCACTTTGGGTTGTTAAATATGAATACCTGAACTACGTGGACATCACCTCACTATTAACGTCAAGATGTTGATGCAAAAATTGGACAAAATCCTATTAGTGGCATCCGTTAAGGGAATTTCCCTAAGCACACTTTTATCTAAGTGCTCGTTAAACAGCTGCCTGGAACATTCCCGGTGTAGACCGCTACCACGGATGAACGATTAATAGCACCTCCTTTTACTCTCAATATCGTCCTGGCTTGGAAGATGAATTAAACGGTAACTGCACTCAGAGGCAAATGTTTGCTGGTGCCTTCATTTTGCACAGTGGGGAAAGTCCTTAAATAGCTAACTGTGTTTTGCAGACCTGAAGTGTATAGTCACCTGGAGAAATTATTGAAATGTAGATGCTTAGGTTACATCCCCAACAATTATTATCTAAAAAAAAGTTTGGGGTTAGTTCTTAATTTTAATTTTTATTTTTTTAGCAAGAATCCCAATTGACTCTGATAAAGTTAATTCACCAACCACACTCTGAACAAACACTGGAAGGAAAACAGGTGACCACTTTAAGTCATTCCTTTTTACTGTACCCTTACTCTTCACTGACTTGAGCCAATGGGCTTGCATACTGAGGGGAAAAAAACAAAAAAAAGTTGTCGAGTTCATTTCACTCCTGGTGACCCCATGGGTTTAAGAGAAGAACTGCGCTCCATATGGTTTTCAGTGGCTGTGAC
This sequence comes from Dugong dugon, assembly GCA_030035585.1. NCBI lineage: Eukaryota > Metazoa > Chordata > Mammalia > Sirenia > Dugongidae > Dugong > Dugong dugon. Next base: position 8,692,083 of record CM057479.1, on the reverse strand, counting down.
CTTTCAGATGTAGATTGCCAGGACTTTATTCCAAGGCACCTCTGGGTGGATTTGAACCACCAACCTTTTGATTAGTAACTGAGCACATTAGCCATTTGTGCCACCCAAGGATTCCTTGAATTTAACACTCCCACATTCCATAGCATCCATTTACATTTAAAAAAGTGATTCAATATTTCTACAATGTGATCGTTCAGATTTTAGGTGCTAACAATGTTACTGGATTTACACGATCATTTCTAAGCAAGGAATCCTTGTTATTCCATTCCTACTCTCCAGTTCCTACTCTTTATGCTTTCTCTCTTCTGCTTTATCCCATCCCTCGAGGGGCTTTCTGTCTGTCTCCTCTCTCTCTTCTCCCCCCACCTCCACACACACATTCTGTCTGTCTTTAGCTTGTCCCTGAGCACAGACATTGTTTTGCTCACAGTAGACACAGTTGTTCACATCTCAAAACCTTCAAGGAGAAATACGAGGTTACAATGGTACTGGTTTAATGTTGAAGGTATCTTTATAGCATGTAACCTTGAACATAGGCCTTGGAAAGTGGGGCTTATTGGGGAAAAATAGATAAGCATCCTGGGTTTATTACCGAGCTGTCATATAAAAACTGGGAGGGAGGAGTTGGGGGAGGGAAAGGAAGAAGTTGAAAGGAAAAATCAAGTGTGATGAATAGTTGCAATTACAAATTAGGTAATTGGGCATGAAAACATTTACTTTAATTTCAACACTCTACTATGCATTCTGAATTCACTACTATTTGTGTCGATGCATGCCTATATCTTGTTACTTAGTTACTTTAAAAAATAATGATCTTCAGCTGGAAAAAAGATACTGTATGTGATACATTATGTAGGGGGAATCATATCAAACATAACTATGTAATGATAACCCTTGTGTTAACAAGTCTAGAAAATGAACAAAAAAATAGATAAACTCTCATCTGACAAAGCAATTGATGAAGTTAGAAAGAATGGAATAAATCTGAAATATTATAGTTGTAAAATCAGAACCATTAAATATATTTCAAATTAAATAATGTTCTGATTATAACTGCATTTTAAAATATGACCCCATGAAAATAATTGGGGAAAAAAAAAAAAACTATCAGGCATACTAAAATGGAACTGCTGGAGGAAAAAAAAAAACTCGAAAGAGCTAAAATCACCAGAAAAAAATAACTTCTAAGACTTTGGCTTTCAATAGTAGGATGATTCTTGCCTAATACTGATGTATAGGTGGATGAAAATCATATTTTCTGACAGATATTAATTAATATATATATAAAATGTAGCCAATCACTTCCAACAAAATCTCTGTCCCATAAAGTCCAAAGTGACTAGAATTTAAAGACATTTTAATTAACTGCAGTAGGTATCTTAACTACTTAGGTCAGCCATAACAAAAATAACCACAAGTGGGTGACTTTAAAGAACAGAAATTTATTTTCTCACAGTTCTGGAGGCTAAAAGTCCAAATCAGGGTCTCAGTTGTGTTGATTTCTTCTCTCTCTTAGTTTCTGGTGTCTGTCAGCAATCCCTGACATTCCTTTGCTTGTAGATGGGTCCTCCCATGTCTGTCTTCCCTCCGCGTGCGTCTCTCTGTGTCTATTCTGCTCTTTTTATAAGATATCAGGACCCACATTAGCCCAATATGACCTCCTTAACATAATAAAAGAAAACTCCTATTTCTAAAGAAGGTCAGATTTACCGGTACAGGGGTGAGGACTTCAATATTTCTTTTTGGGAGATACAATTCAAACCATAATGGTAGGATTAAATTTATTATTTTCCCTATGCAAAGGGACTACAAAACAGATATTATATGAGTTAATTGCTCTGAAGAGGCTATAGCTAGAATATGACGAGAGATTGCTAAATGAGCCACCGAGAGCAGAACTGTGACGGTTCAGTTGTTCTCCCCTACCCGCACACTGAGACACAGCTTGCTAAGAAAATCTTTTAAATCACAGTCACTTCTCTAACGTTGCTGTTTTGTGTGTGTGTGTGTGTCTTTTGGAAGGTCTAAAGAAACTCTTTTCCTTTCTAGATAATGCAATCAATACAAACAATGATAGTAAATAATTAGGCAAAAATTACTTGTCTATGAGAACCTTAGCTATCTAATTTATTTTTTTAATACTCTATTTAAAGTGGGTGGAATTTAGGACACTGGTTTTGGATAATGAGAAAACAGGTTGTCTGGAATTTTTTTTCTTTTAGTTTACACTAGATTCTGGAAACATATGTAAAGAAAAGGGAGGAACATTGAGAAATGAACAGTTGAAATATATATGACTCTAGCATCAGTTTGAATGCATTGGGGGTTCGGTGGTAGAGCTCTTGCACCCCATCCTGGAGACCTGGGTTCAATTCCTGGACAATGCACCTAAGCATAGCCACCACGCATCTGTAGGTGGAGGCTAGCGTATTGCTATGATACTGAACAGGTTCCAGTGGCACTTACAGACTAGGAGAAGAGGCCTGGTGACCTACTTCAGAAAATTAGCTAATGAAAACATTGGATCACAATAGTCCAGTCCCATCGTGCATAAGGTTGTCATGAGTTGGGGCTGGCTTAACAGCAGCTAACAACAGCATCGTTCCACAAATTGTTGGTAGATTGTATTATTTTTCAAAAATATTTACTGCTCCTCTTTAATCCAGTGTCACTGACACAAGGCTCAGCAGGTCACTTGTTTTAGCCAATGAGATGTGAGCAGAAGTAATGCGTCACTTCCAAGTAGAAATTTTAAGTGACAGTCCAGAGTTCACCATGTTCTTCTTCTCCTTGATTGCTGACAGTCTTCTAAAGATGGTTCTCAGTCAGTCTGAGTTCGGGAATGAACATGCTGTGAAGCGAAGCTGAAGCAACTGGCTATGAACACGTAGCATAAGTGAGAAATAAACCTTTATTTTATAAGCTATTGAGATTTTGAGGTCATTGGTTACCACAGTTGATGGTACGTTCTGACCAATAAAGCTGGTAGTGGTATGGGGACACGTGGTCCATAATAACCATATTATCAAGAAACAAATATTTTAATGTTCTGTGTTAATAGTCCACATTTGAAATCTTAGGCCCATAAAATCAGAGTCTGTTATTTTCCATAGTTTTTGAGAAATTCTAATGTTTCATTCTGAAACCATACATGATGTTCTCTAGTATTTCTGTAGGCTATAGAATAAATACAGTATAGACATTTTAAAATATAATTTGCCAAAAAATTAGAACACAACTCTAATGTACTATAGATTAAATTTTATGATTATCAAAACAATAACCAAGGATACTAGAGATAATGCAGGACATTGATAAATGACTTCTATAGGAAACTCTTTATATAACAGATGTTCTCTGAGCCTGTAAATTACATGAAATATTGTTTCTATTTCCAGAGATCCTTCTAAGCACCCCACATTTTATCTTGTGCTTGCTTTATATCTTAACAAAAATATTCTGTGTTTTGCATATATTTTAACTCATAATAGCATAAGAAAAGCTACCAAACATTGATATCTGCTCCTACATATCTTTATCAGAATGTAGAACTCTGCTTTTAAATAGATAATTATATAAATATAGATACAGAGTTAGATTTTAGATGTAGCTATATGTATATTTAGGAGCCCTGGTGGCACAGTGGTTAAGAGCTTGGCTGCTAACCAAAAGGTCGGTGGTACAAATCCACCAGCCACTCCTTGGAAACCCTATGGGGCAGTTCTACTCTGTCCTACAGGGTTGCTATGAGTCGTAATTCATTCGAAGGCAACGGGTTTGGTATTTGGTTTATACACGTCCAGATAAGTTATCGTGTAAGGCTTGATTCAGTATGCAGGTGTTCTCTGTTGGATGTTGCTCAACAAGACAAAATTTTTAGAACAACTCACAAAAGCTTGTGGCATACACCTCACAATTTTAGACTTGTTTAACTCAAATTCGTAGGAGTAGTTTGAATTTTCCTAGAAAATTCCATCTTGTTCAAAAGTTAGGCACAGGAATTACAGAAATGCAAATTAAATCCACAATGATACCATCTCACCCCGGCATTACTGGCATGAATCAAAAACACACTGGAAATAACAAACGTTGGAGGGGCTGCGTGGGGGAGATAGGAACTCTTATGCAGTGTGCTGGTGGGAATGCATAATGATACAACCATTTTGGAAAATGATATGGCGCTTCCTTAAAAGGCTAGAAATAGAAATATCATACGATCCAGCAACCCCACTTCTGTGAATATATCCTAGAGAAGTAAGAGCCATCAGAGGAATAGACATACGCTCACCCATGTTCATTGCAGCGTTGTTCACAATCGCAAAAAGATGGAAACAACCTAGATGCCCATCAACAGATGAATGGATAAACAGACTATGGTACATACACACAATGGAGTACTATGCAACGAGAAAGAACAACAATGAATCTGTGAAGCATCTCATAACATGGATGAAACTGGAGGACATTATGCTAAGTGAAATAAGTCAATCACAAAAGGACAAATATTGTATGAGGCCTCTATTGTAAAAACTCGTGAAAAAGTTTACACACAAAAAGTAACAATCTTTGTTGATTACGAGGGATGGGAGGGGTGGGGGGGAATACTTAATAGACAAGAGATAAGTGGTAACTTTGGTGAAGGGTAAGACAGTACATAATACTGGGGAAGCCAGCATACCTTGTACAAGGAAAGGTCATGGAAGCTCCGTAGACACATCCAAACTCCCAGGGACTGAACCGCTGGGTGAAGGGCTGTGGGGACCATGCTCTCGGGGTAACATCTAGCTCAGTTGGCATAACACAGTTTATAAAGACAATGCTCTACATTTTACCTTTGTGAGTAGCGTCTGGGGTCTTAAAAGCCTGTGAGCAGCCATCTAAGATACTCCACTGGTCTCGCTCCTTCAGGAACAAGGGAGAATGAAGAGAATAAGATACAAAGAAAAGATTAGTTCAAAGGACTACTGGACCATGGCTACCAAGTCCTCCACCAGACTGAGTCCAGTACAGCTAGATGGTTCCCAGCTACCACCACTGACTGCTCTGACCAGGATCACAATAGAGGGTCTTAGACAGAGCTGGAGAAGGATGTAGAACCAAATTCTAACACACAAAAGAAGACCAGATTTACTGGCCTGACAGAAACTGGAGAACACTGAGAGTATGGCCCCTGGGTGCCCTTTTAGTTCAGTGATGAAGTCACTTCTGAGGTTCACTGTTCAGCCAGGGATTGGATAGCACCATAAAATAAAATAGGACTAATGAGGAACAGCAGTCCAGGGAGAAGGACTAGAAGGCAGGAGGGAACAGGAAAGCTGGTGATAGGCAACCCAAGGTTGAGAAAGGACAGTGTTGACATGTCGTGGGGTTGTTAACCATTGTCAAAGGGCAATATGTGTACTAACTGTTTAATGAGAAACTATTCTGTTCTGTAAACCTTCATCTAAAGTACAAAAAAAAAAAAAAAAAGAATTATCTATGTAAGATCAAATTGACAACAGCAACTCAAGTTTTGATGAGAGGCCTAGGGGACTGTGAGTTGAAGACAATGGTGATGGAATAATGTGGAAAAGGATAGTGAGAACAGCAGCACAACTGGAAGAACATAATAGATGTCACTGAATTGTACATGTAGAAATTTTTGAAATGGTGTATCTTTGGCTATGTATATTTTCACCAAAAAAGAAAAAAGGTCCTTCAAGGTCGAGGAGGGAGAGTGTTGACATGTTGTGGGGTTGTTAACCAATGTCATAAAACAATAGGCGTACTGACTGTGTAATGAGAAACTATTTGTTCTGTAAACCTTCACCTCAATTACAATAAAAAAAAAAAAAAAAAAAAGTTTGGCACAGGAAACCCAGTTGATTTATACCACTATGGAGCCAGGTTCCCAAGGGAACAGGAAGTTGAGACTATAAGCAGAGATATTAGACTTCACATCTACTTTTGCATCAGTGACTTAAATAATTGAACAGTCTTGGGCCTCAAAGTACCTATACATCTTAGCTATACTTTTGTCCCTGATGAGCTCTGCTCACGACACCATGTACCATCTGAATTGGTTGCAGCCCCCGTAACTGGTCTTTCCAACCATCTTAATAACCGTTGATTGATTAACAATTCAGATTAATAGTATATTTTTCTGATTTTCTGATTCAGTCACTGCCAATGCCTGAAACTTCTCTATTTTCTTTAGCCTATGCTAACAGCTACGGGATATGTGAGTGTACATATAGTTGATAAAAAAAAGTGTTGAAGAAACCATTTATTAAGCACAGATAAACACAGCAGTAGCATTCAAGTTCATGAAACTCCAGGATCTTGAACTTGCACTCTGTTTATGCAGTAAACTTAGCATGCGGCGCAATGCCCAGACTACTATTAGCAAAATCTTATCCTCATTCACTTTTCAGGCTAACCGCCCATGAGTCACTTCAAAAGGGACTATGCAAAAAAAAAAAAAAAGAAAAAAAAGTATAATGAGCTCTCACACTATTAAATATAGCTATTTTCACTAAATTTTAATAGGAAAAAAAAGGGAAGTTGAAGGAAAAATAGAGTCTATCGCAAAGAAAGTAAGCTTACAGAATTTGCAAGATAAAGTGCCCACAATAAGAAGGAACAGTCATTCAGCTGCAAAGCAGGAGTCTGAGCTTTAGTGGCAGGTTAGAAGATGCCAAGTTTTCTGGGAAGTAGAAAAACTAGTGGAAGATGAAGTGTGGTGGCAGAAAAGGGGACAGAAAGGAGCAGTAGGAATGATGGAGGTGCGTAAGGTGGGTTTTAAAATGTACGCCTTTTATGAAGCCACTTTCTGAGAGGAACCCAGCTACACTTCCGAATGGATTAGCTGCATAAAACATGAGAGTTCAGAATAGGGGAAAGAAGACAACGTATTTGCAAATTATCCAAGGCCAAGACTTCTCCCATCACAACAGTCAAAATTCTCAGAATGTCCCCGAATGATCTTTTAATGATTCCAATTCTCAACAGTGTTTTCACTTAAATATAAATTATTGTCAGAAATTTACTAGGTTTATCAGCCATCTCAGATTTCAAAATTCTACTCACCTGATGGTACAGTGGTTAAGCACTATGGCTGCTAACCAAAAGGACAGCAGTTTGAATCTACCAGCCACTCCTTGGAAACCCTATGGGGCAATTCTACTCAGTCCTGTAGGGTCTCTGAGTCAGAATGGACTAGAAGGCAATGGGTTTTATATATATATATAAATTCTATATTTAATATGTATTTATATACATATATACCCACATACATATATATGTCATATACACACACACAGATACATATATATCCACGGCAGAGTAAAGGCAGCAGCAGAAAATCAGCAGCAGCAGAGAACTGTTTCTCTGCTGCTGCTTCTCGCCATCTGCGCCATTTCCGGTGTAACAGCTCTCCTCATTTCCTTCTGAGTCCTCACCAGAATTGTCCTTGACATCCATAATTCCACCAACAGTCTCTTCAAGGCAATCCAGGCTTTTACTATTTTAAAAAAACAAAACAAAACAAAACTCACTGCCATTGAGTCAGGCTCATAGTGACCCTATAAGACAGAGTAGAACTGCCCCATAGAGTTTCCAAGGAGGGCCTGGTGATTCAAAGTGCCAACCTTTTGGGTAGCAGCTGTAGCTCTTAACCACTATGGTTTCCCTTTCATTACTAGGCACTTTAAAACTCTTCTAGCTTCTATCCAATCAATTTCAAAACTGCCTCCATATTGCAGGCATCTGTTAGAGCAGCACCCCACTCTCTGGGTATCAAATTCTGTCAGAGTTATCTAGTGCTGCTATAACATAAATACCACAAGTGGATGGCTTTAACAAAGAGAAATTTATTCTCTCACAGTTTAGGAGGCTAGAAGTCCACAGTCAGGATGCCAGCTCCAGGGGAAGCTTTTTTTTCTCTGTTAGTCTTTCCAGGTTGAGGAGCTTCTCAGTGCAGGGACCCTGGGTCCGAAGGACATGCTATTATCCTGGCTCTTGTTTCTTGGTGGTATGAGATCCCCCGTCTCTCTGCTTGCTTCTGTCTTTGATATCTCAAAACAGATTGACTAAAGACACAACCTAATCTTGTAGACTGAGTCCTGCCTCATTAAGATAACTGCCTCTAATCCTGCCTCATTAACATCATAGAGGTAGGATTACAACACATAGGAAAATCACATCAGATGACAAAATGGTGGACAATCATGCAATACTAGGAATCAAGGCCTAGCCAAGTTGACACATATTTTTGGAGGACACAATTCAATCCACGACAATGTCCAAAGTATGTCTAATTTTCTTGGGAAAATATGACAGTATCCACTCATCTGAATAACCGTCTTTAACCCTTACTAGACATACGACCATGGACAATTTGCTTAGTCTTTGTAACTTCTAATTTTAGTTTCTTTTTCTCCAAAGCTGGCAAAAAGGTTAACCTACTTGTGCAGTGAATTTGAATGGTCTTGGCAGAACTATTAACATAAGACATTTTAATAGAGAATAGTGGCCCTTTTTAATTATAGATTTTAGATAAATATGAATAGACTTACAAAGAAAACAAATTTGCAAGGCAAGAATGTTATTTAGGGTTACAACAAGCGTTGGTGGCATGAATGGAAATAAAGTAGGGAACTAGTTGGAGAAATATGTCATTTTATCAGCAGATATAATATCCAAAGAAATACTTGTGAGTCTAAAGGTAGACATTTTCATAGCAGTGATGGGATATGCTTCCAATTGTTTTGAAATAAAAGTTTTAACAAAAGCAGAAACCATTTTAAAATCATCATTCCTCTCTGTCACCACCATACCATGGTGCTTTTTCAAGGGCAAAATCTTGACACAAGCCGTGCTAAGCAAGAGGAAGATACCCATCCTTCTTTGCTTAGAGCCATAGGCTCTTTCAAGACCAGTGTGAAAAAACAATTGAATGTTAGAAAAGGTCAAAAGCCAGGATGAAGAGACATTCTGATTAAAAGCCTTCCCTGAAGACAGTCAGCCCTTTCCCTGTTCTCTAATTCAAACATAAAGACATTTAGCTCATGCTAGTTTTCTGGTTAATTTTTCAAGAATATGGGTTGCTAGGGATCAGAATACTGTATGAGCTTCAAAAGATTTAAAAGACTCTGACTGGACCCAAACAGCTTGAATTGGGTCTCACTGCCAGCATAGCTCTGGCTCTTCCCTTTAATTTCTGCTTTTCTTCGTTCTTCACATTTCTTTTGACATCCTTCACAGTTTTAAAAGACTCACTTTTCAAGCCATATTATTTAAGACAAAGAATTTCTACAAAGCCTTGGAGTGGAATGAAGTTCTGTACTTTGCAAAGAAGCTAGCAGTAAAATATTTTTTAGAAATCAGTGGCATTGATACGTGAACCTCAAAAGATTTTCAAGGCTTAATTTTTATCCAAGGGATTTTAGCGCATTATACCTTAGAGGATCAAGTTTTCTTTTCATATTCCCATTACTTCCTGGTTTCAGCCAGATCTGAAATACCATAAAACAGCTTGACTTGGATTTTTTTTTTTTTATATATGACACAAAAATTTCCAAGCCGGAACATTCACGGAAACCGAGATTTCTCATTTATGCAATATGGGAAGCAAAGTAGAAAAAAGGACGAGAATAATGTTAATAAGAATGGACAAGCATTCACTCTCTCTCAACCCATAAAGTTGCTATCAATCCCTGTACCTAATATTTGTAGAACCCATCCCTGGAGTGCATATAGAGGTCCTCATACCATATGTGTAAACAGTATAAGTTAACACCAAGAAAGCAGTCTGTTAAATAAGTAAGTTCATTGTTTCCTCTTATCTTAATGACTTTGCCTTTACAAGGACTTGGAAGGCCAGATTTGAAACTAGCCTTCGTAGATTTCTTGGATTTCCATCTGGAATATGGTGGTGTAGGGAGGGAAGACATATGCCCTGCACTCTCTCCCTACCTATAATTGGTTCTCTGCCCTGCCTACCATGGTCCCGCCCACACTTTGTGGGGTCTTGTGCTCATGCATATGCCACTCAGCCTCCATAATCAAGCTTTATCTCTGTCGTGATAGTGGAGTGATGTACATATTAATGGTGTGGTCTACCCTTGGGAAGAAGGATCCAGGCAAGAGGCCTGTTGTTGCAAATGAGCTCCAGGCTGTTTGGACAGGAAATTCCAGGAGCATAGTGTGGGGTTTGAGGGTGTGAAGGTCATTGTGGGCATGTTCTCTGGACTCATATATCCTTCCAACTTCTTGCCTAACAGCAGGGGTTTGGGGATTGCCCAGAGGAGGATCAGAGTGGGCACCCTCTGCAATATGGACTCCACAGTAGTTTCCTCTCTTCCTGAGGTCTAAGGGCAGAACTGGATTCTCTGACAGATTCACATACTATGTGTTTAGCATTACCGGTCTCACTGATGGGAGAACATGTCACCAGTTCAAAGAAAAAGATAAACGTCTGATCTAGGGTTTATACAAGAAAGGTCTCTGGGCTTACACACTTGTTTCAGATCCGATCTATTTTAGGAAACAGCTGTGGTGTTAATCCACGTAGAATTAACACCCTCAACCCTCTGCTACACACAACGTTTTGACATCCCGATTGGTCTGTTTAAACAGTCTTTGTTGAAATTGCTCAGTTTTTTCTCTCAAAGGCAGACAAATTTCTGCACAGACAGCCCGTTCAGAAAATATATCTTACGGTCCCAGAGTGAATTATTGACTTTATCGGATAGTTGTCACATATTCTTAACTTACATACCTCTTCTCCATTGAAATTCATCCACCAATAAGTAATGAAAGCCCTTATCATCTGATTTTTTTCTTAAATAATATAGTGGTTTAGGGTGAGTAAATAATCACGGCTTTGTCCTGTCCTCATAAAAACAAGATTCATCAAGTAATAACCATTATGAATACTGATTTGTCCTCATCCCACCTCCTCCTGATTTGAAAAGTGCATGCCTATAGCAATTATATAATTTCTGTGGTAGATCCACTGGTCTTGACAAGAGAATTTAGCTACATGGTATTGGTATCCTTTCTGAATTGTGCAAGTATATCTAGTCGTCCTATTGCAAATGTATTTGGTTGCTTTAATATTTAGAAAAAGACCCAGGGATACTATGGCATAATCAGAAATTCAAACTACTCACTTTTTCTTTGTTTTTCTTGATGAAACCAAATTGCCTTGCTTTTTTTATTTGCCAGCTAGGCATTCACATTTCAGTATTAAGCTTTGATTTTGGTTTCTGTGGTTTCTCATTGATTCATTTGAATGCATCTATAGAAGTCATCACATTAGGCAAATATCACAATAATTATTGTTGCAGGCAAAGATCATCTATTAATGTTAAAATTAGTGGGCAAAGTATGATGAAAAGCAATATTTCCATAGGCTCAAAATATCTTCCCATGAGATGCTTATTAAATACAAAGTGAAAAAGTCACTTTACAATGAAGAAGCCTGGTGGACAGCATCGTAACCAAATGATCGAAGTTTACTCCTTATGTACCCTCATATCACGTGACGAGAAAAGTACCAGATTGCTTTGGCAGCGATAAGTAAAATGCATACTAAAATAAGTATTTAAAGACATATAAAATAAAATAAAATGCAATATTGTCATGGTAGAAATTTCAGACAGATTCAAACTGAGGGATATTCTAGAAAATACAGGAATAGATCCACATTTGTGCCCATTGCAAAGAAACGTGATCCAATAGAATGCAATAATTATCAAACAATATCATTAATAACACACACGAGTAAAGTTTTGCTGAAGATAATTCAAAACCATTTGCAGCAGTACATGGAAAGGAAAACGCCAGAAATTAAAGCCGAATTCAAAAGAAGACGTGAACACAGGATATAATTCCTGATATCAGATGGATCTTGACTGAAAGCAGAGAATACCAGAAAGATGTTTACTTATGTTTTGATGACTATGCAAAGTCACACAATTGTGTTGTTGTTGTTAGGTGTCATCAAGTCGGTTCTGACTCATAGCAATCCTATGCACCATAGATGAAAAGCAGTATTTCTATCGACTCAAAATATCTTCCCATGAGATGCTTATTAAATACAAAGTGAAAAAGTCACTGCCCAGTCCTGCACCATGCTCACAATCATTGTTATGCTTGAGCCCATTGTTACAGCCACTGTGTCAATCCATCTCGTTGAGGGTCTTCCTCTTTTTCGCTGACCCTGTACTTTACCAAGGATGATGTCCTTCTCCAGGGGCTGATCCCTCCTGACAACATGTCCAAAGTATGTAAGACATAGTCTCGCCATCCTTCCTTCTAAGGAGCATTCTGGTTGTACTTTTTCCAAGACAGATTTAATGACCTCTTTTGGCAGTCCGTGGTATATTCAATATTCTTTGTCAACAACACAATTCAAAGGCATCAATTCTTCTTCAGTCTTCCTTATTCATTGTCCAGTTTTTGCATGCATATAATGCGATTGAAAACGCCATGGCTTGGATCAGGTGCACCTTAGTCTTTAAGGTGCAACTTTGCTTTTCAACACTTTACAGAGGTCTTGTGCAGCAGATCGGTCCAATGCAATGCATTGTTTGATTTCTTGACTGCTGCTTCCATGGGTGTTGATTATGGATTCAAGTAAAATGAAATCCTTGACAACTTCAATCTTTTCTCCATTTATCATGATGTTGCTTATTGATCCAGTTGTAAGGATTTTTGTTTTCTTTATGTTGAGGTGTAATCCATACTGAAGGCTGTGGTCTTTGATCTTCATCAGTAAGTGCTTCAAGTCCTCTTCACTTTCAGCAAGCAAGGTCGTGTCATCTGCATATCCCAGATTGTTAATGAGTCTTCCTCCAATCCTGATGCCTCTTTCTTCTTCATATAGTCCAGCTTCTCAGATTATTTGCTCGGCATACAGATTGAATAGGTATGGTGAGAGGATGCAACCCTGACACGGACATTTCCTGACTTTAAACCATGTAGTATCCCCTTGATCTCTCCAAACAACTGCCTCTTGATCTGTGTATAGGTTGCTCACGAGTACAATTAAGTGTTCTGGAATTTGCATTCTTTGAAATGTTCTCCATCATTTGTCATGATCCACACAGTTGAATGCCTTCGCACAGGCAATAGAACACAGGTAAACATCTTTCTGGTACTGTTCTTTCAGCCAGGATCCATCTGACGTCAGCAATGATATCCCTGGTTCCACACCCTCTTCTGAATGCGGCCTGAATTTCTGGTAGTTCCCTGCCGACGTACTGCTGCAGCCGCTTTTGAACGATCTTTAGCAAACTTTTACTTGCATGTGATATTAATGATATTGTTCGATAATTTCCACATTTGCTTGGATCACCTTTCTTGGGAATAGGCATAAATATGGATCTCTTCCAGTCGGTTGGCCAAATAGCTGTCTTCCTAATTTCTTGGCATAGACAAGTGAGCACTTCCAGCACTGCATCCACTTGCTGAAACAGTCCAGTTGATATTGAGTCACTTCCTGGAAGCTTGTTTTTCGCCAATGCCTTCAGTGCAGTTTGGACTTCTTCTTCCAGTCCCATCGGTTCCTCATCGTATGCTACCTCTTGAAATGGTTGAACATCGACCAATTCTTCTCGGTATAATGACTCTGTGTATTCCTTCCGTCTTCTTTTGATGCTTCCTGCATCATTTAATATTTTCCCCATAGAATCCTTCACTATTACAACTCGAAGCTTGAATTTTTTCTTCAGGTCTTTCAGCTTGAGGAATGCCGACCGTGTTCTTACCTTTTGGTTTTCTATCTCCAGCTCTTTGCAAGTCATTATAGTACTTCACTTTGCCTTCTTGAGCCACCCTTTGAAATTTTCTGTTCAGTTCTTTTACTTCATCATTTCTTCCTTTTGCTTTATCTACTTGACATTTAAGAGCAAGTTTCAGAGTCTCTTCTGATATCCATTTTGGTCTTTTCTTTCTTTCCTGTCTTTCTAACGACCTCTTGCTTTCTTCATGTATGATGTCCTTGACATCATTCCACAGCTTGTCTGGTCTTTGGTCATTAGTGTTCAACGTGTCAAATCTCTTCTTGAGATGGTCTCTAAATTCAGGTGGGATTTACTCAAGGTTGTGCTTTGGCTCTTACGGACTTGTTTTAATTTTCTTCAGGTTCAACTTGAACTTGCATGTGAGCAGTCGATGGTCTGTTCCTCAGTCAGCCCCTGGCCTTCTTCTGACTGATGATATCATCTCTTTCCACAGATGTAGTCTCTTTGATTCCTGTGTATTCCATCTGGTGAGGTCCATGTGTATAGTTGTCGCCTTTATGTCGGTGAAAAAAGGTATTTGCAAGGAAGAAGTCATTGGTCTTACAAAATTTTATCATGTGATTTCTGGCATCATTTCTATCACCAAGGCCATATTTTCCAGCTTCTGATCCTTCTTCTTTGTTTCCAACTTTCACATGCCAAACACCGGTAATTATCAATGCATCCTGATTGCATGTTCAGTCAATTTCAGACTACAGAAGTTGGTAAAAATCTTCAATTTCTTCGTCTTTGGCCTTCATGGTTGGTATGTAAATTTGAATAATAGTCGTATTAAGTGGTCTTCCTTGTAGGCATATGGATATTATCCTATCACTGACAGCGTTGTACTTCAGGATAGATCTTGAAATGTTCTTTTTGGTGATGAATGCAATGCTGTTCCTCTTCAAGTTGTCATTCCCAGCATAGTAGACCATATGTTTGTCCAATTCAAAATGGCCAATACTAGTCCGTAACCCCCACAGTACGACAAACTGACAGACAGGTGGGAGATTCAATTGTGTGGATCATAATAAATTATGGATAGCATGGTGAAGAATGGAAATTCCAGAACACTAAATTGTGCTCATGCAGAACCAGTACATAGACCACGAAGCAGTCGTTAGAAACGAACAAGGGGTTACTGCATGGTTTAAAATCAGGAAAGGTGTGCATCAGGGTTATATCTTTTCATCGTACTTAATCTGTATGCTGAGAAAATAATCCAAGAAACTGAACTATATAAACAAGAACATGGCATTAGGATTGGTGGAAGACTCACTCATCAACAACCTGCAATATGCAGATGACACAACTTTGCTTGCTGAAGGTGAAGAGAATCTGAAGCATTTACTGATGAAGATTAGACTACATCTTCAATATGGATTGCACCTCAACATAAAGAAAACAAAAGTCCTCACTACTGGACCAATAAGCAGCATCATGATAAAAGGAGATAAGAGTGAAGTTGTCAAGGATTTCATTTTACTCAGATCCACAATTAACACCCATGGAAGCAGCAATCAAGAGATCAAACGACGTATTGCATTGGGAGAATGTGCTGTAAAAGATCTCCTTAAAGTGTTGAAAAGCAAAGATGTCATTTTTGAGGACTAAGGTGTGCCTGACCCAAGCCATGATATTTTCATATGCCTCATCTGCATGTGAAAGCTGGTCAATGAATAAGGAAAACTGAAGAAGAATTGATGCATTTAAATTATGGTTTCGGTGAAGAATACTGAAAATACCATGTACTACCAGAAGAACAAACAAGTTGTCTTGGAAGAAGAATAGTCAGGGTGCTCCTTGGAAATGAGGATGGGGAGACTTCATCTCACACACTTTGGACATGTTATTAGGAGGGACCAGTCCTTGGAGAAGGACATCATGATTGGTAAGGTAGAGGGTCAATGAAAAAAAGGAAGACTCTCAACAAGATGGATTGACACAATGGCTGTAACAATAGGCTCACACATAGCAATGACTGTGAGGATGGTGCAGGACCAGGCAGTGTTTCCTTCTGTTATACATAGGGTCGCTACGAGTAGCAACCAACTTGGTGGCACCTAACAACAAGTAACAACAACACTCTTCAAAAGTTTCTAGGTAATGAAAGGCAAAAAAAAGGGAAAGGAACAGGTTAGAAGAGACAAAAGAGACATGGAGACTAAATGTATTCTAGAACCTGGAGCAAGAAAAAGGACATTAGTGGGAAAATTGGAAAAATTTTAATAAAGTTTGCGGATTAGTTAATAGTATACTACACTAGTAGTGTTATTAGTTAATAGGAATAGTTTTTGTTATACTATTAGTAATAGTAATTATTAGTTCACAGTAAGTGTTCATTTCCTGATTTCAATAAATACACTATGGTTACAGAAGGTGCTGACATTAGGGGAAGTTCAGTGAAGGATATACAGGAAGTTTCTTCTATTTTTACACATTTCCATAAGTCTAAATATATTCCAAAATTAAAAGTTAAAAAAACAAACAGGAGATGCTCAGCGTTCACTGTTTCCTCTTTGCTCCTGTCCTTCCCTGTGCCTGGAATGCAGGGCCGGTGTTGGAAGTGGAGCAGACACCAGGTAAGGAGCACAGGACAAATGTGTCATACTAAAGGCAACTGGGCAGAAACAGAGAAAGGGTCTGAGCCTCTGCCGGCTTGCCAGTCTGCAGCTGCTACACCAGCCTAAGACTCCCTGCCTGCTCCAACTTTCTGCAAAAGATATATGTATATATTTGATTAAGCCCCTTAAAACAATAAAACAATGAATTCTGATATTTTTTAACTGCCACTCGTGCTTTTGAAATGAAAAGACTTTCATTATAAAATAATGGTTTTCTGTGATTACAGAAAATCTAGGGGTGTCTTTAAGTTAACAGTCAAGGATTTGTATGTTTCTTTTTCTGGAGGAACTTGCATAATACTGATGTCTGTTCAGCATGGAAGTCACTAAGAATAATGTACTCAATATAGATGCACGATATCAAGTCCATGATACAACAACAGCTTACATTTCACAAAATACGTCATATGCATTGTCTTATTTAATAGCCTTAGAAATTATTTGTAGTACATGTTGTTAGTTTCCTTTGAGGAGGAAATGGATATTCAAAGAAGCTAGATAAATTATTCATGATCATATGGCTACTGTGGTGGTTCTAAAATATGCCCACGATGATTTTTTTGCTTTTACAGTTTGAATGTGGAGTCTAGTTCTCCTGCTCTGGAGTATGGACTCACCTTAGTGACTGGCTTCCAATGAACAGAATATGTGTTAATGATGAAGTATGACTTCTAAGAGTAGATCATAAAAGGTACTGTGGTTTCCTTCTTGCTCGGTCTTGGATCAGTCATTCTGGGGGAAGTCAGCTGCCATGTTGGGAGTGCAGTCAAGCTTCTAGTGAGGAACTAGGGACTCCTGCCAACAACTATGTGAGTAAGTTATCCTGGAAGAAAATTCTCA
Source organism: Dugong dugon (assembly GCA_030035585.1). Classification (NCBI taxonomy): domain Eukaryota; kingdom Metazoa; phylum Chordata; class Mammalia; order Sirenia; family Dugongidae; genus Dugong; species Dugong dugon. Next base: position 8,674,850 of record CM057479.1, on the reverse strand, counting down.
AACCCCAGCCAAACCTTCAGATGACTGCAGTCTTGGCCAACACCTTGACCACAACCTATTATTGAAAGACCCGAAGTCAAAATCATCCAGCTAAACTGTAACCAAATTCCCGATTCACAGAATCTGTAAGAGATGACAAACATTTACTCTGTTTTATGTTGTTTCAATCCACTAAGTTTTGGGATAATTTGTTATGCAGCAATAGAAAATTAATACACCTACTAATGCCAAAGGCTGGATTTAAATCCAGCTCCTTTGATCCTAGAGTTCTTCTTATCATACCACAGTGGCCTTCTCCTGGAAGAACTGTAAGTCAGTCTATTATTTTGTTACAAACATGATAATCTAGATGTGAAGGAAACTTTGTAGATATTGGTATTGATAAAAGGAGGCATTTGCCATTTTGCAGATGTTCTCAAACTTAAAAGGATGTTAACTTCGGATGCTAAACGATTTGTCATCTGATAAGACTCAATGCTATTTGAGGTTGACAACATAATACCTTTCATTTTGTCTCATAAAATCTTTCATAAACTTAGTAGGGCTGCATAATAATGCTTCCTTGGATTACTTCCCTAATGAAATCCCTGCTTCTCTAGGTGAGTCTTTAAAAAGACGCAGAGTGGTAGTCTTCCTGCTGTCTCACTGCTAACTGAAAGGTCGGCGGTCCGAAACCACCAGAAGCTCTGTGGGTTAAAAATGTGGCAGCCTGCTTCCACAGAGATTTATAGCCTTGAAAACCCTATGGGGTCGCTATGATTTGGAATGGACTCGACACCAGTGGGTTTATTGGTATAGAATTATTAGACTTTACAATATTTGTATTTGTCTTTCGGTTTTGTATTTACGTCTAATGACAAAATGTTTCAGATATAATAGATACCAGTAAAAAAGGACATATCATGCACACGTGAATATTATGGGGTATAGCAATTTTTCATGATAGTTCTTAGATGATTAAATTTCATTGTTTTATTTTGACGTAGCCACACACACACACGTACACGCACGCATGCACACACACACATTCTTGCCCAACAGGTAGACGTGAAGATTGTCCTTCTCTCCCAAATCTACAAATGAAAACAAAAGCAGCAAAGTGCCCAACCAAAAAAAAAAAAAAAAAACAAAACAAAAAACAAACAAATCCATTGCCGTGGAGTTGCTTCTGACTAATAGCGACCCTATAGGACAGGGTAGAACTGCCCCCTAGGGTTTCCGAGGAACACCTGGTGGATTCAAACTGCCGACCTTTCGGTTAGCAGTCGTAGCTCTTAACCCCTACGCCACCAGGGTTTCTGCAAAACACCCAGAACAGCTTTAATGAAACTTCAAGGAGAAAATGGAACATGGCTTGCAGGCTTTAAAGATCTCCCATGTGTGTTCTCATCTTGGAATCAGTTATTCGTACTGCCCCATATCATATGTGACAAAGGACAGATACTGTCTAAAAATACATGTGTCTTAGCAATGCTTCCTGCATGCAAATAGGCTCTTCTTTCAACATAACATGACTTTCCCAGTCATATGGAAGGGAAATATCAATGGCAGGACTAGTAGCAGCCCGCCACTGTCCCATTGTCTCAGTGTTCTTTTTTTCCTTCTTATTTGAACTCACCTAAGTTGCTAATGGCTTTAGTATGTGTGTGTCCATGTCTGAGTTTCCTCAGTCAATGTGGTCAACAACTGACTCCTTTTTTTCTCAAATATATCTTCCATTGGTTCGCTGGTGTGTTTCCATTCTAAAAGTAGGGACAGATCTGAAGTTGTCAAGTATTTCAAGTATTTTCTTGGTGTTCAAAGAACTCCATACTGCAATTTAGTAAAAAAAGAGAAATAAATTTTAAAAAGTAAAAAAAGATGTGCTAAATTGTTTAAATAAAAAGAAGCCTAAAAATAGTTGATATTTATTTTTTGTTGGAGGCCTACACAATTGTCTTTAGAACTGTAAAAATTATTACTTATATTTGCTAATTATCTTCCTTTGGATTTTACATTACATAAAAATGAACAACTCAAGGGAGAAACATGACTAAAACTCACATGACTAGGAAAACAGAAGAATATGAAATTTTTAAAATCAGGATGTGAGGAAGACTTCTGACATGTAAAAAGTGTAGAAGTTGTCACTCTCACTCTTAAAACCAGAACAACTGGATAACTGAAGGTCTATAACCTTTCTTGGGACCATCATAGAATTGAGGTGGCAGGGTAAACCAAAAGAAAACCAAACTCATTGCCATCTAATTGACTGCAACTCATGGAGACCCTATAGGACAGGGTAGACCTGCCCAATAGGGTTTCCAAGAAACAGCTGGTGGATTCCAACTGCTTTGGTTAGCTGCTGTAGCACTTAACCACTGTGGCAGGATAAAGTGCCACCTAATTGAGACAGACATGGCTAAAATCTGTTTACCAGGAGCAGAAGCCACTGGAGACTTATATGATAATTGTGATGAATTATTGGAGATGGACTGTGAACTAGCATAAGCGGGACAAACTCCTGGGAACCACAGTCTTTTGGGTGCCTCCACAGTTAGGGATTTATCTCAGGAGCTCCACCAAGTGCTCACAGTGAAGATGCAAGAAAGATTCCTCATGGCTCTGAAACTGGGAGGAGAGGAGAAAACATTGTGAAATACACTCAGAGACTTCTCCATACAAAGACCTTTTCCACAAGAGGGAAGACTTTGCCAGAACCTCATCTTGTTTGGGGGAAGGGAAGCCCACCAACTCCAGCCCCCTCTAGCCTCTCTCTCTTACATAAGGGAGGAGGGACACAGTCAACAGGGGTGAGGGCTTCAAGAAAATAAACTGGGAATGTTGCAGGCAGGGATGTGAGAAGAGGCCCAAAGCAAGAGGGAAGCTGTACCATTGGAGAGATAGTTGTAAATGTCATAGACCCAAGATACAGGCCAACTGAAAGACAAAGATTTAATTTGTAAGATTATAGAATATTTCCCTTCCCTAATAACTTACCACCACACCAACAAGGTTCTGATATAGTGTCGTAGGCTGGATTCTCTAGAGAAGAAAAATCAGTAAAGTGTATAAATATATATAGAGAGAGACTTATATCAAGGAAACTGCTCATGGGATTGTAGGAGCTAGAATGTCCCAAGTCTGTGGATCAAGACAGAGGCCTCTCCCAATTCACACAGCTACAGAGCTGGCGAGCCCAAGATTGGCAGGTTGGAGATCAGGGCTCCAGCTAATAGGCTGTGAAGGTCAATGAATTCCAAGATCGGGAGGCAAGACCACAAGGTTTCTCCTGATTCACGTAGCTACAGGGACTGGCAAACTCAAGATCGGCAGGTCAGAGAGCAGGGCTCCACTCACAGGCTGTGAAGATTGACAAATCCCAAGTTCAGCAGATAAGCTGACAGTTCAAGTCCCAAGAACTGGAGGTCAGACGAACAGGAGGCAGTCGCAGGATCCAGAGCAAGCAAAAAGCCAGAATGTCTGCTTATATTCAGATGCAGGCCACACCCCCAGGGAAACTCCCTTTCCACTGATAGGCTACTCACAGCATATTCAATCATGGGAGTGATCACATATAAACACTGAGAATCATGGCCCAGCCTAGGTGACACACAATCTTAACCATCACAGTCCACCCCTTGTAAACTTGGCACATGCACACGTTTCCTTAAACCATACATAACCTCTGAATAAAGACAATTAGAAAGTCATACTTGTGCCTAACATGATACAACTAACACAAGTACAATAAAAAATGCACTAGCCCCATTTACATCTTATATTTTATAAGTGAAGGAAACAAGAATATTTGATGCACACATACAAAGCAGAAATACTCATAACAACTACAGACCCCATTTCTGCAACTGATCACTTGGCCTTAACTGGTATTTAGAACTACCTTCTTCCACCACCCATTCTGTATTCCCTTTGCCCTCAGCAAGCACCTTGGCTAATCATGGTTCTTTGCCTGGTGGTGTGACCCAAACCTTCATTCCTGAAGGGTCTGGGTCATTAGTAGTCATGTCATAATTGGGTTGCTGCAGTTTTCCATAGATGACCAAGACAAGGGAACCTCACACCACCAAGAAAGCAGTGCCAGGAGTAGAGCGCATCCTTTGGACCTGAGGTTCCTGCGCTGAGATGCTCCCAGACCAAGGGAAGACTGATGACATGGACCTTCCTCCAGAGCTGACAGACAAAGCATTCCCCAGGAGTGACGCCCTGATTGAACTTGTAGCCTACTGAACTGTGAGAGGATGGACTTCTCTTTGTTGGAGCCATCCACTTGTGGTATTTCTGTTAGAGCAGTACTAAATGACTAAGACATATAGTAACAGTGGATTACAACTGAAAGAGCCACAAGACAGAGACTGTTTCTGAGAAGAAGTACTTAGGGAAGCCCAAAGTCAAGATAAAAAAAAAAACCCAAACCCATTGCCATTGAGTTGATTCCAACTCATAAGGAACCTATAGGACGAAATAGAACCGCCCCATAAGGTTTCCAAGGAGTGGCTGGTGGATTCAAATGGCTGATCTTTTGGTTAGTAGCCAACTGTTAACAGCTGTGCCACCAGGGCTCCCCAAAGTCAAGAGAGACAAAAAAAAAAGACACCAGAGAAATTTGAAGCCTCTGGCACCTACAGCAACAGAAAACATTAAACACAGCCAACTCCTAGCCAGGTTAACATTTATCCTTACACTATAGATCTAGTTACCTCAGTTCCTATTATCTGATATGACGTATGCGATTTTCACAAAAAATTACATGACATATCCAAAGGCAAGGGGAAAAAAAATTTTGAAGAGATAAAACAAGCTTCAAAACCAGACTTAGATATGACATAGACTTTGGAATTCACCAACAGGTATTTAAAATAAGTAGGCTTAATATTTTAAGGACTATAATAGAAAAACTAGACAGCATTGAAGATTAAATGTGTCATGTAAGCAGAGAGATAGAAACTCTAAGAAAGGATCAAAAGGATATGTTAGAAATAAAAACCACTCTAACCTAAATAAAGAATGTCCTCATTGGGCTCATTAGGAGACTTGACACACTTCAGGAAAGAATTAATAAGCTTGAATATAGGTGACTAGAAACTTCCAAAACTGAAATGCAAAATGAGAGGGGGGTGGTGGTGGAGGGTCCAAGAGACCAGAACACCAAAGAACTGAGCAACAATACCAAAAGGTATAACACATATATAATTAGAATAGCAAAAGGAAAAGAAAGGTTGAATGTAGCAGAAGAAATATTTGAAGTAATAATGGTCAAGAAATTTCCAACATTAATGGTAAATAAAAACCACTGATTCAGGAAACTCAGAGACTACCAAATAAGATAAGTAACAGTGAAATACTACTACTATTACTACTACTACTAATAATGTTTAAGAATATCATTTTTAAACTGCAGAAAACCAAGGATGAAGAGAAAATCTTGGAAGAAGACAGAAAAAAATACTTATAGAAAAACAAAGAAAATCTAGAAACAAGAATAGTGAGTCAAGTGAATATATAAAGTGTTAAAAGAAAAACAAAACAAAACACCAACTTAGAATTTTATATTCAGTGAAATATCTTTCGAAATTGAAAGAGAAATAAAAACTTTCTCAGACAAACACCTAGTGAATTCCCTTCTAGCAAACTTTCTATGCAGGAAATATTAAAATAAGTTCTTCAGACCGAAGGAAATAGGTCAGAAACTTGCAGCTACATAAAGAAGATCATCAGAGAAGGAAAAAAAGAAGATAAAACCAAATTGCTTGTGTTTCTTATTCTTTATTGATCTAAGAGATAACTATTTAATGTAGTAATATTAACATAGTGCTGGGAGATTACAGCATATGGACAAAAGAAATGAATGAGAGCAAAGTAATATCACACGGGTTAGGAGAGAGGAATTGGAAACGCTCTATGATACGTTAGTGGAGCTACATGTGAAGAGGTATAGTGTTATTAAATAATGAAATTAGATTGGTTAAAAATGTATACTGTAAACTCTAGGGAACCACATTTTTTTAAAGAAGTATAACTGATAGACTAAAAGAGGAGAAAAAGTGGAAAAATAAAATCTCAATTAAAACCAGAGAAATCAGATAAAGAGTGGAAGAAAGAAAGAACAACAACAACAAATAATTCAAGGAATATAAAACAGTTACAAAGCTGGTAGATATGAATCCGACTATATCAATATTCACTTTAAATACAAATGGTCTAATTACACAAATTTACAAAGACAGATACTGTCAGTGGATAAAGAATTAAGACCCAACTATATGTTGTCTACCAGAAACACACTTTAATTATAAAGATTTAGGTTGAAATAAAAGAGATGTGAACAGATATATCATGCTAACACTAATCAAAAGAAATCTGGAGTAACTATATCAATTTCAAACAAAGCAGATTTCAGAACAAGGGAGATTGTTAGGTGTAAAGAGAGACATTACATAATAATAAGACAGTCAATTCTCCAAGAAAACAACAATCCTAAACATGTATGTACCTAACAAGAGAACATCAAAATACACAAGGCAAAAACTAACAGAACAGAAAAGAGTAATAGAAAAATCCATTACAGGTAGTCCCAGACTTAGGATGGGGTTCCATTCCGCTGACTCCATCCTAATTCTGATGTTAAGGCAAATACCTTATTATTATTATTATTATTTTAGTTTTCATTATTATTGCCTTTTATTATCATTATCTTTATAAATCTGATCTTTATTTTTCTTTGGGGGTTGGAAATATTACATATAAGCTTACGGATATATTTTAATATATACATAATAAAAACACAGATCATAAAAATTTACTCAAACAATGAAGAAGAGTTGGATGAATATATGAATAATCAGAATTTGGAATTTATATATATATATAATTACTAATAAAATAAAATGTCTTCAAGTTAATTCCAACTCACGGTGATACCAAGTGTGTAGAGGGAAATGCTCCATAGGGTTTTCAAGGCTGTGAAAATTTCCAAAGCAAATTTGCAGGTCACTCTTCTGAGTCACCTCTGAGTACGTTCAAACTGCCAACCTTAAACACTCACAGTAGCTGAGCACTTAACTGTTGGTGCCACTAAGGAACTCCTCCATTTTACAATTAAAAAAAAAAAAAATCCACTGCCGTCATGTCAATTCAGACTCATAGTTACCCTATAGGACAGAGTAGACTGTCTCATAGAGTTACAAGGCTATAATCTTTATGGGAGCAGACTGCAACATCTTTCTCTGCAGGATGGCTGGTGCGTTTGAACCTTTTACCTTTCCATTAGCAGCCGAGCACTTAACTACAGTTGACACCAGGACTTCTTTACAGTAAAAACCAAAACCAAACCCATTACTGTCTAGTCAATTCTGACTTATAAGAGATCCTATAGGACAGAGTAGATCTGCCCCATAGGGTTTCCAAGGACAGTCTGGTGGATTCGAACTGCCGACTTTTTGGTTAGCAGCCAAACTCTTAATCACTGTGCCACCAAGGCCCCTTCTTTACAATAGCTTCCTATAAATTAAATACTTAGATATAAATCTAAGAAAATATGTACAACAGTTGTGTGTGGAAAACCATAAAATATCAATAAAAAATCATAGAAGGTCTAAATAAATGGAGAGATGTTTCATGTTCATGGATTAGAAGATGCAATGCAGTTAAGATGTCAATTCTTCCCATCTTGATCTATAGATTCACTGCGATCTCAATAAACATCCGAGGAAAGTAGATATCAAAAAACTTACTCTAAAGTTTATATTAAAAGCAAAAAACCTAGAGTAACCAACCTAATACTGAAGGAGAAAGGAAAACTGGAAGACTTCTACTACTCAATTTCAAGATTTACTGTAAAGCTACATTATTCAAGACATCATAGTATTGGCCAAAGAATGAAAACATAGATCAATGTAACAAAATTGAGAACCAAGATATCAAGGCATGCAAATAGAGTCAACTGATCTTTGGCAAAGGGGCAAAGGCAATTCAAACGGAAAAATTGTAGTCTTTTGAACAAACAATGCAGGAAGGAGGGAGGAAGGGGGATCACAGCTTAGGAAGCACTGAGTTCCTGTTTATGGTCGTGGAACACTTGGCAAGGATCATCAGCGATGATAACATATCATGATTAATGTCATTGTTTTCATTAAATTGTACACATGAAAAACTTTGAATTGGCTAATGTTGTGTTATATATATTTTTACAAAAAAATTAAAAATAAACAAGAAAGTCTAAAAAATTGTCACAGTCAAGACACACCTAAGGAGATATGACAAGTAAATGTACTGTAGTTTCCCGGATGGATTATTACAACAGAAAAAGAGCGTAAGGTAAAAACTAATGAAATCTGAAGAAAGTATGGACTTTATTTAATAATAATATGTTAATTATATTGGTTCATCAATTGTAACAAATATATCAAATTAATGTAAACTGTTAATAATAGGAGAAACTAAGTGTGGGTATGTGAGTGCTTCTTTTGCCTTTTTTAAATTTCTCAGTAAATCTAAAACTATTCTAAAATCACTCTAAAAATGAAAGTCAGGAAGTGGTATAGCAATGAAAGGAGAAAACAAGTAAATAAAAGAACAAGAGAATAGGGTTATTTTAGTGATCTATTCTCACTATTGTGCTTGTACGGAGACTGTAATACAAATTCAATCAGAGTTTATTAGAAGCATTGAGGTGTATAAGGAGTATCTGTATTAACAAAATGATTCTGGTTTATGTGCAGAAGCATACCTAGTCAAACATGGTAATTCAGTTTATATGTTTTTGACTCTGTTGTCCGAGTCATCTTGATTTTTATAGTCTGTCCTTCACATTGTGTTGTTACAAAAAGTGAAATTATACAGTGATTATTTGAATAGAGTGTCAGAGCTTCAGATAATAGAGTGGTAAGGTAGGGGAAGTTGGAGAGAGAAGATTCCAGTCCATGTAATAGAACCAGAAACCAAACCCGTTGCCATCTCGTGTATTCCGACTCATAGTGACCCTGTAGGACAGAGTAGAACTACTCCATAGGGTTTCCAAGGAGCAGCTGGTGAACTCGAACTGCTGACCTTTTGGTTAGCAGCTGAGCTCTTAACCACTGCACCACCAGGGCTCCATAGTAGTTAATTAATTACTGTGGTCAACATTTTAATATGAAATAGTATATGGAGATATTCATACAACTGTATATCTAACTGATAGATTGAAAGGATCTACACCCCAGACTGGGGTGTTACAAGAATGCTGAGGGACATAGAGACTTTTATTTATCCAGCAGTAGATTTCAAATGTTGTTCTTGCAACTATTAAGTTCTATTATCAATAAAGCTTGAAAGATAACTAGGTCACACAAAAAGGCAATAGTTTGCAAACTTAGCATCACTTCAAAAGAAGGGTTTTTCTAGAGGAAGCTGATGGTGAGAAGGTCAGAGTTTTCTTACCTTAGTTGATTACCTCTTTTTATTTCAAAAAACGAGAACAGCCTTTATTTTTGGCAGTCTTCAGAAAAGAAAATATTTTTTTCTTTCTTCAAATTGCTGTTTTGGTATTCGAAAAAAACGAATGAAGAGTTGCACATGCAGTTCAAAAATGAGAAGTATTTCTTTTCCTTGAAAATGCTTCCTCACATCAGCTCTGAATTGAGATTTGTCCTCAAGTGTGTTTTTTATACGTTCTGAAGGTCTGGCCCTGTATCAAAAGAAAATAATGCTCACTTCACAAAACTTTTCAAGGTGGTGATTCAGAATGGAATATTAGTAACAATGAAGGCAAACTCAACTCCTCATACATCACAGCGAGGAGCAGCTAGTTACCACAAACCCCACTGAATGGCTGGCATCACCGTTACTCTTAAGGGCAAAGCAAATACCTACATTCAGAATATATATCCATCAGATACTCTTAAATTGATGGACCAAACTACTATCTCCTTCCATTGCAGACTTGTCTGCCTCTGCTATCCACCACTGCCAGTTGCTGTTGAATCAACTCTGACTCATGACAACCACATGTGTGCTGGAATAGAACTGCACTCCATAGCGTTTTTAATGGCTGATTTTTTGCAAATAGAACAATGGGCCTTTTTGCGAGGTGCCTCTGGTGGACTCCAACAGCCAACCTTTTGGTTATCAGCTGAGTGCTTAACCATTTGTGCTACCCAGAATCTGCTCTACTACAGAGATTGTGAAAGTAAAAATTCATTTTCCCTCCTCTCTGGCGATTAGGAATGGTTACTTCAGGGTCACCATGTGCAAGTCAAAGTCTACTAATATCACTTCCTCTCCTTCTTGGTTCTCCCTACCTAGAGGTAGCATAGCCATAGCAGGAAGATACAGGGGTCTAGTTTCTTGCTGTAGTTGCTCCCAACTGCCTACTCCTGAATTTCTTATTGCACATGGTAAATAAAGGCTTTGTGTTTAGGCCACCACAATAACATACTCTGTTACTAGCAGGTGAACTTAGTCCTTACTGATGTGACAAGTAAAGTGATAGTAAAAGTCTGTGATGTCTTTTAAATGGTTAACACTCTATGGGCCCAAGTGAATAACATCCATGATACTGAAGAAAATTGTAATAATAGATATTATTTAGGTGGGTTAACTGCATTCAAAGAATATTTTGAATGCATTAATTCAGTAATTCTCAAAGAAGCTCTGTGAGAAAGATGTTATTATCATCCCCATTTTCTTGCTGAGCAGACTGAGTTTAAAAGAAGTTTTGATACTTGGTATTTATTACTGTGTTCACACAGCTGGTGACTGATGGAATTTAGGCTGTGAACCCCAGGTCCTCTGATTCAGAGGTTAAACTCCTGCAACTTCTCTACCTCTGGACTTTCTGTGATGTGAGATATTAGGTCTCTTATTATTCAGTGTACTTTTATTAGAGTCAGAGCACATCCTAACAGATATACATCAAATTTGAAAATAATCACATTTCTAGAATAGTAGATGATAGTCTGTCTTGCAAGAAGTAGAGCCAGAGTGCTCCTTGGAGGCAAGGATGATGAGACTTCATTTTACATACCTTGGACAAGTTCTCAGGAGGGAGCAGGTCCTGGAGAAGGACATCATGCTTGGTAAAGGAGAGGATCCACAAAATAGAGGAAGAATCTCAACAAGATGGATTGACACAGTGGCTGCAACAATGGGCTCAAACACAGCAGTGATCGTGAGGATGGCACAGGACCAGGCAGTGTTTCGTTCTGTTGTACATAGGGTCGCTGTGAGTCGGAATCGACCTGATGGCACCTAACAACAACAACAACAGATGATATAATCAAGCTTGGATATATTATGTAATAGAAATTCATTCACTCAACAAATACATATGCATCACCTAATGCGAGCCAACTCTATATTACGCACAAGGCACATAATGATAAGCAGAAATAGACACAGCCCTGCCCTCCTGATCTGCCAGTGCAGTAGTAAAGATAAACAAATCAAATAATAATGAAAAGCAATTTAGGTTTACAAAGAGAATCCAAGATGGCTACAAAGGAGGGGAAATCTTGCCTTACCTGGTAGTCAAAGAAAAGCATCATGACGAAGAAGAAATGAGATGAACTCAGATGACGAATAGGAATAAACCAAGCAAAGTGTGACAGAGAAAAAAGATTGCAGGTGAAAAAAAATAGCACTCTCAAGATTCTGTGGTGGGAACAAGCTGAGAGACATGTGAAGAGTCTAGTGTAGTTTGAAACAGAAAATGAAGGGGAGTCTGACTCACGATGACACTAGAGAGAAGAAGAAAAGGGGTATCAGCAGTTGAACAAGAGGGCCTTGTAGGCCAGGCATAGCATTTTAGTCTCTATTCTGAGAGCAATGGGAAATCACTGGTTGTTAGTATTCAAATAAATAATCAGATATGCATTTGGCAAAGACCACTCTGGCTAATAGATGGGGAATAATTTAGATGGATTAGAGGATGCATAATATGGCAGAAATGAGAGGCTAATGCTGTGGTCTGTGTGAATAGGTGTGGGTGGAAATGGTGATGGTGGTCAAGATAGCAGCAGACAGAGGTGAGAGACATTTAGAAAGCAAAATCAGCAGAGCTTGGTGATAGAATGGATATGGCCACAGGTGAAAGTGGTAGGGAGAGAAAGTATTCAAGTATTAGTCTTAGACTAGATAACAGGACAGAAGGTAGACCCATTGCTAGAAGTAGGGAATACTTGAAAAGAATGAAGAGGTTTGTAAAGAAAAGAATAAATTCTGTTTTGGCCATAGTAGATTTTGAGAGGCGTTGGAAACATCCAATTAAAATGTCAAATAAGTTATTGTCGGTAGGGCTTGGATCAGTGGAGAGTTCTGGACTAGAAATATAAATTTGTGAGAACTGGTTTTAACATCTGGCTGGTTCCCTCATTAGTTGATGAATTACATAAAATTTTAGCATGTACTTATTTGTATATCTATGGGAGGCATGATTTTATCTTTTGGAAAATGACGTGTTAAGAGGTTTAGATGTCATCTACCAAAATATCCAGCTGATTAACTTGACCGAGCCAGGTAAGCAGCTTTGGCAGAGACGTGCACCTCGTGGACAGCTGAAGCCAATGCACAGTTTGTCTTGGCTCCCAGAGAGGATCCAAGATGGCTGTAGAACTTTAACTTTGCTGACTCTTTGTTGCTTTAGTATTTTTTTTCTACTGACTTTGTGTTTTGTTTTGTTTCTTGTTTATAGATGACTTATCATTAATTCCCCATTGGAGGAAACGAAAATGAGGAATTTGGTTTTCAGATCTGCCAGTGTGGTGATGGTGGCAGATGGATGACAGAGCTCTGGTTTCTGTTGGGTGAGGAAGGGCAGATAATCTGGTTTATTAGTCCCGTTGTCAATTTGTCTATCTGTGAGCTCAAATCAGTTAAGAATTGCAGACACTTTGGGAAGTAGAACAGCTCTTTGAGATCTGGACAAATTAATTTTTGTACCTCTGTGTTTATTTCTGACCTGTGACTGAAGTTGTAGAAGTAAAGCTAGAAGCTCACTAATGTACCTGTGTGTCTATAATGGAAGAAGATGTCATTTTTGCCTTTAAGCAGGTGTAAGGGATGTATATAACTGTTAGTAAGTCATTAATGTGTGTTCATGACCTTTGCTAGTCTGCTAAATAAGAGCATAGCGCTCCCAATTCTCAATTATTCACCTTTCACCCGTTTTCTCTGTGAAATGATTATAATCAATATGGATGATTGAGACTCTACTAGGAGCAACAGAGAAGGAAAAATACAAGTGGGTATCTATTTTTGCATTTCAAGGAGAATGAGTCCAATTTTGTCAAGTGACAGATTGTTCCAGACTTTGAAAGAGCATAAACACATTCAAAACTCATTGCTGTCGAGTTAATTCCAACTCATAGCAACCCTATAGGACAGAGTAGAACTGCTCCTTAGAGTTTCCAAGGAGCGCCTGGTAGATTCGAACTGCCAACCTTTTGGTTAGCAGCCGTAGCTCTTAACCACTATGCCAACAGGGTTAGTGAAGGAAAAACTTGGAAAGTAAAATATTACTTTTTTTTGTAATACCGGAGTCTGAAAAGAGACTGAAATGTATTTCATTTTGGCAAAGTGCACCCAGTTTTGGTATGCTTACTTCCTTGGTTTACCCATTAGTGACTTGCCTGCAGTGTGAAAGCTTATTCTTTATCTTCTGTGTAATTTGCCTAGATAACAGATTCTGTATCTTACATGGATAATTTTCTGTGTTGACTTTAATTGATTATTAGGAATAATAAAGTTTTCTAACTTATGAAAGAGCTAAAGTTATTTACAGCCATGTTACCTTCTATGTTTACTTTAAAATATTTTATTGTCCCTTTAATTTAGTTAACCAAGTATTGTTTTGCAGGTGGTCTTATCCTAAACATGTCCCAAATCTCCTCCAGCAAGTCTTTAGCTTTTGCCTTTCTAAAACTGTATGCTAAATTTAAAAAAAATAAAATAAAAACATTGTGTATATTTTACACCTGAAACTATTTCTGAGATTTCCCAAAGGGTCCCTAGAAAATTACAATTTTTTTTTCTTTCACCTTACAAAAAGAGAGATGCTAGAAATTGTTAGGTTTGTTTGATGTAATCCATAGTTCTTAAACTAGCTCAGCATTATGGTAAGAGCTACACAGGAAGAATTGTCAAATAAGAAGATGCTCAGTCTTCCCTAGACAAGATATGAATAGGAAAAATTATCAGTATAAATACTTCAGAAATTATGCAATTCATGGAAAGTTTCTCGAACCTTGTCAATGCCCTTACTCCGCATGATGTATTCTCATTTCAGAGGAAACGTTATCAAACTCTTATGGAATAGTTGTGTAGTGTAGCCCATGGAGAATTTCACTCTCCTCCATTCTGATATTTTTGGTTATTATGTTCTTTGATCCTACTGGAAGATTCTGCTATATGTTGCAGACTAGAGTCCATGTCTTCAACAAATAGTCTCAGAGCCTTGTGGAAAAGTCTGTACCAGGAACTTCAGCTACTGAGACTTCAAAGAATACCCTGTTGGGTACAGGCTTCAGAACTCTGGTATGCTTAACCAGCTTTCAGACAGTAGCAGTGTACTGAGGTAGGCTTGGTGGAACTCTTAATGAGCTGCAAGGAGACCTGCCTCAGGGAAGCAGACTGCTGACCCAGGTTCCCACAGCACAAGAATGAATTACATAGGCATGAACTGATGAGGGAAATGCAAGTTGCTTTTTACTGTTAATGCTGTTTTGATATTCTAAAGATATATACTGAAGCGCTTTCTCTTTCTTTTGAAGCAAAAATCTAGCCCCCACGTTCGTAAACTCCGCTTTTGAAAAGGGGATAAAAAATTTTACTAAGTCTTCTTATTTTTATGGAAATGATGTGCAGATATTTGCATAGGTTCATTAAGAATCTGTCTTTCTTTCTACTAGGACATAATTGGACAATTTGATTGTGCTACCAACACCTTACCTGGAGATCTTGCATGGAAGGAAGAGAGAGTGTGATATTTGAAAATGATTCTCACTTAATCAGGTCTGACAAGTTGACTATTAAGGAAAAAGGTTGACTTCATGAGTGGAGTCAAAGCCTCAAAGCCCCCTGGGAAAAGACCTGGTGGTGCAAACAGTTAAGCACTCGGCTGCTAACATAAAGTTTGGAGGTTTGACCCTACCCAGTGGCTCCACGGAAGAAAGACCAGGCGATCTGCTACTGTAAAGATTACGGCCAAGAAAACCCTATGGGTCAGTCTACTGTGTCACATGGGGTCACTATGAGTTGAAATCAATTCCACAGGAACTGACACCAAGAACTCTCGGCATATAAGGTCCCCATCTCACAGTGACTAACAAAGGTACATCACATTTCTTAGGTAATTCGAGGACTTCACCAAAATTTATAAAAACTGCAGGTGCAATCTAGTGGAGAGAGTTTCTTTGGTTTGGTTTCCTAGCCTTGGAATAGGATATAAGACAGGCTTTTGAAAATCCAATCCAAGATTCCTTGTGAAATCATCCAGCCATATATTTAATCTCTGGCCTTAGTAATGGCTTAATAATTCATGAATTTAACTTTATGAAACAAATTCAAGGATGCCCTTATGGTTAATTTAAAGAATGACCTTTTAGTAATCAAGAATTTTCTGTAGAGAAATTTTGATCACGAGGTGAAAAACTGTCAGAAGAAGGGCAAAAGAAAAAGGATATCCTTTCAGTGAAATGCTGGGATACAGTGCAGCAGACCAGCTGGGTGATTATCTGATTCTATAGGGGTGTACATCTTTGACTGATTTTGACCAGGTTGTGTTACAGAGACCTGGTAGCACAATGGTGAAGAGCTCGGCTGCTCACCAAAAGGTTGGCAGTTGGAATCCACCAGCTGCTCCTTGGAAACCTTATGGGGGCAGTTCTACTCTGTCCTATAGGGTCACTACGAGTCAGAATCCACTCAACAGCAATGGGTTTGGATATCACAGCTAAGGAGCCCTGGTGGTGCAGTAGTTAAAGGCTTGGCTACTAACCAAAAGTTCGGAGGTTCGAACCCACCAGCTGCTCCACAGGAGAAAGATACGGCAGTCTGCTTCCTTAAAGATTTACAACCTTGGAAATTCTGTGGGGCAGTTCTCCTCTGTCCTATTGGGTCCTTAAGAGTCAGAATGCACTCCATGGCAACAGGTTTTTTGTTTGTTTGTTTGTTTGTTTACGTTACAACTCTGTAGGGGTAAAACTGATGTTGTAAAACTGATGGCAATGTAAATGTTTCCTTCCATAGTCATGCAAATAATTCTGTTCCTGGCAATACAAATGGATTGCATCCCCTAAAAAACCAAACCAAACCCACTGCCTTCAAGTCCATTCCGACCCTTCAGTTAGCAGCTGAGTGCTTTAACCACTGGGAAGCCAGGGTTCCTTATTGCATCCCCAAGAGAATACAAATCTCAGGAAATCAAATTCTCATTTGAACTGGGTTTTAACATCTTGCTTATTCTCTCATTAATGTGTAGCCAAGGAGACCAAGCAGGAATAGTCAAAACTGGAAGAAGAAAACAAGGACACTGTTTACTATGAGCTCCAAGGAGAGGAGGCACTTCAAGAAAGATGCAGGAGTTACTGTGCCTAATTCTCCTGAAAGGACAAAGAGGACTATGAGTGAAAAATGTCAACAGAACTGCCTCAGTGGAGTCAAGTGACAGACAGATACTGGTGTCAATTGAGGAGTAAATAAAACAAAATATTTGCAACAAGTATTGGCAAATTTTTCTAAAAGTTTAACTTTCACAAAGGGCCAATAATAGGGCAGGAGTGGATGGAAATATAGGCTGAAAGAATACATGTATAAACCAACGATATCTTACGCTTCGGATCATTTTCAAAAGATTTTTGTAGGTATAATTTACTTCGATCCCAAGAATCGCACGAAGTAGGGAAAGATGACATTACTATTCCCAGATTACAGCAGAGAAAATAGAGTTCCCAGGAAGTCAAGCAATTTGTTCACAGCCACACAACAATTAGGCTGTGAAGCTGTAACATTAATTCTAATCCTCAGATGATTTCAAAGTTCTGTTTTAGCTCTAAAAGTCGAAGATTTGAAAGTTCTCAATTTACCTTCAAAAATCAATTTAAAATGTAGAATCAGAGAGATCTGGCTTGGCAGCTAGGGCTGACTATACTTCGAATGACCAATAATGGAATCTCTTCTTCGCTTTTTTGTGTTTTTGACTGTGAGACAATTGCAAAGTCCATGTCAGAAGAAGCATTAACTCCAGTGTGTGCTGTGCTAAACAGACCTCAAGGTAAAGAATCTATACAATAATGTACATGAGTTTTGGAAAGGGACGTGCACAAAAGTCAGGAAGCAGAGAAGAGAGTTAGAAAGGGAAGCAGCCTAGATCCTCTATCACATGGGGAAGAGTGCAGAGAAAAGAAACTCAAGGAGTCATAAAAATGGTTTTAAAAATCTAAAGCACTATTAACTACGAAAGAAACATATTGAGTTTATGTTACTTTAGTGGATAGAACATGGATCAATTAATGCAGATCAATATAAAAATGATTTTCTAACAGCTACAAATGTGCATTAGTGAAATGAACTGCCTAAAAGTTACTAAGTTCTCAGTACTGAGAGATAGTCAAGGTGACTTTGGTTGACAAAATGTGAGAAATAGCATAGTGGCTACTTACAAACTCGGGGAGGAGTTTATAATAAAGTCATTTTTAACGTTGGTATTCTGGTTCTGGGAAAACTTATTTGGAACATCAAGCATTCCAAGAGGAAATCTGGTTAGTCAATAAACTTAAAATCATAAACCAAATCAAGAAAAATACCCTTTCAGGGTAAGGCAGAGTTTAAACTATCTCCATTTCTTGGGGAATGGCATTAGTATTTGCTGAACAGTGTCTTGGTTTGCTAGGGCTGTTGTTACACAAATATCACAAATGGGTAAATTCAAAGAACAGGAATTTGTGTTCTCACAGTTCAGAAGGCAGGCAATCCAAATGCAGGGCCCTGCTTGGCACCAGTTCCGGAAGCTCCTTGGAGTGTCTTGACTTTTCTTGGTGTCTGTGTTCCTCTTGTGTATGTATTTGCATCTACTCTCCTCTTTTTATAACTAACTCAGAAGGAATTAGGTTTAGGACCCACCCTCAACTAATAGCGCCAGCCCTGGTGGCAAAGTAGTTAAGAGCTCGACTGCTAACCGAAAGATCAGCAGCTCAAATCCACCAGCTGCTCCTTGGAAACCCTATGGGGTAGTTCTATTCTGTCCTATAGGGTCACTGTGAGTTGGAATCTACTTGATGGCAACAGGTTTTTGGGTTTTCTCATCTGATATGACTGCATTAACATAACAAAAGAAAACTACTTGCAAACAGGGTCATATTTATAGGTACAGAAGTAAGGATTTCAACAAATGTTCCGGAGGTACATAATTCAGTCCATAGCAAATAGGTTTGGTAACTTTTATGCTAATAAAATGGAAGAGATTCTAACCAGCTAGCATTCATTCTATTTAAAAAAAAAAAAATGTGTTGTGGTGGTCTGTGTTTATATATTCTGCATTGTTTGCATATGCATGCTGGAACCTCACTGGGAAAGATAGGAGAGAAAAAACAGTATCTCAAGCCCTGTTTAACTTAAATAAACAGACAAAAATGTAAGAGTCTAATAATCCTTTCTGGATACTGACAAAATAACACTCTATTCTAACAATCTGAATGTAATCATTTATAATGAGTTTTAATTTTATTTTTTTACTCCAACTTTAACCTGTTGAAGATAGGCTAATAGTTCATAGAAAATTCAAATGAAAATATGCTTAAAGAAAATGTCCCAAGTGCAAATAACGAGAATTGTTGTCCACCAGCAGGAATTGCCAACTCTACAACTCCAGGGGCCAGGCAGGGGCCATACAGTAAAGGTAGCTAGTTGAACACCGTAGATGGTATTCTATAGATTCATCAACCCATCTGTCCTGAAGCATTTCATTGTGCCATCACTCATTTTATCAATTAGAAAAGAACGCTACTATAATTTCTTTCTGAGTCCACAAAGGTTTGCATCATGTATCTTTTCCATATATTGATGATGGTTCCTACTCGAGTTTATTTTATAATAGTGATTGTAAGTTGTACACTTTGGACACACTAGCTTAGAATACCAAGCTTTTCCACAATGAAATATACTCTGTCCAGTGCTGTTGCTTTATTTTTCATTTTTTCGCTTTTGGAAAAGACATGGGTACAAGAAATATTTCACTTTCCTCTTAACTATAAGAAAAATACCAGTAAGAGTCAATGATAATTCGAAGTGTCATATGATCAACCTCAGAGTCCAGGAGACCATAGAGAATAGGAAGTGGATATGTTAAAAACTGGAAAATGTATGCCCAGTCTGAAAAAGACAACCTTTCCATAGCTACGGCTTGGTGTCACCATAGCAAAATACGGACTAGTGTTGAAAGATTTATCAATTTTTAAAGACAAACTGGAAATCTAGATTTTTTTTATGTGAAAGCAGCTGCTTTTATCCCTGAATGCAACTATTCAATAAAAACAACAACACAACAATATCACTATGTGGACCGTGCCATGCTGGCAAAAATTCCAAACGCCACTATTTTCTTGAACTATATCTATAGTTTTTACAATGTCGAATGTTTATATTATGTTAAATTCATAAATAGAAGAAATATTACCAAAATGTATTGCTTGCCATGCACTGTTATCACATTATCTATATATTAAACTAAAGGATTTATGTGACTCACAAATCATTAAATTTTATTTTTTTTATGTTAGTATTTAATTGGGAAAGTTTGTCAGCTCAATCAAGAGCTTAATAAGCATTTTTACTCACTAACTGTAGTATAGTTTAACTGTATATAATCTATCATCAATAGTCATTTTCGAAAAACATGTATCAAGCATTTTTTTCTCACAAAGAGTAAAAAATAAGTCACATGCTAATCCAAAGATTTAAAGTAAGTTAAGAGATTGTGGTTCTGCTTTATTAAAAATGGGGGAATGAATGCAAACCTATGTTCTTTGCAGCACTATTCACAGTAGCAAAAAGATGGAAACAACCAAAGTGTCTATCAATAGATGAAAGGATAAGTAAAATGTGATTCATACATACAATGGAATACTACTCAGCAATAAAGAAAAATGAGTTCCAAAAACATTTTGGAATACAGATGAACCTGGAGAACCTTATGTTGAGCAAAATAAGTCAAATACAAAAAATAAATATTGCATGTTCTCACTTTAATGAGATGACATGAACAAATATACAGAAATGAAAGTTTATTAGTGGTTATTAGAGATGGGGGAGGGGAGATCACCCTCTAGATGGTAGACACTTGTTATTTTTGGTGATGGGAAAGGCAATGACAAATGAGGGTGAAGTACACACAGCTTGACGATGGTAAACAATGTCACTAAAAAGTACACAAGAACAATGGACTTTGATGGCCCCCAGACACCCTTTTAACTCAGTACTGAAGTCACTCTTGAGGTTCACCTTTCAGCCAAAGATTAGACAGGCCTATAAAACAAAACGAGACTAAATGGGCACACCAGCCCAGGGGCAAGGACAAGAAGGCAGGAGAGGACAGGAAAGCTGATAATGGGGAACCCAAGGTTGAAAAGGGGATACTGTTGACATGTCTTGGGGTTGGCAACCAATGTCACAGAACAATATGTATATTAAGTGTTTAATGAGAAACTAATTTGCTCTGTAAATCTTCATCTAAATATGATAAAAAAAAAAAAGAAAAGAAAAAAAGACCTGTTGGTAGTTACTACGGTATATGTAATTTTGAAACAATAGCAGAAACAAACAAAAAATACATGTGTATGTATATATGTATGTATGCAGGCATATATATTTATAGGTATGTATATGAGTGTATATATAGGTGTATGCATATGTATATGCATCTATGTGACTGTATGAACAGATATTCATATACAGAACATATATTCATATACAGAACATATATTCATATACAGAACTGCCTTGTATTTCTGAGTTTCACAATTTTTCTGCATCTGACAGGGTGCAGTGTCTCCACTTTTCTATTGCTTTCTTTTAGTGGAAAATATATGAGTTTTCCTTCTTTGACAAGTTTCTGCCTTACACAGGTTCCAGCTTTTGCAGGTTTTACTGTATATAATAAAACACATGGGGGGGCACAGTTATGATACTTCTTAGACATAACCAAACATCTCGAGGGATTGGATTTGTGGGTTTAAAGGATTAGGACCATAGTCTTGTGGGACATCTCAGTCAATTGGCATAATATAGTACATAAAGTTATGTTCTACATCCTAGTTTGGTGGGTAGTGTCTGGGGTCTTAAAAGCTTGTGAGCAACTAAGTTATAACTCTTGGTCTCCACTCATCTGGAGCAAAAGAGAAAGAAGGAAACCAAAGACTCAAAGAAGAAACTAGTCTATAGGACAGTCTACACAAACCATGGCCTCATCTACCTTGAGACCAGAAGAACTAAATAGTGCCCAACTGACATTACCAACCATTCCAATCAGTGCCACAATAGATGGACCCTGGTAGAACGGGAGAACAATGTGGAACAGAACCACAAATTCCTAAAAACAAAAAAAATAAACAACTCCAGACCTACTGGACTGGCTGAGACTGGAAGATGCCCTGAGACTATTGCCCTGAGATACTCTTCAAACCTTGAACCAAAACTAACCCGAGGTCACCTTGTAGCTAAATAATCACCCATAAGTATTGTGCTCATTTAAAAAAAATCACCTATATGAGACCAAACAGTCAACAATTACTTGAAAACAAAGATGAGAATGTAAGGGGGAAATGGAACAATCAGAACAGAAATAACAAGAATGTTCACACATTGGGAAGAACGTAACCAATGTCACTAAATGACTTATGTAGAAGTTGTTGAATGGTAACCTAAACTGCTGTGTAAACCTTCATTAAAAACACAATAAAATATTATTTTTAAAAATTGGAAGGTTTAAAATAACCACTTGGGTTTACAAACTGTAGGTTGAATTACAGAGTCAAAATATTTGGAACTAAAGGAAACCTCAGAGTGAAGTCATCCCACCCATCTCATTTAACAGATGAGTAAAATGAGGAATAAAATGTTCAGTGGCATGATAGGACATAAAAAAAAAAAGAATTAAATCCTACTTTTATACTAAATTCTGATAATGTTTATCCACTTCTTTACCCTGAAAGTACATTTTTATAACATTATCACTGGGATAGACCAGTAAATTCTAGAAATTTGACAAACTTTGAGATTTTACCTACGATTCTAGTTTTTTCTTTTTTTTTTTAATATCACCTAGTCATCTCTGTCTTGGAAGTAACATTAATATAAAACATGTATGTGTGAGACAGAGAGACAGAGAGAGAGAATCACTTCACGTCATCAAATTTGAAAGCACAGTAATGTAATTTTTGCTTAATACTTTCATCTTCATTCCTTCTCCCATAATCTTTATAGCAAACAAACAAACAAAAAAGTCCTAAGACTAAAAAATTCATAGGAAGAAAACTATTCAGAAAACCATTTCAAAACAAACACTTGAGGTCACTTCCGGCAAAATGGCATTGTAGGCAGAAGCACCACACTGTCCCTCCACAGCAAAGATCTGAAAAACTAAGCTGAACAGAGAATACAACAATCCTGAAACCCTAAGACATCAAATGAGGAGATAAAGAACTCAGCCAAGCACCAAATGGAGTGAGATAACTGACAGAGGACAGAGAGTGAGAAGAGATTCATGCAGAGGTCCCCTATCAGCTAACACAGCACGGATCCACCATCTTGGACTCCTATCAGAGACCAGCAAATAGGGGGTACGAGAAAGCAACTTCACGGAGCTTCCAGCGGGAGACAAAACAACCGGTAATTTGCGATATACACTTTCCCACCCCCCACACTTCTTCACCCCCACTCGGCCTCCTCTGCTTCCCACGGCCACAATCTCTTGTCCAGGAAACACTGGCTGCTTGGATTCCACACACACGAATGGGCTGGCTTTCTGAGTGCCATTTGTTGGCTGCTGGTGTTGCTTTTTTCCGCTTCTTTTGCTTTCTTCCTTACCTCTCAACACCTCCCCCTCCTTTCACTCAAATACCTGGCTCCGTGTGCCATCTTTGCTTCTTCCTGAGGGGTTGCGGAGCTCCGTTCGAGCATGGAGCTGCTTCCTGGTCTGGGCTGCCATGCTGGTGGGATCCCGGGGCTTTTGTTCATTTGTTTGTTTTGAATTGTTTGTTTTCTTTTCCTTTTCTTGAGTTGGGAGCCCATTCTGGCCAGGTGGTGCTGCGTGGCTTGGAACCTACCACCTAGGCTTGCACAGACGTGCAGAGGGATTCCTGAGGGTGTTTCCTTTTTTGTTGTTGTTGTTGTTTTTCTGTTTTTTGGGGGGGCTTTTCTTGTTTTGTTTTGTTTTTTGTTTGTTTTTTTTTCCTTTTATTCCCTTTTTGTCTTTCTTCATTACTCAGTTTCTCGTCTTTCTATATCTTCCTTCTCTTCCTGTTCCCTGAATACCTGGCATTGTATACCTCTATGCCTTCTAGCCAGGCTATACTGCAACACCTGAGAACAACTTCCCCAGACCTCATAGCTACACCAGTGGGATTGCTGGGGACTTTGCTGTTCTTTTCCCTTTCTGATTTTTACTTATTTATTCTTTTCTTTTTTTCTTCCTTGACCCCTTTTTGTTTTTCTCCATTTCATAGTCTCTCATCTCTCCACTCCAACGGCAAGCTCCCCTAGCATTCTTTTTTGTTTGTTTTTATGTTTTTGGCTCCTGTTCCTCTCTCCTCTCTCCCATATCCATCTTAGCTCCACACATAACAATCTCCCCGCTACATCCTGCCTACCTGCACCATACACTTAACATCACACCACCAAGCAGCACAGGTACGGCCAATTGGAACCTGCCCTGCACTGATTACTGACCCACGCTGGTGGCTGTAGTAAGTGCCACAAAAACTCGTCCCAGTAAATCCTCTTCAGCTAGACCTGCCCTGCTGTACCATATCTGAGTGACTGACCCTGCCAATTAGAGAAGGAGGCAAAAACTATTGTGCCCACAGATGAGCAAACAACAAAGAACACACAGCCCACCTTCTCAGACATAGCCAAATTTAAAAAAAAAAGGGGGGGGGAATGAAACAAACAAATCTACAATCAATAAATGAGAAAAAGAACTACTGAATGCCCCGAAGACAGTAGACAATATCAAAACATTTACAAAAACAGGACAGGATGGTTCCAGTAGGCGTTCAAAATAAAACATCAGATGACTTTCCAGTGGAAGAAAAGGCACTAGAACTACCTGAGAGGGAATTCAAATCTCTAATACTCAGAATTCTCCAAGAGCTGAAGCAAAAAGCAGACAAAAATGAGGAAAAAAATACACAAATTCATGGAAAATACAGACAAAAAATTGGAAGAATTCAGCAAAATAATGCAGGAACTAAATGCCAAAATAAATTCACAACTAGAAATTATACAAAGACAATAATTAGAAATCCAAAAGACAAACAACAAGATTTCAGAAATGGACGATGTCAAAGAAGGGCTGAGAAGCAGATTTGAAACGGTGGAAGACAGGATCAGTCGAATTGAAGACAAACACTTGGATACAACTCTGTTTCAGGAAAACTCAGAAAAAAGAACAAAGAAAAATGAAGAGACCCTGAGAGTTATGTGGGATACAATCAAAAGCAAAAATTCATGAGTGATTGGAGTTCCAAAACAGGGGGAGAAAACAGAAAACACAGAGAGGATCATTGAGGAACTGCTGACGGAAAACTTCCCCAATAACATGAAAGATGAAAAGATGGCCATCCAAGAAGCTCAACAAACCCCATATAGGATAAACCCCAAAAGAAAATCACCAAGACGTATCATATTCACACTCGCCAAAACTAAACAAACAATCCTGAGAGCAGCTCGTGAAAAACAAGAAGTCACATACAGAGGAGAAACAATAAGACTAAGCTCAGATTATTTGGCAGAAACCATGGAGGCAAGAAGGCAATGGGATGACATATATAAAATCTTGAAGGAAAAAAATTGCCAGACAAGAATAATATATCCTGCAAAACTCTCGTTCAAATATGATGGTGAAATTAGGTCATTTCCAGATAAACAGAAGTTAAGGGAATATGTAAAAGCCAAACCAAACTAAAAGAATTATTAAAGGGAGTTCTTCGATTTGAGGACAAACAACTTCAGCTCACAGGCAGAATCTCGGATGCAGGATCGTACCAGCCAGATACCAGTCTAGGAAATGAACTCTCAAGGACTATCCAAAACCAAAAGAAATACAACAGGGAATCAGAGCAGTTAATCAGTAAATGACAACAACATCAAAACAATAAAAGAGGGAATAAACGGCATAGGTATAGAACCTTCTAGTGGAGAGGAAGGCAAGGCGATACCAAGTAATGGTAGACTGCTTCAAACTTAGAAAGATAAGGGTAAAATTCATGGTAACCATAAAGAAAATTAACAAACATACTCTTAAAAATAAAGAGGAAAAACATAAAGTCTCAGCAAAAACAAAACCTACAAAAACAAAAGAAAAAAAAATCCACAAACAAAAGTAACTGAGCACAAGAGAGTAAGAAGAACAAAGAAAACATTATGCTGAGTGAAATAAATCAATCACAAAAGGACAAATATTGTATGAGACCTTTATTGTAAAAACCCACGAAAAAGTTCACACACAATATGTAACAATCTTTGTTGCTTACAAGGGATGAGAGGGGTGGGGTAAAAATACTAAATAGGCAATAGATAAGTGGTATCTTGTGTGAAGGGCGAAACAGTACACAATACAGTGGAAACTAGAACAACCTGTACAAGGAAAGGTCATGGAAGCCCCATAGACACATCCAAACTCCCTGAAGGACTGAATTACTGGGTGGAGGGCTGTGGGGACCATGTTCTCAGGGAACATCTAGCTCACTTGGCATAACACAGTTTATAAAGACAATGTTCTATATTCTACCTTGGTGAGTAGCGTCTGTGGTCTTAAAAGCCTGTGAGCAGCCATCTAAGATACTCCACTGGTCTCATCCCTTCGGGAGCAAGGGAAAATGAAGAGAACAGGATACAAAGAAAAGATTAGTCTGAAGGATTAATGGACCACAGCTACCAAGGCCTCCACCAGACTGAGTCCAGTACAGCTAGATGGTGCCCGGCTACCACCCACTGACTGCTCTGAGCGGGATCACAATAGAGGGTTCTGGACAGAGCTGGAGAAGGATGTAGAACAAAATTCTAACTCACAAAAAAAAAAAAAAAAAAAAGACCAGATTTACTGGCCTAAAGGAGACTGGAGAAACCCTGAGACTATGGCCCCCAGACACCCTTTTAGCTCAGTGGTGAAGTCATTTCCGAAGTTCACCGTTCAGCCGGGGAGTGGACAGCCCCGTAAAACCAAATGGGACTAATGAGGCACAGCAGTCCAGGGACAAGGGCCATAAGGCAGAAGGGGACAGGAAAGCTGGTGATAGGGAACCCAAGGTTGAGTAAGGATAGTGCTGATGTGTTGTGAGGTTGTTAACCATTGTCATAGAGCAACATGTATAATAACTGTTAAATAAGAAACTATTTTGTTCTGTAAGCCTTCATCTAAAGTGAGAATAGCAGCACAATTGGAAGCGCACAGTAGATGTCACTCAACTGTGCATATAGAAATTTTTGAAATGGTGTATCTTTCGCTGTATATTTTCACCAAAAAAAAGGTCGAGAAGGGAGAGGGTTGACATGTTGTGGGGTTGTTAACCAATGTCATAAAACAATATGTGTACTACTGTTTCATGAGAAACTATTTGTTCTAGAAGCCTTCACCCGAAGTACAATTAAAAAAAAAAGAAACTAACACTTGATCAATTCAATTAGCATCATCCAAATATGTAACAATATTTTATACATCTAGAACCTTGAACCAAAATTATTCATTTAAAAATTATAATAAATTATTATTATAATAATAAACTATTCATTTATAAAAAAAGAACTCCCTTTTTATAAGAATTATTCTGATTTATTAAAATATAATTTATTACCATACATTTTGATACTTCGATTATTTAGGACATTTTCCATAATCAATGAATAAAAAGGAGCCCTAGTGGCACGGTGGTTAAAAGCTACGGTTGCTGACCAAAAGGGTGGCAGTTCAAATCCACCAGCTGCTCCTTGGAAACCCTACGGGGCAGTTCTACTCTGTCCTATAGGGTCACTATGAGTCACAATCAACTCGACAACAATGAGTTTACAGGTAATGAATTTAAAAAGTTAAGGAAAAAGTGAAATCAATTTACATTGAGAATAATTTTATTTATGAAAATATCTTACAAAATGTTGAGTCATAGAGGAGACTAAAAACGTCTACCTTAGAGTTTATTTGATTCCCTGAGATATTTTAATATTAAAGTTAGATCAGGAATCTGATTGGATCAACATTATAGAACTTGTCTGTTAACGTCAGGAAAATAAGTAAAAAGCAGAGAGACCAACAACAGGAGTAAGGAGATGATTAAATTTGAAGATGACTTATTGATGAGTCTATGGAATTTCTTAATCTGGCACTCAAACAATAGAAAAAATAACGCATGTTCTGGCATTCTTTGGATATGGGTGCTAGCAATGGCATTAGTTGGATTCTCACACCATTATGTTCCTGTAATCTCAGGCATAAATATAAATATATTTAAATTTAAAATGCACTGTACATCATTTGAGTTGAATAAGACAGCCATTCCTTAAGGAAATTTCCCGCAATTACTCCAAGAAAGAGCCGAGTCTTTGTAGGCAGACACATGTAAAGTAAAAATTAATTGTTTCTCTGAAGCTCTGCTTTTATCTGGCCATGCTTTCTTGCCCAGATTTTCTCTTCCCTAAGGACACTCTCTTCAGCACTTCTGAGTCACTATTCACCTTGATTTTAGTTTCTTTTTTTTTTTAATATCTCCGGTATATAAAATAAGAATGATAGAAATATTCATCTTACATATCCATTGAATGCTATATTTGAAGACATTATTTTATAACATACACACACATATATATAGGGTCCAATGATTCTTCACAAGTAGTTGCAATTGCCTAAAAACAAAATCCAAAGCCACATCCACTGCCGTCCAGTCAATCTCGACTAACAGCAACCCTATAGGACAGAGTATAACTGCCCCACAGGGTTTCCAAGGCTGTAAATCTTTATGGAGGCAGACTACCATATCTGTCTCCCACAGAGCTGTTGGTGGGTTTGAACTTGGGGCTTTTCAGTTAGTAGCTGAGCACTTTAACCACTGTGTCAGCAGGGCTCTTTCGAGCTTAACTAAAGAACATACATAAAGTCATATAAACTGATGGTTAAAGTAAATCTCTGATGTAAAGCTATTAAATACCCGTGAAGCATAGCAATAAAGAAATACAAAGAGGACAAACATTCAAAACAAAATTTATTGACGTTAAAGAATAACTTCTTAAAAAAGGTAATATTGTGATACTAAACAAATATAAAATAAAACTTTTCAACTAATTCATTTAACTTTTCAATTAATGAGGTAACTAATAAGATGCTACAAGTTCTAAGTAGAATTCAAATTACCCAAATACATACGTAGGTAAGCTAGGAATGTTGAAATGAATTTAAAAATTGATGTAACTTTTTTTCCCAAATAAAGGTTGGGGGTGGGAGGAGGTGGCCCTGGAATCAATTGTTTCTCTAGATAATAGAATTCATTCGTATTTCTATGGACAGGTGTCATTTTAATTGCTGTCCATTGTCTACAGCTTGAAGAGTTGTAACTAGCTCAAAGGTAATGTCATGTAGAGATAAGCTGAAAGGTTGTCCTGCACTAGACACGAAGTTCAGATTTTGTTTTATTGTCCATTTCAAAATTTCACCGATACTGTCTTTCCTGACAGTGATGGATCTACCTTTTCCTATAGCTGATAAGCACCTTCTGGGACTTGCCAGCTTCCATGTGCCTGTCCATCTTAGACAACCCCTCATGTACCTACCTTAACATTTACTTTATGTCCCTTTAAATCAGATTAATGGTATCTATTTTATATAACTTCATTTATGTTCTTTAATTAAGAGCAATGAATTATTAATAATGGATTGCATTTACACACACACACACACAAACATGCATACACGCACACACACCCAGACACTCTGTACTAGAATTCCTGAGTTCTGTCTCCAGCGTCTATACTCTTAACCACTTGGCCATATTATGGTGACAGCATAGTTGATGAATGTCCATAATGTAGACGCTAGTAAACTTTCTGTTTTGCCAAGATCTTAAACAGTAGTCATAACCCAAATCCAACAACAAACCCATTGATGTCGAGTCGATTCCAACTCATAGCGACCCTATAGGACAGAGTAGAACTGCCTCATAGGGTTTCCAAGATGTGGTTGATGGATTCAAACAGCTGACCTTTTGGTTAGCAGCCTAAGCTCTTAATCACTGCACCACAGAAAAGCTATTTTCTTCCTTTGTCTTATGAATTGAATTGTGTCCCCCCAAAATATAGGTTGAATACCTAATCCCTGTACCTGTAAATGTAATCATGTTTGGAAATAGAAGTTTTCTTTTGCTATGTTAATGACTTCATAAAGTAGGGTGGGTCCTTAACCTAATCTCTTCTGAGTGATGTCTTATAAAGGGAAGACAGACACAGGGACACACACAGGAGCCAGACACTATGTGCAGATGGAAGCAGGTGTCTCTGTAATTTCAGAAATGTCAGGGACTGCCAGCCACAGCTAGAAGCTGAAAGAGACAGAGAAGGACCTTCCTATAGAGCCAACATTCTGCGTTTGTACTGGAAAAGAAATTCCTGTTCTTTAAAGTCACTCAGATTGTGGTAATTTTGTTCTGGCAACATTATAAAACCAAGACACTTTGTTTCTTCTCTCTCTCACTTTCATTTTTAATGCTCTAGAAGCAAAGGGATAAAAAGGACAGGGTTGATATGGTGTCAATTAATTTGATCAATGTAGGCGAAGTTAAATGAGGAGGCTGAATTATCAAGATTGACTGTTTACATTGATGAAATTAAACCAGGTAAATTGCCAGCTTTCCACTTCCCTTGCTAATGTACAAATGCAGCCTTGGGTATGACTGAAGGTGTGATTGATTAAAAAGTAATCATTGGGAAAGCAGGAAGGGGAGAAAGAACATTGTTGCAAACCATAAAATAAAACAACAATTTGCAATTTTTATGCCCTCTTATATTCTAATTATTACTTTGTTTATGCATTTAAGTCTAGTCTGTTTCTTCCAATTGATTGGCCTAATATTGATTTTGGTAATTCTGTTGTACTTCCTAGTTTCTTGTGTAGTGCCTGGGGTCTTAAAAGCTTGCAAGCAGCCATCAAAAGTACAAAAAATTGGTTTCTATTTGAGGGGAAGAGCAGAGGAAGAAGGAGGGTCAGGAATCGCAGGAGGATATGAAATGCGTGTCCAACTGCCCCCATGAATAACTACCTCATTTGCCATGAGACCAGAAGAACTGGATGGTGCCCATCTACCATTACTGAACATTTTGATCAAAGATTCTACAGAAGAATCCTGATCAGAACGGAGAAAAATGAACAGAATTTTAAATTCTCATGGAATCAGACTTTGTGGAGCATTGAGGCTGGATGATCACCCAAAATTATTACCCTGAAAAAAAACATTTAAACCTTAAACTTGAAACAGAAACTATCCCCTGAAGTCATCTTTAAACCAAACAGTAATTTAATTTAATTTGAACAGAATGTATACCTTGAACACTGGGTGGTTTTAAAGAATTATCAATATGTGATCAAATTGACAACAGCAACTCGAAAAGTTAAATGAGAAGCTTAGGGAGTCAGTGATTTTTGTTGTTTTTAGGTGCTGCAAGTTAATTTCAGCTCATAGCAACCCCATGTGACAGAGTAGAATTGTCCCATAAGGTTCTCTAGGCTGTAATCTTTGCAAGAGCAGATCTCCATGACCCTCTCCCACAGAGTTGAGGGGTGATTTTGAACTGCCAACCTTTTGGTTAGCAGCTGAGGGCTCTTGAATTTGTATTAATGATGGAGAAATAGTTTGGAATAGGATATCAAGAAAAGTAGCACAACTTGATGTAACTAAGGTCACTGAACTGTACATGTAGAAATTGTTGAAGTCGTGTATATTTTATCATGTATATTTTCACCAAATTATAGATAACAAATCCAGCCTCTTCCTTAAAAGAAAAAAAATTAGTTTACTTTATAGATAAGGAAGCAAGATAAACTATATTACAAAAAAAATGAGGAAAACAAATGAATATGAGGTTTAAAAACTAAGATGCCAGGAGCACGGTTAATTCACAAAATTTGCCTATGAAGTAATTGCCCTTTGCAGTAAGAATCTTCATATTCAACTCTACACATGTAGCAGTGAATGGGAACTAGAAAGCACAAGCAGTAACCAACATCATCCGTCTCTAGGTAAATACCAAACAAGTCGCTAGAAAAAGAATCAGTCCTGCTATGTTGTTGTCGTTAGGTGCCAGACAGTCAGTTCTGACTCATAGCCATCCTGTGTACAGCAGAACAAAACACTGCCCGGTCCTGAACCATCCTCACAATCGTTGCTATGCCTGAACTCCTTGTTGCAGCCACTGTGTCAATCCATCTCATTGAGGGTCTTCCTCTTCTTCTATGACCCTCTACTTTACCAAGCATGATGTCCTTCTCTAGGAACTGATCCCTCTTCATAACATGTTCAAAGTACATGAGACATAGTCTTGCCATCCTTGCTTCTAAGGAGCATTCTGGTTGTACTTCTTCCAAGACAGATTTATTCAGTCTTTTGGCAGTCCATGGTATATTCAATACTCTTCACCAACACCACAATTCAAAGGTGTCAATTCTTTGTTCTTCCTCGTTCATCATCCAGGTTTCACATGCATATGAGGCGATTGAAAATACCATGGCATGGATCAGGTGCACCTTAGTCCTCAAAGTTATATCTTTGCTTTTTAACACTTTAAAGAGGTCTTTTGCAGTAGATTTGCCTAGTGCAATACGTCATTTGATTTCTTGACCACTGCTTCCATGGGCATTGACTGTAAATCCAAGTACAATGAAATCCTTGACAACTTCAATCTTTTCTCCACTTAACATGATGTTGCTTATTGATCCAGTTGTGAGGATTTTGTTTTTTCTGTTGAGGTGTCATCCATACTGAAGGCTGTAGTCCTGCTTTAAATAATAAAGAAAATAATTATCAAATTGATTCTCCTAAAGAGGACACTGTGTGCCACAATGAATATCCTCTTTAAAAACACCTTCGTCTTCTTAATACGGTTTCATATGGTTGTTTCTTGAAATACACTTTAGAATAAAGCAATGACATCATTCCAAAATACAACTTAGCAAAGCTTTTTTTGTTGTTTTTTTTGCCGGGGCAGGGGGAGAGAAAGGGCACTAAATGGTATCCAGACATGCAACTCTCTGATAATCTGATCTAATCCAGGAATCATTTTGGAGTAGTGGGAATCGGGTGAGTTTTATCTCCCCTGAACAATTGTTCGTAACTATCTGTCTCACTTCCCTAAGCTTTCAGAAGTATTGACTGATAGTAGTGATGAGACTGTACTTCATAACAAATGTAGGAAATGCTGCTGTTCTAATATTGCCCGTTAACTGAGAAATTCTATGTGTTAATAATCAATTGTGTTAGGCCTTTTCTCATAGACAGTTTTATTAAATAGTCACAATTCTGTAAACCTAGTCACAGTTAGGTTTAGAAAACTGAACAGCAAAGAATGTGTTTTAAATGATCTCAAACAGGTTAAAAATGAATAGACTTCGGGAGATGACAAGAAAACATCACATAATAACATTCAGAGTTTATTCTGGTAAGTGGGTTTGTTGGTGGTTTTCATTTTCTTCTTCATATGTTTTTGTATTTCCACATTTTTTGCATGTATTGCCTTACTATCACATTACATAATTATTTTTAATCAGATTATAAAGGTTATACACAACAGATGTTATTTTTATTATAGATATAATAGGCTGACTACAGGAACTGAAGAAAACTAAGATAACTCAGTAAAGTATGTCACAGAAAGTACAAAGCATTCAAAATCCTACCACCCGGAGGGAACCATTGGCAATATTTTTTGAACATCTTTCAGATAGATATAGATGTAGATATAGATGTAGGGACAGGGGCAGGGGTAGGGGTAGGGGCAGGGGCAGGGGTAGGGGCAGGGATAGGGGTAAGGGTAGGAGCAGGGGTAGGGGAAGGGGTAGGGACAGGGGTAAGGGCAGGGGCATGGGCAGGGGTAGGGATAAGGGTAGGAGCAGGGGTAGGGGTAGGGGCAGGGGCAGGGGCAGGGGCAGGGGTATGGGTAAGGGCAGGGGTAGGGGCAGGGTTGGGGGTAGGTGTAGGGGTAGGGGTAAGGGTAGGAGCTGGGGTAGTGGTAGAGGTAGGGCAGGGGCAGGGGTAGGGGTAGGGATAAGCGTAGAAGCAGGGCTAGGAGTAGAGGTAAGGGCAGGGGTAGGGGCAGGGGCAGGGGTAGGGGTAGGGGCAGGGGCAGGGGTAGGGGTAGGGGCAGGGGTAAGGGTAGGAGCAGGGGTAGGGGAAGGGGCAGGGACAGGGGTATGGGTAAGGGCAGGGGTAGGGGCAGGGTTGGGGGTAGGTGTAGGGGTAGGGGTAAGGGTAGGAGCTGGGGTAGTGGTAGAGGTAGGGCAGGGGCAGGGGTAGGGGTAGGGATAAGCGTAGAAGCAGGGCTAGGAGTAGAGGTAAGGGCAGGGGTAGGGGCAGGGGCAGGGGCAGGGGTAGGGGCAGGGGCAGGGGTAGGGGCAGGGGTAGGGGTAGGGGCAGGGGCAGGGGTAGGGGCAGGGGCAGGGGTAGGGGCAGGGGTAGGGGTAGGGGCAGGGGTAGGGGCAGGGGCAGGGGCAGGGGTAGGGGCAGGGACAGGGGCAGGGGCAGGGGCAGGGGTAGGGGCAGGGGCAGGGGTATACGTTGACGTAGATGTAAATGTAGCCATAGCCATAGACATGTATGTAGATGTAGATACACATTATAGACATATAGAGATACAGATATATACATACTTTACAGAAATCGGATCCTGTTGTAATTATTTTGGAATTTTTTAGCAGAACAATAAAGTTGGCACCTTTCTGTTTTAATAAATATAAATCTAATGACTATAGAGCATCATTTTCACTGTGGCGTTTTCTCCCATTGCCCGAGTACAGCATTCTTTATTTAATTACTTCTTAGTAATAAACCTTTAGTTTATTTAGGTTTTTATATTAAGCAGTGTTGTGGAATAGATCCTTTCAAGTACACTTTTACAAATTTGAATTTGTTACTTTGATACGTATTGTTCTCCCATCCTTCGGAAAAATGCATAATTGACACTCTGACCAATAACGAAGGAATTTGTTCATCTTTTTGCCAATCTTCTGACTCTTTAGCCAGTTAAAGGATGAGAAATGTCATTGTCTGTATTCACATTCTGCTTGCCAGGAATGTCCATCATTTCGTTTTTTTTTTTTTTTTGACCGTTTGTACTTCTTTTGCGTTTTGCCTCTTTATGTCTTTGCTCGGTTTTATTCAGTCAAGACTTAAATCTTTGATGTTCTTCCTTAGTACCTACCAAAACCCTAAACCACAAAAGAATAAATTATATTCATTGCACACACACCTGCAAAAGTCATTGTTGATATTATTATTCTTTCAAAGCACGAGAGAGGGTATAGCTAATTTTCGTTAATAGATTTCAACAAAATCAACTGACTCCAAGAAGTCTTTTTCAATTTCAGTTTTTCTCTTTCTCCTTTTCACCTCCCATTCATGCGTTGGTAACTTTGTCGTTTGGTTTTTGCTGTCAGTATACCACTGAAACAAATCTCTAAGGAAAAAATAACTTTCATGACCTTTAAAATACGATGGACATTTTTCAGTCCGTATCTTATTGGACCTTTTTCCTGCATTTGGACTCTATTAATCATGTTGCCATTTAAGCTCTCTAGTCCTTTTGCTTCTATCACCATAAACGTCCCTGGGTCTCCACATTAAAATTGGTTCTTCCCTTTTTGTCTCTTTCCCGGGCTCTTTGACTTTATGCGTCTCCTAAACGTCAGTCTCCCCTAGGTTCTACCTTCAGCCCAACCTCTTCTCATGTTTCCCTCTCAGTGAGGAACTTGGCATGAAAACAGAGGACACATTGCAATTAGTGAAGAGCACTTAATGGTATTATCTGCAAGGGTGTGGGCAGAGTTAGGGAAACCAACAGAGGACAGTGCATAATTATGTGGCTAGCAGCAGCAGGGGGCTTATCATCCCAGACCTGAAGAATCTGAGGGAAAGAGTGGTTACAGGACCCCCCAGAAGGAGCTCTCTGAAGAGTCTACCTGATAGAGCTGTGGCCTTTGAGAGAAGATTACACTCAATCTTTGGTGATCCAGTGATCTGGGAGGGAGGGAGTTCAGGGAGTAAATAATGGTTCTCACTTGACTTCTATCTCCTGATTATGTCTCAATGCCCACCATGGACAGAACCCAACAAAATCCAGAGCGCAGAAGAGCCAGTTGACATAGACCACTTGGGTCAGTGTTTTGGGTACAGAGCAGGGTGAAAAAGGGTGACTCTGGAGGGCCGAATGGAAGACATGCAGCCCTGTGACATGTATTGCCCAGATAAGCTCATCCATTTCTGTGATTTCAGCTCCAACCTTTACATAAACCAGTTGCCACAGATTCAACTCCAACTCATGGTAACCTCATGTGTGTCTGAGTAGAACTGTACACCATAGAGTTTTCAGCGGCTGATTTTTCAGAAGTAGATAACCAGTCCTGTCTTCTGAGGTACCTCTTAGTGAACTTGAACTACCCACCTTTCATTTAACAGCAGGACACGTTAACCATTTATACAACCCAGGGACTTAAAACATAGAAATTTAGACCAGTGGTTCTCAAAGATGGCTGCCCCCTATAATCACTGGGGGAATTTTTTTCTTTTTTTTAAACTTGCCCAGATCATATCCACAGAAGTTTTAATTTAATTAGTCTGAATTAATAAAGTCTGGGCTTTATTAATTTTTAAAAGATCCCTAGATGATTTTAATGTGCTTTTCAAGGTTGAGAATTACAGTTTCAGACTTCCCATCTATATCAAGTTTCAAACTCAAATATCTAACTGCCTGCTAAAAATCTCCACCTAGATTTACCATTTATATTTCAAGCTATGTATAGACAAATTGAATTACTTAACTTCCCCTCAAATAGATTCCTCCTTTTCTTTTTTTGTAATCTTAGTCAGTGACACTACAATCCAGCCAGGTTCTTGAGATAGAAACCTAGGATTGAATAATGACTTAACAAAACCAAAATACCCATGACCATCAAGTCGATTCTGACTCATAGCGACCCTACAGGACAGACTAGAACTGCCCCATTAGGTTTTCAAGGACCACCTGGTGGATTTGAACTGTGACCTTTCGGTTAGCAGCTGTAGCTCTTAACTACTTCGCCACCAGGGTTCCGTGACCTAATGATTATTTATAATCCTCTGTACACACTTTCTTACTACTTTAGCTTCACTGCTCTCTTCTTTGTGTAAACAAACTCCTACTCTACCATTAAAATACATCTGTCATCCCTAAACTTTGCTCATTTTACTGATACTCTTAATGGTGTCATCAAACTTTTCACTCAGCATTTTTATACATAAGAAATATTTTAAAAATATAATTAAATATATCACAGACCCCCAAATAAGTCATCAATCAAATTTAAACACATTAAAAATCATTGGCATTATCATTATGATATTTATTGACTTTGAAATAAGTAAATATTATAAATTTAATTTATAAAAATACTAATAACACTATTTTTGCCTGTTTTATACTGTGCAATGATGTGTGCAACTTTTGTTAAGTAAAAAAACCTGTGCTGCTAAATTTTTTTGAAAGGCATTGTATTTGATTGTGAGATCAGAAAGAGCAATAAGGAGATCCTACAAAAAAATCTGAGGAATGTTCCATTGGATTCTTCCTTCTGGTTTAAACCTCTTCACAGTCTTCAGAGCTCCTACGTTATCGGGTGGCCCACAATGATTTTTAAATGTTTTCTTTGGTTTTGGTTATATGTTTTGCTATTAAAAAAAAAAAATAGAAACAGTATTTTCTAAAAATGATCAATTCTGTGATACATCTTTTAGATACACTGGGTTTCTGAAAGATGCATCAAAGAAACAGTTGAGAGAGAACACGGCAGTCCTCCTTGATGACATCAAACTGCTTGTCAATTATCCAAATTTCCCAAAATAATCTAATACTGAACTAGAACCCTAAATTATCTAAAATTTTTTGGAAGCTAACACTTCAAATATATAAATAATATCAGACTATTTAAGAATACAGTTGAATCTTGGCATTTCTCTTAAATAAAACCTTGAAAAAAATACACTTCAGCATTGACTCTTTCCCAAACATATTTTATGACAATATTGTATGTAAAAATCTAATTCATACTTACAAATGGCTACAAAATCTTCCACTTTATGAATATACTAAGATTCATGTAATTAGTCTCCTATTGATAGATACTCAGATTGTTTCAATTTTTCCACAATATGACAAGACAATATGTTGAGACTACAGCTTGCCTTTTGTTCTTGCTATCTATTTTCTCTTTTCTTGATCCAAAAAGGTAGCTATGTCTTTGGTGCTTCCTGCCTCAAGACGCAGTTGTATTTCATAGCCCAGAGCAGAAGTTTCTA
The DNA here is from genome assembly GCA_030035585.1 of Dugong dugon. Lineage (NCBI taxonomy): Eukaryota > Metazoa > Chordata > Mammalia > Sirenia > Dugongidae > Dugong > Dugong dugon. The sequence goes on along the minus strand of CM057479.1, from coordinate 8,637,087 downwards.
TAGACATCATGCCTTCTTGGAAATGGTTTGATGGAGGTTTGAGTTCCTCAAGAGGGTTATGCTACATAAAGATGATAATGTGGAATACCTTATGATCTTCATGTAGTTCTCGCACTCACTGAAGGTACAGTCTTACAGGAATGAAACTTTATTCCAGTATCTTAGTTCCAATTTACTAATCTCTTCATCAGATAGCATCTTCATGGTGACTAGGAGTAGTCCATTTAAAGTCGGCAACAAGAAAAACACACTTCTTCCGTTTTTACTTCACATTTTACAGGAATGAAAATAGATGTTATATGTAAAAGTCAAAAAGAGTCTGGATGGGCCCTCAAGGGTGTTTCAGGGCTGCAGGTGGTTGCTAACTTTGGAGGGCACAATGATATCTTTGGGTGCTTTATCAGAGATGGAGTTTGGGAGTTAGGCCCATGAAACCATCCCTACTGAGCTTCTAGTGGCATGTCCAAAGGGGCAGCTGACATCAAGAGAGAAAGTGTCATGATGAAACCGTGCTGGACACCTGCGCCCTGAGACCTTGACTTCAATAAATTTTCTTCAGAGCTCTGCGATCCATGGTCAGTGGGTTAGAGAAGATGTAGATTTCTTTTCTATTCTGGAGCAGTCAGCTGTGAGTTTCTTATGACGTGTTCCCTTCTTTATAGGCACCTTGGAAAATGTCTTTAGAAATGAAACTTCTCACATCTTTGAACTGAGAGCTCCTGAAGGATAGAAATGATACTTTTACTATTTTGCATTTTGGCTATCAGCCCAGATTTGCATTAGGTAAAAAACAAAACAAAAAATACAGTTGCAGTTGAGTTGATTCTGATTTATGGCGGAATGGCAAACCCACGTGTGTCAGAATAGAACTGTGCTCTCTAAGATTTTCATTGGCTGATTTTTTGGAAGTATATCACCAAGTCTTTCTTCCACAGTGCTCTGGGTGGACTGGAGCACCTAATTTTTTGTTTAGGAGCACAGCGTGTTAACCATTTGTGCCACACAGGGACTCTTGCATAAAGTAGGCATACTAAAACACTCTACATTCCAGAGGTCCAAAATGAAGGTGTTTGCAGGGTTTAATCACTCTGAAGGCTCTGAAGGAGGATCCATTCCATGCCCCTCTTCTAGCTTCTGGTACCCACTGTCAACCCTTGGCATTCCTTGGGTTGGGGCTTTATAACTCCAATCACTACCTCTGTCATCTTCGCATGACCCTCTTCTCCCTGTGTCTCTGTGACTCAAATATCCTTCTCCTTTTTTTAAATAAGGACAGAAGTCACTGGTTATAAGGTCAATCCTAAATCCAGGATGATCTCATCCAGAGAACCTTAATTTAATTACATCTGCATATAATACATTTTTATGTAACTCTCTGTGTTCCCTCTCATAGGACTTCACATTATGAGCTATTTCTTTTTGTCCCTGGCAATCCCTACAACTAATGCAGCACATACTACATAGTGAAACCTCAGTAAATGCCTAAATTGGATGAATGAATGAATAAATCAGATTTACACCATCAATAGAGACTTTTAGAAATACGTGAACTAACCGTTGGTTAATTCAAAACTGCTTTATAACTAGTTCTTGCCATGTGAAGATGCTATTGATGGATCATCACTATCCACATACCACAAGTGGGGCTGAAAAGATTGTTAAGCCATGAACAATTTTTTCCACAAAGTCTCATTGAGTGTGAAAGCAACTGTTTCTACAATCACATGTTTAACGCATGTTCCAGGCATCATTCCAGATGATTTACATCGACTCTACTGGCTTATCTAGTTGTCATGTCACCCCTAAGATGTAAGCATTATTTCGCCCATTTATAGGTGAGAAACTTCAGGCACAGAGAAGGAAAGGAACTGTCCAAGGTCATACAACCATGAAGTGGAGGACCTTGATTTATTTTTATCTAAATATACACGGAGGTACATAAGCAGCTTGATGAATTTTTCAAACAAGCCTATCAGCGTAGCTGGAATCAGCTCAGGAAATAAGACATTACCATGTGCCCCTCCCAGTTACACCAGCCCCCAGTGACAACCACTGACTTATCACCATAGAGCAGCTTTGCTCATGTTTGAATTTTAAATAAATAGCATTATATAGAATGTAATATTTTGTGTCTTTGTTCTTTCACTCAAGAAGTTTCAAGTTTCATCTTTGTCGTTGAGTGTAGTAATAGTTCATTCATTTTTATTGCTGTATAGAATAAAATTCTATAGACATACTACAATTTATCTACTCTACTGTTGATAGACATTTGGACTGTTTTCCCCATTTGGGCTTATTCCAAATAATTCTGCCATAAATGTTTTAGCACATGTCTTGTGGTCCATATATTTATACATTTGTGCTCCATAAATATCTGGAAGTGAAATTATTGAGACATATTAGGCCTTGAATTTTACTTCAGATATTTTACTCAATTCCAGGACTATTTAATAAGTCTGTGGAGTATCTTTAGGTTTTCCTATGGCCTTAGGCGTAACTAAATAATTGTCTGTTCAGTCATTTAGTCATTTACACATACATTTAAACTTTTAGTCATCATACACACACAAATATCTCTATCTATCTAATCTATCTTATCTATCTATTGGTTGATCGAGGGCTTATGATTCACTAGGCACTGTGTAAGTTTTGAGGATAGGACAATAAACCATCTGGGCCTGTTGTTTGCCTTCATGAAGCTTACAGTCCAGTAATTTGATTCACTATAGTTAACCAGAAGGTAAAAATAGCTTTCAAAAAAAAAAAAAAAATACCATTGCCATCGAGTCGATTCTGATTTATAGCACCTTTATAGGTCAGAGTAGAACTTCTCCATAGGGTTTCCAAGGAGTGGCTGGTGGATTCCAACTGCCGACCTTTTGGTTAGCAGCCAAGCTCTTACCCACTGTGCCACCAATCCTTGAAAACAGCTTTAGTATTTTTAAATTCCCTGTCATTTACAGAGCTAGTGAGACTAAGCTTTAACAAATTAAAATAACAAGCATTTTTTTTTTAATCACATCAGACTTTCTTGCATTTATATAAACTGTTTACTCCCACATGCTGCACCCAAGACTAGATCTTATGGCAAAGCTGCTCCCTGGGGCATGACTCTTCAAGAAGAAGACATAGAGTATGGAGACCGTCCAATGATTCAAAGTTGGATTTTAGTATTTAAAGAGATACTGTAACATATGTGGTAAAAAGGCCAGTAGATTGTGGATTGGAAGAATTACAACCACCTGATTTAATCATGGTTCTATCACAGACACAACATGTTACCTTTCACTACCCATTGGAATGTTCTGGGGTTCAGTTTTCCTCTAAAAAGAGTGATTGAACCATATGAACACTAAGGTCCTTTATAGCTTCTTCACTTCACACTCAGTTTATAGCTTACAATCTTGAACTCTTCGAATTATGGTTAAAAGATTCCGCTCTTTGGGAAACTATTTACAATGCCCTTGACTAATATAATCCTTTAACAGAAAATATGATTGGATTCATTTTAAAATGCACTGCATGATATTAAAAAATGCAATAGACTTCTGATAGTTTCTCCTAGTAGGTCAAAATTCATATTTACCTTTTTCTGCATTTAATGTAATATAGTTTGTGAAGGTCTAATGAACAATTTTCAGGTTTTCTTAGCTATTATTTATTTAACTATTTTACCATCTTGGAGTATAAATGTTTTACCTAAGTGATAAATACTAAGAGGACACAAAGACCAATCTAAAATTTTAATGTCAGTTACAGCAGAAATAATATAATACATCCAATTTCATATCTACATGTCTCATAAAATATGATTTTTTGTCCACATTTTTTTTCAGAATGCCATCTTCACTCAATAAAAAAACATATTTCTGAATCAGTTAGTGTGACTTGCTATTTATATCAGTCAATAATTCACATCATCTGCAAAAAACATGTTTGTGTCCCTTCTACACTCTTTAGAGATGAAAGGAAGGAATCTGTGTGCTAAACTGGCTTTATGGGCCCAAATCATGTAAATTCTCTAAGCCATTTCCTACGATCGGCAGATGCGTAAATTGTTTTTTTTTTTTTTTAGAAATAGGTATACAACGGTATGAATCTCAAATCAGCTTTTGTCCCACCTCACAGTTTTGAAATATCTGTTTTCAAATTAGGAGAACTGATTTATTATTGAGGCATTGTGAAATTCTGAATGGAGTCTAATCTTCCATTTTAATCTTTTACGAGAGGAAGGAGTAAAAAAGAATTTCAAATGCAAAAGATGTGTGTCAGTGCGTTATGCACATACACTTACATAATGTATGCATAGTGCTGTCGTTAGGTGCCCTCGAGTCGGTTCCAACTCGGCAACTCCATGGACAACAGAACGAAACACTTCCCAGTCCTGCGCCATCCTCACAATCATTGCTGCACTTGAGCCCATTGTTACATCCACTGTGCCAATCCATCTCCTTGAGAGTCTTCCTCTTTTTTACTGACTGTTGACTTCACCAAGCATGATGTTCTTCTCCAGGGACTGATCTCTCCTGACAACATGTCCAAAGTATCTGAGACGAAGTCTCTCCATCCTGGCTTCTAAGGAGCATTCTGGCTGTACTTCTCCCAAGACAGAGTTGTTCATTCTTCTGGCAGTCCATGGTATATTCAGTATTCTTTGCCAACACCATAATTCAAAGGCATCAATTCTTCTTTGGTCTTCCTTCATTATCCAGCTTTTGCATGCAACATATGCATATATGACACACTAATGAGGATCAGATCTCATGGGGAGCCAGGATGACTTTCAAATTTGCACTGAATACGAAAAAGACTTTGGACAGCATTGCAAGCTTGTACTAAGCATCTGGTGTATAGAAAATACTATTTTTTCTTATTAGCACAGACCCCTGTGATTATTTTCTTTCTGATAACATAGTTACAAAATAAGAAAGGAATGTTTAAATCAGGTAGATCCTCGTGCATATTTATGTTATCTGTTTATTTTTTAGACTGAATACACATAAACATTTGACACATTTGAGGGCAGATGATCTTTTTAAAGCACTAGAAAAGCATTTAATTCTACGTAATAAATGTTATTTTAAATGATATCGGTATGTTTGGCAAACAAACTGTTACCCTTTCTCCCACTGAGTTTGTAATGACCCTGAAAAGTCATATAGAATCTCCTTAACGAATATAAAATGCTAGAATACCTTAGGATTTCAAAGCCCCTCCAATTAAAAAAAAAAAAAAAGCAAGGTGCTTAAGTGAAAGCAGGATAAAACTGGGCATGCTGGTGATAAATGGAAAGAGAATGACAAGAGTACCAACCACTTGCTATCGAGAGTTGATTTCAAATCATGGCGGCCCCATTTGTGTCAGAGTAGAACTGTGCTCCACAGGGTTTTCCATGGCTGATTTTTCAGAAATAGATCACCAGATCTTTCTTAGAGGTGCCTCTGAGTGGACTAGAACCTCTAACCTTTCAGTTAGTAGCGGGGCACATACACCGTTTGCACCATCCAGGGACTCCTACACTGGGATAAATGTTGACTTCCCAGTTGTGTATTTCCAGGCGCTACTCTGACCAAAGCAGAAGATCATAACTCATTCATCTTTTCGAAAGGTACAGTCAAACTAAAATGGAATCTCATTTAACTTTTTTCAGATTTTCTGAATAGGACCTTTTGCTTGTTGTTGTTTTCAACAAATAGTCATCCACTCTGTTCAGCAACTTGCCTTGCTGTGAATAAAATCCACAAAACGGATAAGAGGCACCAGCAGTGCCTCTTACTTGAAACAGGATTTGAGTTGAACCTCAGGCAGAGAGTAAGCTGACTGGTTTGCATTTGGTGAGAGTTGTGTCCCTGTTCTAGAACCTACTTATACTCCTGTTTTCTGAAGCAACCCCTAAGCATCCCCAGCTGTGCCCCTTGGCTGGGGATCAGCAGGCGAAGTACTGAACAAGCAAGAGACACGGTTACGTTTCTCTTGACTTTTGGGAAATGAATTCCTTCTCCTCTGAGGCTTTGCTCCAAGTCTCTGAGGCAAAATCTCAAGGGGCCTGGGTCTCATGAATTGGCAGAAGCACAAAGGGGGCCAGGGAAGAGAGGAAGGCAAGAGAAGGAAGAAGAAGGCCAAGAGTTCAAGGACACAGTGGAGACTGTCCTGTAACTCCTCCCCAATGACTCTTGGGCACCAGAATAACTTTGGATATGTGGGGGGCAGAGTAATTCTTTACTCCCTCCTGAATGTACACAAGAAGTATCAGTAATAAACTGAGTAACTTAAAAAGCCACTCAGTCGTCCCCTGGTTTTTATTAATCTCTGCAACAGCCTTCTGACCTACCTCTTGCAGGGCAGGGATGCACTTAGTCTGACTGTGAAATCTGAATTGGAAATATGCCATCTTTCTTAATGGTGTCACCCATGACTACATTATTGATTCTTTGTTAAATCTATCAATATTACTCCGGTGGCATCCTTTTTAGCTCTAAGATTATTGTGAATCCCAACTATTGTAGCTGCAATTTAAAGCGACACTTCAAATTTACAGGAATTTGAAAAATATTTCACGCCACATTATTTTTGTGCTAAATATTACAGTTGATTTTTTTTTTTTTTTTTTTTTTTTTTTTGGTCTTCTAAAGCTAAACCTTTCCTGCCAAAAATGTCAATCCTATCATTTACTCTTTTTTTATCTGTCTTCCTCTCTAGTCTGTCCTCAAAGACTTCAGGTCTAAAATAGAAATATAGAGAAATCTCTTCTAAGATTTCCTCCTCAAAATACAAGGCTTTCCCTGCTGCTTCCCTTTTTTGCTCCAAGTATTCTTGGCATCTGATGCTCAGGCTATTAAAACTGAAAAACCAAACCTGTTGCCATCCAGTCGATTCTGACTCATAGCGACCCTATAGGACAGAGTAGACCTGTCTGTCCCATAAGGTTTCCAAGGAGTGGCTGGTGGATTCAAACTGCTGCCATTTTGGTTAGCAGCTGAGCTCTTAACCACTGTGCTTATCTCCTTCAACTGCTGCTGGGTGACTTCTGATCACCTGAGAAACCGTGGGCCTCCTCTCTGTCACTGCCGCAGCAGCGACGGTTGCCCAGACGGCGGCGACAGTAACCAACTGCACAACTCTTACAGAGAAGTGGGGCCAGGAGGGTCACTCTGAGGAGTTGACCCTGGCTTCAGTCCGAGTTTATTTATAGTCAATACAGCAAGCAGTGAAGCAAATAACAGAACAATGGGCTTTGGGTGAGTAACAATAAGTTTCGGGCAAGGGAGAAGGAATTCAGGTAAACAAGCCAATCAGTAACTGGGCAATAGCTCTGGGAAAACAAGCCGTGCCTAATCTCATTCTTATCGCTGACAAGTCTCCAACATGTCGTATACAGCATAGAGGCCTGTGGGGGCTGCAGTTGTCAGTAGTGCAGCCATGTTTAAATGGCATATATCCCACATGTCACCATCATCCTTGGACCTCTCCATGGCTGAGTGATGACTACTTCCTACAGAAAGCCCCTTGCTTGGTCTCCATGGATACAGACTTCCCCAGTTCATCTTGCCTCACCCTTTTTAACTTTCCTTTACTGCCTCTGTTGAGTCTTTCTATCCCCAAACATGGGAGCTCACACATCCTACTTTATATATGCTGATTCACTCAGTGAGTGTACCTTGATGACTTTATCTTTATACGTCTGGTGTTCCTGTCTCATTTGGCTAACTGTCCAAACGGCAACTCCCCTTGGACAATCAATTGTCACCTTGAACTCACTAGGTGCAAAATTGAACTCATCATCTTTCTGTAGAAACTCGCTTCCATTTCAAACAATCTATTTCTCTCTGTGGTAGAACACCACTGCTCTTCCAATACACTTTGAAGTCATTATTCTTCATCTTCTCTTTTATTTTTTTGTAATCTCATTCCAAATTGTCCATTTATTTCTTTAAAAAATTATTTGTGTCAAACCATTTCTCTCCATTTCCAAGGCTATCACCTCATAACTGCTTGCCATCTTTATGTAATTCCACATCTACATTATCACACAATTCTCACCCCAAAGCCACTTTGCCATTCAAAGCTCCCCAGCAGTCCTCAGTACCTTGCCATCGCCTCCTATATCCCACTGCTTAAATCTAAATCCTCTCTTGCCTGAATCAAGCCTGCCCTCAGTTTTGGCTCAGTGTGGTTAAAAATGGCAGCATCTGAAATAAACAAATCAATATCTTCATTATATGTCTTTTGACGTGTATCAGGAGTCTCTGGGTGGTGCAAATGGTTAATGTGCTCTGCGGGAAAAGGTTGAAGGTTGAGTTCATCCAGAGGTACCTCGGAAGAAAGGCCTGGTGATATACGTCTGAAAAAAGCAGCCATTGAAAACTTTACAGAACACAGTTCTACTCTGACATACAGGAAGTGTTACCTGAGTATAAAAAGACTCGGGCACAGTGGTTCAGAGCTTGGCTTGCTAACCAAAACGTCGGCTGTTGCAATCACCAGCCGCTCCTTGAAAACCCTATGGGGCAGTTCTACTCTGTTCTGGAGGGTCACTCTGAGTCGGAATTGACTCGATGCAACAGGTTTTTGTTTGTTTGTTTTATTTAGTTACTTTTTTTACTTGGAGATAAATTCATATTCTTCCATATAATGATTTACTACCATAGCCTCAGTTTAGGTTTTAACAACTCAAACATTGTGTCTTTTTGCAGTTTCACAGCTGATTCCGGTGAAGAAGGAAACCAGTCTCGGCATCTATACCTGGTTATCATTTTTATTTCATTATCTCCATAGCTCTTTCCATAAACAGTCCCGTTCTTTCTTACATCAAATTACTAGGCATGAATGCAACTCAGACGCCACCAACATTTTTTATTGCTGTTAATTTTTTTCATACTATAGCACAGTTTGACCCTCTACTTAAAAATAAATTCATTCTTCATTTTTCAAGCCTTGTTCCCACACCCACTGGCTCCAACCCTCCATTTTCCTGCACTTCCTTCATATACCATTTTCTGAATTCTCCTCTGTTCTCCTGCACAATCAAGCCACTCCCAGCTCCTTGCCCAAGGCTCACTCTAACACAATGCCCCCCTGAGCTGACTTCATTCTGTTCTCATCAGGCTAACCACCTAGCGTTGTTCAACACTCAAATCCAGATAGATTTTATTAAGGTGCTCTTTCTACAGTTCCATATATGGCCTCTTGAATTTTCATTTTGTTCATTTCTTTGTTTACCCTTTCTTTTCCTAAAATTTTCTTGAACAAAGTTCTCCTGTAACTAATTAGTACTGCATAAATTAAAATAAGTTTATGAGTTATTCCATTTAATACACACTGAGTTGGAATCGACTGGACGGCAATGGGATCGGAGCATATTGGTATTCCATAAATATCACATGATACTAGCAATAACCTCAGGTTAATAACACTCTAGAAAATTAGATGTGATGTAGTCAAAAGAAAAGTATATCCTTGGGTACAAAAAGATCAGATATTCAAATTCAAGGAGCATTATCCAAAGCTTATTCCATCCAAAGACAGATAAGCGAATGTGCTGCATAGAAGATGCTACTCCCAAACTTCCATCCCAGGGTTTCCTCCTCAAACTGCAAACCCCAGCGCAGGCAACAATTATGTAGCATATTAACTAATAATCCAAGTTCTCTCAAGGCTGATAGCATAAATTAAAACCTCAGTGTGAGTGTGGTTACAGAGTCGATCAACAGCCTAAATCATCTAAATTTTTAACACAATCTAGTTTATGTCCTAGGCAAATTTGACTCAGTAGGAAATGACAACCAACTTAAATGCTTCTGCTAGTGTCCTTACCTTTGCTTCTCCATGTTCCCATTCCTTATTTAACCACTTATATTGAGGGACTCATCTCCTTATATTACAATGAGGTATGTATATGTGGGTCTTGTCCCTGGGAGGTGCAAATGGTTAAGGTGCTCAGCTACTAGCCTAAAAGTTGGAGGTTCAGGTCCACTAGAGGCACCTTGGAAGAAAGGCCTGGTGAACTACTCCTGAAAAATCAGCCCTTGAAAACCCTATGGAGCACAGTTCTACTCTGACACACATGGGGTCTCCATGAGTTGGAACTGACATGAAAACAACTGCTTTTTGAGTTATACGTGGGTCTAAACTGCCAGCAGGAATGTTGGATTATTTACCTGTTTTTCCATAATTTCACACAATACTTATCAGTTAACCCATTGCTGTCGAGTCGATTCCAACGCACTGTGACCCTATGGGACAGAGTATAACTGCCCCATAGGGTTTCCAAGGCTATAAATCTTACTGTCAGAAATCTTCTGTGAGAAATTCAAGCCAAATTCAGAAGAGGTCCTGGAACAAGGGGTATCACTGCTGATGTCAGGAGGATCTTGGGTGAAAGTAGAAAATACCAGAAACATGTTTACCTGTGTTCTACTGACTATGCAAAGGCATTTCACTGTGTGGATCACAACAAATTATGGATAATATTGCAAAGAATGGGAATTCCAGAACACTTACTTGTGCTCATGTGGAAACTGTACATAGACCAAGAGGCAGTCGTTTGAACAGAACAAGGGGATACTGCATGGTTTAAAATCAGGAAAGGTATACTTCAGGATTATATCCTTTCACCATACCTATTCAATCTGTATGCTGAGCAAATAATTCAAGAAGCTGAACTATATGAAGAAGAACTTGGCATCAGGATTGGAGGGAGACTCATCAACAACCTGTGATATGCAGATGACACAACCTTGCCTGCTGAAAGCAAAGACACTTGAAGCACTTACTGATGAAGATCAAAGACTACAGCCTTCAGTATGGACTACAATTCAACATAAAGAAAACAGAAATCCTCACAACTGGATCAATAAACAACATCATGATAAAAGGAGAAAAAGAGGAAGACCCTCAACGAGATGGACTGACACGGTGGCTGCGACAATAGGCTTAAACACAGCAACCATTGTAAGGATGGCACAGGACTGGGCAGTGTTTCGTTCTGTTGTACATAGGGTTGCCATGAGTCAGAAATGACTTGACGGCACCTGAAAACAACAACAACAAATCTTACAGACGCAGACTGCCACATCTTTCTCCAGGGCACCAGCTGGTGGGTTTCAGCTGCTGACCTTTCGGTTAGCAGCCAAGCTCTTAAACACTGCATCACCAAAGCTCCTTTGCTTATCACTAAGAACGTATTTAATACATGTTTTATGAATGAAAGATAAAAAGATTATATTTGTAGCTGACCTTTCTCTTTACACTTTTCCTGACTACTACTCATTTTTTACCATATAAATGACGACTTCAGATCGCTGTAGAAGAATATGACACTCAAAAGAACTTGGGCTGATATGTATTCCCATGACTTCAATCACTACTCATTATAAGATGTTATACAAAAATATCTCTAGCTCAAGTTTGTAATTTCAACTTAAAACCATATATCCACCTGCCTAATCTACATCCCAACTTGGATATCCCAGATATCCATAACTGAACCCATTAGCTTCTCTCCAGAAACCTCCTCTACTGTGCTGTCTTAGTAACACCTGTTATCTACCCAGCAGCTCAAGTCATAACCTGGATGCCCTTCTTTAATCCCGCCTCTTCCTTGTTCCTTGAATTCAAATAATCACTAAGTCTTATCTATGCTTTCTTCTATGGGTCTTTAATATTCATGTACTTTTCTCCTTTCTTGTTGGTCCTACTCTAGGCCAAATGGTTTCTTGTTACAGTAATTACTCTCCTCTCTGCCTTCAGTCTTACTCAATGCCAACCACCTTCCAAATTGCAATCAAAGTAATCTTCCTAAATTTACATCATTGCTGTAGCTCTACTTCTTAAAACACTTTCCTATTAGACTTGTAATAGCATTCAAAACTTTTAAAATTCACGTTACTCCATGATAGGGCCCTTACTCCTCCGAAAAATATCTCTTGCCACGCACCAAACACCTCCACAAATGTAGATTTTTCACTCTCATCGTTGTCAATTCCTTTCAGTACCTTGAACACAGCATGTTTTCTTTTACTTCTGGGCCTTCACATATGTTGTTTCTTCTGAATGGATTTCTTTCCACTACTACCTCCTTCTTGTGACCTGTTCACCATCAGGTTTCAGCTTAGACATCTCTTCTATGGAAAGCTTTTCTTGGTTCCCAATGTGTAGGTCCCCTACCCCTCCATGTTCTCTTAGGACCTTGTGCTTCCCCCATCTGAGTACTCACCACACTTTAACTGCCAGTCAACTTGAAACAAATAGACAGTGTTTGCACTGCACGACAAAACATTGTTCTTTGACCATCTAAGCATTAAACAGTGATTATATAGCATCTTCATTCTTACCCAACCTTTCAGTTTTCTTGGAATTTCCAATTGCCTTTTATCTTCATTGCTTTCTTTTTCTTTCTTTCTTCTTTCACACGATTGTCATTTAGCACACCCTGATATGTCCAACATCTTTATGCAATCACCTACCCTATCAGATTTTTGTCTTCACGTTTCTTTCAGAGACCTCACTACTGGGAGCATTCATCTTCTATTCCAATCTAGATTGATTCATATGTTGCTATTAAGATGGGACTTCCCTTTAATAATTTCCTAAATTGGTTCATCTTCTTTTCTATATCCCATATCTTACTTTTCCTTTTGCTATAGCACATCCTCAAGAAATTACCTAGGAAAATCTTGGTGGAAAGTAAATTTTCAGAATTATTTCTTATTATGAAAATATCTTTATTTGATCCCTAGAATTGATTAATTATGTAACTATAGATTAGAAATCAGTTTCTCATCAGAATTTTGAAGACATTCCTCCATTATCTTCTTGCATCCAGAGTTTCTAAGAAGAATTTAAAAATATATATATATTATATTGAAATAATTGTAGATTTACTAAATAGTTTCTAAGGCAGTACAGACTAGTCCCGTATTCCTTTCACCCAAACTTATATAGCGATGTTAAACATTTGCCACAGCTAAGAAATTGACATTGGTACTGTCTTACTTTCTTAGAGCTTCCAGATCAAATACCACAAAGCAGAGAGTTCTAAAGAACAGGAATTTATTGTCTCACAAGGTGGATGCTGGAAGTGCAAACAGTGTATTAGCCATGTTGATTTCTTCTGAGTGCTCTGAGAGAGGAATTGTTCCATGCCTCTACTAGCTTTTAGTGACTGCTGGCAATCCTTCTTCACATGGTGCCTTTCTGCTGTGTCTATGACTCTCTGTGCCTGTCCTCTCCTTTTATAAGGCTCCACTCAGAAGGAATCTGGATACGTCTGACTCTGGTAGGATGTTGTTAACTGATAACACTGTAAAGAAAAACTCTATTTCCCCAAACAAGGTCACATTCACCAGTACAGGGGTTAGGACTTCAACATATCTTTTTGGAGGGACACAATTCAATCCACAGCAGGTGCAGTACTATTAATTACAATACAGAGTTTATTTTAATTTCACCATCTTCTTCTTCTTCTTTTTTTTTTTTTTTTTCTGTTCCAAAATCCCATCTAGGATACCATGATGTATTTAGTCTTCTCCAATCTGGGACTGTTCAGTCTTTCCTCGTTTTTCATGACCTTGATATTTTTGAACAGTACTGGTCAGGTATTTTGTAGAATATCCCTCAATTTGAGTTCATCCGATGTTCTCTCATGGTTAGTCTTGGGTTATGAATTTGTGGGAAGAATACCACAGGTGGGAAGTGCTCTTCTCCTCTGACAAGAATTTTGATGGAAAAGTGGAAGTCTGATTCTTATCTGGTGTTAGGTGATGAGGATTTTCTTTGTGGATATTTTCTGTGATTCCAAGTGATGTGTCCAGGTATGAATCTTTGGATTTATTGTCCTGGCTACTCAGTGAACACTTTTTGACGTGAGGGTTTGTGTCTGTAAGCTCTGGAAAATTCTGTTTTATTTCTTCCCTGATATTTCCTTCTCTCCTTTATCTCTCTCATCACTTAATCTTATTTTATCAGTATTTATTTGATGTTTGCTTATTAAACTGTATCTTGAGTTGCTCTTCTCTTTTTGAGTAAGTTAGTCTTGAAGATAACTTACTAATGGGGACTGACTTTTACTTGTCCTTACCCAAAGTTTAAAAAGTGAAACTAACAGTTCTCTTCCTGATTTCCATACATTCAAAGCTGAAATACAAACAGGCATAATTTCAGCTTCCTTTTCTTCTTCTTCTTTTTAATTAAAAAAAAAAAAATCCTCTGTCCTATTTTTGCTTCTGAATACTTCAAAGTAATGACTCATATTTTTAGGCTTTCTGCATCTCCTTCTGTCCCACAGCTGACAGGGGTAGGCATTTGGTTGTATGCCTTGGCTTTCTTTCCACAATCCTCAAGGGATGGAAGCCAATAGTTTGGTCATTCTGACACCAGACACCCTAAGCAAAACGTGGCTGTGTTTTCTCTGGCAGGATTGGGAAGATGGACTACAGTTGACACTGACAAGACGGGTTTCAGTTAACAATTGCTCAGCTCTGGGTCATTTAGGTTCGCTTATGCCTTCCTTCCACTGGCATGAGGTAATGTTTCCTTTGTCTTTAAACAACCAAGTTTTAGACCATTGCATAAAAGATAATTTTCTGATTTTCATTTCCTCAGTAAAGTAGGTCATATGCAGAAAATATAAATTGGAGACTGTCTTCCAGATTTTCATGTTGTGGTTTACTCTGGTGTCCCTATTCAATATTGAGTTACTTTAAAAAAAAATTTTTTTTAATGCAATTCTAGAGTCCTTTTGAAAAATCAGTCCATCAAATAGACACAACTTGCTAAGTAAATTAAGGATTTTTGTCCTTTAATTCAAATCTTAGTTCTCCCAGATTTTCACGACTAACTTTAGGTAATTGAGAAGCTGATTATTCAGGTTACACTTTGTACCTGTGTGGTCGCCTCCTTCCTCACCCTGCCATTTAGCTTCAGTTACGTCACTGTTAGCATCTACACCCAGGGATGATGGGGGACAGGTATTCAGCGCTACTTCTGAAAGCTTTGTTAAGAAAAAAAAAAAATCACAAATGAGAGAGCTCAAACAAATGACTAAAATGATGTTTTACATTAACTATGTATTACAGCAACTATCAAACACTAATGACCACAAATGAAGCTATCCTATATATTACGTAGTAAATTTCCTTTTGGCTAAATAAGATCTACACGGAAAAAGGATGAATTTGTTAGTTAAAATGGTAGCGAGCATAATTTCAGAAACTATTGCAATTTTCTAAGAGTAGACATTCTTGCTGTGGATGTAGCTTTTCTTCAAAACCTAGCTTATCTTATGACATGAAGAAGAAAAGCCTCCAAAAGCAACTAAATGTCCTGAGAAGCCTCCTTCACTTTTTACGCTTCAGAAGCCAAAATGGTATTCAGTCTAAAACTTCCCCCTACTCCTTGCACCCTAGCTCATTTATTGGTATTTTGTTAGTTGCCATTGATTCACCTCTGACTCATGGCGATCTTATGTATAAAATAATGAAACCCTGACCAGCCCTGTGCCATCTTCATGATTATCAGCATGCTTCAGTCCACTGTTGCCTTCCATGAACCCTTGAGCCTAGGGGGTCATCTTCCATCACTATATTGGACAATATTCTGTTGTGATCCATACAATTTGCATTAGCTAATTTTTGCAAGTAAATTGCCAGGCCTTTCTTCCTAGTCTGTCTTTGTCTGGAAGCTCTGCTACAACCTTTCACCATGGGCATTTGAAATACTGGTGGCATATCTCACAGCATTAAAGCAACATGCAAGGCACCACAGTACCACAAACTGGCAGACGGGTGGTGGCACTTAACGACAGCACTATTCATCTGACTTCCAAACTCTATACTCATTGCATATACAAGGTTCTAGAGAAGTTTGGTGGTGCTCAACTGTTAACCAAAAGGTCAGCAGTTCAAGGAAGAAAGATGTGGCATCTGCTTCTGTAAAGATTACAGTCTTGGAAACCCTATGGGGCAGTTCTACTCTGTCCTACGTGGTCACTGTGAGTCAGAATCCACTCGATGGCAACAGGATTAAAAAAAATGGGGGAAGTTTAAAGATTCCTTTGACATTAAAACAAGCATACAAACACCCTGGCTATGTTTGATCATGCAGTCTATGGTGGACCTGTAGAGCATAAGTTCCTGAAAGAGTGAAATTTGACTCCTTGATTTATTAAATGTAGGGAAATTGTCAGGTCCACGAATGTGCAACGTTGCATGGTGGGGAAAAACAGGCACTGGAGATAGATAAAACCCAAACCCATTGCTGGTGAGTTGATTCTGACTCATAGCGACCCTCTAGAACAGGGCAGAACTGCCCCATAGGATTTCCAAGGCTGTAAATCTTTATGGAAGCAGACTGCCCTCAGAGTGAGCTAGTGGATTAGAACCACCAACTTTTCAGTTAGCAGCTGAGCACTTTAACCAGTGCACCACCAGGACTCCTTTTGGAGTTAGATAGTTCTTCAATTAACTTTACTTCTTTTATAAACATTGGAGGAACTTGGGAAAAGTTGCTTAATTTCTAATCTCTTTTCCCATCTATAAATGGGAATATTCACATGTGTTCAAAAGTGTGTTTTGAGGATATTTATTAATGATATGTAAAATTAAGAGCCATGTACAGTATCTGGTATTTAGAGGTGCTCAATAATAGCAGCTACTGCTTCTACAAACATAATATAATTTAAAAAAAAGGAATATAAATCTCCATTCTTGATGACATACATGATAATGTAAAAGTAGTTCTGTGTCTCATAGTGTTAATAAAAACTAAGATTAGAGCTGAAATCAAATTATCTAAAAAGGAAATATGAGTGTGTAGTCAAATTATGTTATACACTCACCCTTTGAATGAATGGCCTTCTGAGATCCGGGGACAGAATTCTTATGCCTCTTACTTAAATGATTTATACTTTGCAGGCATTCAGGTACTCGACACTTCCTCTTGTCTCCCTTTGTCTGTGCAGTTACACTTGGTAAACAGTCCCATTTCCCCTTCATGTCTTCCTTCATTCCTTCCTTCATCCTAATAATGACCTGTAACTACAAGAAAAATTACTGTCAAGTAAAAGCCTTTTTAATAGATCCTGCAATGAAAATTATAATTACCTTAAAGCAGTAAAGTTGTAATCCTAGCAGGTATTACTCAGAGACGTTCTTTCTAAACACTCCTTTAACTCTTCAGAGATATTTTCTGAAGCTCTGAAATAGTTTCCCTTTTAAAGAACTGACATATAAAATATATCCACTCTCCCACTACAGATAAGAGGCACTTTAATCCCATATTTTATTATTGTAGGGATAGATAAGTGGAAAGATAGATGATGTCAAGCACTCAAATAATCAGACCCATAAAGGGCTACATATGGGAAGATATAATGTTTCCCAGCCTCTCCAACATGTGGCCCATTATCACTCTACAGGATAAAATGCAAAGAAGACCCAACTCTACGAATTGAGGTAAAAACATTTCAGTAGAGTGACACATCGCTATGGTCTCACGGCAGCTCTCATTCTGTGCAGTGTTGATGCTGGATTTGTCTGGGTGACATATAATATCAGGTCCCAAGGGGCTGGGAAAGGTACTTTGCTAAACTGTGTGGAGCCAATTCTTTCATCGAAACGAGTGAACGCTTGTTTCAGTTATACATTGTGCCTGAACCGTGCTGATTGCTTTTATATAGATTATCTCATTTATTTCATTAATCAACTCAATAGTTTATATGTCATTCCTCTCACTATACAGCTGAGGGAGCCCTGGTGGTGCGATGGTTAAGAGCTAAGGGCTGTGAAACAAAAGGTTGGCAGTTCGAATCCATCAGCCGCTCCATGGAAACCCTAAGGGGCAGTTCTACTCTGTCTTGTAGGGTTGCTATGAGTCAGAATCACTCAACGGCAATGGGTTTTTTTTTTTTTTTTTAATATACAGTTGAGGAATATGAGATTTTAAAAGGTTATGTAACTCAACTAAGGGCACACTGTGAGCTCCCGGGTAGTCTCACACCGGTACCCACGTCACAGTCATGCTTTTATGCTTCGTTTCTGTAGACAATGCATTACATGGACTTATGGACGGCATTCCCTGAGCACCCGGAAGTAAATATTTATGCACTGAAGTCGACGGAAGTAAACTTAACTTTTTAAAAAATTTTTAATTAATTCTCTGTCTGTATTAACAAAGTTTACATTAAATGGGAAGGAGGAAAGTAATAACGTTTAAAGAAAATGAAAAATATGGAATTCAGACCTAAGTATTTCTCCCCTTCGTCTCATCTATTTACCCAGCGAGTTCTCCAAATGATCGGTAGCCCTATGCTGCACAACATCCTTCCATCAGTCATCTCTCAAAGACTGCATAAATTGCCCTCGTTTTTGCAACATACTTGGACACTCACATTCTTCCTGAACAGGCCCCTCCACGCGCAGAGAGAGAGAGAGACATATTAAAAACAACAACAAACCAAACCCATTGGCGACGAGTAGATGGCGAGAATAAGATTCCGACTCACAGCGACCCTACAGGACAGAGTAGAACTGCCCCACAGGGTTTTCAAGGATCCCCTGGTGGATTCCAACTGCCAATCTTTTAGTTAGCAGCCACAGAGCTAAAAAAAATACCTTCCTTCTTTCAATTCCCATGGTATTGCATTTGTCCTTTTCATCTGGCATCATTTTCTCTCGTTTATCAGTGATGTGCTAGTATTACTGAATGTGTGCTATCTGTCAAACTCCTTATTATGAGTTTAACAAACATAAATCAACTTGATTATTTGAAATAATTTAGTTGATTGTCCCTGTTTTATGACGCCCTTTTCTATATGAGAGCATGAAGACAGAATTTATTCTTATTCTTCTGGACATGGTATATAGTGTCTTAATACACATATCCTTTCTGAGACCAAACACATGATTAAATATTTGATGAGTGAATGAATGAAAGAATTAATAAGTGCACAGAAGTCTTTACACAACTATTTGGTTATCACCCTTAAATCAAATGTTCTATTGTTAAACCTTAAGTTACAGTTATGTAGAGAAAATTATGAATTCTTCATTGGCACACCTTACAGCATTTACCATCTTTTCTTTTCATCCCATCACATGCTGAAATGAGACTTTTGAGCTATGATTCTATTAGTCTACCAAGCCACAGTCTCGGATTATTGGCATAAGGAGTACTTAAAATTATCTCTTAGTTAGCTATTTTACTGATGTACAATTCATATGCAATAAACTGCACCTTTTTACCATTGAGAAACATTCCAATCAAGATAATGAACACATATAACATCCCTGAAAGTTTCCTCATGCCTATTGTAAATCCTCCTTCCTGTACCTCCTTGAGTCCACCCTCCATCCCAAGATAACCACTGACCTGCTTTCTGACACTATTTATTAGCTTGCATTTCCTAGAATTTTGTATGGAGCCTTGGTAGCACAGTTGTTAAGAGCTACAGTTGCTAACCAAAAGGTTGGTAGTTCAAATCCACCAGCTGCTCAATTAGAATCATCATATATGTACTTCCGTGAACACACTTGGTATAGTCAGTGTTTTTAATTGTATTCATTCTAATATGGAGGTAGATACTTCACATTTAGCCTTTAATTTGGATTTTCCTAATTATTAATGATGTTGAGCATCTTTTAATTTGTTCATTTGCTATCTATGTGTCTTCCTTGAAGAAGTGTCTGAATTCTCTGTTCAAATCATTTGCTCATTTTTAATTTTTTTTTTTTTCTTATTTTCGAGTTTTGAGAGTTCTTTATTTACTTTGGATGCATGTCCTTTATCAGATACATACATTTGTAAATAATTTCCCCCAATCTGTGGCTTGTCTTTTCATTCACTTAACAGTACACTGTAAAGAGCAGAATTTTAAAAATTTTGATAAAATTCAGTTTATCAGTGTATTCTTTTATTTATTATGCTTTTAGTGTAGTAACAAAGGCATTTTTGCCTAACTCAAATTCACAAAGATTGTTCCTTATGCCTTTTTCTTAGAAGTTTCATAATTTTAGGTTTTACATTTAAGTTTATGATTAATTTATATGGCACAAGGTATGAATTATAGCTTTTTTTTTTCATAAGGATATCCAGTTGTTCCAGCACCGTTTGTTTGGAACACTATCCATTCTCCACTCAATTGCCTTTGAAATTTTGTCAAAAATCAGTTGTCCATATATCTAGGTCTATTTCTGGGATCGTCAAAAGGACAGTTCAAGGTCTATCTTAAAGTTCAATGCTGTCAGTGATAGGATAATGTCCATACGACTACAAGGAAGACCAGGTAATAAGACTATTATTCAGATTTATGCATCAATCACTAAGGCCAAAGATAAAGAAATTAAAAACTTTTACCAACTTCTGCAGTCTGAAATTTATCGAACATGCAACCAGGATGCATTGATAATTACTGGTGATTGGAATGCAAAAGTTGGAAAAAAAGAAGGCTTGGTAGTTGGAAAATATGGCCTTGGTGTTAGAAATGATGCTGGAGATTGCATGACAGAATTTTGCAAGACCAATGACTTCTTCATTGCAAATACCTTTTTTCACCAATATAAATGGTGACTATACACGAGGACCTCATCAGAAGGAATACACAGGAATCAAATCGACTACATCTGTGGAAAGAGACGATGGAAAAGCTCAATATCATCAGTCAGAACAAGGCTAGGGGCCGACTGCAGAATACAGCATCACTTGCTCATATGCAATTTCAAGTTGAAACTGAAGAAAATTAAAACAAGTCCAGGAAAACCAAAGTATGACTCTGAGTATATCACACCTGAATTTAGAAACTATCTCAAGAATAGATTTGACGTGTTGAACACTAGTGACCGGAGAGCAGATGAGTTGTGAAATGACATCAAGGACATCATACATGAAGAAAGCAAAATCCATTAAAAAGACAGGAAAGAAAGAAAAGGCTAAAATGGATGTCAGAAGAGACTCTGAAACTTGCTCCTAAATGTCGAGTAGCTAAAGTGAATGGAAGAAACAATGAAGTAAAAGAGCTGAACAGATTTCAAAGGGCAGCTCAGGAAGACAAAGTAAGTATTATAATGACATGTGCAAAGACCTGGAGATAGAAAACCAAAAGAGAAGAAAACGCTCAGCATTTCTCAAGCTGAAAGAACAGAAGAAAGAATTCAAGCCTCAAGTTTCAATAGTGAAGGATTCTATGGGCAAAATACTGAACGATGCAGGAAGTATCAAAAGAAGATGGAAGGAATACATAGTCACTGTCCCAAAAATAATTGGCTGACATTCAATCATTTCAGGAGGTAGCATACAATCAAGAACCGATGGTACTGACGGAAGAAGTCCAAACTGTACTGAAGACATTGGCAAAAAACAAAGCTCCAGAATTGACTGAATACCAATTGAGATGTTTCAACAAATGGATGCAGGACTGGAAGTGCTCACTTGTCTATGCTAAGAAATCTGGAAGACAGCCAGCTGGCCAACTGATTGTAAGAGATCCATATTTATGCCTATTCCAAAGAAAGGTAATCCAACCAAATGCAGAAATTATCGGATAATATCATTAATATCACACACAAGTAAGATTTTGCTAAAGATCATTCAAAAGGGGTTGCAGCAGTACATGCACAGGGAACTGTCAGAAATTTAAGCCACGTTCAGAAGAGGACATGGAACAAAGGATATCATTGCTGATGTCAGATAGATCTTGGCTGAAAGCAGAGAATACCAGAAAGATGTTTACCTGTGTTTTACTGACTATGCAAAGGGATTTGACTGTGTCAATCATAATAAATTATGGATAACATTGTGAAGAATGGGAGGAACAATTCATTGTGCTCATGTGGAACCTGAACTTAGGCCAAGAGGCAGTTGTTTGAACAGAACAAGGGGATACTGTGTGGTTTAAAATCAGGAAAGGTGTGCATCAGGGTTGTATCCTTTTACCATACTTATTCAATCTGTATGCTGAGCAAATAATTTGAAAAGCTGGAATATATGAAGAAGAATGCAGCATCAGGATTGGAGGAAGACTCATTAACAACTTGTGTTATGCAAATGACACAAACTTTCTTGCTGAAAGTAAAGAGGAGGAGTTAAGCACTTACTGATGAAGATCAAGAACTATAGCCTTCAATATGGATTACACCGCAAAATAAAGAAAACAAAAATCCTCATAATTGGACCAATAAGCAACATCATGTTAAATGGTGAAAATACTGAAGTTGTCAAGGATTTCATTTTACTCAGAACAATCAACGCCCATGGAAGCAGCAGTCAAGAAATCAAAGGATGCATTGCATTGGGCAAATCTGCTGCACAAGACTTCCTTAAAGTGCAAAAAATGTCACTTTGAGGGCTAAGGTGTGCCTGACCTAAACCCTAATATTTTCAATTGCCTCATATGCATGGGAAACCTGGACAATGAATAAGGAAGACTGAAATAGAATAGATGCCTTTGAATTATGATGTTGGCAAAGAATATTGAATATACCATGTGTCATGAATTGAATTGTCTCCCCCCAAAATATGTGTCAACTTGGCTAGGCCATGATTCCCAGTATTACGTGATTGTCAACCATTCTGTGGTCTGATGTGATTTTCCTATGTGTTGTAAATCCTACCTCTACGATGTTAATGAAGTGGGATTAGTGGCAGTTATGTTAATGAGGCAGGACTCAATTTACAAGATTATATTTTGTCTTAAGTCAATCTCTTTTGAGATATAAGAGAGAGATGTGAACAGAGAGTCATGGGGATCGCACACCACCAGAAATGAAGCACTGGCAGCGTAGTGCGTCCTTTGGACCCTGGGATCCTGCGCTGAGAAGCTCCTGGACCAGGGGATGATTGATGACAAAGACATTCACCCAGAAAGCCCTCCCCTGGAGCTGGTGCCCTGAATTAGGACTTCTGAGAGAATAAATTTCTCTTTGTTAAAGTCATCCATTTGTGGTATTTCTGTTATAGCAGCACTAGATATAGCAGCCAGAAGAACAAACAAATCTGTTTTGGGAGCTGTACAGCCAGAATGCTCACTAGAAGCAAGGGTGGTGAGACTTCATCTCACATACTTTGGAAATGTTATCAGAAGGGACCAGTCCCTGGAGAAGAACACCATGCTTGTTAAAGTAGAGGGTCAGTGAAAAAGAAGAAGGCCCTCAAAGATATGGATTGACACAGCGGCTGCAATAATGGGCTCACACATAGAAATGGTTGTGAGGATGGCAGAGGACCAGGCAGTGTTTCATTCTCTTGTACATAGGGTTGCTATGAGCCAGAACTGAGCTGATGGCACCTAACAAAAACAACAACAAAGATATTGTTACACTGTCTTCTCACTTGCATTGATTCCAATGAGAAATCTGCTGTCATTCTTATCTTTGATTCATCTAATATGGCTTTTTTTCTTGGGCTTCATTTAGGATTTTTCTTTTCATACTGAATTTGAAAAAATTGTTTATGATATAGTTGGTATTTTCTTCATTTTTCTTGTCCTAAGTGTTCTTGAACTTCTTGAGTCTGTAGATTGTTTTCACCAAATTTCAAAAAAAATTTTGACCTTTAAGTCTTCAAACATTTTTTTCTGCCTTCCCCATCCCCTATCTTTTTCCTCTTCTCCAGGGATTACAATTGAACATATATTAGGTGAACTGAAATTGTCCCACAATTCATTTTCTGTTCAAAAATTATCTTCTTTCTTTGCTTTATTTTGGGTGGCTTCCATTGCTATATCTCCAAGTTCACTTATCCTCTCTTCTGCAATGGCTTTGCTGTTATTGTTAGCTGCTGTCAAATCAGCTCTGACTTGCGGTGACCTTATGAATAAATGATCGTATAAAAATATGATGCCTGGTCTCGCACTATCTTCATGATCGTTGATGTGTTTGAGTCCATTGTTGTGTCTATTTTGTCACTCCATCTCATTGAGGGCTTCCCTTATTTTTGTTGCCCTCTAATTTACCAAACATGATGTCCTTTTCTAGCCATTAGTCTTTCCTGATGATGTTCCCAAAGTAAGCAATTGAATTCTTGTTAACCTCCCTTCTAAAAGGAACTTTCAGATTATATTTCTTCTAAGATTAATTTCTTCATTCTTTTGACAGTCCACAGTATAGTCAACATTCTTTGCCAACATCACAGTTCAAACATATCAATTCTTTTTATGTTCTAATTTTCATTATCCAACTTTTGCATACATATGAGGCAATTGAAAAGGGAAGAAACAATCGGCATTTCTCCAGCTGAAAGAATTAAAGAAAAAATTCAAGACTTGAGTTGCAATATTGAAGGATTCTATGGGTAAACAATTGCATGACACAAGAGGCATCAAAAGAAGATGGAAGAAATATAGAGACACTGTACCAAAAATAATTTGTCAACATTCAACCATTTCAGAAGTTAGAATATGATCATGAACCGCTGGTACTGAAGGAAGGAGTTCAAGCTGCACTGGAAGGCGCTGGGAAAAAATCAAGACTCCAGGAACTGATGTAATATCAATTGAGATACTTCAACAAACAGATGCAATGCAGGAAGTACTTATTTATCTATGTCAAACAATTCAGAGACACCTCCTGGTCAACCAACTGGAAGAGATCCATATTTGTGCCTATTACAAAGAAAAGCATTTAAACTGAAAGCAGAAATTATCAAACAATATCATTAATATCATGTGCTAAAAAATTCTGATGAAGATAATTAAAAAATTACTGCAGCAATAGTTCAAAAGGGAACTGTCAGAAGTTCAAGCTGGATTCAGAAGAAGATTTGAAATGAGGGATATCATCGCTATTGTCAGACGGATCTTGGCTGATAGCAGAGAACACCAGACAGATGTTTACTTGTGTTTTATTGACTACATGAAGGCATTTGATCATGTGGATCACAGTAAGTTATGGATAACATTGTGGAGAATGGGAATATTAGGCCATTTAATTGTGTTCAAACTGCAAATTGTGCTTAAATATATGGAAGCTGTACATGGATCAAGAGGAAACTGTTCAAACAGAACAAGAATGTATTGTATGGGTCAAAATTGGAAAAAGTATGCAGCAGGGCTGTATTCTTTCAACTTACTTATTCATTCTGTATGCTGAACAAATAATGCAAGAAGCTGGACTGTATAAGGAAGAAGGTGGCAACAGGATTGGTGGAAGAGTCATTAACAACCTGCAATTTGCAAATGAAACAACCTTGCTTGTTGAAAGTGAAGATGATTTGAAGCACATATTGATGAAGGTCAAAGACTATAGACTTCAGTATGGATTACATTTGAAAGTGAAGAAAACAAAAATTCCTACAACTGGACTTACAAACAACATCACGATAAATGGAGAAGAAATTGAAATTGTCAAGGATTTCATTCTACTTGGATCAACAATCAACATCCATTGAAGCAACAGTCAAGAAATCAAATGACTTGTTTTAAAAGTCCTATTTAAAGTTTCGAAAAGCGAAGATGTCACTGATGACTAACATGCATCTGCAATGACTAATCTGCTGTTAGTCCCTTCCCTTGAATTTTTTATCTTAATCCTCGTAGTTTTCATCTCCTGAAGTTGAATTTGCATCTTTTTGTATATCTTTCATAACCAATTGATTGATTTTATAATGGTTCGTGTTTACCTGCTTTTCTGCATGCCTAGTGATTTTTTATTATAATGCCAGATATGGTAAATTTTCCTGGAGTGGTTATTGAATATCTTGTATTCCTATATTCTTGACTTTTCTCTGGTATTAATTTACTTGGACACACCTTAATCTTTCCAGGCCTTTCCTATATTATTTGTTAGGTGAATCTGTACTAGTGCCCAGTTTAGGGCTAATTATTTATCTCTGGTGATGCAAGACCTTCCTAAGTGCTCTACCCAATATACAGCGACTTATGAGATTTTCTAGTTTGCTGGTGGCAATAAGCATTATTCCTGGCTCTGTGTGAGTCCTGGGCACTGTTACCCATGATATTTTCAGATGGTTACTTCTCTTCTCTTTGGTAGTTTTCTTACATGCAGGTGCTGCTAATACTCTGCTGAATACTCAAGGGAGATTCTCTGCAAATCTCAAGAGTTCTCTACCTCTTCAGTTTTCTTCTCTCCAGGACACTGTCCTGTGTAGTCTAGCTACCTTGGTCTCTCTAACCTCCACTGAAGGATTCCACTGGATTCTGTCTGGGTTTTCACTCCATGTGACATGGCCTGGAAACTCTCTTAAGATTTTAAGCTGTGCCAATTACAGCACTCACATTGTTATTTATGATCTCCCAAATATTGTTTTTTGTCGCCATATATAAAGTATCCTGGAAAACATTACTTAATATACTTTGTCCATTTTCTTGGTTATTTCCAGTGAATGTGTAAATTCACTCTCTAGTAATCCATTTTGTGCTATTATCTTTTGAAAAGCTCTCTTTGTATGGCTTTTTTTTTTTTTAATTCTGATTATTTAGTCTATTTTATAGACAATACCATGTGTGTAGACATAATACTTTCTTATGCAGTTGTTTAAGAATATTTCACTACTCTCTTGATTAGATAATGAATTTACATCCCATTCTTGATAAAAATATTTGCAACATTGACGGTTATTCCATTTTCAGGAAAGTAGCAAAAGAATAATGACAATTGTCTTTGAGATTAATTTCAGTACCTTGCTAAAGACCCATGGGATTTGCAAATTAATTTAATAATATAAAATTTAATAAATAAATTTGCAAATTAAAAACGAAAAACACTAAAGAATAGCTTTACCTTCTAGGCCTCATGGAAAAGCATTGGCAACAATGAAATCGGCATATTTGCCAAATAAATAACCATAAAAAAGAAATCATAGCCCATTGACACTGGTGGGAAAAAATCCCATCAAATAAATCACCTCTGCACAATGTTTCTTTTGTCCTGTAACACGTTGCCACCAGCAAAAGCCTATAAGTGGTTGATGAAGAAACACTATTTTGTTGTTGTTCTCTGATACAGCGTATTGAAAACATTTCATGATCTGGGAATTTGACGTTGTTGACAAATATGCATCTATGTATTACCAAATTTGGAATCAAATTCAGGAGTGCCTATTTTAATTAGTAGGTTTAGGCATAGATTTTTAGGGACACATATTTCCAAGAATTCTTTGGAAAACCATCCAATGAAGCAAGTCTTCCTGCAGGGGATTAGTTTCAGTATTTTGACTTGGTTTTGCTCCTTACTGGTGAATTGGAAGACAAAGGTGAGAAATGGAATTCTTTTCTGTTGACACAAGTTGTTTTAACTGATAATAAAATATGAAGATTTTTCCTTGCTTATATTAGAATTATAAGCTAATCTTTAAACTATGAGATTTTCTCTGACACCTTAAATACTTTCTATTGCAAGAGAAGTTTACTGCATGTGATTTTGCTGGGAAAGTCTTTCACTGTTATCTGAAAATACCTTGACGTCTGGATCTTGGTTTGTTTGGATGAAAAACAAAAGGAACCATATAACAGAAATTCTTATGAGAAAAGACTGTTATTAACATTTCAATGAAACCACATAGGCTGAAAAGGTTCACATCTATGCTGAAGTAGTTAGTGGGGTGACCTTACTATGCTGCACTAGGAAGTGTTACGTAGTCTTTAATTCATTAGACATAACTATTGCCACTTTGAGGACTAAGGCGCACCTGACCCAAGCCATGGTGATTTCAATTGCCTCATATGCATGTGAAAACTGGACAATGAATAAGGGAGATCGAAGAAGAACTGACACCTTTGAATTATGGTGTTGGTGAAGAATATTGAATATACTATGGGCTGCCAGAAGAACAAACTAACCCATCTTGGAAGAAGTACAGCCAGAGTGCTCCTTAGAAGTGAGGATGGTGAGATTTCATCTCATGTACTTTGGAACATGTTATCAGGAGGGGCCAGTCCCTGGAGAAGGACATCATGCTTGGTAAAGTAAACAGTCAGTGAAAGACAGGAAGATCCTCAACAATATGGATTGACACAGTGGCTGCAACGCTGGGCTCAAGCATATCAAAATTGTAAGGACGGTGCAGGACCAGGCAGTGTTTCGTTCTGTTGTATGTAGGGTTGCTCTTGAGTCAGAACTGACTCTGTGGCACCAGCAACAATAACAACAACATTGCCGTATTCCAGTGAACAATGATAAGAGTTAATTAAAAAGGAGCAACCCTAGCTATTATTGCTTATAGTCCAAAATAGAAGTCAACAGCATAAATACATCACCAAAAAAAATCCATGTTCAAAAATCAAATACATTGAAAAGATTATTGGTATATATAAGCAAAAGAAAAGTGAGTGATCACAAATAGGCGGGAACATTAGGGAGATTCTGTGAGACAGAGCCACAATGAAAACTGTAAATGAATGGTACCAAGTGTTCCATATGGTTATATCATCCGTTTTGTTAAAGAGGGAATAAGGTCTAAAGCAGAAAACGAAGATTGATTGCTGTCTGCCATAAAAGAGAAAGAGCCTTCGCATTTATTCTCCATCCTCACTCAGTAGAGAGAATGTCATCGTTTCAAGCAACAAGGGGAGAAGGGCTTCCTTCACGGTTACTCTGCCAACATTATACTTTTTAACTACCCTTGAAGCAATCATCAAGCAGCCGCCAGTACAGTGTTCAAAACCTACTAGTACATGCACATGGTATGTTTTCAGTTAATTTTCCTTGCAAGTGAGAGAAGCGAAACAACAAAAGGCTTATCTGGGTTCGAAGGTTGGCCAGAATAGTATCTTGTTCTTGATTCAAGGTTGCTTTTACTTAGGTTTACTACTGAACTATAATAAAGAGTAGCAAAGGATATGTGCTAGAGGAGCAGAATAGTGAACAGATGGAAATTCCTGATACCATTTCTTGCTGGAAGAATGTCCAGAATTCCCAGTCAATGCAACCTGCATGGAGGGAAGAAGATACTAGGTCAGAATCAGAGCTATAATCACATTTGACTTTTACATCATCAGTTCTAAGTTTCCATCTTCAACCATATACACAAATTCTTGACTCTCCTGTTACGTATTTCCTTTGTCAGTGAGAAATACTGAGTAAATACTCACAATTATTATTTTTTACTATATGTCTAGACCAGAGCCCTGGTGGTGTAGTGGTTAAGAGCTTTGGCTGCTAACCAAAAGGTTGGCAGTTTGAATCCACCAGCCACCCCTTGGAAACCCTATGGTACAGTTGTATTCTGTCCTATAGGGTCACTACAGGTCAGAATCGACTCTACAGCAACAGGTTTTTTTCTTCTAGACCAGAACAGGTATTCTCTTTCCCAATTCAAGTTGTAATTGAGAAAAATTTCAAATGCGTGAGAAGAAAAAGGGAGAGCATTCAATGTAATATTCTTCATTAAAACTTATCACAGTAACTTCTCTGTTTATTTTTTATGCAAAATGCTGCATCGAAATGCAGTGACACTAAAGATACAGAGTGCTTGTGGGACCTTGGCTTAACGTAGTTCAACTTTCTCTGTTACTTCGTTTACATTTTTACAGTTATTTGCTTTAATTAGTTCACTTTCCTAATTTAACAACTGAAATTTAGTGCATGTACTTTAATTTTTCTTTCAGGATGTTGTTGTTAGGTGCCGTCGATCGCTTCTGATTCGTAGCGACTCTATGTAAAACAGAACGAAACACTGCTTGGTCCTGTGCCACGCTCACAATCGCTGTTATGCTTGAGCCCATTGTCATGGATTGAATTATGTCCCCCCAAAAATGTGTGTATCATTTTGGCTGAGCCATGAGTCCCAGAATTGTGTGGTTGGCCTCCATTTTGTGATTGTAATTTTATGTTAAAGAGGATTAGGGTGGGATTGTAGCACCACCTTCACCCAGGTCACACCCCTGATCCAATGTAAAGGGAGTGTCCCTGGTGTGTGGCCTGCACCACCTTTTATCTCTTAAGAGATAAAAGGAAAGAGAAGCCAGCAGAGAGTGGGGGACCCCATACCATGAACAAAGCAGTGGTGGGAGCAGAGCGTGTCCTTTGGACCGGGGTCCCTGTGCAGAGAAGCTCCTAGTCTGGGGGAACACCGAAGAGAAGAAGGTCGACAGAGAGAAAAAGCCTTCCCCTGGAGCTGACGCCCTGAATTTAGACTTTTAGCCTACTTTGACTGTGAGGAAATAAACTTCTCTTGTTAAAACCATCCACTTGTGGTGTTTCTGTTATAGCAGCACTAGATGACTAAGACACCCATTATTGCAGCCACTGTGTCATTCTATCTTGTTGAATGTCTTCCTCGTTTTTTTTCAAGATGAAGTATCTGAAATTCCATTCTGAATATCAAGATCCATTGTACTGTGCAGTAGACTGAAATCTAAAAATTAACTGACCCTATTTTGGTTTGTTTTGTTTTGAATTTTTGTTTTGTGTGTGAGGGTAAGAAAATAGTAATTATTTCTCTCTGTTAAGAGTGTATGCAGATGACACAACCTTGCTTGCTGAAAGGTAAGAGGACTTGAAGCACTTACTGATGAAGATCAAAGACTACAGCCTTCAGTAAGAATGACAACTCAACAGAAAGAAAACAAAAATCCTCACATCTGGATCAATAAACAACATCATGATAAATGGAGAAAATATTAAAGTTATGATGGATTTCATTATACTTGGATCCACAATCAACACCCACAGAAGCAGCAGTCAAGAAATCAAACAACGTATTGCATTGAGCAAATCAGCTGCAAAAGACCTCTTTAAAGTGTTAAAAAGCAAAGATGTCACTTTGAGGACTAAGGTGTACCTAACCCAAGCCACAGTATTTTTAATCGCCTCATATGCATGGGAAAGCTGGACAATGAATAAGGGAAATCAAAGAAGAATTGACCCCTTTGGATATACCATGGACTGCTAAAAGAACAAACAAATCTGTCTTAGAAGAAGTACAGCCAGAACGTTCCTTAGAAGCAAAGATGGTGAGACTTTGTCTCATATACTCTGGACACGTGTCTTAGTCATCTAGTGCTGCTCTAACAGGAATACCACAAGTGGACGGCTTTACAAAGAGAAGTTTATTCTCTCACAGTCCAGTAGGCTACAAGTCCAAATTCAGGGCATCAGCTCCAGGAGAAGGCTTTCTCTCTCTGTCGGCTCTGGAGGAAGGTCCTGGTGATGCATCAGTCTTCCCTTGGTCTGGGAGCTTCTCTGTGCAGGAACCTCAGGTCCAAGGACGCGCTCTGCTCCCAGCACTACTTTCTTGGTGGTATGAGGTTCCTGTGTGTCTCTGTTCACTTCTGTCTTTTATATCTCAAAAGAGATTGCATTAAGACACTATCCAGTCTTGTAGACATCATCAGTATAACCTCATCACAATGATAGAGTTTACAACACATAAGGAAATCACATCAGATTACACAATCATACAATACTGGAAATCATGACCTAGCCAAGTTGCTACACACATTTTTTTGGGGACACAATTCAATCCATGACAACATGTTATCAGGAGGGACCAGTTCCTGGAGAAGGACATCATGCTTGATAAATTAGAGGGTCAGGGAAAAAGAGGAAGACCCTCAATGAGATGGATTGACACAGTAGCTGCAACTACGGGCTCAAACACAGCAACTATTATGAGAATGGCTCAGGATTGGGCAGTGTTTTGTTCTGTTCTCCATAGGATTGCTATGAGTTGGAACCAACTTGATGGCACCTACCAACAACAGGAATGTTTAAAAAAAAAAAGGATTTCGATTAAATTTTACTGGTTATTTGGGTTATGGCTAAACGTGCTAACTACACAAGAAAATAAAAAGTCAAATTAAAATAAATGTGATTGTCCCTATGGCACATAGCAATTTTAGCGTTTTGCAAAGAGTTGAAATCATAGCCTTGCCTTGGCCTATCTTCTATCCAACCGTTAGCAAGATAAACATTTCACAGGCAGAAAGTCCCATCAGGAGAACAAAGGGAGGATGGACGAGGGCAGAACCATTGCTTCACCTGCTGCCTCTCACACAATGGTCATGAACAAGGTAATTTCATGTCAGCCGAATACTAATTGGGTAGAACAACAGAATTATGATCTATTTTATCATAAAAATTACAGAATGCTTTTGGTAGTTGTGCTTGCATGTAATATACCTTCCTAAGTGCATTTTGTTTTTTCTAACCAGCATCTTACATTAATTAGAGGCAGCAGTCTACCGGGAGCCATAACTTGTACAACCAAATCATACATACCAATATCACCAGTCACAGGCTCCCACGCTCACCTCCACTCTCCATTCCAGATAGCTGAACCACAGGGAAACACAAGATGAAGGAGTTAATTCTGACCTTGCTGCTGATGCCTGTGATGTGGTGTGGTTCACAAGGAATGTTCAGCCAATTAGATTTTATCTTTCAGGAATTTGAACTGGGGATTGTAGACGAAATGGAGCAGCTAGCAGTGGTGCTGAGCCTTGATGCCTGATTCCTCTGCAGGCCTCTCACTGTTGGCTGTTTTCTCTCCACGCAGGGATTATTACTCAGCCTGGATGTGAAATATGTGCCCTCACTTCTCACTGCCACTTCCAGAAAAGTTCCTTTCCCTAAAAGCCCAGCTTTGAAAATCATGCTGAAAAGCAAAGATGTCACATCGAGGACTACAGTGGGCCTGACCCAAGCCAGGCTGTTTTCAATCATCTCGTACGCATGCAAAAGGTGGACAATGCATAAGGAACACTGAAGAGTTGACGTCTTTGAATTACAGTGTTGGTGATGAATATTGAATACACCACAGTGGTGTGATTATTTATTTTTGTGGATGGCCTTTCTAGCCGTGGGCTTGTAACTCCCACCTAGGTGATTGTGTGATAGGGTAATTGTGGTCTACCCAGGAGATTGGTGAGTTTTGCCTTAAAAGAGAGCCAATTCCAGAGCAAAGGGGAGAGCCCATCACCACCAAGGAAGGAGAGACCACCAGGAAAGACCTGGCAGCAGGAGACGGTGTGGTGGGATTCCTGGCCCGAGGAGGGAGATGGCTGAGTGCCTTTAGGCAGAGACTGAGGACCAGGGAGAGACGTGCCTGTGAGCATGGCTGGGGAGAGGCTGTCGTAATGGAAGAACTGTGTCTTGAGTGTTCTTGAGCCTGAATTGTAACTGTTACTTCCCTAATAAACCCATAATTGTGAGTATGGTCTGTGAGTTCTGTGTGGTCATTGCAATAAATTACTGAACCCAGTAAAGAGTGCTGTGGGAGGGACAGTTGGTGTCAGAATTGGTAGGGATGGCAGAGAGAGAAGGCATGTCTGACCTTCACCTCATAAGTATCAGCCTTGGGCTGTTGATCTTGGTTCTCCTTCCCCCTTGGGAAATTAGAGGAGGTCAGACACTGCCCCAAGCCATTTTTAAAACCACAGACTGCCCAAAGAATGAGCAAATCTGTCTTAGTACAGCCAGAATGCTCCTTGGAAGCGAGGTTGGGGAGACTTCATCTCACATAACTTTGGACAAGATATTATGCTTGGTAAAGTGGAGGGTCAGCGAAAAAGAGGAAGACTTTCAACGAGATGAACTGACACAGTGGCTGCAACAATGGGCTCAAGCATAATCATAATTGTGAAGATGGCACAGGACCGAGCAATGTTTCGTTCTGTTGTACACAGGGTCGCTATGAGTCGGAACCAACTCGACGGCACCTAACAACAACAGCTCTTCCTGCTACTCCTCACTGCTGTCATTTATGAACTACCAGATACTGTTTCCTCATTCTTTAAAAACTGTGCTCTGGTTTACTGTCTCTCATTCAGCACTCTTGCCATTCTTAGTGATTTTAACATTCATGTAGATAATCCTTCCAATAGATTGGCCTCTCAGTTCCTGGGAACCCTCCCCTCCAATGATACAGTCCTCCATTCAACTCAGCCCCTCCTCCTACAGTCATATCCTAGGTATGGCCATGATCCGTGATTATAACCTAAGCAACCAACCAACCTGTTGCTGTCAAGTCCATTCCAATGCATAGCGACCCTGCAGGACAGCGTAGAACTGCCTCCATAGCATTTCCAAGGAGCGGTTGGTGGATTCGAACTGTCTTCTTTTCAGTTAGCAGCCGAGCTCTTAACTACTGCACCACCAGGGCTCCAGTTATAACCTACATAACCTCAATTTCAAGCATCCTTCTCTCCAAATGCTATTTTCTAGCTCACTCCTATAGGACCTGGTGACTACAATCCTTTGAGCTTATAGGAATTTACAATCCATTCAGTCTAGCATTTTTTACTCACCCCTTTGGACTTTACCCTCGTTTTACTGAGAATACCTTCCATGATCAATAAGCATAATCACTCCATTATACACACTCTTAATGTCAGTTCTCCCCTCATTCCAGTTGCAGTTGCTTGGGTAAAATCAACTATCTTCTTCTGTCTACGCTTTTTCAAGGATTCACACAACTAAAGGCGACTGGACAAAGATACACACCCATGCTGACAGGCCCCACTTTAAGTTCACAATCACTAACTTCAAGTGGGCCCTTTACACTGCCTGGCAATCACTGCCATACTTTAATTCCCTCATGCTTTCACTCTCCTTTCTTTCCATTCTCTTTCACATCTTTTCTTCTCTCCTCAAATGTCCAACACCTACTCCTTCATCCTCACCCTGCACTGATTTCCTTGATTCTTGTTTTGGTTAGAAACAGTCATAAAGTGTTCCTACAAGCTCCCACAGCCTACTGACTGTGAGTCCATACATTCCGCCTTCTCTCCTTTCACTATGGGTGGCCTGTCCAAGTTCCTCTCTGAGGCCAACCCCCGCCCCCCTTCCCCAAGGTACACTAGATCCTATCTTCTTTGACAGCTCAAGGACAATGCCCATTTAATTCTACCTTCTCTGCTGTGAATCAGCATTGATTTCCTTCACTAATCACTCCTATCAGAGTACAAACATGCTAAGTCATCTTCTTTAAAATGATGACTTCCCTCCACGTCCTTCTACTGATACTAACCCATTCTATCCCCCTACAAATAGCAAAGAGCCTCAAAAAGTTGTTCGTAATCGATTATCTCTCCTATTTTGCTCTTAGATTAATTCTTAGCAAATTCACCTCCACTCTGTGATTGAATCTATCTCTATTACTGCAATCAACAAACTTTACATTAGTAAAACTTAAGATCAATATCAGTATCTCATTTTTCTGTGCTGTCATAAGAATTTGACATAGTTGAGTGTTTCTATGGAAGGGAAATGGTCTGGAAGTAACAATGAGGAGCAAAGGGACTATCCACCCCACTTCTCTCTCCAAATGCATTTTTCACTTGGATCCCGAGACACTGCCCTGTCTTGATTTTCCTCCCACCTGATTGGTTGATGCTTCTCAGTTTCCCGTCCTCTTTACATCTTTATCCTTATAATGTAGTAACGCCAAGTACTCAACCCTTGGATCTCTTCTCTTTTCTATCTGTGCTCACTCTCATTCCAATTCCACTCAGTCTTGTAGCTTTAAAGATTTTTATATTGATGATAAAAGTCCCTGGGTGGCACAAACGGTTAAGCAATGGAGTACTAACCAAAAAGGTTGGTGGTTCAAACCCACCAAGAGACACCTTAGAAGATAGACCTGGGATCTGCTTCTGAAAAGTCACAGACTTGAAAACCCTATGGAGCAGTTCTATTCTGCACTTTTGGGGTCTCCATGAGTTGGAATGGTTTAGGTGGCTACCAACACCATATTGATGATTCTGAAATTTACATCTCCAGCTCATACTTTTCTCTGGAGTTCCAGACTATAAGTCCAATTATAGTCAACATTCCATTTATTCAAAGACTCATTCTCAGGACTAATTTATATGGGTTCTTAGTTGGATGCTCAGATGTTCAGATTTCACCTCTTCTCCTTTCACTTCTGCAGTTTGGCACCTTTATCAAGTCTGTGTGGTCTCAGGATTATCACACGTTTCTGCTGAAGAGTAACAGGTCCTGTCTGCCCTGGCTTGGTTATCTGTAGCACGTGTCTGCAGTGGTGGAATAAGGACAGAGAGGTGAGACTAATATTCTCTGGATGTAGACTTTTTTTTTTTTTTCCTAGAAGGAGTATTTTATCTCTGATACCGTTAAAATGGATTTTTTTGATGGTTCTATTATTGTTGAAAATTCTCTACTGAAAATGCACCACTTATTGTCTACATCTAGTATTCTACTTTATCCCTTGCTGTCACCGAACTCCCTGTCTTGATAGGGGTATTTAAAACAGCCTCAACCCTACAGTCAGTCCTAAGTGTTCTGCATAGGCCCATTCAGAGTGGACAAAATGGCCGGGGGAGAGGGGTTAGCCAGACTGGGAGGGTTCCTTACCGACCTCACTGCAACCCACTTACTCTAGAATGCCTACCCCACAATTTTTTCAGCCCTATTCATACTTCCTATCCATTGTCCTTACCTTGTTGGTAGTGTCCCCACTCCTGGCAAAGGCTCACTTCCTAGTCATCTCTCCCTTGCATATACTCTTAGCTTCCTTGTCTCTTCTCCCTGTGTTGAACTATCCTGGCCAAACACCACCCTGGTTAAACCAGAGCAGGCAAATATGGACATGTAAAAATACTCAACCATTCGGCAGATCATCCTTGAGATTGCTGGTCATAACTAAGAAGTGTACCCTTAACTCTGCCCAAGAATCCTGCTCTCAGTTTGTTCTTCCATTCACTAAAGAACTATTTCCAAACTTTTTCTTTCTTCTCAAATATCCAGTATGTTTTCTTTTTTATCACTTTCAGCTGATGACCCGGCATCTTATTTCACTAAAAAAGTAGAAGCATTCAAAATAGATCCAGATATTGCTCTATCATCAAAATCACTAATCTACTTGTTTCTGACCATATATATATATATATATATATATATATATATATATATATATACTCTGTCACCCCTCCTAAAGCAATAGGTGAACATCCTATACTTACATCCAATACTACACCAAAAAACCAAACTCATTGCCGTCCAGTCGATTCCGACTTAGAGCGAGTCTTTAGGACAGAGTAGAACTGCTCCCTAGGGCTTCCAATGAGCAGCTGGTGGATTCGAACTGCCAGCCTTTTGGTTAGTAGCCATGCTCTTAACCACTGCACCACCAAGGCTCTTCATATCCAATACTACCCAAGAAATAGATCTCATTCCCTTGTGCCTATATGAGGACAATGTATTTGAAGTTTACACTTGCTATGCTACTTCATCAAGTATTCCTTCTGTTTTGGATAATTTTATTCTGCTTACAGATATACTGTAATAATCTCCATCATAAAACAACAACAACAGAGCCTCACCTCCACGGTTCCATAATACAACAAAACATTTCCAAAGAGTTGTCTGTAGGTGCTATTTCCACTTTCTATTCTCTGCTCTTTATACCTTGTAGGACACAGTTGGATGTTTTTGTGGAAGAGTACTAGTTTGGAGGAACCAGTGAGGAAACAAGGAGAACACCTATCCCAAGCCTCTTTCTGCAATACATCTTCTACCCACATAACTTACTCCTTCATTCATTCAGCTCTCTGTTCAAATGTTATTTCTTCAGAGAAGCACTCCACAGCCAGGTTTTAATTAGCCATCTGCCTTCCCAGCTCACTCCTTCTAACTCTTTATCTTGTTTTATTTTTCCTCATATCACTTGTTGTTGTTGTTGTTGTTAGGTACCATCAAATCAGTTCTGACTCATAGCGACCCTATGTACAACAGAACAAAACAATGTTGTGTGCCATCCTCACAGTCATTGTCATGCTTGAGCCCATTGTTGCAGCCACTGTGTCAATCCATTTCATTGAGGGTCTTCCTCTTTTTCAGTGACCCTCTACTTTACCAAGCATGATGTCCTTCTCCAGGGACTGGTCCCTCCTGATAACATGTCCAAATTATGTGAGACATAATGTCGCCATCCTTGCTTCTAAGGAGCATTCTGGCTGTACTTCTTCCAAGACAGATTTGTTCTTTCTTCTGGCAGTCCATATCACTTACCACCTCCTAAAATTACACACTCACACAACACACACACACATTTTATATATATATATATATATATATATAAATAATATGTTGTCTATTGTCTATCTACCCAGTAAAATACAAACATAGTGAAAGACAGTGACTTTGATTGCCATGTTCACAGCTAGTCCCCCAGGAAGATGCTGGAACAGAGTTGGCCCTCAATAAATTTGTTAAGTGAGTGAATGAACAAAGGGACTTAAATTTATTTGTTACTTAATGTATGCAGATTATACCTAAAATGTCATTTTGGGCAGAATGTTGGCAAATTTTTGAAAACTTTTATACTAGACGATCAATCCCCTTCCCAATTCCCTTTTCACTAATAGCCTTTGGTCTTAGCTACATTGAGTTTCAGCTTATTGGCTATAATTCTATCTGAAAACTTGGCAAGATATAGAATCGATTTCAATATAATAAGAAGAAAGTTGAAATAAAAAATGCTGAGTGTTACCAATGTACTGATATTGCAGTCCAAATAATCTACATTTAGAGGAATCTCGAAGCTTAAGTGTTGATTAGAAATTTGGCCATGAACTAATTTGGCCATGAGCTATTTTTGATGGCACATTATTCAAGGTCCTCTTCTATGTCCTACATGGAAAGTGAGGTCTCATAGAGGGCGTCCCAGAGGGTCGGCATTTAAATTCAGGCTTGTCTTCCGGCATGTGAATTTTGGCAAGCTATTTTTCAGACATTTCTGTAAAATGGAATAGTAACCACTTGTGGTGGACAGACCCTAGGGTGACCCCATGTTCATACTCTGTATAATATAGAAGATAAGACTCGAAACTATGGTTGTGCTCATGTCTCAGGCCTTCTGATTTGGCTATGATAATTCTTCATAACTCTTTTAACTCACGATACAGATGTTAAGAGTTTATTTTATTTTCCTTAAGCAAAGTATCTGACTTTATTCTTCAGTGAAGTAGAAACAAGGGGCAGGAAGGCCAAAATAAACACGTTTTGCTGCCTCAACATCCCCCAGTTTCTTGGAAAAAGAAAACAAAACAGGAACCTGTCACAGCTACATCCAAGTATGGCCTAATGATGCGGCCCTGCCTTCCTCATATATCCGCCCTACTACCCAGTTATCTTCAAAATAACCAGTTGCTTCTGCAGGTGTGCTATTTTGCACACTCCACCCTGAACCCCAATAAATGCTACAGCCCACAGGTTCTCTCTGGCTTCCCTCCTGCTTGGTGGAGCCCACTGGGGCATCCTCCTTCCCAAGTGATCTCTCAAGGCCTGCTGTGAACCTACCTCTGGACCTGTGAGTAGTAAAATTTCAGATACTTCATGGGCCTCTCTGGTTCTCCTTTCATTGCCGCACCTCACAGACCATTAAAGCAACCTACCAACTCAGTGACTGAAACATAAGTATTTTTTAGTGATGATCCTGATCTCTAAATTTGTCAAAGCCTACTAAACCGCAACCCCGCAAAAAAATAAATAAATAAAACCACTGTCATGGAGCAGAATCCAGCTCATAGCAACCCTGTAGGACAGAGTAGAACTGCCCCCTAGGGTTTCTAAGGCTGTAAATCTTTATGGAAGCAGGCTGCCACATCTTTCTCCCACTGAGAGACTGACTGGTGGGTTGAACCACCGACCTTTTGGTTAGCAGCCAAGCACTTTAACCACTGCGCCACCAGGGCTCTGATCAAGTGATTGGAACACAGGTATTTCTGTGTGATGATCCTGATCACTAAATTTCATTGTCAAAGTCTACTAGTTTGATCTTTTTGTTTCTCATTCTCCCAAGGGATAGAGTGAAACATTTATGCTTATTCCTTGCCTCACCTGGTCACAGGAATGCTTTGGGTGGATCGATGGGTTGGTTATTTCCCTTTGTTAGTAAAATTATAAACAACTAATGATACATAAAATTGGGCAAGACAACCAATTAGCATGCTTCTATTTTTGAGAGGCTAACAGTATACCCTCCCGGAATGGGGGAGAAATGAATCCCCCCCCCCCCCCCGACACACACACACACACTTTGCTTGAAGCAAGTTGTCCCATTGATAGGGACATTTAACTGGATAAACCATTACCAATATGTGCTTTCATGGATAGTGGACCTTATCAGCACAGTACATCTAAGTCTTCCCAGTTTTTAGTTTATTAATAGATTCCATTTAACTTCCATGACAAAAAGCAGGACTAACTCATCTACGCTTTGCTTTAGAGCACCCAGTGATTACCTCCAAGTGAAGGCTCCTGAACCCTGGCGTTACCATGGTAATCGCTGACTCTCAGAATTGGTTTGCTTCTCCAAATCATCCAAATGTTCCTGTTTTAAAATGTCATCACTGGTAAATCTATTTTGTTTGGTTTTAAAATCTGGGTAACAGTAACCCAGGGAGGTAGCAAGCTCTTTGTTAGCCTCCTATATACCAATCCTAAAAGAACTTATATATTGTGTGTGTGTGTGTGTGTGTGTGTGTAATGATTCCCTAAGCTCGTTTACTCTGAAGGCAGAATGGGTCAATATATATTTGAAGTAGAGTGATGATATACAATATTTTTACATTTGTTACTTCCTGTGTCTGCTCTTTTCTGCATTTTATGATGTCTAATTAGAAACGCAAAATAAAAGAAAATCGTTTTATCCCCCATTTTCTACCGCTTATAAACCTCTTCAAAAATGTTCAACTCCCAAAGGAGTGAGGATCATTTCATCTTCCTAAGGGTATAATAGCTATATTCCCTGGAGCTGCTGAGAATAATTTTATAGAACACATAATGTAAAAAATATTTCTAATGTATTCAAAATGTGGCACAGGAAGAAATGTAGCCATATGTACCATACATGCAAATAAATCATGTCATTTCTGGCTGTTAATTAAGTCTTTTTAAAAGCTTTTCTCTTTTACTTAATGCATCTTTGGGAATGAAAAGAAAAATAAACTCACTGGCAAGAATTTGCTAATATGCAGTTAATTTAAAAGATGAAAAATTTTTTTGAATCACTGTGTATCTAAAATTAATTACTGATGGGGACAAGGCCTTTTTTCAGTTTGACAGAAATAGCAGATTATAATTTTATACTTCAAATGCTGCTATGTTGAAATGTAGAGACTTCAAAATTTATCCAAAGCAACCTGATTATTTCTCAACAACAAATTTACCTTCGAAAAAATGTCTTTCATTTAGCAGCATACCAGTGGATTAAATCTTATAAAGTACTCTGTGGTGGGTAAAAAAGAAAAAAATTAGTAATTCCCTTTGATTTAAGTTTGAAACATACGAACCTGACGAAGCTATGTTCTTTGGAAAACAATGTAACTCGATGGGATTTTTTGTGAAGTTTCTGCCAACCTCTCGCTAATTCAGAGCCGTCAGATTTTGAGCTCTGAATGAGGTCGAATAGAATTTTATCACATAAAAATATGTGAAATAGGTGTGTACAGACATTTTTTGTTACAACAAAAGGAAAACTCTCTGCTCAGATAATGGCAGCTTACCAAGGATGGTAAACAACAGGGTTGGTTTTTCTCTTAAAGAGTTGCCACCTGTTGTTCTGATGGGAAATCTGCTGCCACGTGCAATCAGGAGGTGCCTGCAAACCCTGCTCTGCTCAGCTCACTGACTCAAGACGGGAGAGAGTAGAACTACTCATGAAGCTTGGACTCCCGGGGCTGATGAAACAGACGTAAATTCTTGCCATTCAGGTGACGCTGGGCGGAGTCTGAGCGATGTAGACACAAACTCCAGACACCTCTAAAAGGCCCAGACCAATCAGGCTTGTGGGCCAGAGGAAAAGTCACAGGACTGTTTGTTTTTGTTTTGTTTTGTTTTAATTTTTCACTTTGCACAATTTAGATTTCCATAGTAACATAGGAGCTTTGGTGGCACACTAATTAAGCGCTCAGCTGCTAACAAAAAGATCTGCAGTTTAAACCGACTCAGCTCTGCAGGAGAAAGATCTGGTGATCAGCTCCCATAAAGACTAAAAACCTAACCAAATCCATTGGGGTGGAGTCATTTCCGACCCATACCAACCCTATAGGAAGGAGGAGAACTGTCCCATAGGGCTTCCAAGGAACAGCTGGTGGATTCGAACAGCTAGCCTTTATGGTTAGCAGCTGAGCTCTTAACCACTGTGCAACCGGGGCTCCCCCATAAAGACTACAGCCTAGGAAAACCTATAGGACAATTCTATTCTGATATGTATAGGGTTGCTAAGAGTTGGAATCTACTCGACAGAACCTAACAACATACTACTTTATTTCATTTATTTTTTTTAGATTGAGAAGGGAAAAGTTAAAGAAGCATCCAATTTAAGGAAGGACAAAAAGAGAAAAGTCTCTTAGGGGGCTGTGTCTGACTTATCAGGCTTATTATGCTTATACGGAAGCATTGTTCTGTTTTACATATTTTAATTCATTTAGTCCTTACAACTATCTGACAGATGAGGACACGGAGACAATAAAGAGAGGTAAATAATTTGCCTGAGGACACATCTGAGTGGCACAGCCAGACTTTGAACCCAGTATTCCAGCTGTGAAGACAGTAGTTTTAACAACCACATTATATTCCCCTTCAATGACCAAATAACCTAATTAAAGATTTTTTTTTTTACTTCCCTTGTGCAGGTCTGGCATTATTCGAGTCCGAATTTAAACTAGTTCCTCATGCCATTTTAAAATACAGTAATTTGGTATTAAGAAATTATCTAGAACATCTCGAAATTTCTGTAGTTATGTATTCAATAAGTGCTAGAAAAAATGATGTGTCAGATACTATGCTCAATCTGGGGCTAGTGTCTGCAACACAACAAATATGATGCCTGCCTCCTTTGAGCTCATATTTTAATGGAAGAATGTCAACAAGTAATCACAAGTGGATCGAATATTTCCAAACGAGAGGCACAGATTGTTATGATCATAAGTAGAAGTAGAGGGATGAACTAATGGATGCAGGAAAGATCTCAGACAACAAATGGTATTCATGCTGAGATTAGAAGAGCAACTAACCTAAAGGTTGGTGGTTGGAACCTAACCAGGGGCACCACAGAAGAAAGGCCTGGTGATCTGCTTCTGTAAAGATCACAGCCAAGAAAACCCTACAGGGCAGTTCTACTCTATGACACACGGGGTCACCGTGAGTCAGAACTGACTCGATGGCAATGGGTTTGGTAGCAATTTACTAGTCAACACTAGTCAAAATTGTGGGGAATGAGGCATCTCCCAGGATTTTAGGAGGGTAAGTTTGGTTGAGTGAAGAGGGGAAAGGACCTGCTGGCGAGGAGGTCCAGGTTATACGGAGCCCCATGCCCATGCTAAGGATTTGGGACTTTATAGGCAATGAGGAGCCACTCAATGCTTTAAGACCTGGGGAGTAGTAGCATGCTCTCTCGATTGCAATAATTTATGACAGTTTTTAAAAGATATCACTGTTTAGAGTCGTAGGTGAGAAGAATGAATTTCGACACCAGCAAAGAGACCCTTGCAGTTGTCCAGGCTGAAGATAATAGAGGTTTATCCTTGAAAAGAATCAGTGGAGGTGGATTTAAGAGACACTTAGGGTGTACAATCTACAGGGAAGAACGAACAGCAAGTGGGAAAACAGCAAGGTGGAGTGGTGGCAGCAAAGAGAGAAGAGAAACACAGTTCCCTAGTTGCTGGTATTAACATATTACCATGTGCCTATCTTGGATTTTATGTCGCAAAATGTGGCACAGCCCAAAGTACAGAGAATATTGCTTCCGTTGCTTCCGTAAATCTTCCTCATATTAAGAATGTTTTCTCTCATTCAATAGAATCTATCAATCTTTATTATCCCATTTCTGTAAGTTAAGTCCTAGTAGAATAAAAACAATGTTTTCAATATTTTTCAGAATACCTACCTTCATAATATGCATATAAAATTTAAATGGCTTTCATATTTCTTATCATTTCTATTATAGAGAAGAACCTGAGCCCCACATGCAGCTGTACAAATTTCACTGTACAACATGCCTAGCCAAATATCCAGCCCTGGAAAGACCATGGTTATTTAAAGTCACCTGGTAGTTTTAATTGACTGTAAAGAAGATATGATTCTTCAATATTACTGAATAA
Source organism: Dugong dugon (assembly GCA_030035585.1). Taxonomy (NCBI): domain Eukaryota; kingdom Metazoa; phylum Chordata; class Mammalia; order Sirenia; family Dugongidae; genus Dugong; species Dugong dugon. The sequence continues at coordinate 8,593,076 of CM057479.1, read as the reverse complement.
CGTTGGTCAGTCTTTTCTTTGATGTTACTCAACTTGTATAATAATGTCACCGGTCCATTATGTGTATATGCTGTCTAAAGTAAAGGTTAATGCAATAGTTATTCTATCCAAAATAATGGTTAATACAATGAAAATGCTAGTCCATTGGTCATATAGACAAAAGCATCCAAGACTGAATAGTTTTTAAGTGATTCTTTGACTACACTGAGACAAAGTTATTATTGCGGTAATAGTAATGGCCAACGTTCATGGAGTGGCTTCTATATACCAGGCACAGAGCTAAAGGCTTCACACATACTACCTCATGTAATACTCACTATGAAGAAGGTAATATTTGTATCTCCATTTTTGTAGATATAAATAAATAAGGTCACAGAAATTAAGTATCCTGTCCAAAGTCAAAAGCCAGTAAGCAGTGGAGACAGGATTCAAAGCAGGTAGTCGGCTTTGAGAGCACACATTAGAAGAAAAATATGGTGCCTTCCTTTATGGAGACTTAGTCCTCTGGGAATGATGGGAAGCTGAAGTTCCGATTGTATTATTTGCATAAGCAACTTTTAAAATAATCACCTTTATATGTACATACAGCGTGTCTTTTCTGTTGGAAAGTTAACAAGGAAGGAAGATCATTTAAAATTGAACAGCTGCCACTACTGGCATCAAGTGTATTGCCATTTGGTAGATAACCTTCTTATCATGCAGAAAAATATCAGGGCAGACAAATAGAGCACGAAGAAAAGAAGACCAGCAGCAAAGAAAGATAAAGAAGTTTGCACAAAGTACCTGTTTAGAAATGGATGGCTGTCAGGGAAAAATCAGTCTCCTGTGGACAAGACCAAGAGTAAGGCAAGAGGAAAATAAATACGTTGAAACTATTGGCGAGTCCATAATCTAAATAAAGATTCTTCTGTTGAGAGGTAGTGTGGGTTGAATCAGTTCCAGGGTTAGTGATAACAAACTTTAAGCTGCATTGCAGAGGGAACAAGATAGGAAGTTGGGGTAAGAGGAACGAATGCATGATTGAGGTTGAATTTTTTGGGTTGCCTAGAGCAAAGGGGGCTGAGGCTGCACAAAGCTAGATCCTTGAAGAGTTAATAGATTCCTCACTTTGTCGGGCATTTTTTTCAGATTTGTCAAGAGTTAACCATGTTTTTCCTTACACTTAGGTTTTTCAGCTATGGCTTTTAGGTTAAAAAAAAAATCAGGTCAGATTTAAGCTAATGGACAATAAAACTGTGGCATTAGAGGTACTGTTTTTATTCAGTAGCTAGATGAGTATCTGTCAGAAATTAGAATTGTTTTAAAAGGAATATTTTTATAACGACATCAACTGGATCAATATGACACTGTTCCTAGAAGGAAAATATTTGAAACTGTTGATATTTGCATGAAAATTGGAATGTGTGAAATAGACAAGAGAGAAAATCAAGACCGAGTTCAATGGTTAAATTAAAGGTTACTTGTTAATATTAAAGATCAAGTTCTAATAGAATCAGAAGGGAAAAAAGTGTTGCTGATTATTCTTCTCTATAGGTGGAATGTAAAACCAACTGTAAAAAAAATCTATCAATGAGACCCAGGGATTGGCATTACAGCAAATTCAATGATTTTTGAAATGTATGCCTGTACAAAGAAGGCACTATTATTCTGTCTAGACTTTATGGCAGAGTGTAATAAATAAAGACTGACAGCATCAATATATTTCATAAATGCATTATTGGAATTTACATTATTTCTGACTATATTTTCTGGGCTACTGTAGGTAAAGCAATGTGTACATCTTCTAAAATAAAATCTATTGATAACGCTACTTGTAAGCAGACAAAGAAATAGTAATGGCATTTATTTCTCTGAATATATTCATCTTGCTAAGTAAACCTAGGAAATCTGAACTTAGACCCAGAGATCATTCATTAGCTTCAGCCCATAAGTTCATTTTCTTAGAGTCTTCCCATACATATAATATCCTAGCAGAATTTTTATAATGTTGCTTCAGGACATTTTTGTTTTTTCTTAAAGGGCACATCTCATATAAAGTAAACTATGATGGGTAACTTATAAAGCTGACATGCAACTAAAATGATTTCTTTCTAAAGACTTTGTCCTAAAAATGCACACGTTTTTGTAATAGAGCTACCGGCAACAGATGGAAGTTCATGATGTCACTGTTGATGATTGCATCAACTGGCCTCAATTTTTTTCCGTCTAACATTTCTTAGAGCTGTGAATCCAGAGAATGCAACTAAAAATACGATTTTGGAGAACACTTAGTCACTCTCAGGAAATCTAGAAATATTCTGGGAAAACAACATGACAAACTTTCCACCTCACAGTAAAACTGTGCTATATGTATTACGTCATGACTTGCAATTTTATGTGATGTAGATATGATTCACTTGTTTTTTTTTAAGCCATCGCTAATAAGGAAATAGTCCCTTTGGCTGCATAATGTTCAGAGACTGTATTAATGCACATCTCTTTCACCTCCAGTTGTAGCTCTTGTTGCCTCTTTTGATGGTTCCTTCATCACTTTCTAAGTGAATGAAAACTTTTGCCTGCCTCATACGTAAGGAGTTCACCCACAAATACACGTTTCTATGAAAACAAACCAAGGGAAGAGCCAGAGAAGCTAAGTACATGGACTATACTTTTTTTTTTCAATAGAACTAGCTTGATTCCTTTTAGATTTTTGGATACTGACTATCACTGAAGTTCACAGAGAAGGTCAAGTCTTGTATGCACTGCCCATGTGTGGACATAGTCATGAACCAGATTTCTCCATCTCCCCAGAAGTCGCTGTTGCTCTAGGTATTTGCATATACCCCCAAACCACACCCACTGCTGTAGAGTTGATCTGGACTCATAGTAACGCTACAGGACAGAGTAGAACTGCCCCATAGGGTTTCCAAGGAGAGGCTGGTGGATTCGAAATACTGATCTTTTGGTTAGCAGCCATAGTTCTTGATCAGGGCTCCATTTGCATACGGAAACCATAATAAAAAATTCTGGTTATAATTATTAGCAGTAGGTTGAGTCATGGTATTGCCAATATTTATCTACAAACCAGCAATTTCATATATCTCATTTTAATATCTTAATCTTCTCAACCTTATATTCTTAATAGCATAATAATTATGTAGCTTACTTAGAGTTGTGATGGGTAAAATGAGTTATACGCTATGTTTATCTTTTTAAAATCATGTACACATATGCTAATTTTTTTATTCCTCATTAGGAGTAAATATTTAGAATACCCTCGCCAAGCCCTCTGTATTACTTAACTAAGGTTTATGCTCATGCATTCAGATCTACCCTGATTTTCTTATTCAGAATCGTAGCTCAAAATTCTGAGAGAATATGCATAGCAAGAGGGAGAAATGAGAACAAAATTTTTATCTTTAAAGAAGAAACCAAAGCACTACAGCTACTGATTTCAGATTTATGGTTTACAACAGGAGTCTTCAAACTACAGCCCACAGGCCAAATCTAGTCCACCACTGGTTTTTGTAAATAAAGTTTCAGTGGAACATGGTTGTACCCATTTATTTATGTACATTCTATGGCTACTTTCAGGCTACAACAGAAGATTTGAATAGTTGTGACAGAAACTTGTTATTAGATGCCCAAGAGTCGATTTTGACTCATGATGACCCCACGTGTGTCAGAGTAGAACTGTGTTCTGTAGACTTTTCAATGACTATGACCTTTCAGAAGCATATCACCAACCTGTCTTGCCATGCACCTCTGGGTCAGTTCCAACTGCCAACCTTTTGGCTAGTAGTGGAGCACTTAACCGTTTGCACCACCCTATGGCTCACAAAGTCTAAAATACGTACTTCCAAAGTAAGCTACCGGCTTCTATGGAGCTCAGTTTGAAAAGACCTGATCTATAAGAAATTTTATTTCTTTGAGAAAATGCAAAAATATTAAAGAAAGATAATTAAATTCTATAAAATATAAACTCACTAATTATGAACTGGTCTATCTAAAAATTTTATAACTTAAAAAAAAGGAAGAAATGACAAAGCATGTTCAGTCTTTGAGGGAATAATATTCTTTCCAGATTTTTTTGTTAATGTTGGAAGAATTGACAGGAAGTTCTGGTGCAATAGTTGCATATGATTCTGGAATTGTAGCATGTGGTATTCCTAAAATACACATTTGTTTCTTCCTCACTTGTTTCATTTTAAATGCTTTTTAAAAACTAACATCATTAAAATAATTACTTTGATAAAATGTGGAAAGGTAAGAAAAATTGTCACCTATATAGTTTTATTGCTCCTGTTAAAATTTTTATATATTCTTTTACAATCTTATTTCATGTCTATGTTTCCTTTCTTTTTTTTCCAATTGTAATCATATTAAACAACAGGAGGGTCCAGTCCCTGGAGAAGGACATCATGCTTGGTAAAGCAGAGGGTCAGCAAAAAAGAGGAAGACCCTCAATGAGATGGATTGATACAGTGGCTGCAACAATGGGCTCAAGTATAACAATTGTGAGGACGGTGCAAGACCAGGCAGTATTTCGCTCCATTATACACAGGGTCACTATGAGTTGTAACCAACTCAACAACACCTAACAACAACAATCATATTAAATATAAAAAAATCTTTTTTCTGAACATTTTAATTAAGAATATTTTCCCATGTTATACTAGTTGAGGAATATCATTTTAATGGTTAACATATACATATATATCTGCCTATCTGTCTGTCCATCTATATACACATATCTGTGTGTGTGTATGTATGAATTTTAATGGTTACTCCTCTTCTGACAATAATAAATGAGAACTAAATTTGCTTGCTTGCTCCCTACCACACAAAAGCTCAGGCAACACTGAATCACTTCCTCTTACTATTTTATTTCATCCTCACAACAGTCTGAAGAGGCTTCTATAGTTGCATATGATCCTAGAATTGTAAAGGTGGTATTTCTAAAACGCACATTTGTTTTCTCAGGGATTTTTGTTGTTAGTTGCCGTTGAGTTGATTCTGACTCGTGGCGACCCCATGAGTGCAGAGCAGAACTGCTCCAAAGGGTTTTCAAGGTTGTGACCCTTCAGAAGCTGATTACCAATTCAGACCTGTCTTCTAAGGTGACCCTGGGTGGGTTCAAACCACCAACCTTTCGACTAGTACTCCAGCACTGAACCCTCTGCACCATCCAGAGATTCCCATTAATATTAATATTATCCCTAATTTACCCTAAATATGCCAAATTTACCAATGAGAAATCTAGGACAAAGTACCCACTAGGGTGTGGGTTCAAACACAGTCAGCCTTAAAAGCCAGTGCTTACTGTATTTTTACCATTTTTGTACAATAACATGTTATTTTAGGTGTTCGTTCAAATGTCACTTTCTCCCGAAGGCCCTTTCTTTCCGTCTTATTTAAGATGGCTACTCTTGCCACTCCTGGTTCTTCTTGATACACCTTCCTGCATTCTTTTTTCTATTACATTTAATAATGTCAAACATAAAATATCATATTTTTTATTTTGCAGTTTTCATAACTCCATACAAGAATATAGTCTCCATGAGGGCTAAGATTCTTTTTCGATTTTAGTTAATGCTGTGTTCCCAGTACCTGCACGTGGAGGACACTCAAAAAATATTTATTTATTCAGTAAATGAATATTCTATTTTGTTTTTATTTGATTATTGTGATATTAACCAAACGTTTTCATAATAATTTGTCAATTATGGTATCTTCTCTTGAATTATGCCTATGTCTTCTCTGTGCTGTGAATTGAATCAGGCCTCATGTCCTGTGGTAAAATTCCAGTTGTGGAAAATGAACTGTTATATTCATTATCTTCCAGAGGGCCTCCATGAACAGTTTCTTGGACTTTTTTTTCTGGATTTCACTCCCTTGACTCCTGTTCCAGCAATTGAATCTTAGGACGTTCTGGATTTGTCCACAGCAATTTAGAAATACTTTTGCCAGCCTCTGCTAAGTCATCTGCCTGACTCAGTCAGTGGTCTCCTTATACTCCATGTGGCAGGAGCATAGAGTCTACCTGGGAAACTCATTCCAGCCAGACCAATCTGCACAGTCCCAGGAGCGTCAGGGTGGTATAGGATTATTTGTTTTGTGCCTGTTGATTAGCATCTTATATTTAACTTAATACTTTTGTGTTTATCTATTTGTATTTGCTCTCTCTGTAATAAAGAATTCAAAAACAGTTACAGCAGCACATCAACAGGGAACTGCCAGAAATTCAAGCTGGATTCAGAAGACGACATGGAACAAGGGATATCATTGCCAATGTCAATCTTGGCTGAAAGCAGAGAATACCAGAAAGATGTTTACCTGTGTTTTATTGACTATGCAGAGGCATTCAACTGTGTGGATCATAACAAATTATGGATAACATTGAGAAGAATGGAATTCCAGAACACTTAATTGTGCTCAGGAGGAAGCTGTACAAACATGAAGAGACAGTTGTTCAGACAGAACAAGGGGATACTACATGGTTTAAAGTCAAGAAAGGTGTGCGTTAGGGTTGTATCCTTTCATCACACATAAATAGGGTTGTATTTATGCCAAGTAAGTAATCAGAGAAGCCGGACTCTGTGAAGAAGAACGCTGCATCAGGATTGGAGGAAGATGCATTAACAACTTGCATTATGCAGATGACACAACCTTGCTTGCTGAAAATGAAGAGGACTTGAAGCATTTACTGATGAAGATCAAAAACTACAGCCTTCAGTATGGATTACATTTCAACACAAGGAAAACAAAAATCCTGACAGCTGGACCAACAAGCAACATCATGATAAACTGAGAAAAGATTGAGGTTGTCAAGGATTTCATTTTACTTGGATACACAATCAATGCCCATGGAAGCAACAGTCAAGAAATCAAACAACAGATTTGCATTGGGCAAATCTGCTGCAAAAGACCTCTTTAAATTGTTAAAAAAGCAAAGACATCACTTTGAGGACTAAGGTGTGCCTGACACAAGACATGATATTTTCAATTGCCTCATATGCATGGACAGTGAACAAGGAAGGCCCAAAAAGAATTGATACTTTTGAATTATGGTGTTCATGAAGAACACTGAATATACCATGCACTGCCAGAAGAACGAACAAATCTGTCATGGAAGAAGTACAGCCAGAATTTTCCTTAGAAGTGAGGATGGCGAGACTTCATCTCACGTAGTTTGGATATGCTATCAGGAAGGACCAGTACCTGGAGAAGGACATCATGCTTGGTAAAGTAGAGGGTCAGCAGAAAAGAAGAAGACCCTCAACGAGATGGATTGACACAGTGGCTGCAACAATGGGCTCAAGTATAACAACGATTGTGAGCATGACACAGAACTGGGCAGTGTTGCATTCTGTTGTACATAGGTAGGGTCACTATGAGTAGGAACTGACTCAACGGCACCTAAAACAACATAATAAAGAATAGCCCTTTAATATATTTGTTGGGAAAAGTTTTCTCATCTTTATCTTCTAATTTGTAGCATGGATTTATTTTTTAGAATTTTCCCCCCTCCTTATAAACACTTTGATTTTTCTCTAGCAGATTATTGAATCTTTACAACTTACCCCAAATTTTACCTTGTTGACAAAACACACACAATTTTTATTGAAACAGTCTGTCCTTGACTAAAGTTCTAATTCTCTCTAGTAAGAAAGCATTCTCAGATTTCTGAGTTAATCATTAAGAAAAAAACTTTAGTACTGCCTAGAGTCTCAAATATTAGCTAAAACCTAAAATATCTCTCTTTAGCATTTTGCATAACTTTTTCATGTCTAAGAGATTTCTATTTCAGGCTTAAAAACATGAATTAAAGAGTCATTTTTAATATCTTCTTTATTTCTGTGGATACGTGCCAGACACTGTGTTAAGTGTTAGGGAAAGAGCGGAAAACGAGTTCCACACAGTAGTTGGCCTCATGGAGATTTTCCTTCCATTCACTAAACATTTACTGTGTGCCTATTATATATGAAAATTTAGGCTTAGCAGTGCTGAAAAAGTGACTAAGACATAAACCTTACAGGAAGACTCAATGTTCTGTGTTCATGTTATCAGGACCTAATCTTACCTTTGAGGAGTCCCTGGGTGGTGCAAACAGTTAAGTGCTGGACTGCTAGTGCAAGGTTCAAGATTCGAACTCATCCAGAGGCATCTCAGAAGACAGCATGGCAATCTGCTTCCAAAAGGTCACACCCTGAAAACCTTGAACACAGTTCTACTCTGACACACATGGGTTCTCCATCAGTTGGAACTGACTCAAATCAATGGCAACTAACAACAATCTTACCTCTGGTACTTACACACCTTTGTGAACTTGGGGAATCTCCTTAACTTACCAAGGTGCCATATCTCAAACTTTTCACGTTCAAAATTAAACTCTTCATTTCCTTCCCCCAAATGGATCCATCTTGCTAAAGGGCAGCTTAAGTTTTCTAGACATTCAGGCCAAAAATCATGACACCTCACTTTCTTTTACACAGCTCATTTAATCTATTGAAAAAAAAAAATCACCTCTATCTTCAAAATATATCAACTCTAACACATTTTAAAACCTTCACACTTACTATCTTATAAAAGGCACTACCATTTTTTATCTGAATGATTGCTGTAATGTCCTAATCTTCCAGATTCTACTGTTTCCCCTTGTGGTTTAATGCCTACAAGTTTCCCTTTTTAAAGTTACCTTTTAAAGTCTCTACTCTGCTCAGAACCCTTCAATGGCTTGCCATCTCATACAAAAGAAAACCCCAAATCCTTCCAGTGACCTCAGGACTCTAACTGACCTGGCTCCTCGTTCCCTTGTGATCTCATCTCACCTCATTCTCTCTTTCTGACTCTGCTTCAGCCATATAAACACTCCTTGCTCTCCTCAAACACACCCCTCTCTGGAGATCTTTGCACTTGTCCTTCCCTTGCTCTTCATCCGGACATCCACATGGCTTGTCCCCTACTATCATCATGTCTTCTACTCAGTATCCTCTTAGAATGGAGGCTGGCATTCCTGGGCTAACTTATCTCATGCGGCACCCTCATCACTCTCTGAACACTTACCTTACTTTGTTTTCTTCTTGGTGTTTATTTCTTCCCATCATTACATTATTATATATATACTTTTTTTTTTTCTTATGTGTTTGTTGTCTTTTTGTCCATATAAAATATAAGCGTCATTCAAGCAGGGACCTTCATGTTTTTCACCCTTTATTCCCAACTCTTTTATCAGTGGATAGCGATAAAAATTTGAGGGGTATCTTTGTCATCTAGTGCTGCTCTAACAGAAATACCACAAGTAGATGGCTTTAACAAACAGAAATTTATTCTCTCACAGTCCAGTGGGCTAGAAGTTTGAATTCAGGGAGCCAGCTCCAAGGGAAGGCTTTCTCTCTCTGTCGGCTCTGGAGAAAGGTCCTTGTAATCAATCTTCCTCTGGTCTAGGAGTGTCTTAGTGCAGGGACCTTGAGTCCAAAGGACACACATTGCTCCTGGCCCTGCTTTCTTGGTGGTAGGAGGTCCCCCACTTTGACAGTAAACTTTGGCTGGAAGGCACTCAGCTCTCTTGCTGTGTGGATCGTCAAGCCTAGCTCCACCAATAAGTGTTTGAAGGCACCCTACTCCACCAGGAAGCCTCCTGTGCCAATGCACTCAGCTTTCTCACTCTGTGGGTTGGCTCCAACACTGTCTTCCACTGGTCTCCTGGTTCTGCTGCTGCTTCTTGCTGTCTGTGCCATCACCAGTGTAACAGCTCCCCTCATTTCCTTCTGAGTCCTCACCACAATTGTCTTTGATATCCATAATTGTGCAAACAGTCTCTTCAAAGCAATCTAGCCTTTTACAATTAGCTCTTCAAAATTCTTCCAGCCTTTATCCATTCACAGTTTCAAAGCAGCTTCCACATTTTAGGTATCTGTTAGAGCAGCACCCCACTCCCAGTACCAAATTCTATCTTAGTTATCTAGTGCTGCTATAGCAGAAATACCACAAGTGGATGGCTTTAACAAAGAGAAATTTATTCTCTCACAATCTAGGAGGCTAGAAGTCCAAATTCAGGGTGCTAGCTCCAGGGGAAGGCTTTCTTTCTCTGTTGGCTCTGGGGAAAAGTCCTCATCATCTGTCTTACCCTGATCAAGGAACTTCTCAGTGCAGGGGCCCTTGGTCTAAAGGACTCAAGCTCCTGGCTCTTCCTGCTTGGTGATAATGAGGTCCCCCTGTCTCTCTGCTTGCTTCTCTCTTTTATATCTCAAAAGAGATTGACTCAAGATAAGACCTAATCTTGTAGATTTAGTCTTGACTCATTAGCATAACTGCCTCTAATCCTGCCTCATTAACATTATAGAGGTAAGATTTACAACACATAGGAAAATCACTTTAGATGACAAAATGATGGACAATCACACGATACTGGGAATCACGGCCCAGTCAAGTTGACATACGTTTTTGGAGGACACAATTCAATCCATAACAAGGGGTGAATACATGAGTGAATGAGCTTCACTGTGCCTCAAATTTTTTCATCTATAAAATGGATATGATAATAGAAACCACAATATAGGATTGCTATGATGACTAAAGAAGTTAAAAATTACAACGTGCTTGGAATCACACCTGACACAAAATGCTCACTACATGTTAGATGTTATTATTTTTGTCATTTAAAAAATGATATAAAGAGTTCACAGTCCTTTAGTTCTTTCTCCTCCTCTTAAACTGTGTACTCTTTGGACTCCTTCCAAATAATGTTTGAACCTAATGAACCTTGTCATTATATGTATATTAATAGCCCTAGTTTGCTCTAAACACTTAGCAACTGAAATTTTAATATAGAGTGTTTAAAATGGCAATATTCTTCCAGTAGAAGAATTGGAAGAAAGTTGAATTCAGTTAAAACTAGTCTAATAATACTATAGCAACAACAATCATAATAATACCATAATAGTACTACTACATGCCAGGGACTTTATATCTGTATTTTTCCTAAGATTCATAACCACCCTTCAAGGTGCAAATTATTAGTCCAATTTTTTAGTCTAGAAAACTGAACATCATAGTGAGTAAGAGCCTTGCCCCTTAGACCACACACCAAGTATATTAATTTCCTACAGCTGCTGTAATGTAGTACCACAAGCTGAGTGGCTTAAAACAACAGGCATTTATTCTTGCACAGTTCTTGGGGCCAGAAGTCCAAAATCAACATGGCAGCAGGGCCATGATTTCTCCAAATGCTTTAACAGAGGGACCCTGCTTGCTTCTTCTAGCTTCTGGTAGTTCCAGGCATTCCTTGGCTTGTGGCAAGATGACTCCAATCTCTGCCTCCATCCCTCACCTGGCTGTCTTTCCTCATATCTGTCTGTGTTTTACCCTCTTCTTATGAGGACACAAGTCATATTGGATTAAGTCCCACCCTACTCAAGTATGACTTTATGTTAACTAATTATGTCAGCAAAAAATGCTATTTCCAAATAAGTTCATCTTTACAGGTGCCAGGGATACACAAATCAATCAATCACTCTATGACCCCCCAAAATGCATGTCCTTCTGATATGAAAAATGCATTACCCCATCCTGGCATCCTCAAATACCTTAACACATTCCAGCATTAATTCTAAGTCTAAAATATCATCTAATCAACTCAAAAAGTCCCAAATCTCATCTTTCAAATAATTTAAATCAGGTATGGATAAGACTGGATATGGTCCATCCTGGGGCAAAATTCCTCTCCATCCACAGATCTTTGAAACTAGAAAACAAGCTATCAGCTTCCAAAATACAATGGTGGAATAGGCATAGGATAAACATTTCTATTCCAAAAGGAAGAAATTGAAAGGATAAAGGAGTCTTGGGTCCCAGGTAAGTCTGAAATTCAGCAGGGAAAATTCCATTGTACATCTAGGATTTAGAAAGGTCCTCTGTGAATGGATGCCTTTTCCCCTGGGCCAGCACAGGACCTGTCAGCCTCTGGGCTCATGGAGGACCCATCAGGGCTGGCCTCTAGGCCCTTGGAGGTCTCATCAACCTCTGAGCCACTTTGGGTTGAGGCAACCTCTACCTCTTAGCTCTCAGCAGCCTTGACCTCTCAGCCTGTATCAGCAGTGCTGCCTCTGGAAATGAGGACACAGTAATCTCGTCCCCTGAGCCCACACTCTCTGGGCTCATGGTGGCAGCAGCAGCCCTGCTGGCGTCTGATCTGCCCTTGGTGTCATTCTTCCCTTTTCTTGAAGGATAACAGGTGTTTGCAGCTGAGTAGTTCTATCAGCTCATTTTCTGCCTGTAGAACCCCAGAAGTCTGGCAGCCTTCCTTCATTTTGTCCTGTCTCTGTCTTCTTCAGTCCAAAGTGTCAGTGATTTGGTTGAGACGGTTGCCTGAATCCATAAGTCACACACCTGACCTCTTTAGCAAATGTTTATCCACCCTTGGTTTTCTCTCTAGAGCACATTTTATTTCTTACAATATGGGTATGTCAAGAATTTTGTAAATCTTCAAGTTCTGCTTCCTTTTTGCTTAAGATTTCTTCCTCTATTTATCTCTTTCCTCTGTCATTTTACCATAAGCAGCAAGAAGAAACGGTACCGTGTCTGGAACACCTTGTTTAGAAAACTCCTCAGCTAAATATCCGAGTTCCTTACGAGTTCTACTTTCCACAAAACAGAACTTAATTCAGTAAAGCTCTCTACTTCTTTATAACAAACATCACCTTTCCTTTAGTTTCAATAATATGTTCTTCATTTCCGTGTTCACCAGAAGCATCTTTACCATTCATATTTTCAGCCACATTCCTTTCATGACAGTATGTGTATTCTCTGAGATGGCAGATGCTTTCCTCACAGCTCTTCTTAGTTCTTTCTCAGCCCTCTTCAGAATCTCCTTTAACATTCATAATTCTATCTACAGTCTGTTCAAGACAATCTGGGAGTTTCATACCAAGAACCTCAAATCTCTTCCAGCCTCTACCCATACCCAAGTCCAAAGCCACTTCCACTTTTTTAGGTATTTGTTACCAGCAGGTTCTCCAGACAAACTGCATATATATAAAGAGATGTATTTTAAGGAATTAGCCTATGTAATTGTGGGACACAGCAAGTCTGAAATCCATTGGGCAGGCTTGCATGCTGGCAGGTATGATTTCTATGTTACCATGTTGAGGCAGAATTACTTCCCTAGAAAACCTCAATATTTACTCTTAAGTCCTTCAACTGATTGGATGAGCCCCGCCAATATTATGCAAGGTGATGTCTTTTACTTAACATCAACTGATTGTAAACGTTAATCACATCTACAAAATACCTTCAGAGCAACATCCAGAGCAGTGTTTGAGCAAACAACTGAGCACCATAGCCTAGACAAGTTGACACACAAAATTAACCTTCACAACTAGTAAGAGGTGGAGTTAGGGTCCAAATCCCAATGGGCTGGTTTCATAGGCTTGCTCTTTTCACTATGACATACAGCATAACAGCTGAAGGCAAAGCTTTGAGGAAACTTAACAGCACATAGGTAAACTTCTATAATGGCTATTGGAGTGAGGTCTGGAAGTGATGTCACCGTCCATAAATGGCAGACCTGGACATGAACACAGAACCCTGGGGCACCCTGAGGCAGCATTGCACTACTGTGATTTCTTCTGTAGGAGGATTACCTGGTGGGTGAGATGCTTTGTAAAGGGCCTTAGAAGAAAATTTCACTATTTTACAACTTTGCAATACTTCATAACTTTCAAAACAAAGCATGGTAAGTGTGAATCGAAAGCTGAAATTTTGGGTGTGGAAAGTACAATCATTTTCTAGTACAGGTAAAATGATATATCCTATTATTCTGTTATATATATATATATATATATATATATATATATATATATATATATATATATATATATGTATATATACACACACACGTACATATGTATATACATATTTAATATTTCATTGTTAGAGTTTCACTGACTTAAAAATACCTATTAATTACATTCAGGCCTTTTTTTTTTTTTTTTTTTACTTCGTTGTGTTTTTCTTTCTGAGTTTGTTTTTCAGGCTGGATGTGTGTGTGTGTATGTGTGTACGTGTGTGTGTGTGTGTGAAGTTGTGAAGTTCATCCTTCCTGTCTCTAAATTTATCCTCGGTTTCTTAAAAAGAGCAATATTCATCCCGTTTTTTTCTAATGAAGTAGATAAATTGGTTATGTTACAGGAAGTAAAATTCACAGGGAGATTTTTCTGGGTTAAAACAGAATTAGAGTGTTGGTGGTAAGGTGTTAAGGTATTTCCTTCTTTTTGCTTATGAAAATAAGTCTATTTATTCTTTAACTCAAAGTTTAGTTTAACTGAGAAGTAAAAGCTTACGTTCAGAATCAGGTTTTTTGCTCTTTTTTTTTTTTTTTCCTTTTGCCATGGGACTTCCAATTATTTTCATTTTTTATAGTTCTCTTTAAGCACTTAAGGGAACTTGATTCTTTAATGAGGAGAGACAAAAAAAAAAAGAGGGTAAACACTTTGAATGGCATATATACTGCATTGCTTTTTACCCAGTATTAAAAACAGGGGTGACCTTTTAAAGCCTGAAGATTTACGGAAAGCGCAAACAATAACTTCAAAAGATTACTAATACTCCCCAAATCCCTAGTCATATTAAGAAAACAATTATGGAGCTATTTAATCCTTAATGTAGACAAATCCTACTTGAAATCAGACACACTTCATGGTATTTATTGACAGCTGAATAAGAAACATGTTTTAAAAATTTTGATTGAGAATAAAGAGTCTGTCCTCATATTTTACTCGTTTCACCAAATGATGGTGTTTTTGCCAGAGATGGGGAAGAGATGAAGATCTACAAAACAAGAAGTACATACAGGGCATTTGTAAATACTGCCTTCCATGATTGCTACAAACCTGTGAGGCAGGCTTTTTTAATCCCTATTTTAAAGATGAGAACATTGCATTCTAGACAGTTAAATTAAATCGCCCAAGTCATAGAGACAGGAATACGGCCTATATGGAAAATTGCTTTTTTCTCTTCTATATGGGACTTTGCAGGGATTTTTTCTGTTGTTGTTGTTCTCTCTGAAAATATATAGTGTATGCTCAGTGAAACAATATCGAACTATACAGAAGTGTATAAAGTACAGTGCCATTCCGTCAACCCACTCCCAAATCTACTCTGCAGATTTATCATTGTTATGATTTGATGTATAACTTGCTAAATTTTTCTGTCTAGACAGTAGGGCTAACAAATGGTGGTCAAGCCAAGAAACGCCTACCTCATATTTGGCTTGGTTAATGCTATATTTTACAAAAAGCTTTTAAATGATATGCAAATATTAAACACATATACAAGATTACACATCAGCACCCTAATTTTCACCTCCTCTTGAAAAATAAAAATCTGATAAAATGAGACCTGGCAACACTCGGCTGGAGCTGGGTGGACACATTGTTCAGTTCACTACAGCCCACTTCTCTCTCTCACACCTCAGTAGCATTGAGGCCAAGCGGTAGCTGCCATGTCACACCTGGCCTGATGTTACCTGGCTGGCCTCTCAAGGTATTGTGACTTTGCAGCCCACACAATTTCTTCATTAACTTGCTTTTTTCTACTTAATGTTATATTGGGGATACCTTTTCGTATCTTTCTGTTTATTGTTAATAGCTGCAAGGTAGTCCATTGTTTGTATAAACCATCATTTATTTAACCTTCCCCAACCGATGAAGAGCCGACTTGTTTCCAATTTTTGCTACTGAAATGCTTTCATGACCATCCTTGTACGTATGTCTTTGCCAGTTGTGTTTATATTTCAGTAAGATGAATTCCTAGAGTAGAATTGTGAGGTAAAAAGGTAGGTACATTTTATACTTTCATAAATTGGCCAAACTGTCCTGTAGTGTTTGTGCTGAATACATTATACATAAAAGGGCATCAGAGCACCTGGCCCCCAGTGTTCTTGAGTAGGACAAGTTGGGTATTAAGACGCTCAAATTCTGGAACCATTTTGAGGGATATGGGCATTTGGGAACAAGGAAAGAAGTAAAATATTGTAAACGTCATCTTTTTAAGTTCATTTAAAAAATGCTCATGTCCACACTGAACTTTATTCAAGATGGCACTGTAGACTAGAGTACAATACCTTCAATGCAAAAGTAAGGCAGTAAGAAAGAAACCACAGAAAACTGTGTTCCAGGGCTCACACTTCACTGAGATAATTTTTGATAAATACAACAAGGAACTTCTGACAAGTGAAGCATTGTTGTAGGAAATTACACTGAGTGTGGCTTTTTAATTGTTCCTAGGTTTTGACATATTGTTTGAATATATTTTTTTATAATCCCTCCTGAGAAGGAAATGTAACAAATACCATTTAGGAAATACAGAGCTATAAATATAATTATGAGAAGAATGTGTTATTTCTGCCAAATTACTGGTGGAAATCTTAAAAGGAAATGAAGGCTTTTTTAAACCCATCATAAATATTCACTTTACAAAAAAAATAAATCCTGCTTAAGCCTAACCTCAGGTGAGATTTGTGGAAGAAGGGTTTGACACCCATCTCCTAAGAGAAAAAATGATGAGACAGCATGATGCAGAAGTTTTTATGACTGTGCCTTTACAATAAAATGTGGTCATCAATATACACACATGTATGTGGTGTTTCATTTTTTTTTTTTTCTGCAATGAGAAAGCTCACTTTTGTTCTTGTATATATTTCCTTCTTTGTGATGGTTAAGATTATGTGTCAACTTGGATAGGACTTGATTCTCAGTAGTTTGGCAGATATCATGTAATCTCATCCTCCGTTTTGTGATCAAAATGAAGTTGAGAGTTTCTTTGGGGTGTGGTCTGCATCCAGTATAATATGGACATTCTGGTAAAGCTCACTTGGTTTCAATCCTGCATACAAGTCATCATCCTCTGACCTCCAGTTCTTGTGATGTGAGCCAGCACCCTGCTACCTTACCTGCAGATATTGGGATTCGCCAGCTCCTGCAACCCTGAGAGCTAGCAGCCTTCTGCCTGACTTGTTAATTTTGGGATTGTCAGCCCCTGCAACCATTATGAGTTAGGACAAGCCTCCTGCCTGATGCCTGACCCATGGCTTTGGGACTTGCCAGCCCCCAAAACTGCGTGAGCCATTCCCTTGAAAGACATCTTTCTATACATATGGTTAGGGAAACCCTGGTGGCGTGGTGGTTAAGAGTTCAGCTGTTAACCTAAGGTCGGCAGTTCGAATCCACCAGGTGCTCCCTGGAAACCCTATGGGGCAGTTCTACTCTGTCCTATAGGGTTGCTAGGAGTCTGAGCTGGAATCGACTCAATGGCAACAGGTTTGGTTTTATATATCTATATATATATGTATATATAGATATATATGGTTAAGAGCTCAGCTGCTAACCAAAAGGTTCGAATTCACCAGCTACTCTCTGGAAACCCTACGGGGCTGTTCTACTCTGTCCTATAGTGTTGCTGAGTCAGGATCAACTTGATGGCAATGGGTTTGGTTTTTTGGTGTGTGTATATATATATATACACTTGGCTGGTTTTGCTCCTCTAGAGAACCCAGCCTAAGACACCCTCCTAAAAATTCATTTTAAACTATCTGGCATATTTATCTCAGGCAGAATACAGAGACTGGCCCTTAACTACATTCAGGTTTAAATAGATTTCACTTCATTTTCAGAAAATAATTTTTTTTTTTTTGTCCAAGTGATCAACTTTACGGGAAACAAAATGCAGTTTGTATCATGTAAGAACTCCTCCACAAAAAGGATTTTAGGACAGAGGAATATAAATTCTCTATACTAAAATGGAATCAACTTTTACGTATCTTCCAAATCATTAGATTTCTTACCTAATATGTTCCATTTTTACCTTTTCAGTTCTCATTTCTCTATGAGTAGTTAATGATAGTAAATGTCTTTCATACGCTTTGCTAGAGATTTTATGAGAAAAATCAATATATTACTTATGCCTATCTTTTATCTGCCAAAAGGACATTTTGCAGCCTTTCTTTTCACCCATATCCTCTGAAAAATGAACTAGATCAAAAGAAATATGAGAATAAATATGCCACTCTAGAAATGAGGACCAAAATAGTAAGCTTATCAAGTCTGCATTCAACAGAAAGCTGTGGCCTGTATACCACATTTAGCTTAAAAGAGCCAGAATTTAAAATTATTTCAATAAATCTAAATAAAAGAACATTAGTGCATTCAACAAATACTTTTTATATAGTGCTGTAAAGGATATTTGGAAAAATAAGACAGTTTATTCTTTAAAACCCAAGTGAGACAGTACATGCAGATGTTATTGTTCTTAGGTGCCATGGAGTAGGTTCCAACTCACAGTGACCCCATGCACAACAGAACGAAACACTGCCCGGCCCTGTTCCATCCTCACAATCATTGTTATGTTTGAGCCCATTGTTGCAGCCACTGTGTCAATCCATTTTGTTGAGGGTATTCCGCTTTTTCCTTGACCCTCTACCAAGCATGATGTCCCTCTCCAGGGACTGGTCTCTCCTGATAACATGTCCAAAGTACATGAGATGAAATCTCGCCATCCTCCCTTCTAAGGAGCATTCTGGCTGTACTTCTTCCAAGACAGATTTGTCCATTCTTCTGGCAGTCCATGATATATTCAATATTCTTTGCTAACACCATAGTTCAAAGGCATCAATTCTTCTTTGGTCCTCCTTATTCATTGTCCAGCTACATGTAGATAACTAAAGAGAAATCCTCAAAATTCTTGACCCGAATGGAACAAAAGAGAGTGATCACTGACAAGTGTAAAACTCTTCACTTAGTTTAAAAGTCACTTGTTTTATACGTTCAAGCTCTCATGAAAAAGAACTGGCAACTAGCCACAGACTGAAGAAGAGGGGACAGTGTAGCAGCTGCTAAAATCCCTAAAACAAACCTCCCTTTAAAGTACCTGTCATCATTCTAAACTGAGGCTCAGAGATCTCAAATAATATGTGATTAAGTTCTATAATTAATAAGAAAAGGAGCTAAGATCAAATGGGGAGAAAAGATCTGCTCAGCAAACAGAAAATACTTAGTAAGTTGTGGAACGAATGAATAAGGTAACTGTCTTCATGAAAATAGTAATCTTATTCTCTATTTTTATCTTTCTAAGGAGAAAGTAAGGATCCTTGGTGACACAATGGTTAAGCACCCAGCTGCTAACTGAAAGGTCCGTGGTTCAAACTCACCAACCGCTTCACTGGAGAAAAGACTTGGTGATCTCCTCCTGTAAAGATTAAAGCCTAGGTAGCCCTAAGGGGCAGTTCTGCTCTGTCCCATAGTGTTGTTATGAGTCAGACAACAACAACAGGGAGAAAATAAAAAGAACGGGTTTTTAAAAGACAGCTGCTACACGTAACCTGGGTGGCCTTCAGACAATATCTGGCCTTTGACCTAGTTTTGTAAATAAAGTTTTATTGGAACACAATCACATCTGCTCATTTACAAACTGCCTATCAATTCTTAAATTCTAAATTATTTCCTATCTGGCCCTTTACATGAAAAGTTTACCAATACTTGCTCTAGAACATGGCACAAACAAACCCATTGCCATTGAGTCGATCCCAACTCATAGCGACTCTGTAGTGATATTATACATTTCCTGCTTCTAGTGGTGTTCCCACAGGTTGATAACAACCTTCTTTAGATAGTGTTGACAATTCTTTATAATAAAGGAGTACAACATGAAAGATGTAAAACTAGATAACACTGACAGTGCCTCCCATGTCTGAGTTACTCCATTCCACTGCAGAATTTGCCTAGCTATAGCTTCTTAATCACCTCTATAGAAGAATTTAAAAAAAAAAAAATATTTCTGTGACCAAACAAATTCTGGAATTATATACACCAACTGTATACTGAAGCTTCTTAATAATATGTCAGTCTGTGAAAGATTCGGAGGCATCCTACAAGCAAGGAGTCAATTTTACTTTGTTTAACCCATTATTTGCCAATTGTATTTGAACATGGAACTCCTGTTCTTCTTTTGCAGAACTCCCGCTCAAGTCACTACGTTCAGTGTATATGGGATGTATTTTAAAGACTATTTATTGCTCTATTTCTCCACATAGAGGGACAGGGAGAAACTGACATAAGATGCTTGGACATGAACATTTAAAGATAATAACAACAAGGAAATCACTTGCCAGATAGAATGTCAAGAATACTAATAAATTTCAGCGAAAGGAAGGACAGCACTCACTACAGGGGAAGTCAGCACAACTGGACTAAACCAAAGCTAAGAAGTTTTCTGAATACAATCAAACACTTTGAGGGACACAGTAGCAGGGGTAGGGATCTGGGGACCATGCTTTCAGGGGACATCTAGGTCAACTGGCATAACAAAGCTTTTTAAGAAAATGTTCTTCAACCTACTTCAGTGAGTGGCGTCTGGGGTCTTAAAAGCTTGCAAGTGGCCATCTAAGATGCATCAACTGGTCCCATCTACCTGGAGTAAAGGAGAATGAAGAACAACAAAGATACAAGGAAAGTATTAGTTCAAGAGAAAGAAAGGGCCACATAAATCAGAGACTTCATCAGCCTGAGACCAGAAGAACTAGACGGTGCCCAGCTACCACCAATGACCGCCCGGACAGGGAACACACAGAGTTCATGTTGGAGCAGGAGAAAGGTGGGGTGCAAAACTCAAATTCTAGTAAGAAGACCAGACTTAATGGTCTGACTGAGACTGGAGGAACCCCAGAAAGCATGGCCCCCAGATTCTCTATCAGCCCAGAACTAAAACAATTTCCAAGGCCAACTCTTCAGACAGCGATTGGACTGGACTGTGTGAGCTAAGAGGATTTTACCTCTTAGCTTAAGTAAATATAAGAGACTAAACGAGCAGCTTCTGTCTGGAGGTGAGATGGGAAGGCAGAGAGGGTTAGGAGCTGGTTAAACGGACATGGGGAATCAGCGGTGGAAAGGAAGAGTGTACTGTCACAGTATGGGGAGAGCAATTAGGGTCACATAACAATGTATGTATAAATTTTTGTGTGGGAGACTAACTCGAAATGTAAAATTCATTTAAACTACAACAATAATAAATAAATAAGGTTCATTTGGCCAATTTAGTCAAACACTCACAGGCAAAAAGAATATTAAAAAACGACCCTAAAAAAAAAACAATACTAACAAAGCACGTTACAATCCCTGAATAAGCTTGGTGATTAGAATTTTGTCTACATGACAATGGTGCTTTTCAAAGCACCATAAGAAGCATTTGGAATGCTTGTTAAAAGTACTAATGTCCTACCCAAGGCATAAAAAATTGGAATATTTGTGATTGTGAGATGGAATCTTAATTTTTAGCAAGTCCTAGTTAATTCTTATTATTAAAGAACCACTGTCTCAGGAAAATCAATATCTATTTCTCAAGGGGGAAAAAAAAAAAAAAAAAATCCCAGAGCCTACTAGTCTGTGTTTTTTCCACTTTCTGCAGAGCTTTTCTGAAGTTGTTTATCGTTAAAACCCTCAAGACATCTTCCCTGGGATAATGCTAGCGAGGCTGCTCATGCAGATTAATGCAACTCTAAGACAAACCTCTTTCAACTGTTAAAGAGCAAAGACATCACTTTGAGGCCTGAGGTGTGCCTGACACAAGCCATGGTATTTTCAATCACCTCATGTACATGGGGAAAGCTGGACAATAAATAAGGAAGACGGAAGAAGAATTGATGCATTTGAATATGGTGTTGGTGAAAAACACTGTATATATACCATGGACTACCAAAGAACAAACAAATCTATCTTGGGAGAAGTATAGCTGGAATGCTCCTCAGAAGCAAGGATGGCAAGACTTCCTCTCTCATACTGTGGACATGTTATCAGGAGGGATCAGACCCTGGAGAAGGACATCATGCTTGGCAAAATAGAAGTTCAGCGAAAAAGAGGAAGACCATCAACGAGATGGGCTGACACAGTGGCTGCAACAATGGGCTCAAGCATAACAACGATTGTGAGGATGGTGCAGGGCCAGGCAGTGTTTCATTCTGTTGTACACGGGGTTGCTATGAGTCAGAGCTAACTTGTTGGTACCTAACAACAACAAGAGAAACACACAATAAAGTTTTGCACCTATGATCAAAATCTGGCTATTAAATTATAAGAAATCAAGAAAATTTCTGATAAAGACTCAGCTTCATTTCTCACCTTTCCAAAAAGCTTTCCTTGAATCCTTCAGATCTAGATTCCTTTGTCC
Source organism: Dugong dugon (assembly GCA_030035585.1). NCBI lineage: Eukaryota > Metazoa > Chordata > Mammalia > Sirenia > Dugongidae > Dugong > Dugong dugon. The sequence goes on along the minus strand of CM057479.1, from coordinate 8,570,882 downwards.
CCTGAACTTTATTGCATTTTATTTTCTTCCCCGACATTTTATATATATGTATATTATATGACAATATCCTGTTATTTTATATTTGCTAATAGTTATCTCATCATTGTATAAACTCAAAAAAACAAGAGAAACATGACTTTAATTGTACATTTTAGGACACACTGGGGGACACTAAAAATCTATTTTAATATATGCATATGGTATGTTTGATTTAATGTAAAGTAGATACTAACATATGTATCAACTTTATAAAGAACCTTGTTCATAGCTCTGTGAAGAACAACAGAAATAGAGAGTCCTGACTGGCTAAGCTATTTCAACTTTCCAGTTTTGATTGCATACGCTACTGTTAGCAACTTAGTCACGATCACAGGAAGAATAGCAGGTCAAAGACTACAGCAATCAGTACAGATTACGTCCTTATGAAGGAGACAAACACCCTCATGCTGGACCAATAAACAACATCAGGATAAATGGAGAAAAACTGAAGCTGTCAATGATTTCATTCTATCTTGATCAACAATCAATGTCCATGATTAGAAGCAGCAGTGAAGAAATAAATCAAAGTATTACAAGGTCAGACCTGTTGCAAAAGACCTCTTTAAAGTTTCAAAAGGAAAGATGTCACTTTGATGCCTAAAGTGCGCCGTGGTTTCTTCAATCACGTCATACGCACAGGAAAGCTGAATAATGTAAAAAGAAGACAGAAGAAGAATTGACGCATTCTAATTATGGTGCTGGTGAGGAATATTAAATATGCCATCGACAGCCAGAGCATGAACAGATCAGTCTTAGAAGAAATACAGCCAGAACGCTCCTTAGAAATGAGGACGGCAAGACATTGGCTTGCTTACTTTGGATGTGTCATCAACAAAGACCAATTGCTAGGGAAGGACATCATGTTTGGTAACATATCAACTCACTGCCATCAAGTCACTTCTGATTCACAGAAACCCTGTAGGACAGAGTAGAATTGCCACATAGGGTTTCCAAGGCAGTAAGTCTTTACAGAAGCAAACAGCCACATCTTTCTCCCCAGCGACTCGTGAGTTCGAACCTCCTACCTTGCAGTTAGCAGCCAAGTGCTTTAACCACTGCTCCACCAGGCCTCTTTTTGATAACATTAAAAAAAAAAAAAAAAAAAAAAAAAACCTGTTGCCGTTGAGTCAGTTCTGACTCATAGCAACCCTATAGGACACAGCAGAACTGCTCCATAGGGTTTCCAAAGAGTGGCTGGTGGATTGAAACTGCCAACTTTTTGATCAGCAGCCTGAGGTCTTAACCACTGCACCACTAGGGCTCCTTAGCAACATAGGGCCAGTGAAAATGAAGGAAACTCTACATGAGATGGATTGGTCATGAAGACGGCAGCGAACTGGTCAAAATTTCATTCTGTTATACACAAGATCATCTTGAGTCAGAGCTCACCCAATGGCAAATAACAATAACAACAACAAAATAACACTGGCTATCAATGGGTTACACAATGAAACCAAGAAAACAAATAGTGTGTGCTTATTTCATTGATAAAATAGTTTTAGGCAGAAATTTCCCTACAGCCCTGAGCTACAAATTAATAGCTTGTAACAATAGCAATAACAAAGCTATTGAGAACAAGAGGAACATTTTCCTGAGTGAAGAAAGTGATAAAAATAGCTTATCCCCAAAGTCATAGCAGGAAACCAGCATGGGGGGCTTTAATTAAGCAGAGGGTTGAAGAGAGTTCCTTTAGGGTAGTAATACAATGCATGGGTTACCTGATGGAAAGATATTTGATTAGTGACAAGGGAGTGGGTGTGTCACACCTGAGTGGCAAGGGAGAGAGCTAGATGGCAGAACTGTGAAGAATCGAGGGAATGTGTGGGAATATGTAGATTCAGAAAGGAAGCAGAATGCCATAAAAGCTTGGGTGTAAAATTCAATGATGTTGGGGTACTCTTCAACTAAGGCTCAGACAGTTCAAGAAAAAGACCAGGAGGAAATTCAGAATATACTGTTTAGACATTAAATTTTCATACAAGGAAATGAAGTAAAATTATGCATTCTTAAGCATCAAAGAAAAGACTAAGCAGAGGATGCCTCTGAGGAAGATGTCACAAGGACTGACGATCAGCAGTTCACAAGGGTATGAGGTGTTTGCCCTGCAGCTGAGGAAAGGTAGGGTGGCCACCAGGCAGGAAGACATCTCACTTTGGCAGGAACCCCTTAGGTGTTTGGAAAGCTTCTCCTGGCTTTGGGGGTAACTTTAGGTTGAACTGAAATCTCTGGGTGTTGCAAATGGTTAATGCCCTCATCTACTAACCAAAAAGTTGGAAGTTCAAGCCCACTCAGAAGCTTCTCAGAAGAAAGGTCTGGCGATCTGCTTTAAAAAAAATTAGCCATTGAAAACCCCATGGAGCACAGTTCTACTCTGACATACATGGGTTGCCATGAGTTAGAATCAACCCCAGGGCAACTGGTTTAGGTTGAAGTAGTGAGAAAAGTAGTAAAGCAGAGACTGTTTGAAGCTTAAACTAGTGTAACTGCCATAAAATGCAGTTTTAGCGGGTCTGGAATTTCATGAGGATAGGAATCTCTCTTACTCCTAGTGATATCCTCAGTACCCAATGCAGTACCTGCCCATAGCAGGCACATACTAATTACTTTTACAGGAGAATGTAATTACTCCTCCAAACCTTCTCACAGGAGCAAAAACTAGTTCTGCCTTTGCATAGCTTCTGTGCTAAATTCAGGATAGGTAGCCTGAGGAGACAGGAGGGAAGAGGTGCCACCATTAATAAAAGAAAAAGCTAAAGAAAGATACAAGAGTTTTTGAAGAAAAAAGAAAAGTCCACAGGAACTTACGTATGGGAGGAATTTTATAGATTAAATATCAGAATCATCTAAAAAAGTCTTAAAAACATATAATCCCAGTTTCATCCAAACACACTCGAATGACTATCTGACAAGGGGTCTGTAATTCTATTAGTTGCTAGGGGATTTTTCAATAGCCTATCTCTGGTTGCTGAAAATCACAGTAATGAAGATTAGTTTGACCAAAGGGTCCAATTCCTATCTGTGGTGGTTAAGGTTGTGTGTCAACTTGGATGGACTATGATTCTTAGTGGTTTGGGAGTCCTATGATGATGTGATCACTTCCATGACAAGATTTGATATAATGTGATCACCTCCATGATGGGATCTACTATGAGTAGTCAGTCAGTTGAAAGGGAGTTTCCTTGGGGATGTGGCCTTCCTTGATATAAGTGGACTTTCTGGCAAGGCTCTCGGGCATTTGCTCACTCTGGATACTGCAGCTGGCTCCTGTTCACCTGACCTCTGGTTCCTGGGACTTGAGCTAACAGCTTACCTGCCATCTTGCCTGCCAATCTTGGGATTCATTGATCTTCGTAGCCTGTGAGCAAGAGCCCTGCTGTCTGACCTGTTGATCTTGGGTTCGCCAGCCCCTGTGGCTACATGAATCAGGAGAAGCCTCCAGCCTGACCCACAGACTTGGAACATTCCAGCCTCTACAACAGCATGAGTCATTTCCTTGATATAAATCTCTCTCTATATATACACATATATCTATGTGCATTAATGGTTTTGTTCCTCTAGAGAACCCAGCCTAAGACGCCATCTAATGGAAGAATCCAACCTAGTCTTGAGGAGCCCTAAGGATAAGGAGCTGTTTCCATTATGAGACACTAAAATTGCTTACGCTGTGACCAAAAGTGCATTGTGGGAACGGACATCTTGGTCCAAGTTCTGCTCTTACTATCGGCACCCAATCAGTCTGCTGACTCTTCTATGTAACAGCCCTTCAAATATGTCTCTCCTGCTTCTGTCTGATTGTGGCAACAGGAAGTGATCTTTAACAGAGCTATCTGGCTGGGACAGCCTACAGTAATGTGGTAAACAATTAAGTGACTTTGCAATTGATTATTCTTATTCTTGGGATGAAGGACTGTACCCTACTTTAATGAACACAAAAGAAGGAGCCTCTAAGGAAAACAGGGACATAAACAAGCCATCCTATCTGTTAAAATACTGAACTTGCAAAAGTAAACAGATTTAAGATTAAGTTTTCTTTGTTAGTTTTTTTTTTTTTTTTGTGCTGTTGGTTTTGCTTCTGATGAATGTGCTCGACCACTGTCTTTGTGAACTCTTTGGAGGTCGGCAGCTTCTGAAGGCTCTCCTCTCCTGCCTTCTTCCCTAGTGGTCATGGATGATTGAAGTCTCTCAGAATTATTCCCAAAGATGCTTTGGTTACTGGTCAAAAAAGAACAGCAGTTCCTCTCATGGTACATTTATTGAGAATTTGAGAGTAATCAAATGGATCATGAACAGTAATCAGTTCTAATTTAAAGTGAATTGAACAGGCCAAATGCTGTATTTGCCTGAAATGTTATCCTTCAGAATCCCTTCCTGTGGTTTGACTTTATTGCACTAAAACCATATCACCCTCTGGTTGAGTCTAAGCCACTCTACTTCCTAAATATGACATAGCAAATATTTCTTTGCTTTAAAATTAAATTTAATTAAAGTTAGTTTTCATTTCCTTTCTTTTTCTTTTTAGGAATTGTACACTGCCTTTACCCACTGCCTTCAAGTTGATTCCGAATCATACCGATCCAACAGGACACAGTAGAACTTATCCAACGGGTTTCCAAGGCTGTAAACCTTCATGGAAGCTGATTGCCACATCTTTCTCCCGAGAAGCAGCTGGTGGGTTCAACCCACCCACCTTTCAGTTAGCAGATGAGCACTTAACTACTGCTCCACAAGGGCTCCTATACCACACTTAAGGCAGTAATTTTCAGACTTTGATTTAAAAAGAGAAAACAAATAAAATATTTTATGGAACTCTAGAATAAGGAGCCCTGGCGGCACGATGATTAAGCACTTGGCTGTTAATCCAAAGGTTGGTGGTTAGAACCCACTCAGTGACTCCCGGGGGAGATCTGGTGATCTGCTCCAGTAAAGAGGACAACCTAGAAAACCCTGTGAGGCTGCTCTGCTCTGTCCCATGGGTCACTATGAGTCAAAATTGACTGGATGGCACCTAACAGCACCACTATATATGCAAGTTTAAAGGTGAAGCTTTTCCTTCAAATTCCCCCTTACGTAATTCCACAGCCCTAATTATCTATATAGAACCCTAGGATATGCTATGCAGGCAATGCAATTGTGAGTCCATTGCTTTAAGGCAATAGGGTCTTTAGTATGATTGGAAACCAGTATTTGTATTCCCTGGTATAGAAATTCCAGTTCGAGAGTAAAAGCGAAGGCTTACTCAGAACTTTCACTTCTTTTTACCTTCCTGCGTGCAGTAAATAGCCTTTAACAACAATTAAAAAAAAATTATTATTTTAATTTTTAAGTATTTATTTGTAGAATACTCATCTATGGCTAAAACTAAGTGACTGACTGAAACTAATTTAACAATTATCTTCAGAAAATCATTGTAGACTTATGTTTTCTTACAATTTTTATCATCAAATACAACTCATAATTCTTTTCTTCTCAAAAAATCTGTTGAACCTTGATAAAATCCATCTTTCTGAGTGAGGATGTGCTCAGTTTGCCAAATGGCAATAGTTGACATTCAAAGAAAAAAGTAAACCTAAAGTGAAATAAATAATTTAACTTGAAATGAGGCAATTATGTTTGAAAACGTTGTTGTTGTTAGATGTCTTCGAGTAGGTTCCAACTCATAACGACCCTATATACAACAGAAGGAAAGACTGCCTGGTCCTGCGTCATCCTCACAATCGTTGTTATGCTTGAGCCCATTGTTGCAGCCACTGTGTCAATCCATCTCGTTGAGGGTCTTCCTCTTTTTCAGTGACCCTCTACTTTACCAAGCATGATGTCCTACTCCAGGGACTGGTCCCTCCTGACAACATGTCCAAAGTATATGAGACAAAGTCTCACCAACCTTGCTTCTAAGGAGCATTCTGGTTGTACTTCTTCCAATTAAAAAAAAAAAAAATGTTAAAAACACTATTATCAGTAAATAATTATTTTTTTTGTAACTGTGGACTAAAATAAGTAACCAGAAAAAGATGATGGAAAAGATACTCCCAGATTTCTACTTGCATTACACTTGTACAAAGATGTAAAATTATTTGACATTCTCCCAGGTATTAGTGCAATTAACCAAACAGCAGATGCCCCTCTTGATGGAGTCTTGCCCATATATTGAGTGAGAAAGACACAATAATTGATTTGATCCAGATGTCCATAGGAAGTAATTGAGATCTTCTGAAATGGTAAAGTTTCTGAAGAAATATGAAAAGGATACTAACCTCTCTCTCCTGCCTCCTCCAAAAAAAGATTTAAATTCATGGGAAATAAATTCAAGCAGAGCATACATAGTGCTTTATAAACTATGTGATTTAAAAATGTACATAAAATATTTTCAGAAGGGATGAGTTAAAACTAATTTCATAACTATACTTTGTGTTATCAAACAGCTGATTAGCCTAAGGTTGTAACACTATTTCTTCAGTCTACATCATTTCCTGGGCACAGTCAGACCCAAAATTATAATAAATATGTTATAATATAGTTCTAATTTTCCAGAACTTTAGCTTTCATTCATTCCCAATCTATAAGATATCTTATAACAATTCCTATGCAGCTTCTTGTTCTATCAGGACTATGAAATTACGCTCAGTTGTTCCAAAGAAGTCTAAAATCCACAAGCCTGGCATCGTTGTCATACGTGGTCAATCCTATGTCAGAGAGCACTATTGTTTTGTTTTTAAAAAAAAATGAGCACAGCTAGGAGAAACAGAAAGGAAATTAATAATAAGCTTGCAGGGTAATTTGACAATCAGCAGGAAGCCTGGAGAACCAGATTTAAGGATCCAGATCCAGAAAGATGGTTAGCTACAGCAAAACTGAAGTTCCCACACAAGGAGAGCCTGCATAGTGTACAGTTGCTGCCAGCCCTAGACCACCACCTCTGCTGTCATGGACCATCAATGCTGCCACCACAAGTGGAATGAATTCTAAGTAGTCCCTGCTTCCCATTACATATGCAGAGACCCAAGTAAGGAGATTCAAGCTTAGGTCCTCTGGCCTTACCAGACATTGCAGTGTCTGCTCTTTTCTGCTTTTGTAGGGATGGCAGATTCAGGAAGGGAGTTGCGATACTGGGCACCAAAGAAATAAAGAGTGCTCATTAACTGTGTCATCCCATTTCTACATCGCACCAGCCCCAATGGCGGCTGTCTGTCTCTTAAATTCTGCTGCTGTGTCATGGAAGAAGAGATAGCATCACTGACTAAGATTTTATTGTTCTGTGTAAGAATGCGCCTTAGAAGCAAGGATGGAGAGACTACATCTCACATACTTTTCACATGTCATCAGGAGGGACGAGTCCCTGGAGAAGGACATCATGCTTGGTAAAGTAGAGAGTCTGTGAAAAAGAGGAAGACCCTCAACGAGATGGACTGACACAGTGGCTGCAACTATTATAAAATAATAGGGGCATATAAATGAGCAAAGAGAAAGGATAGTACCCAACATCCATCCATCCAGAGAGAAAAGCTTAAAGTTTTGTTATATATCTCAAGTTTTTTTTCTTTAAAGCTCTTTTAAATAAAAATGGGATATTATATACGTATATGTATATATGAATTTTGTATGTGTGTGTATATACATACATATACATGTACATACAAACATAAACACACAGTTGGATAACTTGAGTATTTCAATATATCTTAACCTTTCGTATCTTTACAGTTTTCCTGCACTATGTTTAACTACTTGCATTAATTCCATTATATTGCTATGCCAACATTTAACAAATCCTCTCCTACTATCACCATTTAGGGATACATCCTCATATTTTTTCCTGTTATAAACAAGCCTGCAAAGAACATCCTTATAAAAAATCTATAACTAAGCTCTTAAAGATAACTTTTTAGGCATGCATGATTGCAAGATCAAAGTGGGATCTCTAACTGCCTTTTATATGAAAACAAAAGTTCTAGATTATTTACTTCTGACAGAGAGAGCATCCTGCAGTTAACAACTGCTGACTTATAATTGGATCCATTCAAGTCGTGCTTTTATAAACTATAAACATATGTTTACAAGACTCGAGTCTGAAGTTGCTTCCTTTCTTGGCAGTGTCTGATAAAGACAAGGCTCATCCAGAATGTGAACTATTGGTAGCCAATCATGAGACTATTGGAGTGGAGTCCAGTCATTAGCCAGCATATTTAGGACTGGAAAATGTCCTTCACCACTACTTCCCCTTTCTCAATTGTTAATGTCAAAATCTTACTTACCCTTCAAAAGACAACTAATGTACTGTCACCCACAAGAAGCTGCTTCTTTACCTGGAAGCGATCTCTCCTTGGTTTACGTCTCCTTAACATTTTTCTATCATCTTCCCCGAAGACTTTGCTTTGACAGTGTAGTCAATCTATGCCTGTGTCTTCCATGCTCTCATCTCCCATCCCGTCCTCAACCAAGAAAGACATTCTTTTTTCCTAGTTTTTCACCTGCCTCTGACAGTTCTTTCTTTCATCTATTATTCTTTCTTAATTAACCTTGAAAAGGATGTTTTCTTCATTATAAATCTAATATGTACTGAAATTTTAAAAGGTACAATTACAGAAAAGGTATAAATTAGAAGGTGAACATCCTGTTATTCAACCCTTTACCTCTGATCCTTAAATGCTTTTGAATGCTTTTGTTCCCCAGAATTTCTTCCTTGAACCCCCATCTTCTCTCAGTCTATGCACATCTCCCCAGTCAATACAACTCACAATCTATAGTCAACTACTGATACGGAAGTGATCCAAGCCTCTCTCTTAATCTTAGAACACTTCCTTCCAAACGCCGATGGAATCCCTTTACCGAAAGGATCTCTTCATTCAGTGCCTCTGCCTTCGTTTTTACTGATCTGTTTCCTGGGACCCCAACAGGTTGACCAGCACTTTCCAGTCACGCATCCACCCACATTCATATCCTGTAGGAAGTACAAACACATTCGTCTCTGAGTTCCTAGCATGTCCTGAGATTCTTTCTCAGTGCACATACCTGCTCTGGATTTATTGACAGTGGCCTGAGGGATGGAATGTACAGATTAGCTCGTCTTAGGTCACCTGCTTTCCCAGTATGATAAAGGGCAGAGCTGGTTCCTTCAAAACACACTATGACCCTGGAGTAAGAGATTGTTCGTCAAAAGAAATGAGGGTCCTGCTATCAAAAGGGATAGAAAGTGGATGCTGGCAGAAAACAACAGGTGTGCACTACTGCACTCTCTCCTCGCCCCTGCCTTTGTCCAGGCTTCCTTCATCCTTTGCCAGAACATTCAAATTATTTCTGAGCTCGTCCACTATCTTGCCTAGAATGTCTCCTTCCTTTGATATTCTCCATGCCTTCATACCAGAGAAGTGGTTTTATAAAACAGACATGATCACGTCATTTCTATTTAAAGCATTTCAATGCATATCTGTGGCACTTACACATATTTGAATCCCTAAGCATAGTCTAAGGAGCCCCGGTGGTACAGCGATTAAGTGTTTGGTTGCTAACCTAAAGGTGGGTGGTTTGAATCCACCAGCCGCTCCATGGGAGCAAGACCTGGTGTGTGCTTCCGTAAAGACTACAGCCAAGAAAACCCTATGGGGCAGTTTTACTCCGTCATATGGTGTCACTACAGGTCAAAATCGACTCCAGGGCACCTAACAACAACAAGCATAATCTACAGATCATTTCTTCTTTTTCTCAGGCGCTGTCTCTAATCACAGCCCATCTTGTAGGTAAATTAGATTGTTCAGTTTTGCCTGAAACAGGATCGATAGCTTGTATTTCCTTGCCTTAGCTTAAGCTGTTCTCTTAGCTGCAGTATGATTTGTACTACATAGTTTTTCCTGACCCTTATCTGTACTCAGAAGCCCTGGTGGTGTAGTGGTTAAGAGCTCAGCTGCTAACCAAAAGGCTGGCAGTTCAAATCCACCAGGTGCTACTTGGACACTCTGTGGGGCAGTTCTATTCTTTTCTATAGGGTTGCTATGAGTTGGAATCAACCTGATGCCAATGAGTTTCAGGTTTTGTCTCCACTACCCTATCTCTTCCTTTGGCAGATGCAATTGCTTTGAATCTGTATTTTCTTGGCACATGACAAAAATCTCCACTAAGGTACTGATCACAATAATTTGCAGGAATTTATGTTTACACTGCATTCTCTCTTGGTTAACTGTGAGTTGCTTGAGGCCAGGATTAGTCTTCTTAGCTTTATAACCCAGGAAGTCTGAGAAAGTGCACTGCATAAAGTGGAAACTCGATAAGCATTTGTTACATTGGATTTTTGTACACTTAGCAACAGAAACATTTCAGAGTTGTTCATATTCTTTTTGTTAATCCAATCAACTTCAATCATACAACAAAGCTGTGCCAAGGAGATATAAGTTATTCCAGTGTCTCTGTTGTATAAAAACATCACAGCTTTGTGTTGGTCAAATTTACTGTGGGAAATAATTTATAGAACAAGCACAGAAAAAGATAAAGGATAGAATTTTTATAGTCTCTTTCCTTCTAATCAAACATTTGTATTGAACATGTAAGCACAATGTACAATGCTAGATTTAAGATGTTATTGGTGTTTTATATGAACATGATAATGGTGAGATCCTCTTCTCTGAAAAATCAAGGGCTGTCTATAGCAGTCCATGATGAAAGGCCAAGGAGAAAACATCTCTGAGATTGGAAATGATGATTTCTCTGCGCACAGACCATACAATTCCGAGTTGCAATGCACTCCATTAATTAAACAAGTCTGCATGCCCATAATTTAATTTGCTGAAAGAATTCACGAGAGGGATGGGAAACTGTGTTCCCCTGCTTCCCATAAATGTAATTGACATAATGGAGAGCATTCTTCTCTTTTGAGTCACAATGCCTTACAGTAATACCTGCTTCACGTGTTAGCAAGCTCTCTGAGTTGCACAGAGAAATAATTTTCTAAGTGCCATTCACCTTTATGTACATAGCTATCCTATGGCATCAGAGACGTCAGGAACAAAGGAAATAAAAATGACTTCAGTGAACTTGGTGGGTGGAAATGGCAAAACCTGAATCAAATAATAATCCACATTAATACATACTACATGTTTCCTTCTCATTCTGGGTATTTTCAATCAAGCTTTGCAAAATGTGAAATAGAAAGCAGAAAAAAAAAATCTTAGGCTGAAACGTGAAATATATGGCATGTTACGTTGCTTAGTAGTTTACAAAGCATTCACTTATTTGACTTTTTACAAATCAGATTTGTGAATGGGACATTTTTCATTGTCATCACCACTGTTCCCCGTTTACAAATGAAGTCACAGAAAACTTGAAGGAGGCAGTAATTTGACCAGACTCATATTGGTAACAAGGGGTAGAATTCAAACTTGAACTCAGGTCTTTCTATTCCTAATGCTATGCTTTTTCCTCTCTATAATTTTCTGATTGTTTCAGCACTTACATTAGGTCATCATCATACTAGATGCTCAGCAATTATCTGCCCAATGAATGGATACAATACAACATAAAGTGTAGCTTTTATCATGTCACTTATTTTTACAAAAAGTGTAATGTCTTCCTATTGCTGACCACTACAAAATCAAATGCCCTTGTTCTGACTTTCAATCTCCCCCAAGATTGCAGGCCCACATCTTTATACTTTTCTCAGTTAATTTTACAAACGATGTTTTTAGCCCTCTGAGATAAAATATCCCATAAAATAGGAAACATGGATCTTTTATTTTCTGAATGCACCTTGCATCTCTTGCTCTACCGAAGTTTAATTTCATTCTGTTTCTCTCATTTCCCTTCCTGTTGGTCTTTTTTTCTTTTTCCAGTTAATTATTTGGAGCCATTTTAGATTTCAAATGCAATTCCTTTCCTTTCTTCCCTTCCTGGGCTGCACTGTTCACAATCATAAAGAAAAATAACCACGGAGCTAATAAATGCCATTTTTAACACATTATATAAAGTATTTGTAAAGCAGTAAGCAATGCTCAAGTATCCTTAGAATTGGCTATTTAAGACTTTAATATTTGCTGCTGAGAAAAATAGTACTTTGAAAGCTTTCATTTTATACCTAAGCTATAGAAATGTCAGCACCTACTGCTAGGTTGTGAGCATTTACAAGTGAATGAAACAAATTAAATGGCAAACTCCTACCAGTGTTTAAAACATAATATTTTAGTAGCTGTTTTATTTATCAAATAAAAATAGAACACCAAGTAACTTCTCAATAAACTAAGCCTTTATGATTCTTTTAACCAACTTGGTTAAAAATTCCATTACATATAGAAGGAAATAGATCTCATATTTTTTGTTAATTTAGCACATACTTATCAACTCTCAAAGGCTTTATACCAAGGTCTATGAGAACCACAAAGATGATGTATCTATATCTTTGTGTCTGTATCTATATTTAGTATATCCTTCCTTCCAAGAAGATTATTTTTCAAATGTCAACTTTAGAGTTTTCCATTCACAATAATTCTTTTGTTTCTCTTCTGAACTTTTATTCTTTGCCAGGCTGCTACCTCAGGGAAGGAATGGTATAGCAAACAAGAGTTAACTCCTAGTACTGTTTGAAAGAAAAGTATCAAAAGCATGGTCTTTTGATAGCATATTAACACTGTCAACATAAGATTTATGCACTTTGCTATAGATAGAGAAGAATGCTCACTGAAATAGAGGCAATTTCCCACTCTGGGCTGGGAGCTGAGGAGAGACTGTTAAGAGAGCAGTATGGGATTATGGGGCCGGGGGTTGGTCTTTGAGTCTTTGAGACAAGTTCTCCTCCTGTTTCCACCTCCTTTCTGCATCTCCATGAATTGCTTCAAAGGGAGAGATACCAGAATGTAAAAAAGTTTAAGAATGTGAAAGTTTTAAATAACCATGTTCCACTTCCCAACTGGAGATGGAAGAAAATAAAAAACAATCTGATAGAGCTCTCTGAAATTCCATGGCATGGAACCCCAAGGGGGCTGAATGTGGTGCTGAGGCAAAGAAAGCTGGAAATTGCCCCACAAAACTCACTGGTATCCCAGGGAGCACCTGGAAAGCAGAAGTGCTTCCCATGTCCCTTAGGAAGGGCGTACACATTATCAGAAAAAGAGGAAACAGACTCGGTGAAGTCATGGGGTCAGGATGAGAAACTGTGGTTGCAGATGACACTGTGGGCCATAGGCTGGATTTCATATGAGAACAAGAAAATCTTAGTGGGTGCTCACAAGTGGCAAACAGGGCAGTGCTATCTCTGAGGATGCCAGTGTGGGCCAGATAACCAGGACAAGACAATCACTCCTTTACACAGTAACTGTAAAACTTTCTCTAAAACAAATCTCCAGAATTGTGCATCAATCCCTGGGAGAAAGGAGGATTCTATTGAGACAGTCCAGAATGAACTACATACAATTTCTGCCATTGGGGGAATCAAGAGCAACAGAGATAAGCTTGAATCATGAAAAGTTGTATGCCCATGTTTTGACCTGAAAATATTATACCTGATCTAGGTATACCCACTCTAAATTGTAGTAATAGATGATAAATAATAAAGTTCTTCAAGGATAGATGCCAAAGATTAAGAATAGTTTAAAGCACAAAATAAAAAGTTAGGTGAATGTGAAGGCTTACCAAAAAAGTTAAATTTTTAGGAAAAACTTCAATGGAGTTTGAATGCTATATTACAGTGATTGGGCTTTTATGCCACTAGAATAATAAGAAGCTACTGTAGATTGTTGAGTTTGAAGTGACAAGATCATACCTATGATTTAGGTTAATTTCAAAAAAGTGTGAATTATAGATTTGAGTGGGATTTAGAGATAAGAATGTTAGTTAAGAGGTTATATATAGTTTGTCTAGACAAGAGATAATAAGACAGTAAAAGTAAAATATTAAAGATATCTCAAAGGTGGAATTAACAAGATCTAGATTTCACTGGTGATCAATTATGGGGAGGAGAAGTTGTCAAAAACAACCCAGACTGTTAACCACTGTCATAGGGCAATAAGTGTACTGTTCAATGAGAAACTATTTTGTTCTGTAAACCTTCATCTAAAGTGAGAATAGCAGCACAACTGGAAAAATGTAATTGATGTCACTGAACTGTACATGTAGAAATTTTTGAAACGGGTATATCTTTGGCTATGTATATTTTCACCAAAAAAAAAAAAAAAAAAAGGTCTTCCAAGGTCAAGAAGGGAGAGTGTTGACATGTCAAGGGGTTGTTAAGCAATGTCATAAAACAATATGTGTACTGACTATTTAATGAGAAACTATTTGTTCCGTAAACCTTCATCTAAAGTACAATAAAAAAAATTTTTTAAAAACCCAGAGATTTCAAACATGGTTTACTGCAATGCTAGGGGTGCATGAACAGGATTAATGAAGGAGAGGAATTGGTAGTGGGTAAAAGCATGATACTGCACATTTTTAGTTTTACGTGGTGGATGGACATCTAAGATGACAGGTCAGATATAAATCAACAGGGAGAACATCTAATAAAGGTACTGGCTGAAGATCAGGAAGTAGTTAGGATTGCTGAATGTAAAAGTATAGGAAAAGAAACAAAACATGCCTATGTGTAGGAAGCAAGAAAAGACAGAAAAGGGAGAGATGGGTGCTTGCTTCAGCAGCACATATACTAAAATTAGAATGATACAGGGAAGATTAGCCTAGCCCCTGCGCAAGGATGACACGCAAATACGTGAAGTGTTCCATTTTTTTTTTTTTTTTTGTAGGTTATTCACTAACTAGATAGTAGACAAGAATTATCTTAGGTGAAGGGAAGAGCAGCACACACTAAAGGGGAAGTCAGCACAGCAGGACTAAACCAAAGCTAAGAAGTTTCCTGAATTCAAGCAAACACTTGGAGGGACAGAGTAGCAGGGGTAGGGGTCTGGGGACCATGCTTTCAGGGGACATCTAGGTCAAATGGCATAACAAAGTTTATTAAGAAAATGTTCTGCATCCTACTTTGGTGAGTGGCATCTGGGGTCTTAAAAGCTAGCAAGCAGCCATCTAATACACATCAATTGGTTCCAACTACCTGGAGTAAAGGAGAATGAAGAACACCAAAGACACAAGGAAAATATTGGCTGAAGAGACAGAAAGGGCCACATAGACCAAAAGAACTGGATGATGTCCAGCTACCACCAATGACCGCCCTGACAGGGAACACAACAGAGAGTCCCTGATTGAGTAGGGAAAGGGAGGGGTGCAGAACTCAAATTCTCGTAAAAAGACCAGACTTAATGGTCTGACTGAGACTGCAGGAACTCCAGAAAGCATGGCCCCCAGACTCTCTGTCAACCCAGAACTAAAACAATTCCAGAGGCCAACTCTTCAGACAAAGATTGGACTGGACTGTGGGACAAAAAATGATACTCGTGAAGAGTGTACTTTTTAGCTCAGGTAGATACGTGAGACTAAATTGGCAGCTTCTGTCTGGAGGTGAGATGAGAAGGCAGAGAGGATCAGGAGCTGGTTGAATGGACATGGGAAATTAGGGGTGGAAAGGAGGAGTGTGTTGTCACAGTATGGGGAGAGCAATTAAAGTCACATAACAATGTGTGTATAAATTTTTGTATGAGAGACTAACTTGAATTGTAAACTGTCACTTAAACTACAACAATTTAAAAAAAAAGGGAGAGATGGGAAAGGATAGGTAGGAGAGAAGCAGAATGTGCCAATGCCACGGAAATCCGGGAAAATCATCTCTAATGATTGTTGGGAAGTAAGTCAAATAGTGAATGTGACTCATTACTAGTACGTTGGTACATAGACTTACAGAAGTTTGCTACTGTCTTAAGAGCAATTAACCCTATGATGACAATGGCATTGAAGTATGCGTGTTCTTCCTGGATCTTCCGTAAAGACTAAAGCTTTTTTTTTTTTTTTAATTACAATTTTTATGCATAGCATCATATTCTGAAATTTTTATTTTCTAAATTGTTTTCCATTTGAAAGAGACTAAATAAAGGTTCTGACTGAGAGGTAGTTGTGAGAATTCCCACATCTTTTTACAGGAAGTTATTTTAGTCAAATGGGTTGAGAATCAAGTTTCCAGTTGGAGCGAATAACAAAGACATGCAAATTGAGGATACAGCTATACAGTACTCTCATGCCAGTAAAGAAAGAAAAATTTTGAGTCATCTGGATATTAGCATTAAATATTTGAATATGTAAAAATGTTCAGCCAGAAACAAAACAAAACAGAACTTTGGTGTTAACCAAATTTTTATATAACTTAGTGACCTTCATGGGGTAAAGACATGATCATGACGGCAGAGATTGCTCTCGGTTCATCCAAATCCATGTCTCCTGCTAATGCAAACATAGCTAGGCTGTACATTTCGGGGTGCTATGCAGTTAGTTGTGGCCATAGGATTGAGCTGTAGTCAAGGAATGACCATGGCATATTAGAAGCTAAAAGTGGCGGAGCGCCTATCCATCTGATTCCCTAGAGAATAGCTCACCTACCATAGATCTGGAGCCACTTGGTATAATTATTTGAGTAGAAATTAAATTCTTATCGTATTTGAACCATTACGCAGCTTGAGATTGATTTTTTAAGCAGCTTGTGTTACCCTCAAATTATACATCCTCCATCTCGTGTTGCTGTTGTTGTTAGTTACCACTGAGTTGATTCTGACTCATGACAAGCCCATGTGTGCAGAGTAGAACTGCTCCATAGGGTTTTCACGCCTATGACCTTTCAGAAGCAGATCATCAGGGCTGTCTTCTGAGGTGCCTCTGACGGGGTTCAAAATGGCAAACTTTCTTTTAGTGTTGAGTGCTTAACCTTTGGCTCTTCCTTCCTTTCTTCCTTGCTTCCTTCATTCCCTCCTTTCTTCTTTCTTTCTCTCTTTCTCCATTTTATTATGATCCCCTCCTACACACTTGCCAATAGTCTCCAAGCTGAAATCAGGAGCTGAGGATCTAGACTACTTTTCTTATACCCCATTGCCAAGCACCTTTATCCCTGATGACTGTTTATTTCTGTCTTGCTTGCTTTCAGGCTGTGAATCGACATGCACTGACACGTTGCCCCAAAGCCCACGCTCTTCTAAATAACTAATCTGGGACGATGTCCGCCAACATATCTAGCTTCAAAAATGCTGGCCATCCTTTACTACTCTTTCATTATACCCATTTTATTTATGTAACCCGCTTACGTATACAGGCAGTCCCCAAATTACGAATGCATTCTGCTCCTAAATCTGTCTTTAAATCGCATTTGTACATAAGTCAACAGTTGTGTATGACTAACGTCAGTTAGTCAAATGTTTGTCTTAGTACATGGTATCAAGTGTAACTTTTTATGCATAAAAACATTAAAGAAATACGCACCCAGCTCGGTCAGTGCCTTGGGGTCCACCACCCCTGCAGCAGCAGCCCCTGCTCTTTCCTCTTTTCCCTTTCTGGCCTGGTGAAAGAACAGGAAGTGAAGACAGTGACCCACCACAGACCGTCCCACGGGCCCTGTTAGCCCTGAGACCCTGACCAAAGCATCCCTTGGAACACCTGGAGCTATCGCCACCTGAGGTGCAGGGCCAGCAGAATGAAGGGTCAGCCCCTGCTTAGGTGTGATAGGCCAGAGGGACAGGGGCGGAGGTGAAGGGGCTGGCTGGGCCGAAGATCAGGGGTCAGGACTGAGGGCCAGAGGCCAGGGAGTAAAGTGGGTGGGGTGGGCCAGGCCAGGTGCCACCAGGCACAAAGCTTCCCTTAAAACTGAAGTATTGATGCACATTGCAAAGTAGCACCTGTTTGTCATTACGAACCATTGTATGTACCTCGAGTTTTTAACATAATAGACTTTATGGAGGTTGGCTCATAACTACGGACTGTACGTAAGTCGGATGTTGGCAACCCGGGAACTGCCTGTACACATCCAATACTTTGTCTTCACTTAAGAGTTCTTGGATACATTATAACCCGACATTCTCTTCTCCAGCCACAGCTTCCTGCTCACTCCCTACATGCACTACGTCTGTACTGAACTAAACGGTATCACCATTTCCTTGGCCTCTCTCATTTTCTTAGCTGACAAAACTTGTTCTGACATACAATTCCTACAGTTGTTGTTGCTGTTGTTAGTTGCCGTGGATTAAAAGTCATGGCGCCCCCACATGTGAAGAGTGTTGTTGTTGTCAGGTGTCATCCAGCTGGTTCTGACTCATAGCGACCCGACCCTGTGTACAACAGAACAAAACACTGCCTGGTCCTGTGCCATCTTCACAATCATTGTTATGCTTGAGCCCACTGTTGCAGCCACTGTGTCAATCCATCTCATTGAGAGTCTTCCTCTTTTTCACTCTCTACTTTACCAGGCATGATGTCCTTCTCCAGGGACTGATCCCTCCTGATAACATGTCCAAAGTATTGGAGACACAGTCTCACCATCTTTGCTTCTAAGGAGCATTCTGGTTGTACTGGCCACAAAAACGGGCTCAAGCGTAACGACGACGGTGAGGATGGTGAAGGACCGGACAGTGTTTTGTTCTGTTGTGCACAGGGTTGCTACGAGTTGGAACTGACTCGACGCCACCTAACAACACAACAACAGGTAGCAGGAACTTACACACAGTTTTATAAGATCGTCCCTGCTGGAATTAAACAAGTCTAAATATTTTTGGTTACTACGTCATTCTGTTCAAAACTCATATTCCCAAGAATTTGTTAGTGCAGGGTAAGAGCAGAAATGGAGACCCACAACCATGTGTTCAAATAGTTAACAGTTATAACCTTCTATCAAATTATTAAATGAAATAATTTCTATTCTCTTACTTTGACAAATACTACTTTATATTGAGAAATATATGTAAAAACAGGATTTTTGTTTAACTGAAGGTTGGCAAGACATAAATGACGACTGGATTGGATCATTGTTAAACATGTTTAGATGAATAATATTAAGACATATGAAATTCACAGATTATATTTTCAATCCATATAAATCTTCTTTTTAGCAAAATTAATAATTATGGAGTTATAATCATACTTTTCACATAATTTGATTTCTACTGAGAGAAAAGACTTAAAAATAAAAATGTAACTATTCAAATCTTAAAAAATTCAAAGCATATTTTCATCAAAATTTTAAATTGAAGTGTATGTAAATTTTAAAAATTAAAATGATATTTTTATATATTTAAATGTGGTTATCTTCAAGGGCATTCAGAATTATCTTTTAAAATTGAAAGGCAAACTGTAAATTACAATGAATGAATGCCACATATTGTATCTAAATTATTTAAATAAAGTTAAATTTTATTCACTTAAAATAATAAAATCTTATCAAATAATTTTGACAAGAACAAAACTACAGGCAGTCCCTGTGTTATGAACATCCTACTCACGCTGAACCCATAGTTACAAACCAACTCGCTTAAAGCCTATTATATTACAAATTTGAGGTATGTACATTGGTTCATAATAACAAATGTGCACTACTTTGCAACTCATATCAAGATATCAGTTTTGTGGGAAGCTTTGTGGTTGGCAGCATCTGACCCAGCCAACCTCCCCTGCCCCAGACCCTCACCCCATCAGTCTTGGCTGCTGCCCCTAGCCCAGCCCACCCCCTGGCCTCTGCTCCCCAGCCTGGCTCACCCCTCAGCCTGGTTTGACCGCTCAACCCTCGAGTCCTCAGTCCTGGCCTCTGACTTTCTGCCCCTGTCCCTCCAGCCCACTGCCCCTTGGCTGAGGACGACCCTTCATCCTGCTGGCCCTGCACATCAGGGGGTGACAGCTCCGGGTGTTCCGAGGGACCCTTCAGTCAGGGTCTCAGAGCTCACTGGGTTTGCAGGGCACTCTATGGTGGGCCACGGTCTTCCTTTCCTGTCCTTTCACCAGGCCCGGAAGGGGGAGGAGGAAGGAGCAGGGGTAGCTGCTATTGCAGGGGAGGCGGGCCCCAAGACCCAAAAGGGACTGGTAATGTGTTTCTTTAATGTTTTCTACGCATAGAAATGTACAGTAGATACTATGTACTAAGACAAACACTTGACTCACTGACATTAGATACAACCCGTACCTAACTATTACAACTTACATACAAATTCGACTTAAAGACAGATTGAGGAAAGGAACTCATTCCTAATCCAGGGACTGCCTGTACTTACAATTTTAGAATTCAAATTACCAATATTGAGAATTCAATATTACATCTCCCACTTGGTGAATAACAGATCTACATGTATATACATTTAAGTAGCAGAAATTATTTAAAGTTACAAATGCTTCTCAATTTCCAGGTGCAAATACACACACACACAACCATGCTCATTTGTGGACATCTCAGAACCCTGAACTGGAACACAAAGAGAACCAAGAAAATGAAAATCCAGTATTAATGGCGAACAATAACTCAGTGTCCACATTCTAACATTGTGTGTATCTCTATCATCTGCGGTGGCATAATCCACATACCTTTATGACAGCTAGCTTTCATTTCAAGGATGCAGGGCAAGTGATGTGGAGAAGAGTTGCCATGAGGCCTGGGTGGCATTAGCTAGCAGAGTGGATGTTACAGTACTACATCCCCCAAAGCCACAACTGGACCAATAAATGGAGAAAATATTGAAGTTGTCAAGGATTTCATTTTATTTGGATCCACAATCAACGCCCATGGAAGCATCAGTCAAGAAATCAAACGACGTATTGTATTGAGCAAATCTGTCGTGAAAGACCTCTCAAATGTTAAAAAGCAAAAATGTTACTTTGCAGACGAAGGTGCGCCTGACTTAAGCCATGATATTTTTTCAACTGCTTCATATGCATGTGAAAGCTGGGCAATGAATAATGAATGTCTTTGAATTATGGTGTTGGCAAAGAATATTGAATGGACCGTGGACTGCCAGAGAACAAACAAATCTGTCTTGGAAGAAGTGCAGCCAGAACACTCCTTAGAAATGAGGATGGGAAGACTTCATCTCATGTACTTTGGACATGTTTTCAGGAGAGATCACAGGGCCCAGGGTAGCAAAATTCATGCCTGAAAGTAAGAGTGCTCCTGGTTGGGTGGTCCCTGAAACGAAAATTAGGATGCACTGATGAAATAAGGAAATCGATACAGGTCAAGCAAAAATACATGAAGAAAGAATTGGCCAGTTGGGTAAATGTGGCTTAAGTCATTTCTGAAATGGATATAGATGTATTCATTTGAATTTGACAACATGGAGGTCACTAGCGATCTTAACAAGGTCAATTTCACTCAACTGACAGACATCTGGTTGAAGTGCAACGAACAGTGAATGGGAAGTGAGGAATAGAGACAGTGAGGGTTAATAAATCTCTTGAGAAACTATGTTGTGAATGCTGAGTAGAGAAACAGTTAAGAAGGATATAGGATATGAGTAGAATTACTTTTGTAAAATAAGAGATGCTAAAGCAATTTATTATGCTGAAGGAAATAGTCTAGCACAGAGGGAAAGATAGATGATTCAGGATGTAAAAAGGGTAATTGAAAAAGCAGGCACTGAACAGAGAGTAGAGGTGGAAGCTAGGGGACCAGTGTAAGGGTTGACCCTCAGTATCAGAGAAAATGTGTTGATTCTCAATATCAGAGAATGCCAACTGGGTAACACTATAGAAATCCATCAGAGATTATTGAGTGAACTAGGATTTCGCACATAGTCAATCAATTATCCAAATTTAAACACATTTTAAAAGTTTCTCCTCCAAAAGATTGTTACAATTTCAGGATATTAGGACCAAAGTCATTGAAAGGTAACACAACTCAAGACACATATGACGAGTTTCAAAAAAAAATTGTATCACCCATAGACAAATACCAGCACATGATACACCTGATCTTCCAAATGGTAGACAGGACTCATGAACAAGAATATGAGGAGAGTGGCGCTCTTAATAGAAATGAGAAGGCAAGTTGGAATAGGTGCAATCTTCTTCAGAAACGCTGAGTTAGAAGTGATGATGAGATATCCAAACACAGGTGCCTTCGGGCAACTGAGAGTTTTAGTCCAAGTGAGAATTTGAGAGTAGATAAAGGGATTCGGGAGTAATCAGCAAGCAATCTGAATCTCCTAATTTAGTACATTAAAAAAAAAAAAGGAAATGGAATACTTTAATACTGAATGTATACTGTGAACACTTTATAGCAAAACAAATGTTTTTTTCCTATAAATACATACTTACATATTTCCTTAATTCTACATTAGAAACAATTCAACTGCGTTTTGTACTTTTTAATAGATAAACATTTATAATATTAAACATACACTGGGGAGTAGAATCATTAAATGTATGTCTAATGAGTTTAGTTTATTAAAAGCATTTGTATTTGTCTCTCTTAAAAGCAATGTCTCTACTGCCCTCACAAAGTGAATTTTAGTAAACTAGTATAATATCCCAAGTTTAAACTTTTACATCACCCTGATATATCTCAAGCCCTCTGGTTTATGCAGATGATCATACTTTGCCTCCTGAACCAGCTAAAGTAATTTGTGTGGCTTAAATTATCTCTGTGCAACTAGGATATAAAGTTTCAATCCACGTCTAATTGGTGAAGCTTAAATTATTACGTGTACTAGAGAAATACTGAAATTTTGGCTTTAAGTTTATAACAAAGGAATCAAGGGAGCAAAAGTAAAGGGACGTGTTGAATTGAAGAAAAATTTTATTCAAAACATATGTTTGGAAGAAGTAGCCTGTGGAAGAAACGTGTCTGTTGTGGTATTTTAATTCCTCCCTAGCCAGAACGCTACCACCCTACTAACGAGGAGAAATAAAATAGATCACGTTTAAAATGTTCTTTCAAACTTTTAAAGGTGAAAAACTATAGATTATTGCTAGTTTGTCAAGTATCCCATTAATGGTTTAGACAGAATGTGTTAAAATTCTATTTTCCTTTCCATTGTAAGATTTTATTCTAATAATTTTTCCAGTTGTTTAAATAAACATTTTTATAACAGTTTTAGATTTTCAGAAAAATTGAGAAGATAGTGCAGAGAGTGTCCCCATATACCCTAGACCCATTTATATTATTATTAACATCTTACATTATTATGTATATAATAATGCATTGACAAAAATGGTGACAATTAATGAACCAATATGCACACATTTCTCCTGTTTTGTTTTTTTTCAAATGCCCTTTTTCTGGATTGCAGGATCCCACCCAGGATGTCACATTGCACTTAGTAGTCCTTTTCCCTTAGGCTCCTCTTGGCTGTGACAGTTTCTCAGAATTTCCTTGTTTTTGATGACCTTGAACGCTTTGATGAGTACCGACTGTTAGGTATTTTGTTGAAATGTTCCTTCATTAGGATTGTTCTGATTTTCATTTCATGATTAGGTAAGGTTGTGGGGTTTTGGGAGCCCTGGTGGCGCAGTGGTTAAGATCTTGGCTGCTAACCAAAAGGTTGGCAGTTCAAATCCACCAGCGACTCCTTGGAAACCCTACGGGACACTTCTACTCTGTCCTATAGGGTCGCTATGAGTCAGAATAGCCTCGACAGCAATGGGTTTGTTTTTTGGTTAAGTTTTTGGAGGGAAGATCACAAAGGTAAAATGTCATTTTCATCACATTATATCAAAGGTACAAACGATCAGCATAATTTATCACTGTTGATGTTAACCTTGATCACCTGACTGAGGTGGTTGTTTGTCAGATTTCTCTGCTGTAAAGTTACTCCTTTTTCCCCCTTTTCATATGGAGCCCTGGTGGTGTAGTGATTAAGAGTTTGGCTGCTAACCAAAAGATTAGCAGTTTGAATCCACCAGCTGCTCCCTGGAAGCCCTATGGGGCAGTTCTACTCTGTCCTATAGGGTTGCTATGAGTTGGAGTCAACTTGATGGTAATATATTTTTGATTTTTTTCATAATGTACCCTTTTATGTGTGCAGCCCACACTTAATGAGGGAGTTATGCTCTACCTTTCCGAAGGCAGAGGATCCACATAAATTATACTGAATTCCTTCTTCCTCATAGATTATTTATGTATTTATTTATTCAGAAATTAATTTATAAGGGTATAGAGTCATGGAAACTTATTTTATACTTTGGGTGATAATCCAACACTACTTTGTAAATTTCATGGCTGAAATTGTTCCAGCTCGGGCCACTGGGAGCTCTTTCAGTTGGCTCCTGGTTCCCTCTGACATATCTTCATATCTCACGTGCTATTTTGCACATCTGTTTTGTTTTTTACCACTTCCTTACTTTCTGGTACAAGATGCTACAGGCACATTTTGTATATTTCCTGCCCCAATCTGAGAATCAGCCATGTCTCTAAGGGGCCCTGATTCCTTTTATTGGAGAATGGTATTAGAAACCAAAATCTGAGCACAAAGTGTCAAGCACTAGGTGTCATTGCTTCTAAGCTCTGTCAGCTAACACAGCAAGGAACTATATGGGTGTATACTACCCTGTGTATATACACATACCTGTAAATATTCCTATATGTAACCATCCACAATTATATTGAGCTAATTACTGACGTCTCTGATTTTAATCCATTATCACATGAATTTTTCTAGCCTTCTCCCCTTGGTAAACTTGTTGCCTTTTAGTCAATTCCAACTCATGGCGACTCCATCCATTTCAGAGTAGAACCACCCTCCATAGAGTTCTCAATGACTATAATCTTAAAAAAGTAGATTGCAAGACGTCTTTCTGCAGCATCACTGGGTGGATTCGAACTGCTAATCTTTCCATCAGTAGTCAAGGGCAAACCATTTGTGCCACCTAGGGAATCCTGGTACAAATGGTATTTTAAAATAGGAACATAAAAAAAAATGTTTTTGAAATATATAAAAGAAAAATGGAGATAACGTTTGAGCCAAAAACTACTCCAAGATGCATATTTGATAAAAAATAATTTATTCATGTATAAGCTAATATATTTGCAGTTATATAAGAGCTCTGTACACAATGAAGCAAAATGCATGTCCTTATGGTGTGGTTTGAAGATTTCCACTACCATCACTGCTTATAATTTATAAAATCTTGTGGAGAGGCTACTTTGATTTTAAGCATTCTTGGTCTTACAAGCTTCTGTCAAAATGAAAACAGACCTAGAAGTGATATAAGGTTTTACATTATAGTTATTTAAGCTACTCATACTCACTGGTAGTTAGTTGGTATTTGAGCAAAGAAATGGGAATAGCAAAAATTGGCTATATTCAGACTTTGGGAAGGGTAAGGACATAGACTGAAGAACAATGCCTTGTCATCTCATACAATATTAGACTTCAGTGCCCAAAAGGCAGTATGAAGTCACTAAGCAAAGCTATAAGGCTGGTGACCCGCAGACAGAGAAATTTTCTCAGTAAGTGACCTGCAGACTAAAGTTGGTAAGTTATATTGGTATTGTTGACAAAGATAATTAGTTTAAATCAGTTAATGTAGTAAATTTATTTTATATAAACATTGTCCAATAATTGAGAACATTATTTAAGTTACTAAATCAAAATAAACTTTAGCAAATTTTTGTAAGTAATCAAATTAGTACTCGCAACTGTAAGTGTTCACAATCAATAAGAAGCATAGGGATTTGGGCTGAATAAATAAAACGAACATGAGTTGATATTTTAAAAACTCACATCTTACGAAAAGCACAGGTGCCAGGTTCACAGGTATTCTAGGGAGGGCCTACCTGCATTTATCAACCCCAGCCAATGGGCCAGTGGAGTCAGCTCCCCATGCAGAGAGGAGGAGACAGGAAAAGTAAAACAATTAAATAGATGTTCCTCTTTTTGATAACTACCCATGTAATGCGAAAGGAGGATTGGAAGAATTCAATTAAAGTGGGCTGTTGTGCCCCATAAAATAAAACGGGACTAATGAGGCACAGCTGTCCAGGGACAAGGACTAGAAGGCAGAAGGAGACAGGAAAGCTGGTGATAGGGAACCCAAGGTTGAGTGACAGTGTTGACATGTAGTAGGGTTGTTAACCATTGTCATAGGGCAACATGTGTACTACCTGTTTAATGAGAAACTATTTTGTTCTGTAAACCTTCATCTAAAGTGAGAATAGCAGCACAACTGGAAGAGCGTAGTCGATGTCACTGAACTGTGCATGTAGAAATTTTTTAAATGGTGTACCTTTGGCTATGTATATTTTCAACAACAACAAAAAAAAGGTCAAGAGGGAGAGGGTTGACATGTCTGACATGTCGTGGGGTTGTTAACCAATGTCATAGGGCAACATGTGTACTACTGTTTCATGAGAAACTATTTGTTCTGTAAACCTTCACCTGAAGTACAATAAAAAAAAAAAAAAAAAAGTGGGCTGTTATTGCTAGCCGCCATCCAGTCAGCCCCAACTGATGGTGACCCCCATGTACAATTAAACAAAATGCTGTCAAGGTCCTGCACTATCATGCCATGATTGGTTGGGGGTCAGACCATTGTGATCCATAGGGTTTTCAGAAGTAGATTGCCAGAACTTTCTTCCTAGTCTGTCTTACTCTGAAAGCTCCACTGAACCCTGTTCAGCATCATAGCCACACACAAGCCTCCACTGACAGATGAGTGGTGGCTACACATGAGGTTCTTTGGCCAGGAATCAAACCCAGGTTCCCAAATGGAATTGGACCACTGAACCAGTACAGGAGGGTAAAGCTCAAATTCAGCTTATTGATCTATTTATGAATTTGTGAAAATATTAGTTGAGGGAAGGTGGGTTACATCTATTCCAAATATCTATATCATCTATATATATACATATCTTCTATACCTATACCTGTATCTCTATCTCTATCTCTATCAAGAGAGATCCTCCTCTTGCAGCCTTCTCTCCCCACCAGATTAATGACATTCTTTGGACATCCTTCATCTTCCTGAACTTCTCCGAAGTATTTCTACAGGCATTTTCAGATATGTTCACTTTTATTAGAAGACAGGAAAATAACCCAAAAATAAGCTCTTTACTTTCCATGTTTGTCCAATTTCTGTTCTATCTATGCACCATGAAGGAAAGCATACAACTGTGTGTTGGAATACCAGCCAGCTTTGCTCTCCAGGTGTAGTCAGAAGCAAAAGTACAACTGAGGTAGAAAAGACTGGCCAGGAGGAAGTAATTCAGAGCACAGCTTCTGGAAGACAACATCAAGCTGGACAAAATCAGTTACTGTCAGTACAGAGAGACAGAAGCTGGAGGTGGAGGAGTAGGCAAAGGCAAGTACTGTGGAGTAGTTCTGTTTTGTAAGCACGGTCTTCAGGCAGCTGGCATCATCCTCACTTGACATGTGTATTAAAATGTAGTTTCCTGGGCCACACAATGACTCGTGGAATCACAACGTTAAGGAACTGGCATCTTTAACAATCTCTTAAGGTCTGGGAGTCATGGCTGCAGAAATTCGAAAACTCAGAAGTCACTGTTTAGAGAAGTCTGAGGAGACACGAAAAGTCAAGTAGGTGCTAGAAGTTTGATATTTAGCAATGGTGGCCTAGGATTACAGAGAACAGAGCTGATAAGCTGAACACAGTGGCAAGTTTAGCCCTAGAGAAAAGGTGATGCGTCTTCTACCTGGTCCTGGTGTTACGCTTCCTTCTGAGGAGAATAGGCCTCAGCACTCAGGTATTGACTCCATGGCAATGTTTTTTTTTTTTTTTTTTTGGTTATTCAGCTATTAATTGGCGCCTTACAGTGTTCAGAGTCCTAGGGACAAAGCCTGCCCTTTCCTGAAACGAGGCAGGAATGCTGGAATCACTTCCGGTTTAACTGATTATTTTGCAATGAGATTTAGGGAGAAAGACAGGGAAGTAGAGTCAAAGAGGAAGTGTTTCAGAGACATTACTAACAGACTGAGGTTTTGGTTGTCTTCTACATTCTCCTGACACACACTTTTGGCACACTGAATTCATAGTTATCATTTCAGAGCAAGCTGCTCTGACAGAAAGAGACGTAAAAAGGAATTTTAGTGGTAGGTGTTTGATGTAATACCCCTGAGAAGTTTCAGTTCCAGGAGATTTTTTATTCGGGGTCTACAAAGTCCTGGCGGATAGTACTTCTTTTGAGAAGGCCGCTACCTTTGTTTATACTCTCCAGCCCCAGGAAGTCAGACCCTAACAAAAAGTCTCCTTATTTGATCCCTGGGTGTCCTTTGATCTCAGCGTGTATGGTTTACCACTGTCTTGCCATCCTCAGGCAGGCATTCTGGGCTGGCCCTGCACAAAGTCTCTTTGTCCAACCTTCCTACCAATTCTACCAAGTGTCAGGGTCAAGGCTGAGAGTTGATAGCTCCTACTTTCACACATTTTCTCTTTTCTCAGACGTATGAGTTGTTCACTTACGAGTGCATTTCTCGGTATTTCTTCCTAACTGATCTACTGGCATAAAAAAATATGCTTTTTTCTATTGCAATATGCACGCATTGCACTCACCATTACTCACTAATGCATAGCTATTTACACTTTACGTTACTAATATGGTCATTATGAACTCAATTTTTCAGGATTTCATTAGTGTAATTATCATCATTATCTGTATGTCATCTCACGGTTACATTAGGCAGTCAGCCAGTTCATCGGATCAAGGTACATAAACAAAATAATTAAGTCTCCTAAGTTATCTTTGACTGTCTATGCTGATCAAGTTACAACAGGTCCTATGGGACAGTCGCAAAACGAAGCACAGCTGGAAGATTCCTTGAGTTCAGGTCATCTCAGTGAGTCACTAACCAGCTGAGAGTGACCCAAGGTTCTAGTACATTCCATTTCTTGTTGACTGCATCACCACACACAGGTTGGGCATGGAAAACCAGATGAATCAAATATTTTGATTGCATCTTATTCTTCAGTGGCAGAATGATGACACTGTTATTAGAGATGACTGATCAGAGATTGGTATGAAAAGGAAAGCTTCTACTTGTCGAGCACTTACTATGAGAGCCACAGTACATGAGTTGTTGCAAGCACAACAACCCTACAAAGTAAGCAATATGACTCCAGTTTTATAGAAAAGGAAAACCCAGAGAGGTGGAATAACCTCTCCAAAGCCACGGAGCTGATATTCAGCAGAAAGCAAGTTCTTTGTCTCAGTGAAGCCCTCCCTCTTTCCACTGTACCAAATGTCACTCAAAGGGCAACTGAATTGCTGCTTGGGTTTGGAAAGGCATTTTCCATTTTTCAGTTTTCTTAATCAGACTCCTGCGATCTCCACTTTCAGAATAATTGTGCTACCTATTCAAAGAGGGAACTTCCAAATATTCCCAGGATTGGAGATTGTGCCATTTATTTGGGTCAATAATTGGCCTCATTCCAAATTAATGTAAAGATTTTTCTCCCATATGTGGCCAAACCTCCAGTCTTTTCCCCCAAAGTTCCTCCCGTGTTTCCATTTTAAGAATATGAGCGAGCGTGGTAGTCACCATAATATACTTATTAATTACCTGTGATAAAATGTTAATCATGACCTATGCTCTGGGAAATGTGAGGACAGACTTGCGTGGTGTTTCAGGCAGTGGAATCCAAGAATGCACGGACACCTCCTATTTGAACTAGTCTGACCTTTCTCAGGAAGAAGAGGTTTCGAGTTAATCCATTCACTGTTCTACTCAGTGACTTTCATCTAAACACTAAAACCACCTTAGCTTTCTGTTTATAAGCAAGAGACACCTGTGGTTACTGGCTGCCCAGATCTGACCGCCAGTTACATTAATCCACAGAGCTTAAGGCAGGAAGGAATGGGGGAGGCAGGAGGTGGGAATTTTACAAACTGACTTAACATGAAAAGAACAAGGTTAAGAAGAGCAGGAAAAGTTGAGGAGAAGATGGGCAACAATCTGCTCTTTCTGCTTCAGTTTCTGCTGTATCTTCTCTGTAAATAAAATCAGGTCTGCTCTACTTCCTCTTTCCACTGATTTCTGCAGTCTTCTGCTAGCCCATAATGTTTACTGACTTTAGTTGTTAATTGCTGTCGAGTTGATTCCGACTCATCGTGACACCCTGTGTGCAGAGTAGAATGGCTCCACAGGGTTTTCAAGGCTGTCACTTTTTGGAAGCAGATCACCTGGCATGTCTTCCAAGGCACCTCTGGGTGGGTTCAAACCACCAGTCTAGGGCTAGCAGCCGAGCATTTAACTGTTTGCATCACCCAGAGACCTGCTGACTTTAGTTAAAAAAAAAAAAAGCTGCTGTCTAGTTGATGGCCCTATAGGACAGAGGAGAGCTGCCCCATAGGGCTTCCAAGGCTACAATCTTCACGGAAGCAGACCGCAGCATCTTTCTTCCCCAGGAGCGGCCAGTGGGTTCAAACCACTGACCTTTTCAATTAGCAGCTGAGCTCTGAACCACTGCACCACCAGGGCTCCTTAGTAGCTGGCACTCAGGGGCTGACTTCAGCAGCTGGGTGTTAAACCTGGTCCTGACCTCTGATTAATGAAACGTTTGGATTAGTTACATTTTGGTGCTCTCTTTGTATCAAAAGATTTGTTTTTTGTGCAAAGCAAGCAGAATAATGCTTGGGTGTGTCTGCCTTTGGAGAAGACAATCATAAGAAGTTGAGGCTGGTGATACCCTGGGTTCTCTTCACAAAAAGGATTTAGAGCCATCCATGTTGAAAGCTTCTCAGAACTCTCAAAGTCAATGTGTTACTAATAAGAAGTAGGAATATGTATGAGCACCAATTTCTCTGGACAGAATTCTGCAATTAAAGAGAGATAAGTGTATGGTTGTTAAAAGTACACTGAATTAAGTGACAAAAGTACTGGATCCACTAACTAGCAATGCCACTCACCTAGTACAAGTTACTTCTTTCTTCTGAATCCTCACCAGTCTTGAAAAATGAGGGTAACTATGACAGTGCTACCTACTCAGAGTTGTGTGTTTTTCAAATGAGCTAACTAATATCACAAGGATGATTCATACCCTAAAATACTACGTAAATGTAAGGTGAGCTGTTATGTGTGTGTATACATGTATATTCAATCAGTCATTAATTTAGCATAATTAAATATCTATCTGCCATGGGCACTATACTAATTACCAGCCTTTGTCATTAAGGAGTTTCTATTCTTGGTAGAAGGAGCCCTGGTGGCGCAGTGGTTAAGTGTTCATCTGCTAATCAAAAGGCCAGGAGTTCGAATCCACCAGCCGCTCCTTGAAAAATCTACGGGGCAGTTCTACTCTGCCCTATAAGGTTGCTAGGAGTCAGAACCATCTCAATGGCAACAGCTATTCTTGGTAGAAAATAGAGGGTAGAAAAGAACCACTGTTTCCTAGCACTTGACAGATTTCAAGTGTGTGGGATGAGGTATAGGATTTACTCTTCCCAACAACCATCATCAACATCACTTTGGCATTGATTTATTGAGCAGTTACTATTTGTCAGAGCCCCTGGGTGGTGAAAATGGTTAAGCACTTGGCAGCTAATTAAAACGTTGGCAGTTCCAACCCCCACAGAGAAGCCTCAGAAGAAAGGCCTGATGGTCTGTTTGTGAAAGGTCACAGCCCCGAAAACCCTATGGAGCACAGTTCTACTGTGAAATGCATGGGGTCGCCGTAAGTAAGAACTGACTTGAAGGCAAGCAGTTTGGTTTTTTCGGTTTTACTATTTGTCAAGTGCTAAGCCAAACACTTCTAGCAACCTTACTTAATCCTAGCAACTCTGAGAGGTGCATATTAATAGCCTTCCTTACAGTTTAGGAAACAGAGGCTTATAGAAGGTAACTTCCTTTCCCACAGTTCGTGAATGGCAGATTCAAATTCAGGTCTGCCCGACTCTAAACTAATGCTGTCAACCAGCCAAAATGGGTGTTCTTTAATTTACAGATGATGAATCTGAGACCATGGAGTTTAAGTAATAATCTAAGGTCAAATAACATGAAACAGGACCAAGACTTGAACCTAATTTCACTTGCTTGCAAAGTCTTCTTCTTTACCATACCACAGCTCAGCACCCAGGTATGAAGACTCAGAATGTCAGCGTTTCATTAAAAGAAGAACTATTTGAAATACCGAAGCCTCACAAAATGATTCGTTTTGAACCACTTCCTTTTTAAAGACCATGAGAAACCTTATTTATAGTGTTTAATTCCACTTCTCATTTTATGAACATGACTGAGGTGATATTTTTACTTTTCTGTTATATCCTGCTGATTTTTTAGGCTGTATTATTTTATGATGCATCCTTTCATTTTTTCTATTCTTTCACACTGAGTGTTTTAATAGGTTTTTAGAAAATTTCCGTTACTTTCTTAGAAAAAGATTTCTTTCTTGGAAAGGTTTTCTTTGGTGAATTTCCAGCTGAGAAATAGTCTCCTAGACTATGTCAAAGATTATTAGTTCTTTGTTCTCTCCTATAGGTATATGGAGATGAGCTTTTAATATTTATTTTCTAAAGACTGTTCTCTCTGTTTGTATCCTGCTGTTGAAATGAACAGCTCAATAAGCTTCTTAATAAGGTGGTTGCAGCATTTCCTTTTGTTTTCATTTCTATCGCTGCAGAGATGACAGTGTGGCAAAGTTTCAGTGCTTTTAAAACCTGTGAACTTCAAATGCCCTGATAAATTATCCTGAAATCATTAATTGTCATAACGAGTCACTGAGCTTAGAATTATATTGTTTTTAGCAAACAATCACACTTTCAAGCTTATATTATCTCCAAAGTAAGTTGCCCTACGATTCAATCTCTGTAAGGTCTTTGTGATAAAGGCTGTATTTGGCATGAAGGCTCTTTATGCATTTCATTCCAATGTAATATAGAGACCTTATCCCGTGACATTAAATCAGTGTTTCAGCAAAAGAAAATTGTTACAGGGAAAAAGGGAGAAATTCTGGAGTTATGTGAGGGCCCTATTACGCTATTAATTTGACTCCTATTTAGTTTTTTTTTTTTATTAGACTCTCCAGTGAAATTCAAATAGGTTAAAGTGCTATTGAGATTGTAGGCTCTGCGAAAGTTGAAATCATAACTTGTCTAGGGTTCCTGTGTTAACTAATAGATGTTTACTGCATGTCTGATTCTCCCAATGAGTAAACTAGTCCCCCCGGACAAATTGCCCACACTTTAGGAGATGAATTTGTCTTTCAAGAAACAAGGAAAAGGTAATCTTTTTTTTGGCAATACTACCATGTTGTTGTTGTGTGCCGTCAAGTCGATTCTGATTCACAGTGACCCTACAGGACAGAGCAGAACTGCCCCAGAGGGTTTCCAAGGAGTAGTGGTAGGTTGATTTGAACCGCTGACCTGTGGGTTAGCAGCCGAGCTCTTAACCACTATGCCACCAGGGCTCCATATTGCCCTAAAAACAAACAATTCACTTTCTCAAAAGTAGGCAATTTAGCACCAGGGGTGTTTTAATCACCAGAAAGGGTCAGACCAGGCTATCTGTCATCTATCTATCTATCTGTCCAACGAAGTGTTGTGAATGCAAAAATGAAATAATGATAGATAGATAGATTGACTGATAGACTGATTAATAGATTGATAGATAAGATAGTCTTCCTTCAATTGCTTATGATTTTATCAAAATTGAAACATCTAATATGCATTACAATAGAATATCGCTAAAACACCTCCTAAAAAATATAAGACAGTATGTTTTAGAACAGTACAAACTGAAAAGGCAAGTACCAAGAACATATAGAGGTAGACTGGATATGGGTAGATGGAATAAATTTCTTCTGAGGGACAGACCTGTATTTAGTATGACTAGCTGGATTGGGTCAGGGTCCCTGCTTCCCACAACCCTAAGAGAGACAATTTGCTTGTATTCTGTTTTCTTGCCAGTATCTTACACTGGAGACCAGGATGTTCTAGCTCAGACATGTGCCCTGGGACTCCCAGACTTGACTCAGCTGGTTGACCAGGTGGAGGTGTCTTTTCTTTGTCCCTTCTTAAGATGTATTCCTGCTAAAAGGGGTGATATAGTCAAATAGGGGAATTGTTCTTTGGTCAGGGATGGGGAAGAAATTGCTAGATACCCCCATGAAGATTCAGTCTCCTGTCCTAGAAAATTTAAAGTCATCTGTGAATACCCTTCTCTTCTCTCTCACTGTCAATTTTTCCTGAAGAATGCCTAATTCAAATACTCCTTTTATTACAGTGGCTCAGTCCTGGGCTCAGTGTGCACCATGCCCTAGATAACTGTATCTATCTATTCTCCTCACTGTTGCCATGATCACCTACTTGAGTCTAGATTTGCAGAAGTAATTATTCCAACGAATGACTCCTCATTGTATAGAGATTAAGATAATTGTTATGAGCAATGCTTTTTTATCCAGATCATCTGAATTGTGTAACCTTAATCAGAGTACTAAACCTTTTGAAGACTCAGTTGCTCATATGTAAAATGGAAGCAATTCATTCATTCATTCACTCATTAAAAATATTTATTGAGAGGCTACTATGAGGCAGATGATGCTCTACAAAGAGTGAAATATCAGTGAATTAGAAAGGAAAATTCCTCCCCTCATGGAGCTTATATTCTACTGGGCCAAAGAAAAGATCCAAATGAAAGATATATCCTCTGACCTTGAAAATCTCACAGCAACCAAAGGGACAGATACAATATACAGTCATTATCTAGGCAAATAGGAACATTAAAAATGTATAAGATCTGTTCCATCCTCAATATTTGCTATAATAAGATTTATACATGGAAATCTGGTAAATATTTACAAAATAAAATACTTAATCTTCCATAGTGAAAAAAACGGCTAATCTCATGAGAAATTGACAGTAACTAGTTCATAAAATTGTTGAAAGTAATAAATGATAGTATCTACGTAGAGTGCCTAGCACAGTGCTTTGCACATTGTAAGAACCCATTAAATGTTAGCCGTGAATAGAAGTACTCCCTCAATTGGGTTCCAGCCTCCCAAGTCAACCCCCCTCCTTTTGTTGTTATTGTTAGATGCCATGGAGTCAGTTCCGACTCATAGTGACCCTATGTACAACAGACCCTATGTACAACAGAATGAAACACTGCCCGGCCCTGTGCCATCCTAACAATATTTGAGCCCATTGTTGCAGCCAGTGTGTCAATCCCTCTCATTGAGGATCTTCCCCTTTTTCATGACCGTCTACTTTGCCAAGCATAATGTGCTTCTCCAGGGATTGAACCCTGCTGATAACATGTCCGAAGTATATGAAACGAAGTCTCGCCATCCTTGCTTCTAAGGAGCATTCTGGCTGTACTTCTTCCAAGACAGATTCGTTCTTTCTTCTGACAGTCCCTGGTATATTCAATATTCTTCACCAACACCATAACACAAAGGCATCAATTCTTCTTCATTCTTCCTTATTTATTGTATAGCTATCACATACATGTGAGGTGATTGACAACACCACGGCTTGGGTCAGGCGCATCTTAGTCCTTAAAGTGACATCTTTGCTTTTTAACACTTTAAAGAGGTCTTTTGGAGCAGATTTGCCCAATGCAGTGCATCGTTTGATTTCTTGACTGCTGTGTCCATGGGCGTTGATTGGGGATCCAAGTAAAATGAAATCGTTGACAACTTGAATCTTTTCTCCATTTATCATGATGTTGTTTATTGATTCAGTTGCAATGATTTTTGTTTTCTTTATGTTGAGGTGTTATCCATACTGAAGTTGTAGTCTTAGATCTTCATCAGTAAGTACTTCAAATCCTCTTCACTTTCAGCAAGAAAGGTTGTGTCACCTGCATAACACAGGTTATTAGAGTCTTCCTCCAATCCTGATGCCCTGTTCTTCTTCATATGGTCCAACTTCTCAGATTATTTGCTCAGCATACAGACTGAATACTGACTCACACCTTTCCTGACTTTAAACCAAGCAGTATCCCCTTGTTGTGTTCCAGTGACTCCCTCTTGGTCTAAGCACAGGCTCCTCATGAGCACAGTAAAGTGTTCTGGAATTCCCATTCCATTCGTCACAAAAAAACCTGCATTCCGGGCTCCCTGGACTAGGGGCTTCTTGGACGTGCCTCTGATCTTACTCTGAAATGCCTTTCACCCTTTGCTTCTTATTTTACATTTTCTCCCCTTTCATGACTGAGATGCTAAAAACACTGCCTGGACAGCTGTTTTGTTTGCATCCTTGAGTGCTTTACAATACTGAGTGTGAATAGCTTTAGATAGGGTAAATGCTCTCTATTTGGAACTTCTATAGACCTCCACGTGCCCTTTTGTTTTACACCCAGTCTTCTGCACTCAGGATACCTACAACCTACAAGGCTCCCGGTGGCCAGACAAGTTTACTATCTCTGATAGCATTTGATAAATAACCTTCTCTTAGCCAAAGTATTTGATTAATACAAACAGCTCAATTTATGTTTTCTAATACTTAAAATGGAAACTTAGAGAGTATGGTCTGGACTTGTTGAAATTTAGACTTGCTAGAAAAATTCATAATTCTATCTAATGAGATGATTCGTGCTCCTGCTGTCTGTGCCAGGTAAAGTGGAATCCACATCAAACTTTAGATTTTAATCCAATGATCAGGTGGAAAGAATAATTCCACGGATCAAATAAGAAATGTAACTGCACTGTACTAGATAGGATCTTACCTCCATCTCAAATAATAATATAAACTCTCAAAGCACCCAATAATATTTTAGATAATGATGAAACACATAACAAAGGAAAAATGGAACCTTTTTTATAAACTATCATGTTTTGTAACACACAGTTTATAAAGCTAAGGGATTTTCTTGGGCAGGGACGTTGTGGGAGCATGATAATGACCTTCCCAGCACTCTCACATCTTATATCATTTATTACAAAGGTTAAAAACAATATTACATTCCTGGAGGAAAATTTCTTAGCAACTTCAGTCAAGGACTCCAGACTTCTAGAAGATTCTAGAATTCCTGGAAATCCTTCATTGGAATTTAAGTCCATGCTACTCAAAGGAGACCAGAACCAGTTTGTGAACAGTTTATTATAGAATTACAATGAGATAAGTACAGAAAGTGAGTGTAAGCATTTAGAAATGTTATAGCAACTTGACATCCCTGTAACATTTTATTGCATTTTACAAAAGTATGAGTTCTTCATGGACTGGAAATTTGAGAAAAAATAAAAACAAAAGGTTGTCCTTCCTCACAGATAGCTTGAAAAGCCTCTTTTACATGATAACAGTCAGGCTAAGTACAGGCAGTTCCTGGGTTAGGAAGGAGGAATGAATGTCCCACTTAGGAACAACCTGTGTGCCCTTTAATGTTATGTAACTTTGCCCTCACTTTGAAATCACTGCACCAACCCCTACTTGCAACAAATTCTTCATGACAATCACCTTCGCTTACTGCGCATGGAGCTTTTAAATCACTGAAAAGCCTTCGGGCCTTTTCTTGCACTAAAGTAAGGCTAAATAAGAACTACATGCACCTGTTCTGATATACCTACAAATTCAGCTTAAAGACTTAAAGATGTAGGAACAGATGTTGTTCATAACCCGAGGACTGCCTGTACTGCAAATTTCTTAAGAGCAGGTGAGAATTTGTTTCAAATAGATCTGCATTTAGTTCTGGTTCTGCTACCTACTGACTGTGTGACCTAAAGGTAGTTATCTACCTGTCTGAAAGTTAGTCGACCTTGTAAAATGAGGGTGAAAATTGTACCTTCCTTAAGCGTCATTGTGGTAAAAATGAAATAATGTTTATAAAGAATTGGCATATTTCCTGGGATACTTTTCAGAAAAATCTAAGTTACTGCTAGATAACAATGCAACATTTATACTTGAACTGTACCCAAGTAGCACATGAAGATCTTTTGGAAAAAAAATAACTTTGTAACATTTTTTAAAATTGATTATAACGATGAAGTGGTTTCATTTTGTATATGGATATTTGTAATTAAATCATACTAATACAAGCACTGTTTGGTAGGATAATATCACATTTGTAATCCAGTGCTGTTTTATATGTCAAAAGCAAAATCTCTTTTTTTTTCTTCTCTGCCACAAGAAAAGAGAGAAAGAGAAAATATGCAGCTGTCATATATTTTTCTTGCCATTTTTGCTTCAATCAATATCCTCTGTGCCAAGTTTCGAAGCAACTATCTTATGCTGCAATAGGTAATTTTCCATGTCCATTTTAAGTTTAATATTTGTCACTCGACTTGTCTGCAAGTGTGTTTTATAGTGCCATTATCCTGTTCCCTCAGTGAGATAGATGTCTTTCCTTGGACAATTGAAGCAAGATTACCCATTTGTATCATTTGAGAGTCAAAACCCAAAATTCTACAGGCATATGGCAAACCATGTCTCATGAAAACAGCTTCTTGAAATCTCTTTAGAGCCCTTTTAACTAATGGAAAATCTTTTTCTCCTGTGATGACAATAATACTAATAAATAATTGTGTTTTACTTTAAACATACACTGTGCTTTTGTATACATTGTTTCATTTCCTGCTCACAACCCAGTGAAGTGAGGTTGAACAATATTCTCCCCCACCTTATGAAAGAGTTATACAAGCTCTAGGACAAGCGTAGCCTAGCTATTAGAAAGTCCATATATTAGACTATGGGCATCCGTGGACTGAGGAGTTGTGAAGGTTATAATAACTGCTGACGATTTCTTCAGGAGTAAATAGCTTTCTTCTGAAAAACATTAAATACATCTATTACACTGAGCCATATGCACCTCTCTAAATCCTAGGTTACATCTGCATGCGAATTTTCTTTTAATGAAACATTTATAATCATTTCCTTTACAGCATCAGGGTACTTAGTTCCAGGAAAGATAAAGATTCACTGAATTATCAAATGCCAGTAATAGTCTTATTTAAGCCAGTAATGCACTATATGTGTGTGTGTGTGTTAAATATCTAGAAAGTGTAGTTTAAATTATCCACAAGGCTGTTTTACTCAAGATCAGAAGACAAGCAGAGGATATACTTACAAAACAGACCTATGTTTTTGTCTATAAAAGTTTTCTAGCTAACTACATAGAAATGAGAAATAAATGGATAGGTGATTGCTTTTAGAAAGTGTGTCTAAAATGGAGCTATTCTGCAGTTTATTCAAAAACTTACATTTGATGTATTTTCCTCAAGGGGATACAACGAGTAAGTGGCAGAGTCAGGCCTGAACCCAAACTTCAGACTCCAGCTGCGGTTTTCTTTCTTTCCCTCTGCCAGGGGCACAGCCAATGAGCTGTATTCATTACCTAACTCTCACTTCTTGCCAGCACATCACTTGTGAAATCCACGGCTGTCTACCTAGGATCACTGGTATGTTGAACTACAGAATCTGTAAAGTCTAAGACTGTGTTTGCTAAGGTTAGTATTTAGGCCTGTCTGCATATGCCACTTTCTAGCCAAACAAACCAAGCCCAAACTGAGGAAAACCTGCCAAAACAAACTTTCAGACCCAAAGTTTAACAACATTGGAATTACTGTCATGTAGCAGTCCAATGTAAATGTTGTCACATTGGGCCAGACCATCGGCTTAGGAGGGGAGAGGACTGTAGGAGAGGTTATGGAAAACTGCTCAGTGTTATTGACTAGCTTTTGTCGATCATGGGATACACCATTTCTTGCTTACCCCAATAACTTTTCTCCCCTTCTTCCTCTTACAAAACCCTAAATTTTAGCTGGGCACATTTTTCCCACCCAATGGACTACACTTCCCAGCCTCTCCTGGAGCCAGGAATGGCATTTCTCCATATGAACTCCCAGTGATTCAGTTCAAACCCCATCACTTCTGGGCTAAATTTATGCAACAAACTTCTAATTGTTTTCTCTGTCTCTGTCTTTGCCTGCCTACATACATTGTTCTTTACATTGCTGAGGATACTCTTTATAAAATTCAAGTCCAATCATATCCTTCCCTGCTCAAAATTCTTTAATCATCTTTATGATTTAGAATATGAAGGTTAAACTTCTCAGTTTGGTACATGAGATCATCATAGGTCTGAACCTTAACCATCTTTGCAGACTTATTTCTTGCCATTGTGTCCCAACATATCCTATACTATAACAATATTATATTACATGAATCTTTCTGAATAGACTGGACTCACATAAGCCTGATATTTTTTGTCTTCCTAAATATATTTATTCCTTCTTTAGGAGCTTTTCTCCTGACCTTACCCGTGTTCCTGTGCAGAGGCTGATATTTTCTGCTATGTTCTTAAATAACATTATGTACATTCCCTTTTTAGAGCCTTTATTTGTTAAAGGGCGGATTGGTTCAAAAACTTTATGTGTCCTTCTTGAGAAGACTGTTGTTTTTCTTGTTCATCTTTATATCCTCAGGGTTTGTGATCTCAGACACAGTAAAAGAATACATTTGATATTTGAATGGCGACAGTCAATTGGTGATTTGGATGAGCAGCCTATCATTTTCATACCACTAACATAACTTCCTTTTACCTTGCCTCAAGAAATCTCTCATTCCCCAGACTCACTGCCATCCAGTCGATTTTGACTCATAGCGACCCTATAAGACAGACTAGAACTGCCCCAAAAGGTTTCCAAGGAGCAGCTGGTGGATTTGAACTGCTGACCTTTTGGTTAGTGGCAGATCTCCTAACCACTGCACCACCAAGGCTCCCACATCCCCCAAGAATAGGAAATTCACCTGAGGTGTTGAGATACCAGCAAAGGCCTCATCTAACTACAGCAACTTAAGATTCCAGACATGAATCTCTTCTTACCTAACAGAACTTGGAACTGAGTCATATAATACATTTAAGATTAAGATAGACTGAGATGGGGACTCTGTGGTCAATGTTATTTAAATTAGCTTAATTCATTCTCAGAATAACACTGAGAAATAGATTGTCTTATTATTCTAATTTTATCATTATTAAAATATCTTTTATGTGCCCATAGTCCATCATTAACACAGATTTACAACATGCAGATTCTGAAATTTTCTGCATGGGAACAATCTTAAGAATTGTTCTCTTTGAAAGGCAACTTTTGATCTCTTCCAAGTGAATTCTCACATACCTTCTCTAGAGTACTTTGGAAATCCTCAACCTGCTCCACAAAGCAAGTGGTATTTAATGACAAGAGAGTGACAGGTCACATTCTGATATCACCAGGTTTTACCAACCAGTAGGCATGATCTACCAGCAAGTTTCAAAGCCATAACCAGAACATTCCGATATTAGGTACGAGTCATGTATTTCTTTCTTGTTCTCTTTTCTCCATGATGTAATTAGATCCCAGAGACAAAGAAGACTGCCAGTACTGAAGCATGAATCCACCTTCTTATATACCCAGAAACTCACATGCACTAAGTTTATTTTCAAGACTCAAGTAAGACAAAAATCAGCTTTTCACTTCAGAAAGTTTGAGAACATTCATCCTAAGCATGGGCACAGTTAGCTGTATCGAATGATCTTATGTTATTGGGAAGGTCATGCCCTTTAGTTAAAATTCTCTTGCTCAGTATTTTGCCATTATGTCTAGAAGTTATAATTACATACTTCTCTTACGGTGAGACTTTTAAGTTCTTAAGAATTTGCTTTAAAAATACCTAATTTCCCTTGGAGTATTAATTTATTGTTACTAGTACTTTAATTGAAGATTAGTTCATCAGATTACTTTCCAGTGAAACAGTTTAGAATTGTCACAAACCAAATCAAAGCAGAGAAGAATGTTCAGAGATCTGCAGACAGGAGCAAGAATAAAAGACATGGGTTAGCTCTATAGCCGTCCTAATGAGTTACCCACGACACTTCTGAACTTAAAGGAAGGTGACAAGAATCATTCAGTGTCTGTTTATGTCAGGCACAAATCTAGGAAATTTATATAGGTTACTTATTTAATGGAGACCCTGGGTGATGCAAATGTTTAAGCACTTAGCTACTAACTGTAAGGACTGGTAGTTCAAACCCTCCCAGAGGTGCCTCAGAAGAAAGACCTGGCAATCTACTTCTGAAAAATCACAGCCATTGAAAACCCTATGTAGCACAGTTCTACCCTAAAACACATGGGGTCACCATGAGTCAGAATTAACTCAACTGCAACTGTTTTCTTTTATACATTACTTAATAATTTCAACATCCTAAGAGCTAAGTTAGGAGCCCCGGTGGCACACTGGTTAAGAGCTATGGCTGCTAACCAAAAAAATGTCGGCAGTTCAAATCCACCAGCCGCTCCTTGGAAACCCTATGGGAAAGTTCTACTCTGTCCTATAGGGTCGCTATGAGGCAGAATTGACTCAGTGTCAGTGGGTTTCTGTTATTGTTGTTGTTTGTTTTTTAAGAGCTAAGTATATTATCCTGATTTTATAAACGAGAAATTCAGGGCTTATAAACTTTAAATGTCTTACCCATAGTTACAGAGCACTGCCACCAGAATTCAACTAGAGCATATGTGAGTCTGAAACACACATTTTTTGCTAAGCTTCATTCGGTCCCTGGACAAGAGGTAATCAAGTGCCACGGCTGAGAACAATCCTACTGGATCCTTCCTAATTTAATATACAGCAAAATGCACGTCTCTCCCCACCTCCTCCCAATAAATACTAAATAAACATCTACTACATGCCAGGCCCTGTTCTAGTTGCTGGGGACATAGCTGTAAACAAAATCTAGAAGTCTTTACTATTAACAAGTTTACATAATAGTGGGAGTGCATTCGGTTCTCCTAGGGAGGCTTTCTGCTCAATCTGTAAATATTTCCAATATTAACAAAAATATGACACATTGTACACTCTTTAATGTGTATTTTTAAAAAACTCTTTATAGACTCCACAGATGGTAAACAACTAACACGGCAGTTGTGTTTAAAATACTTTTCTTACTTTTCCCCTGTGGAAGAGTCACGAAGAAGATTCTCATTGGCCAAAGGAACTAAAAACATCCACTAGACTATTAACCCCTATAGAACTTATCATGAACATTCAGTGTTCAAATGTCAAATAACACAGTGCCTAACTACATACCTTGGTCTTGTACACACCAAGCACGCGTGTTAGTATGTGCATTTGTACAAATCTTAGATGAGTCACTCTTGGATTTTTAAGGTCTTTTAAAAGTTATTAAATATTGTATCTCATAATTGCTTATGAAAGAATGTATTTCTGCCTCTGTTATGCTTGTGATAATTTTAAACAACAAAATATGATCATTTTCAAAGGTAGATGGAATTCTTCTTGAACAACAGTGTCAATGAAGATGGAAGTCCCTTCACCAATTTACGTTTCCCTTTTAGTGTATTTAGGTTTTCTGAAAGATCTTAATACATAAAATTCATTCTAAACAAATACTATAAACC
Source organism: Dugong dugon (assembly GCA_030035585.1). Lineage (NCBI taxonomy): Eukaryota > Metazoa > Chordata > Mammalia > Sirenia > Dugongidae > Dugong > Dugong dugon. The sequence goes on along the minus strand of CM057479.1, from coordinate 8,527,748 downwards.
AAAAAAAAACAAACAAAAAAAAACCCTGTCGCCGTCGAGCAATTCTGACACACAGCAACCCCGTACAACAGAGTAGAACTGCCCCATATGGTTTCCAAGGAGCAGCTGGTGGATTCGAACTGCCAGCCTTTTGGTTAGCAGCTGTAGCGCTTAACCACTGTGCCACCAGGGCTCCAAGCAAATACTATAGTAATGAAAAATAAATGTTTATGTTACCATTTCTACTTATCTGAACAACTTCCTCATGTTCACTTCATTAATGCTCTACTGAAATAAAGGTTAGGAAAAACTATACAATTACTAGGAGACTGACATAAAAAATTTTAAAGAGAAAGAGTATATATATTTCAATTTTGAAAACAAAAAACATTGATGTGTTAATTTTATACTTCAATAATTTATATATATTTACAACTAAAAAAAAGCATACAATCTCTGACAGGTTGAATGTTTTAGCAAGTGATCCCAATAAACCAGTCTACATGCATATCAATAAAGAGAGATGTTATAATGAAGACATAGACAACTAAAGACCACACTTGTTTACAGGTAAGCACTTTTACCAATTCTGTTTGTTGGACTCAGGTTCACACTTCCATTATCAATCACGAGCGTTACTTTACTTGAAATCGTACCCTTTGAGTTCACTACACTCTGTCAGTTATAAGCAATCCATGACTGAATTTTACAATTCTACGTAAATTCCACAGATCTTACATTTAGAGGAGAAGGCTCCAAACGTGCCATGTTTACAAGTATTAACAACAACTTTTTCATTGAACCCTAGGGTATTATCAAAAGTAAAAAGAAAATAAAATACAACATTTTCTTTAACAATAGAATAACAAAATAGGAGCGTGATGAATAAACATACAAGAAAAATAAAACTTTACGCACTGAAAACGTAGACAGAGGTATTTGCATGAAATGGTAGGGCCCAGGGGTTCATGTAGGTTCTAGGGCAAGCGTCTAAGATGATGAAAAGTGGGTTATAAATCTGACTAATCTGGGAAGATAAAATGGCCAAAGAGATTAGCGAACCATTAGGGGACAATCAATGTGATAAAAGAGGTCAAAAGAGCCTGTAAGAGAATATTTAGCCACAAGAGATGCATATCAACCTTTAACATCCCAGTATTCTTAAAGGATAACAACATGTCTGCATTTGTGCCAGTTTATCTTAGAGAGAGGAACTAGTAAAATTCACTTATGACCGCCTTCGTTTTACTTAAGAGACTTTAAAAAAAAAGTTATCATTAAGATGTTCCACATGTGTTTTCCAAAAGCTCTTGTAGCTAAGCCAATAGACCAATTAGAACAGTCTAAACAAACTCTTAATCTTTGGAGAATTTCCTGTATGTTATGGATGTGTAAACATTTACGGCATTATAAAAATGTTAAGAGTGGAGAGATGCAGTACAGGCATCTGTTTGTCAAATGCAGTTCTTCTAACTTTTCATTTTCACAAGTTTCAGAGAAATTTTCAAGGAGAAATATCCATTAATGGGAAAAAATCATTGTGCACATATCATATGAACTGTAAATTGTTATATACACTGAAAATCCTTTACTTATTTAACAGTGAAGTCCATTCATCTACTATACACCTCAGTATGAGAAGGCAGCATTAAGAATAACTAATTTTCTTAGGAAAAGAATCTAAATCCATTAAAAGCCACTGCCATCAAGTCGATTCCAACTCACAGTGACCCTGTGGGGCAGAGCAGAACTGCCCTATGGGGTTTCCAAGGCTGAAATCTTTATGGAAGCAGACTGCCACATCTCTCTCCTTCAGAGCAGCTGATGGGTTCAGATCATCGACTTTTGGTTAGCAGCTGAGAGCTTCTAATCACTGTGCTACCAGGGCTCTAGTTCACTAAAACTCATATTCAAACACACAGACTTATGTATATACCCTCACAGGTCTTGCAAAAAGAGATAAAGATAAACCAACCAGTCTAGAATGGAAAAAAGAAAATCTTTAAATTAAATATCATACCAAAGGGTGGGGGGTGGGGAGACCAAACCTGTTGTCATTGAGTCTATTTCAATTCATGGCAACTCCACGTGTTACACAGTAGAATGGTTCAATAGGGTTTTCTTGGTTGTAATTTTTATGAAAGTAGATCACCAGGCCTTTCGTCTGCAGCACTTGTGGGTGGATTCAAAATGCCAACCTTTAGGTTAGTATCAGACAATGAGTCATAAAAAGTCTTTTATCTGTTCTGTGCTGTACATTTCACAGAACATCAGCGCATACATAATTTTTCATCATGATGATGGTGACTGAGATGAACATTCCTATCTAAGCAATGGCTGAGATTCTCAACAGAGAAAGCTTAAAAAGCACACTGCAGACAAATGTGCACTGTCTATTAACATGGGCATTTCCCTAATCTCTATGTACGCACTCTGTCACACCATCACCACCATCCAGAATCAGAGCCTGAAGCATCACACTGAACATAAAAAATTCTCTTGAAGTCTTGTGTTTATCCTAAAAATTTATATGAATTTCAAATTTGCAACCATAAAGTGACCATATTTGTTCAAATACCAATAAGTGGATTTTCCTCACCTCTGGATCTTCCAGAAAGATGCAGCATGTTGATCATGGGGCTTTGAGAGACTCCAGTACACTGTATCACATATTGCCAGCTCAGCTGAAGAAGTACGCCTATCATATCAAAATGTCCAACCCCCCCCAAGCTAAAATGAAGTAAAAAAAGAGCTCCAAACATCTATTCTACTGGCTGTCACTCAAAGTTTCCCTGGGAGACAGGGAAAAGAGGAAGAGGCAACTCTCAAAGAGTTTAGAGCCCCATCCTTTTAGTTCCCTGCTATGGATTGAATTCTGTCACCCCAAAAATGTGTGTAGCAACTTGGCTAGGTCATGATTCCCAGTATTGTATGATTGTGTTATCTGATGTGATTCCCTTATGTGTTGTAAACTCTTATCACTATGATGAGATTATATGTGATCTCCTTATGTGCTGTAAATTCTATCACTGTGGTGAGGTTATACTGATGAGGTTGACAAGATCAGATAGTATCTTAATGCAATCTCTTTTGACATATAAAAGAGAGAAGCGAGCAGAGACACATAGGAACCTCATACCACCAAGAAAGCAGGGCCGGGAGCAGAGGGTGTCCTTTGGACCTGAGGTCCCTGCACTGAGAAGCTCCCAGACCAGGGGAAGATTGATGACAAGGACCTTCCCCGAGAGCCAGTGGAGAAAGAAAGCCTTCCCCTGGAGCTGGCACCCTGAATTCATGCTTCTAGCCTCCTAGACTGTGAGAGAATAAATTTCTCTTTGTTGAAGTCATCCACCTGTGATATTTGTGTTAGATGTAAGACATCTATTAAAGGATTTTTTCTAATCATGAAATAAATATTCTATAAACATGTCAAGAGACATTCTTTCTAGTAGCTAGCTAGCTAGTTCTATAGCCATTAGTTTTCTTACCCTTATCTAGCTAGGTAGTGAGCTACACAGATGGACAAATAACTGCTGCTGAGTCAACTCTGATTCACTGCCATCTTACGTACAGCAGAATGAAACGTCTGCCTAGTCCGTCATCCTCATGCTCACCGCCATGTTTGAGTTTACTGCTGTAGCTGCTATGCCAATCCATCTCACTGAGGGTCTTCCACACCTTCACAGGCCCTCTACTTCATCAAACATGATGTCCTTCTTTAGTGATTTATCCTTCTTGATGACATTTACAAAGCAAGCGAGTCAAACAGTGTTCTCTTGTGATCCACTAGGTTTTTACCGGTTGATTTTTGGAAGTAGATCTCCAGGCTTTTTTCCCTAGTCTGTCTTAACCTGGAAGCTCCACTAAAACCTGTCCACCATGATCAACCCTGACGGTATTTAAAATACTGGTGGCATACCCTCCAGCATCACAGCAACATGTAAACCACCGCACTACAACAAACTGACAGACAGGGGCTGGTTCCTTCCAGTAGCTGACTCTTACTAGAAGCTTCTTCCCAATATAGAAACTGTGCTTTCTTCATATGCACCTTTGCCAAGGTGATTTGAACCTGCCATTGAAATCCTCTGGCATATATTCATTGTGGTTATTCAAACTTTGCCAGATGTTAAGAGTAACAGGTGAGTTCAATATCAAGAAGCTGTAATCTTCTACCAGTTGTCACATAGGCACCAGCTGTCATTCTGCATGCAACACTGAATGTACTACATATTACTAATAATAGGATGTACAACAACAACAAAAACTGAGGACCATAGATGTGTTTCATAGTAACTCGAATATTTCGTAAGTCAGGGAACCACCTGGATTTTAATTGTCCTGTCGTTTGGCTGACAAGTAATTTGGTCAGAGTGATGCATTATGGTTAAGTAAGTACCTACATGCTGCCATTTGGGTTCCTGGAATAAAAATACCTATATGCGAAATGGTCTTCTGAGCTAAATAGCATAATACTAGGGAAAGTCTACCGAAAGACAAAAGAATGAAAATCTATTGTTTTAAAAAAAAAAAGTGACAAAAATGATAAGGCAATCCCTGTTAAGCCAAAACAGAATTATATAATATTATAATAGACAAAATTATTCTAGTTAGAATGTTTAACTCTCTTTGGAACCTCTGGGCCTAGTGAGCTGGGCTAAATTAAGTGCGAATCAGAGACTCTACGTTGCCTAAGGCATAGAAAACTGATGAAATATGTACAGCGTGTATACTGGTGCTTCCTCTTCCTTAAGCCTTGGATTGACTGTTATTCAGTCTCAATCCTTTCCCACTGAGCACAGCGATGGAGTCACCATCCTTCTCAGTAAACCATTCCAGGGAAACATTAATAATCCTCCAAATTTTATCATGAAAGGAAAAAAATAAATGATTCACCATTTTGAGTTCCACTAAAAGACCTAGCTTATTTCCCTATGGCCTGCATGGTGCTCCAGGTCCAATGTCTTACCACTTCAGTGATGAGAAGGAACCTGGAAAGATATACCCAGGAATAAGAACACCAATGGAAAAGCAGAAATTTCCTTTATGGTTTAGAACACTGTTTCTTCAATCTGCCTATATTTAAAATATCTATGGCAAGAGGAACCTTCCAGAAGCAGAAAGCAGCCCTGAACCCATTTGACCATACCATGCAAAAAAAGAGAAGTAATGCAAAATGAGACTGAGTGCTAAGGGTCTGTGTGATGGTTAAGATTGTGTGTCAGCTTGACTGGGCCATGATTCTCGGTGTTTATATGTGATCACTCTCATGATGGAATCTGCTATGAGTAGCCAATCAGTTGAAAGGGAATTCTCTCGGGAGTGTGGCTTGCATCCAAATACAAGCAGACATTCTGGCTTTTTTGCTCACTCTGGATCCTTCAGCTGCCTCTTTTTTGTCTGACCTCCAGTTCCTGGGACTTGAGCTATCAGCTTATCTGCCAGTCTTGGGATTCGTTGACCTTCACAGCCTATGGGCAAGAGCCCTGCTATCCCACCTGCCAATCTTGGGTTCGCCAGCCCCTGCGGCTATGTGAATTGAGAGAAGCCTCTATCCTAATCCATGGACTTGAGATGTTCCAGCTTCTACAATTGCCTGAGCAGTTTCCTTGATATAAATCTCTCTCTGTATATATTTATATGCTTTATTGGTTTTGCTTCTCTAAAGAACCCAGCCTAAAACAGTCTCTAATGCCCCAAATAGGAATCCTAGGATATCTCTCCGAACAACTTACCATGTAGAAATTTAACTTTTTTATTTCTCATACTCACAGAGAAAACCCTTTTTATTCTTGGTCCAATAGCTTGATATTGAATATGCCACCAATGACATGCTAAAATAAAAGACTTCGCCTCTTGGTGAATATAGGTCTGTCCTGGCATCGTTTTCCAAAACAAACCTCTTTTGGCCATGCTGAAAATCTGCTCTGGAAGATATTCTTCATCTTATAGTATCTTGCCCAGCTCATCACTGAATTTTTTGGCAGCTTCAACATCAGTGCTTCCTGCCTCTCTGGTTATATGCACATTATGTAAACCATACCTGCGTTTAAAGTGATGAAACTAGCCCATAACGAACATTGCTCAGCTTTCTATCTGTTGCGACTCTGGACACTGACTTCGCTGTAGACCGGGCCATAGCCTGCTATACAGCAGCGTTTTGAACAGTGCATCATAAAGTTGAACATCTGGGAGTGCATGTCTGAGAATAATAACAGCAGTAAATTATGCACTGCAACACTGCATGTACTACATATTACTAATAATAGGATGTACAACAACAACAAAAACCGAGGACCGTAGGCATGTTTCATAGTAACTCGAATATTTCATAAGTTGGGGACCACCTGGATTTTAATTGTCCTATCGTTTGGCTGACAAGTAATTTGGTCAGAGTGATGCATTATGGTTAAGTAAGTACCTACATACTGTCATTTGTGTTCCTGAAATACAAATATCTATACGCTAAATTGTCTTCTGAGTTAAATAGCAAAATACTAGGGAAAGTCTACTGAAAGACAAAAGAATGAAAATCTATTGTTTTAAAAAAAGTGACAAAAATAATATAGCCCTCTGAACATTAATTTTATGCATATCTATAATCATGTTATTGTGTCCTTTCTTTAGTCTTTAACATCTCTCGATGTCTGTTAAAATATATTTAGGTAAATCTAAATTAAGCTGTTTTCACTTCACAGATTGAGCTTATGTATTTTTTTCTCCAAAAGCAAAAACAAATGCCATGCTCTTTTTTTATTAGAAAGAATTTTCTAAACTTATTGGTTCCAAGATATTTAAAAAACAAATTGTTTATGTATTAGTGTATTTGAGAGCTTTTGCATAGGAAAAAGAATGACTTATATGATTTGATTACAACTTCTTAAGACCACTCATATAAGCAGACGTGACTCATAATAATTCTTAAAGCATTCTGGAGCACATAATATGTGTGTGTGTGTGGATTTTATATGTATGTGTTAATTTGTTATATGTTTGTCTGTTTGAGACAGTTCAATCTCGATTATAGGCTCAGTGGGTTCCAGACTGAAAACTTATTCATAAGGAAATGGATTACGTATATCCTCTGCACAGTGATGGCCACATCAGGTAGTCCTTGCATATGACTTATGTTACAAACAACCTTTGGTGTGTAAGTAGAATACAACATTCAAGCAATTTAGAGGAAGTATATGTGAGACAATATGTTTTTCATAAACATCTTTTTTTGTAATATTGGAAATGTAGTTAACATATTTGTAACATGTCCCTATAGCTCATTTTATTCAACTGCCAAAACTTGAAATGGAACAGAAGTAAGAGGACTGAATCACAAAGCAATACGAGGTGAAGGGAATTGAATGCAACATTGTGCTCCAAAATTTGTGCAGAAAAATTATACGGCAAGCAGAATAATCCCAAATTATGCTACTCTAGAATAATTCCAAGTTATGCTAACCTATATGGTTTTAGCTTTCCCAGGTCTAAACTAGAATTATGTAATCAAATGTTGCCATTTTTCTTCTTCAAACTCTGTAATGGCTCATGGTTAGGCCTCACCGGTTACTCAGGAACCTGGTTCCTAAGTAGACAAATGTAAGATTCCAAGGTGAGTCAGAGACAGAAAATGCCACACAAAAACTCAGAACAGGCCAGATGATCGATCAACAGTAAATTAAGTGGCAGGCCCTGATGCAGGTATGAGGCTGCAAGGCCAAATGCCTGCAGTCAGTTCTAGGCTCCTATAGAGAGACAATCAAAATACTCTAGGAAATGACATTAGGACTCTCTGACATCATTAGGAAAACCAGGCAGTAGGACACACGCCTACATACAGATACACATACAATCTATGCAGTACACACTTGAAGAATAATGGCAACTGAACGGTTTGGGAGATGGGTAATGAAATATAAAATCTTTCAGCACAGACCTTCAGTCTTTGTCAACATCTTTAATCTCATTAAACACAACTGGGACAAAAAGTCATTAGCCTCTCACATCTGTTCACATAATTATATAAAACAGAGATTTTGGGGTTATGTCCCAATCCTAAATATCCACCTTTAGAGTATATTGTTGATACGATGAACAATATTTCATATTAATCAAGGTGAACTACTTCTGTGTGAAAATGCGCAAGTTACTTAAGTTCTGAGAGTCTTGAGTGTACCATCTGTAAAATGGAGCTATGAACAGTTTGAAATAGAATGCTGTGAGGATTAAATGAGATAACCCTCGGAAAAGTAGTGGAACAGTGACAAATATATTGTCATTGCAGAAAAAAGATTAGCTGCTGTGATGATGATGATGATTGCAATGATGATGGTGATCATAATAACATCAAGCCTTCTTCACTTTTAAAATAAAAAGAGAATGCTTATGAGCAGCAATGGCTGGTCTCTAATGTATTATATCATTATTTAAATATATAAATCAGTGCCTGATTCATAATGTCCATTCACTGAATATATTTTGAAAGAATAATTTAATACAAGAGCATAACACCTCGAAAGGACTACAAACTGATGTCACCATGTCACAGACAATAAAATGGATTCTCAGAGAGGTTAAATGAATGTATCACCCAGCTAGTAACCCGTCAGGCTTTTCACTGAGTTGCCGTTTGTTACAGCATGAACAGTGATCTCCCCATTCCATCCTGTTGTGCAATTCCCTTTCCCCTATGTGGTTCTCAGTTGATAAACACAGCAAACCCGTGAGGCAGAGAGGGCAAATCCTTTGAGCTCAAATGCAGATAAGTCAACTGACGTCCAAAGACATTGAACATTTTGCCCAAAATGGACTGTAAGCTGATTTTAGTGATCTAAGTGAGGGAAGGAAGAAAATTTTGTTCTGGCCCAGGATTTCTACAAACTGAGCGATGAGTCTGACCCATGGACACCTCCAGACAAATAGGAATAATGGAAGTGATGTGTTTTGTTTGCAAATGACATTATGCTGGTTGTTTGGCCCTTTAGCTCACAACAAAATGACCTGTGCTTTAAACAGGTCTTTATTCCTCACCACTGCCCACCACCCTGAGTATTCTATTTTGAGTTTAAAACTACTTCATTGTATATAAAGAAGTACAGTTTCTTTTCCTATTACTTATTTTTTCCATTCCATTGGTGGAGTAACCCTTTCATTATTATATTTTTTTCTCCTTATTTTTTTAATGGCACATGTCTTCAGTACTGGAATGTATGCTTACTAATTGAGGGTGTTTACATTTTTACTTGGCAATATGGATTCTGAGAAATTTGATCTGGTAATACAAGCCACTAATGAGGTTAGTGGTACTGTGGTGCCACCGATCTGAAGTATAACAATATACCAATAAGAGCTATGTAAATAATTAATTGTGGGTGCCTTTCCATTAGGTTAGAGCCCTGGTGACGCAGTGGTTAATAGCTCAGCTGCTAACCAAAAGGTAGGCAGTTCGAATCCACCAGCTGCTCCTTGGAAATACTATCGGGCAGTTCTACTCTGTCCTACAGGGTTGCTATGAGTTGGAATAGACCCAATGACAACGGGTTTGGTTTTTTTGGTTTCCATTAGATTACATGGGGATCCTCTGTTTTTCCAAAGATGACACAGAAAAACAAAAACAAACCCATTAGGGCTCCCTAACTACCACACAGAAAAGCCATAATTAGAGTTACAAGCCTTCTCTCACAGAAATAAAGGGGAAAAAGGCAAAAGGTTACAAAACTAACACATCCAGGAAGCATCACCTAACAGAATGCTCAACGTACACAGCAATGAGGCTCCAACTTCAGTCAGCTGAGCTTCTTTTCAAAAGGGACCCATCTGGATGCTAAATGCATCAGAAGTGGAATTACACGTTACCTTTGAGGTCCAGAGGCATAAAAAGTGACTAGTATACCATTCATCTAAGAGCAACAAAAAGAGGTAACATAAGATATGAAAAACATTCACTTGTGAGCATTACTCTCCTTTTGAAACCCCTTTCCACAATGACCTTGAAACAATAGGACGTAATTCTTCAAAACACCTTGTGGTTGCAAAATGTGGGAGGAAAACTAACAGAAAGAGGTCTTCACCAAGTCCCAAGCTCGTCTTCAGTAGAATGTATTTGAAAAGACTGGAGTAACCCTGGTTTTGCAAAGACGTATTGGTCATAATACTCATGAATAAAAATAATAACTGCTAACAATTCTTGAGTACTTCACATGCAGCAGGCATCTTCTAAGGACTTTACGTTTATTAACGTAGTTACTCTACACGCAAAGATGTTAGTAACTTGCCCTAAGTCACATCGCTGCTAAGGGGAGAGCTGAGGTTTGAATGCAGGTGTCTGCTCTAATCAGTGGTTACAGCTATGCATCCTAGGTACTTCAGGATGCTAAGGTGCCAAGAGTTTGGTATATAAAGAACCTTCAGGTCTTTATGGAGCTAAACAATACTTGCTAGCTGCTTTTATAAAAGATGGCTATCAAATATAGCCATAGGTGGAACACTGCTTGGAACACCACTGCTTTTCTTTCTTTCTTTCTTTTCCTTTTTTTGCAAAACTGCTTTTGAAGTCAGCATTCACCATGATACTCAATATTTCTTATAAAGGACAAAACCGAAAAACCAAATCCATTGCCATCAAGTCGACTGCGGCTCACAAGGACCCTAGAAGACAGAGTACAACTGCCCCACAGGGTTTCCAAAGCTGTAATCTTTACGGAAGCAGACTGTCACATCTTTCTCCTGAGGAGTGGCTGGTGGGTTCTTACCGCCAATCTTTCAGTTAGCAGCTGAGTGCTCTAACCACTGTGACACCAGGGCTCCCTTTTATAAAGGACAAGTGGGAAAAAAAAATTCTTGCAGATTAGCTAGCAGTCATCTCCCCTGACTAATTAAAACTTCCTTTTATTAAAAAAGGGAGCCATAGACTTCCAGCAAAATGGCGCTCTAGGCAGAAGCACTACGCCGTCCCTCCACAGCAAAGATCCGAAAAACTAAGCGAAACAGAGAATATGACAATCCTGAAACCCTAAAACATCAAATGAAGAGATAAATAACTCAGCCAAGCACCAAATGGAGTGAGAAAACTTACAGAGAATGGAGAGTGAGGAGAGACTCATGCAGAGGTCCCCTACCAGCTAACGCAGCGCGGATCTGCCATCTTGGACTCCTATCGGAGACAAGCAAACAGGGGGTACAAGAAAGCCGCTTCACGAAGCTTCCAGCGGGAGACAAAACAACCGGTAATTTGCGATATATGCTTTCCCACCCCCTACCCTTCTTCACCCCACTCGGCCTCATCTGCTTTCTGCGACCACAATCTCTTGACCGGGAATCACTGGCTGCTCGGATTCCACACACCCAAGTGGGCTGGCTCTCTGAGTGCCATTCGTTGGCTGCTGGTGTGGCTTTTTTTTCTGCTTCATTTGATTTCTTCCTTACCTCTCACCACCTCCACCTCCTTTCGCTCAAATACCTGGCTCCGTGCACCATCTTTGCTTCTACCTGAGGGGCTGTGGAGCTCCGTTCGAGTGTAGCGCTGCCTCCCGGTCTGGGCTGCAGCGCTGGTGGGATCCTGAGGCTTTTGTTCGTTTTGAATTGTTTGTTTGTTTTCTTTTCCTTTTGAGTTGGGAGCTCTCTCTGGCCAGGTGGTGCTCGTGGCAAGGAACTACCCACTCGGCCCCTGGAGGGCATTTCTTTTTTCGTTCCTTTACTTTTTTAATTTTTTTTCCTGTTTTTTGGGGGGCCTATCTTGTTCTTTTTTTTTAAATTTGTTTTGTTTTCTTTTCCCTCTTTTTCCCTTTTCGTCTTTCTTCATTATTCAGTTTCTCGTCTCTCTCTATCTTCCTTCTCTTTCTGTTCCCTGAATACCTGACGTTGTATACCTCTACGCATTCCAGCCAGGCTGCACTGCAACATCTGAGAGCGACATACCCAGACCTCATAGCTGCACCAGTGGGATCCCTGGGAACTTTGCAGTTCTTTAACCTTTCTGATTTTAATTTATTCATTCTTTTCTGTTCTTTTCTTCCTCTTCCCCTTTCTGTTTTTCTCCATTTCATAGTCTCTCATCCCTCCACTCCAATGGCAAGCTCCCTTAGCATTCCTTTTTGTTTGTATGTTTTTGGCTCCTGTTCCTCTCTCCTCTCTCCCATATCCATCTTAGCTCCACTCATAATAATCTCCCCACTATATTCTGCCTACCTGCACTGTGTGCTTAACATCACACCACCAAGCAGCACAGGCAAGGCCTACTGGAACCTTCCCTGCACTGATTCCCGAACTGCTCTGGTGGCTGTAGTAAGTACCACAAACAACCCGTCCCTGTAACTCCTCTTCAGCTAGACCTGCCCTGCCGTACCATATCTGAATGATTGATCCTGCCAACTGGAGAAGGAGGCGAAAAGTATTGTGCCCACAGACGAGCAAACAACAAAGAACACACAGCCCACCTACTCAGACATAGTCAAATTTAAAAACAAAAAGGGACAAAACAAACAAATCTACAATCAATAAACAAGAAAAATAACAACTGAATGCCCTGAAGACAGCTGACAATATCAAAAAATTTATTTAAAAAAAGGACAGGATGGTTCAGTAGGCATCCAAAATAAAACACCAGATGACTCTCCAGTGGAAGAAAATGCACTAGAACTACCTGATGGGGAATTCAAACCTCTAATACTCAGAATTCTCCAAGAGCTGACGCAAAAAGCTGACAAACATGACGAAAAAATAGAAAAATTCTTGGAAAATACAGACAAAAAATTGGAAGAATTCAGCAAAATAATGCAGCAACAAAGTGCCAAAATAAATTCACAACCAGAAATTATACAAAGACAACAATTAGAAATCCAAAAGATAAAAAACAAGATTTCAGAAATGGATGGTGTCATAGAAGGGCTGAGAAGCAGATTTGAAACGGTGGAAGACAGGATCAGTGGAATTGAAGACAAACACTTGGATACAACTCTGTTTCAGGAAAACTCAGAAAAAAGAATAAAGAAAATGAAGAGACACTGAGAGTTATGTGGGATACAATGGAAAGCAAAAATTTGCAAGTGATTGGAATTCCAGAACAGGGGGAGAAAACAGAAAACACAGAGAGGATCACTGAAGAACTGACGACAGAACACTTCCCCAATATCATGAAACATGAAAAGCTGGCCATCCAAGAAGCTCACGAACCCCATATAAGATAGACCCCAAAAGAAAAACAACAAGGCATATCAGAATCACACTTGCCAAAACCAAACACAAACAAAGAATCCAGAGAGCTGCTCGTGAAAAACAAGAAGTCACGTACAGAGGAGAAACAGTAGACTAAGATCAGATTATTCGGCAGAAACTATGCAGGCAAGAAGGCAATGGGATGACATATATAAAATCTTGAAAGAAAAAAATTCCCAGCCAAGAATAATATATCCTGCAAAACTCTCATTCAAATTTGATGGTGAAATTAGGTCATTTCCAGATAAACAGAAAATAAGTGAATATGTAAAATTCAAACCAAACTTACAAGAATTATTAAAGGGAGTTCTTTGATCTGAGGACAAACAACTTCAGCTCATAGGCAGAATCTAGGACGCAGGATCATACCAGCCAGATAACAATCTAGGAAATGAACTCTCTAGGATTATCCAAAACCAAAAGAAATACAACAGGGAATCAGAGCAGTTAATCAGTAAATGACAACAACATCAAAACAATAAAAGAGGGAATAAATGGCAATAGATATAGAACCTTCTAATGGAGAGGAAGGCAAGGTGATACCAAGTAATGGCAGACTGCTTCAAACTTAGAAAGCTATGGGTAAAATTCATGGTAACCACAAAGAAATTTAACAAGCATACTCATTAAAAAAAAAAAAAAAAAAAAAGAGGAAAAACATAAAGTCTCAGAAAAAACAAAACCTACAAAAACAAAACAAATGAAAAAAAAATCCACAAGCAAAAGTAACTCAGCACAAGAGAGTAAGAAGAACAAAGAAAACTTCAACACCAAAAAAAAAAAAGCACTACAAAATGACAGCAACAAACTCACATCTATCAATAATTACACTGAATGTAAATGGACTCAATGCACCCATAAAGAGACAGAGAGTGACAGAATGGATAAGAAAACAGGATCCATCAATATGCTGTCTACAAGAGACACACCTTAGAAACAAAGATGTGAATTTATTAAAAGTCAAAGGTTGGAAAAAAATATATCAAGCTAACAACTACCAAAAAAGAGCAGCAGTGGCAATTCTAATCTCAGATAAAATAGACTTTAAAACGAAGTCTACAAAAAAAGACAAAGAAGGACACTATATAATGATTAAGGGGACGATTTCATCATGAAGACATGACTATAATAAACATATACGCACTCAATGACAGGGCTCCAAAATACATAAAACAAACTCTAACAACACTGAAAAGAGAAATTGACAGTTCCACAATAATAGTAGGAGACTTCAACACACCACTCTCAGTAAAGGACAGAACAAATAAAAAGAAACTCAGCAAACATGCAGAAGACCTAAAGGGCACAATCAGCTAACTTGACCTCATAGACATATATAGAACACTCCATCCAACTGCTGCAAAGTACACATTCTTTTCCAATGCACTCGGAACGTTCTCCGGAATAGACCATATCTTAGGCCACAGAGCAATCCTCAACAAGATCCAGAACGCTGAGATAATTCAAAGTATCTTCTCTCACTACAATGCCATCAAGGTAGAAATTAACAATAGAAAGAGCAAGGAAATAAAATCAATTACATGGAAACTGAATAATACCTTGGTTACACATCACCAGGTAATAGAAGAAATCAGAGATGGAATCAAAAAATTCCTAGAATCAAATAAGAATGAAAACATATCATACAAAAACCCTTGGGACTCAGCAAAGGCAGTCCCTCAGAGGACAATTTATAGCAATAGATGCACATATCAAAAAAGAAGAAAGGGACAAAATCAAAACATTAACTACAGAACTCAAACAAATAGAAAAGAACAGCAAAAAAAGCCCACAACCACTGGAAGAAAAAAAATAGTAAAGATCAGAGCAGAAATAAATGAAATAGAGAACAGAAAAACAATAGAAAGAATCAACAAAACCAAAAGTTGGTTCTTTGAAAGAATCAACAAAATCGACAAACCACTGGCCAGACTGACAAAAGAAAAACAGGAGAGGACACAAATATCCCAAATAAGAAATGAAATGGGGGACATTACAAGAGACCCAACTGAAATAAAAAGGATTATAACAGAATATTATGAAAAACTATACTCCAACAAATTTGAAAACCTAGAGGAAATGGATAAATTTCTAGAAACACACGGCCTACCCAAACTGCAACAAAGTGATGCTGAAAATATGAACAGATGCATAACAAGAGAAGAGATTGAAAAGGTAATAAAAAAAACTCCCACCCAAAAAAAGCCCTGGCCCAGATGGCTTCACCGGAGAATTGTAAAAAACATTTGCAGAAGAGCTTGTACCAGTACTACTCAGAGCATAGAAGAGGAAGCAACACTTCCAAATTCATTCTATGAAGCCAGCATAACGCTGATATCGAAACCAAGCAAAGACGTCACAAAAAGAGAAAATTACAGACCAATATCTCTCATGAATATAGATGAAAAAATACTGAACAAAATTCTAGCCAATAGAATTCAGCAGCATATCAAAAAAATAATCCACCACGATCAAGTAGGATTCATACCAGGTATGCAAGGATGGTTCAACATTAGAAAATCAATCAATGTAATCCACCACATAAATAAAAGTAAAGAAAAGAATCACATGATCATCTCAATTGACACAGAAAAGGCATTTGACAAAGTCCAACACCCATTCCTGATAAAAACTCTCAATAAAATAGGTATAGAAGGGAAATTTCTCAACATAATAAAGGGCATCTATGCAAAACCAATGGCCAACGTCATTCTTAATGGAGAGAGGCTGAAAACATTCCCCTTGAGAACAGGAACAAGACAAGGATGCCCTTTATCACCATTACAATTTAACATTATGCTGGAAGTTCTAACTAGAGCAATAAGTCAAGAAAAAGAAATAAAGGGCATCCAAATATGTAATGAAGAAGTTGTATATATTCAAAAATCAGTTGGATTCCTATACACCAATAAGGAGAACGATGAAAAGGAATCCAGGAAAACAATACCATTTTCAATAGCCCCAAAAAGATAAAATACTTAGGAATAAATCTGACCAGGGATGTAAAAGACCTATACAAAGAAAACTACAAAATGCTACGGCATGAAACCCAAAGGGATCTACATAAATGGAAAAACATACCATGCTCATGGATAGGTAGACTCAACATTGTGAAAATGACAATTCTACCCAAAGCAATTTACAAATACAATGCAATCCTGATCCAAATACCAACAACATTCTCCCAAGAGATGGAAAAACTAATCATTAACTTTATATGGAAAGGGAAGTAGCCCCCAATAAGTAAAGCACTACTGAAGAAGATGAATAAAGTTGGGGGACTCACACTACCTGACTTCAGAACTGACTATATAGCTACAGTAGTCAAAACAGCCTGGTACTGGTACAACGACAGAAACATTGACCAACGGAACAGAATTGAGAACCCAGATGTAAATCCATCCACCTACGGTCACCTGATCTTCGACAAGGGCCCAAAGTCCATCAAATGGGGAAAAGACAGTCTTTTTAACCAATGGTGCTGCCAAAACTGGATATCCATCAGCAAAAAAATGAAACAGGACCCATACCTCACACCGTATACAAAAAGTACTTCAAAATGGATCAAAGACCTGAATATAAACTATATAACTATATAAAACTGTAAAGTTCATAGAAGAAAAAATAGGACCAACACTACAGGCCTTAATACATGGCATTAACAGGATACAAACCATAACCATCAACACACAAAACCCAACAGATAAGCTAGATAACTGCGATCTTCTAAAAATCAAACACCTATGTGTTTCAAAAGACTTCACCAAAAGAGTAAAAAGAGAACCTACAGACTGGGAAAAAAAATTTTGGACAGTACAAGTCAGACAAATGTCTAATCTCCATAATCTTCAAGAAAATCCAACACCTCTACCACAAAAAGACAAATAATCTTACTAAAAAATGGGCAAAGGAAATGAATAGACACTTCACCAAAGAAGACATTCAAATGGCCAAAAGACACATGACGAAATGCTCGTGATCACTAGCCTTTAGAGAAATGCAAATTAAAACCACAATGAGATACCATCTCACCTCGGCATTACTGGCACGAATCAAAAACACTGGAAATAACAAATGCTGGAGGGGCTGCGGGGAGATCGGAACTCTTATGCTCTGCTGGTGGGAATGCAAAATGATACAACCATTTTGGAAAATGATATTGCACTCCCTCAGAAAGCTAGAAATAAACATACCATTTGATCCAGCAATTCCACTCCTAGGAATATATTCTAGAGAAATAAGAGTTGTCACTCGAATAGACATATGCACACCTATGTTCATGGCAGCATTGTTCACAATAGCAAAATGATGAAAACAACCTAGATGCCCATCAACAGATGAATGGATAAACAAACTGTGGTACATACACACAATGGAGTACTATGGAACGAGAAAGAACAACAATGAATCTGTGAAGCATCTCATACTGTGGATGAAACTGGAGGTCATTATGCTGAGTGAAATAAGTCAATCACAAAAGGACAAATATTGTATGAGACCTCTATTGTAAAAACCCATGAAAAAGTTCACACACAAAATGTAACAATCTCTGTTGGTTACCAGGGATGGGAGGGTTGGGGGGGAAATACTAAATAGGCAATAGATAAGTGGTATCTTGGGTGAAGGGTGAGACAGTACACAGTACAGGGGAAACTAGCACAACTTGTACAAGGAAAGGTCATGGAAGCCCCACAGACACATTCAAACTCCCTGAGGGACTGAATTGCTGGGTGGAGGGCTGTGGGGACCAAGGTCTCAGGGAACACCTAGCTCAATTGGCATGACACAGTTTATAAAGAGAATGTTCTACATTCTACCTTGGTGAGTAGTGTCTGGGGTCTTAAAAGCCTGTGAGCAGCCATCTAAGATACTCCACTGGTCTCATCCCTTCGGGAGCAAGGGAGAATGAAGAGAACAGGATACGAGGAAAAGATTAGTCTGAAGGACTAATGGTCCACAGCTACCAAGGCCTCCACCAGACTGAGTCCAGTACAGCTAGATGGTGCCTGGCTACCACCACTGACTGCTCTGACCGGGATCACAGCAGAGGGTTCTAGATAGAGCTAGAGAAGGCTATAGAACGTAATTCTAACTCACAAAACAGAAGACCAGATTTACTGACCTAAAGGAGACTGGAGAAACCCCGAGAGTGTGGCCCCCATACACCCTTTTAGCTCATTGGTGAAGTTATCTCCAAGGTTCACCGTTCAGCCTGGGAGTGGACAGCCCCATAAAACCAAATGAGACTAATGAGGCACAGGAGTCCATGGACAAGGACTAGAAGGCAGAAGGGGACAGGATAGCTGGTGATAGGGAACCCAAGGTTGAGTAAGGATATTGTTGATGTGTTGTGAGATTGTTAACCATTGTCATAGGGCAACATGTGTAGTAACTGTTAAATGAGAAACTATTTTGTTCTGTAAGCCTTTGTCTTAAGTGAGAATAGCAGCACAGTTGGAAGAGCGTAGTCAATGTCACTGAACTGTGCATGTAGAAATTTTTGAAATGGTGTATCTTTGGCTATGTGTATTTTCACCAAAAAAAAAGTTGAGAAGTTAGAGAGTTGACATGTTCTGGGGTTGTTAACCAATGTCATAAAACAATATGTGTACTACTGTTTCATGAGAAACTATTTGTTCTGTAAGCCTTCACCTGAAGTTCAATTTAAAAAAAAAAAAAAAAAGGAGCCCTAAAACCTTTGTGTTTCTGTATTCAGTCTGGCTTTTAGGAAGCTCAGAGAAAAGCTTTCAGTTAATTGTAATGGCTTTACAAAGCTAAGGATTTTTGTTATAATTATTTCCATCTCCTATTCTACATTACTTGAATCTGTGTTAAGATTTTCTTTTTAATGTAATGTAAAGTTAATGAAATGTAATTGATTTAATGTAAGCATTTTTAGTTGTATTGTTCATGTATTTTAATATATTTGAAACTGATCTGGTGTTTTAGAACCGTCCCCAAACTGGACTTTAGTGGATAATTTTGATGTACTATTTTTGGTTGAGTGAATCCTGGAGTTTTATAGTTTTGTGATTACTTATCCTATAGGAGGGAGTACTGTTTGCTAGAATTTCAATAGCAATAGATTTGGTTGAGAAAAGAATGTTATTTGCTGTATCATCTTTCACTAGACCCCTCTTATATTTCAAAATTATACTCAACATGTTACTTGCGATCTAGAATAGATAATAAGTCTGTTATAAATTAATGAAAAGTCACATACATAAATCAATCACTCCAGATTATAATTATAACCCTTATTCACATCAGACTAATAAAAGAGTTGATCTTTGACACATAGCTCGGGTAAAATCGATCTGGAGTCTTTACTGCAATATAAAGGCTTTTTGAATAAACACACAATATATGAATTGGTTCATTGGGAAGTATGGAGAATTACTTGACAGACTCCATCAAGATAAAAAAATATTCTATGAATCTTGCAAGACCCAGAACATTTTGACTCTTGAATATTAATATTACAGACAGAATATTTAGCATTACATTTGTAACTATTAATATAAACAGCTCAATATGCACGAACAGCAAGTGCTTGAATATTGCTGAGATTCTACAGGCATTCCTTCTCATTTGCTTTGGCCCCTCAATTATTAAAAACATTAGAAAGAAAAGTTCTTTGTTAGACAATTTATTCTGTTATGTAATTTGAAAGGAATCAGTTAAAAAAAGAAAAGTCCTCTCACTGGACATTTATTATTTTTGTTTTCTTTTATATCCTTCTGAGAAAAATAAGCTGTCTAATTCATTGACGGAAAAAAGGCCATTTTATTTACTATTGATCAATACTCACGGTTCATTTGAAAAGGTATAAATTATAAAATTCTAATATGCAAGTCTTTTTAGTATGATAAAGCAGAAAGATTTTCAGTCCCCAAATAAACAGGAAAATACACATCTCAGTTGGAAGATAATGCCTCTTAAAGCATTCTTTTGCTGCTCTGAACATACTTAACTAGCTACCAGTGGTGATAATTGTAGGGCATTAACTTTTTTTTTTTCTATTTCTGTGACTTAGTAAAAAATATGAGTTAGATTAATATAGTTAGAATACAATCAGAAAATATGACTTTCCAGCATAGTAAGAGTGACAGTAAGTCTTTTTACTACTCCTCAGGGGAATAAGAAATGAGGTTTCATTAGTGGGATTCAGAGGAGAGTTAGGCAAGTGAGAAAAGGGCAATATTAAATCTAGGCATAGCCAATTACATTCAATTTAAGAATAGTTACAAAAAGAGAAGCCAAAGACAATTGCTATCTTCCTTCAGTGGAGAATTCTTTACTCTAAGAAAGTTACGTATGAATCCTACCAGTAAATGGCGTGGAGATCCCTTCTCTATGTATAAAGCTATTCAGATTTTATCTATGGTATGAGAAATCAGTCAAGTAATGGTTCGGTGATACCAACCACTGGAATTCAGCCATGAGGAATAAAAAATTCAGTTAGTATTATCAAATACTGCTAATGATATTGTAAATAGGCCTAACATTTTTGGAGCCAGATGGCAAAATATATATATACAGTACAAAAAGGCTTAATCCTCTGGTGCAATAAACCCAAACTTAAGGTGATTTCTACAGAAATAATCAGAGATGTATGCAAATATGTTTTAGCAAGTAGACACAACAGTGAAAAGTTGAAAGACTATAAATGGTCAACAGCAGAAATTTAAAGATGCCATATCCACAAGGTGGAATATTATGCAAACGCTGAATACGTGTATTTTTAATAAAGGAGAAACTGATGACATGACAAAATACTCATGAAATATTTTTATGTAAAAAAAATCAGACACAAAATAATAACAATTATTACTTATGACCTATCTTAGTAAATGTAGCACTAGGCACTGTGATAAACACACCTTGATATCTCAAAGGCCACCCACAATAAGAAGTTATTTTTTGCACATATGAAGTCTCATCATTAAATGTATGTGGGTTCGCCTCCATACAGTGATTAGGAGATTTAATTTGACAGGAACTCTGCCAACTTCAGCAGGGTGGTTTTCAAGATCCATGTGGGCAACAGTATCCAGTAAGGCAAAGAGAGAGTGTAGAGGATCATGCAGCATTGTTTCATGGGCCAGGTTTTCGAGACGGACGGATGGACGGACAAATACATAGACAGACTGATAGATGCATAGATAGATACATCCAGAGAAAAAAACATAAAAGAGGCATCTTAGAACATTAACTGTGTTTGCCCTTGGGTAATGGAATAAATGGATCGTTGCTTTCTCATATGTATCTTTATTTTTCAAAATTTCTACAATTTTTATTACTTTTATAATGAGAAAGTTTAAAAAAAACTAATATTTTATTGTGCATTTGCTCTATATTTTTTATATTTCCACCAAAAATTCTCCTAACTTGAAGATAAAGTTTTAAAGTTAGTAATGTCTAACTATGAACAAGACATACCTTCTCTAAGTTACCCATCTCTGAATTGAGGCCAAGCTTGAAAGAAAAGAGTCAGGTGTTCCAAGACATAGAAATAAAGTCTTGTAATATTCAAAAGTTCTCTGCTGATTAATTAGCAAAAGCATATGTATACAGAATATGTATTCCAGACGCAGCTCCTTGGAGCCAACAGTGGAGAATTCCATTAAAGATATTCACCAACAAGATGCAACTGTACCTCGCTATTAAAGTGCTCTTTACAATAAGTGGTTAAGTAGACTACAAAGAGGCAGAAAGAAAAGATCATGGCTGAAAGACAGGATACATTTTAAGAGATCAAAAGGCTTCCCCAGTTTTTCCCGGGTCACAAATGCCACGTAGGAACCATGAGGTACCTTGAATAAGCAAGGGAGAACCCAGCATGGAAAAGTACCAGACCAGGCTTTCAGCAGAAGCGATCATATGGACAGAAATTTGGGGTCTTCTAAAAGCTTAGGAAGATAAAATCCAATCTCCATAGTCAGGAAAAACGAAGCAGATTTCTCCTGTCTTTCTCTACTTGTCCCTTAAAGTACAGCCAGGTCCCTATCTCACCTGCTCTCCTAGAAGTCCTGAAGAAATGCAGTAACACGTGACCGCCGAAGGGTATAAACAAGGTGCCTGAGGATCACGAAGACTTGTGTTTTATAGCACTTATCAGCATGAATGATTTATTTGCAAATACAGGACACACACTAGTTGAAAACAAGAGCTTCCTCTTGCTAAGACTATGATCTGAACAGGTTTCAGCGGCGCTTCCGGAATAAGACAGACTAGGAAGATAGGCCTGGCGATCTACTTCTGAAAATCAGCCAGTGAAATCCCTCTGGATCACAACGGTGTGATCCAAAACCGATCATGGGATGGTGCAGGACTTGGCAGCGTTTCCTTGCATCGTGCACAGGGTTGCCGTGAGTCAGGGGCCACTGGATAGCTGCCAACAGTAACTTCCAGTGGCTGTAGACTTGACATTGACTAATTGCTTTGCTTTTACAACAGTCCTGCTAAATGAGTGAACGATGACTACAGCTGGCCTGACACTGTAACATACAAAGGCTATTAACGGTGAAGGAATTAAGGAAACTGGCCAACAAGGTCATGGCTGAGGGAAAGGACTTGCTAGTCTGCTGTCACGGAGAATCTTGGGAAGGCACTTGACCCACCTTGCTTTCGTATATGTGGACATAGATTCACCTCTATCCAGGTCTCCCCTGCATCTCAATGTACTTCACAAACCTTGGTTCGTATTTTGGCAACAACCTTTAAACACATATTTTTTCTTTTCTGGTGCTAGGCAGTTTTATAACATTTGTCACAAAGTGTCAGAAAAGTCAATAAATGTAGAGGAAAAATCCCTGTAACATATTTGGATTTTTGCGTACTGTTGCGTTGTTTTTGCCTTTCTTTTAATTAACCCTAGTGTGTGCTGGCCCCCTCACACGGCTAACCCACTGAAGACGTCCCTGGTCTAAAGTTATTGTGAGTGACCTACGGAGGTAAAGGCAGAAGGTAGCCCTTTGAAATAGTCCTTTGCCGGTTTCCCCAACACAAGCTATCCTACTGACAGTTGAGTAAAACAGATAGGTGATCTATCCCCCTGGACTGGAATGGATTCTTCTGGAAGCATGAAATGGACAAGTACTTCATCACCAACCAGCTGCAGCTGAGTCAATTCTAACTCAAGGCAACCCTATGTGTGTCAGAGAAGAACTGTGCCGCGTAAGGTTATCAATGGCTGATTTTTCAGAGGTAGATTGCCAGGCCTTTCTTTTGAGGCTCCTCTGGGTAGACTTGTATCTCCAATTTTTTGGTTATCAGCCAAGTGTGTTAACCATCTGTACTACCTAAGGACTCCCAAGTACTTGTTAAAACAATTGTCACATTTTTTACTACATTAAAAAAAAAAAAAGACTAGCAAATTATATGGTGAAGGTATTTATGTAGAATAAAATTCCAGAAATTGTTCTTCTAAAATTATTGAAAAATAATTATTGGTAGTATTATGCAATTTATTCTCTCGGGAAGAAAACAAGGGCATATACATATAAAAAAGAACTAAAGGATCTGTGCTCTGTTATTGTTGTCACATGAATTTCCCTCACAAGCTCTGGAGTGAGGAAACACATTGACTGAGCAAGAGAAAAGTTCATCTGATAAAATTGAAGACTGCATAAAGATATGTGTTTACTTTGAAAGGCTGTTCATACTGGTCCATCCATCTTGGAGTTTTCCTTTAAAGTAGAGTTCTTATGCAAGTGAGTATTAAAAAGGTCAGTTTTCTAAGTAAACATTTATCTTTCAGTGGAGAGTTGCAGGAATGCTAGCTCATTTTTCTTTAATTTTTGGGCTACAGGTTATGAATTTGTATCTTTCTATGACAAGAAAGTTTTCAGTGAAGCTCCCAGGGCACATTTTCAGCCCAAGTATTGTGTTTAAACTCCTGGCTGATTTACATTCCACTTTTAGCATGCAAGACCTAGGCTTTCTCCGTCTCCTTAATCATTGACGATGCTAACATCTCAAGTTGTCAGGGACATGCATTTGAAAGCTGGGTTAAGCCAGACAGCAAGGCCCAATGGGCTAGGCAGGGAATTGAAGACTCAAAGCTGTGAGTTCTGTTCCTTGCTCAGCCAGTGACTCAGGTGTAACGTCAGGCAAGTCACTTATCGAGTATTAGCTACTTAATTATACCATCTATAAAAGAAAGCTTAGCAAAACATGAGGCAATAGAAAACTTCAGAAAGAAGATGATGAAACTTGGTCTATTGTAAGAAAGCATTTGGGCAACATTCTCAAAGGTGAGTAAGAAATAGTACCTCCTGCTGCTTTTTAGAAGAAGCCCTGGTGGCAAGGTGATTAGAGCGCTCAACTGCTGACCAAAATATCAGCAGTTTGAACCCAAAAGGTCTGTTGTTCGAACTCATCAGCCATGATGTGGCAGTCTGTTATCGCAAAGATTTACAGCCTTGGAAACCGTATGGGGCAGTTCTCCTCTGTCCTATAGGGTCGCTATGAATCAGAATTGACTTGAAGGCTCTGAGTTTTTTTGTTTTGTTTTGCTACTTTTTAATTTTTATTCTTAAATCAGTTTCTGGGCTACAAAAGAATTTGGAATCTACTCAGTTGTAACTCCTTGGATGCTTCACTTAACTGATGAGCCATGATACCTTGGTAAACCAGGTCTTTTGCTTTGGGCCAAGGAAAAGCTTTAATATTAGTTCAAATAATGTAAGTAAACCTTCTTTCCCGCTAGAAAACATGTTTTATACAGCCCTCTATATTACTACAAATTGTGTCGCACACTTGCTAGGAGACCACACACAGTAATTTAAAACAATTATATTAGTAATAAATCAAACAGACAACACGATTATTAAGCAAACTATACCTGGGACATATTTATGGCAGTTGAAACCCACGCAGCGGCCATGGAAGAAAGCCTGCAATCAGCTTCTGTAAAGGTTACAGCCAAGAAAACTCTACGGAGCTCAGTTCTACTCTGTAACACAGGGGGTCGCCAGGAGTCAGAACTGATGTGATAGCAATGAGTTTGGGTTTTTTTGGTTATACTAAAAAATAATGCATTGTGTATCTGAAACTCAAATTTCAATAGGCACCCTGTTACTTTTATTTGCTAAATCTGGCAGCCCTGTCCATAAATCCAGTTTTTATCTTGATCCCTGTTTTGATTGTGAGCTGACGTCACTGCAGTCCTTCCAGTGAAGTGGCATTACATCTTTCTGGGTCACCACGGTGCTCGGTGTTTGCTTCTGTTACCTGACAAAATGCAATGTAACACTTGGCTTGTTTGTTCTTTTCTCTTACACTGGAAAATTAGCTCTCTCCGGAAAAGAATCACATTGCATTGGGGCTATACTTTTCTTTGAGCCTCCCTCCAAACATTATTTTGAAACATAGCCGGAACTCTACTAATTTGTAAACACAATCTGTATGGTCAGTGCATGTAATTCCCTGTGGTATCTTCTCACCTTCTAACCTGCTTTCTGTGGTTTTCACCTTCTTCTTCTCTGCAAACACCGGAGTCATTTACCATGAAAAGAAGGCAAACTGACCAAAAGAACATTTTTCACCTGCAGCTTTGTGACGCACCAGCGTGCTGACATTAGTTTTCAGGGCGAACACAAATATTTTCTTAACGGTTAAAATATCAAAGATTGCAACTGCTTTACATTTTTTTGTTTGGTACATTAATTCACATGTTTATCCACAGATGTACCGTAAATATTTACTAAGAACATCTGAATTGCCTGGTTCCACTGGAACCCTCTAGCCTCAAGTAGCAGGATCCAGCAGTGGTTAAGAGCACGGATTCTGGAAATAGAAACATAGATTTAAACCTCACTCTTGCCTCTCCCCAACTTGTAAGCTCGACTTTCACTACCTTTTAGGCCTGGTGTGAAGATTAAAATTGATGATGCTATCAGATCCCTGGAGCCCTGGTGGCACAGTGGTTAAGAGCTTGGGTGCTGACCAAAAGTCAGCAGTTCACATCCACCGGCCGCTCCTTGGAAACCCTACGGGGCAGTTCTACTTTGTCCTATAGGGTTGCTATAAGTCAGAATCAGCTCAACAACAGGTTTTGGTTTTTTCCCTCATAAGACACCTAGTTCATTACCTAGCCCAGAATAAGAACTCAAAAAGTGGTACCTGGTACTTTTATTAGAACAGAGTCGAGATTACCTTTATAAAATGTTATCGTTTATGTGTATGCAAATATGCTTCCTTGAGTGGATGAGGAGGCGGAGTTGCAGGTAGAATTTGTGCATAACTCCCAGGTTCTCCCATGAGAGCGAGTCACACACAGACACAGACACAGGGGGTGTGGTGGTTAATGTCACCAGTGAACTTGGATACGTTATTGTTCACAGTGGTTTGCCAAACACTAGTCCAGTTGCTGTTCCATATGTAATATAGTGCAGTGTAGTGTAGTGTGATGTAATGTAGTAATCAACTTCCATAATGTAGTCTAATGTGATGAGATCAATCACTCAGCTGAAAAGGGCGTTACCTTAGGGGGTGTTCTGCTCCCAGACTAGAAATAGATATTTGGGCAGAACTTGATCCTGATCTCCACTCTGCACTCTTTCCATTGCCTAACCTACAGGTCTTGGGATATAAGCCTGCAGAAGATTCCAGCCTGCTGCCTGACCTACAGATTTTGGACTTGCTAGCCCCCAACACTACAGCCCTGGTGGTGCAGTGGTTAAGAGCTCGGCTGCTAACCAAAAGGTCGACAGTGCAAATCCACCAGGTGTTCCTTGGAAACCCTATGGGGCAGTTCTACTCTACCCTATAGGGTTACTATGAGTCGGAATTGACTCAATAGCAATGGGTTTAGCTCCCAACAATCTCTAGAAAACCCTCACTAAGACATTTTTTTATCTGTCACGTCATGTGAGTGGAAGTACAAAGAGAAAAAGAAAGGTCCAGAATAAAGAATGCCTCTAAAGTTGTGTCAGCCCAGATTATTGTATGACCTGGGGGAGATTACTTAACCTCTCAGAGCCTAATGACGTCATCTGTAAAGGAAGTAACATCAGCTTTGTTTTGGAAAGTAAACACTGTATAGATCTAGAGCGCCTAGCCTAGTGTCTGCCCTAGGCAAAAAAATCATTTAATGACCTTGATTTCGTCTCTCCCTTTCCTTAAAGTGTAAGTCCTATGTTCTCAGCTTGGTTTCCAGTTTACACTGCTTTCCTTGCAGTTACCCAAACTCATGATGGATTCCTTTGAACAAAATCTCCCGTCACTCATGCTGAGTTGAAACTCTCCGAACTCTTCACCTCTATCTGCATAGGCAAATTCTAAGCCACTTTGAGAAATCTCTACATTAATTTAAAGCCATTAAAAGTATGGGAAGAATATCAAAATTGTTTCATATGTGTGTCCATGGCAGAAATAAACTGATCATCACTGCACTCTTTCCAAGGATTCCATACACAATATGTTTTTAATTTATTTTTTGCCACACAAGAGGGCACAAGTGTGGATAGCATCAATTACAGGAGAAGATCCAAAGGAAGGAAAAGATTATACCTAAAAACTTCACCAAAAAGCTCACACTTCAAAAAGAAACAAATTTAAAAGAAAAACAGGGAAACACTGTTCCACCCCTAGCTTAATCCTTTGCATGGAGCAAGGTTCATTTCTCAACAAATATTTTCCTCTCATCACATTTTAAGATTTAGACTCTGCGCCCTTAAAGAATTACACAGGTGTGTTATTTTGTCATTCTTAGGAGAGCTTCTCAAGGTAATCTCCTCACGGTTGATGGAGCAAAGACAAAAAAAAAAAAAAAATTAATGACTTTCAGAAAAACTAGAGATAGATATAATCACCTCTTCTTATGACAAAAAATGGTCAACTTGTGCCTGAGCTTTGTGCACTACAGTTTATTATCAATAGTTTATTTTTTTACATAGGGAAAAAAATTCTCAAATAAAAACAAGGTAACAGTAAAACAATATGCATTATTTTACTGAGAAAATAAATCTTATACTAAGTATTTGTACTGCCCAGCATATTCTTTATTTCTTTAAGAAAACAGACACACACTTCTTCAGGTAGCTATAATCCAAGAAAGTGATTAACTTAGGAATGTTTATAAGTCTATCCAGACTTGCTGTCACAAGTCTCTGCTATTTTTTAATATTCAAACCATGATCAAATTTTATGTGCAGAATTGAGATAGCACCCTGAACCACGTTTTTTTAAAAATATCAACAGACCAAAATTCAGTCAAGAGTCTAACACTCAGGGCTCAGCAAATATTGTAACAATAGTGGTTTTAAAAGAAAGGAGGGAATTTGGTCAGTAAGGAAGGGAAGCCAAACGAAAGGAAGAACAGTGGCTTTACTTAATCTCCCAACTTCCCCTCCCGTCCCTACAGGTATTTGGATGGATACATTCATTTGATCTGATTTTGATCTCACTATCAATCATGTGCCAAGTGTTGCGCTAAGTGCTGGAGGTAAAAATAGCAAACGTGCCAGTCATTGTCTTTAACGGAACTCACAAACTAAAAGAAATAAGAGACATAGTCACAAAATATTTTAATGGATAGGAGGACTCTAAATATTCAGAACAGAATCCTAAATTCAGAATCCTCTGGAATTCCTCAGATGGACTGCTCAAATCCCATATTATTTTATGCATTGAACCAAGAATGCTAGTTCTAGAAGGTAGAAACACATGTGAAGGATGGGTTGGCCGCCTGCCACAGGATAGAGCTCTTCAGGAGGAAAAATTTACTCTGTTGGTAAGACATGGGCTATAGCAAATAGTTCCACAACATGGAAACATAGTTAATGGCACACACACACTGTTTAAATTTAATGTTTTTCTTTAAGAATACTATTGAGTTGTTTTGAAGAAAAAATAATTTGGGTTTCCATCCTCAAAATGGTTTCATCGGAATAGCATTGTTCAAAAATGTCTCGTGGAGCTCATGGACAGAACACTAGTGAATGTTTTGGTTATATTTTTGTAAGCACATACAGGACTAGGGAACTAAATAACCGTGATTCTTATATCTGACCCATAAAATTCTTAAAATCTTACACTCGTCACAGTTTGACTGCACAGGTAAGTCAATGATTATCGTTTGACATTCTATGAAGTAACTACTCGAAAATGGCATTTTCTGCCCCACTTAGAAAATTATGTTTAGGATTATGCTTTTGAAATTCGAAAGGTCAAGGGCTTTCATAATTTACTTCTCTTGTTTTTTTCTTTTTTAAAGCATTTATAGCCAAAGACTATTTACCCTTCATATGTAATGCTGATGTCAATGTTCTTTTCAAATTGGTTCAGTGAGAAAATAGACTATCCACGTTAGCAAATAACTACGGGAAGGACAACCATCCAGTCTATATTATAGGATGTTTAATGCATAGAATACTGAATACAGACCAAAAAAAAACCCAAACCAATTGCCATCCATTCCAGCTCACAGCAACCCGACCCTATACGACAGGGCAGAACCGCCCCATAGGGTTTCCAAGGCTGAAAGCTTTATGGAAGCAGACTGTCACAGCTTTCTCTCACGGAGCGGCTGATGGGTTCGAACTGTCGAACTTTTTGTTAGCAGCCAAGTTAACCACTGTGCAGCTAGGACTCCTTACTGAATAGGGACAATAGAGACAGATGACCCAAATTAGGAGTGCGATAGGGAAGGGCAGAAATTTCAAACCTGAAAACTTGAAGCTTTGAAGTTTAAAACTAATCTGAAAGTTATAGATGGAAAAATAAGATAACAATTTCAAACAAAAAAGAAACATTTTAAAACTGAATATATATTAAGTATTCTGCTGAGATTGAAGAGCAATAATTACATTCTCCATTATTTTGGCTACTATTATAATCAATATAATTAAGGAGCGTTGGTAGTGCAACAGTTAAGCAGTGACAGCTAACCCAAAGTTTTTCGGTTCAAATCCTTTGAATCTATCCACTGGCTCCGCGGCAGAAAGACCTAGCAATCTGCTCCCTTAATGGCTACAGCCTAGAAAACCCCATGGGGAAGCTGTTCTACTCTGTCACTTGGGGTTACTATGAGTTGCAATCAACAGCACCTAACAACAACAACAATTATAATTACACATAACGTGGTTTTGTCTCTGTGCATTCTGAGGTGGCTGCCATATTTGTAACATAAAAAAACCAGTCATGGACTGTGCCTTCCACAGGCTGTTCCTTTTGGAAATCTAATATAAGACAAATGTGGATTTTCTCAGAGTCAATCATTTGATATTTTGAATGAAGTTTTTTTCTGCATTATTCAGGTATTTTGAATATGTAATGACAATTTTTTTTTTGAATGAGAAAAGACTTCTAACCTATTTTGATCTGAGAGTCCCTCTGGGTTCTGATTTGTGGAAAATGTCCACCCCCAGCTCCTTCCATCAGCTCAGAAGAATCATGCATTATGCGTTTATTTTTCAGTTAAAATACAATTAAACTGAATTTCATTTAATAATTTATTTTAAAGATCCTTTTCCTTTGAAATTATTGGAGGCAGCATGGTGTTGTTGTTGCTACTAAGTGTTGTTGAGTCATAAGTACTCAAACTATAAGTACTCGAACTATAGCTCAGAATCACTGCTGCCAAAAATATACTGCCATAAGAATAAACAGCTGACTACATAGTAGGGATTAAATGATCCAAGTCTTTGATGTTTTCTTCCCAATAAACTCTATAACCTATTCTTCCTATTTTTTCAGTTGCCAATCTAAAAAATATTTCTAATAATGTCTGTAAAGAAGAAAAGTTACCCACTGTGAAAATGGCATAATAATAATACACTGTTTTATGTTTAGAAGAGGCACAAAGAATCTTTTGAGTTATTTTAATATAAAAATTATTTTTTTAATAAATAAAACAGCATTTGTGAACTAATTCTAAAATTTTGAGGTAAATTTCTGAGTAATTTTGGATACTAATTAGAATAATAGTTTGTAAGATTCTCAGTCACATATACAGTAACTATTTCACAAATATCACACAGGTAAAGTTCCTCAAGTATTGGAACTATCCTCTTCATAAATTCGGGTTTATCATACATCATTAAAACGAACAGCCAAACCCATTGCCGTCAAGTTGATTCCAACTCACAGTGACCCTATAGGACAGAGTAGAAATGCCCCATGGGGTTTCCAAGGAGTGGCTGGTGGATTCGAACTGCCAACCTTTTTGGTTAGCGGCCTGAGCTCTTAACCACTGCGCCACCAAGGCTCCTCTTACTCCTCTTACATCATTAGAAGGCATTAATCTGCTATCTTCTTTTTTTCCAGTATGACCCAAGCTTCCTTATTAAGGGGCTGGTCTCATTAGATATTACTAACTGTCATCAACTGTGTGACTTCCGGCAACCTCCTTGGTCTCTCAATATCTCTCCTCCCTTGTACTATATAAAATTAAAGAGGATTGGATTAGGTTCTTTTCAAACCATGAGACACAGAGATTCTAACTAAACCAGTTTTGAAATGCTTGTGGATGGTCTTTCTTTATAATAACACACTTGGACAGTTAACTGTTTAGGTAGAGCAGAATGAAAAGGCTGGAGAAAATGACGGTACCATAGGAGGCTGATTCAAGCATGAAAAATGACACAGTGACTCGTGTGGCTCACCTGCGTTCATTCTGGGAACAAAAAGATATGTGTGACTAACCAATAATCCTCCAGCAGTTACAAGGGCAATTAATTAACTGGGAGTGCAGGATTCTTGAATGCAAACTTGTTGCTATTCAATGTGAGTCATGCAGTACAAATTAATGTTGTCTTGTAGACATATAATCCTTGAGATTAAATGCCAAAATCCCATTTCTCCATCTTTTCTAAAAGGAGCAAAAGGAGAGTCCTTTAAAAAATCTTATCAGTTCATGTCAAACCTGACTCAAGCTACAGGCCATTCAGCCTCTGCCACATTTCATCATTATCTTATACCCTAGCTCAGTCATTATGCCCTTGGGCATCTAAAGGTATTTAGAAAACAACAAGACAACTTCATTAAGATTGGCACATTACCAGAAATCCAGATGCCGAATGTAGTGTGGACAACAGGGTTGGCAGACACAGGTATCTGGTTCAGTAGACAACCACGGTGATCAGAGCAATTAGGAGGGTTGAGGAGCATCTTCTTTATTTGGTGTGTGTTAGTAAGAGGGTTGTGATTTAGGAGTGGGACAATAAAATTGCATCCAAAAGATGCCTATGTCAGTGAGGTAGGTGATGGCAGATAATATTTAGATAGTGCCTGGCAACACCTCACACTCTTCCCTGTACATTATCTTGTCTGCCCTTCCCAACAATAGCAGATGTGAGTCCTACGTGTGTTACCATCAGAATTAGCTAGGTGTCCATAGTAATGAGGGCCAGAGCTCAATCAAGTACCAGCTCTTTTCATTCAGACACCTGAACCTCCACAATAGCACACAGACAACATTTCACTAGTCAAGAAAAATACAGATACTTTAGTCCCGTGCAGGAATAGTTTTCCTTGGTTATCTAGATATTTTAATAAAATTTAAATTATGGCTTCTTTTAAACTGTGTATATATTTAAATAAAATGTAAGTTATCTAAATATTTAAATGGAGCCCTGGTGGCACAGTGGTTTAAGAGCTTGGCTGCTAACCAAAAGGTTGGCAGTTGGAATCCACAAGCTGCTCCTTGGAAACCCTATGAGACAGTTCTACTCTGTCCTGTAGAGTCGCTATGAGTCAGAATCAACTCGACAGCAATAGATTTTTTTCAAATATTTAAATAAAATTTCTCTTTGGTTGGTACCATTATTGAAAAATTGTCTCAATTCTCAAAAGTCTATATTGAACAAAATGAAAAATCAGCAAAGGAAAGCAAATATATATATATATATTTTTTTTTTTAACTGGACTTTCAGTTTATCCAGGTTGACCCACATAAATATGATAGAATTGCTATAGCAAATTATAAAGACCGAATATATCTTTGGGTAAGTTATTTGGAGTTACTAGATACTGTCCAAAAAATACAATCATCTTAAATATATAACGAAAACCTTTGGGTTAAGTATGTAACTTCTCAGGTATTTATTTTCTAAACCACCTTGTTATACACCCACCTCTCAGTGTAGACTGTAGGAGTGAGAGAAGCCTCCTAACGCTTTACAGAGTGATGTCCTGATGGGAGACATAGGCTGACTGGCTGCTGCACTGAGGAACTATGTAGCTTTCAGAAAGCTCTGTCTCTCTCCTAGAGCCCCTCTGTGCCTTAGTCTCCTCATCTGTAAAATGAGGATAGAAGCAGAACAAACTTGATAGAGCTATGACTGGGATACTCACTAAAGAGCTTGATGCCTGGTCCCTTAGTACATGCTTAATAAACGTTAACTACTGCACACTGACAACCATTGAAAGTATGTGTTTTGCAATCACTGGGGCATAAAGATTTGTCTGAACTTCAAGCCTTCCCTCTGCTACATTATCATGGCTGGCTTTGATTTATAGTTACCTTTGCAAGCTCCTTTCGATGAGATCATGGACTCTTAAGTGTTGGTACTGCATCTCCAGTGTTGTATTTATTGATCTAATTCCTGCAGCAATTGGCTAGTGCAATCTGTGACGTACAGTTGTTGTTGTTGTTAGTTGCCGTCAAGTGGGCTCTGACTCATGGAGACCCCATTACAACAGAATGAAACGTTGGCCAGTCCTGCACCATCTTCACAATCTTGGTGTATGTGAGTCCGTTATTGAGGCTGTTTTGTAGTGCCTTCCAACCCAGGGTGCTCATCTTCCAGCACTGTATCGGACAATATTCTATTGTGATCCATGGGGTTTTCATTGGCTAATTTTTGCAAACAGATTGTCAGGCCTTTCTTCCTAGCCTGTCTTAGTCTGGAAGCTCCACTGAAACTTGTCTACCATGGATGACCCTGTTGGCATTTGAAATGCCAGTGGTACGGCTTCTAGCGTCACAGCAACATGCAAACCACCACAGTACGACAAACTGACGGACAGGTGGTGGTGTCTACCAGTGTGGGCTAAATAAACATCTGTTGTATGGAATCATAAATTTTTAGCACAAGCTTTTAACAATAAAATGATTCAGTCTGATTTGATTTAAACTTACATTTCTCCACATCATTCAGAATATTTTTTGTTCAGTGGAAAATGCAAACGTTTGAGAATACAATCCAAACTTTGATAGCTGCACCATAAACCTATATAGGTCTCTGACTCCAGAGTCCGAAAATAAGAAGCCTCAACAAGCACAGCAGATTTTGCATACACAGAGCTAAAAATCAGTTCATTTTCTTGAGAGCCTTAAGAAATTTCCCAGCATTATCAGTACCTGATGTGGCAAAAGGAGAAAAGAGAAGGTCGATGCATGTGCTGAGGCAATTTTTATTTACCGTTTAAGAAAATTAACTTATTTTTCTTCATTATGTGTTGACACAGAATATTGCTTTTCTGAATAATCAGTTATATAATTCACTATTATACATCAATGACACATGGGTAAGTCCTAAAGATCTTTGAACTGCAGGGAGGGAAAATATTTTCCCATGATTTCTGAACTTAAGGCAGTTCAGAATTGATTTGGGGGTTCATGGAAGACAAGCAGGCTGAAACAGGTGCGTGCCCCTTGCCACTTAGCGTCCGTACCACAGGACATGCAGCTCCATGGAGACGTGCAAGATCACATGAGCATCTGAGGCTTGAGCAGTTGCGTGAAGTAGGCTTCTCTCTCTCTCCTCTCTCTCTCTCTGTTTCTCTTGCTTCAATTTCCCCATCCCCATCGTTCTGTTTCTTGTTCTTGAAAACTGCCTTGGATCAGAATCCCTTTCAACACCACCTCCTTTCCCTATGTCCTTCTCGGTTCCATAAAAACCACAAGCCCCCCTTGAGGCATGATGAGAATTCTGTTTCTGGTATTGACCAAAATGTGAAAAAACAGGGTGTCACTGAGCAAACAGTCAGCCTTAGAATGGAAAGATCACTTAGACCCTCCACTGCACCACACTGAGCACAGTGGGGTGGCTCAGCCGTAACTCATGCAAAGAAGAAACAAAAGCTTCAGGGCTGATTTTCCTTGAACTTCAGGGCCCCACTTGAAAACAGCAGCTAATTCTCATAGTCACAGACAGGTCAGGAATTTGATTGTCTAACATTCCTCAGAATTTATGGCCTTCATCACTATGAATGAGATCATTCAAAGGAGCACTCCTAAAGCAATAGTTGCAAGAATTATTATCACAGGGGGACCTCATACCATCCAGAAAGCAGTGCCGGGAGCAGAGCGCATCCGTTGGACTGGAGTCCCTGCACGGAGAAGCTCCTAGTCCGGGGGAACAGATGAGAAGGCCGACAGAGACAGAAAGCCTTCCCCTGGAGCTGACACCCGGAATTTGGACTTTTAGCCTGCTTTGACTGTGAGGAAATAAACTTCTCTTTGTTAAAACCATCCACTTGTGACATTTCTGTTGTAGCAGCACTAGATGACTAAGACAGAATTTGGTACCGAGAGAGTGGGGTGCTGCTCTAACAGATACCTAAAATGTGGAAGCGGTTTTAAAACTGCGAATGGATAGACGTGCGGCAGTGACAGAGGACCAGCAGCAGCAGAGAAGTAGCAGCAGCAGAGAACAGCAGCAGAACCAGGAGACCAGTGAAAGGCAGCGCTGGAGCCGACCCACGGAGCTAGAGAGCTGAGTGCCTGTCTGCACGAGGCTTCCTGGCAGAGTGGGGTGCCTCTGGGCACTTATGCTGGTGGAGCTACTGAGTTTTGGAACACGTGCCCCAGCAGGGCAGATGTGGGCGTCTGGCCCGAGGGCCGAGACGCCATAGGAAGCAGAAGCTAAAGAGACAAGGGACACAAGAAGCCGAGCTGCTTCAGCCTCAAAAGATGATACTGCTGGTAGGATGAGGATGGATGCTGCCGAAGTAACTCAGTGAACCACAACTCCGTATTCAAAGCTCATCTCCTGCCACAGACAGGTTTACCAGAGGACCAGCTTTCACTTTCTGACGATCAGATTTTACCTTCCGGGCAAGGAAATCTGGACCCATCGTTTACATGTTCCACAAGAAGTACAGCTTATGATCCAAATTATTACTCAGACAGCCCTTCCTCAGATAGTTTTCTTGGCTCAGGCAACTTAAGAACCTTTGGCCAGAGTGCAAATGGCCAATGGAGAAATTGCACTCCAGCATCAGGTTCAACTTTGCAAAAATCAAGAAACAGCCGGAGTCTTTTCCTTGAAACCTGAAAGACCTCAAGTGGATTATCAAACACTTTTATGGGAAAGTCAAACCATCACTGCCATATGTCGGTGTATGAAAAAATCTTTTCCTATTAAGCCTGTCCCAAGTCCATCTTGGAGTGGTTCATGTCGTTGAAACCTTTTGAGCCCCAAGAAAACTCAGAGGTGACATGTTAGCATAGCAGAAGAGACAGTTCAAGAAGAAGAAAGAGAGATTTACAGACAGCTGCTACAGATGGTCACAGGGAAACAGATTTCAGTAGCCAAACCCACTACACATTTTCCTTTACACCTGTCTCGATGTCTTAGTTCCAGTAAGAATACTTTGAAAGACTCACTGTTTAAAAATGGAAGTTCTTGTGCAGCTCAGATCATTGGCTCAGATACTTCATCATCTGGATCCGCCAGCATTTTAACTCCGCAGGAACAACTATCCCACAGTGCATGTCCCCAGTCATCTTATACCCCAGAAGTTGTCGCTTCTGGATCCAAAGATTCAGATTCTCTCCATCAATCCCACCATCACCACTCTCTTCCACATCAGCCAGATAACTTACCAGCTTTAAATACACAATCTGAAGGATCAGACTCTGTCATTTTACTCAAAGTGAAAAGATTCCCAGGCTCCAGCTTCCAGTCCTACTTTTTTCCAGGCAGAGCTGTGGATCAAAGAATTAACTAATGTTTATGATTCTTGAGCATGGGACAGACTGCATCAGATTGAAGAGCAGAAAGCATTGGCATTACAGCTTCAAAATCAGAGACTACAGGAACATTCAGCATGATTCAGTAGAACTGCATTTTCGCGTACCTCTTGAAAAGGAGATCCCTGTCACGATCCCCCAAGAAACAGAAAAGAAGGGTTAAAAATTAACTGATAGTAAAGATGAATTTCCTGAAATTACAGAAGAAATGGAGAAAGAAATAAAGAATGTATTTCATAATGGGAATCAGGATGAAGTTCTCAGTGAAGCATTCCGCTTAACCGTTACACGAAAAGATATTCAAACTCGAAACCATCTAAACTGACTCGATGAGATAATCAATTTCTACATGAACATGCTGATGGAGCGAAGTAAAGAGAAGGGATTGCCAAGTGTGCATGCACTTAATACCTTTTTCTTCACTAAGTTAAAAACGGCTGGATATCAGACAGAGAAACGTTGGACAAAGACAGTAGATGTATTTTCAATTGACATTCATTTGGTGCCCATTCACATGGGAGTGCACTGGTGTTTAGCTGTTGTGGACTTCAGAAAGAAGAATATTACCTATTACGACTCTATGGGTGGGATAAACAATGAAGCCTGCAAGATCCTCGTGCAGTACCTAAAGCAAGAAAGCTTTGACAAGAAAAGAGAAGTGTTTGACAGCAATGGCTGGCAGCTCTTCAGCAAGAAAAGCCAGGAGATTCCACAGCAGATGAATGGTAGTGACTGTGGGATGTTTGCCTGCAAATATGCTGACTGCGTTACCAAAGACAGACCAATCAACTTCACACAGCAACACACGCCATACTTCCGGAAGCGGATGGTCTGGGAGATCCTCCACCGAAAGCTCTCGTGAAGACTGTCTCAACCGCAGACGTTGACCCTGGTGGGGACCAGCTCTTTGTAGTCTACAGCTAGAGACCTTGGAAACAGCTGCTCCCAACCCTCTGTACTTGTAAAGCCCTTGATGCTGGACCAGGCCTTGGCGAGTTGCATTCACAAGCACATCCGCCTTTCCTTTTGTATCTCAGATACTATTTTTGCAAAGCAACTTTGGTGCTGTGAAAGGGGTGAGGGACATCCCTAAGCTGAAGAGAAAGACTGTTTCTCACTTCTTCAGTTCTGCCATCTTGTTTTCAAAGGGCTCCAACCTCACTCAGTCCCTCCCTAATAAGGGGACTGAGAGAAGCTTGGAAAGAATCTTGGTTTCATATAAACTCCTGTTAGGCCTTACTGAGAGCTAGGAAAGGACACGGGCAAAAAGGTAGGGATAAAAACCACCAGCATATACACGCACACATACATACGCATGTGATTTTCAAGATGTGTAGTCAGGAGTGTGACTGTAAACTGGACTCTGGGGCACATGCCTAAGTCTCCTCCTCCAGGACTTCTTATTGCCCCTATGTGAAGTCCATCCACGTCTATACAAGGCCTTTTATTATCTGTAGCCTTCTCCCATCCCGAGACATAGCACTTGAGTCCTGGGTGGGCCCCAAAGTCCTAGGCAGTCCTTCCCTTTAAAACAGGGGTTTGCACGTGCTAGCAACACATGATATGGGAAAGACCTATCCAGGGAGTGGTTTAGTAGAGCAACAAAGCACCACTTTGACTGCCGCCTACTTCTGACCAAGAAGAAAAAGGACCTCAGTCTTAGCATAAAATTCAGCATTGGATGAATGCAGGTGTAGTTTGGTCTGTGGCTAGTTAGTTTAAATATGTTTCTAACCACAGAGAATTAAATATATATATATTTACAGGGATATGCTTTCTCTTTTTTTTCTAAAGGCTGAGTGTGTTCATCATTTTAGACTGTAGATTTAGTTCCATTTTCCAAATTTAGCTCCAGCACACACAGATCCCAGCCTGGATGAACTTTGGCTTAGGGCATCTGCTCCCACCCTCTGAGAGCTCCTCAGGCTTAGATAGTGAAAATGATCCAATGCCAGTGTCATTTTGTACTTAAGTTCCAAAACAGGAATGTTTTATACTTTTTTCTGTATTGTAATAGGTAGTTTTGTATGAAATATTTTCTCCTCTTCCTGGTACCCCATCCTTGCCAGCATTGTGCTTTCTCTCTGGGATTATTTGGAAATTTTACTATGTTTTATACCAAAAAAAAAAGAATTATTATCATAGCATCTGTTCTGTTAACACTAATGGTTGGAGAGTGCCTGCAGCAGTTCAAGATGATCATCAGTATGTAAAAGACATGCAAGACACTTTAACTTGACACAGACATAGTCCTTTATAAACAATGCCATGAATTACAGAAAAAAAATGAGGAAATTCAGAAACTACTAGCTCTCTTTATACTTTGTCATGCAGACATTTGAGCACCAGTTGAGGAGAGAAGGTTGGATAGGAATCCAGGTCTGGGACCTGTTTGGAAGCCTGAGCATTGAGTTACGTCCTGCCTTCCTCATCTACACCCATTACCAGTAATACTTACTGCCTACCTGCAGGCTCAGCCTTGCCCAGGCCCAGACACAATACTGGCCCAGCCTGGCTCATGAGAACAGTCACAAGATCTGCACAGTAGGTCATTAGGTATGTGTGTCACGTAGACAGAACGTTAGATGGGAAGCTCATAGGGCCTAATGCTTCTGTGGGTGCCCAGGAAGCTAATCAAGGTCACTCTCAAGCTTCTAGAAAAGTTAATCTGTGAAAAGTCTGCCCCCGTTTTGTATTCACTCACTCTCTTGTCTCTCGATCTGTCTCTCTCTCACACACATGCACACACGAGTTTTTAGTAGAATATCATTTGTTCAGAATCTAGGTGGGGCTAATTTTCGGCACAGCAGGCCAGATGTAGCCCAAGAATTGAAGCAAGGTGGGGAGAGTGGGCAGGGACCACAGGAAAACTGGGTAGTCCTGGCTCAGGTCCCAGAAGATGAGTCACAACCAAGGCTCAACCAGTGTATAAAAGGTCAGGAACGCAGAGTCAGATACTGGGGAACAAGACTTCTGGGGCACACATCGCTAGACATTCTTAAGCAGTATGTAAACAAGTTAGAGGTGAGGGACTGGGTAATACATAAGGGCCTCAACAGTTAGAATAGAAGTGTACAAACAATGGAAGCTTAGCATGGAAGAACAGATTGGCAGCAATTTGCACTCCAGCCCGCTATGTTTTTTCTGTGTTTTCTTGGTTAAGTTAACTCAGTCTATTTCTTCATCTTGAAAATGTAGCCAATATACCTAACAAGCTGGGAATTAATCTAGTCTACACTATACATAATGCCTGGTGTAGACTGGGTCCTTAATAAAACCCATCTTACTTTCACTAAACCAGCTTCCTTTTTTTATACTCACTCTCTGCTTATAATAAGGACTGATTTCTGTGTGTGCATATGTCTAAGGTCTACGATGGATCAGCAGGTACAACAGAACAGTATCTGGGAATCTCGCAGTTACTCATGTAACTCATTGAAATTATAAATAAAGAACCCTCCTCAAAAAAGTCCAAAAATTTCTGGTTTCAAATGTAGAGTCATGTGAAATGTAATTCACGATTGTTGTTGTCAGTTGCTGTGGAATCAACTCCAATTCCGACTCATGGTGACCCCGTGTGTTACAGAGTAGAACTGCTCCATAGGGGTTTCTTGGCTGCAGTCTTAACAGAAGCACATCGCCAGGTCTTTCCACCCATGGTACCACTGGGTGGGTTCAAACTGCCAACATTGAGGTTAGCAGCAGAGCACAAACTCGTTGGGCCACCTAGGGACCTATAATTCATGACTAAGACCTACTAAGGCGAAAAATATCCATTTACTATCATTTTTAAACACCAAGATATCATGCCAATTTGAGATGTGAGATGGTTTGGAAGCTTTAAGGAAACAGGTATAGAAGTTGCAACCTGAGGTCCACAGTCCCAAACATATAATATGAAATACCATGTTAATATCTGTGTCAACCATTTATAACAATGACTCTGTTCTCCCCTACATACGCATATGCACAGGCAGACTTCCAGGAAGTTTGTATTCCAGAAAGCTTTCTATAGACTAGTTTTTGTTAAGGGGAGATTCAAAAGATTATTT
The DNA here is from genome assembly GCA_030035585.1 of Dugong dugon. NCBI lineage: Eukaryota > Metazoa > Chordata > Mammalia > Sirenia > Dugongidae > Dugong > Dugong dugon. The sequence continues at coordinate 8,486,585 of CM057479.1, read as the reverse complement.
AGATCTTACTTACTAGTGTAGCGACTATAGAGCCGGAAGCATATGTGAGATATATTCCTTTATAAAATCCTTCTGTATAGAGACACTAGGATGGGAGGAGCTGGGCTTTCAGCTACTCAGAGAAAAGTACAGAGATTAAGCTGAGAAGACTCAGAAGTGGCATTCTTCTAATGAGTTTGTCCGGAGAACATATGCTTCAGAAGTTTATACGGCAACAATTAACCCTCACTGTATTTCTTTCTAGAACATTGATCCTAGAATCTTAGCTGAAAATGTTTGAATAGTCCAGAAGCACCCATGATGGATAGAAATTAAAAAAAAAAAAGAAACCTCTACTCTTTATTGTTTTTATACATGATATATAGGATAAGTTATTAAAACCTGAAGAAATCCTTATCATGATTAAGTATCAAAAAACTGAGTATAAAATTATACAAAATATAATCTTACCCTCAAAAACTGGGGTAAAAGCAGAGTCACTCTATTTCATACCACCAGTCTTTTGATGCAAAGGCAACGGTTGTCTGGGGAACATGGTATTAATTGTGTTTAACCTGCCTAGAAACTGAGTCAACATCACCATGCTAATAGAATCCAGATTTCTGCCTACTGTTACATTTCTTTCTCATTTGGAGTGATATATTTCAGATATACGCTCCACTTCAGGACAATTACTTGTCTGAGAGCTCCCTGACCTGTCAGGAGATATTACTGACTCTTGCTGACCATCGACTTAAGCCTCACACAAAACAGTGCTTCCATCTTGGATGTCTGGTCACAAAGAGAGAAGAAAAGAAAGCTACCGGGCTTATAACAAGTCTATATTGACTAATGTAAAAGGCCGATCATCACGGAATGAAGCTGAAAATTTGAACTATCACATTAGAAAACACAATCCTGAAAATCGGATTTGCAAAGTTTGTTTCTGCTTATTAAGTAAAAACAAGCATCACCTAATAAGCAAGATACTGTCCTACTAGATCGATACTGTACTAAAAAACCAAATGTAATAAATCTGTCATTTACAGGACGTATCCAGATGATCTTGTCAAATTTCTGAAGCACTCAAAGCCTATTTTTCTCATCTGTGACACTGAGATTTTTGTACTACCTCTCTCATAGGGTGGTTGAAAAATTCAGTGAAATTTCCATGTAAAGTTCTTTGTATAGTACAAAGTACACTGTTAACACTAAACAACTGTTAACTATTATTATTTCTATCTCACTGATGTACTTTGGGCAACATGAAAAGTGCTGACATATGACATACTCTCAGTAAAAAGCACAAACAAACTCATTGCTGTCAAGTTGATTTGGTCTCATGGCAACCCTATAGGACAGAGTAGAACTGCCCCATAGGGTTTCCAAGGAGCAGCTGGTGGATTCGAACTGCCGACCTTCCAGTTAGCAGCGAAATGCTCAAGCACTGCACCACCAGGGCCCCATACTCTCAGTAATTATATAGTATTTATTTTTCCATCTGTGTGATGTATTGTAATTTAAACAGCACCTTACCTGCACAAACTCATTTAATGTTCACAAAAACTCTGTAGAATAGGTGGGTATAAAATCGAATTTTGGGGAATCTGTGTAGGGAGAATAGAAATAAACGAAGTCCTAGAAAATTAAGGAGCTTTCTCAAAACACTGAACCAAAGGCAGCAACTTGGAAATGATGAGTCAGAAGGTAACTCCCTGCCATGGTCTCCACTACATAATAGAAAGATCATGTTCACCCATGAATGAGGGATGAAGTTGGATCTATGCAGTTTCTCATGGCTCTTCAGGCATTGAAGGGATGCCTCTAGAATCTTCTATCAGTGTGAGAGTCAGAAAGCCCTCACCTTCAATCTTGCCCTTGCCACGCATTAGCTGTGTGACCTTGAACTAGTGACTTTACAATCTCTAAGAAACTACGTTTCCCTCTCTTAAATGCGGATGATGTAACTTAATTCACAAGCTGTTGCAAAGACTAAATAAGATCACGTTTAGCTTAGTGTAATGTACACAACATATTGAGCACTCATTAATTGTTATCATAGTATTGTTATTATTTTATAACTCAACTATAAGAATAAGAGAGTTTGAAAAGTCTAAAGATCCCTGATCAACAAACCACCATGAAAACAAAAATATCAATATACCTTCACCTGATACCTACACCATGGTACCTGTTGTCGTAGGGGGACTCGAACTCTCAGCAGATCCAAGCTCTGCAGTGACCTCCCAGTAAGTCTGCCAATGTCACAGATGTGATCTGCAAACAGGAAATGCTATGACCTTCACAACATATGTTAGAGGCAGAGAGTATTTCATAACAAGTTATGAGAGTGGTGAAAACTTTAGATTCTGAAATATTTGAAAAGTAGTTGGAGGACACGGAAAAAAAAGTAGGAAGAAGGAAGGTAAAGAAACTAATACGTATTGCATGCTGACTCTGTTCCAGACACTGTAGTAACTGTTGTAAATTACCTCATTTAATCCTCAAGCCAGAGGGACATGTGTCATGCAGTATTGCCCCGACCTTGCTCGTGAGGCACTTCAGGTCCTTTATGGGTAGTCCACTAACAGAAGGATGAGTTGAAATTTGAATACTGGTTTCTGAAGCATAGTCTTTCCAGAAGGTGAGAAGTCTTTTATTTTTTTCTCATCCCACACAATAATCAGATTGCAAAATGGGTAGCTTCAATTGAGTCAAACCTTACAGAGGTAAAATGAATGATATTTGTGGCCAGAATAAGTTATATTTGACCCATTTTTAAAATCTCTCTATTCCCTTGAGTGCAAAGGTGCTTCATCTCTGGCTCTTCCCTCCATCTGTAGCTCCCCTTTGCAGGCACCTCCATCTCTTCTACCTCTTAATCCAGAGAGATTTAAGATACTGAAGTCTAGGCTAGACCAGATGATCTATTTGTCCCAGGTGTCTGATGGCAGTATATCTAGATAGAAATATACACTGTGATCCAGGGGAAAGCTAAGAGTAAAAAGTCCACATCTGAGGGAGTCATGGGTGGAGGAGGAGTTAAAAAGTCAGAGATGCAAACACTAGGATAAGATTAGAACGTTCATCCTGAGACAAACAGAGTGCATCTGAGTCTAGAAGTTTAAAGCGGCTGAGCAAGACTGTACAATGCTGGTATTCCCAAGGAATCTCACTCTGCATTTGCCCTTCTGAGATTTTTTCCACTCTCACGGCTCTATGTACCATCTGTGTGGTGATGACTCCCAGATCGCCAGAGGGTATGTCTCACTGCTCTCTGGATGTCTCCTTTTAGATGTCCAGATGGAAGCACAAGCTTATTAACTTCCAAAAAAACAATCATCTTCCTTCTCTTCCTCCGTCATTTCTCCTCCAAATTCTGCATTTTTATGTCTGTTAATGATGTTATTCGCTACCCTGTCACACAGGCTAGGCACCCTCCAAGCTTCCTTCTTGCTCTACATTCAAACTTCATCAGATCTTCTTGGTTTTACCTCTGGCATGTCTCCAGAATCTTATTTCTTAACTATTGCTACCGCAATAGTGGTTAAGAGCTATGGCTGCTAACCAAAAGTCTGGCAATTCGAATCCACTAGGAACTCCTTGGAAACCCTATGGAGCAGTTCTACTCTGTCCTATAGGGTTGTTATGAGTTGGAATCAAGTTGACGGCAATGGTTAATGGGTATTGTTACTGCTACTACCATAATCCCAGGCCTAGACCCATCATATATTCTCCTAAACTGACTTACTGGGGGCAAGTTCTTTGCTCTCCAATTCCACCTTTGACACTGCTGCCCGGATGTCTTTATTAACAGTCATATCCCGGCAGTGGTTAACGGGTGTTGTTACTGCTACTACCATAATCCCAGGCCTAGACCCATCATATATTCTCCTAAACTGACTTACTGGGGGCAAGTTCTTTGCTCTCCAATTCCACCTTCGACACTGCTGCCCGGATGTCTTTATTAACAGTCATATCCCGGCGCACTCTAGCCTTTAATCAGCAAGTGGATCTCCATTGCCTTCCAAGTCAAAGCCGTCACCACGTGCTCCTCCAGGCTCAGTCTCTGCCTCCAGCTAACCCCCCATCACAGCAATGCTCTGGCATTTCTCAAACACACCATGACCCTTAATTCACCTTGCTTTTGTACAAGTCAATTTCTGTGCCTGCAATTTACTTTTAATGATGGTAACTACATTTTGTTGTGTGCTAACTGTTTGTACAACACTCTGTTAAGTCCTTTATTTATTGTCTTTATTAAGCTAGACAATAATCCTCTGGAGTACCTACTATTATGATCTCCTTTTCTCACAGACGAGGTTACTGAAACAGAGGAAGATTAAGTAAATCTCTGAAGGTCATAGGACTAGAAAGTGGAAAAGACTAGATTCTCATCTTGCAGTCAGGATGGAGAACCAGCACTTCTAACTCTATCCTGGCTCCTTTCCTACAGCTGGCAAAGTCCTTTGCACCTTTCCATGCCCAAGTTAAATGCTGTCTTCTCTGTCAAGTCTTTATCTAGCCCACGTACAACATTAGTAACTCTGTCTTCTACTTTCAAAGCATTTCGTTTCTTCTGCTATGACACGTACCATATTACATCACAGTTATTTATTTGTATGTATTTATACCTTGACACAGTCCCCAGGTGACACAAAAGGTTAAACACTCAACTGCTAACCAAAAGATTGGCAGTTCGAATCCACCTAAAGGTACCTCAGAAGACAGGCCTGGTGATTTGCTTCTGAAAGGTCACAACCTTGAAAACCCTATAGAGCAGTTCTGCCCTGCACACATGGGGTCTCCATGAGTCAGAATCGACTCAATGGCAACTAACCACAACACATCTTACCACATGAAAGCTTGCAGAAGGATTTGAATCTACTTAGTATTATCATAAATTATCCAGATATCCAGGTACAGAATAAATAAATAAATAAAAAAATACAAACCCATTGCCATCGAGTCAATTCCAACTCATAGCAACCCTACAGGACAAGGTAGAACTGCCTCATAGGTTTTCCAAAGAGCAGCTGGTGAATTCGAACTGCTAACCTTTTGGTTAGCAGCTGAGCTCTTAACCACTGCGCCACCAGGGCTCCTTAGATATAGAATAGGTAGTCAACAAATATTTATTGATTTGAGTAAATGAATAACTGAATTATGAACAATACATAAAATAATGAAGTGCCACTAACTTAAATTCTGATTTCCCTAGGTCTGGCCTGTAAGTGGAGTCCTGGTGGCACAGTGGTTAAGATCTCAGCTGCTAACCAGCCGCTCTTTAGAAACCCTATGGGGCACTTCTACTCTGTCTTACAGGGTCGCTATCAGTCGGAACCCACTCGACAGCAATGGGTTTGGTTTTTGAGTTTCGCCTGCAAGTTCTGTTGATTAGAGGTTTTATGTTTTTCTCTGTTTCCTATTTCCTATCACCACATCGTGTTCTGTAGCCTTGCTTGCTCCTTTTTAGAGGTGGTGGGTTTTTTTACCTCTTTTCTGAAATCATTGGAAGACTATAGATTATATAATAGGAACATACTCTCTCTATGTGTGTGTGTACCTATGTGACTATATATATGTACATATATATATGGAGCCGTGGTGGCGCAGTGGTCAAGAGTTTGGCTGCTAACCAAAAGGTTGGCAGTTCGAATCCACCAGCTGCTCCTTGGAAACCGTATGAGGCGGTTCTTATATGTAATTGTGTAGTATATATTGTATTATATATATATTAATACCACATATTATATATTAATATAAGTGTACGTATGTATATATATGAAATATATGTATATATATGGTAGCCCTGGTGGTGTAATTGGTTTGCGATCAGTTGATAACCTAAAGGTTGGCAGTTTGAACCTACCCAGCATCTCTGTGGAAGAAAGACCTGGCAATCTACTTCCATAAAGTTTACAGGAAAGAAGACCCTACGGAGCAGTTCTACTCTGGAACACATGGCGGAGCCATGAATCAGAATTGACTCAACTGCAACTGGTTTGGTTTTGGGTTTGACATTGTCATGGATTGAACTGTGTCCCCCCAAAATATCTGTCAACTTGGCTGGGTCATGATTCCCAGTATTGCATGATTGTGTACCATTTTATAATCTGATGTGATTTTCTTGTGTAAAGCCTATCACTATGATGTAATAAGATGGATTAGCGGCAGTTATATTGATGAGGTCTATAAGATTAGATAGTGTCTTAAGCCAATCTCTGTTGAGATATAAAAGAGAGAAGCAAGCAGAGACACATGCGAACCTCATACCACCAAGAAAGTAGTGCCAGGAGCACAGACCTGACGTTCTTGCGTAGAGAAACTGCCAGACCAAGGGAAGACTGATGACGCAGACCTTCCTCCAGAACTGACAGAGAGCGTGTTCCCTTGGAGCCGATGCCCTGAATTTGGACTTGTAGCCTACTGGACTGTGAGAGAATAAACTTCTCTTTGTTAAAGCCATCCACTTGTGGGATTTCTGTTACAGCAGTGCTAGATGACTCAGACAGACACATATACACAAACATATATGCAGCTAAATCCAGTTTAAACAGTAATGCTGATGTTGGAACAAGAGCTCATGGTCTAGGAGTTGGTATTACGACCCTGAAACACCATTTAACGGACAAAAATCAACATCAAATGCTCTGCTCCTCCCTCATCATTCTCTAACTACCATCCTCGCCACTCCCTCCTCTTACTTCTCTCCCAGCACCACGCCTACCTCTCAGAAAGCCCTTCTTTCCAATGATTATAAAGCACACTCCCTTTGGTTTCAAAGAACTCAGGAACGTCCATCTCTTCTGCCCAAAGAACACTTTATCATCAAGAATTCAGGTGGCAACACCTTGGCTGCTTCCTACGAAGAAATGACTCATGTTTGGGAGTGGAAGACTTCACTCATTACAAAACCCCAAATGATAGCTACTGTCTTTGGTGTAAACAATAATTTGTTTCTTCATTCAATGGCTTAGACTTCTGGATGTACAGTCATCTTTGAGTTTGCACATTCCCATATAAAGCCATCTCTGTCTTTAATTTCTGTGTGAATTAAAGTACCTAGAGGACAAGGATGATATTTATTATGTAGCCATCTATCTTGGATGACTAACTAATGGCTGCAATTGCCTTGGTTCTACTTATACAAAACGTAAACTACATTAGATTTCCCTTTGTGCTGTGATGGATTTATCAGAGGTAACAGAAGCTGTACATTGTACCATACGATATATCATGTTACTTACTGAATTTTTTAGCTTCGTGATCTGAAAGATTTTTATACTAGCCCATCCAATTTTCTTATAAAAATAATGGTTTACTAAGAGGCAAAAGAGCTACTCTCTCTTTATATATGGTGACCTAGACATGGATTGGAGCCCTGGTGGTGTGGTGGTTAAGAGCTCAGCTGCTAAACCAGATGTCAACAGTTTGACTCCACTAGCTGCTCCTTGGAAACTCTATTGGGCAGTTCTACTCTGTCCTATAGGGTCACTATGAACCAGAATCAACTTGACAGCAATGCGTTTTTTTTTTTTAAGACATGGATTACTGAAGTCAGATAAAAAAGAAAGGAAAGAGAGAGTGAAAGAGAAGAAAGAAAGGGAGGGAGAGAGAGACGGTGAAAGTGAGAGAGGGAAAGAGAAGAAAGAGAATTGAAATTCCGGAATTATTCGTCGTATAAACACAAAGTCAATGTTTCCTATAACGTAAGGGCATGGAAGATGAGGATACAATCTGCAGAGTTCATTTACTCCCATCTTGCTTTTAAGGAGCAGGTGCAAGACCAGCTGGCTCTTGCTAACACTTGTTTAGCACACGATCATGGAAATGATTAAGTGCCTATCTTAGTAACCTGCAGATAGTGGTAGTAAAGTAAAAATAATTGATGATAAACATCTTAAGGGGTTGGATTCCTTGTGTCTTTGTCCCTGAAATGCTGATGAAGAGAGACAGGATTTACACTGGGCATTTGAATCCTGACATTCCCAACAGGGGCAGGCACTCCTTGTAAAGTGGATACCCATTGCTCCCAGAACCCTCCACGGCCAGGCTTTTTAACTACCCCAAGATTCCACTGTGATACAATTATTGGTGTTTTCATCTAGTAAATTCCTCCTGCCTGGGACTAACAGTAAACCTGGGTTTTAAAATCACAGTCTTTTAAGCAAACTACGAAGGCACATGTGTTAAGGCATGCAATGTATTTAGAAGAGTGTCTGGCACGTCCTAAGTTCTGTGCACATCTAGGCAGTTATCACTATTACCATCATTGCCACTTACTCAGGCAAAGAACTGTGGTGGCACTGTGCAAACATTGACTAAGGGCGAGTGCCAAATAGTACACATTCCTGTGACCACTGAAATGTCCCAGGAAAGACACCCGCAGCAGCTTCCCTTATTTTTACAGTAAATCATGAACAGTAACACCAGTCTTAGTGAAACAAAAACATAATTCACAGATTGAAGGCAACCTGATTTTTGCACCTGATTTCAGAAATGCACGTTTCTACCATTACCCGCCTTCATTTAACCAAAAACCTGTTTTCACTCTCCCAGAATATAACCCTGAGCTGAAATACCTGAAACAATTTACATAATAAGGCCGTTTATACTATTCTCCGTCTTCACTCTGAGACATATGCTTCTTATTTAATATGTATTTTTTAAACTATCTCGGCAATCTGGTTTCCCATTTGAAAGTCCGCCATTTGAAGCAGTGAACTAGAAGAAATTTTGACAAAAGGGCTCTTAGATGCCAGTCAAGTGACTGCATAGCTTTTCAATGGCAGAAGATGCTGAAAAACAAAATTGCATGCAGAGAACTTCATGTCAACATAGGATTATAGAGGGACCACAATTACATAGAGAGATGATTTACACCCAAGTCTTGGCACAATTATTGTAAGTGTCCCTTTCATTCTCAAAAGTGTCCTGGTTTGGGTAATATAAGGTCACTATAATGACAATAAACTTGAGAATATTTCCCCTGAGTTGTTGATCAAGGCCAAAATATGCCTAACCATCTCTTTAAAGTTAGAGAAGGGCGCAAAGCACTTTGGGCTAGATTCACTTGAAATTGTTAAGTCAGAATTTATTTAGTCATTATGTAAGCCTCAGTTATCTGGAAATTCACGTCAGTGGAACATTCTAATCCCAGAAGTTGTTATAGTAATAAAGGGTTACTGCAATATGTTCAAATTTTGCTATCATTTTTCTTAATATCTCATGATTGTAGTTTTAGGTAGTTTTCTCACTTGGCCTCAACATGTCATTTTCTTTCCTCATGCCTTTTTCTGTTCTAATTTCTGTTCCTAACCTTTCATGGGGTCCTGGGGCTTGGACTTACCCTGTGATGGCTTGCTTCAACACCATCTAACACCAAGTGAAAAGGGTTTCATATAGGCCCATGCCTAACAGCAGGCCAGCATATTGTCGGTTTTCTGTAAATGTTCCATTTTAATGACAAAAACACAAGTTATTTTGGAGGGAAAATAGCTAATCTCACTTCCCATCTGGTTTCCAGGAAACACTACCCAGAAGCATTTCCCTTGGAAACGCTAAGTAACTTCACTGGTGAGGAGGGTTGATTTCAGCTTGATCATATTAGTTTTACTTCTTTTTCTGTTGCCTTTTTTTTTTTTTTTTGCTTCAAGTACTTTAAATTTCCAATTAAGATAAGATTTATGGTTTGTTGAAATATTCTTGTTCAACTGCCTTCCCTCTAACCCATCTAAAAGTTATATGCGCCTTCACTTAATGCCATTCAGCAGGGAAACTTCAAGCGTTTTACAAGCACAAATCCCATGTCTCGCTTAGGATTATTTTTAGCAAGCTAAGAATAACTGTGGGTTCCACCATCCACATGTAGAAACCAATGCACTGTTGCATTGTTCCTCCTTTCAGCAAAAACAACAACAAAAATCCACATAGGATTTTAAGGACTAGATTTTTTTAAATGCTAGAGATGGGAAAATTAAATCCAAAGTAAACAATTTGGGACAGGGGGGACAGTGAATAAAAGCCACCAATGAACATGCATTTTTATTGAGCCAGCATAACCCAGGCACTGCATCATTCCACTTGAATCTCATAGCCTCTGTGCTTGGTACAGATGTCCAGACTGGAGGATGAGGACATGGAGGGATGTTCAGAGGAATTAAATAACTTTCCTAAAGTTAGCCTGGCAGTAAGTGGCAGAGCTCACGTTTGAACCCAAGTCCGTCTGCCGTGAAATCTCATTTGCCTTCGACTATACCTCACGGCTTCCATACTGAGAAAGCCACATGAGGAGGTGCCACGTGAAAGAAGGTGCCAAAGTGATGGGAGATTTAAGACAAGCTAAGTAGAAGTTGTAGGTAATGAGAACAGAGTCATGAAAGAGAGACAAAAAGGAACCTGAAGATAGTTATAAGCCATGTGGATGATTGAGCTGAAGGGATGTATACAAAAATAGTCAATAAAACCACTTTTATAATATTAAAAAAAAACTTTCTAAATGTTTAGCAATAAAGATTGGTTAAGTATATTCATTTTATCGAATACTGTGCCATGGATAAAAATAACCTTACAGAATAATGTAATAAAGAGCACTGTGGTGACTTCCCCCAGACCCATTCAACCCCTCCGTGTTTTGTGCTGCAGCCACTGATATGGGAATAACCACCATCACCATGAGGGACCTGTACACAGATCAAGAGGCAGTTGTTTGAATAGAACAAGGGAATACTGTGTGGTTTAAAATCAGGAAAGGTGTGCGTAAGGGTTGTATTCTTTCACCATACCTATTCAGTCTGTATGCTGAGTAAATAATCTGAGAAGCTGCACTATAGGAAGAACTGGGCATCAAGATTGGAGGAAGATGCACTAACAACCTGTGTTACACGGATGACACAACCTTGCTCGCTGAAAGTGAAAAGGACTTGAAGCACTTACTCAGGAAGATCGAAGACTACAGCCTTCAGTATGGATTACACCTCAACATAAAGAAAACAAAAATCCTCACAACTGGACCAATAAGCAACAGCATGATAAACAGAGAAACGATTGAAGTTCTAGAGGATTTCATTTAACTTGGATACACAATCAACATCCATGGATGCAGCAGTCAATAAATCAAAAGATGCATTGCACTGGGCAAATCTGCAGCAAAAGACCTCTTTAAAGTATTGAAAAGCAAAGATGTCACCTTGAGGACTAAGGTGCACCTGACCCAAGCCATGGTATTTTCAATTGTCTCATATGCATGTGAAAGCTGAACAGTGAATAAGGAAGACTGAAGAAGAATTGATGCCTTTAAATTGTGGTGTTGGTGAAGAATATTGAATATACCATGGACTGCCAAAAGAATGAACAAATCTGTCTTGGAAGACGTACAGTCAGAATGCTCCTTAGAAGTGTGGATGGCGAGATTACATCTTACATACTTTGGATTAGGAGGGATTAGTCCAGGAGGGATTAGTCCCTGGAGAAGGACATCATGCTGGATAAAGTAGAGGGTCAGCAAAAAAGAGGAAGACCCTCCATGAGATGGACTGACACAGTGACTGAAACAATGGGCTCAAGCACAACGACTGTGAGGATGGCGCAGAACCGGGCAGTTTCATTCTGTAGTACATAGTTGGAAATGACTCGACAGCACTTAACAACAACAAAAGCACCAAGACCACCACCATCATTATCACTACCTTCCCCAACTCCTTCCCCAGCCAATCAGCATACTCCCATCCTCCTTGACACAGGGATTGATTCTGCATGTAAATTAAGCTAAACCAATAAGCACAAAACGTTCACCTCCCCAGAACCCTGGACACAGGGATTGTCCAGGGATGGCACTGTAGCCTATGTCTGTCCAATCAGAATGAAGTCATCGCTTTTACTTTTTCATTTAAATAGTTGATTATTTCTCCATACTGTTTAAGACACTTGGTGTCACTTTCTATTATTTGCAGCTGAACACAACTGATGTAAGCAAGTACCTTAGAAAAAATTATGATACATTGCTAAGTAAAAAAATAAAAACAATTCACAAAATCAAAATAATGCATCATTTTTATCCTAATAATGCATAAAATTCATATAGAAAATAAGACTCAAAGTACATCCAGCAAAATGTTAACATTCTTGGATAAGGGGTAATATAAAATGTTCTTTCCTGATTTTTTTCTATATCTTGAAAATAATCAGTATTGGGGATGTATTTTTTTGTAAATAGTGACAAAATCAAATTTATTGCAGAGCATATATGCCCCTACATACTTTATAGATAATTTTTGAGATAGGGTAACTGAGACACGGAGTGGTAAAATAACTTACCCAAGGCCATTCAGCCAGCAAGGTGGGAGAGATGGATTGGAACCGAGGTAGCCTGGCTCTACGCTATGCAATTTGGTTTATCCCATCTTCAATAGTCTTGGCTCCAGTGATCTTTCTGGGCTAGAGGCCTACGTTTTATCCCATAAACGTTTATCAATCTATTTTACCAATTAAGACAGAAGTAACAGAAGTTTTTTATATAATGTGCCAGATAAATAAAATGCGATTGCTTGTCATTGTATGAATAAGGATTATCTAACAAATTATAAATCTATCAAGTATCACTGCCAGAAGAATGAATAAATCTGTCTTGGAAGAAGTACAACCAGAATGCTCATCAGAAGCAAGGATGGCAAGCCTTCCTCTCACATACTTTGGGCATGTTATCAGAAGGGACCAGTCCCTGGAGAAGGACATCATGCTTGGTAGAGGGTCAGAGAAAAACACGAAGACCCTCAACGAGATGGATTGATGCAGTGGATGCAACAACAGACTTAAGCATAACAAGAGCTGGGAAGATGACACAGGACTGGGCAATACTTCATTCTGTTGTACATGGGGTTGCTATGAGTCAGAACCAACTCAACCACACCTAACAACAACAACAACATCACATGTCACTAGATCCACTAAGCTGTTTTGTCAAAGGGGCACTGGGGGCTATACGGATGGTGGCTGTGTCAAATGTGGACGGTTTGAAAATTACACACTGGTCTTGTAGTCTATGATGGTGCAGCCCAAACATTCAGACAGGAAAGACAGCCCCAGCAGTCAAGCAGGAAGTGGTACTTGACAAGGATGATGGTGGAAGGTGTTTGGAGCAAAGGACTTGAGCGGCAAGGAGGCTGTGAAAAGAATAAGAGGTGCTGCTTTGGCAGGTGGGCTCAAAACTTTAGTGAAGACATGGGTGTAGGCAGCATAGACAGAGCCAGGGTAGTCCTGCCATAGGTATGATACCACACTCCCACGATATAGCATCAGGTTAGCCTCAAGTTCCAAAGAAAGAGAACAAACAAGGGACCAACAAGAGGGAGTCAGCACCCAAGTAACGGGGGGACCCGTGTGGCTATCAAGAATGATGGCCAATCACGGAGAGACAAAAGAGGAACTCTATTTAAAGCAGAGGCATAAACTGGAAGTGAGGTTAGGAATCAAGTTAATCAGATGGGTTAGTGAGCTCAGAGAGCACTAGCAAGAAGACGAAGCAAGCTGAGTCACCATTACAGGACACACTTACCAAGGAAAAGGCCGGAGAGGCTGAGCTAAGCCTCCCTCTCTGCAGGTCCAGGTGGGGACCACAGCCCAGTGCTCTCAGGGGCACAGAGTCAATGGAGTTGGGAAGGTGGCAGCATTACTTGTGCTCAAATGTCTTCCTTACAGAGTTCTAAAGGATAAGGATCATCCCCTCATCTTTTCGCCTTCCCAGTGCCTGGTCCAAAGTCTGTTACTAAGTGAGGGTAGAGATACCCTCTTTAGATAAAAGTCTCACTTTATAGATTTTGTACATGATAAGCCAAAAGAATGGAGTAATTATCTTCCCATTTCAGAAGACCAAAACTGGTCTTTCTGAGACACTTGTGAATCAGAAGTGTGTTAAATTCTAATCTCCCGCCCTGATTCCCAGATTTTATACTCAAGTATTTTATACTAAATGAAAATAGATTGAAGGCCACTTTTATTCCTAATACATACACATTGTTTTCTAAGAGAACTCATGTATATGGTTAACCCAGAGATTTTTTGGTCACTGCTGCATTCTGATATTTCTCAAGGGATGCAACCCCCTAAGAGAGCTCAGTTTCAAACAGGCTGATAAAATAACATCCTCTACCCTCAAAGGCAAGAGGAGCAGGTCTTTGATCCCAGAGTTTACTGGACAAGCATAAGTTGCCATAGAATATGCGTATCACACAAGGGAAGGAAGGAAGTAGAGTAATCAGAAAGAGGCAAGGGGTCCGAATGCATCATCGTCCATACAGTATTTCCCGGAACGTGGTACAAGAGATCATAATAGGTGGTGCACAGACTTTCTAAAATTATCTCAATTGTTGGGCGTTCTTCACGCATTCATATATAACTAGCACAATCAAACCTTGATTTCACAGATATTCTTGTAGAACCCAAGCAGAAAAAATGCTGTGTTTACCTTAGTTAACATCAGTTTAAAAAAAAAAAAAATTGACAGCTTTGAAAGTAAAATCTCCAGGAATAAAATTTTCGGACTTTTGAGAAATGGGTTTTTGTGGTGATAGCTTTTGGTTTTGGCTTTGATTCTGGCTTTTGAACCATGGGTTTTCCTATACTCTTTAAACAGCTTTTTATCCCACGATTGGCTGTAATGTTGGTATTAGAAAAATTCTGAACGGGGGGTTACAGATGGCTGCTGGTGAAGCCCCTTAACTTGCTAGCATGAGGATCCAAGTTTTTCCACCTAAACTGCTCTTTCCTGGAAACTCCTTTGCATATTATTCTCACTTTCCACAATCCCCCTACTAATCTTCCTACCTGGCTGATTCCCCATGAAAGACCCCACTGAAAATGAATGAGGCTGGCTATTGCATTTTCTTGTTTTTCACTGTGATTTTAAAAATTAGAACACCACTTACATTGTCCTTATTGTTTTCTATGGTTTTCTTCTATTAATGGAGCATGATACTGAGTTTTCATTTAAAGCAGTTTCTTATTAAAGAAATTATTTACTTAAAATATTGAATTGAAGAAAACCAGTAAATGAAAAATAACACAGGTTTTAAGAAGACTAGGGAAATCTGTTGGGGTGGTATGCTAATAACTGAAGTTTGGGGAAATGCCTACTCAAACACTGATCATTGACTTGATGGAGGGAAGAACTGATCGCAAATAACAAAAATGGGAACAAAAAAGTTAAGATGAATCTAAAGTCAGGCTCACTTACACCATATTCTAAGCAAGTGATTTTCAAAATACCATCTCAGACTCGAGGTCCACAGACTGGTGCTGGGTAGTGTTGATGCTTTGAGATAAGACATCTTTACTCTTGTTTCTTGTAAGATTAGTCATTTCCTTATGGTGTTGAACGAAAACCAGGTCCACCCTCATTAGTTTCCCATCTAAACGAATGTTTCTTTTCTGTTCATTTCTCACAACGTAAGTAGTTCACTAGTTTCTCTGCTACAGCAATTGGGAGACTGTTCTTCCTGGACAGAATGAGTTCGAAAAATGTCAGTCTAAGTTCAATGGGTGGAAGAACCAGAAGAAACCTAGAAACGTAGATAGTCTCACTTGGAAATGTTGTCAAAAATATGGGAAGAGGGGTTGTTTCTCTTATTTTATTTTCCAATTCAGGAGTTAAATTTACTCTCATTACCTTCACAACAATGATGAGAAGAAATAGAGCCCTCAGGGAATTAACTGAAATTGTTATCTTATATCCTGACCTCCTTTCAAACTGTCCTTCCTACTGCCCTCCCATCGCCTTGTCATCCCCTCCTCATTTGCCTGTTTTTCTTTTCTTCATCAATATCTTTTCTACTCAACAATTTATCTTCTATTCGCGTAATTATTCATGTCATTTAATCATTTTACGTTCATTCTTCTCCAATACCAAAAACGTACTTGGGTTTGCAGGCATCCAAAACCGCGGTACATGTAATTGCCCACAAAATTGCTACCAAATACAATGAATTAGAAAGTACTGGGTATTCACCAGATTCCATTAAATCTAATTGTCTCGGATCCTTTGAATTACAATGAGATTGGTCATAGTTAAAAACACGGAGTACAGTATAGGTAATTTGTTAATTTCTAAAATGCTACTTGTTTTACATGGTGCTGTTATTGGCTTAACGGAAAAATAATGCAAATCCCTATACTGCTGTCTGGTAAGACAAGATTTCCAGTGAAGACAAGCCACTCCTGCCTCCTTCCTCAGTACTGTTCTACTATGGAAAAAATGTCAAATTTAGGGAATTTCACAGGACCGAAGCCAGGGTACCATTTGACCTCCGAGGACAGTCAGCACTCTTGTTAACGAAACCCACATACTAATAATTTTCAAGATATTTTGTGAGTCATTCCTTTCTTCTGGTTAACAGTCACCTTTAACACTTAGTGCTCTGTTGTGGGTATTTATCAGGGCAAATCCCTGATTCCAGATTAACATCTCACTAACATGCTAGAATAAAATTTTTTTAAAAGAATAGTATTGGATAATATTTGAAATGTGGATAATTTGTACTGCTGGTATCCAATATTTGTTGGTGTCTAATAAATAAGACCCTTCAGAGATCAATGTTTATGAGTGAGTGCAAGGGGCAGGTAGGAGGGGGAGAGGAGGGGTTACTGCCTAAGGGACACTGAGGTTCGGTTAAGGGTGAAGAAAAAATTTGGAAATGGATAACGGTGATGGTTGCACAACATGGCAGACATAATTAATGTCACTGAATTGTACACATAGAAATGGTTTAAAAGGCAAATATTTTGTTATATATATTTGACCACAATAATAAAATTTAAAGAGTAAGAAAATTCTACCCACTCATTGCATCGCTTAATTTCTAGAGCATCTTGGTGCCCAGTTGTTCAAAGGAGACGCAATCAAGTGATCATGGAAGAAGCTGGACGCTGGAAATAGACTCTTCTGTTTTCGCATCACGACAGCAGCTTCCTTTTTCAAGGCGTGCGGCAAAGCACATTCTCAAATGATCAAACGTGGCTTCACAAATAGAAAACAACTCTACTCCCCAGGGAGCCCCAGGGAAGAATCCAGGAAGCAAGAGGCTGTCTGCCCAGATCAAAATATTATGGCAAGTAGGCCTCCTGGGACAGGATACCTTGCTATTTCAATACCTGTTTTGTCTTGGGAGGTTTAAGCAACCCCTTCAGACTGGGTATACACTGAATTAAGAATCAAGCATCTTGTCTAGCAGTCATGGCAGCATATCATACTGGGGAAATCCACCTGGTCACACCAGCTCTGTGATGTGGGGGCAAATTATTAACCTTATTTCGGCCTCACCTATCTCGTCTCTAAAAATAAGCACAATAATACTAATTACCTCTCATTATTGTCTTAAGGATTTAATGAACCAAGAAAGGGTTAGCTTACTAAGGGCTCAAAAGCCTTCATCTCTCTGCCTTTATTTCTCTACATTCAATTTATTAGAATGTTATGAATAAGGAGACAACCTAATCAACCACTGCATGCAGAAATCCTAAACCGACAGATTCCTCCAAAACAACTAAAAAGGGCCTCCTTTTTGCCCTAGGAGAATTGATTCTCTAGAAGAATGTCTTATGATTCTCCTCCAAGCACTTTACAGACACATTAAAACACACATTATTAATTCTCCACTTGAAACCTCTACTCTTGGAGAGGACGAAACTGAGATGGGGAGAAGTTCAGGGATTTGGCAGGAATTACAATGACGTGAAAGAACAGGGGCCGAAACTTGGGTCTCTTGTCCCCCAGAAGAGCATCTGCTGAGTGAACCATGTGCCCTGCCCAATTAAAGAACAGATCAGGAGGGGAAAAAAAAATGGCGTGTAAGCTAATCCCCACCTTCACATGCTCCCTCCTTTCCACACATGGGGACTCACTGGAGCCTGGCTGTGTGGGTTAGTCCACAGCTGCTGGATGAATCAAAGACCCACATGCGAAATGCAGCGCTTGCCAGCATTATGTGATGTGGTTTTGTAATACGTGCTGGAGGACTCTTGATCTGTAAAATAATGAATGGATTGTGCTGAAGATTAAGAGTAGTATTTTCATGTGTGACAAATGCAATCCTGCAGGACGAAAGAAAACAAGTTTTTACGTTGTTTAAAAGCAAATGTCAGTCACGTACAGCAGACTCGGATATCTAGCAAATGAGAACTTGGTACCATCTTTTAGATCTCGTGTGTCTGTAATGGACATTGTGGGTCCTGTTTCTGTTCTCTGTTTGACAGAACCATGTGTTAGAGTATACCCCAGGAGGGAAACCGAAAGTGGGGGAGATGATGCATGAGTCTAAGGACACAGGTACTGCTGGAGTCAGGAAAAGGCTCTAGTTACAGACTGGTTCCTTTTTTGGAAGTGGAACTGCAGAGGAGCTGGGTCATGTCATAAATTAGCAGCCCCAGGGCACAAACGGGGATTTCTCAGGCAGCAAACAGTGCAGGACCCACTTCTGATTCCACTGCAAATCTGCTGTCCCTACAGCACAATGCTGGGAGATTAGAGTGGAGCCTTGAAATTGGGCTCAGAAGTGCCATAATTATCATTTTTTTCCTTTTAATTACAGGGCTCTAGGTTTCTATTGTGGCCAAGTCTTTGTAAACCTCCCAACAACCAGATGAGTAGAGAGAGCACTATAGTAGTGTACTATCCAAACCAAAAACCAAACCCATTGCCATGGAGTTGGTTCTGATTCGTAGCAACCCTAAAGGACAGGGTAGAACTGCCCCATAGGGTTTCCAAGGCTGAAACCTTTAGGAAAGTAGATTGCCACATCTTTCTCCTATGGAATTACCCGAAACTAAACCTATTGCCGTCAAGTCGATTCCAACTCATAGTGACCCTATAGGACAGAGTAGAACTTCCCCATAGGGTTTCCAAGGAGCAGCTGGTAGATTCAAACTGCCAACATTTTGGTAAGCAGCTGAGCTCTTAATCACTGTTCCACCAAGGCTATTAGATATAGATACTTCCTCAATGTAATATGCTAAATTTTCCTCAGCAAAGTCAGAGACAAGATTAACTACTGACAGTAATATCTCAGTGTAAGCACACATGTACCTCAGATTCCACAAAAAGAACTATTATTGTCATCTTTTGGAGAGAGATTCCATAGACTTATTGAAGGTATGAGTCCTGGGGCTAGGTCCGAAACAGGACTTGAATCCAGGAATTTTCTTAGAGAACCTCTGCCTGAGAATCTATTGGCTAAAAATTTTTTTTTAAAATTTTTTCCTAGTAACTTCATCATTTAATGGCAAAAATATTGTACACTTGATTTGAAGCTATTCAAAATATTAAGATAAGTAAAATCTTATTTTCTTTTAGTAGTCCAGGAAAACGGTAGCTTTAAATGTGGGTGAAAAAAATATCGTTCTTTTGTATAATCATGTTAAGGATAAAAGATTATCAACTATCGTATGTATATCCTCGTAAGACAGAGAGACTTATGAAGGCAGCATCCAAAACTGGCCTGATAGCTTAAGCGGGAAAGAGACATGGAAAAAAAGAGGAAGAAGAGGGAGTAAAAGTATGAGAGTTCAAGCTATAAGCCACATCCCTCGCCTGTACTTTGCCCTCTCCTTAAGTCTCTGTTTTCGATTTTTTTCTTTTTTGCTGGCTCCAATTCCACAAGGGATGGGGGAGAGGCAGTATAAGGACAGGCGGTGGAGGCCTGGATCCCATCTGGCCCTAAGGTACCCAATAATGAGGCACGTGTGTCCTGCCTGGGTTTTTACTCACAGGTGTCCTGTGCCTTGTCCTCCTTTTGAACTTCCACACCAACTCATCGTAGCTGGAGGCAGGTCCTCGCAGCAAACCGCCAAGAAAAACACACCCTGTCGACAATGCTTGCTTAACGTCCACAACAGCAGCATCTTGCATTTGGATGAGGCATCAAGTCCTCTGAAGAAAAGACGCAAATGCAAGCAATTCTGCTATAGCCATAGTCCCCTGATCAGAATGGCCCTATTATTGCTCAGAGATTCATTTTGGCCAATACGGGAGTCCCTGGGTGATGCAAACAGTGAACGCACTCAGCTGCTAACTGAAAGGGTGGAGATGCAAGTTTACCCAGAGGTGCCCTGGAAGAAAGGCGTGGTGATCTACTTCTGAAAAATCAGCCATTGAAAACCCTAGGGAGCACAGTTCTACTCCGACACACATGGGGTCTCCATGAGTTGGAATCCACTGGATGGCAACGGTTTTTTGTGTTTTTTAATAGATCTTTTACTCAGCCAGTCTAGAACAGCTCCCATTCTGAGGGCTCCTGATACAGCCTGTCTTTCTGCACCTGGAGGTGGGATGGCAATAACGACATTCACCAACAGAAATTCAGTCTGTTGGTCACAGAACCCACACGGAATGCCTCGCCAAAAGAACGTCCACAACAATGAAGAAACGCTGAATGTTAAACACGCCACGTTCTATTAAACACATTATGATTTACACAAGTTAAAGACACACTCAGTGGCCAAACCTAGTTCTCTTTCTGAACTGCGTCTGCATAGCCTATTTGAGATTCGTCCAAACTGCACGATATTGATAAGCAGACAAATAAAATCTCAGGCTCACAACTGGGAAAGCTCGATTTCAAGCCGACAGAAGATCCTAAGGAGAAAACTTAACTAGAGCTGTGAAAGGCTGACCTTTTAACAAGGTCTCATGAATCCATTCCTTATTATTATTACTTTTTTTATAGAACACTTTTATCTTAATGCTTTTGAATACTTACAGGTTTTTAGTGTTCTTCTCCAATATTTGTGACTAAATAATTAAATACCCCTACCACATTTGAAAATGAAAACCTGGCTGTAACAAATATATTTAATATATATGCTCGTTTATATACACTTATTTTGCAAACTAATATAAAAATATCTACTGTACCCTACTTGTTTCCCTGTATTTGTAACTTTTCAGTTCTTCAGTGCTAGGGTGTAACTATATGTAGACTTATAAAAATCTTGGTATTGCTATAATACAGGCATGCTTTATGCATGTGGCAATTTAGCCAAGGAGAACTATGACCTCAGATTGTTCTTCCACTCCTTGAGCTAAACCGTGCTCTTTGAAAACTGGAAACATTCGAGAATCCCATTTGTAAAAATACCCGGGGATTTTAAGTTCCTACTAAGATGACTGAGCACCATAATTAGCAGGAGACAGCCTTTTCTCACTGCTATGCTTTTGACAAAAACAAAAGCAGGAAGCACCTACCTAAGCAAAGCCAGTGAAGTCCTGAAGGTGATGATAATTATTCTATTCAATCTAGACACTTATCACTCATCAAAAAACGTGAGAAATCCTTACTGACAAAACAAGGTGCTGCCCTCACGGAAGTGTAATGTCAGAATGCAAATTCCTTGATTTATAATTTTCTGCTGGCCACTGCATTATAATAACTCACTGCAGAAGCAGCTGACGTTTTTTAGACAGGTTTGACACTTTCAGAGGTACTTTAAGGGAAGGAAAATGCTTTGATAATTCATTGTCAATGATAAAAAAAAAAGGGGCCATTGTGTGCAAACTTAAAAGAAATCTGGGAGGGCATAATTGTATTCATTCACTCATTCATCTATCCCTTGAACAGTTATTTACTGAAGAGTTACCATGTGCCTGCCACCGTCCAGGTGGGGAAACAGTATTTATACATATATATGTGTGCGTGTATATGTATACAGGAGCCCTGGTGGTGCAGTGGTGAAGAGGTCAGCTGCTAACTAAAGGGTCGGCCGTTCAAATCGACCAGCTACTCCTTGGAAACCCTACAGGGCAGTTCTACTCTGTCCTTTAGGGTCACTGTGAGTCGAAATTGACTCAACGGCAACCAGTTTGGTTTGGTTTTGGGTTATATGTATACATCACGCTTGGTAGAGTACAGGGTCAGCAAAAAAATAGGAAGACTCTCAATGAGATGGATTGACACAGTGGCTACAACAATGGGCTCAAACACAGCAACAATTGTGAGGATGGCACAGGACTGGACAGTGTTTCGTTGTGTTGTACATAGGGTCGCTATGAGCTGGAACTGACCGAAGGGCACCTAACAATAACAACATATATATATATATATAAACAATGTATATGTATATGTGTGTGTATATATGTATATATACCCCAAACGGCAAACCAAACCCATTACCGTTGAGTCGATACCGGCTGACAGTGACCCTATAAAACAGAGTAGAACTACCCCGTAAGTTTTCCAAGGCTGTAATCTTTACTGGCAAACACTGCCACATCTTTCTCCTGCAGAGTGGCTGGTGGGTTCAAACTGCCAACCTTTTGGTTGGTAAGCAAGCACTTATGCACATATTATAGTGTGTATATATACATATATTTAGAGGAGCCTTGGTGGGCCTGACGATCTGCTCCAGTAAAAATCACAGCCAAGAAAACTCTATGAGGAAGTTCTACTCTGTCTCATAGGGTTGCTCTGAGTCAGAAACAGCACAGAACAACATATATAAATATATATAATTTTTAAGTCCCTTACATTGTGTGTATTTGGAGGGCGGAAGGGCTGATTAAAAAAAGAAAAAAACATTTTAGAGGGTATTTGAAAAAATTAAACAAGGTGGCGTGAAGGAGTCTGGGGAGTGTTTGGATAGGGGGTGCTCTGGAAAAGCCTCTATAATAAGGCGATGTTTGAACCTGGACTCAATACTGAGCATGAAGAAGCCATGGATCATCCAAGCAAACAGTCAGTAAAAGGCCCCAAAGTAACAACGACCTGATGTGCTTGACAGCAGTGTGGTCTGAGGACATGTCCAGAGGCTAGGTGTTAGAGGTTGCGTATGTGTGTGCGTGTGTGCGCGTGCACGCACACGCACGTTAGGGAACAGCTCATGAAAGGCCCCTGTACCGTATTTTTATGCAAATAAGGCGTGCTTTCTACGTTTGCTTGCCAACCTTGCCCTCCCCCTGCGAGGTATTTTCATAAGCTTGGTGATGCCAATTTTTTTTACATGTTACTTAAAAAAAATTAGCATAGTGCACTTACAAAAATACTTGCAGGGGAGAAGGGCGCAGTTGGCAAGCAAACATAAAAGGTGCCCATTATTTGCGTAAAAATACAGTAAGCCAGGTAGTGATAGGGAGTTTGGATCTTTTCTAAATTCAAGTGACTGGATAGCCATAAGAAGACAAACAGGAGCAATAACTTCATGTTGAGTAGCCAGAGAAGACATCTTTCAGGAAGTGGCATTTAAGCAAAGACCAGAAAGACAAGATTCAAGCCTGCAAAATGAGAGTGGAAAAAGAGTATTTCAGGCAGTGGGAACCATGTATGGGAAGCTCTAAGCAGAAAAGGTTCTGATGTGTTTGGAAAACAGCAAGGAGGCCACCAAGGCTGGGAACGGGGTGCAGAGTGGTATGAACTTTGGTGAGTGAGACAGGTGTTGGCTCTGCAGGCTGGTAAACAGGGCTTTATTCTAAGTAAGCGCAGTGTAAAAGAGCTCGGCTGCTAACCAAAAGGGCGGCAGTTCAAATCTACCAGCTGCTCCTTGGAAGCCCTATGAGGCAGTTCTACTCTGTCCTATAGTGTCACTATGAGTTGGAATCGACTAGATGGCAATGGGTTTGGTGTGAGTTTTTTTTTGTTTGTTTGTTTATATAAGGAAGTAGCATAATACAATTTACTTTTTTAAATGGTATTCTAGGTGCTGTGAAGGGAACAATTTGGTGGGACAATGGAGAAGAGGCTACTGCAGTAGTCAGAGTGAAAAGTTTACAGGGTAACAGTGGAGAATCAAGTGAGACTGACATATGGTTTGAAGAAAGAATAAACAGGATTTGGCAATGGATTAGACATGAAAATGAGGGACAAAGAATCATCTTATAGGACTCCTAGGTTTCTGAATTAAACAGATTGATAGATTACAGATTCACGTACTAATAAGAGGAAGACATGGGGATAAGCATGTTTGAAAATACCATCAAGAGTTAGTTTTAGAGATGATAAATTGTGAGACATATTTTTAAGAATATTATGTATTATATATACCTTTCTTTTAAACTTAAATGATGGTGAGTTTCTTTGCAGTAAAATGAATTGCCTGAACATAGTTGTCAGTCTCTGTGGTTGTTAGGTGCCGTTGAGTCAGTTCCGACTCATAGTGACCCTACAGGACAGAGTAGAACTGCCCCATACGGTTTCCAAGGAGAGGTTAGTGGATTTGAACTGCCCACCTTTTGGTTAGCAGCTGAGCTCTAGCCTACCTCATATGTTTTTAGAATAGAAAATGTTTCCTATTTTTGTTAATCTAGGGGGACAGCAAAGTGCTTTCAAATGTTATATATTTAAGAAATAGATTATTATCTTGAAGGCTTTCTAGGGAAAGAGGGGTTGGTACAGAATTACTTTGTAAAATCTGGGGATTATAAACCAGGCGAATGTGGTTACTGGGGTAATAGACTTTTGCCTGGATCAAAACCACAAGTGTCAAGAACAAGTAGAGTTCCAAATATCACATCATTACAATAAATACAATTACCTACTGTAAAGAAGCCAAACTCAGGAATCTGGAAGAGTCCAAAGATCTTGGAGCATGTTTTAAAATTATTCTCAGAAAACAGAAATTACATGGTTCTTGAAAGGAATGTGCACACTCCATCTGATTCCATCCATTAGAAAATTCAGACTGGGTATCCAGTGTCTCAAATGAGAGCATGTGGCATCCAATCTGGAGGACTTTGTTTGTTTGTTTTGGGTTTGACTTTAACACTGGGTTATATTTCATCATTAGAATCAGCTATTGTAACCAGTTGGCATATGACCGGACCTGATTGGCTTAGTTGAATGAAGAGATTCAGTTCTACGGCTGGCAATGTTGATGAAATAGGATAGAACAGGGGAAAAAAGGCTTGATAAAAATCAAACTTTGCCAAAAAGGTGAAGTGCAACTGTTAATTTGAAACATCGTTTGTGATTCTGTCATTGGTTTACATTTTAGGTTATTG
The DNA here is from genome assembly GCA_030035585.1 of Dugong dugon. NCBI lineage: Eukaryota > Metazoa > Chordata > Mammalia > Sirenia > Dugongidae > Dugong > Dugong dugon. The sequence goes on along the minus strand of CM057479.1, from coordinate 8,461,630 downwards.
TAACTAGAGACTGAATAGACAATACCAAAAAAATGACAATCAAAATTCACCTGCAGTAATTTTGACTCCAAATACAAAAGTTGCAATTCTAAATAATGCTTTTTGAAATGCAACTTCTTTAAGCCAAAAGTACAGCCAAGAAATTAAATGCTTTCAACACAGTACTACAAAATTAAAACTTTAGTATTTGGAAAACATTGTAGGGTCTTATCACCTCCTAATTATTCCATGAAGCACCTAATATTTGCATATTAGTGAGAAGGCCAAGCATCCCATATTGGCTGGTTAATTCAGTCCTCTCCTTTTCAAAGTTTAGAATTGGTTAATATCCAGAATTTTTAAGCCTAGAACTTCATTTGGTCTGACTATTGCAGATAATTTTATTTAACAATAATATTTTGGTGTCTGTACTGGAAAAACTGTGTTCAGGTCTCATATCCCTTTTTTTGTAAGAAGTTGACTTTGCAGCCATTCTTTCGAAAGAAGACGACAAGTCAAACAGCTTGTCTTGTAGAGCAGTACTCTCAGACTTCAGTGTGCATAGGATTCACTTAGGGACCTTGTAATATTTAGATTCTGATTCACTAGGTCAGGGTTGGAGTTCCAGATTCTACATTTCTAAGAAGCTCTCAGATGACACCAGTGCAGCTCATTCAGGCCACACTTTGACTGGCAAGATGTGGAAAACTCATTATCTCCTCTCCCGCACTTGCTTTTCAGTCTACACGCCCCTCTCTTTCAGACAATAGAGTCATTACAGGTTTTCATTAGCATCACTGTATATTTATCTTTTACTTCATACCCTCCAGCCCTTCCACCCTACAGACAAACCCTATTTTCTCTCAACTCCTATGAATTCAGCTCTCTGAAAGCCTCTGAATGTGTGTGCTTCTCTTTGTTCACCATGCCACTCTCTGATATTTGACCTTGTAATAGTCCCAAGAATATTGAATATACCATGAACTGCTAAAAGGACGAACAAATCTGTCTTGGAAGAAGTACAACCACAACGCTCTTTAGAAGAAAGGATGGTGAGATTTCGTATCACATACATTGGACATGTTATCAGGAAGGACCAGTCCCAGGAGAAGGACATCATGCTTGATAGACAAGAGGGTCAGTGAAAAAGAGGAAGATCCTCAATGAGATGGACTGACACAGTGGCTGCAACAATGGGCTCAAGCATAACAACGATTGTGAGGATGGCGCAGGACCAGACAGTGTTTCCGTGTTGTACACAGGGTCGCTATGAGTCAGAGCCGACTCCATGGCACTTAACAACAACAACAATAGTCCCAAACACTGGTAATAATCTCTTACCTAACTAGCCTTTTTTCTTTACCAGTTTGTTCCATTGCTTCAGTACCATTCACTCAACTTAAACTTTCCTATCTTTCACACTGACAAACTCTTACCTTTCTTTCAGGCCCACAACAAAACGGTCTCCTCTTTAAAAGCTGTCCTCTGCCATTCATAGCAGAAGTAGCTTCTCTCCCCAGGGCTCTTGTAATATTTATTAATAATCCTTTCATGGAACCGGTAATGTGTAATGATACTTACTATGTATTTGGGAGCCCCTGGTGGCACAGTGGTTAAAACGCTTGACTGCCAACAGATAGGTCAGCAGTTTAGTTTTTTGGTTTAGTTGGCTTAATAGGCAAAAAGTGCTCTCTACATCTAGAATAAATATAAACATCATAATTTTGATTATACTTAATCTTTGCCTAAGGTTCAAACCATTTCTTCTATAATTTGAAGACAAATTGCTAATACCTATTAAACATGAATGACTATAGACGGGAATAGCTAGAAATACAAAATCTTTATAAAATATAAAGATAATTTTTAAATGAAATCATCTTTAGATTTCCAAAATCAAATAAAGGTTAATTCCCTATTATCAGAGAATTTCTATAAAATCAGTTAACCTGAAGTAATGACAACTGCATATAACACACTGATATGATCACGCACTACACAATGAATCATTTTCTGCACATATTTATTATGTATATATCATATTCTAAATACTGTGCCGGTGCTACAAAGAATAAGAAACAGTCTCCACAGCTGATCTCCTCATGGTCCTGCGGGTGAGGCATGCTACTTCCCCGAGTCTAGTCTATCCTATGGCAAGGTGTACCAAAAGGATGGAAGACCCATTGCGGTGGGTATCCTTCAAGCAAGAGAAGGGCCATAGTTTCTGCGGGGAGTGGATGGGAGATGACACTAGCAAAAACAGGAAACCATCAGCCTCAAAATACAGCCCAAACTAGAGTCAAGAGAGTGGGCAATTTAGCGAGAACCGCTCTTCACTGTTGGCACAGTGTTTCACAATCTCGTGCTCATGCGACCCTCTACGGGGTTGAGAGGGAGGTGGAGCAAACATGATTTTGCGAGCTTTACACAGACATACCAAAAAAAAAAAAGAACCCACTGCCGTCGAGTCGATTCCAACTCATAGAAACCCTCTAGGGCAGAGTAAAACTGCCCCAAAGGGTTTCTAAGGAGCACCCGTAGATTCAAACTGCTGAACCTTTTGGTTAGCAGTCGAGCTCTTAACCACTGCGCCCCCAGGACTCCTACAGAGGCACAGATGATTAAAATGCCTTGCCCAAAATCGCAGAGGTAAGAGCAGAGCCAAGATTCAGACCCACGCTGTCCATCTCTAAATCTCCCTTCCTCTCTGCCATATTCTACCGTTTGCTGTGTCTAGGCTGTTCCACACGGCCGCTCTGATGGCTGCATTGGCCTTTTCAAGGTCATATTCAGCTGAAGTTCTATTACTAAAGGGAACCCTAGCAATCAAAAAGTGCCACTTTCCAACTTGGCAATTTGGTTTTAAGATGTTGTCTACCATCTTAAAATTAGATTTATTTTCTTTTGATATTGTATTTTTGCCTTCTCACTTGGTTATATCATAGCCAATGAAACCAATTAAAGGACATATGACGAGGACTTAAAATAGTAACGTTTTTGCATGAGAGGGAGGAAGAATGAGCAAATGAAGTTGTTGTTGTTAGTTGCCAACTGGCCTGGATGCCATTTGTCCTAAACAAGAAACAGGTTGTGACAGGCGTTCACAGTTCTGAAGTTCACCAATAGGCAAGAAGCTTCTTGAAAAACTGCAGTTAATAGAACAAAGATAAAACCACGTAGTCAGGTACCGTGTCAAGGAATTTTCCTCAGGATGATAAGTATAGTTCTTGCATAGTATAGTTTGCAATTTAAAATTGAAAATGGGAGGGTTAAAATTTTGATAGGCATTTGGAATACCTCCACTACACATTTCTTTCAAAGTATTGTTCATCTATACTTGGAATGTGTTTCCAAATTACCTCCCAAAGCACTTCCCTGAAACACAGGAAAACCGTGGAATTCTAAAGCCTGCAGCTACTACTCTGGCCTGCCTGTTGGATCATTTGACCATCTAAATGCTATATTTTGATTGTAAGACTGTCTCCAGAGATGTCAGATTGAAGGCAGGTAATTTTCTTTAAAGGGAAAAAGGAGCATAAAGAGAATACCAACAGGGCATAAACCAGCGCCATCGGCGTCCACATGCTTATATTTTTAGAACAGGATCCAGCGAAACAGCAGGCGAGGGATCTAGACAAACAAATGAGACACCGTTTGTGACAAGCAAAAGCCTTTTATTTACCTATTGAACAAACACCCAGACTCCAATAATCTTTGGCAGGAACGTCACAGGACAAAGCCAAGACCAAGATATGTGTTATTTATGCAGTGATACAATCCTTTTCCTGAATGTCTTCTTATATAAAAGGCAGAACATGAACAATGGAATATCAACCAATTTAAATGTAATAGTTTGCCCATGTGGAGAAGCTGCTGCTGAAATGTATCCTAACAATTGTTTATGGGCCTCCATGGTTCTTTATCTGAAAGGGGGAAACCGTAGCTGAGACCACAAAGCCATTTTATTTTTTTTCATGTCTTGTGATCCATGATAGATATAAACAAGATCATGATGCTCTGATTCTATTTAACTGACTTGTCTGTAATAAACTGCAGCTGGATACTTCCCTTCACGCTTTTCTAAAGCCACGCACTCTTCAGGCAGTAGGAAGGTTTATCTCCGAGTCAGAGAATCACAGACGGCCGGAGCTGCAAGGGGCCTTTTTCATCTTTCTTTTCTTTCCCAGAAAGCTAGGTTGAGGTTTGGCCGTCAGCCCACAAAAACCTTCCAAACAGCTATCAAGACCAAAACAGGTTTTCAAAGTCTGCATAATAGAATATTTTATAAAACCCTGTATTATTTATTTTTTAAATATGTAAATGACAGCCACATAAATTTTGTGGATATGGTTTTAAAACAAAAATTAAAAAGATTTTAAAAAGTCCCATTATTGGGAACTAATAAGGTGTTTGTGAATAAACAGGTAAATCAGATCACTGATATCTGATTTTTTTTTCAGCCTAAACCAGGACCCATGTCTTGTAATGTCTTCTAACTTTGTCTTCTCATCGAAAGTATGAGCATAAGTATGTCTTCGTAGGAAAGTGCGTCTTTCAGCTGTATCTACCTGAGGCTATGAAATTGAGCTGGAAGCATACGTTTTGGTTCAGTTCAGCCAGAAGCTCGATGCCTGTCTGCACAGATGCCAAACAGCACAAACTGGGACTTGCACGGAGACACATTCATCACTAACTGGAACATGCCTCAGCACAACTTCACCTAATTTGGTGTAGTCAGCAGCTACTGAGAAATACCCGTAACAAGGGGGGGCAAGCTGCCCCAGCACAATCACCGAGGAAAATCGTCAGGTGCTTCACAGAGGGAAAATGCAGGGGCAGATGCGCTGACAAATTTTCAAGCGATTTTAACCGTTGCTAATTAGAGAGGATAATAAGATCAACATATATATTGCTATGGTTCAAACATTATTTTTTTTAATCATACATAAAACCTCACTGCCATCGAGTCGATTCTGACTCATAGCAACCCTATAGGACAGAGTAGAACTGCCCCATAGACTGCCGACCTTTCGGTTAGCAGGTGATCTCTTAACCACTGCACCACCAGGGCTCCAGTCATATGCACGTTCAAGTAAATGATTAACAGAATTATCTCCAAATAATGATAATCTGCAACGGCATTATTGCTGCTAAATTTCTCTTGGTGAGTGCAGTGTTTGGATGAATTTATAATCATGTTCTTTCTGAGTTACCATAAATATTACAGAACTATGCAGTCCAAAATGGTAGCCACTAGCCACAAGTGACTATCGAGTATTACAAATGTGGCTAGTCCAAATTGAGATGCACTGTATGTGCAAAACACATGCCAGATTTTGAAGAGTTAGGGTATGAAAAAAGAATACAAAATATATCGATGTTTTTATATTGATTACTTGTTGAAGTGATGATATTTTAGATTTATTGGTTTATGTAAAAGTATATTATTAAAATTAACTTCACTGGTTTCTTTTTATATTTTCCAATGTGGCTATTAAAAATTTTTAAATTACATACATGGCTCTATTTGTGATTTATATTTCTATTGCACACTGCTGCTAGAGAACATATGGCTCATTTTCAAAATAATAGTATCAATTTTATTTATTTTTACAGCCATGCTAAATACAATTTAATTTTCCAGCTGAATCAGGAATTATTTCTGTATTTTGCATGATCTTCAGTATTTTGCCATTGAATTCTGGATGGATCAGCTATACAGCTTTTGCATGTAGTTGACTTTCTCTGATGGAAAGGAGCTCTGGTGGCAAAGTAGTAAAGAACTCGGCTGTTAACCAAAAGGCTGGCAGTTCGAATCCACCCTACGGAAACCCTGTGGGGCAGTTGTACTCTGTCCTAGAGGGTTGCTATGAGTTGGAATTGACTCAACGGCAATGGGTTTGGTTCTTTGGACAGAAAAGCGTAAGGCTCTACAAACATCTACTAATTAAAACAAATCCATGTACTCATATGAAAAAAATTTTATTGCTTGCACACTTTGCACTAGGCAGTGTACACTGTTCTGGGGGGGGGGTGAATGAAGGAATAAGACAAGTTTCTTGTCCTCAAAGAATTCTCTGTCTAGTGGATCCTACACAAAGGAAAATTATAATAACACAGTATAAATGACAGAAAACAAACAGGAACAAGATATTATGGAAACACAGCAGGGGGAGAATCTCACTGCCCTGTGGAATTGGAGGTGACTTTTAAGATGGATTTTGAAGGGAAATAACATTTGTAAAAACCCATATATGGCAAGCACTTTCACGTACATTACCTCAGTCCTCAAAACAACCCTACAATGTGACATGACTCTTGTTTCACAGATGAGAAGGCTGGCATGTGGAGAGGTTAAATTATTTGCATATACGTAACGAGAGGGGGAGCAAGGAGGCCCACCCAGACCAGACTGAGGGTAACACCTTACTGGCTTCCTCCATGACAGGATGGGGAAGGGCAGTAAATGGAACATGCAAAAGGATATTCCCTACAGAATAAATGCCATTTCTAAGGAGCAGGGCAGTAATGATTCTGTGTTCAGGAGAAATGAGTAATCCTGACAGCTTAATCCTGAGTATCCTGAAATAAAGGTCTAAAAATCCATTCCATTCTAAGATCACAATTTTCACACCTGTCTGCATCTGTCTTTCTCCCATACCTCCAGAGGCTGCCCTAGAACCCAGTGGTTCACGTGTACCAGTGGGCCACTCACAGGTAAGGAAGTTCTGGAGGTCAAAGACACTTTCCTCCAATTGTTTGTCCATATTAAGACCCCAGTCAGGGATCCCCTAAACTGGGATTGACAAACTTTTGCTGGAAATGGCCAGATAGTAAATACCTTCAGCTTTGCAGGCCAGAAGGTCTCTGTCACATCTGCTCAACGCTGTCACTGCAGCCTGGAGACACGCATAGACAATACAGAAATGAATGGGCATGGCTGTGTTCCAATACACAGAAATTTGAATGTCACATAATTTTTGTAAGTCACAAAATATTACTCTTCTTTTGAGCTTTTTCAACCATGTTAAAATGTAAGAACCATTCTTGGGTCACCGACCCCAGCCTTCAACATACCTTCTCTGAGACAGCCATTCTACACAGGTAAACCTCAAATCTATTTGCTTGTTCTTTGGGTGAAGTAATTTTTTTAGAAACCTGATCATTCTGTCCAGTCTATGAACATATAAACCAAAAACCAAGCCAAAGCCGTTGCCGTCCGGTGGATTCCGACTCTACAGAGACCCTGTAGAACAGAGCAGAACTGCCTCATAGGGGTTCCAAGGAGCGGCTTGTGGATTCGAACCGCCCACCTTTTGATTAGCGGCCATAGCTCTTAATCACTGCGCCACCAGGGCTCCATCTATGAACATATGCTAGGAGGTTAATATTCCCCTTAAATGTGGCAGCTGGAAACTTCCATTGTGGTCTCTCAACAGCAGGCCCCAGTCGGACTATCGAGATAAGATACTCCATCATCACAGTATCATATTGTGTTTGTACTGTTAGCCAAGCATTGTTTAGAAGTGCTCAAAGAAAAAAAAAAGTTTGAGACTTACAAAAGTAGCATTTTCCCTCTTACTCTCTGCTAGTTATAGTATTCATCCGCTTCCTCACAGAGGAAAAGCAACCAACCCGATGCATCCTGTTTTGGTATAGTGCCCGACAAGCTCCCAGAGTACCTTATATTTACTCAGTAGTTACAAGTTAACAACTCTTTGAAAAGTTGTTTTATTTAATCTTTGCAAAACACCTCCGCGGTAGGTCTCATCACTTGCAATTTACAAATAAATCTCCTGGGTTTTGTCGTGTGTCAGCCATGCTACGCCCTCTCTGCCCCTCAGCACTCTCCTTACCACTGACTAGAAAACCCTCCCTGAGCGCCCTCTCTCTGCGCCACGCTTTCATGTTTTGATTTTAAAAGTCACCAGAGCTAACTGATGGGAATCGATGTTTATCCTTCAAATTCAAGACCCATCTCCAAAATCCACTCCAGGCCCAGTGATTCCTCTCATGCCCTGGTTTGGTGGAGCTCACTTCCAACCCAGGAAAAGACATAAGGACATTACGAAGCAGTAAGTACCATTAGAAAGACAGGAGAAACGGGATGTTGTCGGGCAGCGAGGACGAGGACCGGAAGAAAGGAGAAACCAAGTTGGGAGGGGAGGAAGCAGAAGGAGAATGATAATTTGTTTTCTTATCTTTTCGTGTTTAACATTCATTCATGCCCTGATCAAAAGAGTTTTTTTTTTTTTTTAAATTATTATTATTTTTGTGGAAAGAAGGTCAAATAGAGACACGCCTCAAATGAGGGTAGTAAATGGTTCTGTTTTGGAGATATTAAATCCTGAAGGTTTACACCAGAAAGCAATGTACTTAAATAAATGTCAACACAAGTTGAGGACACAAGTTTTGCCTCCACTGTACTGAGTCTACGCTGTTAAAATTCTATAGTACTAAACGTTGTTATAATAAAATAGCATTTTTATTTCATCTGTTCACATGTAAGAAGTATTTCCAATACAGACAAAGGAATTTATAGTCGGAAGCCAGGACACTTTGATGGTTAAGACCAGCTGATTGCCCCAGTATATTATCATGTGTGGAAAAGTTAACTGTGATAATGCTACAATCCCTTGCCAACTTGTCATTAGCGAGGGGTTTGGAGAAATATGTTTTAACCCGATTATCATCCAGCTACTTGTCAATGTCAGTTGTATTAGCACAGCTGAGACTTAGCATAAAACGTAAGTTACAATCAAGTGATTATTTAGTCTTTTCTTTTGTATGAGACATTTGCTTTCCTCACAGAATAATATGTGAATTCTGTTCATTTATTGAAAAAAAAAGAAAAAGTTCTAGTTTGAGTTAATGTATATGAAGGAATACTGCTTCTCACAACAGAATTAGCTATACGAACATTTATCTGAATCATTTGTATGAATGGAGAGGATGCAGAAACATGAGAGGGTAATTCAAAATGGCAGTTAGAAAAGAGTTTGTATTTTGTTTTACAGTTTGAGTTGAAAAATCCTGAACGCTCAACATTAACATTTCTACGCGTTAAAGGGCCCTTGCAAGGTGTTTTCAAAGTCACCAGGCCTGACTGATTTTAATTTGATCAGAGCAATTCTGATTTCTAGCAACCACAGCCATATGTGCAATACTACTTCCTTAGATCTAATGTGTATTTTTTAATAATTTGAAAATTTATTTCAAAAAGACTAAAGCCCCCTGTGACATTCTCACTCAGGCTTCCGGTACTAACAGGTCAGTCAATGGCTGAAACGCTCAACCCTCTGAAAGAACCTTGGGCCACAGTGTATGTTTGAGTAAAGCAAACTTGCGAGGACTCAGTTTGAGCCCTGGAGCCCTTTTAACCCTCCTCCCCCAAACCTCCTATCTTGTCATCTTCTGTGGCCCTGTAAAACATCTTCTTCTCCATGGGCTCCCAGTTGGGCTATCTGCATCCCAGGGTGTAGATGGATGGATCCATCAGGCTGAGGAAGCAAAACATTAGCACATCTATTCACATTTTCTAAGCTGTTGAAAAAAATTATATGCTGTATCTAAAATAGATATTGATTCAGGTGGCCTCACTGAATTCATATTTGCCAGTCAGTTTTAGAGGTCATACCAACTAGTTTTGAGCCCTGGTGCCGCAGTGGTTAAGAGCTTGGCTGCTAACCAAAAGGTCAGCAGTTCGAATCCACCGGCCGCTCCTTGGAAGCCCTGTGGGCCAGTTCTCCTCTGTGCTTACAGGGTCACTATGAGTCGGAATCAACTTGATGGCAACGGGTTTGGATTTTGTTTTTGTTCTTTTACCAACTAGTTTTAATTAAATTAAGATTCACAAAATAGTGCTTTAAAAATAATGCCCCAAACAAACAAAAATGGCAAATCAAAACGTAATACTACCGAAATAAAGTACTACTCCTAATACACACACCTATGAATAAGAAAACAGCAGAGCTGACTCTTCAGATACAAGCCACACACTTAATTTTCCCTCAGGGGTAATGGCGACATTTTAACAAGGTGTGCTTTTTAAAAGAAACTTGCAATAAAGACAGAATCTTGAAAAACAGATGTTTGATATATGTTTGGAAATGTAACTAATTACATGATTACTTGACTAGAAACAATGTCTCACTTAAAATCTTTATATCCAGGTACATAAAAACGTTGACTGGTGATCTACCTCTGAAAATCAGCCAATGAAAACGCTATGGATCACAACAGTCCAATTCGCAACCAATTCTGTAATCACACAGGACCTGGCAGGATTGTGTTCCCTTGTGCATAGGATCGCCATGAGTTGGGGGCCAAGTGGGCGGCAGCTGGCAACAAGAGCAACATAAATTGTTGTCAGTTCTTTTAGCCTGGTGTCAGAAGCTAGTACTGATGGTATAGGCTTTATTAGTTACACATCAGTAAATACAGTCTTGTAACCCGCTGTGAGAGTTACATTGTCTATATTAATATCCGGAGGCCTGATGGTGCAGTGGTTATGAACTTGGCTGCTAACCAAAACGCTGGCAGTTCAAATCCACCAGCTGCTGGCTGGAAACCCTATGGGGCAGTCCTACTTTTTCCTATAGAGTCGCTGTCAATCGGAATCAACTCAATGGCAGTGGGTTTGTATTAATATCCATTTGTTAATTTTAATACATTGGCAAAAGATAACTTTTAATTATTTTGTAATCAGAAATGCTTTCAGTAAAGTGAATGCTGATAATAAAGCAAATACCTGGTGCTCTATACAGCCACAAGGCCCTTTTTCCCAAGGCTCTAACTGACTACAATGCACGTAACTAATGTATAAAACACATTAGCATTCTGAAGACAGTCACATTATCTAAGCTCGTAAATAAAGACTAAAGGCACATACATTAGTTTACAAAGAAGAGAGGTTTTTTTTTTCTTTTTTAATCCTAGAATGTTAAAAAAAAAAAAATTAAGTGATTTCTCTTTCAAATATAATTTTTTTTTTTAAATTTTAAAAATCTGGTCCTAATTTTCAAAGGATGTATGGTTTGGGGTGTTTTTAAAGTGTATACTAATGGATAATCATCCTTTAAATGAGTGCTTCAGTGTTTTAATTCAAAGAAAGACCTTTGATGGCATAATCCTCATTTTAGACGTAGAACTTGTTTTTGACTGAAAATAGTGAGAGGAACGAACAAAGTGTCCACAGCTATCTTCATGACGTGTGCTCCTTTGGTGGCTTTTGTCATTGTTTCCACAGCAAAGTATCCAGAGTTGACGGAGGTGTTCGTCCTACAGCTTCAGTCTGTTTCCATTCCAGATTTCTCCCGTTCACTCTCCTATCTCTACCATCAGCAAGTGCCCGACATTTTATTGGTGTCACACAATGAATGGTTTTGAAACAAGTGAACGTATGACTGAAACAATTTTAAAGCATGACTGATTCTTCATAGGCACTTCAATACCAGAAACTTCTAGAACTTTATTGGAATGGAGATAAGAGTGGAGGGTTTTTGTTTCAACTGGGCATTCACTGGGGGTTAGGCAATAATTCAGAAGGCAGTCATTGATTAAAAGACAGCAACACCACCAGCTGGAGCTACGAGAGACTTTGAATATATCTGGAACCATACCTCCAGCCTATAACACACTTTCATTCCTCTGGCAACAACAGCAAGACAAAGCCACTGAACGGTCGTTCCTTCACAAGAGTGTGTGTGCGTGTGTGCATGCGTGTGTGTGCATGGTGTGTGTGCATGCATGTGTGTGCATGTATGTGTGTTATCACAGGCTACTTTCCCTTTCCAGGTTGTATTGATGTTAATTTTTTCCTATAAAAATTATCAGGAAATTTAAAAAAAAAGGAATTATGAGCACTGATGGATGAGAAGGGCAGAGAAAGCACAAGACATGGTGGAATTGTATGCCCCAGTTCCTCTCCCAAGACGTCTTAAAGACAGTATCTTTTACAATTAATAAACAGAATGCCAGTCTTTAAACTTCACAGTACTTTCAGGTTCTCCAGCTACTTGGTAGAACTTACGTAAGTCTTTCTCTATTTCCCAGGTTCCTTTGGAAGAACAATATCTATTTCATTATCTATATATAGATATTCCAATGTATGATGATATTTTTATTCCTTTATTACATTCTCCCTTTGGGCTGTATTATCTCAAGTTATAAGCATGTAAGAGAAGGAGTGTCGAGGGGAGGAGATAAGAGTCTATAAAATCTAATAACATAGGATGTTAGTCTCCACAATAAAAAAAAGGAGAGGGGTGAAATTTTCAAACAACTTCCAACTTCTGTATTTAGCGTGAGTCATTACTGCCTGAGAGTCAACGTTAACAGCAGCCATGAGGGAAAAAGAATCACGATAAGAAGATATCTTTTTAAACTGTTAGATTTCATGAGGAGAGAGAGTGTAAATGATGGTGAATTCTGGTTGACAAAAAGGTACAGAACCTGCAACAAAGGACCCCTTTCAGTATTGGATGTGTGGGACCTGCCGTTGCAACCAGGAAGAAGAATATGGCATAGAAAATGGGAAAAAAACAACAGCATGTTTTCAGTATAGGTAAAGAAGTTTGAAAAAGCTGGGGAGAAAGTATAACTAGCATTTTATCCTCAAGACATATATTGATGTTATTAGTTGCAGACAGCTGGATATCTAGCTCTCTCACTAGTTCAAGCATAAAGGAATGTAGGAAAGAACTTTAGATGCCTCCCAAAATCTCTGGAAGGATCAGAAAATTTTGCCTTGGATGTAGCTCTGGAAAATTGAGCCTGGACAGGTGCTCAGTCGTAGCATGGGAGTGTTCTAGCTAAAGTTCATTGTTTCTGGCAGCTGTTCCTTGGCAACTTTGAGGATTGGGAAAGGTTCCTCAGAAAAAGCAGACACCTGACCTCAGAGCGAGCTAGAAAAGTCAACCCCCATGTGTGTCCACTGCTTCATAATGCACACATCTACATCCCAAACTCATACAGATGAATCTGTGTGGCAGAAACTAGGCCACGTAATCTGTTTTTAACTTTGCTTTATCTATGGTACAGAAGGCAAGCTGTTGTTGTCATTAGGTGCCATCCAGATGGTTCCAACTCATAGCAACCCTGTGTACAACAGAAGGAAACATTGCCCCTTCTTGTGCCATCCTCACCATCGTTGTTATGCTTGAGCCCATTGTTGTAGCCACTGTGTCAATCCATCTCATTGAAGGTCTTCCTCTTTTTGCTGACCTTTACTTTACAAATCATGATGTCCATCTCCAGGGACTGGTCCTTCCTGATAACATGTCCAAAGTATGTGAGACAAAATCTCGAAGTCTCACCATCCTCGCTTCTAGGAGCATTCTGACTGTACTTCTTCCAAGACAGATTTGTTCGTTCTTTGGCAGTCCATGGTATATTCGATATTCTTTACCAACACCATAATTTGAAGGCGTCAATTTTTCTTCAGTCTTCCTTATTCATTGCCCAGCTTTTGCATGCATGTGAGGCAACTGAAAACATCATGGCTTGGGTCAAACCCACCTTAGTCGTCAAAATGACATGATTGCTTTTTAACAATTTACAGAGTTCTTTTGCAGCAGATCTTCCCAGTGCAATACATCATTTGATTTCTTGACTGCTGCTTTCAAGGGCATTGATTGTGGATCCAAGTAAACTGAAATCCTTGATAATTTCAATATTTTCTCTGTTTATCATGATGTTGCTTATTACCTCAGTCATGAGGATTTTTGCTTCATGTTGAGATGTAATCCATACTGAAGTCTGTAGTCTTTGATCTTCATCAGTAAGTGCTTTAAGTCCTCCTTGCTTTCAGAAGCAAGGTTGCATCATCTGCAAATTGCAGGTCGTTAATGAGTCTTCTTCAAATCCTGATTCCAAGTTCTTCTTCATGTAGTGCAGCTTCTAGGATTATCTGCTCAGCATACAGATTGAGTAAGTGTGGTGAAAGGATACAACCCTGCTGCACACCTTTTCTGACTTAGACCATGCAGTATCCCCTTGTTCTGTTGAAACGACTGCCTCTTGGTCTATGTGCAGGTTCCTCATGAGCACAATTAAGTGTTATAGAATTCCTATTCTTCACAATGTTATCCATAATTTGTTAGGAGCCACAGAGTCAAATGCCTTTGCATAGTCAATAAAACACAGGTAAACATCTTTCTGGTATTCTCTGCTTTCACCCAGGATCCATCTGACATCAGAAATGATATCTCTCGTTCCACATCCTCTTCTGAATCCAGCTTAAATTTCTGGCCATTCCCTGTCAATGTAGTGCTGCAACTGTTTTTGAACTATCTTCAGAAAAATTTTTCTTGTGTGTGATATTAATGATATTGTTCAATAATTTCCGCATTTTGTTGGATCACCTTTCTCTGGAGTGGGCACAAATAGGGATCTCTTCCAGATGGCTGGCCAGGCAGTTGTCTTCCAGATTTCTCGGCAGAGAGGAGGGAGCACTTCCAGCATTGCATCCTTTCGTGGAAACATCTCAACTGGTATTCCCTCAGTTCCTGGAGCCTTGTTTTCAGTCAATGCCTTCAGTGCAACTGTGACTTCTTCCTTCAGTACCATCAGTTCTTGATCATATGCTACCTCCTGAAATGACTGAATGTCAAGCATTTCTTTTTGGTACAGTGACTCTTTGTATTCCATACATCTCTTTTTGATGCTTCTTTTTCATTCAGTATTTTGCCCATAGATTCCTTCAATATTGCAACTAGAGGCTTGAAATTTTTCATTTCTTCCAGCTTGAGAAATGCCAAGTGTGTTCTTCTTTTTTGGTTTTCAAACTCCAGGTCTTTGCACATCCCATTATAATACTTTACTTTTGTCTTCTTAAGCCACCCTCTGAAATCTGTTTAGCTCTTTTACTTCATCATTTCTTCCATTTGCTTTATGTACTTGACGTTTAAGAGCAAGTTTCAGAGTCTCTTCTGACATCCATTTTTATCTTTTCTTTCTTTCCTGTCTTTCTAATGACCTTCTGCCTACTTCATGTATGATATCCTTGATGTCATCCCATGACTCATCTGGTCTTCAGTTATTAGTATTGAATGCATTAAATCTATTCTTTAAATGGTCTCTAAATTCAGGTGGGATATACTCAAACTCATACTTTGGCTCTGGTGAACTACTTTTAATATTCTTCAGCTTCAACTTGAACTTGCATATGAACAATTGATGGTCCCACCGTGTGTCTTGTCTGTCAGTTTGTCATACTTTGGTGACTTGTGTGTTGGTTACAACTTGACCAATAAGCAACACCTTGATAAACAGAGAAAAGATTGAAGTTATCAAGGATTTCATTTCACTTGGATCCACAATTAACGACCATGGAAGCAGCAGTCAAATCAAACGACGCATGGCATGGGGCAAATGTGCTGCAACAGACCTCTTTAAAGTGTAAAAAAGGAAAGGTCGCTTTAAAGACTAAAGTGTGCCTGACCCAAACAGTGGTGTTTTCAATCACCTCATATGCATGTGAAAGCTGGACAATGAATAAGGAAGATCAAAGAAGAATCAATGCCTTTGAATTACAGTGTTGGTGAAGAATATTGAATATACCACAGACTGCCAGAAGAAAGAATGAATCTGTCTTGGAAGAAGTACCACCAGAATGCTCCTTAGAAGCAAAGATGGTGAGAGTTCGTCTCATGCACTTTGGACATGTTATCAGGAGGCATCAGTCCCTGGAGAAGGACATCATGCTTGGTAAGGCTGAGGATCAGTGAAAAAGAGGAAGATCCTCTATGAGATGGATTGACACAGTGGCTGCAACAATGGGCTCAAACATAGCAACGATAGCGAGGATGGGGCAGGACAGGGCAGTGATTCGTTCTGTTGTACATAAGGTCGCTATGAGTCAAAATCGACTTGACAGCTCCTAACAACACCACCAATTGATGGTCTGTTCTGTATTTGGCCCCTGGATTGTTCTGAGTGATGATATTGAGCTTCTCCATTGTCTCTTCCCACAAATGTAGTTATTTGATTCCTGCATATTCTGTTCCACAAGGTCCACATGTATAGTTTTGGTTTATGTTGTTAAAAAAGGTATTCGCAGTGAATAAATCATTGGACTTGCAAAATTCTAATCATGTGATCTTAGGTTTCATTTCTGTCACCAAGACCATATTTTCCAACTACTGATCCTTCTTCTTTGTTTCCAAATTTCTCATCCCAGTCACCAATAATTATCAATGCATCTTGACTGCGTTGTTTGATCAATTTCAGACTACTGAAGATGGTAAAAATCTTCAATTTCTTCATCTTTGGCATCAGTGGTTGATGCATAAATTTGAATAAGATCTTATTAACTAGTCTTCCTTGTCCCTCCGACCCTGTAGTCGTCGAGTCAATTCTGACAAATAGTGACCCTACAGGTCAGAGCAGTACTGCCCCATAGGGTTTCCAAGGAGCGGCTGGTGGATTCAAACTGCTGGCCTTTTGGTTAGCAGCTGAGCTCTTAATGACCTTCCTTGTATGTGTATGGATATTATCCTATCACTGTCAGCTTTGTACATCAGAATAGATCTTGAACTGTTCTTTTTGATAATGAATGTGATGACATTCCTCTTCAGTGTCATTCTCAGCATAGTAGAACTATGATTGTTTGCTTCAAAATGGCCAATACCAGTCCATTTCAGCTCACTAATACTTAGGATATCGATCTTATGCGTTCCATTTCATTTTTGACGACTTTTCCTAGATTCATACTTCGTACATTCCATGTTCTGATTATTAATGGATGTTTACAGCTGTTTCTTCTCACTTTGTGTCATACCACATCAGCAAATGAAGGTCCCAAAAGCTTTGCTCCATCCACATCATTATGTTTGACTGTACTTTGAGGCGGTGGCTCCTCCCCAGTCATATTTTGAGTGCCTTCCAACCTGAGAGGTTCATTTTCTGGCACTATATCAATGTTCTGTTGCTATTTATAAAGTTTTCACTGGCCAGTTTTTTCAGTTTTTTCACCAGGTCCTTCTTCCTAGTCTGTCTTAGTCTGGAAGCTCAGCTGAAACCTGCCCCATGAGTGCCCACGCTTTATGTGAAATATCGGTGGCAAAGCTTACAGCGTCACAGCAACACTCAAGGCACCACAGAACGACAAAGTGACAAACCTATGGTACAGAAAGACATGCTAACGGGTTAAATGTATATTAGGTGAGTTGACCACAGAGTATCTGTTACAGTTCTAGGATCTTGGGATACTTCAGCTTTATTCAGTGAACAAGATGTAATCAAGTTACTACTCATCTGACTGAGATCATCATTAGACATAATCTAATAGTCAAAGTAGCCACAGGAGATTAGGCTTCTAGGTCTTCTTCCACACTGGGCTCTCTGCATGGCTTCAGATAAGTCACTTACTTATCTGGGTCTTAATTTCCCTGTTAACAAAATTCATGGCTAATAAAACGTACCAGTTTTATCAGTTAAGGAATAAGTAGAAAACAGAATTCACCCGAGACGGTTCAGATGAAGACACTATTAAGAGAACTACTTACAAGTGTGGGCAGCTTTAAGGAGTGATGAGATATCTAGAAACTATTAACAGTAGGAAGTTGTTATCAACTCGAGAACTCTAGGGTCGGGAGGAGAAATTGTGCAAGTGGAGGCCACCAAAAATTGGACTAAGGATGGGCCGCCTGGTGGGAGCCATGGTTTGAAAAGTAAGCAGCCACTATCAGAGACATGGTGCATTAGCCCTAACCTCCTCCGACACACCTTGGACCTCCTAGTGACTCTCAAAGACCAAACCCAATCTAGGAACCAGCTGACAAGAAAAACTGATGAAGCACACCACAGAGCTCAGCATCCTAAAATACAGAACACGGCAGGAAAAAACAATGGAGAATGGATTGAGGAAAAGCCAAATGGAGAATAACCAGCACACCTAAATATTCCACAGAATTATTGTGAGGATTCAGTAAGATAATGTATATGAACCTTCTTTAGAAAGCATTTAAAATGTTGTTTTTAAAGTTGGATAATATTTGCATTATGGATAACTTCTCTTTTGGAAACATTATTCTTTATTTTTCTCTTACCAATGAATTTCTTATTTTTCTAATTAGCTCATGAGGCATGAGAAGCATTGGAATGAGTTCAAAGAAAGCAAATGAAGGATCACGAGTAAGTGTGAAGACGAGGGAAGACAGTCAAGGAAGTAGGGGCCAGGGACATTGTTTTAAGGGAAAAAGTTGTAAAACAAAGATTGTTTAGGCCAAATGGGTAGAAGATGAAGGGTTATGGAATTTAGCCATGTGTTAGAAAAGATCATTGCATTAAATTCCCTTCATTCTCACTTTAAAGTAAATATTATTCTCCAGATTTAATATAAATAGTAGGGCAGTAATGGAGTAGTAATGACAAATAATACAATCAATTCATCAACTTACACTCTTCCTCTATTTCATATAATAGGCACATTTCTTAATTGTGTAAAAAATTATATTTAAAATCAATAGCATTTCTTCATGAATCACAAGAAAGAAAACTCTAGCTTCCTTAGTTTGGTAGATAACAGAAGTTTTACCGACTTAAAAATGAGTTACAGAAAACACCTCTCTAAAGTTACAACTATTTCGAACATAATCCCTCAAAGAAAGAAAAGCAAATGTGAGCGATGACAGAAATCACGATTGACTGGAATTCTGACTTTTAAAGAATTCACATTTTTCCTGACTGACCGTACTATTTTCCATAGTTGCATCCTTCTGAAGATGAATTAAAAAAAGGAAGTTAAAATTTTAAATCTGTGTGAAAATAAAAAAAGCCTGAAGTCCAACATGTTTGCTCATACTTTGGTCAGATTTCATTGGGGAATCTGTAGTTGGTAATGTTAGACTAGAAATCACACAGGAATAAGACACCCCGTCATGTTTCTCATAGTTTCTATTGGCAGGGGGCTCTGATACTTGAATAGACTCATTGGTTATTGTGGTACTCCTATGAGAAATGAAGAGTAAAACTAAGCTTGAAAAATCCTCTCTAAATCTGCCTTTTCAAAACTATTACTTTGGGAGTCTGAGATAAGACAGGGCATTGTCATAGTGGCCCTTTAGCTGTACACATGAGCACATAAATCTCACGGGATAATCACCA
The DNA here is from genome assembly GCA_030035585.1 of Dugong dugon. Lineage (NCBI taxonomy): Eukaryota > Metazoa > Chordata > Mammalia > Sirenia > Dugongidae > Dugong > Dugong dugon. The sequence continues at coordinate 8,442,544 of CM057479.1, read as the reverse complement.
AAAACACAGAAAGTGATTTAATGATGTCAAGAGGCACCAACTGGATATTAGCTGCCACACTAAACCTCAACACAACCAGGTATATTTACTAAGCAACGGTGAACAAGACCCACATAGGAAGCTCCAAGCTAGAAGAGATCAAAATTAAGGTAAAGCAAGCTTTCTACAAAAGCCTGAAATAGTCAAGGTAAAAATATAGTACACTAGTGTGTGGGAGAATCATTTCTTATTTTATGAGGACTGGGTTCACTTAAAAATTAAAATCTTCTGTTGATCACATAGGTTTCCCAAAATACTACTGACAACAAATGTATGTTCACTACCTGCTCATTTGAAGCTCTCTGTTTCTAGCCTCACATTCTCTCCTGTAGATTTAAAGCAACTTCCCCATAACCTACAGATCTGTTTCAGGTCAACCTTATGAATGGACAACATATTATGCCATTCATTTAGCTCTTTGCCTTTCTTGTGCAGAATGAAATATGAATACTCATTGTGTTATACTCTAAAGGTAAAAAGCTGTGACTGGATTGACGAAATAATTATGTAAATAATGGCAGACGGCTAAGGAAGACTAATGGTTGAAAAAGCTGAAAAACATTGAAAAGCTAATATATTTAAAGTTAACCTTTGTAGCTTTCAGTCATAATTCAAATACAGGAAAGTTGTTGTAGAAAGCATAGCAATATTAAAGTAAAGAGAAGAACGTCATTGTAATAAATGAACCCCCCAGTTTTCCAGGAAGCTGGCAGGATATTATTCCACTTTAACAGTAAACAAAATTTTATTAATATTGAGTGTCGTTATTCTTTGTGTATTGGATTTACCTGAGAAATGGAGATTGTTTTAATTTCTAATTATTTATTTTAATTAAATGCCTAAAACATCTCAACGTAAGAGCAAACAAAAAACAAAGTTACCATATAAAATAGAGAAATAATAATTTAAAAAATATAACTAGAAGAGACATAGTTGGGTTTTTTCATGAAACACACAATAAATAATTTATTAAATTATATAGCTTTGAATATAATTGCACATAAAGTATATTTTTATTCCCCAAATACTAAGAACCAATTATAACACAAACACAAGTTGAGATTAGAGAAACTGAAATTAGAGGATGATCTTTCTGTTAATTTCACAGGTAAGAGGTGGTTTGAGAGAGATAGAATGTGGTAAGAATCATTCATTAAGGGAAAATAATGATCTCCTGAAAAATTCTGGGTTATTTGAACATCCAGGTCAATTCTGACACAGAAAAAACATCTGATTTCTCATTAGATTCCTTCAGATAAGACTTTAAATCACCTCATGAGGGATAAAACGGTGTATAGGGAAGAGTTTATTTATTTTCACGTAGGAAGATATTGAGGACAAATTACCTACCAAAGATGAAAATAAATACTTGAGACAGTCTGTGGATGGGCCCCTTTGATATTTCTATGATCGCTAACTTTTTGCATTTATACTGTTAAATAAATGTGACTTAGCAACATTACTTGCATGGAAGTTACTTACAAGAAAATGCACAAAGTTGTATATATTTACCCCATCCTTAACAAGGCAACAAAAGTAGTAGTCATTTATAGTTACAATCCTCTTACTTTAGTCAATGAGAATTTTTTGGAATATCCATAAATTGTGTAACATTTGACTGAAATCAAGTTGTTGCCTTTGATTCAGAAGACTAAAAAAATGTATCTTTCAATTTCCATGTTAAATGATAAAATATTTCAAAGATTAGAGAAGTAGTTTTTTGGTTTTTTTAAGACTGTGTATACTAGGTTATAATATAGAAATTTTTCTCTATACCAATAAAACATCTGGAATTGTATTAAGTCCAGGGTTTCTGGTTTTTGAGAAACACATCTCCTTTCTCTAGGCTGTTAAGAACACTAGAAAATGAACAAATAAAGGAAAAAACAGACATTTTAGAATACACTCTACTTGCTGAATACTGAAGATTCTGCACAAATAAAATATTAACTCCACGCCTTTCTAATGATGCTGGAAAACTGGAGAACTAGAACGTATGATTTACTGTGACAACCTCTCTAGCAAGTAGCCATATTGTAATGCAGGCTCTATGAGGAACATATTCAGTTATTATTCCCCAAACACATTACATTGTTCTGTTCTACTCTGCTAGCTTGAATGCATACTGCTCCCTAGAAAGAACTTATGATCCCCTTTACAATGCATTTACAGTTGATTAAAGAATGGATTTGCAATTCAGAGTCTACAATTAGAGCAAAGGTCTCTATAATTTTAGCTACCCTCATCCACTAATGATGATGTTATGGAGATTAGGCACCATTATAAGGACCCATGGCCATGAAAATTATTACTGGAAAACATGTATTGCAGTGTAGTCATCCATTCTTTTACCACAGGAACCCTATCATAAACACAGTGTTATACAAGGCTACTAGACAGGAAAAATGAGATTAACAATTAACACCTTGCTCAAAGGATTAGTACATCTCTTATTTTTTTTCTCTTTTTTTTTTATTGCTGTAATTAAATGAGGCTTACATTTAAAGTTAGTCTCCCATACAGAATTTTTTTTTTTTAACATACATTGTTATGAGACCCCAACCGCTCACCCCATTCTGCAACAGCAAACTCCTCCCCTCTGCCCCTGATTCCCCCTGAACATTCAACCAGCTCCTAACTCTCTCTGTCTTCCCCTCTCACCTCTGGACAGAAGCCGCCCCTTTAGTCTCTTATATCTACTTGTCTAAGAGGCACATTCTTAACAAGTATCACTTTATGTCCCACAGTCAAGTCCAATCCCTGTTTGAAGAGTTGGCCTTGGAAATTGTTTTAGTTCTGGGGTGATGGAGAGACCAGGGGCCATGCTTTCCGGGGCACCTCCAGTCTTAGTCAGACCATTAAGTCTGGTCTTCTTACTAGAATTTGAATTCTGCATCCCATCGTTCTACTGCTCCATCAGGGACCGTCTGTTGTGTTCCCTGTCAAGACGTTCATTGGTGGTAGCTGGGCACCATCCAGTCTAGTTCTTCTGGTCTCAGGCTGATGAAGTCTCTGGTTTATGTGGCCCATTCTGTATCTTGGGCCAGTACTTTCCTTGTGTCTTTGGTGTTCTTCGTTCTCCTTTACTCCAAGTGGTTGGGACCAAGTGATGCATCTTAGATGGCCGCTTGCAAGCTTTTAAGACCCCAGACACCACTCACCAAAGGAGGATGCAGAACATTTTCTTAATAAGGTTTGTTATGCCAGTTGACATAGATGTACCCTGAAAGCATGGTCCCCAGACCCCCGCATCCCTGCTACTCTGTCTCTCAAAGTATTTGATTGTATTGAGGAAACTTCTTAGCTTTGGTTTAGTCTAGTTGTGCTGGCTTCCCCTGTAGTGTGTGCTGTCCTTCCCTTCACCTAAGATCATTCTTATCTACTATTTAGTTAGTGAATAACCCTCACCCTCCCTCCCCCTGTAACCATCAAAGAATGTTTTCTTCTGTGTTTAAACCTCTTCTTGAGTTCTTATAATAGTCATCTTATACAGTATTTGTCCTCCTGTGCCTGACTAAATTCACTCAGCATAATAAGTTCTAGCTTCCACCAAGTTATACGATGTTTCACAGCTTCATCATTGTTCTTTATCATTGTGTAATATTCCACTGTGTGGTTATACCATAGTTTGTTTATCCATTCATCCTTCGATGGGCACTTAGGTTGCTTCCGTCTTTTGGCTATTGTGAACAGTGCTGCGATGAACATGGGTGTGCATATATCTATTCGTGTGACGGCTCTTGTCTTTCTAGGATATATTCCAAGGAGCAGGATAGCTGGATCGTATGGTACTTCTATTTCTAGCTTTTTAAGGAAGCACCAAATTGATTTCCAAAGTGGTTGTACCATTTTACATTCCCACCAACAGTGTATAAGTGTTCTAGTCTCTCCACAACCTCTCCAGCATTTGTTATTTTGTGTTTTATGGATTAATGCTAGCCTTGTTGGGGTGAGATGATATCTCATTGTAGTTTTGATCTGCATTTCTCTGATGGCTAATGATCGTGAGTATTTCTTCAAGTGTCTGTTAGCTGCCTGAATATCTTCTTTAGTGAAGAGCCTGTTCATATCCTTTGCCCATTTTTTAATTGGGTTATTTGTCTTTTTGCTGTTGAGGTTTTGGAGTATCTTGTAGATTTTAGAGATTAGATGCTGATTGGATTTGTCGTAGCCAAAAATTTTTTCCCAGTCTGTAGGTTGTCTTTTCACTCTTTTGGTGAAGTCTTTGGATGACATAAGTGTTTGATTTTTAGGAGCTTCCATTTATGTAGTCTCTCTTCTGGCGCTTGTGCATTGTTACTTACGGTTTGTATTGTGTTTATGCCGTGTATTAGGGCTCCTAGCATTGTCCCTATTTTTTCTTCCATGATCTATATCGTTTTCGATTTTACATTTAAGTCTTTAATCCATTTTGAGTTAGTTTTTGTACGTGGTGTGAGATATGGGTCTTGTTTCAGTTTTTTGCATATAGATATCCAATTATGCCAGCACCGTTTGTTAAAGAGACTGTCTTTTCCCCAATTAATGACTTTGGGCCATTGTCAAATATTAGCTGCTCATAGGTGGATAAGCTTTTATCTGGATTCTCAACTCTGTTCCATTCGTCTATGTATCTGTTATTGTACCAGTACCAGGCTGTCTTGACGACCGTGGCAGTATAATAGGTCCTAAAATCAGGCAGTGTAAGGCCTCCCACTTTGTTCTTCTTTTTGAGTAGTGCTTTATTTACCCGGGGCCTCTTCCCTTTCCATACGAATTTGGTGATTTGTTTCTCCACCTCATTAAAAAATGTTGCTGGAATTTAGATCGGGATTGCATTGTATCTGTAGATTGCTTTGGGTAGAATTGACATTTTCACTATGTTGAGTCTACCTATCCATGAGCAAGGTATATTTTTCCACTTATGCAGGTCTCTTTTAGTTTCTTGCAATAGTGTCTTGTAGATTTCTCTGTAAAGATCTTTTACATCTCTGGTTAGATTTATTCCTAAGTATTTTCTCTTTTTGGGGGCTATTGTAAATGGTATTGATTTGGTGATTTCCTCTTCAAGGTTCTCTTTGTTGGTGTAAAGGAATCCAATTGATTTTTGTATGTTTATCTCATATCATGAAACTTTGCTGAAATCTTCTATTAGTTCCAGTAGCTTTCTTATGGATTCCTTGGGGTTTTCCAGGTATAATATCATATCATCTGCGAATAGAAATACTTTGACTTCTTCCCTACCTATCTGGATGCCCTTTATTTCTTTTTCTAGCCTAACTGCTCTGGCTAGGACCTCGAGCACAATGTTGAATAATAGTGGTGATAAAGGGCATCCTTGTCTGGTTCCTGTTCTCAAGGGGAATGCTTTCAAAGTCTCTCCATTCAGGATGATGTTGGCTATTGGTTTTATATAAATGCCCTTAATTATACTGAGGTATTTTCCTCCTATTCCTATTTTTTTGAGAGTTTTTACCATGAATGGGTGTTGGAGTTTGTTGAACGCATTTTCTGCATCAATTGATAAGATCATGTGGTTCTTGTCTTTTGTTTTATTTATGTGATGGATTACACTGATTGTTTTTCTAATGTTGAACTATCCCTGCATACCTGGTATAAATCCCACTTGGTCATGGTGAATTATTTTTTTGGTATGTTGCTGAATTCTGTTGGCTAAAATTTTGTTGAAGATTATTGTGTCAATGTTCATGAGGGGTATCGGTCTGTAATTTTCTATTTTTGTGGTGTCTTTACCTGGTTTTGGTATCAGGGTTATGCTGGCTTCATAAAATGAGTTTGGGAATATTCCATCTGTTTCTATGCTCTGAAATACCTTTAGTAGAAGTGGTGTTATCTCTTCTCTGAAAGTTTGGTAGAATTCTCCAGTGAAGCCATCTGGACGAGGGCTTTTTTTTGTTGACAGTCTTTTAATAACCTTTTCAATCTCTTCTTTTGTTATGGGTTTATGTCTTAGGCTGGGTTCTCTAGAGAAGCAAAACCAGTAAAGTGTATAAATATATATAGAGAGAGAGATTATATCAAGGAAACAGCTCACGCGATTGTAGAGGCTAGAACATCCCAAGTCCGTGGATCAGGGTAGAGGCCTCTCCCAAGTCACCCAGCTGCAGAAGCTGGCAAGCCCAAGATCAGAAGGTCAGAGAGCAGGGCTCCCACTCACAGGCTGTGCAGATCGACGAATCCCAGGTTCAGCAGATAAGCTGACAGCTCAAGTCCCAAGAACGGGAGACGAGATGACAGGAAGCAGCCGCAGGATGCAGAGAGAGCAAAAAGCCAGAATGTCTGCTTATATACAGATGAAGGCCACACCCCCAAGGAGACTCCCTTTCATCTGATTGGCTACTCACGGTATATTCAGTCATGGGAGTCATTACATTAAAACACGGACAATCATGGCCCAGCCAAATTGACACACAATCTTAACCATCACAGTTTATTTAGTTGTTCTACCTCTGTTTGTGTTAATTTAGGTACGTAGTGAGTTTCTAGAAATTTGTCCATTTCCTCTAGGTTTTCAAATTTGTCAGAGTATAATTTTTCATAGTATTCTGTTATGATTCTTTTAATTTCAGTTGGGTCTGCTGTGATATCACCCATCTCATTTCTTATACGGGTTATCTGCTTCCTCTCCAGTTTTTCTTTTGTCAGTTTGGCCAGTGGTTTATAATTTTGGTGATCTTTTCAAAGAACCAGCTTTTGGACTTGTTAACTCTTTCAATTGTTTTTCTGTTCTCTATTTCATTTAATTCTGTTCTAATCCTTATTATTTCCTTCCTTCTGGCACTTGTAGGCTTCTTTTGCTGCTCTCTTTCTACTTGTTCCAGTTGAAGATTAGTACATCTCTTATGCTGTGACGACCTGGATTCTAATTAAAACTCTGAGCTATTGTGTGTGCGTGTGTGTCTCCCTTTTTTAGGAGCCTGCTGCCTGGTTAGAGTTTCAGAACAAATGGGTTAGTGTATGTCATGAGCTCAGAGCAAACTTTTTTCTGAGGCATAAATTCTCATTGATCTTTAACCAGAAACCATGTAGTGTCTTCTAAGAAAAGTCTCCATATAAATTTAAAGTACTTAGCTCTCCTATGACTATTTAGCTGCTAATTTTCATGCATAATGCAATTTCAGCATTATTTATGCAGTACTTTCCATGTGATTCTGCAGTTAAGTGAAAATCACTAGCATTTTACGTATGGAGAAAACATTGTCTACAGTGGTTTCCAAAGTGCAGTCTGTCCACTCTGGAATTAGGGATGGCAAAATCATTCATTGTTGATGTGGTGGTGGTAGTTGTTGTTAGGTGCCCCGGAGTTGATTTCAACTCATAGTGACCCCATATGACAGAATGAGTCTGCCCCATCAGGTTTTCTAGACTGTAATCTTTAAAGGGGAGCCCTGGCGGTTGTAGTGGTTAAGAGCTTGGCTGTTAACTGAAAGGTCAGCAGTTCGAGTCCTGAAACCACTCCCTGGAAACCCTATGGGGCAGTTCTACTCTATCCTATAGGGTCGCTGTGAGTTGGACTCAATGGCAACCAATTCGTTTTTTGTTTTAATTTTCACAGAAGCAGATTGTCAAGTGTTCTCCAGCAGATCCACTGGGCGGGTTCCAATTGCCAACCTCTCCATTAGCAGCTTAGTGCTTAACCATTGTGCCACCAAGGCTCCTTACCATTCACAGGGGTGTGGAAAAAAAATTAAAATTTCTATTTAAATTCTTAAAAATTCCTCCTTTTCTAGTTTCTGTTTGTAATTTTAAAGTGTCTGTATAAATGGTACAGCAGCACATATTACTATGTAATTTATAAATAATTTCATATATTAAATGTATACAGGCTTTTTGTTTTGTTTTATTTCTGCAAACCAAAATATTAAATTATTTCCCATATTTTTTTCCAATCTTTGGCAGCTCATGAACATACTAAGATACAGCCAAGTACCTGCACTGCTCACTGTTGTTCCTTTCTTTGAATTCAAATTGGAGAAAAGGGAGATTGAAATTCATTTTCTCTTCCGATTCCTAGTTATTCCTGGTTTAACCGACTTGGAATTATTCAAGTAATGGCTAAGCGATTCCACTGCTGCAGTGAAAACGGTAATGAGAAAACAGTTATAAATAGTGTGCCTTAGATGATGACTAACTGCAGTTTCAGGGAAGTAGAGAAAATTATAGGTGGCATGAAGCTTTACTTTAGGCTCCATTAAAACTTCTAATAACAGAATATTTCATGTAATTGTAGTTAATGAGTAAAGGGAGAGGTCACCAGACAGAAGCGGCAAAAGAAACCTTTCTCAAAATTAGAGAAAAATCAAATAAATTCTAATCCGGGACTATGGCTTAGCCATTGTAGAACCTCTTTGCTTAGTTAGTACACTTCCTGGGCTATGACTGGGGCTCAGTAAATGTCTGTTGAAGAAATACATTTGCAAATGTATGGTATCAATGTAAATAATTCAATGATTTTAGACATTTACCAGAAATAATAATAAAGCTTTTAGCGATTTCTGTTTTTATGTTGAAGAAGACTCTAAAACCCTGAAGAATGAAATGGGAGCTAGCAGATACAGGGTGGAAAAAATGGAGAAAATGAATTACCTGTAAGTGAGAGTAACTGCATAAATTGGCCAGTTCTGAGCAAGGTTTGACAAGATCCTATACACTATATATTTTCTCTTGTGTGTGCGTACGTGTGTGTATGTACGTGGATACACACATATCATTGAAATAATCATTTTTTCTCTAACTTAAAAGGGAAAATCTTCATATAGCAAATGTAATCATTTGAATAAAAATAATTTGATTCACTGCAATAATAAATAGCATGACAAAAAATCTGGTAATTTTTTTACTTGGTGAATTTGCATGAAATTTTGTTCAGGCATTAAATATGTACATGCATATATATAAAACCAAACCCTTTGCCGTCGAGTCGATTCCAACTCATAGCGACCCTATAGAACAGAGTAGAAGTGCCCAGTAGGGTTTCCAAAGAACAGCTTGTGGATTCAAACTACCGACCTGTTGGTTAGCAACTGAGTTCTTAACCACTAAGCCACCAGGGCTCCAAATATATGGGTTAGGGGCACTATAGCTAAAGAATGACTCTTGCTGAGGTATACCTGAACAAAAGGAATTAAAATGGTTTATTAGTAATAAAACAGATCATGTTTTATCAGCAAAAGTATGGATACATTTAACATTTCTAATGATAGTGAGACGGGAAAGAACATATTAAATCCTATTGATGGGAACTTCCGGCAAATGGTGCTCTAGGCAGAAGCACCATGCCGTCCCTCCACAGCAAATATCCAAAAAACTAATCCGAACAGAAAAAACAACAATCCTGAAACCCTAAAACATCAAATGAAGAGATAAAGAACTCAGCCAAGCACCAAATGGAGTGAGAAAAATGACAGAGAACGCAGAGCAAGGACAGATTCGTGCAGAGGTCACCTATCAGCTAACATAGTGCGGAGCCGCCACCTTGGACTCCTATTAGAGACCAGCAAACACGGGGTAAGAGAAAGCAGCTTCATGGAGCTTCCAGCGGGAGACAAAACAACCAGTAATTTGCGATATACGCTTTCCCACCCCCCACCCTTCTTCACCCCCACTCGGCCTCCTCTGCTTTCCGCAGCCACAATCTCTTGTCCGGGAAGAATTGGCTGCTTGGATTCCACCAAATTGAACGGGCCGGCTCTCTGAGTGCCATCTGCTGGCTGCTGGTGTTGCTTTTTTCTGCTTCTTTTGATTTCTTCCTTACCTCTCACACTACCTCCCCCTCCTTTTGCTCAAATACCTGACTCCATGTGCCATCTTTGCTTCTCCCTGAGAGGCTGCAGAGCTCCGTTCGAGTGTGCAGCTGCTTCCCAGTCTAGGCTGCCGCGCTGGTGGGATCCCGGGGATTTTATTCATTTGTTTATTTTGAATTGTTTGTTTGTTTTCTTTTCCTTTTCTTGAGTTGGGAGCCAGTTCTGGACAGGTAGTGCTACATGGCTTGGAACCTAGCGCCTCGGCTTGCACACATGTGTAGAGGGATCCCTCAGGCCATTTCTTTTTTCATTTATTTTTTCCTGTTTTTTTCTTCTTCTTTTTTTTTTAAATTTGTTTTCTTTTCCCTTTTTGTCTTTCTTCATTACTCAGTTTCTCGTCTCTCTATAGCTTCCTTCTCTTTCTGTTCCCTGAATACCTGGCATTGTATACCTCTACGCTTTCTAGCCAGGCTATACTGCAACACCTCAGAACAACTTCCACAGACATCATAGCTCCACCGGCGGGATCCCTGGGAACTTAGCTGTTCTTTTGCCTTTCTGATATTTATTTATTCATTCTTTTCTTTTCTTCCTCTTCCCCTTTTTGCTTTTCGCCATTTCCTACTCTCTCATCTCTCCACTCCAACGGCAAGCTCCCCCAGCATTCTTTTTTGTTTGTTTGTAAGTTTTTGGCTCCTGTTCCTATCTCCTCTCTCCCATACCCATCTTAGCTCCAAACATAACAATCTACCCCCCTATATCCTGCCTACCTGCATAGTGTGCTGAACTTCACACCACCAAGCAGCACAGGCATGGCCTACTGGAACCTACCCTGCACTGATTACTGACCCACCCTGGGCTGTAGTAAGTGCCACAAACAACCCATCCCAATAACTCCTCTTCAGCTAGACCTGCCCTGCCGTACCATATCTGAGTGACTGACCCTGCCAACTGGAGAACCAGGCAAAAAGTACTGTGCCCACAGACGAGCAAACAACAAAGAACACACAGCCCGCCTCTTCAGACAGAGCCAAATTTAAAAAAAAAGGGATTAAACAAACAAATCTACAATCAATAAATGAGAAAAATAACTACTGAATGCCCTGAAGACAGCAGACAACATCAAAACATTTTTTAAAAAGGGCAGGATGGTTCCAGCAGGCATCCAAAATAAAACACCAGATGACTTTCAAGTGGAAGAAAAGGCACTAGAACTACCTAATAAGGAATTCAAATCTCTAAGAAGTCTCCAAAAGGTGAAGCAAAAGCAGACAAAAAAGAGGAAAAAACAGACAAATTCATGGATAATACAGACAAAAAATTGGAAGAATTCAGGAAAATAGCACAGGAACAAATTGCCAAAATAAATTCACAACTAGAAATTATACAAAAAAAGCAATTAGAAATCCAGAAGATAAACAACAAGATTTCAGAAATGGACAGTGTCATAGAAGGTCTGAGAAGCAGATCTGAAACAGTGCAAGACCGGATCAGTGGAATTGAAGACAAACACTTGGGTACAACTCTGTTTCAGGAAAAATCAGCAAAACGAACAAAGAAAAACGAAGAGACCCTGAGAGTTATGTGGGATACAATCAAAAGCAAAAATCTGCAAGTGATTGGAATTCCAGAACAGGGGGAGAAAACAGAAAACACAGAGAGGATCACTGAAGAACTGCTGACACAAAACATCCCCAATATCATCAAAGATGAAATGCCGGCCATCCAAGAAGCTCACGAACTCCATATAAGATAGACCCCAAAAGAAAAACAACAAGGCATATCAGAATCACACTCGCCAAAACCAAAGACAAACAAAGAATCCTGAGAGCAGCTTGTGAAAAACAAGAAGTCACATACAATGGAGAAACAATAAGACTAAGCTCAGATTATTTGGCAGAAACCATGGAGGCAAGAAGGCAATGTGATAACATATACAAAATCTTGAAAGCAAAAAAATTGTCAGCCAAGAATAATATATCCTGCAAAACTCTCGTTCAAATTTGATGGTGAAATTAGGTCATTTCCAGATAAACAGAAGTTAAGGGAATATGTAAAAGCCAAACCAAACTTACAAGAATTATTATAGGGAGTTCTTCAATCTGACAACAACTAACTTCAGTTCACAGGCAGAATCTCGGATGCAGAATCGTACCAGCCAGATACCAATCTAGGAAATGAACTCCCAAGGACTATCCAAAACAAAAAGAAATACAACAGGGAATCAGAGCAGTTAATCAGTAAATGACAACAACATCAAAACAATAAACGAGGGAATAAATGGCATAGGAATAGAACCTTCTAATGGAGAGGAAGGCAAGGTGATACCAAGTAATAACAGGCTGCTTCAAACTTAGAAACATAAGGGTAAAATTCATGGTAACCACAAAGAAAGTTAACAAACATACTCATAAAAAAAAGAGGAAAAACATAAAGTCTCAGCAAAAACAAAAGAAATGAAAAAAAATCCACAAACAAAAGTAACTCAGCACAAGAGAGTAAGAAGAACAAAGAAAACTTCAGCACCGCAAAAAAAAGCACTACAAAATGACAGCAACAAACTCACATCTATCAATAATTACACTAAACGTAAATGGACTCTATGCACCCATAAAGAGAAGGAGAGTGACAGAATGGATAAGAAAACAGGATCCATCAATATGCTGTCTACAAGAGACACACCTTGGGAACAAAGATGTGAATTTATTAAAAGTCAAAGGTTGGAAAAAAATATATCAAGCTAACAACTACCAAAAAAGAGCAGGAGTGGCAATTCTAATCTCAGATAAAATAGACTTTAAAACAAAATCCACCATAAAAGTCAAAGAAGGACACTATATAATGATTAAGGGGACGATCCATCATGAAGACATAACCATAATAAACATCTACGCAACCCAATGACAGGGCTCCAAAATACATAAAACAAACTCTAACAACACTGAAAAGAGAAATTGACAGTTCCACAATAATAGTAGGAGACTTCAACACACCACTCTCAGTAAAGGACAGAACAACTAAGAAGAAACTCAGCAAAGATGCAGAAGACCTAAAGGGCACAATCAGCTAACTTGACCTCATAGACATATATAGAACACTCCATCAAACTGCTGCCAAGTACACATTCTTTTCCAATGCACAAGGAATGTTCTCCAGATTAGACCAAATCTTAGGCAACAGAGCAATCCTCAACAAGATCCAAAATGTTGAAATAATTCAAAGTATCTTCTCTGACCACAATGCCATCAAGGTAGAAATTAACAACAGAAAGAGCAAGGCAAAAGAATCAGTGACATGGAAAGTGAATAATACCCTGCTTACACATCACTGGGTAACAGAAGAAATCAGAGATATAATCAAAAAATTCCTAGAATCAAAAGAGAATGAAAACCATCATACCATAACCTTTGGGACACAACAAAGGCAGTCCTCAGAGGACAATTTATAGCAATAGATGCACATATCAAAAAAAAAAAGAATGGGACAAAATCAAAGAATTAACTACAGAACTGAAACAAATAGAAAGAACAGCAAAAAAGCCCACAACCACCAGAAGAAAGGAAACAGTAAAGATCAGAGCAGAAATAAATGAAATAGAGAACGAAAGAACAATAGAAAAAATCAACAAAACCAAAAGTTGGTTCTTTGAAAGAATCAACAAAATCGACAAACCACTGGCCAGACTGACAAAAGAAAAACAGGAGAGGACACAAATAACCCAAATAAGAAATGAAATGGGGGACATTACAACAGACCCAAATGAAATAAAAAGGATTATAACAGAAAATTATGAAAAACTATACTCCAACAAATTTGAAAACCTAGAGGAAATGCATGGATTCCTAGAAACACAGTACCTACCCAAACTACAACAAAATGATGTTGAAAATATGAACATACCCATAACAAGAGAAGAGACTGAAAAGATAATAAAAAACTCCCAACCAAAAAAAGCCCTGGCCTAGATGGCTTCACTGGAGAATTCTACAAAACATTTACAGAAGAGCTTGTACTAGTACTACTCAAGCTATTTCAGAGCATAGAAAATGAAGCAACACTTCCAAATTCATTCTATGAAGCCAGCATAACGCTGATACCAAAACCAGGCAAAGACATCACAAAAAAAGAAAATTGCAGACCAATATCTCTCATGAATATAGATGCAAAAATTCTGAACAAAATTCTAGCCAATAGAATTCTCCATCATATCAAAAAAATAATACACCACAACCAAGCAGGATTCATACCAGGTATGCAGGGATGGTTCAACATTAGAAAATCAATTGCCGTAATCCACCACATAAATAAAAGTAAAGAAAAGAATCACATGATCATCTCAATTGACACAGAAAAGGCATTTGACAAAGTCCAACATCCATTCCTGATAAAAACTCTCAATAAAATAAAAATAGAAGGAAATTTCTCCACCTAATAAAAGGCATCTATGCAAAACCAATGTCCAACATCATTCTTAATGGAGAGAGGTTGAAAACATACCCCTTGAAAACAGGAACAAGTCAAGGATACCCTTTATCACCACTCTTATTTAACATTGTGCTGGAAGTTCTAGCTAGAGCAATAAGGCAAGAAAAAGAAATCAAGGGCATCCAAATTGGTAATGAAGAAGTTAAACTGTCCCTGTTTGCAGATGATATGATACTATACATAGAAAACCCTAAAGACTCCACGAGAAATCTACTGGAACTAATAGAAAGATTCAGCAGAGTAGCAGGATAGAAGAGGAACATTCAAAAATCAGTTGGATTCCTATAAACCAGTAAGGGGAATGATGAAAAGGAAATCAGGAAAACAATACCATTTATAATAGCCCCTAAAAAGATAAAATACTTAGGAATAAATCTAACCAGGGATGTAAAAGACCTATACAAAGAAAACGACAAAACACTACTGCAAGAAACCCAAAGGGATCTACATAAATGGAAAAACATAGCATGCTCATGGATAGGCAGACTCAACATTGTGAAAATGACAATTCTACCCAAAGCAATTTACAAATACAATGCAACTTGATCCAAATACCAACAACATTCTTCAAAGAGATGGAAAAACTAATCATTAACTTTATATGGAAAGGGAAGAAGCCCCATATAAGTAAAGCACTACTAAAGAAGAAGAATAAAGTTGGAGGACTCACACTACCTGACTTGAGAACCTACTATACAGCTACAGCAGTCAAAACAGCCTGGTACTGGTACGACAGACACATTGACCAATGGAACAGAATTGAGAACCCAGAGGTAAATCCATCCACCTACGGTCACCTGATCTTCAACAAGGGCCCAAAGTCAATCAAATGGGGAACAGTCTTTTTAATAAATGGTGCTGGCAAAACTGGATATCCATCTGCAAAAAAATGAAACAGGACCCATACCTCACACTGTATACAAAAACTACTTCACAGTGGATCAAGGACCTGAATATAAAGCCTAAAACTATAAAGTTCATAGAAGAAAAAATAAGACCAACACTACAGGCCTTAATACACAGCATTAACAGGATACAAACCATAACCATCAACGCACAAACCCCAAAAGATAAGCTAGATAACTGGGATCTTCTAAAAATCAAACACCTGTGTGTTTCAAAAGACTTCACCACAAGAGTCAAAAGAGAACCTACAGACTGGGAAAAAATTTTTGGACAGTACAAGTCAGACAAAGGTCTAATCTCCATAATCTACAAGAAAATCCAACACCTCTACAACAAAAAGAGAAATAATCCTATTAAAAAATGGGCAAAGGAAATGAACAGACACTTCACCAAAGAAGACATTCAAATGGTCAACACACACATGAGGAAATGCTCGTGATCACTAGCCATTAGAGAAATGCAAATTAAAACCACAATGAGATACCATCTCACCCCGGTATTACTGGCACGAATCAAAAACACTGGAAATAACAAATGTTGGAGGGGCTTCGGGAGATCAGAACTCTTATGCACTGCTGGTAGGAATGCAAAATGATACAACCATTTCGGAAAATGATATGGAACTCCCTCAGAAAGCTAGAAATAGACATATTATTCGATCCAGCAATTCCATTCCTAGGAAAATATCCTAGAGAAATAAGAGTCGTCACTTGGATAGACATATGCACACCTATGTTCATGGCAGCATTGTTCACAATAGCAAAATGATGGAAACAACCTAGATGCCCATCAACAGATGAATGGATAAACAAACTATGGTACATACACACAACGGAGTACTATGCAACAAGAAAGAACAATGATGAATCTGTGAAGCATCTCATAACATGGATGAAACTGGAGGACATTATGCTGAGTGAAATAAGTCAATCACAAAAGGACAAACATTGTATGAGACCTCTATTGTAAAAACCCATGAAAAAGTTCACACACAAAATGTAACAATCTTTGTTGGTTACCAGGGATGGGAGGTATTGGGGGGTGGGGGATACTAAATAGGCAATACATAAGTGGTATCTTGGGTGAAGGGTGATACAGTACACAATACAGGGGAAACCAGCATAACTTGTATAAGGTTTAAGGTCATTGAAGCCCCACAGACACATCCAAACTCCCTGAGGGACTGAATTTCTGGGTGGAGGGCTGTTGGGACCATGGTCTTGGGGAACATCTAGCTCAACTGGCATAACACTGTTTATAAAGACAATGTTCTACATTCTACCTTGGTGAGTAGCATCTGGGGTCTTAAAAGCCTGTGAGCAGCCATCTAAGATACTGGTCTCATCCTTTCGGGAGCAAGGGAGAATGAAGAGAACAGGATACAACGAAAGGATTAGTCTGAAGGACTAATGGACCACAGCTACCAAGGCCTCCACCGGACTGAGTCCAGTATAGCTAGAAGGTGTCCAGCTGCCACCACTGACTGCTTTAACCAGGATCACAACAGAGGGTTCTGGACAGAGCTGGAGAAGGATGTAGAACAAAATTCTAACTCACAAAAAACAAAAAAAAGACCAGATTTACCAGCCTAAAGGAGACTGGAGAAACCCTGAGAGTATGGCCCCCAAACACCCTTTTAGCTCAGTGGTGAAGTCATTTCTGAGGTTCACCGTTCAGCCAGGGAGTGGACAGACCCATAAAACCAAATGGGACTAATGAGGCACAGCAGTGCAGGTACAAGGGCCGGAAGGCAGAAGGGGACAGGAAAGCTGGTGATAGGGAACCCAAGGTTGAGTAAGGATAGTGTACATGTGTTGTGAGACTGTTAGCCATTGTCACAGGGCAACATGTGTAGTAACTGTTAAATGAGAAACTATTTTGTTGTGTAAGCCTTCATCTATAGTGAGAATAGCAGCACAACTGGTAGAGCGTAGTCGATATCACAGAACTGTGTATGTAGAAATTTTTGAAAGGGTGTATCTTTGGCTATGTATATTTTCACCAAAAGGAAAAAAAAAGGTTGAGAAGGGAGAGGGTTGACATGTTGTGGGGGTGTTAACCAATGTCATAAAAGAATATGTGTACTACTGTTTCATGAGAAACTGTTCTGTAAGCCTTCACCTGAAGTACAATAAAAACTAAATAAATAAATAAATAAATAAGGGGAAGAAATCAAGATCATAAGCACGAGAAAAGTATAAATTTTCTCACAGGAAAAATAATTAGATATTTAATTACTGGTAAGGAAACATTAGTAAACAAAGAAGTATTGAAGAGGATAAAAATTGCTCATGCAAACAAACATATCCACATTTTTAAAGCAAATGCTATCAGGTAGAGTGTTAGCTCTCATGTTAAAGATGAAATTACTCCACACTTTGCATCACACACTGAAGTCTTCCTTCTTACATAGTGTATAATTAAAGCTTGAGCCTATACAAAGGAGTTCATAGAAACATGTGAACTGATAAAAGTCTAGAATAATCAGTTATTTTAAAAAACATTAGGTGACTGGGCAAGTTCAGCCTGGAATGCAGAAGTAAAGAAGAAACATAGTAACGGAGACTTTAGTAATATGGTGATATGAATAAATCAGACCAGTTATTCCTGTTAGTCATGGAGGATGAAACTAGTCATGGAGTTGAAAGGGAACAGAAATAATATAGTTTAAATGCACCATCATGTCCCTTCGATATGAACATGTGAGTAGGAATTGATCTTTGGATTTTTTTAAGATTATATTGGCAGTCTAAAAATTAAAAATAAAAGCAGTAACTTTTAAAAATGTGTTTCATTATCCCAGGCTTCTGCAATATCTGCTACACAAAATAAAAGTAATGGTCAATTTGGTGAGAGAAAAACAAAACAAAAAAAACCTGTTATTTAAATGAGGCTTTCATTTTTAAATATTTTTTTATTTCAAGCTGTATAATTAGGAAAATATATGGGTTTGCTTTTTAAGATAAATTTATTATAAAATTAATTCATAATAAAAACAGGAAATTTTGTAAAGAAATGATAGAAAATACAGCAAGTATATAAGCACCTACTCTAATTTTACCACTCACGTGTCTGTGAATTTTCTTACTTCTCTTTCGCCCATTTTCTTTAAAAATCTATTATATATAAAAAGAAAAGTCCCACTACCTCCATTTAGAGTTCCCAACCAAGAGAGATTTTGTCCCCTGAGGGCATTTGGCATTTCTGGAGACATTTTTAGTTGTCACGGCTCGGGGTTTGTTACTATTATCTAGCGGGTAGAGGTGAAGAACGCCGCTGAATATCCTACAATGCACAGGACAGCCTCCTACGAACAGAAATTACCTACGTACAATGTCAACAGCGCCTATGTTAAGAAATATGATTTAAGATAATAAAATAAGTATTTTGATACTATTTAAAATTATTTTTTTAAAAATATTTTCTTAGATGTATAGCATAACGTCTCATGATTTATCATAAATTAGTTACCCCTTCCATGATTGTGGAGCCCTAGTGGCACAGGAGTTACGAGCTCGGCTGCTAACCAAAAGGTCAGCAGTTGGAATCCACCAGCTGCTCCTTGGAAACCCTATGGAGTAGTTCTACTCCGTCCTATAGGGTGGCTATGTGTCAAAATCGACTCAGTGGGAACAGCTCTTTTTTTCCCCCACTACTGTTAAAAAGAATGGTATTATAACATTTTAATTCTCCCAAATATTTGTTAAATATCAGATTTGATTTAAAAAATACATTGAAGAAAAACGCCATGATGAATTTCCTTCCACCTTCTCTTTGAGTCTAACAGCTGTGATGAGTTCCTATTAAGTCATTACTATAAGATAATATGAAGTTCATTTTCCAAACACTTAAAAGAATTCCAGAATATTAAAATACCCTCTACACTTTACTAACCTCTAAAAGCACTCAATTACAATAAAGGCCTACTATTCATAACACTCTTTTGATGACCAAAAAATTAATAGATCTCAATGCTGTTTTTCATGATAAAGGAAGAAAACTTACTCATCATGTACTCTGCAAATTAAACAAAATTACAGCCATTTTATCAAGCCTGAGGTACTTACTGCTTCCTTCTCTCTTTCTTTTTCTGAAGCAGTATAATGTCATGTATAAACAACTCAAACTCGTGTCTAACCAAAAAAAAAAAAATTGAAGACACAATTGAGGACTTATTTCAGATATTTTTCTTACCAATATACAAAACCACTAATTTTCTCTTATACCTAACAATTTTTTAAAATGTACAATTTACCAGGAGGTTCATACTACTCTTTCTAAATGCTGTGAATTGTTAGAACATGCAGAACTTAGAAAAAACATTTCTAATTGTGTAAATGCCAGTGTGAACAGGCTCTTTCTTAAGGAATGCAACACAGGTTTCTTTGTGAGGTTTTGGTAACTTAACGGGATTTTTTAATTATATTGTATACATTGATCCCATTTATCATGCCATTTCCTTGAGCTTCAAGTTGCCTTTTGCCTAGTAGTTAAATCAAAAACTTTGAAGAAAAGTGAAGAGAAAATAGGATTTATTCCCCATCTCAAATCAAATACCATCAAAATAGAGCTCCAGTTGAAGACACCAATATCTACTGAATCCATATGTGCTCTCAAGGACTGTTAAAGAAACAAATAACAAAAAAAAAAAATTCCAGTTGCGTGGATTCCAACTCATATTAATCCTAGATGACAGATTAGAACTGCCCCATAGGGTTTCCAAGGAGCAACCGGTGGATTTGGACTACCAACCTTTTGGTTAGCAGCTCAGGCCTTAACCACTATGACACCAGGACTCCCAAGGGCTGTTGTATCCTTTTAAAGACAGAATTGTTGTCAAGGAGCTCAACATTAGTTCGAGGAGGTGGGAGAGAAGAGGAGAACGTTAAGCTCTAAGAAAGAGTTTCTGATTAAGTGTCCCTAACGCATTCTCTGGAGCCCTGGTGGCACAGAGGTTAAGTGTCCAGCTGCTAACAAAAAGGTTGGCAATTCGAATCCACCAGCTGCTCCTTGGAAACCCTGTGGGGCAGTTCTACTCTGTCCTATAGGGTAGCTATGAGTCAGAATCAACTCGATGGCAACAGGTTTGGTTTTGTTTGGTTTGACACCTTCTCTAGGTTCAACAAATTGTTGCAATGAATGTGTTCGATGCAAACTTTCTTTTTTGTTTAACAGAATTTTAGCAATTATAGAAAAAAAACCTCAGTGAGAATAACAGCTGTGCTCATCTGTGTCATCCTTCCTCAACTACATGATAAAATAAAATGTAGTTAGAAGCAACTGTGTGCAAGGTACTTCAGGCTTAATAATTTTGTGTTTCGTGTGTTTGTGTGTAAAATATTAATTTATGTCCAGCCATATTGGCAATTTCCTTCTGTTACTGTTTGCTTATTCTATGTATAAATTCCAGCACTACTTCTTGACCTCAAAGTTTAATGGTATCTTTGAAAACGAGTCAGCCTTTTTCTTACTACAGTAGACCAGCTAAAATCCTCCTGTTTTCCATTCTAAATGTGTGTCCAGGTGGGTTGTTGAAGGCATCATTCTATTTAGGGCAGAAGGCTCTTTTCTAGGAGGGAGGAGGCAATGCAACAAGTGTAACTAAGGTGTGCACACTAAAGTGCTGTCATCACAGAGTTGACCGGAAATGGTCCTCTTCTATGTTGTCGTTAGGTGCCCTCGAGTTGGTTCCAACTCATAGCGACCCCGTGTACAACAGAATGAACCACTGCCCGGTCCTGCACCATCCTCACAATCATTGCTATGTTTGAGCCCATTGTTGCAGCCACTGTGTCAGTCCATCTCATTGAGGGTCTTCCTCTTCTTCTACTTTACCAAGCTTGATGTCCTTCTCCAGGGACTGATCCCTCCTGATAACGTGTCCAAAGTATGTGAGAAGAAATCTCTCCATCCTTGCTTCTAAGGGGCATTCTGGCTGGACCTCTTTCAAGACAGACTTGGTCGTTCTTCTTGCAGTCCACGGTGTATTCAATATTCTGGGCCGACACCATAATGAAGGCGTCCGTTGTTCTTCAGTCTTCCTCATTCATCGTCCAGCTTTCGCACGCCCGTCTTCAACGGGCCTTCATTTTGGTCTGAAGCCTGGTTCTTGTCAGTTGTCATCTCACTGTCAGTATGCTGCTCTTCATGATCTGAAGTTTCTCTCCTTATTGACTGGATTGCACTGTTTGCACTGTAATCTGGATCTTGTATTGGAAATCAGTGTTTACATAAAATATAATTAGATGCTCCAGAGATTTATCTCAAACTTCTTTTTTACTCAAAATCTTAAACTTCTCTCTCCGTTATTTCCACTCTCAACATTTTCAATTTAAAGGGAAGCTCTACAGATTTACAAGTATTTTGATAAATAGGTTCAAATTTATAAATAAAACAACCAAAAAAAAAAAAAAAAAAAAAACCAAACTCACTGCCATCGAGTCAATTCCGACTCATAGCGGCCCTATAGGACACAGTAGAACTGCCCCATAGGGTTTCCAGTGAGTGGCTGCTGGATTCAAACTGCTGACCTTTTGGTTACCAGTGTAACTCTTAACCACTGCGTCAGTAGACTGCTGGAGGAATTTGCAATGCCCAGATGTAATATGTTGTGTATTCACTGTGTTTCATAGCTACTCTCTTACTGATAATGTAGCTCTGTGTTAGGTGGAAATCCTTCCTCCCTAATCCTGTTTCCTTCAAAGTGGAGGAATACTCACTTGCGTATCAGTCTGGTCTCTCTCTGTCCCCCCTCTCATATTATACCTGGGTGGTGGAGTGCCTTATCAGACTGGTGAACTTGGGAGGAAAACTAGGTACTCCTCACTCAGCTCCTTCTGGGTTAGGAGACCACCCTCCTTCAGAGAGAGAGAGGAAGGGAGAGCACTCTGTTCTGCTCTCTGCCATTTTAGGTGTCATGGGAAAAGCACCGCCCTTCAGGTGAGAGGCCTACAATTCTCCAGGACGTCCTCAAATTGTGCAAGTTAAGTCTGTAATGCTGGAGTCTAGGGTCAGAAACCCCTTGTCACCACACAGCTAAATCAATCCCATAACCTAGACTTGACTGGAATGAAGGGAATGTCTTTATTCCATCTGCCTGCTCCTCTGTCCATCTCAGTTGGTTGGGCCCTCAGACAGGGAGAGGGAGTGTCATTTATTGAGCCCCTTCCAATTCTGCCATTTAAGACATTAGCTTCTCTAACTGTCATCTCACTCTGCATACTCAAAGTGAATGTATTTTTCAAACTGAAATTCCTAAGGACTGCTGTAAATCCATTTATAAAATAACATGTTCCCCCCCCTCAAGTTTGCAATCTTTATTTCAAGCGAATTTCATCTTTTGGAATTCAATCCATTTCTTCATTTTCCACATCTTTTGTTGGATTTTCATTCTACTAACATGTATGCCACTTCTCTCAGCTTAATTTCATCATTATATCTTAGGAAAAAGCCATCCAAACCTGAGATGGTGCATGGCATTTCACTAGAAATTTTCTTTACTTTAAAATTTAATCCATTAATAAATACTTTCTCTTGAGTTTCTCTCAATTTTTCTTCTTTTTATAATTGAGGCATAAATTGTGTATTGTGAAATGCACAGATCTTAAATGAACATTTTAATCAGCTTTGAAAAACGTATACACCCTTGTAGCCCACACCCCAATCAAGATATAGAACAATTCTTTCACTCCAGAGATTTTCATGTTTTTCAGTCAGTTACCCACAACGGGGACAACCACTACTCTGATTTTTAATCACCATAGATTAGTTTTCCCATTCTTTTGCGTATGTTTCTTTCCCTGCTGATCCTTATCTGTGGATTTCTTGTCTGCATATCTTTGTCTCACGCAGAGTCTGCACCTAAGGGTTACTTCTTTATGTCTGGAGTCTTATAACAAATTGTGGAGATCCTTAGTCAGCTTAAGCACCGACTCAAAAATCATTTCAAATACTGAGCTGTTGTGTTGACAGTTGTTTTGAGATTGGTTTTATCAAACTTTGCCTACAAAATACTTGCCACTCACTAGTTATTATCTGAGGAATGGTTTCACTTTCAGTCAATACGTTTTCTTTCTCCAGCTGATCTCTGAAACTCTCTCACTTGGCTGCCTGTGGATGGGATTCTGCCCATATTGGACTACCACATTAATAAAAACAAAGACAAAACTGACAACCACTTAAATCTGAAGTTCTGATAAACAACAAATAACATTTTAGTTTAAGTTTTTTTTCTTTTTTGTATGTTTCAAATGGAGTTCCTATGAAACTCACTGCTAACCAAAAGGTTGGTGGTACAAATCTACTCAGAGCACCTCAGAAGAAAGTCTTGGCAATCAGAATTCTGGAAGTTCAGCAGTTGAGAACCCTATGGAGCCCAGGTGTGCTTTGACACACATAGGGTCTCTATGAGTCTGAATCAACTGGAACACAACCGTTTTTTGTTTAATGTCTCAAATACTGAAAGGGACAAACTTACACTAAAAATATTATCTTTCTTTATTGGAATTTCAAATTCAGCTGGGCATCTTGTTTTATAATTGAAAACCCTATGCTTGCATGTGTTGTATTCCACCTACCCTACAATAATAAGTAAAACATAATAATCCTTTTAGCAGAAAAAGCAAATTCTCTGAGGGACACTCAAATGAGAAAATATTTTCCCCAGCAGGCAGAATCATAAGACCACCATACTTCCCATATGTTATGGAATGAATTGTGTCCCACAAAAATGTGTGTCAGCTTGGCTAGGCCATTATGCCCAGTATTGTGTGGTTGTCCTCCATTTGCTGATCTCATGTGATTGTTCTGTGTGTTGTAAATCTTAACCTCTATGATGTAATGAGGCAGGATTAGAGGAAGTTATCCTAATGAGGCAGGATGCAATCTACAGGATTAGGTTGTATCTTGGGTCAATCTCTTTTGAGATATAAAAGAGAGAAATGAGCAGAGAGGTACCTCTTTACCACCAATAAGAAGAGCCAGGAGCAGAGCACATCTTTTGGACTTGGGGTCCCTGTGCTGAGAAGCAACTAGACCACGGAAAGATTGATGACAAGGACCTTCCCCCAGAACTAACAGACAGAGAAAGACTTCTCCTGGAGCTGACACCCTGAATTGAGACTTCCAGCCTCCTAGAATGTGAGAGAATAACTTTCCATTTGTTAGAGCCATCCACTTGTGGTATTTCTGTTATAGCAGCACTCGATAACTAAGACACCATGTAATACCATTAATCACGCAACCTGGCTGCATAAGATCATTGATTTAGAGTTTTAACCTTGTCATAACCACTGGCATTTGTGGAACTTAATTAAAATGGAGTTACACAGAAAGCAAATGGCAGTCTAAACCAAAGATCCCCAACTCAGCTTGTACTCAACGAAGACTTCTTGGGGCAACTAATGCAGAAATATCAGTTCTGTTTCCTTCCTGATCCCCATATTACTACTGCCAATACTATTGCTATGGCTTACCTCTCACCCTATACCCACTGGTTCGAACTTTCCTTGGTTGCATATTGAAATCCCCCTGGGAATTTTATACATCTCAATACCCAGGTTATATCCCAGACAAATTAAATCAGAATCTCTGGGGATGGACTGAGGCATTGGCATACTTTAAGTTCCCAGGTGACAGTAATTTGCAACCAAGGGTGAGGAAAGGTGCTCTATGCCAACC
The DNA here is from genome assembly GCA_030035585.1 of Dugong dugon. Classification (NCBI taxonomy): domain Eukaryota; kingdom Metazoa; phylum Chordata; class Mammalia; order Sirenia; family Dugongidae; genus Dugong; species Dugong dugon. The sequence continues at coordinate 8,417,693 of CM057479.1, read as the reverse complement.
CAACACCTACATTCCATGTTGCTACAACTTGTCCTCCTCTCCATAAGCTATTTAGAGCAATTTCTTAAGATCTATCTTATTTGTTTCCAATTTGCTTCTTTTCTAACCTTGTTCTCATCCATCTTCTGATTCTTGGCTCTACCCTTTATTTTTAAATACGGTATTTGAATGTGTCCTATCAGGTTTTCACTCCCAACAATCTCTCAAGGGCCTTCCCCATCAGAATACATTGACTAGCATATTTTCTCCTAGTCAACCCACCAAGACCCACGTTCAGGTCTGCAGGGATCATGCCACAGCACAGCGAACCTACCCAGTCCCCTGTGCAGGGAGGAAATTTTGAAGTTCAACCTCATCGGCGGGGTGGTGATAGCCATTCTGTTATTGCTTCCTAAGCACTGACAAAATATTCATTCTGGCTAATTATAGAGAAGATCTAAGTCCTGCACATCCATCTAAGGAATCCAGATCTTAAAATTCCTGTTCATAGGTACTCAAATTGGGCCACAAAATTACAAATTAGGTCACAAATTATGTAATGAAAGAGGGGGCCACAACCAAAAGATAGAGTCAACTACTATACTGAAAATGTTCAAGTTGTCCAAATTCTTGTAGATGCTCCATGTGTATGGCTGGCAAAGCCTGCAGTTCTTCAATTAATAACAGAATGTTTACCCAATAGAGAATCAGGAAGAAAAACTGGATCCACTCCTCATCACATTCTCTTCCAGTCTGAGGAAATGAAGTGTATTCATTAATTGGCATTTGTTATTTATGCATTAACTGTAAATTTGGACCCTAAATTCAAAAGGGTGTGAGTTAAAAACTTGTAATTAGAAAATCTAGTAATTAAACATAACCCACAGAATAAGTGGACAAGTAGGGATAGTTCTACAAGAGAAAGTTATGTTGAGACAGAAAAGTGACTTCTTTAAATGTTTTTCAGGTGGCTTAAAGAAGAAAGAGAGAGCAAGTGTGAGTAAATTTGTAGCTAGGTTGTCTTTCTAACACTTGATTTGGATAACTCATAAAATCCAGGTCTCTCTTAAATGAATTTTACCATATATGGATTTTTCAATGCAGTGACTAATGCACACATTTCTCAGAACTATTCTTGGCATTTAAGCTCTTTAGATAGCACCTTTAAGCCAACAGAAACATTCACCGTCATATGCCTTCCTAGACACTGTACACAAAAACATTTCAACTGCACAACATGGTTTTTCACATAAATGCTATTATATTTAAAAAATCTAAAAGGTTGCCTTTACGTTACGTTGAATGGTATTTCTCTATAACTGGAAATAAAGAATGTTTCTCCACAGTTAAGAAGTAATCTTTACCCCCATGTGTCACTTTCTTTCTAAAGACACTAACACAAATAATAATAATAAAATCTATTGCCAGTTACTTTACACACATGTATAAAAAGAAAACAGAATTAATATGGGCTACAGGCATATCCATATCCTGAAATGCCATTAGTCTGAAAATGGAGTGATTTTTGACTATTTATTTTCACCTGTATGGTTAAGAAAATGTAATATTACATGTAAGTTTAAACAAAACTTTCTCTATGGTAGACCATACACATATACATTCAAGGTTTAATTCAAGGTGTTGACACCATCCTTTACACCACTCCGTAGAGTCTGGATCTCAGTTTCCTCAGGGATTACTTCAGCAATAACTAGCAAGATAACTTGGCTCAGGGCACTAGCTACAGTATTTATCCTGAGAATCAAGGCTCACGTGTTTTAAATCAGGTTCTACCATGGACTCTTATACTTCAGATAAACTATCAGTTTCCTGGTCTTATTTTCTCAAAGGCATGTCCTCTCCTAAATATAGAGTTTGTCTGCTGGTCCTAATCTAGGAGAACAGTTACTTTTATGTCCCCTTAAATGAAGGTCCATGACATACTAGGCAGGCGAATCTTCCTGACTAAAGAGTGATATCAGAGACACAGCTGGAAAAATGCTGAAGAAGCAAATATGAGTCTATCCTTCCAGGCAAATCAACACAATCAACTTTGAAGATAACGTGCAACAGATCTTCTGGGTATACTGCTCTCCTTTATTCTTTTAAAAATACTTACTGAACATCGACAGTATGTTAGTGTCTGCACTGTGGGCTGGTGACACACCTTCTCTTCCATCTTAGGTTTACAGTGTAGTATCCACTCATGTCAATGGTCACTAAACAACGGGCCAAAGGTAGCTTTAAAAACCACAAATATTCATATACTTTGTTTAAAAGCAGAGCCCTAGAGGCACAGTGGGTAAGAGCTCAGCTGCTAACCGAAAGACTGGCCATTCAAATCCACCAGCTGCTCCTTGGACACCCTATGGGGCAGTTCTGCTCTGTCCTCTAGGGTTGCTATGAGTTAGAATTGACTCAGTGACAACTGGTTGTTTTTTTGGTTTGTTTGTTTAAAAGAATAGCCATGGTGTCAACTATCCAGAAGTTCCCTAACACGCTAGGACTCTCTTTTAATTTCAGAATCATACAAACTCAACTAAATGGGAACAGGAGAGTCAAATGGCCCCTGAAGGAACCGATGCACTTACAAGAAAAATAAGCACCTACCAGGCTTGTAAAGTTAACTATATCATCTGCATGATACAGCTGCCTAATGAAGAGGAAGATTATTTTACTAACGAATATTCTCAAACAAATATGGTTTGGCTTGATAAAAAACGGTGGTTTTACTCAAACCCCAGCTACTGTGTGGCTCTTTCTTAAAGACATAATCCAACACTTGCTGCAAGGATCTTTGGTCAGTTTTGGGGAATTGACACATGGAACACTGCAGGGTGTCAGGGTTATGACATATTTGTAGAGTGATAATTTGATCCATGTTCTGAAATAGCCCTTCAGTTTAACTGGGTTACACCCAATTCCTCTCAAAAGATGAATTCAACCAAATGATTAGAAGGCGTAAAGATTTCAGGATATCTTGAAATGGGGAGAAAGATTTTTATACACCAAAAGGCCTACTGCAAGTACAAATTTAGTAGACAATCAGGAAAATTAGAGTCAGTATTACCACTGAACCAGCATCATTGCTGGATAACTGTTCCTGTGACTAAAAGGATTTTCCACAGTGCCTCTGCCACATTGTCCACTGTGGGTAAAAGCACAACGTTCCTCTTAAAATTCAGTGCTTACTTGGATGAGGTAACAGTCTCTTGTTGTTGTTAGTTGCCATCAAGTCGACTCAATTCACAGTGACCCCGTGTGTGCAGGGTAGAACTGCTCCATAGGGTTTACAAGGCTCTGATCTTTCGAAGTAGATCACGAGGCCTGTCTTCCAAGGCACTTCTGGGTGGGTTTGAACCACCAACTTTTTGGCTAATAGTCCAGCACTTAACATTTACACCACCCAGGGACTCCATAACAGTTTCTTAGGAGAAAGGAAATGGTCGATAAGACTAACACATTTTTCCTGGGGTAAAAGAAGGAGGTGAACCAAACTAGGGGCCACTGTCTAGAATGCCAGATACAAAAGACATGACCTTAGTGCAAGCGCTCTGGGAAGCCAGGAGATAAGAAAAGAGAAAGACAGGGAAGACAGATCATGTAAACTGACAGGTTTGTTTAGGGCTGGGGGGAAAAAAACAGAGGAGCCCTGGTGGTGCAGTGGTTAAGCACTCAGTGGCGATCCGAAAAGTTGTCAGTTTGAACCCACCAGTTGCCCTAAGGGAGAGAGATGTGGCAGTCGGCTTCCAGGATTACAGCCTTGGAAACCCTATAGGGCAGTTCTACTCTGTCCTATAAGGTCGCTATGGGTCAGAATCGACTCAGTGGCAGTGGATTTATTTTATTGGTTTTGGGGGAAAAAATCCACTTTGCCTATTTTTTCAGGAATTAAGGTCTTCCTAGTGTTACACAGGGACCCTAGTGATGCAGTGGTTAAGAGCTCTGCTGCTAATCAAAAGGTCAGCACTTTGAATCCACCAGCTGCTCCTTGGAAACCCTATGGGGCAGTTCTACTCTGTCCTATGGGGTCACTATGAGTTGGAATCGACCCGACAGAAGAGGGTTTTTTCAGTGTTACACAATGTGATGTCTTCAGTTCAAACTGTTTTTTGCTTTTTTGAGAAATGAACTCAGTACAGCACACCATCTCATTTTGTCATTCACTCTGTGACTTGGGTCAAATAGGTCCTACTTAGCTACTCTGTATGACTTGGAAAAGAATGACATTCATTTTTAAAACAACAAAGGTCAAGAGTTTAATAAAGACGAGCACTGGAATGAGACTCTCAAGGTGGCAAGAAAGTAAGTTCGGCCAAACTCTGGAGGCTGTTCCTACAGGTACCTTCTTTATTTCAAATTTCTCATAGGGGGCAGTGCTGCCACCAGACACCCTCTTCTCAAGCTGAAATGCCACTGTCCTTTAAAAGTTTTGGTCTAAAAAGAGATCAAAAAGTCCCTGAGGACTTCAAGATAGACTGGCATTTTCAGAAGTATTTTTATTAAATACCAAGAGCAAAGAAGAAAGAAAAACAAATGTGGAAGACTTCCTGAGTACCAGTTATGAATCATACAGTAACTGGCATTTATTTTACAAGAAATGATACAACTTCCCAAGACGCAACTTTGAGAATATTCTGTCCCTCGCAATGCTGGCCTGTTTCCTGCTAGACAAGAGCTGTCTTTCTTCTTCCTTGAACCACCTGCTCTCAGCTCAAGCCAATACCAAACTCATAGTGTTTGGGCTGTAAGGCATAGTGGGCATTTTCAAAGGGTGACTATTAAAGGCTATGAAAATGCTCCCTGTGTACCTCTGGAATCTACCTGAGTACATTCGTTAAAACCTATATTTAAGGAAGCTAAATATTTTGCATTCACAAAATGTACTGTTTTCCTTCAAATCCCTTAAGGTGAAAATTGAGGTATCTATATGTAGCCTATATTTTGCTACTAAAGAGATCATTAAAAAAAAAAAATGCTGTTGACTCTGACTCATGGCGACCCCGTCTGTTGCAGAATAGAACTTCTCCATAGGGTTCTTTTGCTGTAACCTTTGTGAAAGCAAACTGCCAGGCCTTTCTTTTGCAGCACCACTGGGTGGGTTCAAACACCCACCCATTATGTTAGTGGTAAAGTGCAAACCATCTGTGCCACCAAAGGGCCTTAAAGAGATCTTCACACAAGCAATTTCATGTCTTCTCTCGGCTTTCCTGTTGTAGAATAGACAATTAACACAAATTGAAGAGATCCATTACGATCATCCAAATCAAAAAAAAAAAAAAAAAAAAAAGTCTCTGTTTAGGCTTTGTATTTAAATGAGAATTCAATCTTTCAAAACTTCATAATAATATTTGTAATTGCTCAATCATTGCCTATTGCCCAGGGGAAAAAAATCATTATAGGATAGGGACTTTAACGATTATAGGGGAGCCGTCGTGCCATAGTGGTTAAGAGCTCAGCTGCTAACCAAAAGGTCAGCAGCTCGAATCCACCAGCGGTTCCTTGGAAACCCTGTGGGGCAGTTCCACTTTGTCCTACGGGGTCGCTATGAGTCAGAATCGATTCGACGGTAACGGGTAAGGTTTTTGGGGTTTTTTAGCACATGAAATATCTAAAACCAATGCCACTGAGTTAACAATAGGGAAAAAAAAAATTGCCTAACCAATTAACTTTGAAGAGCACTTTACAGAAACCAGGCCTTCTTTTTTGTTTCATGGTTAACTGAAGCCTAAAAATGGCTAGAAATCCACTTCCAATTATTATCAAAGTGACTTCCTTTTGGAAAGTGATGTCACATGTTAACTCACAGAAGTATATATAGTCAAATAATCATAGGCCATCATATTTCCTGTTTCATTCACTGCCTTGCAGTAAGGCTGTGGAAACCACTCTCTGCATTTCCTTTCATTATTTGCTTTATGTGCTGTGAACTTCCCCTCGATTGTCATGTTTGCAGGAAGAAACAATGGTGCACGTGAAAGTATAGCATATTCTGCCCCTTTCTCTTATTCATAACCTTTACACAGAACAATCCTTTTGCAGATTAAATTTCAAGAGTTGGTCTCAATCCAAAGGTAAATGATCTTGGAGAAGCTGAAGAAAATATAACCAGATGTATTTGGTTTACATGATATTTTAAACACACCTTTTTGATTTAGAAACCATCTAAAGCATACAAAACTCTGGTACATTGATAACTCAGTAATGCGTGCACACGTTTTCATCAAACTGCGAAGAATTAAAACTTAGTGTCAAGACAAGAAAAACTGTTTCCAAAGATTGTGATTTTTTAAACTGTAAGCAAACTAAGTTACATAATCCCTATGCAACATTCTGTTATTTCAAATTCTGTTTGAGAAAATTAGAGAACAAATTAAAAGTAAGAAGATATAATAGAGTTCCTTCTATTTGTGGGTAAATTGTAATAGTAACGTTTCATCTTATAAATCATTGACTGGAAGCCAAAAGAAATTTGGGGAAAACTGTCATAACTGGAACATACAGATTTTCTTTCCCTCAGATAAAAGTAAGATAAATGCTAAAGAATGAATCTTGGACATTACAGATGTATTGTTTACAATGACCAACGTTACAAGAACCTTACAAATAGTGACATTGGTAAAACAATAAAGTCATTTAAAGGAATACTTCTTCCTTTACTGAATTCAGATGAGCAGAAATGGAAACATTTTTCCCCACAAACTTTGTTTTCCTACTTACTCTTTTTTTTTTTGGAGTCCTGGTAGTGCAAACTACTAACACGTTTGGCTGCTAACCAAAAGGTTGGAGGTTTGAGTCCATCCAGAGGCATCTTGGAAGTAAGGCCTGGCTATCTTTGTCCAAAAGATCACCCATTAAAAACCCTATGGATCATAGTTCTATTCTGACACACATGGGGCTGCCATAAGTCAGAAGAGACTCAACAGTAAATGGTTGGTTTCTTCTTTATTTTAAAAAAAAAAAAGCAGAACAGTGCCTGCTTAAAAAAATAAAATATAAATGGAAATCTACATTCTGATTTCTTTTTTAATATTATCTACATTTGAGATCAGGGGTCCCTGATTGCCCCAAATGGTTAAACGCTTGACCACTAGCAGAAAGGTTGGTGGTTCAAACCCACCTAGAGACTCCTTGAAGACAGGTGGGAGATTTGCTCCCAAAGGTCACAGCCTTGAAAGCCCTATGGAGCACAGTGCTACTCTGCACACTTGGAGTCACCACGAGTCAGAATTGACTGGATGGCAACTAGTAACATATTTGAGATTCCTTGGTTAAAGACATAAGAGCTAACCTGTCCTTAGAGTAAATATGTGTGTTAATTTCCAGAAGTGAAGCTGCCTATATGGAAAAATCATTAATTTTATGTTCCCCACTTATTACAATGTTTTCAGGAAAACACAATGGTATTCACGAAAGTATATCCTATCACACTCTGCTGTTTTCACTTATAACTTTTCCACAAAGAGATCCCTTCCAGATTAACTTTCTAGGCTTGGTTTCAATCCAAAGCTAAATTATCTGGGAAAAACAACATTCTTCCCAAAACCAATTGTTCACTTTAGCAGGTGGATGAGGACAACAAAGATTAATACCTATTATACACACTCCACTGGCTTCTTGGATTTAAGCCTCATAGCATAGATGGGATAGAGTAGAGCCATCATCTCTAGAGAAAGTTTTCACGTGAGAGTGGAGTACAAATTATTCTGTACCAGGAAACATATCGTTTTGCTCTAGAAAATGAGGTATGGCACGAAGTTGGTGAGAAGACCTATGACCTCATTTGCATAAAATCCATTAACTTCTACTGATCAGTCAGGATAGAAGCCCTGGTGGCCCAGTGGCTAAGAGCTCAGCTGTGAACTAAAAGGTCAGCAGTTGGAATCCACCGGCTGCTCCCTGGAAAACCTATGGGGCAGTTCTACTCTGTCCTATAGGGTAGCTATGAGGTTTTGGATAGTTTTCGATCAGTCAGGGTAAGTTATGCTGTGGTAGCAAATAACCCCAAACTAACAACAACAAAGTTTTTTTGTTGTTGTGGTTGTGGTTGTTGTTGCTTATTTGTTTGATTGATGGTTTGTTTCTTCTCTTTCTGGCTCACTATTGTGGTTCACCAGGGGCCCCTGTCCCACATCACCTTTCAGGACCCAGGTTGATGGAGTGGCTTCTTATCAAGGACATTACTTATCATGGAGTAGAGGAAAGAGGTGTTGTAATTCATAATTTTTAAAGCTTCTGTCAGATGTGGTCATGCACTTTATTGGCTAAAGGAAGTCATGTGGCCAAGCCTTATGTCAATGGGGCAGAGAAATAAAACTATCTATTCCCTGGGAGAAGTAGGAAGTTTTTTTTTGTTTGTTTGTTTGTTTGTTTTGTTTTTTAAATTTTGGTGTTTTTTTTTTTTTTTTAAATTAATACAGTCTACCACAGGAATAGTGCTAAAGTAGACAATGGTAAGAGTCTCTGCAGTGGTGTCAAAGGAAACAAAGAGAATCTCCCTTAGATGCATTCAAGTGTAGCTCTTGCCTTGACCCTCCTAATGGGGCAAAGAGTTCACAAGACCAAGAGGGCATGCTATCTTGGAGTACATTTTTTCCTCTGGCGCAGTGGTTAAGAGCTCAGCTGGTAACCAACAGGTCGGCAGTTTGAATCCACCCTATGGGGCAGTTCTACTCCCTCCTATAGGGTCGATATGGGTCGGAATCAACTCAACGGCAACGAGTGTGGTTTGGTTTAGACACTCTTGGATACCCAGGGCCCAAAGGACCCCAAACCTGTGTCCATGATGGGTGCTGACCTGTTCTCTGGTCTGTCCTTCTATGTGCAGAATGTGCCACCAGTAGGGTGTGAGAAAAGCTCACTGGGATTCATAAACACATGCAGAAAATCCCTGAAGTGTACGATAGAAACGGGGAAGGGAAATAAAGTTTTGGGAAGAGGGGAACAAGTAAAGGCTGCTTTCCAACTCTCCTTTTGCCAGCTTGTTGGATTACAACACTAAAAGGAGACTGACAGTTCTGTGTTTGAGCCTGGTTTTCCAGATTTCTCTAAAAGTTTACTTTTCAAGGGATGAATAAATACGTTTTTGTTTAACATTTTGTTAATTTGATTTATCATTTAAATATTTAGAAATCTGCTACGTGAGCCTACAGTGGTACTGCTGTCCTGGATATGAGAAGGAGGCCTGACAACAAACATCAACAGTTGGCAAATAAAGACGAGGAAAAATAACATAGAGGTTATACATAGTGACTATCACCGATAGGTGATCTTCTCAGCACAGGTGACATGTGACGAAGCTCTTTGGGGATCCCCAGAAATATTGTCAAGGAAAGTTTAATGGCCTGAAGGTTCCACATGAGCAGGAAGAGCAGTTATAGAAATTTTGGATCACTTATTAGTACCCACAGACTAGGAGGGTCTGATGAAATTGGGTGGTATAGTTCCAAAGTATAATGGAGACACTAGGAAACAGAATATGTTGTTTTATTAATCAATCATGAAGTATTAACTGAATATCTACTGCCTTTGACAGCCTCACAGGAATTTTAAATTATTCATTATTTCATCTGTGTTCCCAAGGATCTTAAAAATCTATATGAAGAGATAAAACATATACACATTTAACAGCATATAAGATCATATATGATTTAACATAAAAGATGGTTGCTTATTTATCAAATAAGTGCTTAGAAAATATGAGTGGTCTGTAATTTCAAATAAGAGAGTAATTTTTTTCCAGCAAAGTGATAAGGCATGTCCTATCACTAGCAGAAAAATCTAGGTGGATCTTGAAAAATAGCAGCATTGTGTTAGTACTTATACTAGAAAAAAGAAAGGTAGACAGTCTTTAGAAATTAGAGAAAAGGAAAACAAATTAAACCTAGCATAAGAAGAAGGTAGGATCAAATATAAAAGCATAAATTAATGAAATAGAAGCAAACAATAAAGAAAAAACTAACAATGCTAAATATTGGTTCAAGAGAAGGTTTATAAAAAAAGCTTTAAAAACTCTTAGCATGGCTCATCAAGAAAAAAAGAAGAGGTAAAACACGAATAAAAATATCAGGAATACAGGTAAGAAAATGACGACAGATACAACAGACATTAAAGGATAATACAGGAATATTATGACTAACTTTATGTCAATAAATGTGCTAACTTATGTAAAAAGGACAAATTCCTTGAAAGACAACACTTGCCACAACTGAAAAGCAAGAAATAGAATCTCTAAATAAATGAAGATGTATACCATTTTCATGGATTGAAAATTCAGTTTTAATAAATATAAAGTCTCCTGAAATCGATCTATAGAGTCACAGCAATTCCAATCAAAATATCAACTGTTTTTAAAAAATTGACAAGTTTATTCTAAAATTATGAAGAAGTACAAAAGATTTGGCCAAAATAAATCTCAGGAAAGAAGAACAAAGTTGGAGAGCTCACAAGTCAGACAGATTTTAAGACTTACCACAGAGTTTTAGTAGTCAAAAGTGTATGGTATTTGTGTAAGGATAGACAAATAATAAATGGAACAGAATAGCAAAAGACTAGAATATATATGAAAACATATTCAATTGCTTTTCAACCAAGGCACCAAAGATATTCGTCCGGAAAAAAGTCTTTCCCTAGAACAACTAGATAATTGTATGTTAATAAATGGATTTTGACCCCCTATCTAATAAGAAAAAAAAAAAAAAACTTGCTATAGACCATTAATTTAAACTTAAAATCTAAAAACATAACACATCAAGAATAACACATAGTAAAACATATTAATAACCTTGGGATAGGCGATGCTTTTTAGAAAAGACACAAAAAGTATTAAACACAATAGAAAAAAAAATGAATTTCATCAAAGTAAAGATAATATTTATTTTCTACTAAAATAGCTAAAATTAAAGTAAAAGTGACCATACTAAAAGTTGTGAGGATATGGAGCAATTGGCACTCACATTTTTCTCTGTGGGAGTGTAACACGGTACAATGACTTCAGAAGAAGGTTTGGCATATTCTTAAAAAGTTAAAGATACACCTACGCTCTGATTCACCAATTCCTCTTCTTTATATTTTCCAAGAGAAATAAAACTATATGAACACAAAAAGATATACACAAGTATGTTCATGTCAGCTCTATTCAAAATAGAAGCTAATCAACAAAAGAATGGAAAATCAAATTGTGGTATAATATACCAACAAACATTACTCAACAATAAAGAAGAAATAAAATAGTGATTCACAGAGAAATGTTGATGAATTTTAACAACGTATGTTCAGTGAAGAAAAGCCAGACACTTAAGAGCACATGCTACATGAACCAGAGGCATAACTAGGGTATGGCAGGGATTGCAGTGGTCAGAGGCACGTGGCGCTACTGAGCAATTTCTATCAACCTGGTACGGCCATAGCTATGGAAAATGGCGCCCATGACAAATGCTGAAATGGCACCTCTGTCCAAACATCTGACACCCCTCTTTTAGACAGTTTTACTGTAACATCAGCTCAAAAATACAAGTCAAGCTCATTAATCTTTTAATTACAACATTATAATGCTTGAGGAAGGATGTTGGGTCATACTGAGTTAATAGAAACTCCTCAGTGATGCTACGTGCCCTGGGCTGGTGCAATACCCTAAATACGCCATTGGTATGAATTCACATTTATAAAATTTATTAACAGGTGAAATTAATATATGGTGATAGAAATCAGAAAGATGGTTGCTTATGTGAGGTACAGGTTTTCTGAAAGAAGGCACAAGAGAACTTTCAGGGTTGATGATATATCTTGAATCAGATAGTGGTTACTCAAGTTTGTATATTTAGCAAAATTCTGTTCATTTCATCATATAAATTTTATCTCAATACACACGTGCACGCACGCACACACATACACACACACAGACACACACATACTTCTCAAGTTTAAATAGAACAGTCTTCAATGAAGACCATATGTTAGGCCACACAAAGCCTCAAATTTAATTTTAAAATGAATTTTAAAATGAAATCATACATAATTTGTTCTCTAACCACAATGGAATTAAATTAGAAATCAATAGTAGAAATAAATTTGTAAAATTCACATATATATGAATATTAAACAACAATCTCCTAAATAACCAATAGATCAAAGAAGAAATCACCAGGGAAATTAGAAAATATTTGGAGATGAATGAAAATGAAGACAAAACATACAAAAAAGTCTGGTATACATCTGAGGAAGGACTTAGATGGAAATTTATACCTGTAAATATCTGTATTAAAAATGAAGATCTCTAATCAATAACCTAACCTATCACCTTAAGAAACTGGAAAAAAGAAGAGCAAACTGTACCTCAAGTAAGCAAAAGGAAGAAAATCATAAAAATTAGAGTGGAAATTAATGGAAAAGAGAATAGGAAAATAATAGAGGAAAATCAACAAAACCATAAGGTTGTCCTTTGAAAAGATTAATAAAAAATTGACAAATGCTTACCCAGACTGACAAGAGAAAGGTACATATCCACCCACACAGACAGAGACAGAGAAGACTCAAATTACTAAAATAAGAAGTGAAAAAGAGGAAATCACTTCCCATCTTGAACAAATAAAAAGAGTTACAAGAGAATATTATGAACAACTCTGTGTCAACAAATTAGATAACGTAGATGAAATAGACAAATTCCTAAAAGAAACAAATTAGTGATACTGACTCAAGAAGAAATAGAAAATCTGAATAGATCTATAGCAAGGAAAGAGATTCAATTAGTAATTTGAAAACTTCCCACAAAAACAGTCCAGGCCTAGATGGCTTCACTGGTGAATTCCAGCAAACATTTAAAGAAGAATCAATAACAATTCTTCATAAACCCTTCCAAAAAATGAAACAGGAGGGAAACTTTCTAATTCATTCTATGAGGTTACTATTACCTTAATACTAAAACCAGACAGAGATATAACAGGAAAATAAAACTATAGACCAATATCACTTACGAATATAGATGAAAAAATTCTGAACAAAATACTAACAAACCAAATCCAGCAACATATTAAAAAGTGTTATGCATTGTGATCAAGTGGGAGTTATCCCAGGAATACAAGGTTGGTTTAATATTAAAAAACTAATGAATGTAATTCACATATCAATAGAATAAAAACCAAAAACCACACCATCATTGCATTCGAAGTGAAAAAGCATTCGTCAAAATCCAAAGCCTTTCCATAATAAAATCACTCAACAAACTAAGAACAGAAGGAAATTTCCTCAACATGATAAAGGGCATTTATGAAAAACTCACAGCTAACATCATACCCAGTGGTGAAAGACTGAAGCTTTCCCTCTAAAATCAGGAATAAGAAAAAGATATTCAACCTCACCACTTCCATTCAAAATCGTCCTGGAGGCTATCTCCAGAGAAATTAGGCAAGATAACTGAATAAGAGGCATTCAACTGGAAAGAAAGAAGTAAAAGTATCTATTTGCAGATGACAGGCTCTTGAATACAAAAAAAAAAAAAAATCCTAAGGAATCCATTAAAAAGGTATTAGAATGAATAAACAATAATTGTGCCATTTAAATGAATGAATTGTATGAATTATATCTCAATAAAGGTGTTAAGCACACATGCACACAACAAAATGACTCCTCCAAACTTGGGAAAGTAGAAGTTTCTGGATTGGGAATAACAAAATTTCTCAGATAGAAGCTTTTTCTGGATGTAAGTTGTTCATTGTATCACCATCTCGCACAGAGAAATCAGTGGGAAGAAAAATGATAGAGTGAGAAACAACAGTGTCGGGAGACTGGCTTTGCAGTCTTACATCGAGATTTCTACTTCTGTTTTGGCAAGCTGTTTAACATCTCTGGATTTCAATTATCTCCTGTGCAAAATAAGGTGTTTGGACCAGAAAACTTGTGAGGTTGCCACTGTCTCCAAAATCTTATGCATTTTCTGCTGAATAACTGGATTCACACTTTCATTACTGGAATATTCCTGTTCAGCATGCCTCCTAGAATTTTGTCCATTTAATACTAAACTATCTGAAGCTTTTTTTTTCCCCCCATGCTGATATAAATATTACCTTGCTTCTAAATCAGGACATACAGCAATCCATGATTTGGATGTCCATTTCTGTTATTTATTGCCTGCCAATTTTCTTGGAAAGGACAGACTAGTTTAGCAGGAAAACAGTGAAGAGATGAATTGTATAGAGATCTTTCCACAGCTAGACAGCCCTTAATGCCAGCGTTAGCTGTGCTGTTGAGAAATGGATCCTAATGCTCACGTTACTTGTTCACATTTTAGAGCATCTGAACATCACTTGGCCGGTAACGCAGATTTTTGTTATTCACACGCTTCTTGCCACATAATACATTTTCAAACATAAAATAGCCACTTCCAACTATGCAGAATAAAATGGTTTCTATGCATTACTAAGAAATTGAAAACTGTGGCATTAGAGCAGGGAATGGACTTTAGATTTAGGATACTTCAAATTGTGTGTAGTTGGCTGTAACATTAAGTCTCAGGTAGGGATGGGGGCAAACTGCTTAAAGACTTCCCCCCATGGCAAAGGTCAGTGCGTCCAAAAAGTGGGAGAAGATGTACTTCAAACATTTTATTACTAATAGTTGAGTCTATCATTATATAAGTTATTGAGGCTTTTGGTGGGGAGTCTGGAAATTGAATTCTCTGAACTGAGTTTCATGTATAACCACAGAAATTTGCAGCAGATGCACTTGTGTATTGGTTTTTAAAAAGCTTCATTTAGAATCACATCCATCCTCTTTACATTTCTTTTATTTTGCAATTATTGAATAACAATTGGACTAGATCATATTTTGCTTAAGAAGCTCTGTTTGCTCAGATACAAGTTTCACAGAGAGAATAGACTCGTTTTACCTGCAGAGCAAGTATTACTTCTGAAGCACAGCTCCTTTCTGAAGTGTCTGATTCTGTGACCTGCACGTTAGAGGTCAGCCTGCCATAAACCAGTTGAGAGAGAAATACTGTGTGGTTCTATAGTGGGGTGACAATGAAGAAGGCCTTAATAGGGAATGGGGCTCCCTTTGGGAGCAAGGAGCACTTGAAGACATCACACGGTTGGTTCTTTCTCCCTCATCACCTATTCTGAATAATTATATACAAATAAAACCAAGTCACTCAGGTAAGTCTTTAAAGAGGAAAACTGTTACAAAAGAAAGTTTAAGGATTAAGGCTAGAAAGAGAGAGAGATGGGTCCATAATTTTCTTTGGATAATGTGTATGAGCTGATTGTCTACACAAGAGCTATAAGTCAATTTCTACCATCATCTTTATTCTCATTAGATGACACAGTGACATATTCCAGGAACATTCGGATGGTGTTTAGGGGAAGAATAGTTTTAATTACAGAGCTATAAACAATCATTTCAGCCTACCATAACTGAGAGAAAGTTTTATTTGTGTTCATTAATGGGTGATAACTACTTTATGTTCATGGGTCACATTTTTATAAATTACTTGAAAATCTGCCAAAAATTTCAACAATTGCTGAAAATAGGTACTGGGTTTATTATACTACCCTCTCCACTTTTATGTATGTATATAATTTGTCATAATAACAAATTAAAAGAAATATATGTAAATATGGATACAATTCTTTTCTCCACTCATGAGGGATATTTTTGAGCTTTTGCCTCTCCTTGTGTGCTGAATGGAGCCCTGGTGGCACAGTGGTTAAGAGCTCAGCTGCTAACTGAAAGGTTGGCAGTTCAAATCCACCAGCTGCTCCTTGGAAACCCTATGGGACAGTTCTCCTCTGTCCTTTAGGGTCGCTATGAGTCGGAATCGCCATGACAGCAACGGGTTTGGTTTGGTGGTCTGGTGACTTGAAAAAGTTTTAGGACCATGTGAAAGAAGTTTACACCACTATTACAGTCTGAACAGTTAGTCAGTAGAACTCAGTAATGAAAGAAGATATGAAGGAAAGGATCTCTATTCTGGATAGGAAATGTGCCTTTTCTTGAAGCTCAAAAAGTCTGTTCATATTAGAATTCCTGAAACCTGTAGCCAATGTAAGAACAGTCTGGGATGTCAAAGAATTAGCTAACATTATAAAACCTCTCCAGAATCTTCACAGCATTTATTCAGTCTGCCTTCTCTGTGTGAGGGCCCAATGTGTATATGCTAAACGGACAGGCTCCTTTCACTTAGAGTCTGTGACAGTCAGGCTGATTACTCTTCCCCTCATGTGGCACACAGGAGTCCCTGGGTGGCACTTGGATACTAAACAAAACGTTAGCAGTTCAAATCCATCCAGAGGTGCCAGGCTTCAGAAGAAAGGCCTGGAGATCTACTTCCAAAAGATCACAGCCATTGAAAACTCTATGGGGCACAGATCTGCTCTGAAACACATGGAGTTGCCCTAAGTCGTAAGCTGGAATTGACTCCAAGGCAACTGGATTTTTTTTTAATATGACTCACTCCTTATTTAAATATCAAGCCTCATCCTCATTCCTGGAGTGCTTCATCCCCTTCCCTAATTAACCTTTCTCTTTAGCCCCTATCACAACCTGACTTGATATACATTTGACTAATTCATTCATTTATTGTCATCTCCTTGCACCAGAATATAAATTCCAATAGGGTAGAGGCTTTTTTCTGTTTTATTCTTATCTGTAGTCTTAGCACCCAGAAAAGTGCCTGATAGATAGTCCATTCATCTACTGGATGAATCAAAGATGGTAAGTTTGAGAATGAAGAAAACCAAAGGCACGAGGAAAAGATTAGTCCAAGGGGCTAATGGACAACAACTTCCACAGCCTCCACCAGACTGAGTCCAGCACAACTAGATGGTGACGGGCTACCACCACCGACTGCTCTGACAGGGATCACAACAGAGGGTCTCGGACAGAACTGGAGATAAATATAGAACAAAATTCTAACTCACAAAAAAAGACCAGACTTACTGATCTGACAGAGACTGGAGAAACACTGAGAGTATGGACCCCAGACAGCCTTTTAACTCAGTACTGAAGTCACTCCTGAGGTTCACTCTTCAGCCAAAGGTTAGACAGGCCCATAAAACAAAATTAGACTCAATGGGCACATCAACCCAGGAGCAAGGATGAGAAGGCAGGAGGGGACAGAAAAGCCAATAATGGGGAACCCAAGGTCGAGAAGGGGGGAGTGTTGACATGTTCTGGGGTTGGTAACCAATATCACAAAACAATATGTGCATTAATTGCTTAATGAGAAACTAATTTGCTCTATAAACCTTTATCTAAAGCAAAATTACAAAAAAAAAAGTTCAACAACAGAGATAGCAATCAGTCTTCAAGATTATAGTTAAATAAATGAATTGTAGATAAAAATTGCTGATAGCATTAATTATAACCATAATATGATGCTGTAAGGAAAGGAAGCAATTCCAAGTAAAATGACTGTGTCTGAATAAATTTCAACATCGCAGAATCTTGATGTTAGAAGGTATCTTAGGATCTTTTACCTTAATCTCTCTGTCTGTGTAGGAAAGTTTTCTACAAGATCCCTTTTTAACCACTCTGTAGAGCACCATTTCCTGACCGTGGCACTACTGACATCTTGAGATGGATAATCCTTTTTTGTGCAGGGCTGTCCTGTACATTGTAGGATGATTAACAGCATCCCTGGATTCCACCCATTAGATCCCAGTAGTAACCCTCTGATGGTAACAATAAACAATGCCTACAGACATTGTCAAATGTCTCCTGGGGGGCAAATTGCTACATCCCCCCCACTTCCCAGAACCACTGTCCTAGAGAATCTAGACTTTGTGAGGATGCCTAGCCCATCATTGGATTTCTCTGATGATTGTAAAGACCTTGCCTGCACACCACAAAAACCTCCTGGCTGAAATTTCCTCTCTCTCCTGCCTTTTGCAACAACCGAAAAAAAAGAAAAAGTCAACTTACTCCTAAACAGCCCTTCAAATATTTGAAAACAAGCATCATATCCATCATAAGTTTACCTCTAAGTATGGTGATTAGTATGAATATATCTTGATATTTGACTGCCTGTTGATCTTGGAAGCATTTTAACATCACTCTTTAAGAGAGTTGAAATTGAACCCTCAAAGGTCTCCAATGATATTCTAATCTTAAAACATAAGCCTTTTCCTCATTTTGCTTTCTCTTTTTACAGAACTATTGACCATCCCTTGATTCTTGCAACTTCAATAAAGACCAATTCACATTTTTACTCTGTTTCCTTTTCTTATTCAACAAAATGGTTTTATATTTGTTTTCTTTTTAATTCCATCATTCTTATTCTATGATTCTAACATCTTAGTGTGATGGGAAGACTTCAAATTGCTCCACTCTCAAATCCTAAATCAACTATTAGCTATTTCATGATCTTTGTCTCACAACTGTCATTATCATCATGAGCACTTGTCATGTGTAATACACAGCACAAACCAAACCTTTTGGCTGTTGAGTTGATTCCAACTCATAGCCACCCTCTAGGACAGAGCAGAACTCCCCCCATAGGGTTTCCAAGGAGCTGCTGGTGGATTTGAACTGCCAGCCTTTTGGTTAGCAGCCAAGGTCTTCACCGCTGAACGACCAGGGCTCTACACTACACAAAACACTTAATATATAATATATATATTTACACATATATTGTGTGTGTGTGTATATATATAGAACACATATACATATACACATATATATACACATATGCACAACAAATTTCACCAAGCCTTTTATATGCATCCTATTACTTGGTCTCATAACACTATGCTATTGCTGTTAGTTGCCAACTAGTCTACTAGGACTCATGGTGATCCCATATGCAACAGAGTGAAATGTTGCCCAGCCCTCTGCCCTCTTCACGATGGTCCATTGTTGTAGTCACTGTGTATTTTGAGTGTCTGCCACCCTAAAGTCTCATCTTCCAGCACTGTAGCGAACAGTATTTTGTCGTTATGCACAAGGTTTTCACTGGCTAATTTTTGTAAGTAGATTGCTAGGCTTTTCTTTGTAGTTTGTCTTAATCTGGAAGCTCCACTGAAAGCTGTTCACCGTGGAGAACACCGCTGGAATCTGAAGTATCAGTAGCATAGCTTCCAGCATCATAGCAGTAGGCAAGTCACCACAGTACAACAAACTGACAGATGGAAGGGGGTAGATAACACTATGATAGACATATTACCATGTTTCCATTCCACAGAGGAAATGATTAAATCATAGGGGAGGTCTGGTGATGTAGCCAAAGATGTTCTGATAGAAAGAGGTTGAGCAAAGATTCAAATCTTGGTCTGACACTAGATCTTAATCCTTACATATGCCTTTCTTCCATTGCCTGACCATACCTAAAGCATAATTGCTATTTCTGTTAAGGCATCATGATTTCTCCCCGTAAACAGGCTCCAATCCTCAGAAACAGCTTTATCTCCCCCATTTCTCTAACACTTATGCATCTTTGGCATCTATTCATGTCTCTGTCTTCATTTATATTTCAGCTGCTATAACCATAATTCAGTTCCTGAATACATCATGGTTGTAAAAAGCAAGCAATCTGGGTTGTTTGTGCTTTATTCTTTTCATCCTTACACTGTAATTTATTAATTTTTCTAAACAGCACATTGACTGCATCATTGCACAGCTCAGAAGTTTTCAGTGACTCCCCACTAACTACAGCAGTGACTCTATAGAAATTCAGCTGGTCTGCATCCACCCTATGGATCAGTGCTCATGAGCACCAGTGGTTAAATATTTTCAGAATCACCCAGATGTGTATCAGGATCATCTTGGTGAGCTTTCTCACTCCAAACTTAGACTCTGGTTGAAATTCTCACTTGGTAAATGCGCATGCATCATTTGTAAAGGATTCCCTGATGTACTTTTTCTATGGACATTTATTGACCTAAAGAACTGATTTCAAGATGACTCTCCTGTCATCATTTCAGTTCTGGTCTATTTTTCCAACCTTTTTACCCATGATTTTTCCATGCAAATTCTGTAATCCAGTCAAATAAGCCTTTGGTCCAGCCCCTGAGCTCACACTTTGCTTCCTACTCTCTACACATTTCTATATGGCAAGCTTGTGAAAAATTCAGGGTGGGGGGCTCTGAGTCTTTCTCTGCTTATCAAAACCCAACCCATTCTCAGTGTCCAGCTCAAAGCCTACTTTCTCAATGAATCTTTCTAGACCATTGGAGGTGAATGCTTTCCCTTCTACCAAACAACTCTTAATAATTCATGTATAGGTAATATGTTTTAGAACCTATTTTTTAAGCATATATGTCTTTTCAACTCAATTATATTGTATACGCTCTGGGTAACATGCACAACTTAGTTATTGTTATGTTTCTCAAAAGACTTCGTACATGAAGATATTCAAGAAGTATTTATCAATAAAAATGCTTAAGACTGTTGCCCAGTTTAGAAAGTTAGTACTAACTGTAAAGCTAGAAAGCCTGAAGATTAGAGGGGTGTGGTCCTTTTTATGTGGACCAATTAGCATAACTTCAATATTTTAACAACCTTAAGAAACTGTGACCATCACATGACTTTTGAATACCTCTTCTGCCAACTGCAGATGTTCTAGAAATCGGTTTTGTACTTAAAAACTACAGAAAGCTTTTACTTTCTTTCCCAATTAAAAAATAAATGACATAGAGTGCCCTTTGTAATTGCATAATATACTTACCAAAAATCATATGGAATACTTAATTTATTGCCTTAATTCATCTTGTTTTTTTGTTTGTTTTTGGTGTGAGAGAGAGAGACATCAAAAAGAAATTAGATAATTTATGACTGGGTAAAAATATTTCATATCACTTTATGCCAGATTTTTTTAAGCCAAGTCAAGATTTCAAAGTTAATGACAAGTTTTAATTAGAACAATTTAGGGTTCACATAGTTTGAATTGAAGTGAGGTTGAAAGGTTCAACAGCTCAATTATTTTGCTATTTCAGACAGAAAATATTTTCCTACAATTTTATTTTGTATCCAACCTTCGTATTACCTGCCTTTATAAAAGTTTTAAAGGTTATTTTTCCCACCTAGATGCACATCACCGTTACCAATGGTTTGAAACCAGGTTAGGACATAAAGATTCAATAGTTTCATATTAAGAACTGTTTTCTGTTTGTCCCTCAGCCCTCCAGGGGTTAAGGTAGGATTTACCAGTTCTGATTCATTTCAATTTATGCTTCTTTTGAATTGTGCTTGCCAACTCCCAAACTGTGCCAAACCTCAATGAGTCTTGGGCCAAGGCATAAACTTTGGCCCTTTGCTCATTGAAACCACCTACCTTTCCATGTATTAAGCTGCTCAGATTGAAATAATTAATGATCTCCTCACACACTGTAATTTGTGGCTCCAATGAACTCAGATCAGAAATTACAAGATCATTATACCCAGCACCCTTTTGAAAAGTTCCGTTGAGAAAAGAACTACTGAAAATTATGCAAAAGAAACTTTAATGGAACACCATGTAGCTATGTACCACTGCTAAAGCTAACAGTTGACAAAAGGGAAATAAACTACTGAATTAAGCTTCAGTTTTAAAAGCTAGTTAGAAGTTTCTTAGCAATAGCTTTTGAATTTCTTGATGATGTACAATTCTGACAGAAACTGCTTTGTTCTTCCCTTTGTCTCTTCCTTAGTCTTGGTCACCCTTCAGGGGCCATAGTTCACCTAGTGGAGATTTATTATTGCAAGGTTGTAGGTTTGCCTTCCATTTAACACATGCACTGTACTGCCTGAAGCTTAGTGCCCAAGAAAATCTGGCAGATCTTTCAACAACGTCTCTATAAAAGAAGTAAGCATTCATTGGAATAGACTACTCATAGCGTGCATAATTTTGCTGGTGTAGAGAGGAGACTATAATAGTTTCCCAAGTTTTGATGATCACATTTTGTAAACTATTTATTATCTTTTGTTTCTCACATGCATTTAAAAAAACCTCAGAAGCTTTTTTCTTCATTTATCTAGCAGTAAAAGTATTCACAAACGTCTCCCATCCAAAACAAAGCCATGTAGTTATCAGTCCTCATAATAAAATGGAAACAGTATAAACTGGTAGAAATAACAGCTTAATCAGTGCATCCTCTTCAAAGCAGAAAAATGGAATCACCTCCATGTTCTCAGGGAAGAGGCCATGAACTTAGAATTGTGGATAGATTTAATATTACTTATTTTAAAATTTATTTTTAACTATCTAGTGCTGTTTGAGAGACCCTTTAATTCTCTAGTGAGTTATACTGGGAAAAAACCCTGGAAATATAATTCCAATCTCTATAGCATTAGGTAGTAAGTGTTGGTTCCAAAAAAGAAAAAAGAATAAACAGTAACGCCAAAATCACAAAGAGATTTTCTAATTCATACTAGCATTGCCATATTACGGTAAAATATTTGATACTTATGAAATAACCCTTACCCATCAAAGAATGTTTCACAGTACCAAATCAGTGAAATAACTTAGAAAGATGATCATCCAATTTTTGACACTTTAGGTGGTAATCACTTATCCATAACATCGTCCAGTTGAGAAAATTGAATTCTTAATGATACTGGATAACTGAGGTCTCATTCAATGTCAAATCATTTAGTACAATTCTGCCATTATTTCCTCCAAATCTCCCTGTAGAACTATCATCCACGCTACTCCAGTGGAGACACTGTCAACAAAAAACATGTGAAAGTCTCCATATTTTACCAAATATTAATAATATCGATAATAGAAACATGCATATAATGCTTATTTCCAATTATTAAAAGCACTTATATTAGCTCATCAAATTCTCACAACAGCCTTATTGGGAGTTAGGTCCTCTCATTAGTCCTCTTGTAAGAAGAGAAAATGATGTACAGAGAGATCAAGTAACTTGCCCAAATGCACACGCAGAGGTGGAATTCAGATGTAGGTAGCATAGCTGTAGAGGTTATGCTCTGAACTACTATACCGTCTGCTCATCTAATACGGTGTTTCAGAGTATCTGAAAACCCTTCAGTCTTCAAAGGCAAATATTCACCAGCTTCTTTGCTTTTAAACCTATGTGAATGTAAATCAAAATATTAATAATGTGTGACCTAGTTGGCTATTGCCTATTTAAAATCTGTTGCCATCAAGTGGATTCTGACACATAGTGACCCTATAGGACAAAGTCAAACTGCCCCATAGGGCATCCAAGGTGCGTCTGGTGGATTTGAACTGCCGACACTGTGCCTATTTAAGTGTGTTAAATATGTGTTTAGTTTCCTCTAAAGACAGAAATTATTGTAGTCTTGTATTTATTTGTTTATTTGTTGTATCTTTTGAGGGAGAGTGGTAAAAAAGATTTATCAGTAATTAACAGTAAATTAGGACAAAATAGACCATATTTCTCAAGTAGTTTTTGAGCACCTACCATGTACTACATTTGAATTCCTTCTACCATTTCCGTACCTGGTGGTCACCCAGCCACCGTGAAGCTGCATTGAGCCTACAATCCGTTAAAATGTCTGTACCTATTTTAATTTCTAGTAAAGGCCTAATTTACCAGAATTACAAATTCAAATGTCTGTTACTTGAGGGATATTGGCCCTATGGAATTTCAAGAAATGCCAATATATATGCCTTATTTCCAAGCTCCAAAGATCAATACGTACATAGTTAGAAATGATCAGCTGCACTTTGTAAATTTCCCTTAGAAAACTCAGCTTCACACACTGTTCTCTACCTTTGTCTAAATATGCCGTTGTCAACTGAACGAGTTGTCTCTGGTAGAGCTGTATAGAAAGCAGCCTAAACATCTAGTAATCAGAACAGTACACTCACACACATACACATACACACACAGCACACACACACACACACACAATTTTTTTTTTCTTTTCTTTTTTTTAATTGTACTTTAGACGAAGGTTTACAGAACAGACTAGCTTCTCATTAAACAGTTAGTACACGTATTGTTTTGCGACATTAGTTACCAACCCCACGACATGTCAACATTTTCCCCTTCTCGACCTTGGGCTCCCTATTAACAGCTTTCCTGTCCCCTCCTGCCTTCTAGTCCTTGCCCCTGGGCTAGTCACACATATACATTTCCCATAGTTGTAAAGATTGAAGAGTATGGAATTGTTTAAAAATGACTGGCTCTATGTACAAGAGTAGTCTAGATAGTGATGAAATCGTGTCAACTTCTTCAAAACAATGTCTACATAAAAATAAAAAGAAATTCAAATTAATTCAAATCAAAGAAATCCTGGGAACAACAGGATTGCTTGATGGAAGTTTACTCTGCAGCAGACTGTGCCAGAATAGTTTTAAATTATTTCATTAAAAAATACCTAGAACACAGCCCTTGGTCCACGATTAGGAGATTGCTAGCTTATTGATTAAATACTGCTTTTAATTCTTAATGGATACATACAAACTTATCTCAAGCCACTTTGACAAATAGGTTTCTGTTATTATTCCCTTAAATAATCATCAGAAAGAGAAGATTATGGTTGTTAGGTCAATTCTAGCTGGGCATAGTGTGAAATGGACTGGCCAAATGGTCATTATCCTGTGGATTTAAGTAGTGTAACTAGGCAGTCAAGGTAATTCAAACCCTACTCATCTACATTTTCCTCAAACAATTGACTAATTCAAGGAAGATTAAGACAAGCATAAGCAGATAAAACAGTGACTTTAAATTTTATGAGGGGATGAAAAGAGTTAGAGAGCATAAACATGACATCTCTTCTCCAGGATGTGGATAAATACAACACAAACACTCGGCCTGTATCTGGGAGCAAGGTTGCTGCCTCCAGGAGAAACAAAAGCAAATATGGGCGTGTAGAACAAGATATTTCAGGAAAACACTGTTCAAACCCAGTCAGTTAACTAGCTGTGAGGTGAGTCTATTGCTTATCTTCTAGATATGCTTGATAGTTCTTATGTCAATAATGCATTGGCATGGAGAGAAAGGAATTATTTTACTATGGATTTCCAAGAACTGCCTTCCCAATATTATTTGGCACTCTTAGTTCTGTAGGCTGATTTTCAAACTTCTAACTGTGTCTACAAAGGACAGCAATGGAAACGATCCGGGAGGATGATTTCAAAGTGGGAGACTGGATGTGAAGATATCAGGTAAGGCAGGAGCACTGGTCACTGGTGAAATATGATGGAGACTTGCACAAAACTTCTCAGGTCCATCATTTAAGCTCTCATAGTTTATCGTGCATCTGTGAATTTGTACCACAAATCTATATATTTAGGTGTCTTCTATAGCTATAGGGCAGAAGTGAATAAGATACAGTTCCTGTCGTCCCAGTTCCAAGACGACAGAATTTCAGGATTGGAAGGCACTTTCTTGACCAACTACCCAGCTAAGGCATGAATCCCTTCTATAAAATCTCTGCCAAAGTTTTATATTACTACTGTAGAGTTAAAGTTAGTAGCTAAGATACATTTGTTCTTTGACAAATACTACCGCTAAGCCACATTTCCTCCTTCTCATATTTATGCATTGAAAGTTATTTTTGCTTAAATTTAAATGCACTATCGTACAGTTGGAGCCTTGGTGGCGCAGTGGTTGACAGTATGACTGCTAACCCAAAGGTCAGCAGTTCAAATCCACCGGCCGCTCTTTGGAAATTCTATGGGATAGTTCTACCCCGTCTTATGAGGTTGCTTATGAGTTAGAATTAACTCAATGTCAATGAGTTTTGTTCGGTTTTTATCTTACATTTATCCCCAAAAAGCACTAACTTTAAAAAAAAATTATCCCATTGTTCTAGCTTATTAAGAACCATTTGGATTCAGGGTATTCATTAACTCTCTGGACTTTGTGCTATTTGCAAATATGGCAAGCCAATCTGCCATAATGTCACCTAACTCGTCATAAAAATGTTGACAAAAGGAGAGTCTGAATTTTGAAACACAAGCTTACCTGTCAGGCTGAACTTCTGTTATCAGTATTTGGAGTTGGATCGGCAAGTCCCACCACCAGGCTCTTAATTGCATAATATTTTTGTACTTTATTCATCATCAATCAAATTGTAAAATAAATATTGTTAAAAAATATGTATCGATAAAATGGTGCCAAATTATACAGAAAAGAAACTGCTGACTTAGTCCTCACAATATGTCAGTTATATATAGACTATCTATGTGTCCTGATCTGCCAAATACTCTGTGGCCCATGGTAATTATTAAACCAACAAGTATCCTGGTTTTGATAATAAATAATATACGTACAGTCCTCTGAGGACTGGATGGAGTCCTCGGGTGGTTAACAACAGTGAACCAGCTCTCAGCTGCTGACCAAAAGTTTAGAGGTTTGAGTCTACTCAAAGATGCCTCCGAAAAAAGGGTTGGCAATCTACTCCCAAAAAATCAGCCACTGAATGAAAACCCTATGGAGCGCAGTTCTCCTCGGATACACATGGAGTCACCGTGAGTTAGAATCAACCTGACAGCAAATGGTTTAGTTTTGGTTTTGGAGGACTGAACAATAGAGCCAATGAGCCAAATTTCTATAAACAGCTCCTCCTTAAAATTCCTTGGTCACCTTTCCAAGCAAGGTATAGGGAAGAAATTTCCTCTCCTTATAATAACACCTGAAGAGTCTTTGGGAACCTGTGGGCCACAGAACAATAAATATTTGAGGGTAAGGATCAGTCTCTCTCCGTCATTGTTTTTCCTAGCAGTTACGTTCCAGTTATGGCGCCCGGAACATACAGGCACTCAATACATCTTTACTGAATGAAAACTGAGTTCATGAATAATTCTGTTAATCAATGGTCTAATCTGTCCGGTATGATTCTGTTACTTTCAGTAACAGAACTTTTAAGCCAGTGAGGACAGCCACACTGAAATGTGAATCTTGCCCATCTGGACTTTATTCCACCTCTTTACACATCGCATTTTAGAAATTTTATTTGCTTCTCCTTTACACCTTGCAGCCTGTCAGCCTGGCCTTCCAGGTAACAGTGTTTTCCCTCCTGGTAGAAGGCCCTTTAGTCTTTCTTTAAGCACTAGATCCCCTTGCAGTGGTCCTGAGCCCCCCACAACTGAGCTAGTGGGTACATGGCTTCACATCCTTACTCTGTGTCTGGCCACATGGACCACCAAAGCCTCTGGATTAAAACAACTGGATCTGTAACATGGCACTTCCAGTCAGAGATGGCGGCTTCTTACTTCTCTTCACTCGTATTTGTTCACTAACATTTCTGTTGTCATTTAACAGCCTATTCTGTTTGTTTCTCATGACATAAGTAACAACTATTTGTAGCAGTTTAAAAAGTTTAAATATGACACATTCTAACTTTGGCATAATATATTTGGTCTCCTCAATTACGGTCTACGATCTGAGGAAAGCACAGATCATTATCTGCTACCTTCAAAAGATGTTTAACGTAATTAAGTAATCATCACTGAGTCCCTGCAGTGTGTAACATATGTATTTCCCTATACCTTCCACACACTAGGAGAAAGAAAATATTCAAATGGCATGGCATTTTTCTCTAAGAGGAACACCTTGGGAGATGAAATCTCTCGGTGCCTTGGCTAGCAGAGGCTGGAAATACAGCTTATTTTTAGAATAATTTTAGGCTCACTACAGAAAACAGTTGAGTATATTTTCATTAAGTCCTCCAGTTTCCATGGCAAATGGGGCTGTTACTTCTTCTGAAACAGAAGGCTTTTACTTACACTTTCCAAATGCTGTTCATATTGTGCCAAAAACTCAAGTCAGTCCAGAAAAACGTACACTAGTGGCTTATTGTTAAAAACAGTTCTTACGTAAAAATGTGCAGCAGGTCAAAATGACCTTTCATTGAGGCCTGGGGAGAACTCGGAATAACACACTTCAGTCAAATGACATACGTGCAGCTTCGACGTGGACAGTGGGATACAAAGGGTCTTAATGATTCAAACCACTTCATCATGAGGAGATATAAAAATAGTAAGTGTAGATGTTCTCCATGAAAACTATAATGGGCTGTTTCTTAAGTTATAAGATACAGGCTCTAAAAATCACTTGTATTCAAAGCCACTTAATACCTAATATGCATTATGCATGGTAAAACATAAAAAATTTTTTAAAAAAACTTCGTGATTTTGTAAGCTCTGCTTAATTCCATGATAGGTAATGATATTTCTTCTTGAGAGGATCATGGAATATTTAATATGGAATATTAAATGAATTCTGGCAAAGCAACTACTAGACTAATAAAATATCAACATGATATTTATATTGTTTACTGTGTCTTTGCTTATAAAAAAATCACACAATAGGAGAGGAGGGGCAAGATGGCGCTCTAGGCAGAAGCACCACGCTGTCCCTCCACAGCAAAGATCCGAAAAACTAAGCCTAACAGAGAATCAACAATCCTGAAACCCTAGAACACCAAATGAAGAGATAAAGAACTCAGCCAAACACCAAACGGAGTGAGAATACCAAAAGAGAACAGAGAGCGAGGAGAGACTCATGCAGAGATTCCTTACCAGCTAACGCAGCACGGATCCACCATCTTGGATTCCTATCGGAGACCAGCGAACAGGAGAGCAGCCTCGCAGAGCGTCCAGTGGGAGACAGAACGACCGGTAAACTGCGGTGCGCGTTTTCCCACCCCTCACCCCTCTCCGCCTGGGCTGGGGCTCTCCTGCTTTTCATGGCCAGGGTCCCTGGGCTGGGGGGGGCGCCGGTGCTTGGAATCCACGTGCCCAGGCTGGCGGCTTTCTGAGAGCCGTTTGCTGGCTACTGGCAAAGCTTTTTCTGCCGCCTCCCCCTCCTTTTGCCTGGGTGCCTGGTTCTGAGCGCCGTCTTTGCTCTCTCCTGCGGGGCTGAGGGGCTGCATCCGGGCGTGTGGCTGCTTCCAGGTCTGGGCTGCCGCGCTGGTGAGATCCCGGGGCCTTTGTTCGTTGGCCCCTCTGCTTCCCGTGGCCACGGTCTCTTAACCCCGAGACTGCCGGCTGCTTGGAATTCACGCCCCTGAGTGGGGGCTCTCTGGGTCCCATTTGTTGGCTGTTGGTATGGCATTTTCTGCTTCTTCTGGTTTCTCGCTTGCCTCTCACTGCCTCCCCCTCCTTTTACTCGGGTGCCTGGTTCCGAGCGCCGTCTTTGGTCTCTCTTGCGGGGCTGTGGGACTGCGTTCGGGCGTGTGGCTGCTTCCAGGTCTGGGCTGCCACGCTGGCGAGATCCCGGGGCCCTTGTTCGTTCGCCCCTCTGCTTCCCGTGGCCACGGTCTCTTAACCCCGAGACTGCCGGCTGCTTGGAATTCGTGCCCCTGAATGGGGGCTCTCTGGGTCCCATTTGTTGGCTCTTGGGGTGGCATTTTCTGCTTCTTCTGGTTTCTCGCTTGCCTCTCGCTGCCTCCCCCTCCTTTTGCTCAGGTTCCTGGTTCCGAGCGCCGTCTTTGCTCTCTCCGGCGGGGCTGTGGGGCTGCATTCGGGCGTGTGGCGGATTCCAGCTCTGGGCTGCCGCGCTGGTGAGATCCCGGGGCCTTTGTTCGTTAGCCCCTCTGCTTCCCGTGGCCACGGTCTCTTAACCCCGAGACTGCCGGCTGCTTGGAATTCGTGCCCCTGAGTGGGGGCTCTCTGGGTCCCATTTGCTGGCACTGACTGCTGGTGTTGCTTTTTTTAATTTTTTTTTTTATTTTAATTTTTCTTCTTTTTTGATTAGTTTTGTCATCTTTTCCCTCTTTTTCCCTTTTGTCTTTCTTCATTGCTTAATTTCTTGTCTCTCTATCTCTTCCTTCTCTTTCTGATCCCTGAATACCAGGCGATGTATGCCTCTGTACCTTCTGGCCAGGCTGTGCTGTGAAAACTGAGACCGACTCCCCCAGACCTCATACCTGCATCGGTGGGATCCCTGGGAACTTTGCAGTTCTTTAACTTTTATGATTTTGATTTGTTCATTCTTTCCTTTTATTTCTCTTCCCCCTTCTGGTTTCCTCCATCCCATAGTCTCTCATCTGTACATTCCAACGACAAGCTCCCCTAGCATTCTTTTATGTTTGTATGATTTTGCTCCTGCTCCTCTCTCCTCTCTCCCATATCCAGCTTAGCTTCACACATAACCATCTTCCTGCTGCACCCTACCTACCTGCACCGTGCACTTGACATCACACCACCAAGCTGTGCAGGCACGCCCTATTGGAACCTGCCCAGCACTGACTACCGACCATCCTGGTGGCTGCGGTGAGTGCCACAAACAACCCGTCCCAGTGGCTGCTCTTCAACTAGATCCGCCCAGCTGTACCACAAGGACGAAACAAACAAAAAAAAAAAAATCTACAATCAATAAACGAGAGAAATATCTACTGAATGCCCCGAAAACAGCAAACAATATCAAAACATTTACAAACACAAGACAAGATGGCTCCAAAAGGTGTCCAAATTAAAACACCAGATAAATCTCCTGTGGAAGAAAATGCACTAGAAGTAACTGATAGGGAACTCAAATCACTAATACTCGGAATTTTCCAACAACTGAGGCAAAAAGCTGACAAACATGAGGAAAAAATAGACAAATTTATGGAAAATACAGACAAAAAATTGGAAGAATTCAGGAAGATGATACAGGAACAAAATGCCAAAATAAATTCACAACTCAAAATTATACAAAAACAACAATTAGAAATCCAAAAGATAAACAACAAGATTTCAGAAATGGACGGTGACACAGAAGGTCTGAGAAGTAGATTTGAAACCATGGAAGACAGGATCAGTGGAACTGAAGACAAACACTTGGATACAACTCTGTTTGAGGAAACCTCAGAAAAAAGAACAAAGAAACATGAAGAGACCCTGAGAGTTATGTGGGACACAACTAAAAGCAAAAACTTACGAGTGATTGGCATACCAGAACGGGGAGAAAACAGAAAACACAGAGAGGATCATTGACGAACTGCTGACAGAAAACTTTCCCAATATCATGAAAAATGAAAAGCTGGTCATCCAAGAAGCTCAACGAACCCCATATAGAAGAGACCCCAAAAGAAAATCACCAAGACATATCATATTCACACTCGCTAAAACTAAAGACAAACAAAGAATCCTGAGAGCAGCTCGTGAAAAACAAGAAGTCACATACAGAGGAGAAACAATAAGACTAAGCTCAGATTATTTGGCAGAAACCATGCAGGCAAGAAGGCAATGAGATGACATATATAAAATCTTGAAAGAAAAAAATTGTCAGCCAAGAATAATATATCCTGCAAAATTCTCATTCAAATTTGATGGTGAAATTAGGTCATTTCCAGATAAACAGAAACTAAAGGAATATGCAAAAGTCAAACCAAACTTAGAAGAATTATTAAAGGGAGTTCTTCGATCTGAGGACAAACAGCTTCAGCCCTCAGGCAGGACCTAGGACCTAGGACGCAGGTTCACATGAACCAGATACCATTCTAGGAACTGAACTACAGACGACTTTCCAAAAACAAAAGAAATATGACAGGGAATCAGAGAAATCAATCAAAGGATGACAACAACATCAAAACAATGAAAGAGGGAACAAACGGCATAGGTATAGAACCTTCTAAAGGAGAGGAAGGCAAGGCGATACCAAGTAAGGGTAGACTGCTTCAAAATTATAAAGATAAGGGTAAAATGCATGGTAACCACAAAGAACGTTAACAAACCAATTCATAAAAATAAAGACGAAAAACATAAAGTCTCAACAAAAAC
Source organism: Dugong dugon (assembly GCA_030035585.1). NCBI lineage: Eukaryota > Metazoa > Chordata > Mammalia > Sirenia > Dugongidae > Dugong > Dugong dugon. The sequence continues at coordinate 8,386,099 of CM057479.1, read as the reverse complement.
AAAACCTACAAAAACAAAAGAAATGAACACAAAATCCACAAACAAAAGTAACTCAGCACAAGAGAGTAAGAAGAACAAAGAAAATTTCAGCACCACAAAAAAAAGAACTACAAAATGACAGCAACAAACTTCCATCTATCAATAATTACACTGAACGTAAATGGACTCAACGCACCCATAAAGAGACGGAGAGTGGCAGAATGGATAAGAAAACAGGATCCATCAATTTGCTGTCTACAAGAGACACACCTTTGAAACAAAGATGTGAATTTATTAAAAATCAAAGGTTGGAAAAAATATATCAAGCTAACAACTATCAAAAAAGAGCAGGAGTGGCAATTCTAATCTCAGATAAAACAGACTTTAAAACAAAATCTACCATAAAAGACAAAGAAGGACACTATATAATGATTAAGGGGATGATCCATCATGAAGACATAACCATAATAAATATCTATGCACCCAATGACAGGGTTCCAAAATACATAAAAAAAACCTCTAACAGCACTGAAAAGAGAAATTGACAGTTCCAGAATAATAGTAGGAGACTTCAACACACCACTCTCAGTAAAGGACAGAACAACTAAAAAGAAACTCAGCAAAGATACAGAAGACCTAAAGGACACAATCAGCCAACTGGACCTCATAGACATATATAGAACAATCCATCCAACCGCTGCAAAGTACACATTCTTTTCCAATGCACATGGAACGTTCTCCAGAATAGACCACATCTTAGGCCACAGAGCAATCCTCAAAAAGATCCAAACTGCTGAGATAATTCACAGTATCTTCTCTGACCACAATGCCATCAAGGTAGAAATTAACACTAGAAAGAGCAAGGAAAAAAAATCAAACACATGGAAACTGAATAATAATCTGCTTACACATCAATGGGTAATAGAAGAAATCAGAGATGGAATTAAAAAATTCCTAGAATCAAATGAAAATGAAAACACATCATACCAAAACCTTTGGGACACAGCAAAGGCAGTCCTCAGAGGACAATTTATAGCAACAGATGCACATATCAAAAAAGAAGAAAGGGACAAAATCAAAACATTAACTACAGAACTCAAACAAATAGAAAGAGAACAACAAAAAAAGCCTACAACCACCGGAAGAAAGGAAATAGTAAAGATCAGAGCAGAAATAAATGAAATAGAGAACAGAAAAACAATAGAAAGAATCAACAAAACCAAAAGTTGGTTCTTTGAAAGAATCAGCAAAATCGACAAACCACTGGCCAGACTGACAAAAGAAAAACAGCAGAGGGCACAAATAACCCAAATAAGAAATGAAATGGGGGACATTACAACAGACCCAACCGAAATAAAAAGGATTATAACAGAATATTATGAAAAACTATATTCCAACAAATTTGAAAACCTAGAGGAAATGGATAAATTTCTAGAAACATACAGCCTACCCAAACTACAACAAAATGATATTGAAAATCTGAATAGGCCCATAACAGGAGAAGAGATTGTAAAGGTAATAAAAAAACTCCCAACCAAAAAAAGCCCTGGCCCAGATGGCTTCACTGGAGAATTCTACAAAACATTTACAGAAGAGTTTGTACCAGTTCTACTCAAGCTATTTCAGAGCATAGAAGAGGAAGCAACACTTCCAAATTCATTCTATGACGCCAGCATAACGCTGATACCAAAACCAGGCAAAGACATCACAAAAAAAGAAAATTACAGACCAATATCTCTCATGAATATAGATGCAAAAATTCTGAACAAAATTCTAGCCAATAGAATTCAGTATCATATCAAAAAAATAATACACCAGGACCAAGTAGGATTCATACCAGGTATGCAAGGATGGTTTAACATTAGAAAATCCATCAACGTAATCCACCACATAAATAAAAGGAAATAAAAAAATCACATGATCATCTCAATTGACGCAGAAAAGGCATTTGACAAAGTCCAACACTCATTCCTGATAAAAGCTCTCAATAAAATAGGTATAGAAGGGAAATTTCTCAACATAATAAAGGGCATCTATGCAAAACCAACAGCCAACATCATTCTTAAAGGAGAGAGGCTGAAAACATTCCCCTTGAAAGCAGGAACAAGACAAGGATGCCCTTTATCACCACTCCTATTTAACATTGTGCTGGAAGTTCTAGCTAGAGCAATAAGGCAAGAGAAAAAAATAAAGGGCATCCAAATTGGTAATGAGGAAGTTAAACTCTCCCTGTTTGCAGATGATATGATACTATACATAGAAAACCCTAAAGACTCCACAAGAAATCTACTGGAACTAATAGAAAGATTCAGCAGAGTAGCAGGATACAAGATAAACATTCAAAAATCAGTTGGATTCCTATACACCAGTAAAGAGAACGATGAAAAGGAGATCAGGAAATCAATACCATTTTCAATAGCCCCTAAAAAGATAAAATACTTCGGAATAAATCTGACCAGGAATGTAAAAGACCTATACAAAGAAAACTACAAAACACTGCTGCATGAAACCCAAAGGGATCTACATAAATGGAAAAACATACCATGCTCATGGATAAGCAGACTCAACATTGTGAAAATGGCAATTCTACCTAAAGCAATTTACAAATACAAAGCAATCCCGATCCAAATACCAACAACATTCTTCAAAGACATGGAAAAACTAATTATTAACTTTATATGGAAAGGGAAGAAACCCCGAATAAGTAAAGCACTACTGAAGAAGAAGAATAAAGTTGGAGGACTCACACTACTTGACTTGAGAACCTACTATACAGCTACAGTACTCAAAACAGCCTGGTACTGGTACAACAACAGAGACATTGACCAATGGAACAGAATTGAGAACCCAGATGTAAACCCATCCACCTACAGTCACCTGATCCTCGACAAGGGCCCAAAGTCCATCAAATGGGGAAAAGACAGTCTTTTTAACAAATGGTGCTGGCAAAACTGGATACCCATTTGTAGAAAGATGAAACAGGACCCATACCTCACACCATATACAAAAACTACTTCCAAATGGATCAAAAACCTGAATATAAAGCCTCAAACTATAAAATTCATAGAAGAAAATATAGGACCAACACTTCAGGCCTTAATACATGGCATTAACAGGATACAAACCATAAACATCAACACAAAAACCCAACAGACAAACTAGATAACTGGGATCTTCTAAAAATCAAACATCTATGCTCTTCAAAAGACTTCACCAAAAGAGTCAAAAGAGAACCTACAGACTGGGAAAAAATTTTTGGACAGTACAAGTCAGACAAAGGTCTAATCTCCATAAACTACAAGAAAATCCAACACCTCTACAACAAAAAGACAAACAATCCTATCAAAAAATGGGCAAAGGAAATGAACAGACACTTCACCAAGGAAGACATTCAAATGGCCAACAGACACATGAGGAAATGCTGGCGATCACTAGCCTTTAGAGAAATGCAGATTAAAACCACAATGAGATACCATCTCACCCCAGCATTACTGGCACGAATCAAAAATACTGGAAATAACAAATGTTGGAGGGGCTGCGGGGAGATGGGAACTCTTATACACTGCTGGTGGGAATGCAAAATGATACAACCATTTTGGAAAATGATATGGCGTTTCCTCAGAAAGCTAGAAATAGACATACCATTCGATCCAGCAATCCCACTCCTAGGAATATATCCTAGAGAAATAAGAGTTATCACTCGAATAGACATATGCACACCTATGTTCATGGCAGCATTGTTCACAATAGCAAAACGATGGAAACAACCTCGATGTCCATCAACAGATGAATGGATAAACAAACTATGGTACATACACACAATGGAGTACTATGCAACGAGAAAGAACAACAATGAATCTGTGAACCATGTCATAACATGGATGAAACTGGAGGACATTATGCTGAGTGAAATAAGTCAATCACAAAAGGACAAATATTGTATGAGACCTCTATTGTAAAAACCCATGAAAAAATTCACATGCAAAATGTAACAATCCTTGTTGGTTACCAGGGATGGGAGGGGAGGGGGGGGGGGGGAAATACTAAATAGGCAATAGATAGGTGGTACCTTGGGTGAGAGGTGAGATAGTACACAGTACAGGGGAAACTAACACAACCTGCACAAGGAAAGGTCATGGAGGCCCTATAGACACATCCAAACGCCCTGAGGGACTGAGTTGTTGGACGGAGGGCTCTGGGGACCATGGACTCGGGGAACATCTAGCTCAATTGGCATGACACTACTTATAAAGACAATGCTCTACATTCTACCTTGGTGAGTAGTGTCTGGGGTCTTAAAAGCCTATGAGCGGCCATCTAAGATACTCCACTGGTCTCATCCCTTCGGGAGCAAGGGAGAATGAACAGAACAGGATACAACGAAAATATTAGTCCAAAGACTGTCCACAGCTACCAAGCCCTCCACCGGACTGAGTCCAGTACAGCTAGATGGTGCCTGGCTACCACCACTGACTGCTCTGACCAGGATCACAACAGATGGTTCTGGACAGAGCTGGAGAAGGATGTAGAGCATAATTTTAACTCCCAAAAAAAAAAAAAGAAAAAAAGAAGACCAGATTTACTGGCCTAAAGAATACTAGAGAAACCTCAAGAGTGTGGCCCCCAGATACCCTTTCAGCTCAGAGGTGAAGTTACCTTCGAGGTTCGATGTTAAGCCTGGGAGTGGACAGCCCAGTAAAACTAAATGGGACTTACGAGGTACAGGAGTCCGGTGACAAAGGCCAGAAGGTAGAGGGGGAGTAGGAAACTGATGATAAGAAACACAAGTTGAGTAAGGACACTGTCGATGTGTTGTGAGATTGTTGACCACTGTTATAGGGCAACATTTGTAGTAACTATTAAATGGGAGGCTGTTTTGTCCTGTAAGCCTTCATCTTGGGCGAGAATGGCAGCACAATTGGAAGAGCACAGTCAATATCACTTAAATGTGTAAGTAAAAAGTTTTGAAATGGTGTTTAAAAAAAAAAAAAAAAAAACAAATGAGACTAATGAGGTACAGTAGTCCAGTGACAAGGGCCAGAAGACAGAAGGGGACAAGGAAGTCCCCTGGTGATAGGGAACACAAGGTGGAATAAGGATATTCTTGATGTGTTGTGAGATTGTTAACCATTGTCATAGCACAACATGTGTAGTAACTGTTAAATGAGAAACTATTTTGTTCTGTAAGCCTTCTTCTTAAGTGAGAATAACAGCACAGCTGGAAGAGCGCAGTCAATGTCACTGAACTGTGTATGTAGAAATTTTTGAAACGGTGTATCTTTGGCTATCTGTATTTTCATCAAAAAAAAAGGTTGAGACTTTAGAGGCTTAATATGTTGTGGGGTTGTTAACCAATGTCATAAAACAACATGTGTACTACTGTTTCATGAGAAACTATTTGTTCTGTAAGCCTTCACCTGAAGTACAATAAAATATAAAAAAAAAAAAAAATCACACAATAGCTAATGAGAAATCAATTACAAATTGAAACCTGTAGATTAAAACTGGAGTTGAATCACTTTTTCCTTTTGGTATATAATTAGTCTTGGGAGTCAATTTTAAAATTAGTGAAGTTAAAGCTATAACAATTTTAATACTGTTGTTCTTGTTACTGTAGTCGATTCAGACTCACAGTGACCCTATATGACACAGTAGACCTGCCCTTGAGGCTATACTGTTTAGGGACCAGATCATTTCATCTTTTCTCCTGTGGAGTAGCTAGAATTTTAACATTAAATCACACTAATATCAGTGTTTGTTGGTCATATTTTAAGTTCTTATTTAACTATATCTATTGACTGTACTCTCTATGGGAAATATATGAAATCTAATATGTGACTTTGCTGTTGCTGCTGTTAGCTGTCATGACATTGGCCTTATCTTGTGGTGGCCTCATGCTCAACAGCACAAAATGCTGCCTGATCCTGCACCATCCCCATGATCGGTTATGGATCCAACTGTTGTGATCCACAGGGTTTTCATTGGCAGATTTTTGGAAGTAGATTACCAGGCCTTATTTGCTAGTCAGTCTTAGTCCAGAAGCTCTGCTGAAACGTGTTCAGCATCGTAGCAACACACAATCCTTCAATGACAGATGAGTGACGGCTGTGCATGAAGTGCACTGCCTGGGAATTGAACCCAGGTCTCCTGTAGGGAGGGCAAGAATTCTATCACTGAACCATCAATATCCTACAATATATAACTAGTATTTATATAAAACTAACATAAAACTGCTCAGAGAAGGACTATTCAGCACGTAAATCTTTCATTGATACGTAGCCTCGACAAACCAGTTGGGTCAAGTATGAATAAAAATCTGTCTGCTGAATACTGACCAGCAGAACAAAAGCCTCAATGTCCATTGTGAGCACTTCCTCAGCCATCACTTCAGCCCTCTAAACCTGAAGCTTCAAGTCACCTTGCCACCTCTCCTTTCAGGCTTCTTCCTCTATACTAGCATAGCACTGCTTTCGTCCATGATCTCAAATCACATCCGATGATCTCCTAAACCCTAAGCTTGTCTCTGTCATTTTCATTTTTCTATAAATTGAATTAATTTTTATTTATTTTTCAACCATGACCAAACCAGTATGTATGTATTAAGATAGCTAGTACTATATATTACAAAGTACACATAAATTATAAAGACTTGACGTTCATTTCAAAAGTGTGATTCAAAGACATAACACTGTCCATTACAGCATCCAATGAGCCGGGTCAGTGATCAGTAATACAAAATTAATGTAATTGCAGGTATGTAAGAAGTCTTAATTCATTGGCATAATGAAATGGTTTTACTTTCTGAATAAATGTCCGATTCTGTGCTACTTAAAACCTCTCTTTCCCACAGAGACATCTTTGCCTTAATGACATCAGGCCGGAGTACATACTATCAGCCACTTTCTGTTATTTGAAGAGTTTTATTATAGTATTTAACATTCCTTTTTTCTTTCATTGTTGGTCTTATACCTGACTCAAAACACTTTTCCTCCCCACTCCCCCCACCCCAGCAGGCTAGAATAAAGTCTGTTAGAGCTGCAGGCTTGGGTGGCATGTGGGGACTCTCTCTCATGCCTCTATCTTCTCTTCCAGCCATGGGGTGAAGAGGAGAGAGAGGAAAACAAAGTTCTCCTTAATTTACTGGGCAAATGTGTGATCATCTGTTTCCATTTTTCTGTCTAACATTCGTTGGCTGTCAACAATGTCTGTGTGGCATGTGGCAAACTACAAGCTTTCTTTTCTTGGAGCTCAGATGTGGTTGCTTCAGAAGTCCTGGGGGAACCTCTGTACTGCACATTTTCTTGAAATGGGAAATCAGGCTTTGGCTACCTCTTTCACCCCTTCCCTAGTCTGCACTACAGGTCAATCAACCTAAAGCTACTTGGCGGTGTCTAGGATCAAAGTCAGTCATCCCCTACAGTGTCCATTTGACAATGAGAAATGCACATATCTTTGGGGAGCTTATAGCTTCACTAACATCCCTCATCATGGACTGAATTGTGCCCCCAAAAATGTGTGTCGATTTGGCTGAGCTATGATTTTCAGTATTGTGTGGTTGCCCACTAATTTGTGATCTGATGTGTTGTAAATCCTAACCGCTTTGATGTTAATGAGGCAGAATTAGAGGCAGTTATGTCAATGACGCAGGACTCAATATACAGGATTAGGTTGTATCTTGAGTCAATCTCTTTTGAGATATAAAAGAGAGAATTGAACAGAGAGAAGAGGGACCTCATACCACCAAGAAAGAAGTCTTTTGGATGTGGGGTCTCTGCGCTGAGAAGCTCCTAGACAAGAGGAAGATTGATGATAAGGACTTTCTCCCAGAACCAACAGACAGTGAAAGCCTTCTCCTGGAGCTGGTGCCCTGAATTCAGACTTCTAGCCTCCTAGACTGTGAGAGAATAAATTTTTGTTTGTAAAAGCCATACACTCATGGTATTTCTGTTATAGAGGCACTAAAAACTAAGACACCTCTCTTATTGTTAACTGCTTTTGAGTTGGTCCTCAAATCATGGTAACCCAGTGTACAACAGAACAAAATGTTGACCGGTCCTGTGCCATCCCCACGATCATTTGGGGATCAGATCACTGTGATCCATAAGGTTTAATTTTTGGAAGTAGATCACCGGGCCTTTGCACAAGAGGTGCACTGGCTGGGACCGAACCCAGCTCTCCTGCATGGAAGGTGAGATTTCTACTACTGAAACACCAATGCCTCATATCCATCTGTTAGTGCCACCAATTTTCTGCTGCTGGCCTTTCTGTTCCCTCAGCAACACTAGACACCGAGCAGGTATAGTGGCTGACCAACTTTTAACTGAGGCAACCACTAATTCTGGTCTAGTGGAAGTAGGTAACAGTTTGAGTTCCTTCACAAACTTTTCTGGTGATTCTGTCAGGTTATTCCTGTCTTAATTTTGGGGAGAGGAAGCACCCATCTCTTCTACCGTAAGAGAGGAGGAGAGGGGATCTCAACATGAACACTGCACTATCCTAAAATTGACTTTCGTGTTCCATTCACCATTTATATTGGCTGGGAGGCAATGGTTATGACGATGGGGCTGGTGATGGTGGTTAATGATGATAGTGGAAGGATCAGTTTTGGAGCTGCTCTTTAAACCTTAAGAGGAGGTGGCAGTCTCAATTACAGGAGGTTCTCTAAACCTGTGGATACAGAACCCCTTTTATTTTCAAATTAGATTCTTAGTTAAATGTACCAACTAAAAGGAAAAAGCCCTCAGAACATCACATTGGACATATGATATTTTCCTTCTCAATCCAACCCTACCAAACTGTTATTCATTCAAAGTTTTAATTTTGGAAAGTTGTCAGAGAAATAAGTGTTATGTTAAATGGGTCAAATTCATATTAAGCTGTGTGTGATTACCAACATCTTAAGAACTTATTGTTCTTTACCCTCCTAAGACAAGGTAGACTAAAGGAACACATCTTTAATAAGGACAATTCAGCAGTTGGTGGGAGGAGGTATTTGAAACAGTGCCCTTAACACTCATTTTAGTCTTGCAGGAGGCTTGCTTCGCCTCTACTATTATATGTCTTCATGGAAGCTTCATTAAAACTTTTTTAAAGAATAAGACAAAAATAAATAGTATGATTTAATACGTTCCACAGCTTTCTTCCAGATAAAATGTCAATGGTATCTTTGAACAACATTTTCACTTCTTATTGGAAAAAATAAAAAATTCACAATTGCTAGCCAAGGCAGTACTTGGTTTAGGACACTAACTGGATACGTGTCCTTGGGTCACAAAATCTCCAGGGTAAGAGTCAGGCTGCAGGAAAGAGATACTGAAGAGTAACAAAGACAAACTTTGCTATTAAAGTTCCAATGCAAGAAGTCACAATGTGCAGAAGGAAAGAGATGGTTAAATTTGGGGTTGCCTACCAAATTTCTATCTAGAAGAAATGGAAGGGCAGAAATAAACTTGAAGTGAGAAGGGTTGAGTGACAGTTAAGTGATTCGTCCTGAAATTGCATTACATTAATAAACTTATTGTTTTTACCAGGATCACGTGTTTATTTTGGGTGTTTAAGTAGACTAATGGAAATCCCAGGAGAGGCAAAGCATCTAACCCATCACCTCACCAAATCAAAAACAAAATCTCTCAGTCTCCACTGACTAGTTAAACTGTATATAGAGATAAAGGGGTGGCAGAAAGACCAGACCTCACTTCAAAAGAAATGATTAGAATAGCTAGCAGGGGCAGACAAGTATGAAGCAAGTATAAATCCTGCTGCTGTTGAGTCGATTCCAACTCAAAGCAACCCTATAAGACAGAGTAGAACTGCCCCACAGGGTTTCCATGGAGCACCTGGTGGATTCGGACTGCCGACCTTCGGGTTAGCAGCCAAACTCTTAACCACTATTTCTCTAGAAAGTAAAGGTCAATCAGATAAATCAGCATCCAAGGGGCTCTTTGTAAATGAGGGTCATACTTCGCCTAGAAGGCTAACTCATGGAGCAAGAGACAAAGGACTAAATACTGCCTGGGACTGTGAAACTAGAAAGGAAGAAAAGAGTATTGGATCATCCATTTCAATATCCCCTTTAATTTAATAAATACCGTTTATAATGGCTGTTCTCCCAATTTGAAAAAAAACTCCAATGGTTTTTACACAAAATAGAATATATATTTTGGGAAAGCTGATAAAAGACATATGGTCATTCATTCTACAGATGAAACACGGGGTATGTAGACTACACACTACATCTTGCATTAAGAGTTGATGCTCAGTGAATACGTTCAAATTTCGTAAGTGACAATCCTGTTATTTGTAAAACAGGAAGTTTGGAGCATTGGTCTGGAAGCCAGGTTTTAATGAATCCTTGTTTATATTTATTGCTTTTAGTCCTCATTTACTGCTTACAACAGATCTATCTGGAATAGCTCATTAACTTCGCCAAGATTTCCATATAATGTCACAGGGGGAGTCTATCAAAGCACATAAGGCACTGTGAGCAATTCAGAAAGAAGGTATCATTAAGTACACAGGTATTTTGGTTGGCAAAAGTGATTGACAACTTCCTATTATACAACTCAAGTACCCCCAAGTAAATTAGATAGGGGAAAAGTAAAAATTTAAGCCCAAAGTATATAATGATTCTACTTCAGTTGGAGAGAAACACTGACATCAACTGAGCAATCTGCAGTAGTTTCGAGATGCCACTGAAAGAGATGACAAGGAAATTACCAACTAACCTGAGTTGCCTGAGCTCATCTCTGCTCGTTAATTTGATCACAGAGTATTACCTCATAATCAAAGAAGCCAATTAATACAGCTGCCATAGAAAAATATAAGCATGTTCACATCTCATGTGATAATAACTTGCCAGTAGATAGTAACAAGTCAATATTTGCCTTCAACATTTTCAGGAACAAGCTTTTCCTTAACATTGTTTGATTTAACTGGAAGCAATCAGAGAAGTCTTAGCCTATGTTTCCATTCCCCAGTTTTCCTAACAGTAAGAAGGAATTTCCTTTAAACACCTTACCTGCTGTGTTGTTGTTACTGTTAGGTGCCAGCAAGTTGATTCCAACTCATTGCAATCCTATGTATGACAGAACGAAACATTGCCCAGTCCTGCACCATCCTCACAATTGCTGCTATGTTGGAGCCCACTGGGGCAGCCACTGTGTCAATCCATCTCATTGAACGTGTTCCACCTTTTTGCTGACCCTCCACTTTACCAAGCATGATGTCTTTCTCCAGGGACTGGTCCCTCCTGATAACATGTCCAAAGTAAGTGAGACATAGTCTTGCCATCCTTGTTTCTAAGGAGCATTCTGGCTGTACTTCTTCCAAAGCGGATTTGTTTGTTCTTCTGGCAGTCCATGGTACAATCAATATTCTTTGTCAACACCGTAATTCAAAAGCGTCGATTCTTCTTTGCTCTTCCTTATTCATTGCCCAGCTTTTGCATGCATATAAAGCAATTGAAAATACCATGGCTTGGGTCTGGTGCACCTACCTGCAGATATCTGATTCACTAACAAATTACACTCCTTTATTTTCTATGCATAGAAGATGTAATAAGCCCACTTTTCCCCTAAATCCTAAGACCTTGAAAAATGATACTACATATATGACTTTTTATTTGTCCAAAATATAAGGAAGGGTTTTTTTGTTGTTGTTGTTGTTATTGTTTTTTAATCAGAGAGGCAACTTTGACTAATTCTCAAGGGCTATTTGGAACCATTTGTCCCAATCAATATAAGAGGCATCTTTAGCATAACCAAGCTATCATGTAATACTTAAATATTTCTAAGGAGAAGAAAAAATAATGAGTCTCATCTCTTAAAAGTACTGGTATAATATTAAGTAGGTGAATTTTGGCCTTAAGATTAAGAAGAAAAATCTTAAACAAAAAGAAGCAATGACTAACTCGACCCTCTGGTATGTTCTAATACGCTTATTTGCCGTCATCGTTTGTTGCCCTCTGTGGGCCTGACTCATGGCAACTCCGTGTACAACAGACGAAAAGCTGCCCAGCCCTGTGCCACCCCGATATGGACTGACCTTGTACTCTACAGGGTTTTCACTGGTCGATGTTCGGAAGTAGGTCATCAGGTCTTTCTTCATAGTTTATCTTAGTCTGGAAGCTCCCCTGAAATCTGTTCGACATCACTGCAACAAATAAGCCTCCACTGACAGACAGGTGGTGGCTGTGCTTGAGGTGCATTGGCCAGAATTAAACCTGGTCTCTGCATGGAAGGTGAGAATTCTACCATCACTGCCCCTGATAAGTTCACTAGCGATTACATATTGCAGGAAAGCTACATAAAAGGAACACGCATATTTTTGTAAAATACCCTTGATAATTAGACCTCCTCTTTTCAAATTAGTCTGAATACATTAAAGTTGGACTACATTAAGGAATGCAAAAAAATTACAAAGGAGGAAATATGGCATTGTGTTCTAGAAACTCTGTTCAGTAACTTATTAGGTGTTTCTTCTCCTACAAGTTACTTAAACTCCCTGTTTCCATTTAGTTATCAATAAAAATAAAGGTAATAATACCTGTCTTACAAGGGTTTTGTAAGGATTTAATAAAAAAAAAGTTTATAAAATGCTTAGCCTAGCTCCTGGTGCCCTATAAATGGCGACTAATTATTATTTTCAAGTAAAACAGAAATTGAAAATTTAAATATATATATACATAACGCTCACTGTTTTAACCTTGATCAAGTTTCCCACAGAACTCAAGCAATAAAATTATATTTTGAATGCTCTAGGAAAAAGAATCCTTGGGATGTTCATAGAAAGCAAAAAAAAAAAAAAAAACAAAAAAAAACCACCTCAAAAAGTAGTACTGACCTTGAATGGAGAAATTTGCAAATCATAGAAAATGTCAGGGCTAGTTTTTAATGCCTCAGGTGAATGATTAGATTAACTGGGATTGATAACTGTAGGTGGACTGTAAATGGAGACATTAAGATAATAGAAGAAAATGATTTTAGGAAGTATTAGGACATAACTGTTAAAGGTATAGGTTGTTACTGTTTTAGTAGATAGATGGGTGGGTGGCTGGGGATGGATGGATGGATGGACGGACGGATGGACGGATGGATGGATGGATGGATGGATAGATCTATTTAAAGACACATTTAATGATTAAAAATGTTGTGGCATACATTTTGAAAGGAATGTTATTTAATATCTCCTTTTTCAGTGTCATAAATGAAAGCACAATCCTCTTATCCTATTATTCCCACTGTGGGGTTAATTACATTTTTATGTTATCAGACACAAGATTTATTACTGCTTCAAAAAATTATCAAAGACCTGAAATATAGATTGTTCAGTATAATAACAAATTACACAGACTATTCTGGAAAAAAAATTCTGCTATTTTCCATTATTTTATTAAGACATGATTCATTGAGGATATATTCTAAATTACATCAAATTTCTTAGAGAAAAAAATTCTGCACGTCCATATATAATTATTATATTATGAATTTTTGTTTTCACTGTTAATTTTAGTAAAATTAAAAAAAAACCCTAAAAGTTATAATAGTTCCTATAAGCAGTCCAATTGGCAGATAATGACTTAGAATGGCTTTCTTTGTGCGCCTCGCCCCTCTACCCCGTTCATGTGCAGCACGCACACACATGCTTAGTCCTATAAACACATACACACAGCTGTGTGATACTCACTGGCCCAAAAATGAAAGAATGTTGTAACACATTACAAATCCCTTCCCAGGGCTCTTTAATGGGTCTAAAATTAGAGAAATCCAAACTAAATTCAGAGCAGCCATCTCGTAACAACTGTAGTCAATGACCACAGCTGGCTACTTAAAGGGGAAAAAACAAATCCCGAGGCATCACCAGGATTGACTATAGAAGGCAGTGTGAATAGAGCCAGTCAGCGACCGCCCAGCGGGAGCTGCTTCGAGTCATCTGTATGCCTGTCGGCTCCAGCAACTCACACCCAGTCAGTTAAGCATTGCCCCATGAGGCACAGAAAATACCTGGTTTATTCTCTCCTTTTTTTTTTTTTTTTTTTAAATATTCTGAGGCACAAAGATCGCAAACCCATTCTCGGACAATAATTTCTTCACTGTTTTACAGGGGATTTTTTTTACAGGCTAGTACTGCTTACTTCAGCTTTCCTCTGCTGGAGCTCACGGCCAAATTTACATCCTGTGTGAATGAATTCCTTTACAGGGTTACAGAATCGGCTCTGCGAACACAGCCAAGGGCTTCTATTGTCCAAAATATCTAAACCCTGGAAGATTCTGGAAGGCTTATACAGCCGACACCCACTTGGTGATATTGTTCAGTCTTGGGATTCTGCAAAACCTTCCAAATATCAAGTCAAAAAAAAAAAAAAATGATACTGTGCTTCTAAATCTCTTACAGTTGCTAAACCTATGTTTCAAAGCTCTGGGAACATAAACATAGACCACTCTTGGAGATAAAATCCAGCGTTGCACATGTTCCAGGACATTTTTATAGAGTAAGTGATCATGGACTTAATAAGGCAGATGTATTGGAGAGTTAGTCAAACAATCATGTCATGGAAGGAGGTGGATCTTTCATCTTTACTTGAGTCTCTGAACTTTCCCCACAAACTGTTCATGGTTTAAGTAAAGGAAATCACAGGATCTTACCGGACCAGCTGAGGACACAGCTCCTGCCACGTGGCTGCAGCGCTACCACTAGAGTTTCAAAGAGCACTGGGAATCAGAAAATCTGAATTCTAGAATCTGTTCCATCTGGGACTTCCTGTGCAACTTTAAACAAGTTAACATTTGAGGACTTCCGTTCTCCATCGGCAGAACAGTTATCCATCTGCAAAAAAAAAAAAAAAACCAAAAAATAGTAAATCGTGTTCTACCTACTTCACAGCACTGTTGTGAAAACTAAATGAGCTATTTGATGTGAAAACAGACTGAAAATTACAAATAGCTATAAAAACATGACTTAGGATAATTCACTCAAGTATGAAAATATAAGGCATTTATTAATTCAGCAATCTTTTATAAAGGACCTATTATATGCTCGGAGCCCTGTTTGCACAGTGATTAAGAGCTTGGCTGCTAACCAAAAAGGTCAACAGTTCGAATTCATCAGCCCTCCATGGAAACCCTATGGGGCAGTTCTACTCTCTCCTATAGGCTCACTATGAGTCAGAATGGACTCTATGGCCACGGATTTGGTTTTCTGGTTTTGGTTATATGCTCAGGTCTCCCTGGGTGGTAAAAAGAGTTAACCTGCTCAGCTGCTAATGGTAAGGCTGGAGGTTTGAGTCCACCCAGAAGCACCCTGGAAAAAAGGCCTAGTGATCTACTTTCAAAAAATCAGCCACTGAAAATCCTATGGAGCACAGTTCTACTCTGACCACATGGGTCTCTATGACTCAGAATCAACTCCATACCAACTGGTGTGTGATTATGTGCTAGGCTAGATACAGACAGCTAGGTGGGTCCCTGGTTAGCTAATTCTAATTTCCTGATCTCTTTGTTTGACCCTAAAATCTGCTCTGAGGTCATTTGTCTAGGCTGAAAACCATGCATGCTAACTATTTCCTAAGCTGCCGCATGATAAATAAGTTCCATCTGTGCATTTGCCGTTTTGTTTAGAAACTTTCTTTCTGCCAAGAGGAGAAGAAAACAAGTGGAAGAGTTGAAACCCATAAGCTTGTTACGTAGTTAGCGAGTAGAATAACGGGTATTGAACAGAAACAGAGAGGAATGGGAGGATCAGTAGATACCTAATACTCATGATGCGGTAAAGAAACACAAGCCATCAAAGTTCTAAATATTCAAGATACTCTAAATACGGATGAGACATGATGCACCGACTATATAAGAAGCACTAAATAGTCAAGATTCTTAAAATATACGAGGACACTCAGTATCCATGAGACTTGAACTCAGCCACCCATTGGTGACACCTATTATGGCCCCAGAGTCTTCTGCCCAATAAATCCCGTGGTTAGTCAACAGGCTGACTGGCAAGCTACAGCCATGGTTCAGGTCTCCTTGTCCCTGTGTCTAACTGAAGACTATGTGCCATTAGCCCAGGGCACCTTGCCCGAGTCTCAGTGGTCCCATTAGCAGAGAAGATGGATACAGCAGGGAGAGACTGAACGTGTGGATGTTTTTACACCAAGATTCAGGCAGCCTGGTCCTTCCACCTTGTCTGCAATCTCCTATCCTAAGTGGTAACTTGCCCCATTTATTTCTGCTTGCTTCTCGCTGTGCGTTTTAAATGGATTTAATAAACCAGGTTATGTGAGCATTTTAAACTGGTCTGTGAGGTTTTCTGTTCTGTGACCTCTAGGATGGCTTGCCTGGGCCTGCACCTGAAGACTAACAATGCAAGGAATGTAAACCCAGAAGAAGGTAAAGGCGGGTGCCATATTACCCTTTGTAAACCTCTCTTTTATTCTATAGCCCTTCACTCTCCAGAGAAGCCCAAGAGTAGTTCAAATAGCAAGAGACCTATAATGTAACAGAAAATGACCTAATTTCTTGCCATGGTGTCCTACCAATGACAACACTCCACTAAAACAGCAGCAGAATTCGACTCTTCGGGCTAATCCCAAAAATCTGACGTCCTTCCACATACATGCCACTCCCATCAGTCCCGACCTGGTAATGCTGCAAGGTCTCCTGATAATGTTCCTTAGCGCCCACACACAATGCCCACTGCCGTCGAGTTGATTTCGACTCATAGCGACCCCATAGGACAGAGTAGAATTGACCCATAGAGTTTCCAAGGCTGTAACATTTATGGCAGCAGACTGCCACATCTCTCTCCTGTGGAGCTGCTGGTGTGTCAGAACCACCAACATTTCTGTTAGCAGTCAAGTGTTTAACCACTGCACCACCAGGGTTCTGTGTCCCCTATAGGGAACACATACACACAAAAAACCCATTACTGTCGAGTTGACTCTGACTCATAGTGATCCTATAGGATAGGGCAGAACTGCCCCATAGGGTTTCCAAGGAGAAGCTGGTAGATTCAAACTGCTGACCTTTTGGTTAGCAGCCGTAGCTCACCGTAGCTCTTAACCACTGCGACACCAGGGCTCTAACATCTTATGTTAATTGATCTTCCTTCTAAGCCCTTTATATCTATGATTTCATTTAATTCTCATGAAAAACCTATGAGGTTGACAGTATAATTATCCTCTTAATGTTAAAGAGCTGAGACTCATGAAGATTAAGTTATTTGCACAAGGTCACACTGGTGGCTCAGTGGTTAAGCACTAAGCTGCTAACCAAAAGGTTGGCCGTTCAAACCCATCCAGTGGCTCCATGGAAGAAAGGCCTGTTGATCAACTCCAATAAGATTTCAGCCTAGAAAACCCTATGGGGCAGTTCTGCTCTGTCACATGGGTCACTACGACTCAAAATCGACTCAGTTTTGATGGTACACAGTAACCACAATACAAGGTCATGCAGCTAGCAGGTGGTAGAGTTGAGATCCAATCCAAGAAGTCTGACTCCACAGTCCTTGCTTTAACTACCATGTTTAAGGTTGCCTACAGTCTAGTGTGTGGGCTTTGGATTTCAGTCTTTTAATGCACTTTGCTCCCTGAACCTGTCAGTGAAGCTAAAGTTTTCATATATCCCACGCCTCAGTTTATAGTAGGTGACGGTGTGAAAAATGGGGAGTTTATTTCAAAGAAGAGAATAACAGGAAGAGGAGGGGCCTGCATCTAGGGCAGAAGTGAGGCTTGAAATCAAGAATACATGTAAGATTATGAGAGCTTACAAAGTAGTTAATAGCTACTCTCTATTTATAAGCTACTCTTTAAAGTGTTAAAAAGCAATTATGTTACCTTGAGGATTAAGGTGCCCCTGACTCAAGCCACAGAATTTTCAATCACCTCATATGCATACAAAAGCTGGACAATGAATAAGGAAGAATGAAGAAGAATTGATGCCTTTGAATTATGGTGTTGGCAAAGTATATTGATTGTACCATGGACTGCCAGAAGAACGAACACATCTGTCTTGGAAGAAGTACTGCCAGCATGTTCCTTAGAAGCAAGGATGGTGAGGTTTTGTCTCATGTAGTTTGGACCTGTTATCAGGAGGGACCAATCCCTGGAGAAGGACATCATGCTTGGTAAGGTAGAAGGCCAGCAAAAAAGAGGGAGGCTCTCAACGAGATGGACTGACACAGTGGCTGCAGCACTGGGCTCAAACCAGAGGTGGATTAACCAGTAAGCACAGTATGTACTGGCTCGCATTGAGCAAGGTATGCACTGGCTTAACTGTATTTACTTGCTAATCTACGAAGAGCAATTTCACATCTTTGATGTGATGGGGAACAGATGAAATTGTGCAGTACAGATTGGTGGGAAGCCACAACTGGGCCCGTGCGTACCTTGCTTTTTGGGTAATGCGGTCCTGGCTCAGACACAGCAACGATTGTGAGGATGGCACAGGACCTGGTAGTGTTTTGTTCTGTTCTGCATAGGGTAGCTATGAGTCAGAATTGACTCCATAGCACCTAAAAACAACATAGAGTAGCTAAACCCAGGAAGAAGGTAAAGGCGGGTGCCATATTATCCTTTGTAAACCACTGTTTTTTCTACAGCCCTTCACTTTCCAGAGAAGCCCAAGAGTAGTTCAAATAGCAAGAGACCTATAATGTAACAGCAAATGACCTAAGAAGCCTCATAAGGAATTCCTTAGAGACCTTCCTTCCGTGTGAACTAAACCCTTTTCTATTCTTTCTGTTCCATGAGGCTCTTCCTGGCACTTGATCATGTTTAACCTGTAAAGGGATAATGGCTTTATTTTAGAGGCGAGGCAATGGAAACTCAGAACACACAGTAACTAGCCCAGGATTATGAACCCAGGTCTCTCTGACAACAGAACACGTGTTCTTTCCACTGTATCTCATCATGGTAGCCCATGTTGATAAGAAATGCAAAGAGCTGTATTGTCACACTGACCTTTCACCTCACTGTGTAAGACACTCCCTGTGATTCATTTCTGCTGCAGCCTACTTCTGGAAGCCTGGGCTTTATGAGGCCGAAGGCTGACTGACTTCCTGCGAAACCAGGACAAGGCAGATATCAGCAGAAAAAAGCACAGGACCCACAGGCACCGTTTAAGGCATGAACATCTTTCTCTGAGAACAGTCAATCTCTATGAGTTCTGGACATTTTCCCTGCCCTACCCTGCCCCCATCCACAATCCTTGATTTTTTGACTGGATCAGCATATCCAGCAGTCAGCTTTCAAAAATGTCTCATTGGCCACGTGCAGCCCACATTTTCAGACATTCCGGAAATGTACTGGGAGAATCGTACATCCCCACACCTCACGGGTCACATAGGCAGTGCTGACATGTGGAGCAATTTTCCTGCATGTCATCTACCATCTGGGCTTAACCTGTTGCGAAAAGCAAGGAAACTGAGAAGAGAGCAGGGGGTTTCTCCCTGATTTACAGAACCACGACGGTTAATGGGGACAAACAGCACTAACATGCTTTTAAAATCGAGGCAAGTTATGCCTGTCTATAATTCCAATTAATTTATCAACTATTTGATCATAGTTCTTTCTGTGGATTGTAAAACAAGTAAACTGTCTATAAAATTTGTAAACACTTTATAATACTAGTATTGTAGAGCATTTGTAGACTGTAAATTTCTCAAACAAGCCCCTTGTCGGAAACCTTCTAATTACACCTAAGTCCACGGACTCTGGTGTGTAGGAAAGAGATCCCAGAAGACTTTGGAGTTGTTGCAAGCGGTCCAAGAATCCACACAGATTAAAAAATAATAGTAATAGGGTTTGCAAATACATGTACTACTATTTTTCAAATTTATGCTTCACAAAATACAAATTTGTGCTAACAAAATGTAAACCCACATGTAATTGATATTAATAATTCTCCTTATTCATTTTAGTTGATTGACTCTAAAGGTACACTTCCTGTATGTGGACAATTAAAAAAAAAAATTGGCACTAAAAAGTCCTTCTAATTCTAGAAGTCTGGGAACTACTCATCTAGTTGGATTATTATTATTATTTTTTTTTTTTTGGTGTTGTACCCATTTGACTCATCTGTAGTGAACCTTCGACAAAAGCTGCCAGGGCTTTTTCTCAGGCAAAAGTGATCTACATCTGACTCGGCTTAAGAGTTCCTTTCTGTCCTTTAATTTCATCTAAACAGATTAGCACTGTAAATTATTTTACAGTATACTGTAATCGAGACCCAGGGAAAAAGATCACTTCCTTTTCCCAGCCTCCCTGACCCTTTCTGATAAGTTGCTCTCTCTGTTCGATGTCCCAGTACTATGCCTCACAATCTTTCAATTTCACCATAGAAACACATAGCACTTTTAACTATTACTTACATATTTCCACAATATGAAAAAGGGCTACTTAGGATCCTGCCACTTGAAAGAAATTAGTTATTAATCCAAAATGTTTAGTATAAATATGTTATAATGATTATCACATAAGCTGCATTTACTAACCACAGAACAAACTATGCTGCAGTTCTTAGGTGCTGTCCAGTCAGCACCAACTCATAGCGACCCCATGTACAACAGAACGAAATACTGCCCGGTCCTGCATCATCCTCACAATTGTTGTTATGCCTGAGTCCGTTGCTGCACTGTGTCAATCCATTTCCTTGAGGGTCTTCCTCTTTTTTGTTGACCCTACATTCTACCAAGCATGATGTCCTTCTCCAGGGACTGGTCCCTCCTGATAATACATCCAAAGTATGTGAGATGAAGTCTCACCCTCCTTGCTTCTAAATAGCATTCTGGCTGTACTTCTTCCAAAACAGATTTGTTCGTTCTAGCAGTCCATGGTACAATCAATATTCTTTGCCAACACCGTAATTCAAAGGCATCAATTCTTCTTCGGTCTTCCTTCCTTATTCATTGTCCAGCATTTGCATGCAATTTTGCCCATAGCATCCTTCAATATTGCAACTCGAAGCGTAAGTTTCTCTTCAGTTTTCTCAGTTTGAGAAATGATGAGCGTATTCTTCCTTTTGGTTTTCTAACTTTAAGTCTTTGCACATTTTATTATCATACTTTCATTTGTTTCTTGAGCCTCCCTTTGAAATCTTCTGTCCAGTTTTTTACTTCATCATTTTATTCGTTTCCCTTTAGCTACTCTACATTCAAGAGCAAGTTTCAGAGTCTCTTCTGACATCTGTTTTGGTATTTTCTTTCTTTCCTGGCTTTTTAATGACCTTTTGCTTTCTTCATCAAATGATATCTTTGATGTCATCCCTCATCTCATCTGGTCTTTGGCCATTAATATTTAATGTATCAGATATATATTCTTCAGATGGTCTCCAAATTAAGGTGGGATACACTTAAGGTCATATTTTGGTTCTTATGGACTTGTTTTAACTTTCTTCAGCTTCAACTTGAACTTCTATATGAGCAATTAATGATCTGTTCCGCAGTCGGCCCCCGGCCTTGTTTTGATTGATGATATTGAGCTTTTCCATTGTCTCTTTCCACAGATGTAGTTGATTTGATTCCTGTGTATTCCCTCTGGCGAGGTCCACATGTATGGCTGCCATGTATGCTGCTGAAAAAAAGGCATTTCTGATGGATAGGTCATTGCTCTTACAAAATTCTATCACGTGATCTCTGGCATCGTTTCTATCACCAAGGCCGTATTTTCCAACTACTGATCCTTCTTCTTAGTCTCCAACTTTCACACTCCAATCACCAGCAATTATCAATGCATCTTGATTGTGTCTTTGATCAATTTCAGACTGCAGAAGTTGGTAAAAAGTCCTCAATATCCTCATCTTTGGCATTAGTGGTTGGGGTGTAAATCTGAGTAATAGTCATATTAACTGATTTTCTTTGTAGGTATATGTATATTATTCTATTACTGACAGTGTCTTACTTCAGGCAGATCTTGAACTTTTCTTTTTGACAATGAGTGAGACATAATTCCTCTTCAATTATCATTCCCGGCATAGTAGACCATATGATTGTCTGATTTGAAATTGCCAATATGAGTCCATTTCAGCTCAATTCCCGGCATAGTAGACCATATGATTGTATGATTTGAAATGGCCAATATGAGCCTATTTCAGCTCACTAATACCTCACTAATGGAACTTTAAGCATTCCACTTCATTTTTGACAACTTCCAGTTTTCCTTGATTCATACTTCGTACACTCCACGTTCCAGTTACTAATGGATGTTTACAGCTGTTTCTTCTCATTTTGAGTCATGCCACATCAACAAATGAAGGTCCCAAAAGCTTTACTCTATCTATGTCATTAAAGTCAACTCTACTTTGAGGAGCAGCTCTTCCCCAGTCATATTTTGAGTGCCTTCCAACCTGAAGGGCTCATCTTCTGGCACTATATCAGACAATGTTCAGCTCCTAGCCATAAGGTTTTCATTAGCCAATTTTTTCAGAAGTAGATTTCCAGGTCCTTCTTCCGAGTATATCTTAGTCTGGAAGCTCCACTGAAACCCATCAAGTATGGGTGACCCTGCTGGTATTTGAAATACTGGTGGTATAGCTCCAGCATCACAGCAACACACAAGCCACCACAAAGTACAACAAATTGATAGACGAGTGGTTGGAACAAATCATAAAACAAAATAAAACAAACCCACTGCTGTTGAGTCTATTCCGAACCATCGCAACCCCGCAGGACAGATCAGAACTACCCCATAGGGTTTCCCAGGCTGTAAATCTTTAGGAAGCTGACTGCCACATCTTTCTCTGCAGAGCTGCTGGTGGGTTCAAACTGCCGACCTTTTGGTTAGCAGCCAAGTGCTTTAGCCAGTTATTCTTTCCACACCACTTCTTGTTTATGGCCCCCATAACAGGATTTAGAGACACCACAGGTTAAGGGACAATGACACTAAATATGGGAAAAAGTGATCCAGGAGAAGGCGGTGAGGAAAAAGTGCTATGATTAGGAGCCGGGTAGATGGAAGGGGGATATGGGGAAAACAATGGAGTGGCAAATAGGCTCAGAAGACTGTGGAGACAGGTTACGTGAGTGACAGTGATTATAGGTAACTCTTACGAAATGCATATAATGTCACTGTACTATTCTTAGTATTAACATAAGTAGCAACTTACTTAATCCCCTCAATGACTCAATGAGATAGATATTATCATTGTTCCCATTTTACAGACAAAAAAAGAAAAAAACAAACCTGTTGCTGCCAAGTTGATTCCAACTCACAGCCACCCTACAGGACAGAGTAAAACTGCCCCACAGGTTTTCCAAGGAGCAGTTGGTGGATTCCAACTGCTGACCTTTTTGTTAGCAGCCAAGCTCTTAACCACAGCTCCACCAGGGCTCCAACAAGTACACTTAGAACAGAGAGGTTAAGTAATTTGCCCCAAATCCTACTCACACTTGGTGAGCATCATATCCAGGAGAGCTTGGCTTCAGAGATGCACCATTAACCATTACAAGGGAGGATATGGATTTCCCTAACCTCCTTCTACCATCCTCAGTCCCTTAGCATATCCTCACAAATATGATATGAAAAATAGATACTGAGTTGAGAGAGAAATATTCTGGGGGAGCCTGCTCTGGGACATGTTATTAAGTATTTTTACATGCATTTAATCCCTATAATGCTATTGGGAAGGTACTACTAATATTGCCTACTTAAAAATAAGGGAAGTGAGGCACAGAATAATTCACTAATTTTCCCATCATCACATTAGAAAGAATAGAACTACTTTGAGGAAGGAATATAGTATTTATTTTTATCATCTTATCACAATGCCTGGATTAAGTGTTCAGTAAGGTATTTTGTAAACTAATTAGCTAATTAATTTCAAGGACAAACATGCTCTCTGCCTACATGTACTACAAATGGGACCGGGAAAGAAGAGAAATAGGAGACAAGGATTCATTTTTTCCTCTCCTCCTTCCTTAAACAAATATATACTGAACATCTATTTTGTCAGAAATTCCATCAGAAATTCTAACAAAATGTGGTTCCTTAAGCCCCAATAAACTTATAGTAAAACAGGGTTAGAAACTTTGAAAAAGATAAAATGCAAAAAAAAAAAAAAAAAAATACAGTAGATAAATAACATTATAGAAGTTTCCATGAGTGGTGATAGTTTAGATAATACCAAATGATGAGCAGTAAGGTGAATAGGGAGTTAGAGGGATAAAGGAGTGGGAGGACATTCCACATTGAGAGACTAATAGTAAAAGGCACGTGGTATGAATCTGTACGATACAGGATAACAAAGTCCTCCAACATGGCTGAAGTGAAAGGGTAATGTGATAAAATGGAAGAAACATTAGGCTAGGAAAAGCTTGCCGTGCTTAAGTTAAATAATTAGAACATCATCATGAATACTATTGAGAGCCATTTAGGATTTCAACCAGAAAAATGTACAATGATCAGATTTCTATTTAAAGTTTCCATTTCCATTTAATAATATTTATAGTAGAAATATGAAGAAACTGGTGAAGGAGAGAGGTGAAGTTGGTACAGGGAGATCAATTGGACCATGTTGTTTTCTGATACAGGGCTCATTGGTAGTGGGCTGGAAGAAAAACCACTAGATCATTATGGAACATGTTTACAGTGTTTAGTTTTATTCAGTGATGTGTAGTTCACAAAACGCTATGTATCAAACATGGCTACACTGTATATCATAGAAGGGAATACATAATACAAATCAATATTTAAGACAGAATATAAGACTTAACATTTTCACTTTTACTGGAGATCACTTCAGGTAATTTCTCTGGATACATCTCTGGTTGTCTCTCTAGAATTTCTTTCTAATTGACCAGGGATTAGAAAGGAAAGTCCTAAAGGTCTTAAGAAGGGAATACTGTAGTCATCCATACAAGAAGTGATAAGACTGAGGAAAAAACAAGTAGGAATGGAGAGGATTGGATGAATCCAAGGAACACCAAAGAATTAGGGTCTATAGGACTTGGAGAGAGTGGTTGAATGAAGGGAAAATTCAGAGAGAAAGCCTAGGATGATGGACGTTTTTGCAGGAAACATGAGAGGTGGAAAACAGGCAGCATATGTGGAAATGCAGAGGATGAGTTCACTGCGCTCATCAAATGCAGAAAATGAGCCAAGCTGGAGCTATCTGTGGGACGCTGGAATGAAGAGCCAGTAGAGACAGAAACCTGGGAGTCGTCTGTGTGCAGTGGCAAAGCCGTGGCTGTGAGTGAGACTCACTCCAAGAACAGAAATTAAGGAGAGAGAAAAACCAAATGTGGACTCCTCGGAAATACGGTATGAGCAGAGGAAAATGAGACAGAGAATGTAATGAAGAAGAAAGTTTAGAGAAGCAGGAAAACCAAGGGCAGGGTTGTCTCAGAATGTAAGGAAAAGAGAACATGTCAAAAAGCGTGTGTAGTGGGGGCCAACTTTGTAAAATGCTGTCTGCATTCAAGAATGCCCACTTGCTCTGGTCCCAAAGAGTCAATAATGACTCCATGCAGACACTTACCCTAGAGTGCACACCAGCAATAGAGTTTTGGTTAAGTACTACAGAGTGAGAGGGAGGCTGGGGACCTATCCAAAGCAACTGGGTGAAAAGTTCAATGAGGTGAGTGTTCATATTACGATTGTCACTAATTTCTTCTGAAAGATCATCCTAAAGGTCATACAAAACACAGGAAGTCCTGTGCTGGCATTCTTTTTTTCAATTTATTTTACATATAATTCCGTTTTTCTTTTGAAGCGCAGGTGGTACGCTCTAGGAACTGTCTTTGTTTAGTGCTCCTGAGGGAATGCCAATCAACTACTGTAACTTGTGTTGAGTGTTAACTGGAGAATGCATTCAACAGATGGCTTCTCATGTAGTCTTTCCAAACACATCAGAATTTTAAAAGTGGAAACTCTAAGTAATTCTGTACCTATGTCTAAAATAATAAAGCAGGGGGACTACATCCCTAAACTTGCGTTATTATACAGCACTTCATAAACTTACGGTCACTGTCCCTTAACAGGAAACACTGGTGGCATAGTGGTTAAGAGCTATGGCTGCTAACCAAAAGGTAGGCAGTTCGAATCCACCAGGTGCTCCATGGAAACCTTACGGGGCAGTTCTACTCTGTCCTATAGAGTCACTACGAATTGGAAGAAACTCAACGGCAACGGGTTTGGTTTTGGTTTTTGTCCCTTAATAGGAGTCCCAGTGGTACAGTGGTTAAGAGTAGTTCAAATCCACCAGTCACTCCTTGGAAACCCTGTGGGGCAGTACTACTCCGTCCTACAAGGTCACTATGAGTCAGAATCAACTCAAAGGCAATGGGCTTTGTTTTTGGCCCTGTAATAGTTTTTCTTTGTTATCACTAGACTCATTCCTATTTAAAAGATGCTAGGAGAGTACCCCATAAGGATTAACTCCATTCCCCATCTTCCAAGCCCAGATGTGATTGACCCAATCAGGTAGTGACAGAGCTTGGATTGAAACCCAGTCTAAGACGCTCTGCCCTGTGTTTGGTCTATGGAGTTCTGCTGCTCTAAAAATAGTCAGGATTACAATCAATAGGGAAACAATACCAAGCAAGGAATCCCAAGTAATATGCCTTTATCTCTAACAGAAGCATCCTTCCCAACACCTTCTACCAGTGTTATTGCAGCCGTGTAACTGTTCCTCCACAAGGACTGCAGCACAAGTAGCCATGAAGGCCGTGTCACCACTGCCTCCATTTGTACTTGGAATGAGTTGCATAACGTTTACATTATTTTGTAGTGGAGACTGTAGCTCCCACTGTCATCACCATTTTATATGGGAGAGAAGAATCCATCTAAGTTTTGTTAACACCTTCTTCCTGGCTGTTTTTCAGTAAAGCATTAGAATTGCTTAAGGTACAAAAATTATTTTTCCTAGCTAATTTTTCTTAGCTATTTTTTTCTTTCATTCTTTTAGAAAAATTGTAATTGCTATATTGAGAGAAACTATTATTATCATCCATCAACATAGCCCTTTAGTGTTTTCTCCATAAGTTACTGAAAAATTTGGTCTTACCTGAGTTTGTTAGATCATCTAAAATTTAATGTACACACATACACATTAACACATGTATGCATGCTTTCATGTGTCGGATAGAAAATACAATTTTTTTTGTTCATACATTTCTGAGGTAACCACTAAAGCACGACTCATGAGTCATTTTGGGGGATCACTTTGTCTTTACTAGTTTACTAGGTTGTAAAGATACTTATGTAATTTGGCTCTATTCTTGGCATTGTAAAATGGGTGTAATCTCATTTTCTACATCTGGAGGCTTTTGAGGCACAATGACTATTACATAATTAAGAGGATTGATATGACATGTACGGTAGTTGAGTGATTAGACCGTGGAAGGGGATTGTGTGTGTGTCTTGTTTTCCTGTTCTATCATGCACTGCAGACCTCTGTGATACCTTTTTAAGTAACTCTGACAGACCTTTTGGGATCTTCCAAAGCTGTTCTCCACACTTGTTTAGCCGTGTTATTAATCTCCTTACATAGACAACCTTGCTCTTACAGACCAGTTTTCATCAGGGAAATGTTCTTTAATCCCTCTTTTCCATGGGGTCCTCGTGTAGCAAAAACTACACTATTGTCTTCTTCCTTTTAATTTAAAAAGATACCTGGATTGCTTGGTTGGGCTTAACGTTAAATTCTAAAAAAAATTGTCAAGTGCCATTCTTAAAATTCTGCAGAGAGTATGTGTTCACTCATTTTCTTATATTTCGTTCATCTGAACTTGTAAAGTGGATTTCATTTTCTTCTAAGAGATGATTGTATTATTTCCGTGTTTTAAGTGGGATATCCCTGGACTGGTATTGTCTTTCTTGCTTTGCCTGTTTTGTTTCTGAACGCTTTTTTTTTCCTGCACCATTTCTGAATTACTCAGTGCATTGTATTCTCATCTGCACATAAAGCTACCTGGACTAAATGTGTCACCAATGTTTGCTTTGAGTCTACCGTCATACACATAAATTGGTGTAAAACATTTATACGCAAAGAACTCTTTATGAGGACACAAGTTACTAATGTATTTCTCAACCTCACACTAGTTTCACTTGAAAAACAAAGCGATTTAACCCAAAGATCCCTTGAGGCATCTTAACTGCCTTCACTTCAACTCTTAAATTATTATAATCTTTTCTACATTTTGACATTGGTTTTCTAGGAAAATCCCTTTCGGGTGATGTTTTTGGCAGAACAATGACACAATAATTTGTAGCAAACATCCCAGGTAAGAAGTGGGTGGTGGGGAAGCCTGTGAAACAACAAGATTAAGTAAGAACATGGGAGTTCCTCAAAACCAGATATCTAAATGTCACCCTGAAGCGTCAGAGGAAATTCAGAGAGCACAGATTTACAAGGGATTTTTATGTAAGAAAGCGGCTTTTAAATTTCAACAGCTCAGGGATTAATAAACTCTGGGACAAGTTGTTACTCTAGCCATACAGTTTACGTGCAAACAGTTCTCGAAGGAAAAGAGAGAAAACTCTGAACAGAGACAACTAAATCAACTAAATCTTAGGGCAAGTGAATCTGTACACTGTGGTGCTTTGGGCCAGCTGAGATACAGTTTTTGTTTATGCTATGCGTGAATAATCTTTTATTTTTAAATTGTAGATGAGTACTAATTATTTACATTTTGTTTTTGTTTTCTCCCTCCACCACATTTAGAGCAGCAGTTCTCAACCAGGCACGGTTTTGGCCCCTCCCACTTTCCGGGGGGCACTTGGCAATATCTGGAGACATTCTGGGTTGTCACAACTGGGGGTGGCAGAGGGAAGGTGCTCTGACGTCTAACGGGTAGAGGATGCCGCTGCAATGCTGAGTACAACGTTCCGGGCGAAAGATTCACCTGGTCCAAAAGGTCCGTCATTCCAGGGTTCGGAAACCTTGTTTTAATGGTGATCGTGCATTTATGTTATGTCTTCACTTTATAGTAACCAAAGAACAAAGCAAAAATCAATAATCAAAACCCTGCTCTGCAGTTACAAGCGCTGCTTCTATCGAAGTCAGGAACATCCGTTTGGGTTCTGGGGTTTCCTCAGCTCCTGCTCACTTCAGTGAGGAGAAAGAAAGTAGCATTTTGTCTGACCCAGTAACTTTACAGAGGCAGGATTTTCATTCTTCAACGGAGTTCAAAGCGAAACTAGTTTTGGTGGTAAGTTTTATTTCCTCCTTGATTTTTAGATAACCTCTGTTAATTATGATCAAAAGCCTAATAATGTATATAACTGATTTTTTTCTAATGTAATGCTACAAATCAATTATTCATTCTCAGACAGCAGCAAATGACAGAGCCAATGAAAATAAGCCCTTTGTTTTCTCAATCTGTGGCTCCATATTTTTTACCAATCGTAAAAGGAACAGGTGTATGTTCCTAACAGGGACCTTGAAAATGAAGCCAGAGGCAATGAGAAAAAAACTCTGAATTCCAAGTTACCCAATTTTCGTATCTGAGAGCATTTTCTTAGCTCAGTAATCAATAACTAGCATAAATTTTTGTATGGTGATGAAAACGTTCATTCTCTTTTTAGTTGGTAAACCTCTAAATCGCTAACTGTGGTTTTCATGTCCTCAGCTAACAAATGGACAATGTATGTATTGTAACTTCTAAATTATACTGTATTTAGTTTCAGAAGGTGTAATATTGCATGTTAAAAAAAGGTATTGTGTCTCGTTCAGATCAGTCGCAGTATAATGTCTTGATATCTCAACACTCCTCAAAAGTCTAGGAGCCGCGCAGAGTGCTGAGAGCCTTGACCCTTGCACAGTGGGGGTGGTTGCTCAGGCAATCCCTGCCAGGGCATGGAGCAGATGTCAGAGAAACACTTCTTGCATGTACACACAAGTGTGCAAGACTGTGCATTTCCTTCATCACGTTTTCCCAAAGCAGCTTCTTTCTCTGTGGGGATTTTATACAGCGAAATCTTAAAAACTACTTCTCTAATACAATTTCCTGTCTAAAATAGTTTTTCACAAGCTGACATCTGCTTAATCCAGGGGCCCAAGGAACAGTATTCTCCAGTACTGAACCCTGAGTACACTACAACATACTAATAAAAGCAAGCTTCTCTATCTCTGACTCTAGTTTTTCCCTAGGAATTTAATTGCAATTTTGGTGGCTGTAATAGGTGTTCTTTGAAGCTCAGGGAAGCAAAAAGTAACATTACCCACCTGTTAAATGGTAACTTCAGTAGATTCTATTACCCTTTTCTTTTTCCTCTGTGTGATTATTTCCACTGCTTCACTCTGTATATTAAATTCCTTGCTTATTGGTCAAAACAATTTAGAAAAAGTCAAAGTTTCCAAATGGTTCTCTGTGAAAACCACTTTAGTGTCACGCATCTCCTCCTCATGAACTGATCAGCCATTAAAAAAGAAAACCCACTGCCATCCAGTCGATTCTGACTCATAGCGACCCCATAGGGTTTCCAAGGCTGTAAACCTCTGGAAGTCGACTGCCACATCTTTCTCCTGAGGAGCCACTGGTGGTTTCCAACAGCTGACAACGTTTTTGTTAGTCGATTGCTTTCACCGCTGCGCCACTAGGGCTCCGACACTAGAGTGCTACCTCTCAAGAATTATTTGCCTCTATTTTCTTGCTTTTCTCTCAGTGGCCCAACAACCCTGACCATCGCTAGTTCCAGAAACACACCACACCACGCCTCACCTGAGAGAGAGAAACTCATGGCGTACCCACTGCCTTGAGTGCCCTCCTGTCCTGGGCGTGACTCAATCTTCACTCCTTAGCCCCCTAAGCTTTCACTGATACTTTTTCACAAGCTGACATCTGCTTGGTGCAGGGAAAAAGAGACTGCAGGCTGGTCACGTGACCTCTGTGTTTTCTGTGTAGGCTCGAATATTGTGCTTATCCCACTGCCCCGGGAGCCTCCTGAGGCCAAGATGGCTCTTAGTTTATTTTTCTCTGGGTCTAGCACATTGTCTAGCACACACGAGACAATACACCACTGATAAATTAATAAAAGAAATGACTGAAACAATAAATGAGTTCCTGCTGCAGGCTCAACCTCTAGAGTAAGTTACGAAGTCAACCAGGGGAAGATACCATAATTTATTTAGCAGGAGCGAAATAAAGGTGATTTCACAAGTATTCGTTGAGCACCTACTGTGTACCAAGTACTAGGTTCAAAAAATCAAACCAAACCTGTTGCCTTTGAGTCAATGCCAACTCATAGTGACCCTATAGGACAGGGTAGA
Organism: Dugong dugon; assembly: GCA_030035585.1. Classification (NCBI taxonomy): domain Eukaryota; kingdom Metazoa; phylum Chordata; class Mammalia; order Sirenia; family Dugongidae; genus Dugong; species Dugong dugon. The sequence continues at coordinate 8,354,927 of CM057479.1, read as the reverse complement.
ACTGCCCCATAGGGTTTCCAAGGCTGTAATCTTTACACAAGTAGACTGCCACATCTTTTTCCCACAGAGCAGCGGGTGGGTTTGAACCACCAACCTTTTGGTTAGCAGCCGAGCACTTAACCACTGCCACCAGGGCTCCTTTAGCACAGGTTAAGCTCTGTAAACATTCTATCCATTTTAACATCCACAGCAATTCTAGATGACATGTTAAAAAAATAAATCACTAGAACAATCTTAAGTAGAATCCTTCATTAAATTCATTTTCTTCCTCTCGTGATTTGTACTTATTTAAAATAAAATCAGGTCCTAGTTTCTGCTATTGAAAGTCTTTGACACCTAGGCTTAATGATCCTATTTTGTTGGACAATAATTTTTTATTGATTTAAGTCATAAATCTTCTCAGGCTAACAGAATAAAATCCTTAGAATTGATCATTAAAAATACACGTCTTATCCTTTGATGTGCCAAAAATATATTTTGAAGTCATAAATAAACTAACACCTTGGATGTGCCATCCTTCCTTGGCAGGCTTACAGAATTCTGACAGAATCTCTATATGGACGAGATGCGATGCTCTTGAGATTCCTCTTATCACGCACTATACTTCACACTGTATTATTAATTCTTATAATTTTCTGGCTTGTCCAATAGACTACACATTTTGTGAAAACAGGGACCATATTGTTCAGATTCCTCATCTCTAAAATCTGGATTTTACACACACCTGCCTTGTAGGCTGAAATGAATCGGTGCATGTACAACACTTAGAACTGGGCCTTGCACAAAGTAAGGAATAGATACATACTAGGGTTTGTTGCAATTATTGTCATTATTATTATTATTACTACGATTACTCCTCACTTTAATAATTGTGTTGAGCACAATGTCTGAGCCATCATCATAGGTCCCTTGTCTTTGTGGGGTGAATGAATGAAAATTAGTCTGCCTTAAAATATAGTTATGTGATGTCAGTTCATACATGATTATAAGTTCTCTGGATACTAGGAATATTGTGTGTGTGTTTGATGTTGCTATTCTTCACTACACCTAGCCAGTTCAGTCAACACTGGCTGGATTTCATTGAAAGGGTGAGAAGTATATGCACCACGGAGGAAAGACATCTGCAGACTATTCAGGGGTAAGAAAAAATTATCCTGAGCCATTTCCCTCCCAAACTAAGGAGCACAATAAATTTATCTACCTACCTACCTACTTACCTACCTAGCTTTATAAGTAACTAACTTCTGGCTTCATGGGAAGTTTCTGTAGTAGCAACCTCATTTCAACTTACTTAGCTTTTTTCCCCATTATCTAAAGAATAGTTACCTGGTAAATATTATCATTATTAATTGGAATCTGTATCTTCTTATATTTCTCTTTTATTTTAGTATGCCTCGGGAGTTATGTTGACCTAAATTCCCCAATATCTTTTTACTCTTAAACCTTTAACAGTAACCTTTTAAACCCTCTTAGTATTTTTTTAAATAATATCACGTTTGATATAGTATGTGATGAAATTTACAGTATTAACTTACAAAAAATAGATCAGTAAATTATTAAATATTATATTACAACATTCATTTAAGTAATAATATTCATTATATTTAAAGATAAACTTAGGCTTTTTAGCTAAGGACTAGTACACCTGCTTCCATTTGCTGTTAATAATTACATAAGAAATCATGTGTTTTTTTCAGCAAGTGAATACAAAATTGCATATTAGATCACTTTCGTCTTGGGGAATGAATACATGTGCACACATGCATTTTAAACAGCAGATTAAAATTTAACTATATTGTAACATCAAATATGTTTTTATAAACTGGTGCTTATAATCGTTTTCATGAAAAAAAAAAACCCAATGATTTTTATAGTTTTTGTGTGCTGTTTCTAAATTAGGGCATGAGATTTTCAGGCTGCCCTTGGCAAGTTCTTTTCTAAAAATAATACACTGAGGGCTTGGACCATCTTAATTCTGAACAAACGAACAGACAATTTGGATACAATCATCACTCCATTTTTTTACCTTTGCTACATTTGTTTGTGAAGAGCTGGAGACATCCTGAAATATCACACAGGAATTTGGTTTAGATGCATGAAAATTATTGATCTTCGATCAATTCATCTTGAGACAGATTTGCAAAATTAGTATCATTTTTGTCCACTTCAGTACTTATTTCAATCAACATCAAGGTTTTTAAAAAATAATACACTCAGAATAAAGACCATCAAATAGCATATGTTGGCAGCATTCAGCTGTGTGATTGGTTCATCAAGATATTCCATCTGCTTGCCACTACGTACCACACATGGACTAGAGGTTATGGTACAGCCCACTTTAAAAGAAAAGAAAAAATAAAACACTGGATCATTATTTTACTTCTCAACTTTTTTACAAAGCAGAATTTGAGGCTGATATTACTAATGGGAACTCCTGGGAGTTTGTGACTCAGCAGTTGGGAAAAACTTCTAGATTAGTCTTTCTCTTTCTTTGAACATGACTTATAAGAACTGACAGAAGTTGGCCACCATTTGAAGTGGATGGGAGGAAGAGAATCGGCATTCTTGGTTCTGTTTTCAAAACAGAGAAAGGGAAAATACAAGGCGAGAAATTACAGTGAATACATACGTAACAATTTTGGCTTTTAAAAGCTAGTTTCTTAATGGATCCATATTGTTTCTCCAGTGCTATAACCACCTCACGCTCAAAATGAAGATGGATTTTTTTTAAATGTTGTATGAGAATACTGAAACCCTGGTGGCACAGCGGTTAAGAGTTAGGCTGCTAAACAAAAGGTCGGCAGTTCAAAGCCACCAATCGCTCCTTGGGAACCCTACGGGGCAGGTCTACTCTGTCCTGTAGGGTGACTATGAGTCAGAATCCAGTTCATGGCAACAGGTTCTGAGACTACTACTTCCTTTGTGTGTGTGTGTGTGTGTCAGGGGGAGTGTAAGAATGTTAGCATCATTATAGCATCTGCCCTTCATTTTTAAACCTGCAAGTTGTTACGACTAAGATGCTAAGCTGTCCTTTGAAATCTGCATGAAGAACCTGAAACCTAATTCAACTTGGTTTCCTGGGCCTGCCATTGGGCTCTGCCTTGAATGTCACCTTCTTTATGATGCCGTCATCTCCACTGGATGCCCTAACCAAAAACCAAAACGAAACTTGTTGCCATCGATTCTGACTCACGGTGACACTACAGGACAGAGTAAAACTGTCCTACAGGGTTTCCAAGGAGCGACAGGTGGATTCGAACTGCCGACCTTTTGGTTAGCAGCCAAGCTCTTAACCACCGTGCCACCAGGGCTCCACTGGGTGCCTTACACCTCCTAAATTCTATTAACATAATTTTCCTGTTTCCTTAACCCAGCTCTTCCACATCATTCAATGTCTCCTTCCACTGGTCTAAACTTCAGCCTTTTCCATTTAAGAGCATTTCAGTGGTTGCCCCCTTCAGTCACCAGTATTTCTCCCCAAACATTTTCCTCCTTGCCATACTCCAGCCAGTTTGGTGATAAGGATGCTCCTAGTAGTTAATCTCACCTATCCCAATTCAGAGGTTTTCCAGAAGTTGAAATCTATGTAGAATTCCTAAAGCATCATATTTCCAATCCTTATAACCGATTTTAAAGTTCATCTCCTAAAATAGGTTTTGCTTCATGCAGTATATGATGAGTCATATGTAGCCATTTGTTGGAGAATATTCTGCCAGATTAATCTTCTAGTTAAGATGCTGCTTTTTTTCCTTATTATTACCTTGCTCACAATAAAGTCTCTGTCTAGATTTCAAACTCCTCTCTCCATTAGTTCAACAAATTCAGTTCAGTTCTTTCCCCAATAATAGGGTAGGGGAGGAATCCTAAAAATTATGGAATTTTAAACGGGGAAAAAAACTATGGAATTTTAGTGATTCTGTAATTTAGAAGAAAGGGATGTGGAGATAGTATATATAACTCTGTTGTTTTATATAATTATAAATTATGACCTGAGGATTTACATTACTTGTCTAAAAGTGACCCAGAAAGTTAATGAGGCTTCAGAGCCAAACAAACATGCCACATTCATTCCTACACTTTGACTGCTTTTTATTTTTTTATGTTTGAAAAATAAATTTTGCATGAAATTATTTCACACACATACACACAAAACACACACACAACACACACACACACACACACACACACACATACCCCTCTATGAAGTCTTCCTATGAAGGAGAAATGTACTAGACAGAAAACTACTCCTATCTTACCCTCAGTTCAATTACCTCCTGGTCATGTGACCCTGAGTAAAAGGCTTAACTTTATAACGTTCAATTTCCTCATTTATTATCAAAAATCCCACCAGTTTATGGGAGTGTCAGTATGCGCCGTCATATGTAACAAGCATGACCCGCTTCAGCAGCCTGGAGTACATATTTACTCACAGCTCTTTTGGTTTGTCTTCTCCCAACTGATTATTTAATATCTCAGTGTCCTTACTGCCAAGAAGTCCAATTGCTTCTTCTTGATACATGCCCTAAAACCAAAGTATGCCAGGACTGACTTTGTTGAAAAGTGGTGATTTCTACTTCCAAACACTTGATAAAGGGAGAGAACTGAAAAGTCAGATCCGCCCGTTAACACTGTTGCTGTGATTGCTTCCACTTCCCACTGCTATTAAACTGGGACTACCCAGTCATATAGCTCTTAAGGCCCTGATTCGAAGCGCTCTTACTGGTCCACAACTCACCACAAGCCAGACTGAATCCTCATGCCTGGAGCTGTGGATGTGATACAAAAAGTAATTATAAAACATGGACTAAAAACATGCAAGTAAGTCTTAAAAGACTCCCAAATTCTATTGACCTTGGAACTTTGGATGTCCCAAATTACAGTGCAAAGCAGGCAGCATTCTTTGTGGTTAGGACGAAAGCCATGGATTTTAGGTTCCTCTGCTACCATTATTTGACTGAACCCTAGAATAGGCTGGGAAGTGTGTTTTTTGAAAGTTGGTGCTTTTTTGAATTGGGGTTCATGGCACTGAAAGAACACTGTGATGGTCAATGCGATGTGCCAACTTGGCTGGCTATGATTCTCCGTGGTCTGGCAGACACTGGGCAATCATCCTCCATTTTCAGCCTGTCAGTTGAAAGAGTTTCCTTGGGAGTGGGACTGCCTCCAGTACAGAGACAGATGTTCTGGTAAAGCTCTCTTTCAATCGTTCACTTTTCTTGTCCTTGACCTCCAGTTCTTGGGATGCAGTAAGCCTTCAGCCTGTTGTTTGACCTTCAGATTTTGGATTCACCAGCCCCTGCAACCGCATGAACCAGCAAAAGGCTTCAGCCTACCAGAAGCCTTCAGTTTGCTACCTGACCTATGGATTTGGGGCTTGCCAGCCCCTACAATTGTGTAAGCCATTTCCTCAAAGTTCTCTCTGTATATCTATATATGCTTCACTGGTTTTACTCCTCTGGAGAATCCAGAATAAGACATACTCCCATGCACACAATTATGTGTTTAAATGTCTCCGTCTTCAGAGAGCTATTGTGAGAGTAGATGAGTAACAAAGAGTCAAGGGACACTGACCAACACTCCTCAGGGAACCACATTAGCAAATGAAAATACAGACAGCACATTCTTTTTAACATCCTTAACTGGACTTCAATAGAGGAAAGCAAATATTACTTTCAAGTTTATGATTCTCATTGTCCACGTTCATGTGTCCCGTCTCTGTTTCCCAGAACACGGCAGAGCCAGATTGGCTGGGTCCTCAAATAATTCCAGCCTCAACCTCATGCTCTACAAAAACCAATCGTTCCCCCAAATTCTTCACCATGAGTCAGGGCCAACTAAGTGGCAACTAACAACAGCAGCAACAAATTGTGCTGGGTCCCTGGGTGGTGCAAACAGTTAATGCACTCGGCTGATAACCGAAAGGTTGGAGGTTTGAGTCCATACAGAGGTGCCTTGGAAGAAAGGCCCTTCCACCTGTTTTCGATATCAGCCTGTGAAGACCCTAAAGAGCACAGTTCTGCTCTTACACACACAGGGCACCGTGAGTCAGGACTGACTGGACAACTGGCAGCGGTGGCAGAACTCGTGTGAAACTCGGCTCACCAGCTCAGTCATACTCTTTGCTCTTGGGAAGTTTCTTTCTAGAAACTGGATCCTTTCCTATCAGCAGACTTTGGTCAGGGCCATCTAGGTCTACCCCCAGAAGTTTTGCTCCCTAAAGGCTCCTGATGAAAATCAATTCCTTTTCCTCATCCACATTCCCCTCCCACAACCCCACGAGTTGGAATAATGAGGAGTGTCCTGCTCAGTCAAACCAAAGGCTTGGTTTTACCTATTCCCCACAGCAAGCGGTGACTCTTACTTTACTTTTGCCTGATTAGGAAGGAAGACTCTAAGGAAGTTATCCAAAAGAGAAATGGAAAAATGGAGAAGAAGTTGACATATACTAAGTTTACACTGCCTCACCCTTATTACATACTAGTTACTGATAAGAAACATATTCAAGTAAAAGTGCTTTGCTGCGCTATAATGAAAGGCATTATCCACTCATTGTTCTTTCTTTTGAGATGCTAGGACACTATTAAATGAACCCCACAACTTAGCACCTAAAGCTCTGCTCTCATAGGCCATGCAGGCTTCCTCCCCATCTTGACTGTAAATTCCTTGAGGAGGGATGATGTCTATACTTTGTATGACACTTTCACAGTATCACACTACAGAGGACTTATGTAGGTTTCTATAAACACTTGTCAACTTATTGCTTTATAGGTACAACTGTTGTTGCTTTCAAATTGTTTCTCTGTGGACAACATTTTACATACAAGGCACATTCATTGGTTGTTAGATTCACCAATATTTGCTCCTCTCTACTGAAAGCTTTTCAAAGATGGTAAAATATGTCTTTATTTATATTCTCATTTACTTGGATAGTTCTTTGAGGACCATTTAGCAAATTTTCATTGACTCTGATATATGTTTTCCTTCACAGTAGAGCCCTATGAAGAAATAGGCCTTTGCACACACATTTTGTGCAGACGTGCATTTAAATAACACAAACCTCAGTGGAAATAAATAGCAAGTGTACAAAAAGCAAAATGTACAGTCTACCCCACAGACCACTGTCAATAAAATACTTCAATATACCAGTTGCCTTCAAGTCAGTCCTGACTCATGGTGGCCCCATGTGCTTTAGAGTATAACTGTGCTCCACAGGGTTTTTGATGGCTGATTTTTTGGAAGTAGATGGCCAGGCCTTTCTTCCGAGACACCTCTGGGTGGACTCAAACCTTCAACCTTTCGATTAGCAGCCAAGAGCCGCAACCATCTGCACCACCCAGAGACTTAATACTTCAATACCAGTGAGTCGATTCTGACTCAGGGCGTCTCCGTGTGTTACAGAGTAGAACTGCTCCACAGGGTTTTCTTGGCTGTAATCTGTATAGAAGTAGGTCTCCAGGCCTTTCTTCCGAGGCACAGATACACGCATTTGAATCATCAACCTTTAGGCAGTGCCACCAGAGACCTTAAAATAAAAGAAGGTAAATGCCATGGCTTCCATGGTGAAAACTGAGCCTCCTGCCTGGTTTGCTGGGCTGTATGCAAATCCAAAGCCCACAGTTAGTAAAATCCGGAGTCTTTTGAGCTCCAGCTGCAGTTTTTATGCCTTGCCAGCCTTACTTTTTGTGCCTCCTCCATATTCAGTGACATGCCTGTCTGTGCTGCTGCAAAGGAGAGAATAAACTTTTACGGCTTCCACAAAACCATCTCAGACACATCTTTCAGGCTTTCCTTGTGCACTGTTAGGTAAGAACTCCATTCTTCACATGTACATCTAGCTGACTCAGCAGTAAAATATCCAGTGACAGTGCCTCTGCCCTGCAGTGGAAATGCTTCCAGGGGTGTCCGTCCTGTTTGTGGGGAACCACATGAAGGAGAAGCTCTGGGGGAGGGATGTTATCCTGCTTTTTATTTCAACTCACAAAGTCACATTTTCACTTCCTCACGAGAAGACAGTGAGCCTGCAGCTTACGCCTGGCAGGGAGCCAACTCCAGCAGCCTCAAACCTCACGGCATTCCTGCAGACAACATCAAACGGGACAAGTGGAGCAAAAAACCAGGGCGAAATTGAATGTTTCTTGGGGAGGAACAACCTTAACCAGCATCAGAGGTTTTATGAAAATTTTAAATAACGCAAACAATGCTGGTCTCAGGGAGTGTAATGAACTGCGTACAAAAATCAGATAGAAAAATTCAGTGTAAGCTTAGGCAGTAAAAACTCAAGTGTCAGTCTCCCAAACAAGCAATTTTCTTTTTTTTTTTTTAATCAAGGGCAGGAAGGTATCATGAAGCATATGATAAAGTTAGGGCATGACTAAACAGATTAAAGGGCGAAGAGAGACAGGTAACAAAGAAACCGATTGACCTGGAAGCCCACACTGGGAAAACCGACCTCGTGTGTGGACTGAGGAGGGGTGTGCTGTGGACTAGGTCAGGGGCAGCAGGCTCTAAGCGAAACATATCACTGATGATCACACTCACTGAAAAGATCAGCCGTATAAGGGGCAAACTGCCCAGCATTCCCGGGTGGCACGAAGGGTTACGCACTCCACGGCTACCCAAAAAGGCGGCAGTTCAACCCCACCCAGAAGCGCCTCAGAAGACAGGCCTGGCAATCTGCTTCTGAAAGGTCACAGCCTAGAAAACTCTGGAGCAGTTCTACTCTGCACACGCGGGGTCGCCATGCGGCGGAATCGACTCCACAGCACCTGCAAACAATAAGGGCCTAGCGTGCGGCGCTCATTTCAGGAAGCCCAAGACTCTGTTCAATAAAACGGCTTTGACCAGGAAACGTAAGCGGAGTCTTGATTTCCTCATTAAAGGCACAATTTGCGAGCACTTGCCATGTGCCCGGGACCTGCTAAAGCTCTGAGCACACACTGAAAGATGGACAGAGCACCCTTCTTCAATCTTGTGAGAGAGACGTAGACAGCCCTGTAACGTTCTAAGTGCTACAGAGGCGTACGATAAAGCACCCGGAGTGCACACAACAGGATATGACTTCTTGAAGGAGCAGCCTACAGTTCTGCCTCCATTTCCTGTTTCTCCTCAAACTCCTCCAATCTGCTTCCCACCATCACCTTCTCACAGCCCAATGAAACATGACGGAGTCACCAAAGACACTCCTTCACCCGTTTTCCTCATTCCTCAAAATCCCGGTTAAGTGCTATGTCCCGTAATGAGCTTCCCCACTTCCCGTGAGGAGCCAAGTGCCAGCACCTCTGGACTAAGCCAGGGGTTCTCTGGGTACTGGGTATGTTTCCAGGGAAGGAACCCAGGCACAGGCATGCTCTCAGACGCAGAGTTGAAGCTTCGCTGGGCACAAAGGAAATACTAAGTCAGCAGCAAGGACATCTCTCTCTCTGCTCAGTAAGTATTCTGAATTTGCTGTCCATGAACACAACAAAAGTTCATCCCATCATCCCTCTTTTGCCACTATTTTTCTCCTACTTCCTTATGTATGTCTAAGAAGCAAGCATTCAGAGTTAGATATGATGAGTCTTAGGAAATACTTTTCACATAAAGAGCAGACTACTTAATCATTTCAAATCTCATCCTTTAAGTCTGTAGATGCCTTATGAACTGAGGTTTACAGGTCTTATTCGTGCACCACAGTCAGGTTTAGCAGCATCTTTCCCAGACACAGTCAGTCCTTAAACAGAAGAGTAGGATGATAATAAGTGCAAATAAAAATGTTCTGAGCGTTCTGAAAATGGTTAATGTTGAAAGAGAAAATCCGGTTCTTCTCTCATCCCCAGCCAGCTTCCCAACACAAAGCAACACTTCATTCCATGCATACTTGAGCTGAGTGTTCTTCAAAAAGAAGCACCAAGTGCAGACCAATCTGAGGTAGGAAGAGATTACTGCAACATGCCTTGAATGATTTTTCAGTCCAAATGCACCAGATTCTAAAAGGCAGTAATTAACTATAATCATGACCCTATAGTCCTCAGCACCTACCCAAGTGTCCAGGACGTACAAACTGTTTATTCAAGTGTTTCTGAATACATGAACAGCCATAAGACTAAGAGTTTCTTGGAGTAAAGAAAGGGGAAAATACCACTGAATGTTTTCACGTGCAATTAATAGTCTCTCTACCCCACCCACAGCCTAAATACATACAGACATACATGTATACGCAAGACTGACAAAGCAATGATGAATGGTACAGAATATTACTGAGAAATTACCATTAGGGGAAAATGGTAGCATGAAATAAGAATTGAGCTAATTATCAATTCAACCACTGCAACTCTTGTGAACTCGGTCAATTCCAACATGTCTGGTCTCAGCTTCCTCATCTGTTTCAAGGGTATTGCAATTATTGAATTTCTGTGGTCTCCAAAGTCCTTTTAACCCTGGAATGCGACACATCTTTTGCTTCTTAGTAATCAGCATGACATGGATTTTAAATCTTTAAGCAGCGGAACAGTTTTGCCAAATGAGCTCTTATGTGAGAGCATTATTTAAAACAAAACAAAACAAATCAAAATTAAATAAATAAAAAGCAGTATTGTTGAGGTTTCAGATGAGGTCTCCATTAAAAAAAAAAAAGTCCCCTCCTCTACACCCGTTCTGTAAATAAGTCAAGGAAAAAAAAAAATACATGAAGGCAAAAATACCACTTTTATAACTGGGATAGTAAGAGTAGGAGAGAATGGCCTTAACTCTTAAGAGCTAAACAGATGTGTTAACAGTTAACCCCAGAAGTAGGCAGGCATTCCCACCGGGCCCCAGGCAGCACCGGCCTGGGATAGACCTCATGTCATGCGGAGGTGTGACATCCCCAGATAAGACTTGGAGAAGCAGAGGAAGACTCGTGTCCCGTAGAGAGACCCACTTCTAAGCCTGAGAGAGAAAACCAGGGTAGGGTCCAGCATTCACGGTTATTCTTTTCAGGGAAGAGTGTATAAATTGAGTGCTCGGTAATTTAGTACTTATTGAGTTAAATTAGCTCAGTTCTTATTGCATTCTGTCATTTGCCCCCAAAAGTAATTCCTCAGTGGTGTTCTACACCATTCATCATTGCTTTGTCAGTCTTGTATGTATGTATGTAGATATGTATGTACGTATGTATGTGTTTACTTAGGCTGTGGGTTGGGTAGAGAAACTACTAATTACTTGTGAAAAGGTCAGTGGTTCGAACCCACCAACCACTACACAGGAGGAAGATGTGACCGTCTGCTTCCATGAAGATTACAACCTTGGAAACCCTATGAGGCAGTTCTCCTCTGTCCTATACGGTCGCTATGAGCCGGTATCAACTCGATGGCATACAACAACAACATACAATTTAAAGACTGGAATGCGATTCTTACTCTAAACACACACACGTGTATACACATAGATATACACGAATATTTCATTCTTAAAAAAAAAAATCCACAGTGTTCTGAGCACCAACATCCTTCTGTCATTCAGCCCATCTTCAGAGTTACCATTCTACACAGCGGTCACCCTAAAGGTCTAGCCTCCAGTGAAAACTAAAGAAACTTACCCTGCAGTTTCCTGGCCTTTGCAGCAAGTAGAGACTCATTTTTTGCTGTATATTTCCTCTGAATATCTTGAGTGATGTGTGATCAAAAAGGAAATCTAGACCTTGGGAGATCCTGGATCCTAAAGAGCATGTTGACAGTCAAGCAGCAATGGAGAAGACCCACTAATCAGTCATCACTGCTCTCTTCCAAAGAGTTTATGAATCAAGGTGCGGGGGGATGTTGCGCAATGTTTCCCAATGTGTGGGGATGCTCCTTCATTATTCCTAGAAATTTTATACATTTTTGGACTCAAGATAAGGCATTATATTTTGCCTCAAAAATGGTACAGCAATATACAGAGTCCAAAAATAAGTTCCTGTGCTTTTTCTCATGAATTGTTACAAAACTATATTTTGCATGCTGAGATTTTTCTGTTTTCTGTTACAATTATCTGAAAATTTTTTCTTGAGTTATAATTTGTAATTTCAAAAAGGAATTTATGTTATGTTTCCATACACAAATCACAAAAATGTTTATTTTTATAGGAATCAAACAATTTAATTTTCTTCTTAATTCTGACATCAAAAAGGTTCAATTTTGCATCCAAGAAAACCCAGATACCTTTACGAGAAAAGTAAAAATTTTTCTTTTTGTTCACGAAAGAAGTGATCAGGATCATCTCTATGATATATTAAGAGTCAGATTTATTCAAGAACCCAGAAACACTGCTCTGAATGGACGTCCTTCACGTGCTATTTCAGATGCTCTATCGTTTTCTAGCAGTAATAAACTCGAGGCAGAAGAAACGTCTTCTTTTCAATAGCACCTTGCAACAAATCAAGAATTTTGCAAAACTGGCTGATGAACTACAGATTTGAATATTATGGATGAGGGGCTCGGCTATATTGAGCTCTTGCGTTCCTAAATGAATAAAGAATTTTATGGCAACAGGATATGATTAACCACTTATGAATCTTCTAATCTCAAAGTGACTCATGTGAGTCTGAGAGTAAGAATTCTGAAAGACAAAAATGCAGTACAGTGAATGAAAGTAACAACAGGAAATTTACTGATAAAATTAATGAACAACTGGGTATATGCAGTCACGATTCTGAGTCATTATTTGCTTACCTGATACCTAACCTGAGAGAAAAATTCTTCAGGAGTCCTAGGCTTATGGTATATATTTGACCAATAATTAGTTTGGTTAATTCTTTCTTCTGATTAATACAAAAATACCAGAAAGTAAATTGAACTTAATAACCGTAGCTAAGTATTCCCTGCTACAACTGATCACAATTATTGCATACCACCTTCAAATCAACCATGGCCTTAAAATTACAAGAAACGTTCTGAGAAATAAAGAGTGTTACCTCTTAAAATGATAATAAGGAGACAAACAGCCGTAAACTAAACCAAAAGAAGCAAAGTTCATAGTAAACATAGAAGTAAAAATCCTAATTTGAAAATGAACAAACATGAATGAAAACCCAACATAGGGAATCCTTCATTCATACATTTATCCACTCATTCATTCACTTAGGTGATCAATAAGCATAAATGTAAAGCACTGTGGCTGAATTAGGTGAATAAGCGTCAGTATTAGCCAGTTCGAGTATGATTTGACTAAAACTGTTTTCGATGAAGAGTAGAGGGGGTAGATTCGATTATAATCATGGTTCAAGTGAAAGGTAAAGATAAAATACAGAGACAGAAGATCCCTAAGATATTATGAGGTGAAAGCTGGAGGCCGTGATAACAAATCGGTTGTCCTGTGTCTTAGTTCCCTAAGCCTGCCCTAACAAAACACCCCAAAGTGCAACTGGCTTTAAAGAAATGCATTCATTCCAAGTTCTGGAGGCCCAAAGTCCAAATCAGAGTATCCGCTGTATCTATTCCTTCTGAAGGCTTAGAGGAACTGTTCCATGCCTCTCCCCTAGTTTTTGGTGGCTGCCAACAATCTTTGACATTTCTCTGCTTCTCAAAGATGCTTCTTCCTCCCTTGTCACATGGCATCTGTCTTCCCCGTGTATATGTGAATTTGCTTCTGTGTCTGTTCTTCTCTTTTATAAGACATCACTCGGAAGAGATTAGAACTAGGACCCACCCTACTCCAATATGATCTCCTTTAACTTAATTGATAATACCTATGTCCCCAAACGTGGTCACAATTACAGGGACAGCGTTTAGTTTAGGACTTCAACATATTTTTGGGGGGAGAGGGGAACACAATTCAATCCATAACATGCTATATGGGCTCATCTTGACATTTATTTCCCTTCAGAAAAAGAGAAGGATATTACTGTTAACATTTTTAAGAGTCTGCCAATTTGGGCCTTTGGTTTTTGGGGAGAAGGGAAGTGAGAAAGTACATGAGTATAATCTTAGACTCATTTAGATTTAAGTAACCTTTAGGTGGAGTCCTGGTGGCTCGGTGGTTAAGAGCTACGGCTACTAACCAAAAGGTTGACAGTTCAAATCCATCAGCTGCTCTTTGGAAACCATATGGGTTCTTTTTTTGTTTTTAAACCTTTAGGTAGAGAGTGAAGCAAGAGTTTAGAAATGTGAAATTTGAGCTTATCAGTTGCCCGTTGTAGATATCATCTCAGTTTACATAACAATGTTCTATCACCTTTATTAAGCTAATCTGATTTTTTTTCATTTCCAAGTATGACATATCCATCATTTCTGTATCTCCAGTGTACAGCACAGTATCATAATGCCTGACACAGCAAAAGTTTTCAATGAATGAATGAATAAATGTGAATGAATTACTCAAGAAATGAATTATTTCAAACCAGAGTTATAAATATATTAGCCATTGCCAAGGGAGGGGATGGGTAGTAGAACAGCAGACATCAAGGATAAAAGCTAGGGAATAAATTACATTTTGAGAAATAAAGGAGGAAAAGGAAGCAGGGAAAGAGAGAAAGGTTCAGTGAGGAATATGCTGTCAGAAGTGTCTAGTATCATAAAAGAAAACATTGACCAGTTACAGCAGCTATGTCAGACAATATTCTGTTGTGATCCATGGGGTTTTCATTGGATAATTTTCAGAAGCAGATCACGAGACCTTTCTTCTAATCTGTCTTTTTCTGGAAGCGCCACTGAAACCTGTCCACCACGGGTGACCCTGCTGGTATTCGAAACACTGGTGGCATAGCTTCCAGCATCACAGCAACATACAAGCCACCACAGTATAACAAACTAACAGATGGGTGGCGGAAGGAAAGTATTAGGGTCTCTTAAAAGCAATTTGAAGAGAGTACTGGAAACAGAAATCATGTTGTAAGACTGTCATAGTTATCTAGTGCTGCTATAATAGAAATACCACAAGTGGATGGCTTTAACAAACAGAAGCTTATTCTCTCACAGTCTAGAAGGCCAGAAGTCCGAATTCAGGGTGCTAGCTCCAGGGGAAGGCATTCTGCCTCTGTTGGCTCTGGAGGAAGGTCCCTTCCATCAATCTTCCCCTGGGTCTAGGAACTTCTCAGCACAGGGACCCCAAGTTCAAAGGACATGCTATTCTCTTTGCTCTTGTTTCTTGGTGGTAGGAGGTCCCCATCTTTCTGCTCCTCTCATTTATATCTCAAAAGGGATTGATTTAAAACACAATCTAATTTTGTAGATTGGGTCCTGCCTCATTAACATAACTGCTGGTAATCCCACTTCATTAACATCACAGAAGTAGGATTTACAACACGTAGGAAAATCACATCAGATGACAAAATGATGGACAGTCACACAGTACTGGGAATCACGGCCCAGTCGAGTTGACACGTATTTTGGGGGACATAACTCAATCCATGACAGAGTCGAAGCCGGGAGTGGGCTAGTGAGGCTGTAAAAACAGTGAATGGGGAGAAAGGACCTGAGAGGCCTTGATGAGGTGCACCAGAGCAGAAGTCAAGAGGAAGCAAAGGCTCTGTTAGTGGAGGAAGGAAGGGTGGGCTGATGTACAGAGAAAAGCAGAGACTGAGGAAGGAGAGTCTGGGATCAGACGGGTTGACCAGTTGCCAGCTTTCCAGGCAGCTGTACAGATAGTTCCAGCGCCCCTGCCTGGACTCCTCTGTAAACCTGACTTTCCCACAGCAGCTTGCATCCGAAGAGCTGTCCTAAAGGACCAGCACATTGTGGGTGAAGGAAACCCCAACTGCGTTTTCAGGCTGAGGATAAAGGTCATTGGAGAGAGCAAGAGTTGAAGGAACAAAGGATACTTCCTCTTTTAAAAACTGCTGCAATAGGAAAGACAAATGCAAATACGCTTGATACCCTTTAAAATGTGTGTCTTTGAAAGTTGTGTGACACTCTAAATTTGTTTTCCATAACAAGAGAATATCAAAATCCTGTGAAAATAAAAGAAACATATACATAAATTTAAAATATCCAAATACAAGCCATGGCCTTTTTCACACGGAGCCAGTTTCAAAGAAGCAATACATCAACCAAAAGCAACTTTAAAAAACTGAATCACTACTTGGCTCTCGGGAGAGGGATACAATTCACTGGCTTCAGCAATGCTTCAAAAACTGCTCTTCTACGTAGAACAAAATTCAAATTCCTAAAGGAAAGGCCAGACCTACTGGACTGGCAGGGACTAGATGAACCCCTGAGACTACTGCCCTGAGATACTCTCTACACTTGGAATTCAAACCACTCCCAGAGGTCACCTTTCAGCCAAATGACAGACTGGCCTATAAAATAAATAGTATCACCCATGAGTACTGTCCTTCTCAAAATAATCTAGATGAAACCAAACGGTAAACATTTACCCTAGACCAACGATAAGAAGGCAAGGGGGGACAGGGAAGCTAGAGTAATGGAAACAGAGCAACCAGAATGGAAATAACGCCAATGATGATACACTGTGAAGGATGTAACCAATGTCACTCAACAATATGTATGGAAATTGTTAAATGAGAGCCTAATTTCCTGTGGAAACTTCCACCAAAAATACAATAACTTATTAAAAAAAAACAAAAAACCTATTTTTATCTGTTCTCCAATTCTTAGACATCCTGAAGCTATGCTGAAGTGTTTTGTGTTCTATCTCCCCTCACTTTCTACCAAGCCTCTCCGCCACCTACACCCTCTCCAATCCCCCTCCCTAAGGGCCATTTCATTGCCTCTTTCCTCTACGTGTACCAGCCTCTCCAGGCCTGCCTCTCCCATCTCACGGTTCTGCTTCACAAAAGCCCAGGAGTACCGGCAAACAATTTCCCTTTGGATGCAAGGGAATGGGAAAGCTGGAGTAACTTTCTTTTCCTTTTGCTGCATTTCATATTAAAGAAAATGTGTCCAAACATGACACTACTTTTAGCATTTATACTTCAATGTCAGTTATTCTTACATCTGAGAGATAAGGCCAAGTTAAGGAGGACTTTTGAGCTACTTGCCTCTTCTTCATCTAGCTTCAATGGCCCTAGAACCAATATATCCATTTAATTTCTCCTGTTTGTACCCACTCCTTAGCTACAGTCCGCAGAAATATATATGCTCAAGGAGAGAAAGAAAGCAAATAAATATGGTGCATAAAAAAGGAACACCTGATTATGCAAATAAAAAGTAATTAGATTAATTATATTTCCTTAGCTGTGTCTGTGTGTGTATGTGCCTGTGTGAGTCTGTGTGTGAATTTGTCTGTGTGTGTCTGTGTCTATGTGAGTCTATGTGTGTATGTCTGTATGAGTCTGTGTGTGTCTGTGTGTAGTGTGTATGTGTCTGTATGAGTCTGTGTGTCTGTGTGTAGTGTATGTCTGTATGTGTGTGAGTCAGTGTGTGTCTGTGTCTGAATCCGTCTCTGAGTCTGCGTGTGTGTGTGTCTGTGTGAGTCTGTGTCTGCGTGAGTCTGTGTGTGACTGCATCTGTGTGTGAGTCTGTGTAAGTCTGTGTGATTGTGTCTGTGTGTATGTGAGTGTGCACAAATGAGTGTGTGCACGAGTGTACGAGTGTGACTGGGGAACTAGTACGTGAGTGGCCATGAATCTCGCTCGTCACTTTTGGATGAGGGGAAGATAAACCCTGTCCCGTATCACAAAATTATCTCTAAAAGACCATATATTCTTTACTCCCTGAAAGTTCGGTCTTGATGAAAAACAGAAATTTCACACAGATAAATCCACTATGCTGTTTTAACTAATCCCATAGAAATGACCCAACCAAAAAACATATTTTAGTGACCGCCAAGTTAAAATTTTACACTAAACTAGCACATTTCAAATGATAGGTTATGTCTATTTACAGGCCTAAAACTAGTAAGTCTCCACCTCAACACAGCAGTGAATCCTGCACAGTAACAAAAGGGAAGCCCCTCTTGCAAACAGCACAGGCTTACACTTTACATTTAGCCATTTGGACTCACCGCAGTAAACCAGATGAAACATATTTTGTACACTAAAGCTCCATACTTGTTGCCATCGAGTTGATTCTCACTCATAGCAACCCTGTAGGACAAGGTAGAATGCCCCATAGGGTTTCCAGGGAGTGGCTGGTGGATTCCAACTGTAGACTTTTTGGTTAGTAGCCAAGCTCTTAACCACTGTACCACCAGGGCTCCAAAGCTCCATATTCCATATTAAATACAGTGTTGTGTTTTTGGTTTTTTTAAGGCTTTCAAGACACTATCTATAAAGAAGGCTATACAGGAATAATATGGTTCATGGTATTTTGGGTCCACTTTAACAAATGTCAAGTGCCAAAAATAAACAAAGGTTACCTGTGCCAACATGCATATAGAATTCTCAGCATCTTGTACACGAAGCATCTAAGGACATGATGATAACGTCCTTGACTATCTCCACTCAGGCTGAGTGAAATGATACTCAGGTATCCAAGATCTAAAGTAATTATTAAGAATTAAGTGGATCTACTGGCTTGAAATGAGCCCTGGTGGTGCAGCGGTTAAGAGCTCGGCTGCTAACCAAAAGGTCAGCAGTTCTAATCCACCAGCTGCTCCTTGGAAACCCTATGGGGCAGTACTGGCTTGAAACAAACGGAAATGACTTTAGAGAAAAGAAAGATAAAAGCAGAATTAATATTTGGAGGCCTTTTATTTGCTGGTGCCCTGGTGGCGCAGTGATTAAGAGCTGGGCTGCTAACCAAAAAGTTGGCAGTTTGAATCCACCAGCTGTTCCTTGGAAACCCTATGGGGCAATTCTACTGTCCTAACGGGTGGCTATGAATCCAAATGGACTGGATTGCAACAGGTTTGGGGTTTTATTTGCTAGTGTCCTTGTTTTTGGTGACCCCTCTCCTTCAACAAACTTCTTCCACCCACCACCATGTCCAGTGTTTTTATCCTACACCAGGCTTCTCTACACGCATCCTTCTTAGGAAAGTCAGTCTTCTCAGTACACCCTATATGCCAAATCCCTCCCCACATTTTTTGTCTATCCAAATTTGCTGTTCTTCCTGGACTTTACCTTTGTGCCCGTGAAAAACGTACTTTTGAGGAGAAACTAGGATGCCTCTGGGACGGTGATGGTCCAGCAGGAAAACGTATATGACAGCATAAAACCTGATAACTCCATGTGCAATAGCAGGTGGACGATACAGTCAATTATAAATGTTGGCGAGAAGACGTTGATTTTGAATGTCGTTTGGACTGTCAAAAGCCCCTGAAGCCTTAGAGAAAGCCTCTTGAAAGGTGCTTTGGTGGCTATCTCAACCCTCTTCCGTCAAAAGACTAGCATTATCAGTCAGGACTCTCTTTTTCGCAAGCGTCAGAGATGCAGCACCAACAACCAATGCAGCAAAGGGCTTGTCTGCCTGCGAGGAGGAGCGGACCGGAAGTCACCAGATCCAGGGACAAAAACCGTGTCTTCAGCAGCGCTGGTGTGTCTCCAGCGCAGACTCTCTCCTTCATATCTAAGCTCCTCTCGCCTGCAGCTTCTTTTCTCCCATTTTCTAGATCAATCTTGTAAGGGTAACAAAGAAGAAACGCTGCCACAGGCACTGAAGATATTTG
This sequence comes from Dugong dugon, assembly GCA_030035585.1. Taxonomy (NCBI): domain Eukaryota; kingdom Metazoa; phylum Chordata; class Mammalia; order Sirenia; family Dugongidae; genus Dugong; species Dugong dugon. The sequence goes on along the minus strand of CM057479.1, from coordinate 8,335,427 downwards.
TCAGTTGTTGTACACCTTCTCACCTTCCTGAAAAATCCCCACCTGGCTGTTAGAGACCGATGGCGCCAACCGGTTCAGACCAGCTGCGGCCTGCGACGCATGCGCAGGGAAGCTTCGCACGTTCTTAAGATGACCTACCCGGAACAAAAGTGCCACGATAAGACCAGGAGGAACCAAAGTGCTGAAGTACAAAACTGAGGGAAAACATTCAGAAGCGAGAGGTCCGACACCAGCATCCGGTCAGAGGTCTTCCCCCGCCCCGCTGTTGTTATGCGTATGATTCCCCGGAAGTTTAATGAGTGTGTATAACTTCCTTACTGTGTCACCCCATAAATGTGTAGCACACTCGAGAGGGGAGCCTGATCTGAGAAAATTTATCCTGGCTCCTTGCTTGCCAGCTCGCAGTAAACGTTGCTTTCGATTTCCCAAAGGCTGGCGTCTTGATGGTTGGCATACCTTGCACTCCAGGTAAGGCCCCCCTTCGGCGTGCTTACAATCTCAGTGAAAGACACGAACTGGCCCTGTTTGGGTCACATAATTCATCCTCTACCCAGTCAGAAAAAGGAGTCACTGGGTGGTGCAAACGGTTAAGGCACTTGGCTGCTAACAAAAAGGTTGATCGTTTGAGTCTACCGCAAGGTACCTTGGAAGAAAGACCTGGCAATCTACTTGCAAAGAATCAGCCATTGAAAACGTATAGAGAGCACTATTCTACTCTGACACACATGAGGTCATATGCAGTCGAATTGACTCCATGGCAACTGGTCTTTTCCAATCAGAACAAGATGAAATTATGTAATTGGCCCAGCCAAAGTCCCGTGCCTGTAACAGTCATCAACATTGATTGTCAGGTAAAAGAGGGAAGGCCATCTTGTGCCACAGACAGGAAGCAAAATTAATAGCTAACACATTCCACTACTTGAAAGCAATGCATAAATCCGCTGCTACTTTTGTGCTGGGTTTTGCTTTTAATGCTGTCATTGAGAATGAAAGCAGAGAAGGCAGGAGAGAGGCAGTTTCGTGTGATGGGCTGAAAGCTGAAATGGGAATGAAGAGGGAAGTGTTCTCTGCAGCCTTTGTCCAAGCCACTCAACCCCCCCAGTATTATTTACTCATATGGAAAATCAGTCTACTTATATAGATGATCTCTCAACTACTTCCCAACTGTAAAATTCTCTCTTTTTTTTTCTTTCGATGAGGCAGTGATAAGAAACCCATTTGGCAAATGCAGGAAGAAGAGAAATTTTCATTACGGGGAATTAGACTGTCGCTTTGTTTCCTACTCTTTTCCTTTGTGTTATCCCTTTTCTTTCCCCCTTCACTAAAAACAAAGAAAGACGGAAACATTTCTGAGAGTTCTCAGGGAATTTGGATCTACTACAGTGGAACTCTTTGTCACAATCAATTTAACCATAATATTCACTGACATTCAACTCAGTTCCCTTCTTGTATTTTAACTCCTGTTTTGAACAAAGTAAATGGAAAGAGATTGGGGCAAATAAATTTGTTTCACATAGACATGTTCATAGAGAATAATTTTCCTCAGCAACCTAGTCCAATAAGCATCCCAATTGTATTCTGAGACGTTGTACGTTCTCTAAGTGGGAGGGCTGGCGCGGGAGGGTGAGGTGGCGGCAACGGAACTATCCTGGGCTTGGAGTCCGCCATCCTGGGAGTGGTGAGTTCTGCCACTTACTGGTGTAGGTTTCTAGGTCTCCCTGGGCCTCAGTATCCTAATCTGTGAACGTGGAAATGGCGCCTCCTGTCACAAGGGACGTGTAAGGATGAAACGAGAAAATGTATGCAAAAGCATGATAAATTATACAGGGCCGTACAAACACAGCATACTAAATTAGGTATTTGTGGGTCAGCTGGCAGTTTTTCCATAAAATCAATATTTGAAGAAGCGCCACTGCACAGGTTACTTTTCCTGTCTTGGAGCTGTCTCGGAGCTGACCCCAAATGTAAAACCTGCACCAAAACACACCTGTGCTTGAACAGCGATCTAGAACACAGATGTCTCTGGACTTGGGCCTCTCTTACCGCCACCAGCAGGATCAGACATCACTTATTCACACCACCTGCGCTAAGGCCACCCCTAGCTCCACCATCCATGCCCCCTCACATCCCTGTAGCCAAGGAAGCAAAACCAGTCACTCTATCTAGACTATTGTTCCAGATTTCTCCCATCAGTAGTCACTGCCAATGTTCCTTGAACAGTTACAAGAATATCCCTTTACAAGACCTGGACACTGTGTCCTTCCTGGGTGCTCTTTTGAGTAAATGGATACAAAGCCTAAATGGGAGTGGGTGAATGGGAGATAGAAAATAGAAATAATGGTAAACATTTATTATTATTTCCTATAGGCCAGGCATTCTGCTAAGCGCTTAGCATATACTATTTCAGGTTATACTAACTGAGAAACTATGGGCTAGGTAATAATTGAAATGAGAAAATGGAGAGTGAGAAACAATGAATAGCCTGCCCAAGCTCACCTGCCAATGAGTGGCAGGACCAGAAGAGACTCAACAACTCAGTGCTCTTAACCCATATCTTAAGAGCCTGCTACTCAAAGTGTGGCCCGGAGCGGGAGCATGCGCCCCTCCTGGATGGAATCAGAAATGCAGAAGCACGGGCTTTCTCCTAGACCTACTAAATCACAGTCTGAATTTTGACAACATCCCTACAAGAGGCACATGCAAGGTAAAATTTAAGAAGAAACCCTATACTAGCCTTCAAAAGAAGAGGTAAGTGGATAAAGAAAGGCATAAAAAAGAGAAATTCTAGTAAAGCTCTTTGAGGACTTTGGGAAACATAAAATCCATACTTTGTTACAGCCTATTATGGTCAAATACGTACTGTTCAGATGTTGCCCATAGCATCAATACTTAAGTGACTCCCCAGAAACGTTTAATGTAACGACCAGAAAGGACATACCCACTTTTTGTAGGAAGGTATTGAGTTAGGTAGGAAAAAAAAAAGTTCTTGAAAGGTTTGATTTTTTTCAAAAAGTTTTTAACAGAGTTAAATGGATTGACAATAATACCCACAGGCCTTGCATTAATTAAAGGTTTTCCCTCATCCTGCCCTTCTTTAGGGTTATGTTGCTGAGAAATAATAAAAAGAAAGGCACTAATGAGTCTGGCAAAAGCTCTTCTTGTTTATCGATCGCTCTACCAGGACTGGGTTTTTGGACCTGTGTTCTTTCTGGCAGACACTAAGCCAAAAATGAAACCATGCATAATCCAGGGAGCAAGAATGCTATAACATTGAAAAGGTAATACATTTAGAATCAGTAAAGCTAAAGTGCTGCTTTGTATAGTACACTTGGTGTGTTACAGAGAGCGGGACAGCTAGAAGACGCTGAGGTAGGAGTGACGAATCAGTCCTTTTCTCACCAGGATTCACAGTTGTACACAAGCAAGCAAAAATGCCTCTGGCAGCCCTGTGAATGCAAACTTGACTGAACCCGCTGTGGGGCACAGGGAAGCAAGTGGCTAAATCAGGTAAAAATGTTTTCACAAAACTGAATCTACTCTATATTGGAATTTTGGGGTTCTTACCAGAAGAAAACAAAGATGCATTAACTGTGATTGAAACTGACGGGGGAGCTAGGCCATCTCTCCTGGTTCTCATCCTTCGTAAGCAAGGAGGCATAGGGATGTGGGCCGTAAGGCAGGCAGAAAGGGGTGAGGGAGGCAGGATGCAGGGACGGCTGGGGACCAGCTGAAATCAAAGGGCAGCCTGAAAGACCAGTCACGGGTAGACGGGAGACCTGGTCAATTTCGAGCAGCGCTGCTTTTTCTGAGCTGGAAAAGAGGAAGAAATGGTTGTTTTGTGAGTCTGGCTCTCTGCAGGACTGGCCATAGCTCATTTGTTCCCTAATGAAATCCAGAGTGGATGCTGTTTTACTGAGAGTTCTCTATATATAATCTCCTGTCCTGCAAATACAAGTCCACATCAACATCTGGCCCTGCAGAGAAGCCCAATACATCATTTATGAAAACACAGGGCTTCTGTGAAGATTGATTCAGTAGTAAGAGGCGGCTTTCAAATCTCTCTGGAGTTTAGCCTGCAGTTTTATTTAGAAAAGTCCCAAGACCAAAAAGGAGGACTTCTTCCTCCTCTGTGATGAGCCCAAAGTTTTCATGTTAGTCATCTGGCCTCAGCTCTGAGGAAGGAACTCTACTTCTCTGTAAGTTGTAATTGTATTGAGTACGTGCTGCACAAATACCCCCTTATTAGGTTGTTTGTTTACTGTTGGTTGGAATCCTGGTGGCACAGTGCTTAAGAGCTCAGCTGCTAACCAACAGTTTGGCAGTTCAAATCCACCAGCTACTCCTTGGAAAACTTATGGTGCAGTTCTACTCTGTCCTATAGCGTCACAGAGTCAGAATCAACTTGACGGCAACAAGTTTGGTTTAAGTTATCTGTGAGATGGTTTGCTTTGACTCCCCCAAATATTGGGCCAGGACTTATTATTATTCCTCGGCCAATTAGGTTCAATGTCTCCATTCATTTTCTCTTGCTTGTTGTTGCTGTCAGGTGCCGTTGAGTCGGTTCTGAGCCATGTACAATAGAACGAAACACTGCCTGGTCCTGCACCACCCTCATGATCGTTGCTGTGTTTGAGCCCGTTGTTGCAGCCACTGTGTCAGTCCATCTCATTGAGGGTCTTCCTCTTTTTCACTGACCGTCTACCTCACCAAGCATCTCCCTCTCCAGGGACTGATCTCACCTGATAGCAGTATGTGAGAAGAAGTCTCATCATCCTTGCTTCTGAGGAGCACTCTGGTTGTATTTCTTCCAAGACAGCCTGGTTCATTCTTCTGGCAGCCCATGGTATATTCAGTATTCTTTGCCAACACCACAATTCAAAGGCGTCAATTCTTCTCCGCTCTTCCATATTCATTTTCCAGCTTTTGCATACATATGAGGTGATTGAAAACGCCATGGCTTGGGTCAAGCGTACCTTAGTCCTCAAAGTGACATCTTTGCTTTTCAACAGTTTAAAGAGGTCTTTTGCAGCAGATTTGCCCAGTGCAATGCATCGTTTGATTTCTTGACTGCTGCTTCCATGGGTGTTATCATGATGTTGCTTGTTGGCTACCACAACCAATTATCACTACTTAGGATCATGCACTCCTACTACCCGTCTGTCAGTAGAAGCTTCGGTGTTGCTATGATGCTGAACAGGTTTCAGGGAAGCTTCCAGACTAAGACAGGCTAGGAAGAAAAGCCAGTTGATCTACTTCCAAATCTTAGCCAATAAAAACCCTATGGATAAAATGGCTGTAGAACGTTTTGCTCTGTTGTGCATGGGGTCACGTGAATCAGGGAAGCCTTGAAGGCAGCTAACAACAGTAACAGAGGCCTGACACAGTCTGTGTTTATCATCTACCAGTTTTGCAGGTCAAAAGTCTGGGGGGTTGGCTCAGCTGGTTTCTCTGCTCTGAGTCTTGCAACTCCAAAATCAAGGCATTGGCTGTCTGCACTTTTATCTGAAGGCACCAGAGAAGAATCCCCGTCCAAGCTCAGTCAGTATGCTGGCAGAAGCCAGTTCCTTAGGACAGTAGAGCTAAGGTCACAGTGTCCTTGCTGATTGTCAGCCAGGGGCTTTCCTTAGCTCCTAGAGGCCTCTCTGGTCCTTACACGTGGGTATCTACATGTGAGAGCAAACAACAACTTGTTAAATTCTCCTCATATTTGGAATCTCTCTGACTTCCCCTTGAGCTGCATCGTTGCCTCCAGCTGGAGAACGTTCTCCTCTTTTAAGGGCTCGTGTGATTAGATTGGAGGCTTGGTGGCGCAGTGGTGAAGTGCTATGGCTGTTAACCAAAAGGTTGGCAGTTCGAATCCACCAGCTGCTCCCTGGAAACCCTATGGGCCAGTTCTACTATGTCCTATAGGGTCACTATGAGTCGGAATCGACTCAATGGCAACGGGTTGTTTGTGGCTGTTGTGATTAGATTGGGCCGGCTTGAAATATCCATAGGCTTGATTATATCCGCCAAGTCTCTCTTGTCATATAATGTGACATGTTCTCAGGTTCAGGGGGGTTAGGGCATGGACATTTTGGGGGCAAGGGCACCTTTCTGCCTATCCCAGTCTCAAAATAAGACCAGGTGACAAATACCTGTGTACAACTAATGCACCAGGAAGAAGATTCCTCTCTGAGGATATCTTGAAAGGAAAAATAATCTTGAAGCAAAGACTCGTTTTCCCAGAGTCCATGGTATTTTTAGAACTGTGAATATCTTATCTCTAAAATACATAGTAATAGCTTGTCTTTGTGTTTAATGCTACACGTCCGTGTACCATATTTTTACGCAAATAACAAGTGCCAACTCTGCCCTCCCCCTTTGAGATATTTTCATAAGTGCCACTATGCCATTTTTTTTAATGTTGCTGTAAAAAAAAAAAAAGAAAAATTAGCATAGTGCACTTAAAAAGATATCTTGCTGGGAAGGCGGGTGCAGTTGGCAAATAAGTGTAGAAGATGCATGCTATTTGTGTAAAAATATGAGATATTTCTGTGTATGTATAACCGTTACTATCGAGATGATTCTGACACTCTGTGTGTGTCAGAGTAGAACTTTGCTCCACAGGGTTTTCATTGGCAAATTTTTTTTTTTTTTTTTTTTTGGAACTAGATCTCTAGGCCTTTCTTCTAAGACACTTCTATGTGGACTCAAACCATCAACGTTTTGGTTAGCAGAAATGCATTAACCATTTGTACTACCTAGGGTCTGTGTGTATGTGTCTTTGTGTGTGTGTGTGTGTTTATATTTTTTTCTCTTTCAAAATCAAATGCAGTAGTTATAATTCTGGTTTTTCAGATTAGAACCCTGAAGCTTAGAAAGGCAAATAATTGACCTCAGTTTACCTTGCAAATGTCTGGTACGTTGCAAATGTCTAACTTAAGGCATTCTGAACCACAATACAGAGTACTGTGTTACATCAACTTGCACAAAAAGGTTATTCATACAAACCATGACATAGTAAAGTCATCCAGAAATGGAGTTGGAAAGACAAGGTACTCAAACCAAACCAAACCCGTTACCATCGCGTCAATTCCAACTTACAGCAACCCTGTAGGACAGAGTAGAACTGCCCCATAAGGTTTCCAAGAGCACCTGGTGGATTCCAACTGCTGACCTCTTTTGGTTAGCATCCAAGCTCTTAACCACTGTGCCACCAGGGCCCCCCAAAAAGATACATCTTTTGTAAATCTCCTTATTTATCAACAAGCAAAAATTACATATACTTCCAAAATTTGATAAAAATAACCATAAATACATAAAAATGCCCTGAAATGTTTTTTTAGATTGTAAAAGTTCAGACAATTTTAAAAAAAGGAAAGAGAACCTTGTACATTCTCTGAATTTTATCTTACTGACCTCACCCTTCTGTGAGGTAAAACTTAATGCCAACTATAGTACTGAGGAGCCCTGGTGGCACAGTGGTTAAGTGCTCAGCTGTTAACCGAAAGTTGGCAGTTTGAACCCACCAGCAGCTCCATGGAAGAAAGAGGTGGCAGTTGGCTTCTGTAAAGAATTACAGTCTTGGAAACCCTAAGGGGCAGTTGTACCCTGTCTTATCACAGTGGAGTGAGACAACACTGAACATTTGTTTTCCTTCCGTTTCACATTTTTTTTTTTTTTTAACCTTGACATAATTGATAGAGGAAGAAAGTGAAATCTAGGCCATAGGTATCTTTCTCTAAATGCTCAGCCTCCAAATGTCAGACTAGAATATTGATAAATGGAGAAAATAATCCTGACCATTACAGAGGCCCGAGGAAAGGAAATAGACTCTTAATCAATCTGACCAAGTGTATACAAAACAAGCACTTGCACAAAGAATCTGTTTAAAATGGCCTGTTTTTTCCCCCCTTGATCTTTATGAACAATATTTTTTTCCTGTGTCCTAATGAGAAAAGGGAGATTAGATTCATTTATTTTTAGAAAGGATTAAACTTCCTTGCTTAAGTACCCAGTGGCTGATACAGGATTATAAATTTGTTATTGAGAGTGATAAGTTCTGTATAAAATATTTCATATAAAATGTGTAAAAAGGCATATATCACACTCAGACACTCAGGGACCAAAAAAAAAAAAAAAAAAAAAAATCCACACACAGAAACACAACCATAAGAGAATGTGATTTCCAAACCATTATCAGGTTAAATAAAACCTATTCCTGAATTTATTTAATTCCTGTAATCATGAAGTGGTAAGAAGTAAAGTAATGTTCGCCCTAGTTAACTGAGAGTTTAAAATAATTCTGCAGAGAAACCAGTGGGGGTAACAACAGGTCTGGAATAAAAAGAAAGAGGGAAGGAAAGAAGACTTGAGAAGAGGAGGAGAGTAGCTATCTGACGCAGCATCAAAACCTCAAAGTTAGTGTCCACACTTGGAAAGTGAGCAGGTAAAAAATAAAACAGAACACTGCCACTGAGAACAATTTTAAGCAAAATAAATATATGTGAGAAAGACATAAGTTTTCCTTCAAACACTGCAGATCTGACTTAGGCAGAGAATGGATGTTGTTAGGTGCCATCGAACAAAACACTGTCTTGAGCCATGCTCATGATCATTGTTATGCTTGAGCCCATTGTTGCAGCCACTGTGTCAGTCCATCTCATTGAGGGTCTTCCTCTTTTTTGCTGACCCTCCACTTTACCAACCATAATGTCCTTCTCCAGGGACTGGTCCCTCCTGACAACGTGTTCAAAGTACGAGAGACGAAGTCTTGCCATTCTTGCTTCTAAGGAGCATTCTGGCTGTACTTCTTCCCATACATATTTGTTTGTTCTTTTGGCAGTTCATGGTATATTCAGTATTCTTCACCAACACTATAAGTCAAATGCATCAGTTCTTCTTCGATCGTCCTTATTCATTTTCCAGCTTTTGCTGAGGCGATTGAAAACACCATGGCTTGGGTGAGGTACACCTTAGTCTTCAAAGTGACATCTTTGCTTTACAACACTTTAAAGAGGTCTTTTGCAGCAGAATTGCCCAATGCAGTGTGCCGTTTGATTTCTTGACTGCTGCTTCCATGGGTGTTGATTGTGGATCCAAGTAAAATGAAATTCTTGACAACTTCAATCTTCTATTATCATGATATTGCTTACTGGTCCACTTGTGAGGATTTTTTTCTTTATTTTGAAGTGTAATCCATACTTAAGGCTGTGGTCTTTGATCTTCATCAGTAAGTACTTCAAGTCATCTTCACTTCCAACAAGCAAGGTTGTGTCCTCTGCATAACGCAGGTTGTTAATGAGTCTTCCTCCAATCCTGATGCCCCATTCTTCTTCATATAGTCCAGCTTCTTGGATTATTTGCTCAGCATGCAGATTGAATAAGTATGGTGAAAGGATACAGCCCTGATGCACACCTTTCCTAGCTTTAAACCATGCAGTATCCCCTTGTTCTGTTCAAATGACTGCCTCTTGATCTATGTACAGATTCCTCATGAGCACAATTAAGTGTTCTGGAATTCCCATTCTTCACAATGTTATCCATAATTTGTCATGATCCACACAGTCGAATGTCTTCACATAGTCAATAAAACACAGGTAAACATCTTTCTGGTATTCTCTGTTTTCAGCTAGGATCCATCTGACATCCCTGGTATCCCTGGTTCCATGTTCTCTTCTGAATCCAGCTTGAATTTCTGGCAGTTCCCTGTTGATGTACTGCTACAACCACTTTAGTCTCATCTTCAGAAAATTTTACTTGCATGTGATATTAATGATATTGTTTGATACTTTCCACATTTGGTTGGATCACCTTTCTTGAGAATAGGCACAAATACGGATCTCCTCCCGTCGGTTGGCCAGGTAGCTGTCTTCCAAATTTGTTGGCATAGGCCAGTGCTGCTTCAGTTTTTTGAGAAAAATCTCCATTGTTATTCTGTCAATTCCTGGAGCCTTGTTTTTCACCGATGTCTTCAGTGCAGCTTGGACTTCTTTCTTCAGTATCATAGGTTCTTGATCACATGCTACCTCCTGAAATAATTAAACATTGAACAGTTCTTTTTGGTACAGTGACTCTGTGTGTTCCTTTCATCTTCTTTTGATGCTTCCTGCGTCATTCAGTATTTTGCCCCTAGAATCCTTCACTATTGCAATTTGAGGCTTGAATTTTTTCTTCAGTTCTTTCAGCTTGAGAAATGCCAAGCATGTTTTTCCCTTTTGGTTTTCTATCTCTAAGTCTTTACACATTCTGTTCTAACACTTTACTTTTTCTTCTCAAGTTGCCCTTTGAAATCTTCTGTTCAACTTTTACTCCATCATTTCTTCCGTTCGCTTTAGCTACTCTACGTTCAAGAGTATGTTTCAGAGTCTTTTCTGACATCCATTTTGGTCTTTTCTTTTTTTCCTGTCTTTTTAACAACCTCTTGCTTTCTTCATGTTTGACATCGTTCCAGAACTCATCTGGTCTTTGATCATTAGTGTTCAATGCATCAAATCTGTTCTTGAGATGATCTCTAAATTCAGGTGGGATACAGTCAAAGTTGTGCTTTGGTTAGTTTATTTGGATTCAACTGTACATTTTCTCACTAAAGGAGATTGTCTGCAACTATCAGCTGGTAAAAAAAAAAAAAAATTGTAATCCTTAGAGGTAAAAATAGCTGGCCTCTACTACAACCCCGGTCTCCTGATTTCTCACTCAGCGCTCACCCACTGCACCAGGCAAGTCGAAAGCAAGTTTGAGAAATGGCATAACAAGCAGTAAAAAGCAAACAAGAAAGTAGTCTCATTAAAAATAAATGAATCCAGGGGTAGTCCTGAAAAATTTCTTCCCTCTACTTTCTACTCTGTAGAGGCTCCTCTTCTTTGTCAATGAAACTCGTTTTTAAACATGGAGAACTCTACATGCATTTATGAGGCATCGCCTATGATCAGAATATGCTACACATTCTTATGGCATAGCAAAAGAATTATTTTATCTCAATCTTGAACAACAACAAGAAAGTGTTCTCATGACCGTTTGTGTTTTTAGAAGATAGAGCCTGCTATTCAGTCTGATATTAAATGCCATGTTCTATGACTGTTTTGTTGTGGTTGGCAAGATTTATTTTTCTAGTTTTATTTTTGCAGAAGTATTATCTTTGGAAAAATCAATTCTGTCAAAAAAAGCAAAAGGTATATAATTTTTTCTTTGTTTTTCATTCCTAATGCACTCCAAAGAATAACAGCTATTAACCGTTTAGACATTCTTGCATGCACACACCCAAAAAATATATACACAAAATAATGTAATATATGTATTTTTGTATTACATGTACATAAAATTATATATGTATATATGTGCACAAAGTATATCTGTAATTTTAAAACAGTTACAAAGTATTATATTAACCAAATATTTATAATAGAAGCTCTTTAACTTGACTGACCCACCAAGCTCCCACCTTCTTTTTACAAAACATGTTAGCATCCACTGCCTGTTGAAAATTTGCACATAGTATGGAGCCCTGGTGGCACAGTGGTTAAAAGCTGGGCTGCTAACTAAAACATTGTCCATTCAAATCCACCAGCCGCTCCTTGGAAACCCTATGGGGCAGTTCTACTCAATAGCCATGGGCAACTGGCAGATTTTCCTCTCATGTATCCCAACCTTCCTCCCCACCATGTATTCATGGAGAGTCAGTTGTGTTTGTTATTAATGCAAGTTACGTTTGTTAGTGTAGTAATGTAATTTAATTAAGTATAATATAGACTGATTGAATACGGGTATGAAAGGAAAGTGATATGTTTCTACAACAGCAAAGTTTAATTCGTTGGAAAAAATCCATTAAGGCAATTCCAAAAATAAAATAGAAAATAAAAAGTTAAGTGTGAAATAAGACAACTGCAAAAGAGTAGAAGATTGGGGCAGAAATCTATACATCCAAGGCTAACAATATCAATTCTCTAGTTTGCTGTTTCCAAAGTGTTTCTATTCCTATCTGTGTTGCTCTTCAACTTTCCTGTGTGAACAGGGCCAACTTATGTTTTATCTCCTTCCATGGTCTTGACATGACTTCTTTCAGTGCTGCTCTGAGATCTACTTTATACACGTAATTGTTTCATTTTCTTGTAGTATCTTTGTATAAATCACCTGCTGGTTCTTTTCTCCTATCTTATCTGTTAATGAAGTGAGTTCTTCCAGAAGAATTTGTTTATAAGAGAATTATGTGACGAAGGGGTGTGGTCATGCTCCACCCCCTCTGGATGCGTGTGAAATACATACAAATGAAGGAGCAGTAAGTGATGCCGTTGATTGGTAGAAGAAAATAGCACTTTGTGTTGTAGTGAGTATGTGATTTTGTGACAGATTTAGGGTTTCATTGATTCCTCAAACAAAGGGCATGTCTTTGAAAGTAGATATGATTGGCATGGTTGGTGGGGAAGGAATTGGAACAAGAGACCACGTTAGAAGCAAAGGTACAAGAATGCTAAAGTACCTTGTGTGTTGAAAGAACGTGGGAAGAGAAAAATGACTTTTTGATAACATACTGCATCCCTTGTATCATGCATTTCTCCTACAATATGCTCAGGAAATGTGTTGTATCTTTCAGGAATAGTTACTGTATAAGATGACAGATAATAATTTTTGGATGATAGTGGGAGAAGGGGCATCTTACAGGCATCCATCCAGCTGTGTAGTTTTCCTCTGGAGCAGGTGCACGTGCTCTTGGTTCTTTCCTTAACCATTGTCATCGCTCTTACACCGGGTAATTTTTTTTGTCTTTTGATTGTCTAAAAAATGTTAGTATGTATTATTAAATAATGTCTTTATTTTTAGAATTATTTTACTGTGTTATATGCTATATAGATACTCTACAGCTTTATATTTTGATGGTAAATGTCTTTCATAGAAAGTATGATTAAAAAAAAAGATTACAAAACATTTGTAACATGACTACCCTAAAAGGTAGAATTTAATTAATTACAGGTATATGTATAAAGAAGCCCTGGTGGTGCAGTGGTTAAGCGCTTGGTTGCTAACCAGAAGTTTGGTGGTTCAAGCCAACTAGGCTCTCCACAGGAGAAAGATCTATCAGTCTACTTCCATAAAGATTACAGCCTGGGAAACTCTACGGGGCAATTCTACTTTGTCCTATAAGGTCAGTGGGTTTTTTTTTTAATATGTATAATAGATATATTCTTCATTAAAATATAAAATCAATGATGGCAAACAATTTTGTTTGTTTCGTTCACTCACAACCTGGAAGTATGCCTGGCATACAGGTTTTGTAGAGCATTGATGATTTCTTCATGTGAAAACCAAGCACAAAGTAAATGACAATATGTACAAAATGAATATACATAAATGTTTTTAAAATTTGTAGTGAAACTACAATTATAATTTAATAATAAAGCAAACACCCAAACCAGTTGCCGTCGAGTCAACTCTGACTCATAGTGACCCCATAGGACAGAGTAGAACTTCCCCACAGGGTTTCCAAGGAGCAGCTGGTGGATTCCAACTGCCAACCTTTTTCGGTTAGCAGCCAAGCTCTTAACCACTGAACCACCAGGGCTCCATAATTTCATAATAGTCATGGTAAATTATAAAGTTGTATAAGACCATCAAATCAAGAATTATGGCAAAAAATATATTTAATGTTCACTGAGGTAGACATCACTCAGTCATATTTCTTATTATCAAATTAATAGTTTGGTAGAAAAATTCATACATATACAGAAAGAGTTTTATTCATTATTTTTTTCCTCTCCTTTTCATTCCACAAATATTTACTAATCACTATTTCAAGTAGATACAGAAGGAATAAGCTATGGTGTCTAATGACAAAATAATGTCTAGAGGGTAGATAGTGCATAAATAATTAATGATCATTAAAGGATGTGTGCAAAGATCAAAATAGATACATAAATATAGATATAAACGTAGACATAGATATATCTAGGGATATGGAAACATGAAGGAAATCTGGGGCTAACCCTGTGTAAAATCTTCACCAAGGAAGCACTGATGGAGCATATCTTCAAGGATGGGTAGGAGAAGCAGCATTCCAGGCTAAGAGATTAAAATATGCAAATTCAAAACAGAAGAGCGGCAGCAACACTATGACCTAGATACCTAGACACAAAGAAAACTCTGGGGCGACGTGATCATGAGGTGTAAGGAAAGGAACGGTCAGAGGTCTCTTCTGTTAAGACAGTGTGTCATTCAAGAAGGCATTTATTTAACTAAAGAAGTTGAAAAATGGTAGATAATTTTTCTCACATAAAAGCTATCTTAGTGTTAGCATGTTGCAGGTATTACTTAGCAGGTCAGCTGCATTGGGGTTTTAAGTTGGTGTCTCTGTTATTCTCTTGGCTTTTCCCTTGTGGTTACAATATGGTTACCGAACTTTCAAGCATCACGTCCCCAAACCATTGCTTTCAAAGGCTGAAAAGAGACAAGGCGTGGCTCTGGTCAGGGCAGAAAAGCATTGCCAGAAGCTCCCAGGAGGCTTTTCCATATACATATTGCAAGACTGAAGAGGATCACATGCTCACCCCTAAACAAGTAACTCAACCACTGCTTATAGGATAAAGGGATCTCCTCTAGACATCTGATAAAAATTGGGCTATGTAGACGAAGAAAAAGGGGGAAAGTTTAGGGTGGGCAATAATCAATGTCTGTCCCATGTAGTTTTGGGGACAAATGTGAAATCTTTATTTGACATGGTGAGTAAATCGAGTTTTATCATGTAGCGAATGAATGACCATTAAAAGGTTTCGGTAGAAAATCGTTGTGACAAGATTTTTAATTTAAACAGATAACTCTGTTGGCAGTGTAGAAGGTAGCCTGTTCAGGAAAATGAATAGAGACAGAGAGAGCAATTAGGGGCACTTCCAATAGATTAGCTGAGAAAAGATGACGGCATGAATTAGGCATAATTAAGAACAAAGGACAGTAAAGTCTTTTTAATGATATCATCATGAAAGTATTAAAAAAAAAAAAAAGCCTGATTGGCTGGGAGTTAGGGCATGAGATAAAGGAGAGTAAAGAGTCAAGGTTAAATTAAGTTGTTTGTTTATTTACCTTGAGAATGATGGCTGAGGCCACTGGCAAACCCATGGCCATCTGTTCAATTCTGAATAATAACTACCCTGTAAGTCAGGGTAGAAATGCCCCAGAGGGTTTCCAAGACTGTAAATCTTACACAGGCAAGCAAGGAAATGGTACAAATAGAAAAGATTCTCTAGTTAAGGCAAGGAGCTTAGGTTTTGAGCTGGAGGTGTACTTGGGTCCAGCTGGCGTAAATGTGCATTAAGCAATTTCAACCTGAACTTCAGGAAAAAAGTCACCAATAAAGCTAAATTTTTGATAATTGGTGACATGAAAGTACTTTTTATTTAATGGCAAAGGGTTTGATTTGGTTTTGGTTTTTATGGGAGTATTTAATGCTGGTGGAAAAGAGGACCAAGGACAGAATCTGGGGAAACACAAGCATTTAAGTGTTAAGAGAAAGGATCCAGGGCAAATGTATTCAAAAAAGAGGAAAAAAACCAAGGGAAATATAATGTCATAAAAGCCAAGGAGGATGAGAATTTAAAGAAGAAGACTGTAGTCACTAGTGTCCAATACATAAAGGTCAACAAGACAGAGAATTAGAAAAAATACATAAATTTACGAATTAGGAGATTCTTGGCAATATTATTGAGAGCAGGCTTACTATGATGCTGGGAGCAAAAGCTAGATTGCAGTAGGTTATAGTATCACTAGAAAATTTGGAAGTAAAGGCAGCTGATATAGTTATTTCAAAAAGCTTCCAGAAATGTGAATAAAAAGGTATGTTAGGAAGAAGGCAAGGCCAAATGATAATTTTAAAGAGGGAGACAATCCTATCTATAGATAGAGGGAAAGGAAGATACTAAGGATGGAATAACCAAACAAACCAAACCCATTGCCTTCAAATCTGACTCATAGAGACCCTATAGGACGGAGTAGAACTGCCCCATAGGGTTTCCACAGAGCAGCTGGTAGATTCAAACTGCCAGCCTTTTGGTCAGCAGTCAAGCTCTTAATGACTGCACCACCAGGGCTCCACAGGATGGAATAGATGGGGCAAAATTGAATGATCAGGGTTAGCTGAGCAAACAGAAAGTCACCGCAAATGGATTAAATTTGGAAAGAAGTGCAGGCACTTCAAAATGTTTTAATTGAAATAAATTAATATTATGAATTTAGCTGTATAGTTTGGAGAGTTTTGACAAATGCATTCATCCAATCTAGTTATAGAAATTTCTATCACTTTAGAAATTTCCCTCTTGCCCCTTCCTCTACCTCCCAGCGGAAGGAACCATTGTTCTAATGTCTTTTACCATAACTTGATTTAAATTGTTCTAGAACTTCATATAAATTAAATCATAAAGTGTGTATGTCTGGTTTCTTTGGCTCAACAAATGTGTTTAAGATTTAGCGATGATGTTGTGTGTATTAGTCATTTGTTTCTTTCTAATGCAGAGTAGTACTCCGTTGAACTGATACACTACAATTTGTTTACTCATTATCCTGTTAGGTTGTTTCTAATATGTGACTGTTATGAATAAAGCTTAAAGCTGTTACGAATATTTGTGTAAAAGACTTCTTATTCCCATACATTTTCAATTTTCTTAAGTTAATACCGAAGAGTGGAATTGCTGGCTCATAAAGTAGGTGAATTTCTGACTTTTTAAGAAATTGCCAGTTTTCAAAAGTTGTTGTACCAGTTTACACTACCACCAGCAATGTATGAGAGTTCTGGTTGCTCCAGCTCCTCATCCATACTCGATGTTGTCAGTCACTTTTAATGAAGCCATTCAAGTGGAAGTGTAGTGGTGTCCTGCTATGGTTATAATTTGCTTTTCAAATGAGAATACTTGTAATGAGTTTAACGGTTTCCACTAAATGATTTTTTAACCAATACTAAGTGGTCCAGGAGTAAGACTGTGAGGAGAGGAAAGGATATTTGGATTGATCTTAATATTAATGTCAACAAGTCAGATAATAAAAAAGGAGATGGGAAAACTGAATATTCTAATTAGTGTGCAATTGAAATTATTTTCTATGAAACCAAGGTGAAATGGGAAATCAGGTAGAAAGTCGTAGACTGGAAGGCCAGGAATGGGTCAAAGAATTGCAAATCTTGAAATGGAAGTGTAGCTTTAAAGAAGCAGGGAAATAAACAAGTAGAGAGATAAGATACTGTGGTAAGAAAGTTCAAGGTTTCAAAAGTCCAACAGTTCCAAGTGGTGAAAAAAAATCTAGATTTTAGCATGAAGATAGCTTGCTAAAGGAGAGTAAAGAGAAAGTGATTTCACATAAAGGAAGCTAAAGGTTTGTGTGGCTAGAGCATTGGCTATTCTGTATTATCAGAAAAAAAGCTGACTATCCAATGGATGCCCTGAAGAGTAAAGGCACTGAGAAAATAGAATGGGAAAAGTTGGATATTTGATGTTTAGAGCATGTCTCCACATCACCAAGCGCACCTCAATGGCACAACATGGGAGGGAGTTTGGGTCACAGCCCATATCTTCAGAGACACCTCCCTTATCTCCTTATATACATAAAATCCGTGGGAGACTGGGCAGAAGAATACAGAAGTTAGCGTTTACAGTGAATCTCTCCTCCTACCTTTAGCAAGAAACAAATTCTGCTTTTAAGGATCATTTCTTACACTCTGAAGCCCTGGTGGCGCAGTGGTTAAGAGCTCAGCTGGTAACCAAAAGGTCAGCAGTTCAAATCCACCAGACGATCCTTGGTAACCCTGTGGGGCAGTTCTGCTCTGTCCTATAGGGTCACTATGAGTAGGAATTGACTCAACAGCAGCGGGTCTTATACTCCCTGAATGCAATTGTTTGTCTTACATTAATTAGATAAAATACGCTGAATATGAAGCCTTGAGTAACTTTTGTAAAGTTGCTAATTTGAATATTTCCATGTAACTTTCAACATTTGTTAATATTCTTGACAGTAAGTGGTTAGGATTAAGTTGTGACTACAGAGTTAATTTTAGAGTAGTGCTCTATGAGGGTGCTCAATGATTATTAAACACCACCACTACTTACACTGGCAAGTACCAGGCTGGGACACCATTCAGATACTGGCATGCGAAGACAGAGAGCCTTCTTTATTCATTAAAATCAGAAAGCCAATTCTGTTGGCAATGGCCTAAGGGGGCCAATTAGGATAGGACGGGTAAACAACTCTATTCACATTGGTACTGCTTCATGCTGATCCGTGGTGGTGGCAGCAAGGTAATAGATTCACTGCACCCCTGGAACTTAATGGAAAAGACTCATCATTGCTCTTATCCCACTAAATGTAATCCTAGAAATGATTTTTAATTTTATCCATTTACTTGAAGTTTATTCAATTGTGTAAAACCAACAAGGCAAAAATTAAGACCTCAATTTCTGGAAAAAGGTTTTGGAGTTCCTTAGACCTTTTAAAGGAGCTTTTGTTGTTTTGATTTGTATCATACTGCTCAGTTTCTGAGTCAACCATTCAAACACCTTCCTGCTTCTTTTTTCACACTAAAATTAAATGGCATTGATACTGCATCTCTGAATGCTAGCTATTATCATTGGGGGATGGGAAGGTAGCAGTTAACCAAAAATGTCTGGATATTTAACTTGCTAAAACTGAAAATATGAACAAATATTTTAGAATAATATTCCTTGCCATGAGGATTCTACTATAACACGATTGAGAAATGCTAATTTTTTTATAAATAAACTATTTTACTACATTGAGTTATGTGTTTTTGACATTACATTTCTAAAAGAAAGTTTTAGGCTTTGATCACTATCTTGAAGTTTTAATTTTTAAAAAGTCCTTCAAGAACATTTTTATTTTGAAGTTGATATGACTCTCATGTTTAAATAATGTATACAAAGTAACATAGAGCCAGGGGACCTGCCATTCTAGGTCATGCTCACATTCCGTGTGCGTGTGAACATTCTCCTTCACAATCCTGCTGATGGATGATAAATAGAAGAGATTTACATTGTCAATTAAGTTGGAATTTACTTTTAATAAATCATAAAAAAGGAACAGGGCTTGAGATAATATAGTATAAATTCACTTTCAAATTCTGAATTTGCCTTGCATACCAAAAAACCAAACCCGTTGCCGTCGAGTCAATTCCAACTCATATCGACCCTATAGAACAGAGAAGAATTGCCCTATAGGGTTTCCAAGGAGCAGCTGGTAGATTCGAACTGCTGACCTTTTGGGAGGAAAAACCTTGGAGGCAGGGATGTTTATGGACTCCCAGTGTGGGAAGATATTTATTTACCAGCGTATTCTACAAGATAGTTTCAAAGTTCTCTTCCAAAGCCTAAGTCTGATGTGGTATTGGTCGAGCAAGTTCTTAGCATACTACATCTTATGCCATGTGCCCACTAGAAGTTTTCAGTAATGAGATGATCAAATGAGTTAAGCTCAGCTAACTAATGTTGACACAAATTGAGAGCTGCCCACCAAAGTCTTTCAATCTTATTAATGGAGAAAACACCTAGAAGACATGTTCCTATCTTTCCTAGAGATTAGGTGTGTCCATGGGACTCAGATCTGGTCCATGGGAGGAAGTGGAAATAATGGTCACCCCAAAACTGAAAACAAGCCAAGTGTCCATCAACAGGTGAATGGACAAATAATTGTGGTAACTGGAATACCATGAAATACGACACAGCACTAAAAGACAATTAACTATAGATAAGCGCAAAAACATGGATAAGTCTCAAAATAGTGCTGCTGAGTGAATGAAATCTCTCTCTCTCACACATACACATAAAGAGTACATACTGTTAGATTTCATTGATACAAAACTATAGAAATCCAAAGTACTGTGACAAAAAACAGATCAGCCATTGCCTAGGAAGGAGAGGTACCAGGGTAGAAGGGAGAGATCACAAAGGGGTATGAGGAAACTTTTCGGGGCGATGTCTATATTCTCTGCCTTGATTGTGATGGTGTTTTTATAGATTTATAATTTATGAAAACTTTACTGCATTTAAATATGCACAGTTTATTGCATGTCAAGTGGACCTCAATAAAGCTGTTAAAAGTAAAGACCATTTACCAGAACAGAGTGCATGTGTGTGTGCTAAGTGTTTGAAATTTAGTTTAAAAATGTAATAATGCTTATCTGCTTCTCCATAGCATATCAAGTCCAAACTCCTTACTCTCTTTTAGATTTCATCTACCACCGCTCCTTTCCAACCCACATACACCCTACATTTTACCTACACTGAACTACTCATCATTTCCTAGATATAAGATACAATATCCTTTTGTTCGTTTCTTGCCCTTAATTTACAATTCACCTCTTCCAAGTTGCTATGCTTTCAGCAATGCACATACCAACTTCCCAAATCATGCTTTTTTTCTTTTGTTCCAATATTATATACTACACACTTTAATTTTATAATTTATTATATGATATTAGGCCAAGTGAGGGATGTTTTCATTTATCCTTAGTTCCCCAGAAACTAACCTGTTCCATAGTAGCTGCTAAGGATCTTCAAAGAGTTCAGTGAATAAAACAATAAATTAATGAATAATCTTATTATTGATTAGTAAAAAGAAAATATTTTTGTCAGAATGAATGTGGTAGACACTTCAAATTACATACTTCTGAATGTCATAATAATCCTGAAAATGAGGTATTATTATCCATGTTTTACAAATGAAGAAACCAAGGCTCAGGAAGTTTGAAGGCCTGCGGCCTAAGGCTGCAGAGCTAATAAATGGCAGAGTTAGGATCTAAAGCCACCTGTTCCTGATTCAAAGCCTTTACTGCAAAGGCAGAAAATAAATGAATCTTCGTATGTTTCCTGATGCAATGGTTTTTCAGTTTATGCATATGTCTACTGCCTTACTTATTACATGGTTTATATTCTGGAATCAAATTTCTTCATCACCAACTCTCAACTTTTCTTCAAGACATTCCAAATTTATTTTAGGATGCAGGCACATATACGGATCTCAGTTTGGTTTTCTCTTGACATTGGCCTCAACACATGTGCACCTAGACCTTAAAAAGATCTCATTGTTGTTAACACTTTCATGTCATACGCCATCTTTCTTCACTATTCAAATAAAGTATACACTGAACAGGATGTGTACAAAGTATCCAACAGAAACTTAGGGCATTGAAACAAAATGTCTCTACATTCCCTAACAATGATTATTTAAAGATATGTCTACCCTATCCCTGAGGCAACATATGTTGGGTGGTAAGACTAAAGGGTGGTGTTAGCTGAGTGATTGTTACTAGAAGTTTTCACAGGAATACGATAACAAAAATATTGCTTGGTAGGATAAACACAGATGATGCAAATTAATAATGAAGCTGCAGAACCTGTAAATGAGGCATGCCTTCAGTATCTGTCGATAACCCAAGCTAGGGACCAGAAGTCATTTTGAACTTCCTTGTCTTCTTCCATTGTCCAGATCCTGCCTTCATCAAGTCTTGCTGACACCACCCCTAAAACGTAACTTGGGTCTGTCTTCTCCTCTTCCCCTGCAAGGTTGCCGCCTGTTCCACACCATCATCATGCCTGACTGGAGTGCCGTCATGGCCTCCCAACTGGTCTAAACCATTCCGCTCTTGACTCCCTATCTTCCAGTCTCTACTTGGTGCTCATCATCATACTTTCCAATTACAAATCAGATTGTGTCATGACCTTCAAATGTTTTCCATCAAAGATGGAATTAAATCCAGACTCCTTACGCTGGTTCACAAGGTTCTACATGGCCTGGCGCTGCTGGCCTCTGGACCTCACCTCCTCCTCAGGCCCTGGCAAAAGTGTTCTGTTTGAGTACCTATGCAAGGGTTTAAAAAGCAGGCATTATTCTTGGTCACAGGGGAAGCAGTTCAATTCCTATCACTTTACACCTGCTTGCTTCATGCATTTTTGTTTTCCACGTTGCAACCTTTTCAGGCATGTAGATTTTCTATCCTTGGTCTAGTCGGTGTTAAAATATGCCTGGATCCCGGCATTTGTATCCCTTCTTTTCCCGTTAGGTCTCTTGTCACACATTCAAGACTCTGGCCCACTCTCATCTCCAAGAGCTTAGAGGAGAGGGATTTAAAGAACACAGTGTGCCTCTGGACTGCAGTGAGCTCACTCTCCTGCCAGGCCAGGTCACAGCGTGGCCCCAGTCAGACATTCAGAACTTCTACTGCAAACTTCAGTTTTGTACCTGATTCCAAAGTGTGGCTACCTATCTACGGCCTTGATTTCAGGATCCGGTGTGGTGATTTCAGGCCTCTAATTGGTGAGATTTCCTTGAGGCTGACCTTCTCGGATTTCCAAATAAGATCCTCTCTCAAACTTCCCAACACTAGGCCTTGGTGGTGCGGTGGTTAAGAGCTCGGCTGCTAACCAAAAGGCTGGCAGTTCGAATCCACCAGCTGCTCCCTGGAAACCCTATGGGGCAGTTCTACTCTGTCCTATAGGGTCACTGTGAGTCGGAATCGACTCGACTGCAATGAGTTTCTGGTTTAACTGGTGATATTTCCTTGAGATTGACCTTGCTGGATTTCCAAATAAGATCCTCTCTCGAACTTCCCAACACTGGTCTCCAGTCTCTTGTGGAGATCCTCAGAACACCA
This sequence comes from Dugong dugon, assembly GCA_030035585.1. Lineage (NCBI taxonomy): Eukaryota > Metazoa > Chordata > Mammalia > Sirenia > Dugongidae > Dugong > Dugong dugon. The sequence continues at coordinate 8,312,815 of CM057479.1, read as the reverse complement.
TTCCTCTTCTCAAAACCATCTCACTTATTTTTTATAATAGTTTATTTTAATACCTTTAGCTATACTTAGTACTCTAAGACTAAATTTACTTCAACTCTCAAAAGTTTTTGGTGTAATTAGGAGGAGACATGCTGCCCACAATATTAATACGCAGCTATGTTTTACAACATGCATGAGAGTGAAACATTTTACTAATATTTACATTTACCTCATTGCTTATGGATTAAACAGATGTAGCGCTACAGTTATGTTGCTAAGGTAGTATTAAGCAATGCTGTCGTTGTTCTGTGCTGTCAAGTCGATTCCCACTCACAGCAACTCTATAGGACATAGTAGAACTGCTTCATAGAATTTCCCAGGCTGTAATCTTTACGGAAGCAGATGGCCAGGACTTTGTTCCCACAGATCGGCTAGTGGGTTCAAACCTTTGACCTTTCGGTTAGCAGCCGGGCTCTTAAACACTGCAGCACCAGGGCTCCTATATATTAAGCAATACTAAGGTATTAATAGCTTTCAGTTCTGAGCTAAGAAATCGATTCATACATATTTTGTGAGTTTAACTTAGATATGAAAAAACTGAAATTAAGTCAAAGATGTGTGATTTAATTTCAAAATGTGTGCATTACTGTTCACAGGATTATTTTACAAGATAATTCATAGTTAATAATTTGTTTAAAAATAGAAAGTCTCTATCATCCTATTTTAGACAGAGGTAAAAAACATCTTAATAATTTTTAAGAATGATAATAAAGCACAACGTCAGATAATTTTTAAAAGCCTTCCACAGACACGGAAAAATTCAGTAACAATTGCTTATAATCTAAGATTCTGTAAGAATTTAGTCTAGTTTTATCTAAATTCAGTTTAATCTCTTCTAGTGAAACTTGTCACAAACTCAGAATCTCTGCCATATGTAGGCTACTAACCATCTCATGCTTGTATGACATCTCTAATAAGATTGTAAATTCTCTAAGGATAGTTTTCCCTTAGGTAATTATTCCAGCATACTCACAAGTTTGATCTCAGCTGTCACTCAAAGAGACCAAAACGATTTCCAAAACTAAAAATTAGAACCCAATTAATCTTCAGCATAACGTCAACATGTTTCGTATTTCCTTTGGTAAGCCAAGAAATTTTGGAAGGTGACATCATGTCTGCGAAAATGTCACACCCGGCAGGAAAGATTCTTTGGCTAATTAGAGTAGCCCTTTGAGGTGATATTCTACAGAAAAAGTGTTCAACACTTAGCGTTGTCCAAAATGGGATAGAGCAGCTCCCTTTTCTTCCAAGTTACACAGTATGTCAGATACATTGCTCCAGAACTCACAGTCTTTTAAAATCATTCTGGTTTGGGGGCTTATTCCACACACATTATAGGAATGGTTTTCTTCTTGATTTCCCAGGACTTTATATCAATGAGAACAGAGTAAGGAAAGAGATTAGTAGCTGCAGAATCTAGGGCAGTGAAAATTAAATGTAGCAAATGGTTATTATCATTGATAGGAAAGACCAATGAATTTTTGGTCGGTTCCAGTTATAGAGAACTGTGCATAAATCCTCATTTCCTTTCATGCTAACTGTTCCTCTGAGTAGGCTGAAGAGATAAGCATTGCTTAAATGCAGTTAAAAAGGCAGGTTTCTTGGATCCCAATAAAATGTTATTGTATATTGTGGTTTATTTAAAAATTTATCAGTTTTTGGCTGCAAAATACTATAAGTTTATCAAAATGATATTAAATAGCATAAATATTTTGTTAAAGACCTTGCTTAATGTTCATTTCATTACTAAAATAAGCATGAAATAAATATGGGGGTTAATATAAGAAATATTTTTTTCTCTAGAACCAGTTCACTTCTGTAGGAATGTTGCCAAAAAACAATGTGTTCTGATCACTAAATCTATCTTATTCTTTTACAGAAATAAATATAATTTTAAAACACCACATGTTTGTATTTTGAACAAGTTTAATTACTTGATAAAATACACATTATGTTTTCTTTCCCTTGCTTATCTCATCCCTATTATAATGTAAACTGAGACTTCTTTGTGGATAACTCCCAAATTTATTTCTACTGATGCATGGACCACTTCCCAAAATTTGGTCCTAAATTTCCAACTGTCTACTGACATTTAAGAGCCCTGGTGGCATAGTGGTTAAGAGCTCAGCCACTAACCAAAAGGTCTGCAGTTCATATCCACCAGCTGCTCCTTAGAAAACCTGTGGGGCAGTTCTACTCTTTCCTATAGGGTCGCTATGAATTGGAATCGACTCGAACGCAACTCGTTTGTTTGTCTGTTTTTTGTCCTACCAAGACCCCACATTCAGTACGTTTACAGCAGAATTCACCGTCTCCCTAACCAAACCTGTTTTTCTCTCGTATGTTCTTGTCACACATCCTTCCCCAAGCCCAGGCTCAACGTCTCAGTCAACTTTGAGTCAGCCTGCACATTAGCTCTCATGCCCGTCTCTTCCTCATTGTTTCCATACCACTTTCCTGTTCCAGGCCCCTGTTACATGTTATCTCTGGTCTGATTATCAGTGTATTGTCCTAGACTGTCTCACTAATACCATTCCTTCTCCATTCTAATCAATCCTACCCATCACTTCTGGTTCATCTTCAAAAAATAAAATTTCTGTCCATTTATCGGCTCTGAATTAGTCTCTGATTTACCCACGTGCTGACAAACACTGCCCAAGTTCACTGCCGTGGCAACTCAGACCTTCAGTAAGCCAACTTTGTAGGTATGTCCCATGGTTCTCTTCATGTATTCTAAGGCCGATTAAGCATAACATCACACATTATGCTTTTCTGCCTCTGCCTGTTTCCTCCATTGTGGTAGCTGCTTGAATGTCCGCCCTTGTCATCTCTAGATATCCGAAAACTACGCGTTCTTCAGGTCCTGCTCAAATGCCAACTTTTCCATTAACCTTCCAATCTTGAGTAGCTCTCTTTTCTGCACTGAAATAGCAATTTAACTGTACTTCTCGTGTCACTTAACATTTTCTATCTTGTTCTACAGTCATTTCTGTATGAATTTTATCTTTTCCCCCAGAATCTAAACTTCTTGGAAGAAAGCGTCTTATTAATTTTTACACCCTATTTATTTATCTTGGGGACTAAAAGAAGTTATTCATTGAATGACAGATTGTTTTTATTTTTTTATATAGTGTGCAGTGCATTTTTATTTTTAACTAGAGATAAGGAATTATAAATTAAGTATTATTTTTCATTGAGGGAGAAATCTTACAGTCAAAAACATTCAGTCGATTGAAATAACATTTGTAATTGCCTTAATTGATCTAACACAGTTGTGTCAGATAGAAAACCTATTGGTTTTCACATATAATTCAGGGCATTTTGGTCTTCCCAAGCCTTTACTTGTACTTCCCATAACAGAACATTAAGTGTTTTACAAAGCATGACCTTAAAATCATGAGATTGATTCCACAAGCCAAATAGGAAAATGGGAATCATTATTTTATGAGCATTTATCAAATGATAGCGAAACATGGTAACCACTCTGATTAAGAACATCAGGTGAAGAACGAAAATGTATCAAACAGAAACACTTAGCCATATGGAAAGGAAATGAGGCACTAATATGCATGGGTTCAAATAAATCGTAATAATAGAACTGAAGTGGATTCTAAAAATCATTATCAAGCCTTCTTTTTGTTTAGAGACTTCATTACCCAAAAACCTGAAGAATAACCATCTAAACTCTTCTTGAGCATTTTTAATGAGAAGGGGCTAACAACCTTTACAGCGGCCCTGCCTATTACTTATCCAATTCAAAGAGTTGTAAATGTCATTCTGGTCAAACCGGTTTTTCTGGTCCTCCCTCTCTAAAGAAAAGCCCACTTCCACTAACATGCTTTCGAAATCATCAGGGCAGTAACTGCATTTCCTCTAATTCTTCTGCAGCTAAGAAACACTACTCCTTTCTTCAATAAATATCAGATGGTACAGTTTCCCGGCCACACACTTTCTTGGTCAGCTTCCCCTTGTTGTTGTTGTTAGGTGCCATTGAATTGGTTGGGACTCACAGCAACCCTGTATGCAACAGAATGAAACACTGCACCGTCCTCACAATCGTTGTTAGTCCTCACAATCGTTGTTAGGTTTGAGCCAGTGGTTGCAGCCACTGTGTCGATTCACCTCCTTGACGGTCTTCCTCTTTTTCGCTGACCGTCTACTTTACCAAGTCTGATGTCCTTCTGCAGGAACTGTTCCCTCCCCATAATATGTCCAAAGTACGTGAGAAGAAATCTTACCATCCTCACTAGCACACTCCATTGTGTGTATTCATTTAACACACATTGATGGAGGAGTTTTTATGTGCAAGTATTAGGCTCTAACCTGAGAAGGATACAAAGGCAGATAAGATAATTTTCTTGCAAAGTAGCCCTTCCTTATTTCTGTGCCGCTTTTCCATTATATTTGCGCTGGGAATCTTGGATCATCTGTCTTTATCTGGACAACTGCTGGTGTGATGGCAGACTTTGAATTATGTGGATCTGATAATTTCTCCAAAAAAGGGCCTTTGGCCAAGTGTTCCAAGAATAATTAATAACCCATATAGAATCCCAATGAAAGTTTTCAGCATGTGACCAGACAATATACCCAACATATCCAAAACAAAGAACACTTTGCTTCATATATGCATGTGGCCTGTATGAAATGCAAACACACAAAGGCTGTATTTTAATATTAGTCCTACACATGATAAGGTTAAAAAAAATAATTTTTGCCATGTGTTCATTCCTGATTTTTATTTGACCACCTGTACTGTAATAGTAAGTCCAATAGTTGGCAAGGAGCGTCCATCTGAGCATAAGAAAACATCCAAGTGTTGCTTGATTTTGCAGCAGAAGGGACTTTTTCCAAGGATCACATAATATGATATGTGTACCCACTCTTGGGGATGAAAACCAACTATATATTCTAGCCTTTACTATTTTTTTGGGCCATTGCAGACCTGTGATGAGTCCAACTCATAAAAATTCAGGAGAATATATATATATATGTGTGTGTGTATATATATATATATATATATACACATATACATATATATGTGTATATAGATATATGTATTTAACAGATGTGGTGGCCTGCTTTTCCAACAGTAGAATTAGGGTAGGGCTTGGAAGTACGAAAGAATTACTTGACTTTCTCTCTAAAGTCAACCATATAAATGATTTTTTTATAACCCCAGCATAAACAAGAATCTTAGAACAATTATTTGGACGTTTTCACACTTTTGGTTGCTACCATTAGCTCTCCCGACATAAGGAATAGCAAGTGAGGTTTTGAACTTTAAAACTGACATCAGCCTGATGGCTGGGTCTCGGTTCAGACCCTGTGTGAAACAGATCAAATCTTAATGCCTTTCTCCGTCTCCCGGCCACTCCCAGCACTAGGTATGCACTCTTTACTCATTTCCAGCCCTTCTTGCCACTAAAACATCTAAAGGAGGGATCTGATAAATTCACAGAATGTATTAATGATTTATTATTCCTCCCAGCAGTGCTTGCATTTTATAGGGTCCGGTTTGTAAAACAGTCATCACTCACGGTGGAATTTCAGGCGTGATTGGCAGAGCAAAACGGAGCCTTTCGATCTCAGCCTCTTCTCTTCGTGCCTCACAGACAGTTCTCTATTTTGCCTACAAGTAAGGACAGCTCTGCAGACTCTCATTCTATATGATTCATGAGACGAAAACAGCTATTCTAGATGCTCACGTTATAAGGACGGATGAAGAGACGGATATAAAATGGCTCCAAAGCGGCCTTATCATTACAAAGCCCCTTGTAGAAAGATTACTCCAAAGGACGAACAGACCACAACTACCACAGCCTCCACCAGACTGAGTCCAGTACAACTAGATGGTGCCCGGCTACCACCACTGACTGCTCTGACAGGGATCACAACAGAGGGTCCTGGATAGAGCGGAAGAAAAACGTAGAACAAAATTCTAACTCACAAGAAAGACCAGACTTACTGGCCTGACAGACTGGAGAAATTCTGAGCATATGGCCCCCAGACACCTTTAACTCAGTACTGAAGTCACTCCTAATGTTCACCTTTCAGCAAAAGATAAATCAGGCCTATAAAACAAACAATAACACACGTAATTCAACCACGTATACCAGACTAAATGAGCACACCAGACCAAGGGCAAGGATGAGCAGGCAGGAGGGGATAGGAAAGCTGGATGAATGGAAATGGGGAATCTAAGGTTGAGAAGGGGAGAGTGCTGGCAACCAATGTCACAAAACAATATGTGTACTAATTATTTAATGAGAAACTAATTTGCTCTGTAAACTTTCATCTAAAGCACAATTTTAAAAAAAGAGAAATAATAATAATAATAATCCCTTTTCTTCCATTTTTCCTTCCACAAAAATATATTGGACACTCTTTGCTAACAATGCAAGGTTCTTCACCCTGGCCAAACAACCATCATGTGTAGGTGCCCTGGCATCTATGCTTTAAAAAGACTCCATAGATGAATTTGATGCACAGAGAGACTGGGGACTGTCTTCAAGAAGCTCACATTCTACAGCTGTCGCATTTCTGGGTAGACTGGGTGGTGAACTTGATCTGTGATTGAGTTTGCTTCTCCAGGAGCCACATACCCTGGTCCGGGTTATAACTCTGAGTGAGCTACAAGCGTCCCTCTGTGTGACTTGCCACGTGCTTCCCTAGCCACCTCCATTATAACCAAACTTGACTAGGGCTTTTTTGTGTGTGTATGTGTTTGTTTTTTTAAATAACACATATGGAAGAAATGTGCTCATATCAATACCTTCTGAAACAAGAACCTAAGAACAATAGTAATTTAAAGGGAGAGACTATCATTTTGAAGGTTTAAAAGAAAACTGATAACAAGAAAATATGAAGACAGAATAAGACAAAAGTAATACAATCTCAAGATTATAAATTAAGACATGAATATGATAATGAATAAATATGATGCCTGTGCCAAGAATAAAATATTAACTTCCAGAGACCTAGGCTGTTTGTCTTTGTGTTGCCACCAAAGCTATATAATGCAAGATTTTTTTTCCAGCTTCTCCCCTTGCCACCTTACAGTTTGTTCTCCAAAGGGAAATCAAAATGATCCTTTCAATATATAAACCAAATTACATCATGCCTTTGCTCTAACCCTTTGATGGCTCGTTATTTTTCTCAAACAAGATGCTAAAGTCCTCACTATAGCCTATAAGGCCCTACATAATCTGGCCCCATGTACCTCTCAGATTTCATCTCTTCTACCTCTTTGCCTAGAAAAGGCCTGGCAAAGGTCACAGCCTTGAAAACCCTAAGGAGCAGCTCTACTCTGCCCACAGGGGATCCCCATGAGTCAGAATGGACTCCATGGCAACTAACACCAACACAGCAATAAAAGCCTTTTTCCCTAGAGAGCTTGGCTCCAGCACCCTGACCTTCCGTGCTTTTCCACAACCTGTCATTCCTACTCCTGCCTCAGGGCCTTTGCGTTTCCCCTCCCTCTTCCTGAGTGGTCCCAGCTAGCTTTGAGGCTTAAAATCAGCCACTAGAATCAAGTTTCTCTTCCAGTGTCACTTCATCACAGGGCTTTTCTTGACCTGTCTATCTAAAATAACACACAAGCCCTCACTCTCTGCCTTCCTCACCCTGCTTTATTTTGCTTCCTAGCGCTTAACGCCATCTGTCGTATGTTTATTTGTATCTGTCTGTCTCTCCCTCGATTGAATGTAAGAGCAGGAACCATGTCTCTTGCTCATTGCTATATCTTTAAGGCCCACCACGGCGTCCTACACATGACTGGTGTTACATAATAGTGAACTGTTGAAATAATGGACGTAATGACCACGACTCCATGCTGGCCATGCATAATTTAATTTTTTAACTTTTAAAATGATCTGGTGAGGTAGGTATCATTAACCTAATTTTCAGTGATTGCTGAAGCTCAGAAAGTTAGGGAATTTTTCCCTAAGTAGTAACCACCCCTATAATGGAGTTGGGATGCAACGTAGGTGTGTCAGCCTCTAGAGTTTGGGATCTGGTCCACCAAACTCTGCTGACTAATTCAGAGAAGAGAAAAATCACACGATGCTCATGCAAATTCAGAAGTCTCCTGGAAAAAAATCCCTTTCTGTTTATGAGTCTTATGCAGATGAATCTCCAAAGAAGACTGGGAACCATTTGGAAGCGTAGATCTCCTCTGAACCATCAACAGCATCTTGAGTCTAACCTACTTTGCAGGCTTCCAAGAAAGAGAAAGATTGTTTGAAATTAGGGACACTTAAGAGCTTACTTTTTTTTTAAAGGGAAAAAATAAAACAGAGAGAAAGAAAAAAATAAAATACTTCCCCTTACCAGATGCACTGAAACAGAACTGTCAAATGCAAAAAGATCTTGTAAAATTGTCCTCTGCTGTAGGCCACAGAATAGAACTGTAATAAACTCTGACCCATAAAAAGTCATGTAAACATTATAACCTGTTTTTACTAGTCCTTTAAGCATGGGGAGCAATTGATCTAAAACAGCTTGGCTGTCTTCAGCTCCCAAGTCTCCATGAGAATCCAGCCTCCAACATGGGTGTTCAAATGCCTCTGGCATCAAAGGCCAAAAATAGGACTGAGCTAGAAAATTGCAGCTATTGAGTTATTTGCCCTGGGCAGATGTTTGATAGTTCCAGGAGCAAAACATCCAAAGAAAAGCTCCTGAGGAAAAGCTACTTTGCACCACCTATTGCCGTGGAAATTATTTAATCTGCAATGTCCACAATCAAAATAAAGACCCATGTGGTCTTTGGCTGATGGTTTTAACTGTTCTTAAAAATCGTACTAACCAAGTTTTTAGTGCAGTGGAAGTAGTGACATCAATGCCTCAGGACAGATCAGCTCTGTCTCCCTGCGGCTAAAAAGCTTTACCGTGTGAAATATAAATGTGGAAAAATTGAAGTAAGAGTTTTGCAGGTGTCAAACAAACACTCACTCCATTCCATGTTTGTGGAATTCTAGTTAAGCCTGCCCGAAAATACAGTTTTCTCTATATTTCTAGAATCCAAAAGGAATCTCGGAAGGCCTAGGGGAAATGAGGCAGCAAGAAGAAAGGCACGGTAATCAATTGTAAACCGTTCCCCTGTCTAATCTTGTTTGTGATTGTCCTTCCGAGGGACTTGGTGTCTGTGACTTAGTCTCACGTCCAAGGAACATGGGCAGGTGGCTAAGAGCGGAGCTGGAAGGGCTCTGAAGCAGGGACATCGGTTAATTGATGGGAACTCTGAGGCAGACGTGTCCTCACGGCAGCGGAACAATCTTTGCCTCATATTGGACATCACTGTCAGAGCTTGTCTCCACAGCAGCCTTGTTGGCAGCCACCCAACTTCGACAGTAGCATCACATCATGGATGGATTGACTGACTCAGTTCAGCAGTTCAGTTCAGCAAACACACCCTTACTAACCGCCCATAAAGAGCCAAGGACAGGATAGATGATAATGAATGACAGGGGCCCAGCTCCCAAGAACTCACAAAACTAAAGACCGTTACAGGTAAAGACTGGGTTCTCCCACCTACTTAGAAACACTCTGGCTGGACTTATCAAAGGCAGGATCTCATATTCTTGACATTTGATACAGGAAACCAACATGTCAAAGGTGCTTGCTAAGTGATCAGACCAAATCTCCACTAAGCACAAAAAGAGTAAAGAGAAATTAGCATTGGAAGATGATCTTTTTTTCATGTTGCAACTTATAATTTTTGAGAATTATTGGAAATTCTGAGGGAAAAAAATCAAAGTTTTTGTTTCATGCATGTGTTTTAGATAAATGAATGTATGAATAAATGTCATAATTGGGACAGCAACTTTCCCTAAGGAGGATTTATGTTCCAGATTTAAAAAAAATAAAAAGGCAGTAGAAACTTGAATGCATCTCAACTCTTTTTTTTTTTTTTTTTTTTTTAGCACACTGAAATTTGGCAACATGCCTTATTGGGTTTGAAGTGGGACAATGTTTCTCTTTGCCTTCTGGAATCTCTCAATCACTCCTTGGGGTTTAATCGGAAACAGAGAAAAAGAACAATCATAACTTACATGCGTATTATCTGTGTAAACCCAAAAAACCCATTGCTGTCTAGTTGATTCCCACTTATAGGACAGAGTAGAACTGCCCCATAAGGTTTCCAAGGAGAGGCTGGTGGATTCGAACTGCTAGCCTTTTGGTTAGCAGCCGAGCTCTTAACCACGGAGCCACCAGGGCTCCATTATCTGTATAGGTTACTCAAACTGACCAGTGTATTTGATCTTCAAAATAGCCGTGGGGAGATTAAGGCATTGCTTCCATTCTACAGATATTCAAACTGAGAGGAAGTTATTTTTACCAAGATCTCTTAGTAAAGCCAGATCCTCAAACTTCTTTACATTCTACTAAACTGAAGGTAGACGTCCCTAGTCCTAATAGCTGCCCACTCTTCTCCTTTGTGACCTTACTTCTTGAACATGAAATCAGTTAAGGTGGTACCCAAAGAGAAGAACTTCTACCTAGAACTGCACCCTTTCTGGAAACATCGGCAGGTGGTCTATCTCCATCTCCTATCTATGATGGACGTAAGTCCCTTAATTTTCTCAGAACAAGGAAACTGCAACGTATTAATCATTACATTTGGATTTTGATAACTGCTTAATGGAAGAACACATTAAGGAAAGTTAAAAACAAAGGTCAAGTATGAATTACTATAGCTGAATACTATATACTAAATGCTTGCTATGTGCCAGGTGCAGTTCAAAATACTGTCTATGAATCTCGTTTAATCTTCATAGCATACATATAAAATAGACATTAGGATTATCCCCATTTCAAAGTTTTAGGAACTGAGGCACAAGAGGTTAAGTCATTTGCGCAGGGTCACACAGCTAATAAGGGGTACAGACAGGATACTTATCTGGGATGTTAACTCCAGTTCTTTGTCAGTACACTATACTGACGACAATATACCCAAAGATGATAGGACAAATAGCAGCAAATGTTTGAACATATATCAATATATTTATTTGTATGGACAGGTTAATACATAACCTAAGAACATTTGGAAGGATGAAGATTTAAATAAATTAGTGAGTGCTTTTCACTCTATCTTGGAAAGATGGCTCAGGGAATTTGGGGACAATTAAATATCAGATGAGTTTTAAGTGAGAATGTTAAAAGAAAAAAAAAGGCAGGAAGGTGAAAGGGAGCTGGGACAGTGGGTGGGGGGCAATGGCAGAGAGACAGAGGGAAAAACCCTTCTATCCCATGGCACCCCCACGTGTCTGTTAGTCTGTTGAACTCCAGGGGCTTGTGTGTTGCCGTGATGCTAGAAGCTATGCCACTGGTATTCAGATATGAGACTCAAGTCATGGTATTTTCAATCACCTCATATACGTGTGAAAGCTGGACCATGAATACAGAAGACCGAAGAAGAATTGAAACCTCTGAATTGTGGTGTCGGTGAAGAATATTGAATAAACCAAGGACTGCCAAAAGAATGAACAAGTCTGTGTTGGAAGAAGTACAGCCAGAATGCTCCTAAGAAGCAGGAATGGCAAGACTTCGTCTCTCATACTTTGAACACGTTATCAGGAGGGACCAGTCCCTGGAGAAGGGCATCCTGCTTGGTAAAGTAGAGGGTCATCAACAAAGAGGAAGACCCTCCATGAGATGGATTGACACAGTGGCTGCAACAATGGGCTCAAGCATAACAACGATTGTGAGGATGGCACAGGAACAAGTAGTGTTTTGTTCTGTTGTACATGGGGTTGCTATAAGTCAGAACCAACTCGATGGCACCTAACAACAACATCCCATGGCAAAATGCCCTAGCTCCCCATTAACAGCATTGGCACTGCTATTTCAGTTGAATGCTCATTAAATAGTGGTTCCAGAACAGAATCTGGGGTACAGCACCCAGTACATCAACTTCTACCTATTTGGGTACAAATGTTAGGGAAAGGGAGTTGGGGCAGAGAAGTGACCTCTCCTCTCTCTTTTGTAGAATGTTCTCCCTAACCTGGAAAAACAATACTTCTCAGTATACACATTAAAAAAAAAAAAAAAAAAAATGCAGTCAAGCCAACACTGACTCATGGTGACTCCATGTGTGTCAGAGCAGAACTGTGCTCCGTAAGGTTTTCAAAGGCTGATATTTTGGAAGAAAATTGCCAGAGCTTTCTTCCAAGGCACCTCTGGCTGGACTCGAACCTCCAACCCTGCAATAAGCAGCCAAGTGCTGTAATCATTTGCATCTCCTAAGGCTCTGGTAGGCACAAAGAACCATTAAAATTTTCTAAAGAAAGTGCTTGCCCACTGGGCACCACGTAGACTCTTAAGAAGAGCAGAACCCATCATTATCCCTATCAAACAGAAAGAAGTGATTAAGAAGCTTGGAAATAAACAAACGTCCTAAGCATCTGTGACTTCATGCAGGAACAGTATGAATTACCCATCTACGACCCTTGCCTTCTCAAGCTCACATGTAAGTAATGTCTTCAGGGAATATAACTTCCCAAACACAGAGTTTTGTTTGTTTGTTTTCCTTTTCTTTCTCTCTCTTTATTTTGTACAGAGATCATTAAAAAACCAAACCAAACCTGTCATCACTGAGTCGATTCCTACTCATAGTGACCTTATAGGACAGTGTAGAACTACCCCATAGGGTTTCTGAGGAGTGGCTGGGGGATTTGGGCTGCCAACCTTTTGGTTAGCAGCCAAGCTCTTAACCACTATGCCACCAGGGTTCCACAGAGATCATTAGCTTTTCAAAATAACCAGAGCGAGTGAACTGCATAAGCTCATTCATGAAAACTAGCAGAGCAGTGTGGCCAGAGCATAACAGAGACGTGCATGTGTTTCTAATGAAAATCAAGCTGTGATTCTAAAACATGCAAGGAGCCATTTTATCCACTTAGGAGGGAGGTTATGGTGGAACCCCGAATGCGTCTGCTTTGGAGAGACATTTGAAATCTCCTTGCCTTTGTCGTAGAGCAGCGCCTGGGCACCAAGAGGGGTAGCAGGCAGAACTGTGAAGAAGGCTGCTGGATATTTCACTGACCAAATCCAGTTTGGCAGCTCTGACGTTCTTGCAAAGACTGCATATGTTGTCATTAAAACGTTTTGAACAAATCGTAGACATCAGACATTTCAGATGAGCGCCTTGAAATAAGTCAGGATTTCTATAAAAACATTTTTCACTGCATGCACTGTAGAGGGTTTCAAGTTCATTGGCCTGACAGTTGGCTAGAAAAGAAATCCAAATGTGGGTCTTCCCTGATGGTTGGCTGTGAGGATGAGGTGCCCCGTGTCACAGAGGACAAAGATGCAGTGCTGACCTCCTTCATGGATCTCGGCACAAATGCAACACCCACACTCTCAGACTTTCTCCCCACCACCCCCAGCTGGAAATTGTTGGCCATGACGGACTCCCAGAAAGGATAAAGAAATATATTTCTCTTCTTTCCTCTGGAATAATGTGCATTAACAGGTTTAAGAGGACAATTTAGCAGTGCTATTGAAAGTGAGGTGGAGATGAACAGCTGCGACAGTCCTCCTACCTATCACCTTCACATCTGGTGATTTGTAGGATCGAGCAATGTCTGGTTCTGTCTTCAATGTCAACCTGTGAAAAGTGGAAAAAACTCATAATAGCTAACGTTACCAGGTACTCACTAAGTGCCAGACACAGTGCTAAGAGTTTTACTTTTATTCACTTATGTGGGCATGTACTGGTCCTCCTCTAAACAGATCTAGCACTTTAAATAAAATTTAAGGTAATATCCACCCTGACAAGAACCATAACAGAGAGTCCTGGATGGAGCAGGAGAAATGTGAGGTGCAGAATTCAAATTCTAGTAAGAAGACCAGACTTAATGGTCTGACTGAGACTGGAGGAATCCCGGAAAGTGTGGCTCCTGGATTCTCTATCAGCCCAGAACTAAAACAATTTCCGAGGCCAACTCCTCAGACAGGGATTGGACTGGACTGTGGGACATAAAGTGATACTCATGAGGAGTGTGCCTCTTAGCTCAAGTGGATACAAGAAACTAAACGGGCAGCTTCTGTCCGGAGGTGAGATGGGAAGGCAGACAGTGTTAGGAGCTGGTTGAATGGACATGGGGAATCAGCGGGTGGAAAGGAGGAGTGTGTTGTCACAATATGGGGAAAGCAATTAGAGTCACATAACAGTGTTTATGTATACATTTTTGTATGGGAAAAAATAAAATAAGAGTTGATAACTGGGTGGGGGGGATGGCAATATCCATTCTCTATGTCTGCATCTCTTGTGTTAGGGTTAGCTGGCTACCATCACTTCAGATGATTTCAAGATAAATTTCTGGAATTCCTATCTAATCAGAGATTCATAAAATTTTCAAAGTCTCTCAAGGTTCAATGTGATGATTAAAAGAAAAAGAATCTTCCACAACTTACTGTAAAGTAGGTAAATCATGTCAATGCTGGGAAATAGCTGAGTGGTACAATAAAAACACTTGGTTGGGAAGGTCAATTTCACAAGTGAGCAAAGACCTAAAGTCAGGAGTAGTTTCAGCAGGCCTACAGCTGGAGGCTGGGCTGGCCAGAGCAGAAGTTGCTTTTCAAGAGTGCAGAAAGAGGGCAGAGGCAGAGCAGGGCTCGATTCTGGGGGAGATTGAAGTTCCTGAGATCGACTCTCCCATTTCAGATACACGGCTCTTTGCAAGTTTGCTCAGCATATGCACAAACACCCCCAGGGTTCTTGGAAGGTTCGATTTTACTGAAAGCCTTCCCAATTTAAAAGCAGTTCTTCTACAGCACCTCTAAATTTTTATGAGCATATACGGTGCTGGTGCAAACATTGGCTGGGTCCTCATCCTGTAGGATGTAATCCTGGAGCCTGGTAAAATGGGGCCTTTCACAGCATTTCCACGCCTCTGGAGTGCTGCAGCGGTTAGGAAACCCTGGTGGCACAGTGGTTGAGCACTCAGCTGCTAACCAAAAGGTCAGCAGGTCAAATCCACCAGGTGCTCCTTGGAAATCCTATGGGGCAGTTCTACTCTGTCCTCTAGGGTCGCTACGAGTCCAAATCGACTCGACGGCAACGGGTTACAGGTACAGGAGTGCTGCAGTAGAAATGAATCAAGCAAAATGGCAGGCACCTGAAAACGTTGGCTCTGCAATCTAAAGGCGGCCTGGAATTGACTCCCACATAGTTTACTCACCTGCAAAAGCAGACCCCTAATCACCGTGTTTGACACGGCCTGTCTGTACTTACGTGATATTGCAGCTTGCTGTTCATCATGGCTCACATGCCCAGTATTCCCGGCCTGACACCCAGGCCCTTTCATCTCTCGTCAGTTCTCTCTCCCTTAGTTTCAACAGCTTAGCCAACTGATTTCATGACACACAAGAGTGGTTTTATCAGAAAAACTCCCAAGTGTGCAGAGGACAGAGAGACACAAAGAATGCTTCCCAGGCTCACCACCTTCCTCCCTGGATTTGCTTGACTCTAATTATTGGAAGACCTCCAGGGGCCAACGCTGCCTGGGCTTGTCTCGAGATTTTCTTTTTTCCATCGGGGATGCCACCACCCAGACACTAAATCAGAAGAGAAGAAAAAATCCTCACAGCAATAAATCTCGGGGACAAAAGAACCGTTCGTAAAACCTTCACTGCATTCTATTTTAGTGGAAAAACTATTTATAAGAAGAAAATCAGAAAGGGGAAAATTGTAGTAAGATTTTCTTCTCTGCTCCCTGTTTTTACTGCTTCTTTGTAATGAAAACAAATCGCTTTTATTTTCTTCACTTCCTTCTTTTCTCTTTTCTGTGTATGTGTGTGCTATTGAGTTTTTGTTTTGTTGTGTTGGAAAGTTTTAAAAAAATTGTTTTGAATACCAGATTTGAAAGCCTAAAATCTGGCATATGAGATACCAAATGCTGTTGTTTTTAGGTACCCGAATATGCTCAGAAGCTTGGGGAATATGCAATCGCTGTTTTAGGGACAGTTCTGCTAAAAAAAAAAATTAAATCAGGAGAATTGTTTTAAAATGTCCATTCAGTTTGTTCACATTATGGTATGTCCATCTTCATTCTCCTCTCCAGTGACCTTGACCCTTCATGCTGATGCTCGGCGACTCAGAGCCCTCTAACTGAAGGCCTGGGTCTGGTGGCGGTTCTTATTCCTCCCTGCTCCTATCATATGTCTCCTTCTGTGACCAAGTAGCAAGGGAAGGTGGGTGAATCGATTTGCATTAGGACAAAACCAACTATTACATGACTAACTGCATAAGTCACACCAGGGGTATTTGTATCAACAGAAAACAGTGTTAACCTAAAGTTTAAGGATGAAATATCTGGAAAGAGGTTTGTGAAAAGGTAGTAGAGCTTCTGTACCCCCCAAATTAAAAAAGAACATAAACAAGTGCCTTTCTCAGCGATATGCATGGTTAACCCCCCAGTCATCTTCTATCCCAGCTCAACAAAAATGCCACTGGCATCTTTGCAAAAAAACCCTCCATTCTGGCTGTGTGGATTAGAAGCCTTTATTAATCACTCCGCCTTTATAGTAACTGATTAATACCATATAAAAAGTAACGCTTTATAAAAGCAGCATCCAAGCCTTCAAGTCAAATTAAGAACATTTATGCCTATTCCACACCTTTTTAAATATTTCATTCCCGCACTATTGCCTTTCAAAGCTATATAATTCAGCAGTGAAATACAATTGGTTTACAGGGCAGTTTCCATATAGATATGTCATTGACACACACTGTATCAAAACAATCATATAAAATAGATGGTATTTGAAGCTTTTATTATTCACTGAATTCGATTTTGCTTGGCTGTGGTATAAAAAGTATTTCAAATATTAACTGTAATTATGCATTCTCCACATTAAATATAGTCTCATAAGAAATAGGATCACATTAGGTCAAACTAATGGTTTTAACTCAACTGGTGTTCTATTTGGACATTCACTGCAGTAGTTATAGAGTCTTAAAAAATAAAAAGGATAATACAACAGGTCTTGAAAAACTACACCATATCAGAGATTCCATCTCTAACACCTTGGGTGGGCTGGCATGAAATACAAATTGTGCTAGTCAATCCTGAAAGGTTTGAAGAAAATCCGGAATGAATTCTAGGCATTCAAGACCAGTTTATGACTTTTACAAATGAAGAATTAAACACTTAAATAAGTTAAATGTCATTTGGTTAGTGGACTGATGTAATGTGAACACATCAGACACTAGAACTAGAAAATGTGAGATCACAAAACTCAGCCCCATCCGATCCAATTCATGTTTATAGTTGATCAATGTGACTGAGATACAGAGTCAACAGTTTTGCTCACTTTAATTAAAATTATGTGCACCAGCAAAAACTGACCGATACAGCATCCTAATGTGATCTGTTATATACATTAATCTAAGAATTCTTGGAGCTTTTAGACAGTAGACCCTTAAGATTGACAAAGCAAAGATGTCAAGGTCAATAATAGCGTAAAAAGGAAAGAAAACTGAAGGGGACATAGGTTTATTTTCCCAAGATTTTCTTTTTACATTTGGGGAGGTGTCATGGTTTGAACTGTGTCCCCCAAAAATATACGTCAACTTGGTTAGGCCATGACTCCCAGTACTGTGTAGTTGTCCTCTATTTTGTGATCGTAATTTTACGTCAAGGAGGATGAGGGTGCGATTGTAACACCCTTACTAAGGTCCCATCCCTGATCCAATGTAAAGGGAGTTTCCCTGGAGTGTGGCCTGCACCACCTTTTATCTTACAAGAGATGAAAGGAAAGCAAGCAGAGAGTTGGGGGACCTCACACCACCAAGAAAGCAGTGCCGGGAGCAGAGCGGGTCCTTTGGACTCTGGGTCCCTGTGTAGAGAAGCTCCTAGTCCCAAGGAAGATTGAGAGAAAGCCTTCCCCTGGAGCTGACACCCTGCGTTTGGACTTCTAGCCTACTAGACTGTGAGAATATAAATTTCTCTTTGTTAAAGCCATCCACTCATGCTATTTCTGTTATAGCAGCACTAGATGACTAAGACAGGAGGTATGAAGGGACTCTTGTCTGCTAACCCCACAAGTCACATTATGTAAGAGGTTACTTACTTCTTATTCATCAGATGAAATTTGCTGGAAAGTTTAAATATCCAGAAAGGTAGCAATTTACAGACCAATGAAAGCTGCCACATAAGGAATGATCGTAAGTCCAGGATTCCTTTTTTTTAAAAAATGAACAATGCATGCATATCAAATCGGAAGCTAAGAATCATCTACTCTGTCCCCACACACTTTTTATGAGATATGACATCCACAAACACACAGTGATTAAAACAGTCCTGGTACAGCTGTAGTAAACTTCAAGACTAGGGCTTTTTAAAGATAAGCACAGATTAGTTTTAAATCCTCAGCTAAAAAAAAAAAAAGTAAATAGTTCCAATACGGAAATGGAAGGAAAAGAGCAAGAGAGAGGGGTTCCAAGTGTCAAGGATGGGATATTCAATAAAAGAGCCAGCCATCAGTTATCAATAATACCCTGGCATTAAAGCTTGGCACTGTCTGCCTGGATCTTACATGTTTTATTCATATCAAGCATTTGGATATTATCTTCTTTTAACAACTGAGCTATACTTGCCAATTCATTTCTAATTTGTGGGTGACTACAGTTCTCCAATTGTGTGTTTGTGGAATTTGGGTTTTGCCTGTATTTGTACAACCTAATCAGGTACTTTGCTGCCTGCATTTTTTTATGATTATTTCTGGCTATTCCCTGAAGTTTAGGGTGTATAAATAACCTACGCAAGGCTATAAAGAAACAAGATCACTAAGCAGGTTCAACAATATAAGTTTCATCTTGGCAAAAAAAATCAATTCTCTGAACGCAATGTTAGTGTCCTTCTGATAATTGGCTTGCTGAAATCCTGTCGTAATTTGTCATCAAGCCTCAAATAGATTTTGAAATAGGTTAGTCTCCTACTTCTTTCTCCTATGATGTGGTTCTCTCGTTGTAAATTCCTTGGCTTTGACATAAGAGGACTTGAGAGCCAAAATAAATACATCCCTGATAGTAGTTTGGAACACCGTTTCCACCCGAATGGAAATTTCAGAATATTTGAATCAAAGGTCCCAAACTATCCTGCGGGGAGTTTGAACACAAGATCTCTAAGCCCTGAAACAAGTTTCAACAAAAGCAATATGTTGTTGTTTTCCTTACCTGAGTATTTATTGGACTCCACTTTGCTCCATCTTTACTGGTTGAGTCACAGACGCCCTCTTCCTCTATCACCTCCTTGGCAGCCATACGCCCCCTTGATTTGAGAAATGGGAGTTGATAGAATGCCCACTGTCAGTATGTGTCTGAAGCCTCAGAACAGATGAGCAGCAGTGGCTTGTGGGTAACCATTTCACAAGCTCCATCCCTGTCACTCTGAAGTCCACTGGCTAAGGAGAATCAGTGAGATTACTCGCAGCGTAATTAAATGGCAATGTCAGGAGGTCAGGTAGCATCATCATCTCCAGCCAAAAACATTTGGAACTCTCGTGTGGTGATTTTTGGCTGTGTTCTGGCCAACCACCAGGAGCCCAGCTATCTGAACTCAGCCAGGCCACACTGTGAAAAGCCAATCCCTGTCTTCTTAATGACGTGTCTTCATTTGCAGAGTATCACCCATTCACAGGAGGTACCTCACCAATTTCATAGGCTGAAATTACTGACGCTGGCTTTCTTATGAGGTCCATGAATTAGAACATCCTTCATATCCCTCTTGGTGTGATTATGATGATAATCTATGATGGAGTTATTACTGAAAACACAGCAATGTCAGGCTGTATTTCTACTGTCAGAGCCCCGGTGGCTCAGTGGTTAAGAGCATGGTTGCTAACCAAAAGGTCAGCAGTTCGAATCTACCAGGTGCTCCTTGGAAACACTATGGGCTGATTCTACTCTGTCCCATAGGGTTGCTATCAGTTGTAATCGACTTAATGGCATTGGTTTTCTTGGTAAGCATGACTCACAAGAACATTTAAGCTACTGAAGCCTTCTTCTTCAACCAAATGGAAAACTGGCTTTACCTGAGAAACTTCACAGTTAAACAGTCCTCCTGAGTTCTCTTACGGATTTCCTCTGAAAGAGAGATAACAATAAAGTACTGTCGTATTCTTGTAACCCTCAAACCACAACACTTCTCATTTGTAATGCTACATAACTCTATCAAAAGGGCATCTTATACTTTGACTCACTAATTAATACTCAGCTGGCCACTAGACTTTCAATATTCCACTTAGTTTCTTTAGAAACTCCGCTGACTCTATGAACTATTTTTTATTAATGGGAAGAAAATAAGCTAAAAATATAAGTAAGAGAGATAAGAAAAATAAGCTTTTTAAAAATAAATCAACAATATTCTTAAGAATATTAAAATACTCTCACAAATATTTTGATGAACGTCTATACTCCATTCTTATCCTTAATTTTAAACAAGACATTCTTACTGTAATGCTCTAAGTGGGTTCCAATAAGGCAATCACATCAAACGCAAAGTCATTTTACCATGAGATAAATAAAATGACCGGTGTGAGCCTGTGAAGCCTGCAGCTCCAGAGGGCAAGAACCGGAAGACCATTCCTGCCGTGTTCTATCCAAGTTTGCGTTAGCACTGGAGTGCACTGTATCATCAAAACACTGCAAAAGTTTTTGCAAACCGCGTAATAAATGGACACCAGTTTGTGGCAACTCAAACAAAATGAACTGGCGATTTTGAATTCCAATTCTCACACATAGTTAAAGAAAAGTAAGCTTCAAAAACAACGAGATTCTGTTCTTCACCTGACAGTGATAAATGGTAGCAAGACTGTAGAAAAACAATCCCTTCATACACTACTGCCAGTTTTGTAAATTGGTGCAAACTTTTGGAGAGCAGTTTAGCAATACCTGTGGAATCCCTGGTGGTGTAGTGGTTAAGTGCTACAGCTGCTAACCAAAAGGTCATCAGTTTGAATCCACCAGCTGCTCTTTGGAAACACTATGGGGCAGTTCTACTCTGTTTTATAGGGTCGCTATGAGGCAGAATCAACTCGACTGCAATGGGTTTTTTTTTTTTTTTTTTTTTTGGTTTAAGTGAATAAAAGAAGTTAAAAGCAACGTGTATAGTATGTCTCCACGAGTTTTTTTTTTTTAAAGATTGGATGGATGTATGGATAGATAGGTAGGTAGGTAGACAGGCAGATATAGAAAAATAGAAAGATAAATGCATGTATGGATGGGTAGAAAGATGCCTATACTTTCATGGGAAATTGCTGGAAGGAAATACTAGAAATTATTAACAGTTGCCTTGGGTAAGGCAAACTAGGGAAGACGGGAGACTTGATTTTATCATTTACTCTCTTGAGATGTTTAAATTTTTTTAACCATGTGCACGTATGAATTTTTCAATAATTAGTTAAAATATTAAATCCCATAAAATAAATGATTGATATGAAAATACTTGGAACAACTCTCTATTTTCTTTTAAGTACTTCAGTTCCCCTGCACGCGTTGTCTATCTTCACAGAGCTTCTGCTTACTTTCACCAAGCCCCTTATCATTTCTTCTGCGTCCCTGAAACTGCCCCTCACCAGTCCTCAAGTGCATCATGTCCCTTCACCTCTTCACAAACACTGCTTCACCTGCTGAGCGTGTTCTTTCCTCTCTTGTCCTGGTGAACTCTCTCATTCATCCTTCAAGATGGCCCTCACCAGTTCTGAGGACTTCCAGGAATTGGTCTGTCCTCTAGACGTCCCTACATATCCCTTTGAACCTAGGTCTTTTATCGTAAAGGTCACTTGGGATTGTAATTTCTTGCTCGTACCTGTGTCTCCTGTAAAGCACGGTTCTTGTTGTATTTTTTAATGTGTCTGCCCCAGCACATGGCAAAATGCTCTAGTCAACCCTGACTGAGCATCAGAATTATGTTTGCAAGCTCCTAAAAACACAAGTTATGGGGATTCTGGGGCCCAGAAGGCCATACTTACAAAAATACCCACAAGCGATGATGATGTTCTATCAACTTGAAGGACTCTTAGTACCTAGGCTTGGAAAGTCAACCACAAACTTTCCAAATCCCCCAGTGTTATATAAATCACCTATTCTCTCCAACACTTCTGAAGTATTTCACACTGCTATCTACTCACCAACAACTGCCCTTTTTCCCTTCTTTGAAACGATCATGTACTGAGTGTCTCCTATGTGACCAGTGGTGACCTGCTAGAAACCTTGTATAAACTACTTGTAATCATCACAACCTACAAGATGAGTATTGTTATCCCTGTTTTTACAGATGAGCAAACTGAAACATAGAGAGAGGTTCATTAACTTGTCCAAAATGGCAAAGCTAATAGGTGGTATCTTAGTTATCTATTGCTGCTATAACAAAAAATACCACAAACGTGCAGCTTTAACAAACAAAAATTTATTTTCTCGAAGTTTAGGAGGCTGGAAGTCCAAATTCAGGGCACCAGATCTAGGGGAAGCTACCTCCATCCGTTCTAGGGGAACAACTTTGCCTCAGCTTCTCCAGCATTCTTCCCAGCGTTCTTTGGAGACCCTGCTGTGTCTAATCTGCTCTTCTTATATCTCAAAAGTGGTTCTATTCAAGAAACACATCCTACGCTGATAGGCCTCATTAACATAACGAAGAAAACCCTATTCCCAAATGGGATTACTTCAACAGTATGTTGTTGTTGGGTGCCATCCAGTCCATTCTGACTCATAGGGACCCCATGTGACAAAGGAGAATGCCTCAGAAGGCTTTATTACTTGTAATCTTTACAGAAGTAGATCACTGGGTCTTTCTGAGCTGTTGGGTGAGTTCAAATTGCCAGCTTTTCAGTTAGCAGCAGAGTGCTTAACCATCATGCCACCAGGGTGTTAGGATTTACAATGCATATTTTGGGGGGGACACAATTCAATCCATAACAAGTGGCTACAGTGGAATTAGGTCCGCCTGTACTCCCGGTTTCACTTGGGTTCTTTCTGCTCCATCCAGATGCCTCTACAGAGGTTCTCTCTCCACTATTTCTTAAATCACCACCTTACTCTGCTGCTGTCAGATTTCTTTGATGCTCCATCTATGTCTGCTGTGCAGGCTCATTTTTCCCCCTTTTACCTCTGAAGATGTAGTTTCCAGAGTATTTTCTATAGAGTCAAATTTATCCGTATTTTAACGCAAATAACATGCACCTTCTACTTTCCTTTGCCGGTGGGCCCTTCCCTCCTGAGGTATTTTCAGCAACATGTAAACAACATTGTCATGGAGGCGCTCATGAAAATACCTCACCGGGGTGGGGTGGGGAGGAGAGAGGAAGAAGGGAGGTGGGAGAGGAGGGAAGGGAGGAAGGGGGGAAGGGGGATCTCCCGGATCTACATTCAGAATAATTTAAATTTAATATTCTGTTTTGAATTCCTAAGTCTATACTTTCTTAAGGATTATTTCTAATTTTCTGCTAGAAACGTCGAGCTCAGGGATTTCTCAACCTTAGCACTATTAACATTTTTTACTAGATAATTATTTGTTATGAGGGTTCCCCTGTGCATTTGAGGAGGTTCAGTGTCATCCCTTTTAGTCCATACGGTTTTCAACGGCTGACTTTTTTGGAAGTAGATTGCTAGGCATCTCTCCTGAGGCACCTCTGGGTGGACTTGAACCTCCAGCCTTTCAGTTAGCAGCTAACTTGTTCACCTCTTACACAACCCAGCAACTCCAATGTTCTTAATTATTTGTGTCAGTAATAAAAGCGAACCTGCCTGCCTACTCTTTAAGGTCAATTCCTCACCGTTATTCTCTCAAATAATTGATCTCTTAACTGACCTTCTTGACTCATACCTCTCCAATCCATTCTCTACTTGCGACACAAGCAACCTCGCTAAACGCCCAAGTCTGTTCATGCTGACCCTGGATTTGAACTTGGAATAGCTCCCACTGCCTACAGGACAGGTGCAAATTCTTTTGTGCAATGTACAAGCCTCTCTGTGTTCTGGCTACTCTGGTGCTTGTCAGCAGTCCTACTTCAAATCATATTCTTGCAACATATTAATAAGTGTTCAGTTCCTGCTGTCATTCCAGGCCTCTTACCCCATGCCTTCCATGCCTTTGTTCTAACTGTTCCTTCTGCCAGGAACACCTTTGCTCAACCACCCCACCTGCAACATCTGCACATTTTCACCCCTCTGCACAGAGAGCCCCGTCCTTGCACAATGCACCTCTCCCTTCTTTGGACTTCCACTGTACCCTGTACACACACATCTTTCACAACTGCTGCAAGACTCTCCTGCCCTTACTTTGTTACATGCCTGCCTCCAACAACTGCTCAGTAAAGCGTGTAGAGGAAATGGACTGTTTCATAATCCTCTTCCTTTTCTGATGTCTAGTGCAGGGCCTAACAATGGAGAGAATTAATGAAAACTTTCTTGCTGAATGACTGACTGAATGAATGAATAGATGAATCCAAACCAGAAAATAAAAAATCTAGTTATCAGGAGAGAAGGGACTCTGCTGTATAGATTATTCATGTCAATTTATAAAATACCCTCAACAAACAAAGTCTATTTTCAGTTTGTAAGACCTGAATATTGCAACACCACATCTGACCTCATTGAGTTGGGAGGTGATCTGAAGGAGTAAATTGTCCAGTTTTACATTGTAGGAATTCTACACCGCATTGCTTATTTCCCTCACCTGGTCAAAAGAACAGAAAGAAAATAGTTTCACCGTCCTTCTATATTGGAGCTATCTTTATGAAAATAAATCTCCACGTGAGTTTTAATTAATACATGCCCGCAGATACCACAGAGGAATAACCCTGGACTGAGAAGCACAAGGAAGGCTGCCCGGCCCTCAGAATTCTCCTTGTTTGCCAATAGCTCTTGCTTGTCATTTCTGTTAAAGTGTCTACTGAAAGCATTGTCCCACTGGGCTCCCTCCATCCCCTGTGACCCCTCTATCTTTGACCCGAGGGAGCTGTTAGGAAAAAACCAGAAAAGTAAGTTTGTTAAATCATGCGCTTGTTCACATTTCTTTATCAGTAAGTACTGCACTGAGATTACTGTATTTCTGTTCTGTGAAAGAAGAAAGCTTGGACTTCAGAGAAGCTATTTCCCTTGTATTGAAATGGCTTTGCAAATCTATTCCGGTGCCTTTAGCTCTGCTCGTTGTTGGTCCAGTGGCAAGGGCCTGACCACCAGAGATTTATCTGCCATCGAGGAAAGGGGGTACAGGTACAATCAGTGAAGATTGCTTTAGGTCTACGTTTTGTGCTCTAATCCTAAAATGTTAGAAAGAGAAAACAATTAGAAGAGTAAGCCTCAAATTCCACACACTCAAACTGAAAGGATGTTAGAACTGAAATAAAAGCAAGGACGTTGCCCCAAAAACAGGACAGCTCTGGTAGCACCATGGTGAAGAGCTACAGCTGCTAACCAGAAGGTTGGCAGTTCAAATCCACCAGCTGCTCCTTGGCAACCCTATGGGGCAGTTTTACTCTGTCCTATTGTCCTATAGGGTTGCTATGAGTTGGAATTCACTGAACAACAGTTTTTTTAAATGCAAATGGTCCAGGAATGAATTTAAGAGACTGAAAAAGACTAAGAATCTATAAAAAAAACAGAAAAATTACATGCAATGGAATATAAGAATAAATCTGTACCTATTATAATAGTCAAAAATGGGGTAAAAATGAATCCTAATTATCTTTAAGATGATGGAAAAATAAATCATTGTAATTAAGTCATAAGTAAAATGTATAACTAACAAACTAATTTGCTTGCCAATGAAACAAAAAGTAAGTTCAAAAGCAGGACTCTATCCCCGAGAAGAATGCAGCAAAGTTGGGTATATGAGCAATCATAACAGCACCGAGGCTCTGACTGGTAATAACTGATACTTACTGAGCATTTCTAGGGATGCAGGTTCGAGGCTAAATGCTTTATATGCATTGTATCATTTCACCTTCACGACCTTTGAGGTAGTTGTTAATATTTTACCCATTTTAAAGATGAGGAACCCACATGATTAAATTATCTTTTGCTACAGGAATGTTGCATAACAAACATCCACAAAATCACAGTGCTATATAACAATAACTACATGCTTAGCAGTATCCAAGGTAGCCTGACCTGGCCCAGGCCCAACAAACCTCCGCTGGGCTTGTTCAGGTGTATGCGACCAGGTTCAAGTAGGTTAATCCCCTCTGATGTGGGGCTGGCTATTCTAGGATGGCCTCGGCTGTGTCTAGAATAACGCAGATGTTGTCCACGCACTATCCTTTAGCAGGCTAGCTTCGGCATGCGCTTCTTGTGGCAATGGCAAAAGGCAAGATTGCAAACAATATAAAAATGTTTTTTCAAACTTTTGCCAACATCTCATTGTTCACAGCAAGTCGCGGGCCAGGTCCATAGTCAGAACGGTTGGGCAGGACAAGGCTACCTTCCCAAGGGCGTGGGAGAGGGTGGGGTGAAGCATGAGCCCTTAATGCAATCAGTCCACCACACTGCAGATTAGATTCCCTTGGTTAACTTGCAAAAGGTCACCAACTTCTAAGAGGCAGAGTTTGGATTCAAGCAAAATCTCCCAGACTCTGGCACCTCCCCTTCAACAGCCACAGTAGACGAGAAAGTCTACAATACGCCAGAGATCGCAAAAGCCTGCTAGTCTGTTGGAAAACAACGTGTCAAAGAAAATATGGAAACACCGTGATGCTAAAGAGATGGGGTAGAAAGTCCAATTAAATAAGGAAAGCAGATAAAATGAAAACCAAATGTAAGATTGCAGGAATCAAGGAACCGTGATGGCAGCAGGAACAAAAGCATGTGCCTCTAAGTGTGCAGAAGGCACAAAAGTGATCTAGTGGGGAGGGTACAGCATTTCATGAAAGGGATACCAGGAGGAAGGAGATAAGGGAACTAGTTGTGGTCAGGTCCACCCGATTCATGGTGGCCCCGTGTGTGTCCGAATAGAATTGTGCTCCATTTCAGGGTTTTCAGGGCTCATTTTTGGAAGTAGATCACCAGGCCTTTCTTCCAAGGTGCCTCTAGGTGGACTCAAACTTACAACCTCTCCATTAGCAGCCAAGCATCTTAACTGTTTGCACCACCCAGGAACTCTGAGATAAGGGTAAACCAAACCAAAAAACCAAACCCAGTGCTGTCGAGTCAATTCTGACTCATAACGACCCTACAGGACAGAGTAGAACTGCCTCATAGGGTTTCCAAGGCTGTAAATCTTTATGGAAGCAGATTGCCACATCTTTCTCCCACAGCGCAGCTGGGGGGTTTGAACCGCCAGCCTTTCGGTTAGCAGCTGAGCGCTTAACCACTGCACCACCAGGGCTCCTTGAGATAAGGGTAAAGGGTGAAAATAGTTTATAGCATTTACATTTCAAATGTTACTGATTTGTTATTTCTGGATTTATGTTTTATTGAGTAGGAGAAATCTTAAACATTTGTATTATGTGAATAGATTTCAGAATATGAAAAGTTATACAATGGACCTTCATGAGATTTATTAACGACCACGTACCTTACAAGTTATAAAGCCCTTCAGAAAAGTGCATAATTCGTAATAATAGCAGAGCCAACCATCTTCCTTGAATAAACTAGATCAGCCAGTTCACCTTCTGAACCACCTTCTATTCCTAGGGTTCTACATGTCTCTCAAGGGAACAACATAACTAAAGCAAATAAACACATTTGATGCCTATTCTCTTAAAAGTAATCCTGCTTGTCTATTAGAGTGCCGTCAGGGCTGAATAAAATTTAAAGCCAACAAAGAGATTTTAGTGTTAACTCATCTGAAATAGATGGCTGGCGAAGGAACCTACACAGGGTCATTGCCACCCACATTCAGACTGCAAAGAAAGTGGACAGGTAACATTTTTCATAGCTGATGAGTGACTGGGAATTTGATTGTATCCTGTGGCTAACTTCTAACTCGGTGTCTCGTCTGGCACCAGCGTTTTCATTAC
Source organism: Dugong dugon (assembly GCA_030035585.1). Lineage (NCBI taxonomy): Eukaryota > Metazoa > Chordata > Mammalia > Sirenia > Dugongidae > Dugong > Dugong dugon. The sequence continues at coordinate 8,284,816 of CM057479.1, read as the reverse complement.
AGAACTCATCTGAATGTCACAATGACTTTCCTTGCTACTGGTGTCACTTTTACCTATGGCCCTGCTGTTCTGACTTTCTGTCTTCAAAGTCTCTGATGTTTCCTAATCTGGTAAATTAGAGGACGCGCGGGAAAGCGCGAGTCTTTCTTCTCGGAGGTGACTGCTCAGGCTGGACTGGGAAGTTGCCTGTTAATGAGATAAGCGTTTGAGAAAGCCCGGCTTTGCAGCAGGGGATTCGCGGCTTCTCTTGTTGCTATGGCGCTCCATTACCCACATCCACCTTTCTTTCTCCTCTTACCCTGAGTAGTCACGGCGGTAATCACAGCTAACCATTTTTCTGAGGGCTGAATTTGGCATTTTACCTACATTATCTTACTCAATCCTCACAACCACCCTTCCAGAGGCAATCATTATGCATGTTTTTCAAGCGAGGAAACTGAGGTTTAAAGAGGTTGAGTAATTGCACGAGGTCGCAAACCTAGGGATGGGTAAAGCTTCGCTTCCATCTTAGGCTTTCCGGTTCCAAAGTGCCGCCTTTTTCCCCTCCTTCAAACTGCCCCTCTTCTTGTTTCTGATCTTGTTCTTGCAACTCACTTTGGGAAGACAGAACCATCTGTGAAGCAGGCTCAAAGCAAGCCTATGGCTTTCCCGTGGTTTTATATTCATCCTGACAACCTCTAAAAAGCCAGAGGCACATCTTAGCGTAGGAGGGCTCAGGGGGTGGGGCGTGTGCCAGCTCTGCTCTTTAACAGGCTGTGTGATCCTGAGCAGGTCACTTACCCTCGCTCAGCTGCTTCCCGCATCTCCAAGAATGAGGTTGCTGATTCTGGCCCCGCCCACTTCTCTGCGTATTTTGGGAGGCCCAACCAGGTTAGAGTAGGTGAAAGTACTTTGCAAACTGTAAAGTAACACACACGTGTTATTGCAATTTCTGTGCGATTCATCTTCTCCTTGGTCCCGGGAACAGCTGTGTCGTGTTCTGTTTCCACAAAGGATGCCTAGCTGGGCAGTCCGGCTAATATTATTGCACCTTTAACTAGATTACCCTCCGGCTGACCCTCGGCTCCTTTCCCATGCATAGGGATGATTTATCTTTGAAAAGCAAAACAATACCTTGGTTGGGACCACTTCCCTCCTTCCACTGCACTTGTCACTCTGTGCTTGCCCGTTTTGCTTTGTTTTTTTCTGCAGAACGCAAGGAATGAGGACCAAATGCAAACATCACGACCAATTAACACTTTCTTACATCTTGCAAGTGATTTTTTTTTCCTCTCTCTCCCAGAACTCAAAGGGCCCAGCTTTCCTTCTCTCGGTTTTTCTAAGCCCTATGCAAACATTCATCCACCGTGGTGCAGAGATTCTGAACTTGGGGGCAAGCTGTGACTGTTCAAATGATTGAGCTTTTTAAAAATTATGGATGATATCCTGAGTGTCTCACAGAGACACGCCACAGAGTCCTTTTATCCTAAAGCTACATGGTTTAGAAATTGCCTTTGACCTAATCCAAACAGGGATACACCCCGCCACCCATGAGGGAATGGTTTTAGGGTAGCTAGTCATCCTGGTTTGCCGGGCATAGCCCCAGTTTTAACTCTGAAAATCCCCCATCCTGAATTCAGAGCAAACAGGACTGTTGATCACCCTAGAAGTGGATGTTTGCTTCCTGCGTCTGCATCCGCCCTTTGCTCCTTTTTCTTTCACCAGATCCAAGCACAGTGAATAATTTTCACCCTGCTGTTAATTGTATGAAGCCTTTTTTGGAAAAGTGATAAAATTTAAAAAAAAAAAAAAAACCTCAATACTTTATTTTAGCTGTTTCGCAAAAACACTCGGTTCCCAGTAAGCTGTGGCTGAGCTAAAACAGTTCACACCTAGAGAAGACCAAGCTCCGCCTTCACTGCCTGTCCAAAAGGCACTCTGGGTTCTGGCTGCCTGTTTTGTATTCAAACCTCTTGATAAATTATCAGCTGGTTTTCATCTTTGTAGCTCTCCCAAAACAATAAAGCAAAATTGTTTGTCATCCATAAAGTACAGCTGCAAGAATTGCGTGGGAGTGATAATTGGAAGACACCCAGAGAAGGGGAAAAAAAAATTGAAAAGCTTTTCATGGAGGATGCAGTGTCTTGTGGGAGGGTGAGCCAGCGGCCCACGGAGGAGGGAGCCCAGCACGTTGGCTGGCGCAGGGCCCCGGCCGGCTTGCACACTCGTTTCCCGAGCAGCAGCTCCGGGTCCCTGCTCGGTTACAAGCCCAGTGCCAGCGCCCGCAGGTTCCAGCCGACCGTGGTCTAGTAGCCTCCAGGCCACACCCATCGCAGGCCAGTTCAATGCTCTCTACTCACTTTGGCGGCTGGAGTTAGCCTGGGGGAGACTCCATTTCTGTTTCCAAGCGGGCCACTGAGATAGAGAAGGCCAGTCGCCTTTAACCCACAAGAAGACCCCTTTGACAGTTGCGCTTTGATTCCCTGACGGCTCGGTGCTCACCGCAACCCACAGCTGTCAAGACAGCGCCCCTGGCAGAAAGACTGAGGGGAGCATGGGTCTCCATGAAAGAAATAGTATAAATGTTTGATCCTCTTATCCTGGTCCTTCCCACTCTCAGATGGCTCTCAGACAATGGTAGAATTTAGGGGAGTCAGCAGACAAAGACGTATTTATTCGCGCGAATCTTAGCAGGAAGGGTTCCTCCTTTTAATCACTTCTCCAGGAAAAATCCCAAAGGTTTAAAAAGCATCCCACTAGTTTCTAAGCTTTTTATGCAGCTTGAGAGATCGTCAATTTAAAGTTCAAAACTTAAAGATAACACCCCTGCATTTTCAAATGTCGTGTGTGAGTAAGTTGTGTGCGAAGCGTTTGGGTTATTCTTTACAAAAATTGATGGATGGTAAAGGCCAGTGTTTGATGATGAAGAACTTTATTATCTTAAATCTGGATGATATTTAAGGCAAAATCTGGAAAAAAAAATTAGTATATTACAGAGGGCAATTTAAATAAGTGTTAAGGGAATTTATGGAATCATAATATTAATGGGAGAAGAACAGGGTGGAGATTTTATTTGAGCTTATTCTGCTAATTTATCCTTTCTAAATAAGGAGCTCTGGTGGGGCAGTGTTAAAATGCTCAGCTGCTAACCAAAAGGTTGGAGGCTTGCATCCACTCAGAAGTAACATTTCTTCAGGTTGGAGTCTACTCAGAGGCACCTTGAAAGAAAGGCCTGGCAATCTACTTCCAAAAAATCATCTTCACTCTGACACACACTGAGTCGCCCTGAGTTGGAATTGACTGATGGCAACTGGTTAAAGATGAGGCAGTATGCTCACAGCAGAGAGGGGAGGAGGGCCAAGCATGCTCTCACCGAAGCAGGCTAGGTAAAGGGCTTCAATCATGAACAGCTAGATCCTATAAGGTCCCTAGGTGTTAAAGCAGAGCACAAAAACTGCTGCAGTGCATAGGAAGCAGACAGCCTCTGTGGCTTTCAGGAAAGCCCCTGGAGAGCCCTAGTGCAATGGTGTGTTGCAGGAGAGCAAAGACCAAAACCCAACAACTCTGTACAGCGTCTTTCCCCTGTCTAAACAGATAGTTCTTTCTCTAGGTCAGGGTTTCTCGACCTCAGCACTTTTGACATTGGGAGTCTGACAATTCTTTATTATGTGGGACTGTCCCACGCGTTGTAGGACACTTAGCAACATCGCTAACCCCCATTCACTAGGTGCCAGTAGCACCCTTATCTCATCGTAGGTTGTGACAACCAAAAACGTCTCCAGATATTGCCTCAGCCCCAGGAGATACAATCACTCCATTTGAAAACCAGTGCTCTAGATCATGAGATAAAGAATTTGGCTGCAGTGTATCAGCTCATAAACGTTTCTGCATTGGCCACAGTTTGATGGGGAGAGGTCAAATGCTAATGCTCTTGTTTTTAGAATCTTATGTTTTCTCCTGGATTCTATTTTAACACATTGGTAATTAATATTCATGTAAGTCTATAGTGGGCAAGACGTGTAAATCTTCAGATGTGAGCCAGCTTATAAACCAAACCACCAAACTCACTGCTGTCGAGTCAATTCCAACTGATAGCAACCCTTTAGGACACAGTAGAACTGCCCCGTAGGGTTTCCAAGACTGTAAATCTTTATGGGAGCAGACTGCCACATCTTTCTCCCACGGAACTGCTGGTGAGTTCGAACCATCAACCTTTTGGTTAGCAGCAAGCTCTTTAACCATTGTGCCACCAGGGCTCCTTAGTCTTGTGCTAACAGGCAGCAGATGATGAATTCTGCCCCCAGGTACTGTCTAGTAACCTCTCGCTGGAGTGACAATGACTCTTCTCCTGTGACTTGGAATGAAAACTAAAATAATACTTTAACCATAGATATTGCTACAGAAGTCTCAGCTAACCTGTTCAAGTTGGGCACTGTACTTGAAATAAGGTCTCTATTAAAAATTCTGGAAAAGCTTAATATCACCATTTTACTTGATATTTAATTGAACAGAATATTTTTACATGCTGAGTACATAAAAATAGCTTTGAGCTTGATGCAGATGAAGGCAATCTGACAAACATTCACTTAGCCTAAATTATAGATCTTTTTCCTTTTTCGGTGCTATGCTATTAACAGATTTTTATACGTATCCTTCTAATATTAAAAAAAAAAAGTGTCCTTTGCATCTGGTGTGAAGTGACACATGGATGGTAAACCGCTATTTTAGGCACTGAATGCATTATCTATAACCAAGCATGATTATCACCTGCATTGTTAATGTCCTGCTGTGCCTGTATAATTCCAGTATTTTCTTGGTAATGCACAACTGTATAATATCTTACAAACAGCCCACATATATAGATTTAAAAAAAACTAGAAGAAGAGAGCTCTCTAATGGTATTTTAACCACAAAATCTAGTACCTGGATTGGGAAATGAAGACCCAAGAAGGCTAATAAACCATTGTCTGTAACTGGAACATACATATATCCACGTAGTGGTTTCAGGCAATGCAAGAAAATACATCCAACTTGGGATTTTGACCCACTAAGTACCATGGAGCCCTGGTGGTGTAGTGGTTAAGAACTTGGCTGCTAACCAAAAGGTTGACAGTTTGAATCCCCCAGCCATCCATTGGAAACCCTATAGAGCAGTTCTACTCTGTCCTATAGGCTCACTAGGAATCAAAATTGACTCGTCAGCAACAGATTTTGTTGTTTTTTTAAGCATCGTGGTTGTTGTTGCTGTTAGGTGCTGTTGAGTCAGTTTCGACTCATAGCAATCCCACGTACAGGAGAGCAAAACGCTGCCCAGTCCTGTGCCATCCTCACAATCGTTGTTGTGCTTGAGAACATTGTTGCAGCCACTGGGTCAATCCATCTTGTTGAGAGTCTTCCTCTTTTTCCCTGACCCTCTACTTTACCAGTCATGATGTCCTTCTCCAGGGACTGGTCCTTCCTGATAACATGTCCAAAGTAGGTGAGACGAAGTCTTGCCATTCTTGCTTCTACTGAGCTTTCTGGTTGTCCTTCTTCCAAGACAGATTTGTTCATTCTTTTGGCATGGTGGTAGGATATGGGAATTTCTCCTTGCTGCTCCCCTTTGCTCTTTTGTAAAAAAGAAGAAGAACATTTTTACTGGGCTCTGCAGTGGCTGCATCTTCTGGTTGATTTACAGTGTGGTCAGCTGAGAGCCAGATGCTGGATTTGTTTATTTTAAAGTGCACCAGACCATGGAAACATTGATCCAATAAAGTGTTCATTTTGCAAATCAAGCTTTAATGGGCTTGGTATACCCAGGCAGAAGCAACATTCTGGGTTCCTTCCTGAAGTAAGACTTCTTTTTTTTTTCCCTCCAAACCCACCTGAATGTTAATTTGAGGCCAGTTCCTGACAAAAGATGAGTGGTGACAACTTCTATCCTCTTTCAACTGTTTAAAGAGAAATAGAGCTAACTGATGAGAGCGAGAATAGCCAGGATGTTGAAGGATTTTTTTTCTCATCCTTCATCTTAATCCTCTCTGTGTGGCCCTTTTCATCCTGTCTTAAGACAAAATGAAAGTGATTTATGTATCTTTATGCTCTGACTTAAACATAAATACGTGCTCTGCATTGGTTTACTAGTACAAACTCTCCTGGGTTAAAGGTTAATCTTACACACTACATAATAATAAAATAAAAGCAATTTTTAGTATGAGGAGGTCAAAAATTAATAATTCAATTTGCTTTGAGTCTGTGGGTAGCATAGCACTGCACTGTTTACTTGAGGAAGTCAGTAAATTATGGTCCCACCTACTCTCAAAGAACTTACTTTCTAATAAACTGATTTTTCACTGTAATTTCCATTAAATTTAAGTGCAAACACTTAACCTTATGCTCCCCTAAATAGATTTGTGCTCATTCCGGGATTAAGGCAAGCATTTTTCCCTTAAGAAAACAAACAATCTTTTCATTACGTGTTTGTAAATTCATCATAGCTGAAGGGTGATTGTAACCAAGCCCTGGACTGGTTTCTTTCCATAGTTAGTCACATTTATCTCTCACAAGAACCGTAGAAAGTAGATATCATTATCCCCATTTTCCAATATAAAAACTAAGGCTTGCTTAGGAATGTGCCATTAATGATGGAAGAGAAGAGATTTGAAAATATGTCTGATTATCAAATTCATGATCTTTCCACTCTTTAAGTATGGCGGCATACAGTTTGTTAAGATTTTTCTAATTATCATCTCTGGGGAGTTTCACACTCAGAGCCCCCATATTCTCCTAGTCTGGGGCCAGAGGAACATACTTACCCATTTAGGGTTTTCAAGCAAACAAGGAAATACATCTGACTTGGAATTTCGACCAGTGTTACTCTGCCCAAAGCATATTACAACATTAACCAACAGCAACAAAAAACTCACTGCCGTTGGCTCAATTCTGACTCATAGCAAACACATAGGGTTTTCAAGGCTGTAGATCTTTAAGGAAGCAGACTACCACATCTTTCTCCTGTGGAGCGCCTGGTGGTTTCAAACCACTGAATTTTTAGTTAGTAGTCAATTGCTTTACATTCAATGTCTCAAAAGTATGGGAGATAACGACAGCTTGGAGAGAGATGTGTAGCATGGGCCATCTGATCACCTGAAGTGACTAGTGGCATAAATCTATATCTAGTCAACAGACTTAAATCTGCCGTATTTGTTTAAACAGATATCCCTATCAAAAAAGATTGGTTTAATGAGAGACCCACGTTCAATCACATTCAGATAGAGGATAAGCCTGTTTTCGAGTCAGCTGTTTTGCAGAGTGAAGTTAATTTTTACCTGATTCAATGCATTCCAAAGCATACTGACTAAAGAAAATTGCCACCACACCCATTCAATCACATCCTCTCTTTCTTTCTTGTTCATTTCTTATTCATACACACTTACTAAACCATCACTTTCAATCTTGTCTCTGTTAAAACATACCTCATGCATGCAAGAGTGTAAAGTACCATGAATACAAGAATCTTCTCTGTTCTGTTCTTTGCTGGGTCCCCACCTCCCAGACAAGTTCCTGGCATTTAAAAGGTATTCAGTAAATATTTACTAAATGAATGAATGAGCAATGTATTAACCTGTGAATAAATGTATGTTATGCCATAGGGGTTCAAGATGTTTTATTTTACGACTTTTTTGGTAAATGTTTAGAAGAATGAATAGTTGGCAAAAACAAGACAAGGGCACTTAAGATTTATCTTTGGCCACAGGAGAGCTTAAAATATATTAGACATAAGGTAAACACTTACTGAATGAATGAAAGGATAAATGGAAATACCTGGAAAAGATTATTCATATAACATGAGTTGGCCCAGAAGGGTCTAGACTTACCTTGTAAATGAAGAGCTGGCTGCAGTGATAAGAAAAACCTTGTAGATCTGCCAGTTTTCTCACTGTTGCTTAGCCCTCACCTACTGTGCAATACATAACTGGCTTGAGAGATGAGGAAAGGGGTTCTAATTATAGAGAAGTTAATGATGCAAAAAATAATTACTCCAGAGCCTTTTGCATTGTGTGGTTTCCATTTCATGCTTTTATTAAAGGGAATGTAACATTCATCACAGTCAGATCCAAATTCCTTCAAGACGTTAGAAATGTAATACAATTTGACATGAAAAAGTTTCACTGGGCAAGTCCATTTGCAGTATTCCTGCGAGTCTCCTGCTTCTAGCACATCCCCACCACGGATTTCTTCTTTTTCAGCTATGTCAACCATATCATTGTATTTAGAGTTCTTGAATATACAGTCTCTGACTTTCTATGTCTCCCCCTGACACCTTTTTTCCTCCCAAAATATTACGCAATCTTCTCTATTTATCATATTCCAATTATTTTATATTTCGCATATGTTTTGCCAGCGTCCTACTATAAAGCAGATCCTGAGTCCATACTCCCTAGACAAAATCCTACAAGTTATATTCCTTTTCTAAAGTGTTAAATAATAATGCAGTCATTAATTCTGAAGCTGGCTTCTATTTTTCCCACTTGCTCTTTTAATTGCTCTGCCTCTAAGCTCAAATCTCCCAAGTTACTGTCTAAGGTTGTATTTTCTCAAGACTGCTTTATATTCTGGGGGATCACTAGGGAAAGAACTATGAACTTTCCCTTCAGTGTGCACGCCTACTCACGACTGAGCCAAGAAGCAGGATTAAACAGGAGCAGGAGGTATTCAATTTTGGGGGAATTTCCTGACATGGGAGAAATTGGCTCTGCAGCGGCAAGAGTGTAGAGTCTCCTTCCCTGGGGACCTGTGCAGTCTGGGAAGAGAGCAACATGTATGAAATGATTTACGTGAACCATAGCAGAGCAGAAAAAAACCCTAGGAAGCCATCTCTAGCCTCACGTCTTTCCAAAGTAGAATCCTGCAGTGCAAAGCATTCTCGCCACACAACACCATCCAGCAATGCCCAACATCCTTGATAACGAAGGTGTGAAACACATCTCAACATAAAAATTTAAATAAAAAGAAAAAAATTCAGCCTAATCAGAAATTGATTGGGAGGTAAATTACCTCTAGAGTTTTCTCAAATTTGATGTTTCCACAATTAGAGATATTTTATGAGGTAATTTTTTCAGATCACTACGTTTGGCTTTTCTATTCATTTTCTTTCTTTCTTTCTTTTTTTTTAGACAGAACAAACTAGCTTCTCATTAAACGATTAATACACATATTGTTTTGTGACATTGGTTGCCGACCCCACGACATGTCCACATTCTCCCCTTCTCGACCTTGGGTTCCCCATTACCAGCTTTCCTGCCCCCTCCTACCTTCTAGTCTTTGCCCCTGGACTGTTGTGCCCCTTTAGTCCCGTTTTGTTTTATGGGCCTGTCTAATCTTTGGCTGAAGGGTGAACCTCAGGAGTGACTTCAGTACTGAGCTAGAAGAGTGTCTGGGGACCATACTCTCAGGGTTTCTACAGTCTCTGTCAGGCCAGTAAGTCTGGTCTTTTTGTGTGTGTGTGTGAGTTAGAATTTTGTTCTGCATTTTTCTCCAGCTCTTTCTGGGTTTTCTATTCATTTTCCGATCCTTTAACATTCACTACAGATGCACCAGTTAACCAATTGCTCTAGTCTAAAAGGCATCCCAATAGCTGTGGTTTAACTGTAAGTTTCACAAATAAATAACTCCCTGGTTGAGAAAATATATATAAATACATACAACAATGTAAAAGCTGTGAAATTAGAAGGTGCTTTTATTCTTTAAAACCATGCATTCTAAATTCTTAGATGTCGACTCATTCTGAAAGCCGGTGTGCCACAGTTCACAGCGCCTAACAGGGGTCAAGGTGCTGAAGCACACCTTTAGGAAGAGCTTAACACATGCTTTGGAAAGCCCCAGTGCCTGGTGGTATGTTTGACTTCTGCTGAATGCAACAAGCTGCAGCTGCGTAGGTTGCAAAAGCCAAGAAAGGTCAGGTCTTGACACCAAATTCCAGGTCCAGGAGTACTCTAGGGATAAAGACAGGCTATGCCGATGAGACAGTAAAAAAGTACTCCAAAGCCTAGGGATTTAAGGAGGGAAAGCTGTGTTAATGACAACTTGCACTATGATAGGATATAGAAAGGCTCTGAAAGATATATTTCAACTTAAGAAGACACCCTGAGAGGTCATATAGCCCAACTTCCTGCTCAAACAAACAGTGGCATTGATGTGTTACCACCTCCCCCTCCTACGGGCACATAGCTAGTTTCGTGGCAGATGCAGGATGAAAACACAGATCTTTGTATGTTTTGGAATCCTAATCCAAAGCTCATTCTACAGCTCTATGCAGTCTCCTAGAAGGGAGAAAGTTCTGCTTGGAAGTGAGAAAAAGATTTCAGGGCCCCTTGAAAATAAAAGATTTATAATATGGAATTGAGCCCTTACATTTCCATTTGGAAAACCCTACTATCTCCAAGTATACACATCAAAGGAGCTGAGAAGCACCATCTTTCTCTCCCTTTACTGGTTTCTTAGAATGGAGCAAAGCATAGTAAACTTTGCAGTAAACTCCTTCCTGAAGCTTCAGCCATTGGCGCACACTGAATTGTTCTCTGTCTTCACGGTGTTTCATTTTTCAGAATTTCATATACTGGTTGAGAAGGGATCTAGCTTACAGTGGGAACTCAGTGTTTGAGTTTCCACTGTAAGCTAGATCCTTTCTCGCTCAGAACCACTAGTCATAAGAAATATGGTTCTAATCCTTTAGCTGTGAGCTAAACTGGTATGGGACTTACTTATTTTTATGACTGAAAAGAGCTTGCTAAAATTTTATTGTTGCCTTACTCCCTCTGAAATGCCAGATAGTACAAAATGTAATTTCACAGAATCAATTGTCATTCTGTGTTATTTAAATACCCAGGTTAGAAGCATTTGAGTAGTGCTTCTCATTTTAGCCATCTCCACTTTAAGTTACGAGTTCGAACGCCCATACAAGGTCCCCGGGTGGCAAAAGTGGTTTTCGCTCGACTACTAACCCAAAGGTTGGCGATTCAAATCCACTTAAAAGCACGGGGGAAGAAAGGCCTGGCAATCTGCTTTCGTAAATATTACAGCCAAGAAAATCCTATGGCACAGTTCTATTCTGTAACACATGGTGTCACCTTGAATCGGAACTGACTCGACAGCAATGTGTTTTGTTTTGTTTTTGTTACATAGAACATGCTTGGGTCATTATCAATGGTCTTGGTCTATAATCTCAAAATCGTTTTCTAGTTTTACTCGGAAGGTACTAAATGCAAAAGTAGAGATTAAGGTCAGAAAAGGGAAGCAAAAATTGCCAGTTCGTCCCATTCAAAGGAAAGCAAGGAGTTGAATTATCTGAATATCTTCCTCTCCTTTTGTGTTCCTTTCTTACTTTGTTTTTAAGGTTTACTGAGGTCTTACATACAGTAAAGTTCACCCTTTTAGGTGTAGAGTTGCAAACATTTTGACAAATACATGCTAGTACAATCACTGTCACAATTAAAATATAGAACAGCTCCATCACCCCAAAAGTTCTCTTGTGCTCCTTTGTAGTAAACTCCTCCCCGCAGTTTCGGCCACTGGCAAACACTGATCTGTTTTCTGTCCCTATAGTTTTTCCTTTTTCAGAATGTCATATAAATGAAATCATAAAGTATTTCGCCTTTTGAGAACATGTGGTATCAGAAGAAAAGGGAGCCCTTGCCAGAACTCTGGGCACCACAGCTGTCAAAGGATGGAGACTCAGCAAAGGAGACTAAAAGAGGTGCTTGGAGAGGTAGGAGATAAACAAGGAGCCATCTTATCACTTAAATAAAGTTAAGTGAACATTTCAGGAAGAATGGAAGAGATAAAGATAGAGACAGAGATAAAGAGGGAAGGAAGGAGAGAAAGAGGAGAGGGGTGGGAGAAGGAGGAAGAGAGACAGGGAAGGCAAGGGAAGGGAAGTAAGGGAAGCAAGGGAAGGGACAGGAAGGGATGGGAAGGGAAGGGAAGGGAAGAAAGGGAAGCAAGGAAAGGGACGGGAAGGGACGGGAAGGGACGGGAAGGGAAGGCAAGGGAAGGCAAGGGAAGGGAAGGGAAGGGAAGGAAGGCAAGGGAAGGCAAGGGAAGGCAAGGGAAGGGAAGGAAGGGAAGGAAGGGAAGGAAGGCAAGGGAAGGGAAGGAAGAGAAGGAAAGGAAGGAAGGCAAGGGAAGGGAAGGAAGGGAAGGAAGGCAAGGGAAGGGAAGGAAGGGAAGGAAGGCAAGGGAAGGCAAGGGAAGGGAAGGAAGGGAAGGGAAGGCAAGGGAAGGGAAGGAAGGCAAGGGAAGGGAAGGGAAGGCAAGGAAGGCAAGGAAAGGGATAGGAAGGGAAGGAAGGGAAGCAAGGAAAGGGATGGGAAGGGATGGGAAGGGAAGGGATGGGAAGGCAAGGGAAGGGAAGGGAAAGGAAGGGAAGGGAAGGAAGGGAAGGGACGGGAAGGGAAGGGAAGGGAAGGGACGGGAAGGCAAGGGAAGGAAGGGAAGGAAGGCAAGGGAAGGGAAGGGAAAGGAAGGGAAGGGAAGGGACGGGAAGGGACGGGAAGGGAAGGGAAGGGAAGGGAAACAAGGAAAGGGACGGGAAGGGAAGGGAAGGGAAGGGACGGGAAGGAAGGGAAGGGAAGGCAAGGGAAGGGAAGGAAGGCAAGGGAAGGGAAGGGAAGGCAAGGAAGGCAAGGAAAGGGATAGGAAGGGAAGGAAGGGAAGCAAGGAAAGGGATGGGAAGGGATGGGAAGGGAAGGGATGGGAAGGCAAGGGAAGGGAAGGGAAAGGAAGGGAAGGGAAGGAAGGGAAGGGACGGGAAGGGAAGGGAAGGGAAGGGACGGGAAGGCAAGGGAAGGAAGGGAAGGAAGGCAAGGGAAGGGAAGGGAAAGGAAGGGAAGGGAAGGGACGGGAAGGGACGGGAAGGGAAGGGAAGGGAAGGGAAACAAGGAAAGGGACGGGAAGGGAAGGGAAGGGAAGGGACGGGAAGGAAGGCAAGGGAAGGCAAGGGAAGGGAAGGAAGGGAAGCAAGGAAAGGGACGGGAAGGGAAGGGAAGGGACGGGAAGGGAAGGGAAGGGAAGGGAAGGGAAGGAAAGGGAAGGGAAGGGAAGGGAAGGGAAGGAAGGCAAGGGAAGGCAAGGGAAGGCAAGGGAAGGGAAGGAAGGGAAGCAAGGAAAGGGACGGGAAGGGAAGGGAAGGGACGGGAAGGGAAGGGAAGGGAAGGGAAGGGAAGGAAAGGGAAGGGAAGGGAAGGGAAGGGAAGGAAGGCAAGGGAAGGCAAGGGAAGGCAAGGGAAGGGAAGGAAGGGAAGCAAGGAAAGGGACGGGAAGGGAAGGGAAGGGACGGGAAGGGAAGGGAAGGGAAGGGAAGGGAAGGAAAGGGAAGGGAAGGGAAGGGAAGGGAAGGAAGGCAAGGGAAGGCAAGGGAAGGCAAGGGAAGGGAAGGAAGGGAAGCAAGGAAAGGGACGGGAAGGGAAGGGAAGGGACGGGAAGGGAAGGGAAGGGAAGGAAAGGGAAGGGAAGGGAAGGGAAGGGAAGGAAGGCAAGGGAAGGCAAGGGAAGGCAAGGGAAGGGAAGGAAGGGAAGCAAGGAAAGGGACGGGAAGGGAAGGGAAGGGAAGGGACGGGAAGGGCCGGGAAGGGAAGGGAAGGGAAGGGAAGGGAAGACAAATCAGTAGTGCCTTCTCATGGTCAAGGCCAAGCCCATTGCCACTGAGTCTATTCCGACTCATAACGACCCTATAGGACAGAATAGAACTGCCCCTTAAAGTTTCCAAGGAGCGGATGGTGCATTCAAACCACTGACCTTTTGGTTAGCAGCCAAGCTCTTAACCATTGTGCCACCACAGCTCTATGGTCAAGGCAAGAGGGGAAAAAGAAAAAAAAAAAGAATGCACACAGCACTTGTAAGAAAGAATTGAAAGTGAAAAAGCGGGCCCGCCCAAGTAGGCAATTCTTTCAAGAAATTTTGAAGGAGACGATGCAAATAGGGCCATAAACATGATCTTTCTTACGTGGCTTTCCCTGAATCCTAGGTTATGTTATCGTCTTTTGTTCTTTGAACACCCATAGCGTTTTTTCCGTGTTTATTATGGTCCCTAGGAACTCTCAAGTGAATTATAGAGTTTTGTTTACTTCCAGCACCTGCATGTTGACACTTACTATGAATGATACAGGAGTGGGAGCTGTGCGCCTCGTCTCTTCAATAAGAATATAAAGTTCTTGAGGGTTTCTAATCTCCCTGTGTATCCATAATGCCTAACACAGTATCTAGTAAAGAATGGGTGCCCACCAATAACTGTCAATGAATGAATGAAGGAATCAGTTAATTAAATACTTAGATCCCAATTCTATTTTAAGAAGAAAATCTGCACCCAGGTTTTCCAAAACTAAATTTCTAGGTAAATTTATATAGAACACTACTCGAATCCTCCACTTTGTATTATCTTTCCCCTTCTTGTCATTTTCTAGCTCAGGTAAACAAATAACTCTCAAATTAGTTCACAGTTGAAAGGGATCAATACTGGACATAGATGGAAGAATGCACCTCTGAGAAAATCGAATCATTATGGTTTGTGGTCTATGAAATTATGTAACACCGGCAGGCATATGCCACAGAGCTTCATACAATGTTCCTTCAACAAGGCATCATTAATTTCCAGAAATTAGCGCATAGAGCCCACCACAGATGGCCATTTGTTTTGATGTTCTCCAATTACATTATTATTGCTGCATTCATAAAAATTACGCACTGACCTACCATCAATTGGGCATTCACTGAAGGCAGCTTTCACCGAAGTGCAAATGGATTTACACTCATCTGTCTACTTACCTTAGAAAGGCAGCCAGCTCAGACAAATACCTCAGTCCAAGAGGAATGCTCATATAATTTGAAGAAAACTCAACTAACTCCAACCCTCACCCCACAGATGGTTTTGTGCTAGCATGACCATGAACTTCTCTGTTGTGTTTCTTCTTACTAGAGAGAGCGGTGTGAGAACGACTCGCTAACGAATGCAATCCAGACCAAGAAGACCATCATAATTGCAAAGTTTCTGCAGTGCAACCTATGAGAGATGGAACTCAGCAGCACTGCCTTGTTTTTCCAGATCTCTAAAGTTTTCCCCCTTTGATAGGGTGCAGTCTTACCACTTCTCTATTGCCTGTTTTTGTGGAAAATATTTAAGTTTTCCTTCTCTGAAAGGTTTCCCCCTTACACAGTCTCTGGCTTTTGCAGATTTTACTGTATAAGGTCTTTTTGCTGCTATCATTGGGTAAACAGCTTAGTAATGGGACTCGTTTCTTTCTACATAGGGCCAGGGGAACATTCTGGAAACCAGAGGAAGAATAAAGAGCACATTGGTACAAGTTTCTGTAATATTTCCTTTGAGTGAAGAAGTTGGTGCTGATAGTTCTGTCTTCAAAAAATAGTTTCCTCTTTAAGTATATTTAAGATATATTGTACCTATATTTTTTAAAAAATCTGTTGTTGTCAAGCTGATTCTAACACATGGCGACCCCATGTGTTTATGTACATGTATATCTAGGTACACGGCCACCACCTGTCAGTGGAGGCTCGTGTGTTGCTATGATGTTGACAGGTTTCAGCAAACTTCCAGACTAAGATGGACTGGAAAGAAAAGCCTGGTGCTCTACTTCTGAATATCAGCCAATGAAAACACCGTGGATCCCAACAGTCTGATTTGTAACTGGTCATGGGAATAGCTCAGGATCAGGCAGGGTTTCGTTCCACTGAGCATGGGGTCATCATGATTCAGGGGTCGACCTGAAGACAGCTAACAACAGCATATCTGGGTCAAATTCCCTCTGAGGATTATTGTCAGTCTTATATGTGTGTGTGTGAGAAAGAAAGATTAAATCAAAAGGTTTCTGCTTGACATTAAAATATAGGCTTTATTCTCCACATCAGCTGGCAGTGAGATGGAGTGAGGATGGCATGCCACAGCTCCGTGACTCACTCTTTGGCTCATGGTGTTAGTCCTTCAAAGTTTGAGAAATGGACTGCTAGGGAATGAGTCCTTGTGTCCTTGAGTTCTTGGGCAAGACCAACCCCTGTCAGAAGAAATGAATTTTTCCTAAAGAAAGTAGAAGATCTCACTTTGGAACAATCCCTCAAAATAGGTATAGACACCGAGGACATGTAAACAAACTTAAGAAACGGTGAATGAGGGAAGCATCATATGACTCACATCCATTCCTCCACTGATCCAGTGCAGAGAAAGATGAATGTTCCTGAGGCAGACTAGCCTAGTCATTCTGGAAAGTCAACTGGAAGTGAAGTGAAGGACGTCCCACGGCAGAATCCTGAGTGGCTGGGAGGACCATGAGGCAAGAAGTACCTACTGAGCAGATAACTCAGGAGCAGACATAAGACAAACTCTCAATTTCCAAATATACTGCAGAGGGTTGACACTTAAACAGGATAAGGTGGAAGGGGACACATACCCCAGAAGATGATGATTGCATTACTGGTAGTAATTCTCAGCAACGTTGATATATTGCTGGTCACTGTTGAACCCCACAAGCCCATCTAATGCCAGTCTCTCTGAAGGAAAGCTCAATTACTAAAATACAGAAATAATTTTAATGTTATGATTTAACCATACAAAAAGTTCCAGAAACAATTAGTCCATGAATGCACTATTGAAGTTAGTATTACAATGAAGGCAATAATAATATTGATATATCAGTGAAAAGTGCCTAAGCTTTCAGACACAAAGAAAAATATCCCATGAAATGGATGGCACATATCTTGGCAGGAGGCAGAGTGTAGGCTTGACAAGTCCATAGGGTAAGTAGTAGGGGCTTGGGTGAGACGTTAATCATAACACAGACCCTCCCTGGGACTGTCTCTTCATCTCAAACATGAGGTTAACAAACACCTGTGTAGTATTTATTTCATACAATTTATTTTTACATGGTATGTTAACCGCCAAATGAGAAATGGATTGAGGAAACAGTTAGTAAACTCTGAAGTTCTATGCAGATGTAAATTGCTTATATTAATAATCTTAAAATTGAGTTTTGTTCTCTTAAAAAAAAAAAAAACTCGCTGCCGTTGAGTTGATTTTGACTCATAGCGACCCTATAAGAAAGAGTAGAACTGCCCCATATGGTTTCTAAGGAGCGACTAGTGGATTCAGACTGTCGACCTTTTTGGTTAGCAGCTGAGCTCTTAACCACTGAGACACCAGGGCTCTGACAGCATTACATTTTTCCAGAGATTAATCTCAGAGAGGATATTTTAATAAAACATTCATCCTGGATCAAAGACCTAATAAATGTGCAAAGTAAGTACAAATGAATATTAGTAATCCAAAAAAAGAGAGAGAGAGAGACAACATTTACAATTAAAAGCCAGTTTACCTCTACAGGAAATAATATGTTTCACAGATAAAAATCTACGTGATGGAGCAAAAACATGACTCAGTAAGACTAGACGTAGGGAACGTGATGTTAGAACTATGCAAAAATGTATTAGAATATGCAAAAATGTGGATACCAATACTATAATACATGTATTATAGAAGTATTGTATATAGTATATATCTTTGCTTGAGGTAGTGTCTAAAATCAAGGAAATTCCACTGATCTCAACAATCCTTGTAAAGAAAGTATAATGTCATTTCCTATCTAGTACATTCTTTTGTGCATTGTATACTCTTTTGCTTGCCAGCAGCACCCATCACCTTATTTCACAGATTTTAGTTGTCTAATAAATATTTTTCACTCTAAGTATGGTTAAGAATTAAGATTTGGTATTCCAAGACAATCCACACCACCCCAACCCCCAAGAAAACAAAGACTATGCTTAGTGAAAACTACTTGCATAGCTCGCATC
This sequence comes from Dugong dugon, assembly GCA_030035585.1. NCBI lineage: Eukaryota > Metazoa > Chordata > Mammalia > Sirenia > Dugongidae > Dugong > Dugong dugon. The sequence continues at coordinate 8,267,008 of CM057479.1, read as the reverse complement.
TTTTAAAAACCTGCCGTGTTAAACAGTTTGGGCTTTATTACAAACCTAAAAGTTGGTGGTTCAAACCCTCCCAGAGGCTCTGCAAAAGAAAGGCCTGGTGATCTTCTGTAAAGATTACAGCCAAGAAAACCCTATAGGGCAGGCCTACTCTGTAACACCTGGGAGTGCCATGACTTGATGGCCATGGTCTTGGTTTGATTGTTTGTTTGGTGTGTCATGTTAAAACAATTCACCGTTTCTTTTCATTAAATTTCAAGAAAGAAAGCTGAAAATTATAAGGACTAGATTGGCAATGGAAACTGGAACTCAAGATCTCTCAAAAAGGAAATCTAATTCAATCAGCATTTATTGAGAGGTGTCTAATAATTTTTTAACTGTTTTGTGGTTCTTATAAAATGAAAGAGAAAAAATTGTGTGTGTGTTCTCAGTATAGTCAATTTTACCCCGGATACTGAATAAGTATTGAAATCCAAGTTAAGTTCATGGCTACTCGTAATGTCTAAACAGACTCTTAGCCTTAAAATCTCCCTACCTGGCCTCAGAGAGCCTAACGTCCCCTTAAATCCCAACTCATAGCTAGCCTATAGGTCAGAGTAGATCTGCTCCACAGGGTTTCCAAGGCTGTAATCTTTACGGAAGTAGATTGCCCCATCTTTCTCCGGCAGAGTGGCTGGTGGGGTCAAACCGCTGACCTTATGGTTAGCAGCCAAGTGCTTTTTATTCAAAACCTCACAGGGTTGAGTGTGTCCTGCTGATTCTCATAGCTAGCAAAATGCCATTCATCGAGGAGAGCTGATGTGACAAATATAAACCTTTCTATCCCCTAAAAACCCTCCCCTTTGCATATTACCTGCCCAGTCGACAGCCTTCCCTACACTACCCTGCACCCACGAGTTCCTCGGACTGTGCTTTTTGACATCCATTCTGTCTTTCTACCAAAATCTCTCATGAAGGACACAAGAGCCTCCCCGCTCATCACATCTAAAGACCACTTCTCAGTCCTCATGCATCTCAACCCTCTCTGACGTGTGGCATTTCTGTCCACTCCTCCTGGAAACTCGTTCCTCCTTGCTTCCAGGTTTTCCGTCTAGAGCTCTGGACATCCCTCCTCCGCCTCCTCTCCTGATTTCTCCAGGCACTACTTATTTTCTAAAGGTATATTCCTTCCAACATCTGGCTTTAGCTCTCTTCTCTGACACTGATTGCCTCAGTGATCTCTTCCATTCTTCCGTAGTCTTGACTTCTACCTGCAGTTTAAGAATCACACCCAACTGCTAGTGAAATTATTTTCAAAAGATGTTGCACTGTGTATTGTCTGCACAGTGATTACTTTAAGGTTCATCAGTATAAATAGTGTAGTGTCCATATGTGTGTAAGTAAATTTTGATCTCTCGACTTGGGTTGTTTTGCTAGCATTGGAAATATATGTGTATATATTTGTATGTCTATTGCAACATTTAACACATTCTGTTATATTATAGCAAAATTATAACCTTTTTCTATCTCTCTGATTAGATTCAATACTACAATTCTTTAAACTTTTTCAAGCATTCTAAGTTACTGTGTGTATTTGATTAATTGGAATTAATACACTTTCTCCTCTAAGTTCTATTGTCACTTCTTGTTCTATGAATATATCCTAGCTCAATTAATAATCTGTAGTCTTTCAAATGCTCAGAGTAAAAGGTTTCAATGCAAGAATGATTTGACTTTTGTTGTAGACGGGATGAAAATGAAAAAATAATTGCTATTAGGCAAGATCCAGGCAACGACTAGGAGTGACCGGAAAAAAAAAAAAAATTGTTCACAAGTGTGCGTTCAAAAAGGAAAATCTTTATGAAAGTCGGTGTCCAAAATGGACGAGATGTTGTTGTTGTTGCCATCAGGTGCCCTCAGGTAGGTTAGGACTTACAGCGACCCTATACACAAGAAAACGAAACACTGCTCAGTCCTGCGCCATCCTCACAATCGTTGCTATGTGTGAGCCCCTTGTTGTAGCCACTGTGTCAATCCATCTCGTTGAGGGTCTTCCTCTTTTTCACTGACCTCTGCTCCACCAAGCACGATGTCCTTCTCCAGGGACTGATCCCTCCTGATAACATGTCAAAGTACGTGACACGAAGTCTTGCCTTCCTTGCCCCTAAGGGACATTCTGGCTGTATTTCTTGTGAGATAGCTTTGTTTGTTCTCCTGGCAGCCCATGGTATACACAATATTCTTTGCCAACACCATAATTCAAAAGCATCTATTTTTCTTCAGTCTTTCTTATTCATTGTCCAGCTTTCGCATGCACATGAGGCAACTGAAAATATCAGGGCTTGGGTCAGGCACACCTTAGTCCTCAAGTCAGGCATCTTTACTTTTAAACTTTTTAAAGAGGTCTTTTGCAGCAAACAGACTTGCCCGATGCAGTATGCTGTTTGATTTTTTTTTTTACTACTGCTTCCATGGGCACTGATCGTGGATTCAAGTAAAATGAAATCCTTGACCACTTCATGTTTTCTCTGTTTATCATGATGTTACCTACTGGTCCAGCTGTGGTGATTTTTGTTGTCTTTATGTTAAGATGTAATCCATACTGAAGGCTTCTTTGATCTTCATCAGTAAGTGCTTCAAGTCCTCTTCACTTTCAGCGCGTAAGGTTGTATCATCTGCATATCACAGGTGGTTAATGAGTCTTCCTCCAATCCTGATGCCACATTCTTCTTCGTATAGTCCGGCTTCTCAGATTATTTGCTCAGCATACAGATTGAATAAGCATGGTGAAAGGATACAATCCTGACGCACGCCCTTCCTGATTTTTAACGATGAGGTATCTCCTTGTTCTGTTTGAACGACTGCCTCTTTGGTCTAAGTACAGCTTCCACGCGAGTGCCATATGACATCACTTGTAAAAGTAAAAATGAGCCTCAAAAATGGCAACTAGTGAAGGTTATGCAAGTTCTAGAAATAGGAACTGCTATGTGAAAAACGATCATTTACCCGGCTTTGCTGTAATAACACCGTGGACTGTAAAGCACACTGACTAATTTAGATGGCTTTTTCAGTTTCTGATCTCTGAGTGATTTGCCCTGAAACTGTTGTAGTTTCTCCTTTTTGATCATTTACACTTACTAGTTTAGAACTGCATTCCTCATTTTTGCATGGCACGTCATGGAAACTATGAATTTAGGAAGTTACAACATCAGTATTTCCACCAATATTCTCAGCAAAATGCATAAATACTGAGAGTGCAGCCTGTCATGCTGACTTTCCTACCCGATATTGCTTTGCTTTGAAGAAACATCGTAAAGGTGTCTCACACTTCAACCCTTTAGAACATAGCCTCATATTAACCAGAGACTAAATAACAGTAAATAATACCAGCAATGGGCTTAGTGGATCAAGCTTTACTTCTCTCCATCCATACCTCCTGGACAAGATACTCAAATAAAATCCCATCCCCACACCTCATATGAAGTTCATTTATGTTTTTCTTCAAGTACATTTCTTACAAGTATAATGTGGACTTGATATTTCTTACTTACAAGAAATAGAGCTAATTCTTGTGTTACATAATCTTTGGAAAAAAGCTCATTTATTCCAGGTGACTAGCTTAAATATCATACAATGTCATCATAGACTTTAGAAAGTCTGAATGAGAATTGCTTCAGAGATCGTCAAGTTCAACCATTTAATTTCATTCCTTCTGTAATTTACAGATTTAGTGTTCGTCAATAATACCATAGTTTTAAAATGGATAAGCATGGTGATAGTAATAGCAAAGTAGTAAAACAGACAAACGTTGGTTAGATTCAGCATAGTTTGATTACCTGTAAGATAAATTCAAATGCCTCAGAGACTTATCTCCCTACCAGGTACGTTTTCAGACATATTGAACCCTTAGTTCTTATTTTCTTACTTACTAAGATTGGCTTCACAGGACACTGTGAATATATTGGGTCAGCTTTACCTAATTTCTGTCCCAAAGAGTATTTACTTAAGAAACAAAATCAAAAAAGGCGTTTACCTGCCTTTGAGAAGCTGAGGTCTAACTGAGGGACTGCAGTAAGAAAATACGAAAAATGAAGAGATACAGGTACATTTTAAATCATATTGATATTTTAAAGGAAATTATTGTTGCAAAGATTATTTTAGCTTAGACATTTTTTGCAGACTGTATCAGTCTGGAAAAATTACTGGTGACTTTCCTGATGAATAAGTTTAAGGATATGGAGGATCACTCTTATTACTCTAAGTATTATGTATGAAGTCTTAAGTAACAAGGAAAACAATGTTAGCAACCTTAAAACAACACGTTAATTAAACTTCTGTGGCATCATACTTATGTTTCTAACTTGATACTTAAACGTTAGTGGGATCAATTAAATCCATATTTCCTGTAGCAAATTCCATTTGAAAGTATTGCTTGAGTTTGACTTCCTCCTGGGTCTGCAATATAAGTCAATAAAAGCCAAATGTAATTGTAAAAGATAAGCAGTTACACTAATGAATAGTCGTTAATCAGTAGCATTCTTACCATTCAACTTCAAAGATTATCTTGAAAATGATGCAGCTATCCACGTAAATAAGTATACTTGAAAAAGCCAATTCCAGGTGTGATTTCAATTCTACATCGTTACTGGAAATCCATACTATTTAAATTATTTATTAAGATATTTTGTATCATGGAGATCAAATATCAAGAATGACTATTTCATAATTTTTATTGGATTTCTATATTGGGATATATTTTGTGCATCTTTTATTTTTTTAGTGCCCTGTCGAGGCTTACCTTAGTTTATAATTCTGCCCATTGCACAGTATTATTGGACTGCTAAATAGCAATTCTTGATATTTTAGTATGCTAGTTCTCAAAAATCAATGCCACGTTTCTTCAACTATGCTTAAATCAAAAATTTCTGCTGCCCAACTTTATTTTTCCTTGCAATGTGTATAATAAAATATTTCAATGTTGTTGTCTATAATGTAATAAAATATTATAAAAATGAACAAGGTAAGAGATAAAAAGGTAGATGAAGTTCTTTGACAATGAAAAAGCAAGGCAAGGATGCAAATTACTGTAAGTTAAAAGTGAATAATGAAGTGCTTCCTAAATGCTAGAATTTAAAATGAACAAAATAAACAGGTCTCATATTTCCAAGCTGAACATATGGTGTCTTACCCTTTCATAAATTGGTGTTACTATCAGCAGCAGGAAAAGCAGAGAATGCTTATTCAAAATCAAACCCAAACTAGAGTCTAGACAAAATAGACTCAAGGCAATGGTGAAAATAAAACTCAGGATTTGCTGTTGCTGTCATTGTTCAACCAGGAAATATAGTTGTTTTAATTTCAGGACCTGGAAAAATCACACATAGAGAAGTCTTACTGGTGTAGATATAAAACTGAAGGAAATAGTAAAATGATAGCTGTTTCCCTTTCTTTCTTAAAGGCTATCGTTTACTCAAAAATCTCATTAGATGGTGTCAAGGAAACAGCACACAGAGCTTTAACAGAGAAACTTCAAGATTCCACAGCTCCCCAGGCATTTAAAATAGCATGCAGTTATAGAATTCTCCAGCAAAACAAAGAGTTCACCAACCACCTAAGAAAGAAAATTAATAATATATTTTAAAAGACATCTTAACACTATGTATAAACCAAAAACCAACAAAAAAACCCCAAACCCATTGATGTTGAGTCACTTCTGATTCATAGTGACCCTGTAGGACTGGGTAGAACTGCCCCATAGGGTTTCCAGGCTATAATTTTTACAGAATCAGATTGCCACATCTTTATCCCTAAGAGAGGTTTATGGGTTCCAACTGCAGACCTTTCCATGAGCAACCAAGCACTTAACCACTGCACCACCAGAGCTCCTGCACTATGGCTAGTTTCAAGGAATTTAGGAAACGAAATACATCTATAGCATGCCTTTCCCACTCTAAAGGTGTATAACTGTAGTGAAAATGAGTCTAGATGTACACCTAACTAAAAATATAGGGTTGCTGGGAATTGGAATTGACTTGACAGCAACGGGTTTTATTATTGTTTATAAATACAGGCAAGAAAACCATTTAGGAATAGGAATAGAACTAAAAAAGCACACATACACACACACACACAGAATGAGATTATATTTAGTTAAATTAAAAAAAAAGTCATCAGCATGTTCTACTGTTGATCTTGAAGGGATGTTTATTTCAAAAACTAGAATAATGGTCAAATTTAGAGCAGCCATTCCTAGTATCTTAACAATTAAGGGTTTTCTTTTTATTCTCCAATGAACTTCATTGTTTAAAAGGTTGTTGTCGTGGATTGAATTGTGTCCCCCTAAAAACGTGTGTCAACTTGGCTAGACCATGATTCCCAGTATTGTGTGATTGTCCACCATTTTGTCATCCAATATGATTTTCTTATGTGTTGTAAATCCTACCTCTATGATGATAATGAGGCAGGATTACAGGGAGTTATGTTAATGAGGCAGGGCTTAATCTGCAAGATTAGGTTGTGTCTTAAGTCAATCTTTTTTGAGATAAAAAGAGAGAAGCGAGCAGAAAGACTGGGAACTCATACCACCAAGAAACAAGAGCCAGGAGAATAGCGCATCCTTTGGACCCAGGGTCCCTGTGCTGAGAATCTCCTAGACCAGGGAAAATTGATGACAAGGACTTTCCCCAGAGTCAACAGAGAGACAAAACCTTCCACTGGAGCTGGCATCCTGAATTTGGACTTCTAGCCTCCTAGATTGTGAGAGAATAAATTTCTCTTTGTTAAAGTCATTCACAGATATTTCTGTTATAGACAGTTGTTAATTTTTCTTCTCAGAAATTGAATCTATTTAGAAATAATTCATTTTTTATTATATTAAGTAAAGACATTTAAATGAAACTGCAGTAAACATGGCAACTGGTCAATAGATCTAAAAATCCTTTGTATTGTTAAGATTACAGTGAAATATTTACAGGAGCTTGTGTTAAGAGCTTGGCTGCTAACCAAAAGGTCAGCAATTCCAATCTGCTCCTTGGAAACCCTATGGGACAATTCTACTGTCTTATAGGGTTGCTGTGAGTCAGAATCAACTCAATGGCAACAGATTTGTTTGTCTGGTTGGTTGGTTGGTTGGTTTTTGGTTTTTGTGTGCACTCACTTGGAATTCTGAGAACCGGTGTCAGACCATTCGACTTAGAATCAAAAATCCTGCTGTAAATGGTAGTTCCTATGTTTACTAGCTGCAAGTCCTTAAAGAAGCCCCCTCTGTAGGAGCCTCAGTCTCTACATTCATAAAATTTAAGTAAGGATACTATCAAGCCAATACTGTCACAGGATTATTTTAAAGATTGGAGTCCCTGGGTGGTGCAAGCAAATAATGTGCTTGGCTGCTAACCGAAAGGGTGGATGTTCAAGAGCACCAAGAGGTGACTCAGTGGAAAGGCATGGCAATCAATGTCCCCCAGATCAGCCATTGAAAACCCTATGGAGCATATTTCTACTCTACTGAAGAAAGGCCTTGGTATCTACTTACAAAAAGTCAGCCCTGGAAAACCCTATGGAGCCCAGTTCTACTCTGACACACATGAGGTCACCATGAGTCAGAATCGACTTGACAGCAACTGGTGTGTTTTAGACTGAAAACATTTTTTTTTTTTTAAAGTGTATGTTTTACGACATGTATAAATACCATATACGTATCACTATTAGTATGTTAAATACTTTGAACAATAAACCAAAACCGTCACCGTCAAGCAGAATTCCAACTCATAGTGACCTCATAGGACAGAGTAGAACTGCCCCATAGGGTTTCCAAGAAGCAGCTGGTGGATTGGAACTGCTGACCTTTTGGTTAGCAGCCGAGCTCTTAACCACTGCACCACTAGGGCTCCCTTTGAACAATGTTTCTATCTTTATATGTATATAAAACATAAATGATTGGATAATTCAAAAGTAACAGTGAAAAGAACTTGTAAAGTTTTTCAACAAGTAGTCTTTCAAAGGAATAACATTTTTTGCGGTGTTGGCAAAAGGCAAGATCATAGCAATGGCATCGTGGTAGAAAACCACCAGAAAGGAAAAGGCGGGTCTTTAATTTCCAGGATCTTCACAGACAACTCACCGACTTAACCCTTCTGAATGTCCATTTCGTGTCAATAAAAGTGGAATAACAATGGGAAAAACAGCCTATCAATGCAAAGCACTTATTAGTAAGTATAGTAGTAATAGCAGTACCCATGGAGCGATAAATGAGGTAGGGATGGGAAACAAGAGAGAAATACCTCGAAGATGTTCATATTCAAATGTACAAACGATTATTAATGTAATTTAACCTTAACTTTGATTTAAATGTATAGTTATGAATTTATATTATGAATAAAGACTATGAATCTACATATGCATAAAGAAAATTTATACTAATTAAAAGACCAAATGGAAAATGGAGCTTTGAAATACTATGAGACTTTAACAGTCAACAAATACTTGAGCATCTGCTATGTACCAGTCTGTTCTAAGTACATGAGGATCAAAATTCAAGCAAGAAATAGCATCCAATTCTGGCAAAGATGAAGGGGAATTACCCTCTGACATATTCCTGGTAGATAGGCAAATTAATACATCTTCTTTGGAAAATATTCTTGAAATATACTTTTAAATTAAAAATATTTATATGCTTTGACCCGATGGTTCCCCATTTTGAAATCTACCCTACTAAACTATATGTAAGAAAAGATAGATGTATAAGCTTATTCATTACAGTATTGTTTATAAATGGCAAAATAACAACAGTAATAACTATCATAAATCTGAAAAAAATCTGATATTCATCAAGAGAAGAATAGATTAAAAAAATTATGGTATATTAAAAAGAATGAGCTAGGTCTATATGTACTGACCTGGAAGGAGGCCCATGATATCTTGTTAGAAGAAGAAAAAAAGTGGGAGAGATTAGAGGAGACGTGCTTGAGCATCTGATTATTAACTTTTGACAGCTCATTTACTTTTTTAATTGCATAAACATAATAATTTCAAAACATAATGGCATGGAAGGTATTGAGATTACACAGTGTTTGCACTCAAGTAGCTTAAAATACAATAGGGGAGACATTCTGTTAAACAATTAACTCTAAGATAAGTCAGAAAAAAATAAGTCAAGGAAGCATTCTCTCAATATTATCAAAACATATAGAAATATGATGGGGGGATAAGGGAAAGGATAAAGCTGAATTGGAAAGGATGCAGCTAGAGTGATTAGATTTTGTCAAACCTTTCCAAGAATATTCCAGACCTAATGAAGCCAGAGATAGACGTTGGGAATAGTTGAATGCCTTGAAATGAGACTCCACTGACAGATCCATTGCTTTTAATCTTCATTCACTGTTCAGTTGACTAGCTCCGAGCCAGGCTAAAGAGTCCCTGGATGGGGCAAATGGTGAAGTGCTGGGCTTCTTACTGAAGGGTTGATAGTGCTAAGCCACTCAGAAGTGCTTGTAAGAAATGCCTGGGGATCTGCTTCCAAGAGGTCACAGCCATGAAAACAGTATGGAGCACAGCCTACTCTGAAACCCTAGGTCTCGCCATGAGTCATAGTTGACTCCATAGCAACTGTTTTTGCTTTTTTTTTTTTTTTTGAGCAAGGCGAGGAGACACCAGTTCCATGAACTCTTGAGAATTGAGCTCAGTGACATGTTTGCTTACATCTAATTCTGTTGTAATTTTGTCTGTGCAGCCAGAGAGAGTTAAAATAATCTAGAGGAGATAACAAAGGCACTAGTTAGCATTTCTAACTACATTTTGCTGGGCTATAATCTTCATCTGGTAATATTCTGGATATGTTGAAAAGATAATTTAGTAACAGAAGAAAATGCTTATTAACAATCAGTCTTGAAAAAGATATCCTCAGAACTCTTAGAGATACAGATGGTACACTTGTGGTGGGTTCACAATGAAATGCTAAATAAGCCAATTTGTATATGATCTTTGTCTCGGGTAACAGAGTATTTGTCTTTGTGTGCCTCTGATTTCCAAAATTACCCCCCATGCAGACCTAACATCGTCCAGGCAACTGCTTAGCACTTAAATAGCGTTCACAGAAACAGATGGTAATAATAAATCAATCTGCGTATCAAACACTTACTGGTAACATTTCGAAGCCTGCTATGAAAAATAAAACCTAAGCAAAAATAGGTAAGCCAGAAAAAAAGAAGATGAATCAGATTTGTGGGTACCCAACTGTAGTCAGGATGAACCAGGGAAAAAATTCTTAAAATGGCAGCATTTCAAAGCTTTGTGAAGGCACAAATTAAATCAAATAAAAAGTATCACAATGTTTAATTAAACCTCAGTGAAAGCTCATTAACCATGGATGGAGTGGAGAAATAGATTTGCAGGTCTGCAAAGTAGAATGTTTGCAGATGGCCATGTGGTACTCAAGATGGACATCACTGTGGCATCAGTATATACGCTAACCTAACCTAATGTAGTGAATCGAGTAAGTTATCAAAGGAAGACTTTCTCTTGCATAAACAGTACAGTAAGCCTTTCTTACGTATTTTTAGTCTCTAATTAAGAGAGTCAACATATTGGGTAGATTGTCACTTCTTTATCCACCGAGACAGATCCAAAACTATCCACAGATTGTTTCACCCTAATAGCATCAGCTCTGTGAATATAAGAATGTCATTTATTTATGCCTCCCTCATTATGCAAATTATGTGAGTCACTTTTATTTTTAATATCAAATATATGTACAATGCTCCATTTACACATCCCCATTTAAATTACAAAGATATTTATACAAATAACAAAGACCTATCAAACATGATGTTCATTCCAACTGCTGAATAAGCTATTACTAGTGTGAATGTCACAGGGCTTAGCTTTTGATCATTGGCAACAGACTGGCCAGAATCTTCTCAGATTCTCTAAACACTGTTTACAAATGTTTGTGATGCAGTTTTCAGCAATACTGTGGTGCAAGAGACATGCTGCCTACCTCTTACAACAAATTTAAAAAGAGCCTCATACTTTCTATGCGGATTGCATCTAAAAAGCTAGTACACAAGGTTGTCCAGTGAAGTTTACCTTCATGCTGAGACACCATCTCCACTGTGGTTGAATGTGCTGTATATATTAAATAATGTCTTCACCATCACTTGGAAGTTTACACCAAGGGTCTAGGCAGACGTGCCACAGGATACAAGCATGCTAGGAAATATGCTTTCGGACACCTGGAAAACTCTCCCAGGTTAGTAGCTAAGAGCATCATCAAAGTCTAGGAAGGAGAAATCCAGAATGATTGCTTCCTGGTGACTTTGCTTCTGAAACAAGAATGTATACAAAATCAAGTGACCATTTTCCAGAATGAGCAATATATTTATGGGAGACCTGGTAGTGCAGTGGTTGCTAACCAAAGGTCAGCAGTTCGAATCCACCAGCTGCTCCCTGGAAACCCTATGGGGCAGTTCTACTCTGTCCTATAGGGTTGCGATGAGTCAGAATTGGCTCGACAGCAATGAGTTTTTTTTTGGACCTAAGCTCACGCATCACCTTACGCTATGGCAAGCCTACAAAAGGTCACTATCCTTGCATCATCCCCCCCCCCCCAAAATGGATAGGAGACATTTATTTTGAAATGTTATTTATAATTTAAAAAAAAAAAATCAGAAACACTGTTAAGCGTTCATCTCTAAAAGAATATTTAAATAAGCATGGTCTATCCATAAACAGTGGAGCCCTGGTGGTGCAGTGGTTAAGAGCTCAGCTGTTGACCAAAAGGTTGGCAGTTCAGATCCTCCAGCCACTCCTTGGAAACCCTATGGGGCAGTTCTACTCTGTCCTATAGGGTCACCATGAGTTGGAATCTACTCAACAGCAACAAGTTTGGTTTTCCAGAGTTTTATCCATAAACAGGAGGGTACGCAACCATTAATAAGGTTTTTTGAGACATAGTCCCATGTTTATCACATAATATTAAAGTAAAAAAATGTACATACAGTTTGATCTGGACTTAGTAAAACACAAAAACCACGCTGTGTATGTGTGCACGTGTGCACGTGTGCACACCTGTGTGTGTGCCTGTCTGTGCAGCTGTGTATATGTATGTACGAAGAAATACATACATTCAATACTAACATGGATTAACTCTGCATTTTAATTTTATTCCATTTTCTTTTAACCCCCAGTGAACATGTGTCTATACAATAAAAAGGACAAGAAAAGAAAAACAATGACAGGTGTTCATAAAAAGAAGAGCATTTCTTCTGCAGAAGCCAGTCTCCTCTGGCTGACCCAGAGGCACAGGGGCAGGGAAGAGAACTGTAACAGGCTTCTCAAGAGCAGCTGCAAGTCTGGCATATGGAGAGAGGAACTCTCGGGTGTGGCTGGGCAGAAAGAGCCAAGGGTCACAAAACAATCTTTTAAAGTAGCAGGGATTTCTTTCAGAAGCCCAGTAGCTTAGTAAATATATATTACAAGCAAGACATTCATGCATCATAGACTATTTTAAATGGCAGAAAAAATATTATTTAAATAATTCTGGGACAAAGTGGTCATGATAATATGGAGGTATCTATGAGAGTAGAATGGCCTATTTCTTAAACATTAAACCATATCTGTAATTTAGTCAGGATATATTTCTTTGAAGACTCATGCTCTCTCTCTCTCTATATATATATATATATTTTATTATTAAAGTAACTCTTAGAGCTTTCAGCGTGCTCTTTTACTAGGATAGCTGGGCTGTGTTAGTACATGAGCTATGTCCTTATATAAAGACAATACGAGATACCAAGACATCAGGATATTGCATCATAATAAGGGCCCAAATTCATAAAGGAGGCCATCAGGGAGGCTTAAGGTGGTGACAAGAGAGTGTCTGAGCCAGCCGACCAGCTAATGGGATAATGGTATGCACTCCCACATCAGCCCTACTGAGCTGCCCTGGATCTGGGGGTGAGACACACAGGCTGCCCTCCCAGCTGGTGGCCATCTGCCGAAGTGACACCTGCCAGATGGGGAGAAAAGAGTGACATGGGGCTCAGATATGAAATAAAAGAGGATTTCTTGGAAAGCAGCATTGACATCGATTATGTATACGACATTCTAACGTCTTGGAAGTTTTCATTTGAAATATTTAGGTAAGGAAAAGAAAAATTCCTGGATGAATATGTCTAGTGTGCTAGACATGAAATGCTTTGTGCTTCCTACAGACAACAGATTGAACTGATTTATAAATGTACTTGTTGTTCCGTTCAAACTTCAAACTCAGCCAGATCAAAGAATCAATAAGTAAAGTATTTTTTTTGCTCCCCTCCTCTAGGGGGTAGATTTCACATTGACTGCCCCCTAATCATCTTCCCAGTTGTGGTTTTGGGCAGTATTCCCCCAAGCCATTGATCTGAACCTCTCACCTGTGAGTTGTCTAACTTTGGGAATTGAACTATGAGCAAAGGAAAGGATGAAAAATGACAGAAGCTGCCTCAGCACTCTCACTGATTTGCACGTCAGGGAAGGAAAACAGGTCATGGATGACACCAGAAATTTAAAAAAAAAAAGGGCTTTCTACTACTTTTTTCTTACCCCGTATTAAATTACATCTTGAGAAAATTATCTGTGTATATCATCACAATTTTCTTCTTAAAAGAGGTCTGAAAGTTTAGGGCAAAACTCCAGACTCAACAAACAAAGTTTAACTAAAAAAGAGCTGGGTAACAGCAGTGAATACATTTATTATTAACAAAGCGAAATAATATGTAATTAAGAGTCGGAAGAAGATTAAGTCAAGTCTGGAATGTAAACAGATTTTTATTTTTCCTTTAAAAATATTTAAAACCTAATAAAAGTATAAAAAGGCATTTTTACTACCACGCATATTCCTAATCAAATCCAGATCCAACCCATTACATGAACGTGAACTTAAAATGGAGTTGAGGATAGAAGTCAGAGCTAAAGGAGTTAATTGACAGCCGTGGCTGCTAAAGTCTTTTATGCTCAGGAAACAGGCAATGGAGTTGCTTCTCAGACCAAACGTATTGCCTTCGAGTCAATTCCAACTCACAGTGACCCTATAGGACAGAGTAGAACTGCCCCATAGGGTTTCCAAGGAGCAGCTGGTGGATTCGAACTTCTGACCTTCTGGTTAGCATCTGAGCACTTAACCACGGGAAAATTCTCTCAGATTTTCCAGAGATAGTTATGGTTTCAAAGATGCCCCCTTTTCAGAGTTATTTCAATGGTGTTGAGGAATGCAGACTTGGGCGTCAGAAAAAAAACAAAATGGTTTCGAATCTTCATTCTGCCACTTCCTGAGCTACCTGATTTGAACCAAGATACGTCACGTTTTCGTCTCCGTTTCCTTATTTTATAAATGGTGATTAAATGAGATCATTCATAGAAAGTTCCCAGAACAATGCCAGCTTCATTAAGTGCTTTCTTATTAATATAAACATCAGTATCGATGGGCTGTAAATCACGCCACCTAGGTGTCTCCTGCAGCTGTGACTTGTCGAACTTCGCTGTGAACTGCAGTTAGCATGCCGTGAAGGCAGAGACACGTGACGCTGTCTGACTAGCTTCTCTCCCACACAGCTGTAGAATCATCTACAAGGGAAGCTAATAGATTCGGCCATCCCCAACATGGTTACAGAGCAGGCGCTCTGTGTTCCTAAGCAATGTCAATACTTGTAAGACATGCAGTAAACTAAGCATTTCCTAGCCCTGTGATGAAACATTACATACTCTTGGCAGTGCTCAACTAAATATCATCATCAAATAAACGTATGAATAATTAGAAAGATGATCAGTTGATCAACAGCTGGTCTATAGGCAGATAATGCTCCCCATCCTCCTTATCATCACTTGGCACAGTCAGCTTTGTGGGTAAATCACCCTTTTAAAACTCTAAAATCCCACCGCCTGACCCCCAGGTTAGTACAGACAGTTTTTCAGTGTTCGTAATGGCAAGTTCCCAGCTTCTCTTTCTTATAAACTTCCTTTCCCCAGAACAATACCACACTTGGGGTGCCGAGATAGAGAACCAGTTCCATTTAAAGGGCTTCTTCAATGAGAGTTTAACTCTGTAAGGGCTCAGTTACAAACCATGGGCATAAGCAAGGCGTATTAATCTACATACCGGTTGTGCACAAACACTAATACCCAAGAACAAATAAGCTGAGCCATAAAGAACATGTTGATAGATTTGAAAGTATATATTTTAAAATTTTGTACCACAGAGAAACGAGCACAACCACGCTTAATTAACAAATATTCAAAATTATTTGTAATTTTCTAATATCCAAGAATTCTTACAAATCAGTAAGAAATTAAAAAATAAAAATAAAAAGAATGCATTACTATACTAAAAAAGGTCAGAAAATATTTTCAAAAGCCATTGTTTTACAAAAAGAGAAATACAGATAGTCACTAAATAGAGCCAACATTTACCCACCAACAGGAAATAAGTAATTTATTTACCTACCAAAAAATGAAAACCAAACTCATTGCTATCGAGTCAATTCTGACTCATAGTGACCCTATAGGACAGAGTAGAACTACCCCATAGGGTTTCCAAGGAGCAGCTGGTGGATTTGAACTTCTGACCTTCTGGTTAACATCTGAGCACTTAGCCACTGCATCACTAGGGCTCCTGCTTCTTAGAAGACCTTGGCAGATGTCATTCACACTTGTCTCTATGACAAGTACATCAAGAACTCTTTCTGCTGTTCAGGGACTTAGCACTTGAGTGGTGTCCATTGAAACAATGGTTTTGTAGCCATCGTTTTTTTAAGAACTGAGGCCATTCTCCCCATTTTGGCTGGTGATCAGGTGACTTCAAGCACAAGCTTTATCTAAGCTGGCAGTGCCGAGGTAGAAATCTCCAACGAAAACTGACAAATGCAATCCCTCGTAATTTGACATCTTCTGAAGTGTTCAATTTGGCTTCAACATAATTGCTAAAAGATGCTGTAAGTTATTTTAATATATTTACATTGTTATCCTTCAAACCTCCAGGGTTTATATTTTTTACTTATTGTATAGCACCTTGTCTTTATAGTTTTCATTATGGAAATGCACACGGACACATACCCAAAAATGATATGAAGCCATCGGTGTTTATGCTAAGATTTTTAAAAAGAACTAAATCTGAACATTAACTTTAGCCTAAGTTTTAAATTTTACCAGGATAAAAAGCAAAATAAGTTCAATTTAAATTCAATGTTCAATTGCCAGATTTACTTCTAAGAAAATAATGGATACCAGAAGACCTAGAAATCTTATACAATTCCTACTGAAACGTAGCTATCCGTCTTCTGTAACATGTAATGATTCTGGATTGGAACTATATACAGATGTCTATATGTTATTGCAAAGCCAAGAAATATGAAGCGTAGAAAAGATAGGTAAGAGTAATTTTATAAATGGCAAGTTAGTTACTTTTAAATATACCATGTTGAGTGAACATTGGGCAGACAATGTTGATACATTAAATAAACAAGAGTATTCTAAAACCAGAGACATAGAAATAAATTCGTTAAATGTTCTATGGTAAGAGGAAGAAACAATTGCATTATTCCCAATTTTGTTTTGTTTTTTGAGATGGCTAAGTTAAATAAACAGCACCTGCTCTAACAGTTTCCAAGAACCTCAAAACAACACACAGTCAACTTGACCAGCTTCCAAGCAGGCTAACCAAAACACATTGAAAGTTGACACTTGTCTTTTCTCTATCACCCAATACATGCTTGGACCATCCATTTTCCCTTTCTGCTTTAGGGGTGGAGGGGAAAGCGTTATTTTCACACACACACAAAAAAGAGATCTGCCCATAAAATAAAATTTGGATCCAACTCCCCAAGTCCTTGAGTTGGTTTTGTAGATATTGTCAACTCCATTTTCATGGGGTCTGTATGTCAATATCAGCTATTCTTACTTTATTTTGGGTAATCCAGGTGACTGTTGATTTGCCCGTTTTCTCATGGAATGTCACATTTTCTCAAGTGCTGTGTTTTAGAGAAATATTTCCTATTTTGTAGCCAAAAATTCTAGCCGTCAGAAAACACTGTCAAGTTTCTGGTGAATTTTTTGATGTCGACACTAGTTTTAATTCCTTACTGCAGCTGCTACAAATCTCTGGTGGACAGCGATAACTCAGTACCTTTTACTCTTTCTCTCAGATTTTCCAAAGATAGTTATGGTTTCAAAGATGCCCCCTTTTCAGAGTTATTTCAATGGTGTTGAGGAATGCAGACTTGGGCGTCAGAAAAAAAACAAAATGGTTTCGAATCTTCATTCTGCCACTTCCTGAGCTACCTGATTTGAACCAAGATACGCCACGTTTTCGTCTCCGTTTCCTTATTTTATAAATGGTGATTAAATGAGATCATTCATAGAAAGTTCCCAGAACAATGCCAGCTTCATTAAGTGCTTTCTTATTAATATAAACATCAGTATCGATGGGCTGTAAATCACGCCACCTAGGTGTCTCCTGCAGCTGTGACTTGTCGAACTTCGCTGTGAACTGCAGTTAGCATGCCGTGAAGGCAGAGACACGTGACGCTGTCTGACTAGCTTCTCTCCCACACAGCTGTAGAATCATCTACAAGGGAAGCTAATAGATTCGGCCATCCCCAACATGGTTACAGAGCAGGCGCTCTGTGTTCCTAAGCAATGTCAATACTTGTAAGACATGCAGTAAACTAAGCATTTCCTAGCCCTGTGATGAAACATTACATACTCTTGGCAGTGCTCAACTAAATATCATCATCAAATAAACGTATGAATAATTAGAAAGATGATCAGTTGATCAACAGCTGGTCTATAGGCAGATAATGCTCCCCATCCTCCTTATCATCACTTGGCACAGTCAGCTTTGTGGGTAAATCACCCTTTTAAAACTCTAAAATCCCACCGCCTGACCCCCAGGTTAGTACAGACAGTTTTTCAGTGTTCGTAATGGCAAGCTCCCAGCTTCTCTTTCTTATAAACTTCCTTTCCCCAGAACAATACCACACTTGGGGTGCCGAGATAGAGAACCAGTTCCATTTAAAGGGCTTCTTCACTGAGTTTAACTCTGTAAGGGCTCAGTTACAAACCATGGGCATAAGCAAGGCGTATTAATCTACATACCGGTTGTGCACAAACACTAATACCCAAGAACAAATAAGCTGAGCCATAAAGAACATGTTGATAGATTTGAAAGTATATATTTTAAAATTTTGTACCACAGAGAAACGAGCACAACCACGCTTAATTAACAAATAATCAAAATTATTTGTAATTTTCTAATATCCAAGAATTCTTAGGAATCAGTAAGAAAATAAAAATAAAAAGAATGCATTACTATACTAAAAAAGGTCAGAAAATATTTTCAAAAGCCATTCTTTTACAAAAATAGAAATACAAATAGTCACTAAATAGAGCCAACATTTACCCACCAACAGGAAATAAGTAATTTATTTACCTACCAAAAAACGAAAACCAAACTCATTGCTATCAAGTCGATTCCGACTCATAGTGACCCTATAGCACAGAGTAGAACCACCCCACAGAGTTTCCAAGGAGCGGCTGGTGGATTCGAACTGCTGACCTTCTGGTTAGCAGTCATAGCTCTTAACCATTGTGCCACCATGGCTCCTTTATTTACCTAATAGATAGAAAATGGTTAAAAATCTTGCGTATCATTAAGTGTATGAGGAAATAGAAACTATTTCTCTAAGCGGCAGTGTAAATTTCACAACTTTCTTGAAAGTTGATCTTACAACATGTAGAAAAATGTTTAATACGTATGATCTTGAATTCAAAGATTATAATGTTTTTTAAGGATATACATACACAGGATGTTCACTAGATTGTTATTTAGAATACTAAATAACTGAAGACTTTGTAAAGGGTCCATTACTAGTCAACTGATTAAAAAAAAAACTACGTCTATTGAAATTGATCATCTAACATATATTTATTTAAATTGAAAGTTGCCATAACATTCATTAAAAAATGAGGTTAAAACAATCAGGAATTTAATGTTACAATTTATGTAAAATTATATAAGGTTAGATATTTAGGATGATGACTGCAAAAGGTATTTTTTTTCAGGGTGGAGGAATTTCAAGTGATTTTAACTCTTTTTTTTAAAGAGAATATTCTATATTGTTTAAATTTTGCTGTGAATACATATTATTTTTATGATAACAAAATTACAGCCAGTTTCATTTTGAAAGAAAAAATATTATACTTCCTTAAAAGTTTAAGAGTTTGCAGCTAGAATGCAATTTCTCAGGGAGACAGATGGCTCCTGTGTTAGTTCTACGAAGCTTAGACTTCTGTCAGATTGCAGTAGTTTCAGGAAGG
This sequence comes from Dugong dugon, assembly GCA_030035585.1. NCBI lineage: Eukaryota > Metazoa > Chordata > Mammalia > Sirenia > Dugongidae > Dugong > Dugong dugon. The sequence continues at coordinate 8,247,688 of CM057479.1, read as the reverse complement.
TGAGGGGTTGAGAGACCAGAGCTGGTCACAGCAGGCCAGCAAAAATGGTAGGTAAGAGCTGCTGTGGACACTTACACTGCCCTCGTCACTGCCTGCCTTCCTGCCCCCTGAAATCACTGTGCGAGGCCACCCACAGGGCAAACTGGAGCCTCAGAGCAGGGACAGCAAGAATTAAGAGGCTACAGGTAACAGTTAATGCTCCCTCTCAGGCTTTTCAGATCAGAGGCTGAGCAGCAATCCACCTGGCTGGATTTGAGGGGCTTGATTTTGAAGATAAGATACGGTGACCTAGAAGTGATTACAAATCATTTACCTCAGTGCTTGGTTGGGGGCCAGGGGTGGGTTGCAGATGAGGAATCAAATTCGATCCATCCTCCAACTGAGCAGCCTGAGGAGGGCTTCCCAGGTTTCCATCTTGTGTAAGACAGCTTTCCTAGGACAGGACTCCATTCCTACCCGCGTGCCACTTTATGGGTCCCCTCCACATTTTACTGTGCTGGAGACCCTGGTTCGATTCCCAGCTAATGCACCTCATGCACAGTCACTACCTATGTGTCTTTGAATGAAGGCTTGTGTGTTGCTATGAAGCTGAACATGATTCGGCAGAGCTTCCAGACTAAGACAGACTAGAAAGAATGGTCTGGTGATCTACTTCCCAAAATCAGGCAATGAAAATCTGTGGATCATGATGGTCTGATCCGCAACCAGTTATGGGGATGGTGGTGGGCAGCATTTCTTTCTGTTGTGCGTGGGGTTGCCATAAGTCGGGGACCAAACCTCTACATCATATCTATAAGTACCATCTATATGCCCAAACTCTCATGCTTCTGTTTCCAGTCCAGACTTATTTATTGAGCTTGCTTGATATCTCACTTGGAGTACTTATGGTTATCTCAAATTTCACATACATGAAACCAGTCTCTGAATCCACACCCCCTTCCCATCTGAACCTTTCACTTTTTAAAGTATCTCCATACATCTGAGGGCTCATACTGGGAACTTGAATGGCTGCTGGGATATTTTCTTTTCCCTTCCACTCTTCACTCAAACTAACACACAGAACTGTCAACTGAACAACTGTATCTCACATCTGTCTATCTCTTCCCATCTCTTATCCCACCTCTGCCTGTAACTACTATAAAAACATCTGCACTGAAACACCAGCCTCTCCTCTTGACTTCCTCTAGTCCATTCTTTTCACAACAATTTAGTGATCTTTTAACAAGGCTTTGCCTTTTAGAATACTGTATAAAATGCATAACATGGACCAAATAGACCGGCAGGATTTGACGTTATCTGAGTCCTATAAAGTTACCTTATGCTGTTATTGTAGTGAGTTGCCCTCAAGCCCGATATATAAAAACCCCATGTGACAGACTAGGACTGGAATTTTCTAGGCTGGAATCTTTACGGGAGCACATAGCCAGGTCTTTCTCCCAAGGAACCAGTGGGTGGGTTTGAACCGCCAACCATTTGGTTAGCAGCCAAGCTCTTAATCATTGCACCACCAGGGCTCCCTTCATCTTATGCTACCCCCTCCCATTTTCCTACACTGCAGCCTCATTGCTTACTTTTCTTACTGAAAAATTCAAGTTCTTTCCTAGTCCAGACCCTTTGAAAACATTTTTCACCTGCCTAGAATGTTGTGCCTTCTCTCCTCGCTTCTCCCGCCTTGCTCCACCTGAAGATGCTGGCCTCCATCTAAAGGTCTTTTCTCAGAGAGAGAGGAGCTCTGGTGGTGTATGGTTAAGCACTTGGCTTCTAAAGGTTGGCGGTCGGAACCCACCAGCTACTCAGCAGGAGAAAAATGTTGCAGTCTGCTTCCTTGAAGATTTACAGATTTGGAAACCCTATGGGGCAGTAATAGTCTGTTCTACAGGGTCACTATGAGTTGGAATCCACTCAACGGCAGTGAGTGTGGATTTTTCTTTTTGTTTGTTTTGTTGTTGTTTTGGTCTCAGAGAGACTTTTCCTGGCCCTCTCAGGTAAGCTACTCACAAGCTGTGGTTTTATTTTCTTGACATCTTTTTTTGTGACGTTTATAATCATTTATGTTATCATATTTGCCTTTAAGATGACTTACCAATGCTTGGCTCCCTTAGTTAGCAATGTGAAGGCAGGGGCCATGTCTGTTTTCACCACCGCTAGAGACAGGATTCCCTTCAAACTACCTGCCTGATGTTTGGCATTTTGTTGACGATAAGGATAACCCAGGAAACTCATCCAGAAACGCAAGACACCAAACTTAGGGGACAGATACAAACGCTAGACCCTCCTGGCCCTAAGAAGACTGGATCAAATTGATTCCAGCCACAAACAAAACTGAAGGTACAAATAGAAATCTTCAGCAGGGTAGATCTGGTCAAGGTTGTGCTTGCTAATATCAACGGCCAAGCTTCATTCTGCAAAGCCTGTAGTAAAATGAGAATAGAGGCCAAGGTAAGCAGGGGTGGGGATGGCTGACAGTTCCTTAGAGCTCTGAAAAGACAGCAAAGAAGAGAAGGGCTGGTAGTGAAGGTGGGTAAGGTTTCCGCTGCTGAGGGCTCCATCTCAACATAGAGAAGTCACTGACATGCCTAATACGTACATACGGGAGTTGCCTACCCATTCCGTCTCCTTTTTGTTGTCTATTATGCTCAAGGGGAAAAAAAATCACAATTTCTGCCCTTAAGTAGTGGGAAACCCAGTAAGAAATATGGCAAGCATTTATGAAAAACAATCATAAATTAATGCTAGCTACTTGAGGTTTGCACAGTGCTTTCATGTACATTATCTAATTCAAGGTAAATGTGTCAAATGCTATAAGAGTGGTATAATCAAATTACATAGAAGCATGTGGGAAGGAATCTCACACACTAAAATTAAAAACAAACAAAACTATTCCAAAATGCTCTGGTCAGACTCCTAATGAGAAGGAAGTTCCTGCAGTTAGAAGACATATTTCTATTTAAACAATATGGCATTTATTCATTGCTCTTTGGCTAATTAAGCTGGGCAATGTTTGCTCAAAGACAGATCCTGAGCTTCAGAAATAGCTGCCTTGCTGTAGTAGACACTGCCATACAGGGTCTTCTAAGACAGGAGATTTGGGGATTGGTTCCCTTCATTGCCACTAGCTTCTGTAAATAAATTGTGAATCTCTTTTTTACAACATTCCTATTTAAAGCAAAACTCCATGATTTACTCTTCAAGGTGACATCTTTGCTTTTCAACACTTTCAAGAGGTCTTTTGCAGAAAATTTGCCCAGTGCAATGTGTCGTCTGATTTCTTGATTGCTGCTTCTGTGGGTGTTGATTGTGGATCCAAGTAAAATGAAATCCTTGACAACGTCAATCTTTTCTCCTTTTATAATGATGTTGCTTATTGGTCCAGTTGTGAGGATTGGTCCAGCGGCTTCCTATGTTGAGATGGAGCCCACAGCACAATTTATACTGATCTTCATCAGTCAGTGCTTCAAGTCCTCTTCACTTTCAGCAAGCAAGTTTCATCTGCATATCACAGTTTGTTAACGAATCTTCCTCCAATCCTGATGCCACATTCTTCTTTATATAGTCCAACTTCTCGGATTATTTGCTCAGCATACAGATTGAGTAAGTATGGTGAAAGGCTACAACCCTGATGCACACCTTTCCTGATTTTGATCCACTCAGTATCCCCTTGTTCTCTTCAAACGACCGCCTGTTGGTCTGTGTACAGGTTCTGCATGAGCACAATTAAGTGTTCTGGAATTCTCATTCATTGCAATGTTATCCATAATTTGTTATGATCCACACAGTTGAATGCTTTGCATAGTCAATAAAATACAAGTAAACATCTTTCTGGCATTCTCTGCTTTTAGCCAGGATCCATCTGACATCAGCATGGAACATCCTTTGTTCCATGACCTTTTCTGAATCCAGCTTGAATTTCTGGCAGTTCCCTGTTGATGTACTGCTGCAACCATTTTTGAATTATCTTCAGCAGAATTTTACTTGCGTGTGATATTAATGATATTTTAGATAATTTCTGCATTCTGTATCACTTTTCTTTGGAATGGGCACACATATGGATGTCTTACAGTCAGTTGGCCAGGTAACTGTCTTCCAAATTTCTTGGCATTGATTAGTGAGTGCTTCCAGAATTGTATCCATTTGTTGAAACATCTCAATTGGTATTCCATCTTTCCTGAAGCCTTTTTTTTCACCAATGCCTGCAATTACATCTTGGACTTCTTCCTTCAGTACCATTGGTTCTTGATCATATGCTATCTCCTGAAATGGTTGAACATTGACCAGTTATTTTTGGTACAATGACTTTGTGTATTCTTTCTTTGTTCTTTTGATGCTTCCTGTGTCATTCAATATACAGAAGAATTGATGCCTTAGAATTTTGGTGTTGGCGAAGAATATTGAATAAACCGTGGACTGCCAAAAGAACGAACAAATCTGTCTTGGAAGAAGTACAACCAGAGTGCTCCTTAGAAGCAAGGATGGCGAGACTATGTCTTACATACTTTAGACATGTTGTCAGGAGGGATCAGTCCCTGGAGAAGGGCATCATGCTTGGTAAAGCAGAGGGTCATCGACAAAGAGGAAGACCCACAGCGAGAAGGACTGACACAGTGGCTGCAACAATGGGCTCAAGCATAACAATGATTCTGAGGATGGCACAGGACCAGGCAGTATTTCGTTCTGTAGTGCTTCTGGTCACTATGAGTTGGAACTGACTTGATGGCACCTAACAACGACAACAACATACTGTAAAGAAAGCACATTGGCTAAGGAGATACAGGCAGCTCCTTTTCACACGGACAGTTGTACCTATAAATATAATAGAGAATAATCTTTTGTCCTCATCACATTAAGTTCAAATTTACCTGTGTGTCACATGTTACTTCTCAGCCTCTTTGTTATCCACTTAAACTAGTCCTAAAATATAATTCCCCCAGCGCTATGTTTGATATAACTATAGTAATAAATTCTAAAACATTGTGTTCCAAGTATATTACACATAAGAAAAATATAATTCCTTTTTTATTTTATATTATTCTGGAAATGTTACCTGCAGATCTATCCTTACTGCATGAAATTAATTCCAACTCCCTAAGCACATGTGTACACATATTCCTGTAAAAATTTTGATGAAACCCATGCTGCTTGGCTCTGTCATACAACACTTTTGTTGTTAGTTTTTTGTTAGATGCCATCGATTCGGTTCTGACTCATAGCAACCCCATGTACAACAAAACGAAACAGTGCCCAGTCCTCCACCATCCTCACAATTGTTACTATGTTCGAGCTCATTGTTGCAGCCACTGTGTCAATCTGTCTCACTGAGGGTCTTCCTCTTTTTCGCTGACCCTCTACTTTACAAGCAAGATGTCCTTCTTCAAGGACTGATCCCTCCTGATAACGTGTCCAAGGTATGTGAGACGAAGTCTCACCTTCCTTGTTTCTAAGGAGCATTCTGGCTGTACTACCTCCAAGACAAATTTGTTCATTCTTTTGGCAGTGCATGATATATTCAATATTCTTCACTAACATCATAATTCAAAGGCATCAGTTCTTCTTCAGTCTTCCTTATTCATTGTCCAGTTTTGCATGCATATGAGGCTATTGAAAAATACCAGGGTCATACCACACTACTTAGTTCAATTTGTCTTAAGAACAGAATGGCATGCAGTTAAGGAAATAATGTTGTTGTTGTTGAGGGCCATGGAGTCAATTCTGACTCATAGCAACCCCATGTGACAAAGTAGAACTGCCCCATAGGGTTTTCTTGTCTGCAATCTTTATGGAAGCAAATCTCCAGGTCTTCCTCTCAAAGAGCAGATGGGTGGGTTTGAACAGCCAACATTTCACTTAGCAGCCAAGTGCTTAACCGTTATGCCACCAAAGCTACTTAAGGATGTAATGCAAATGAAAATTCAAATACAATTATCTTCAATGTCTTTTGCTTTTCAGCAACTGGCATCAATGTCTTACGTTCATCTTTGGAAGGGAGAGAATGGAGAGGAGAAGGGTATTGCTTGTGTGCCTAATGTATCAGTCTCTACATTCAAATATCATATGTTTTCTTCTCCGGTCATTACTGCACTGTGGCAAGGTAAAAATTATTATTCACATTTTAGAGATGGCAAAACTAAGGCTCAAAGAGAGTTGAGGCCAAAAATACGTAAAACTAGAAAGTAGAACACCCGTGCGCCTTCTTTAAAAACAGTGTCTAACACCAGCAACAGAGTCAAAACTCCCTAAGCTCAGACATTTTGCATAAGGAACATAAAATGAATTCACCATCATTCTCTAAACTTTGAGCCCTCTTGAATTATTAAAACTGCAAAGTGCACTCATATAAAAACGTGCAAGAGCTGTAATGATAAGTCAGCACAATCATTAAAAAGAAAAAAGAGAGAGAGGATGCATCCTATAACCCAGAGAAGAAAGTTCAAGGCAGTACTATGTATGGCCTGACAATTTCACCAGAGGTTAGAAGGGACAGCTGTGTTCCACATAAATTTGCTGACCCTCATGAGCTTTCTGTCAACAAGATTTTCTCATCCTCCCATTATTATTGTTCAACAATTAATCAACAGCTGTTGAAACATTATAAGCATGCTTGTAATTTGAGGTAAAATTAATGATTCCCTATCTATTAAAATGCTGAGGGAGGCTTTGTTTTCCAGCCCCAGTGTGAACTTGCTGATTTATTCTTCAAATCAATTACCCTCCTGAACTCCCTGGCCTCCTGTCTGTTGGCTAAGAGCCTCCCACACTCCATGCTTGTCCTCAGTGAGCTTGTGACATACATAAGGCCGTCTGTGTTCACCCAGCCACGTGTTCTGTACAACACAAAAATGCATTATTAGAGTAAAATATAAGCATGCTTAACAACAGCAGTAATGTGTTTCCATTCCTTTTTATATTTTTTACTTTAGTTACATACAAGCAGTTCCCGGGGTTATGAACGTCCAACTTAAGGACAACTCGACAGCTCGTACTTAAGAAGGGACTGCCGTAGGGCCTATTTTATTAAAAATTTGAGTTAAATACAATGTTTCATAATAAAGAACCCAGCCACTACTGTGTGACACTCTTGAAAACATTGTGCAGTTTGGAAATGTTTCTTAAGTGTTTTATATACATAGAAAGGTAAAATAAATACTGTATACTAAGACAAACATTGGACTAACTGATGCTAAATAAGAACTGTATGTACCTATTCCAGCTTACCTACAAATTCAATTTAAAGACAGACTTAGGAAAGGATTTTGTTTGTAACCCAGGGGCTGCCTATGTAAGAAAGAAAATAAAGGAGTTAATGTTCTAATGTAAGCAAGCATAAGAATATTTTTGCAAAGTTATAGTAGAAACAACCTTTGTTGTGAGAATATGAAACACATAATTTGGGGCTAATAAAGATTTTGATTGTATAATATGCTACAGATTTCCATTCTCCTATACCTTATGAAATGCTTGGGTTCTCAATTATGACCAGTCTCTTTTTGTTTTCCTTTAAAGTATAGTAGCAATATTCAATACATTTGACTCAAAATATTTTTCTCTTTCAAGGGGAGGAAACAATATTTTTTCCATCAACTACATCTAACATGTTAGTAATAACGATGTGCTACCTCAAACAAATTACAAACTAATGTTAGTGTTCTTACCAATGATACACCAAATAATAACTCCCTGCAGGCCAATCACATACAAAATGTAACATTTAAAGCCAAGTTACAATTAGCACTTTATTATGAAACCTTGTGATTATAATATATTGCAACCTATTTATACTTGCTACAAGCTTTTTTCATTTATGAAAAATTACACTATTAGAGTTACCATTTCAATAAACCAATCTGCATTCAATTACTAACAAACTCAAAGACCAAGAGTCATTGTTTATACTTAAAGGGTCAGAAAATGCAGGGCAATGTACACTCCTTCAGTGTAACAGGAGAAAACAATCAAGATGGATGGCTGAGTAATTTTGTATTTAAATTACGAATATAGTGATACCACAGTCCTAATCCACCCCATATAAAATAAAACCCTATACTGAAAAATCAAGCAGGAGGAAAGAAATTTGAGCAAACTCAATCAAAAAGCACAAGTCAAGAATACCATTGGTCTTTCAGTGTGTAAACCAGAAAAAAAAAAATATTAATTAATAATATTGGATATGTTGGGTTTCATTCATAAGAATTTACAAAACTAGATTATAAATGTCACCAGTATTTCCAAGTATCTTGCTGTATGAAAACTGAAATCACATGGGGTGTGCACACGTGTGTTAACTAAAATTGATTTTACTCACTGTTCTCCCCAGATTTATCCTTATAGCTTGCTAGAATGTATTCTCCATTTTAAGTAGTGGAAGACTGGCTGTTAGTGGCAACTCACAAATTCTTCATTCCATTTAAAGAGAAATGGATTTCTCAAATGTCCTAAATGTCTGCTTCTTGGGAAAGAGTGTTTGTAGGTTTTATAAACACCCATTTGTTGCCTAAAATTGTAATTATGCCCTTCACATTAACATTAGGTTAATTATTTTTTATGCTTCACCTCAATATAAAAAGTAAACAAACTGAAGTTGAATATGTTTACATGTATGGTTTGGTTTATATAATAAAGTGACAGAGTAGCTTGATTTATGAAGATATTCCAAATACCAAAAAGAGTCACTGAGATGACCATATAAACCAATGTACACATATATCTTGTGTGCACACACACGGAGGCATACATCCACACACACATGCTCACACATTTCATTTGAATGAATTTTAAAGAAGACATTGCACGTGCAAACCAAAATTCCATTTAACAATGATCTCAGAGTCTTTAGGCATCTATTAACAATCAAAGTTCCATTCTTCTCTTTCTTCATTTCAGCTTGCCTTTTTGTGCACTAAGAATGACAGAGTCCCTCAATCTTCCTCATTCTTCCTCAGCATAATGTTCCCCCCGTTTCAAATATTATTAGTCCAAGTACGTGAGTAAGCCGTGGGGGATGGGAATTATCCTGCAAAGGCAAATTCTATAAATACTGTGAGCTGAATCCCGTTCCCACATAAGCACCAAGAGTTACAGCTGCCCTCAGCAAAAGAGATGGAGAGAATGCACCATTGGAAATGTTCCCTGGTCATATTTTTATAGTGAACGTAATGCTACAAAGTAATAGAAATTATAGCTTCTTCTTGTGAAGCAGGATTAGCACCTACTCTGGAGTGTGTTTGCTGCTTCCCCACTGATTTCGGTCACGACCTTGGAAGAGTCATTGGACTGCTTTGTGACTCAACTTCTCAGGCGGTAAATTGGCAAAAATCCCATATGATGTCTTCCTGTTTGTCGGCAGCATAATGAATGTTACAGAGATAATGTGGGTGGAGACATTTTGGATTCCAGAGTCTGAAGAATGATATACCCATTCAATGTTAGCATACACTTGGTGCCACGCAATGAACAGAAGTCAGTCTATCATGACTTAAGAAATAAGGAAAATTTACCCCAGACACCCTTTTAACTCAGTACTGAAGTCACTCCTGAGGTCCACCCTTCAGCCAAAGAGTCAAACCAAAAACCAAATCCATTGCCCTCAAGTCGATTCCGACTCATAGTGACCTTAAAGGACAGAGGAGAACTGCTCTGTAGGGTTTGCAAGGAGCAGCTGGTGGAGTCAAACTACTGACCTGATTAGACAGGCCCATAAAACAAAATGAGACTAAATGGGCACACCAGCCCAGCGGCAAGGACAAGAAGGCAGGAAGTGACAGGAAAGCTGGTAATGGGGAACCCAAAGTCAAGAAGGGGAGAGTGTTGACATGTTAGGGGGATGGCAACCAATGTCACAAAACATATGTGTATTAATTTTTTAATGAGAAACTAATTTGCTCAGTAAACCTTTATCTAAAGTACAATAAAAAAAAAAAAAAGGAGCATTTAATTTCACAGGCTAAAAGAAGCCCTACAATTTTTATTAATTCAAGTTCTGCTGGGCAGTATTTATATTTAATAAGCTACTTCTCTACCCCTTGTCCACAAAGCCATGTTAAAATATTTAACGTAACCATCTCAAAATTGGTAGTCATAAATTCACAGGTAAACAGGCCAGTACCATGTGAATGAAATACTATTAAAATTACCATTGTGTAAAGTCCTTTATAATGGAGATCCTTGAATTAACAACAAATAAATAAAGGTTACTCTTATGGATCTTTTTTTTCCTCCCTATTTTGTTGTGTACATTCACTTCAATAGAACAGAATGAGAAAATATTTTAAACCTGACCACCCAGCTCGTCTTTACTATGCTTGTTGGTACTCGGATATGGCTGAGTGGGTTTAAAGACTGGTAGCTAAATTATCTTGGAACTCTCCCTTGGGATTTCTAATTTACTGATTTGCTGGATTGCCTGGAGTTGAGTCTTGAGATGTCCTTTGACATAACTAGAATATTAGGTCATGGGGAGACTCTCAGCAAGACTGAAGAGTTTTGGCTCATTTTATCACCATGAGTTGTCAAAAACACAGTCATGATTTGCCACTGGGTATATTCCTGAGTCCTTAGGAACCCCAAATAACAAACTGCAGTGCCAGCCCATGATTTAAAATGGATTGCCTTATTCTAAATACAAGTCATAGGCAAAAACTGGCATTTTGTCAAGGTTTGACGGTTCAAAGTAAAACCTTTTTGAATAACAAGTTTTGAATTTCCATGGTCTAGCAGCTGTGCTAACGAAGGAGCCCTGGTGGTGCAGTGGTTAAAAGTGCTCAGCTGCTAACTGAAAGGTCTACAGTTCGAATCCACCAGCCTCTCCGAGGGAGAAAGTCTTAGAAACCCTATGGGGCAGTTCTGCTCTGTCCTACAGAGTCACTATGAGTCAGAATCCACCCAAAGGCAGTGGGTTTGGTTTTGGTTTAGCACACCAGCAGACTTATTTGTGAATGAATACATGCATGCTGAAGAGAATTCAAGGCCAAGAACAATCTACACCAGGTAGACCTCGCAGGTATTGAAGAGAGCTCAAAAACCTGGGAGAAGACTGACTGTTGGCGGTAATTCTGCCAGGTAATTATCTTCCCTCAAACAACTGAACTTCTAGTGCCAAAATCAAGCATGTAACATGGGCGTGGTACACTGCCTGGCATAAAGTTGGCACTGAGTAAGTGTTCACACGATCCAAAAGACTGGTAATTAACCTTAATTATAAGACAAGGAAGAAAAGAAGAAGTGCTAAATAGGGGTACAAGCAACTTTGAGGAAGTAGAAAGGAAGACTTTATTTCTGATTTTGACATGAGAAAAAGGAGTAACAAGTAAAACATGGAACAGTTTTAATTGGGGGAGAATGAGTACAAGGATATTATGGCAAACGAAGCAACGTAGGCAAACATGTGGAGTGTGAGGTTTCAGGACTTCTTGGGGAAGAAGAGGTGAACTCCTGGGACTGCAATATAATGGGCATGACAGTGTGTAGTACCCTCTGGATTCTCTCTAACTTACAGACACACTCTCCAAACCTGCCAGACTGGCCAATAATGGGGTTAAAACCCATTGCCCTAGAGCAGATTCCAACTCATAGTGACCCTATTGGACATATTAGGACCATCCCATAGGGTTTTCCAAGGAGCAACTGGTGGATTTGAACTGCCAAACTTTTGGTTAGCAGTCGAGCTCTTAATGGGGTTGGTGCCCCTTTATTTCTACCAAAATAGACTAAGAATGTTTTAGCTGGCTTAGCGATCATGTTCTCTGTAGCTTTGTACTGAGCCTGCAATCAAATAAAGGCTACAGGTTTTTCTTTCAGCAAATATTGGCAAGCTTCACCACACTTACATTTTTGTAAATGATTTTTTAAATATAGAACCTGACGCTGCTATTTCTTTATTGTTGTTGTTGCAAGTCATTATTTTAACCTGTCAATAGTTTTTTGAATCCTGACTTTGTCATCCTTTGTAATAGCTACACCTTCATTCTTTGAGTAATGACAAAATTTATAATTATACCATAAAATTTTGACAGGATCAAAGACTGAGCCCATTGGTAAGCACGTAGAGATCTCCAACCAGACTGACAATACATCAATCAACATTTTTTGAGTATTGACTTGATACGCTATTCATCCACATAACTGTTTAGTTACCCAGTCTGTATTTCTCCAACTTCTAAATATGTTCGTAAGATACTTTTTAAACAACTTTGCTGAAATTAAAACTCACTCTCTCTCGATAAATATCTAAGACGATTGTGTGAATGACTATGTTCTGTGGATGGAAACAAAACCTACGTTAAATATGTCTACATTTTCCTATTGAGCGATCTATTTATTCTTTAATTTAGCTAACATTTACTGAATGGCCCCCTGAGTTCTTCCCAGCTCACCGGCATTAACTTCAGAATATTCAGTGGTGTGCTATATAGCAAGCTTGTATCAGCTCACCAGAGCCAACTGTGCATATCTCTTCCCAACTTTACATACAGTGACTCTCATTGGTATTAAAACAAATAAACAAAAAACCCATTGCCACTGAGTCAATTCTGACCCATAGCGACCCTAAGGACAGAGTAGGATTGCCCCATAGGGTTTCCAAGGAGCAGCTGGTGGATTCGATCTGCCAACTTTTGGTTAGCAGCTGAGCTCTTAACCACTGCGCCAGTAGGGCTCCATTGGTATATAAAGCCAGCTTAAATTGGCCTGATGGGAATATTTCCTCCATGGTGACAAAGCCAGTTGATAACATTTACCTGCACAGAACTGAAAATAGCTATAATCCCCCTCCAAGGTTTTGAGTTTTTGGCAAATCAAATAGTGTCATTTATGCTCCAAAACAAGTTTGTGTGTAGGGGGAAAAAATCCTGCTAATATTCGATGCATTTGAAAAGATCCCAGGGCATACTTATGGAAACATTCACTTCTCAGAGATGAAGGCGTAACGTGCAGGCACGAGAGAAAAGCTGGAGGTGCAAATTTGGGAAACATCAATTTGTGGATGTTAATGAAATCCCCAGGTGGGTAAAGAGAAATGTAGAACAAGAAGAGCAAAAAGATCAAGAACTGAATCTTGTGGGACAGGGGAACTTACATTTAAAGAAAGAAAAACACATGGAGTTTTTGAAGAAAGAAGAGGTCCAAGAGGCAGGAGAAAAACCAACATGAAGTCACTGGAGCCTGAAGATGGATCATAGGCATCCCAGAGGGATGCTCAACGCTGGGAAGTGAGTTCCCTCTGCCCTGGGAACAACGCCATATTTTAATCCCGGATAGATCGAAATGCATGGTGCTTTGAAGAAAAGAATCTTCAAATAGAATCAGGATGTAAAGCAATATTGCAATTATAGCCTGAAGGACACAATTTATCTATAATACACCAACATGGAATCAAGTCCAATTATCTTTCGTCATTTTAGAATCTATTTTAATTTTCCTCTAATATCAGAAATCTGAAAACAAATCATACATGTTGGTTCTTCTTTTTTACCCTCCTTGGCATATCCCTAGTTCATGTATCATCACTAATAAACTTGCTATTTTATTTTCAAAATAGGACTATTGGAGGAAAAAGGGAAGGTAATTAACGTAAGTAATTCTTCCCACTAAGCTTTGTCGGAGCTGTTGAAATTATCTAACCTGCTACAATGTTCAAATGAATTAGTCTCACCTTCTGGAACTGTAGATGCTGTTCTAATCTTAATGGGATTTATAAATCTCAAGAACCATTTGACAACAGTGACAGTTGTTTTACGTGAATGATCTATAAAACAGTGACTTGGAAGACATATACCCTTCCTTTGGTCCAGATATTTATAATTTGTTTTTCAAATGAAGTTGCAAATCATGGGCTAATGAACCAACTATTACAAAAATTCACTCCAAGCAATATCTGCAGTTTTTGTTCCACTGAAATCCAACACTTACACGCTGGATTATTGACATCAAAGAGAATCCCAAGAGGTAGGATTATGAGAACATTTTATGTTTCCCTTTCTACATGTCTATTTTTTCCAAATTTTCTGGAGTGCACATATGTTAATAATTATTGTCTTAGATATCTAGTGCTGTTATAACAGAAATACTACAAGTAGATGGCTTTGACAAAGAGAAATTTGTTCTTTCACAGTTCAGGAGGCTAGAAGTCTGAATTCAGGGCACCAGACCCAGAGGAAGACTTCTTGTCATCAATCTTCCCCTGGTCCAGGAGCTTCTCTGCACAGAGACCCCAGGTCCAAAGGACACACTCTGCTCCTGGCACTGCTTTCTTAGTGGCATGAGGTCCCCTTGTCTTTCTGCTCACTTCTCTTTTATATCTCAAAAGAGATTGACTCAGGATACAACCTAATCTTGTAGACTGAGTCTTGCCTCATTAGCATAACTGCCTCTAATCCTGCCTCATTAACATCATAGAGATAGGATGTACAGTACGTAGGAAAATCACATCAGAAGACAAAATGGTGGACAATCACACAATACTGGGAATTATGGCCTAGCTAAGTTAACACACGTTTTGGGGGGACTCAATTCAGTTCATAACAATTATTAAGTAAACTTAATGCTGAAAACAGGAGCACCCAGAATTTAGTCTCCTCTCCAGCTTCTTTTCAGAGCAAACAAAAGCAATTCCTCTGGAATAACATAAACAATAACACTACGAATTAATGCAAAAGAATTATCCAACTATTGATTTTCTATGAGAATGAAAAGGACGTCAAACTATTCTTATATGATTGGACCAGATATCAGTATTTCATTGATGCTTAAGTTGGAATTTTTATTCAGAATCACATTTTCATCCATTTACTTCATTTTAACAAAAACCCTGCTGAGAAAAATATATATATAAGTACTATTAAGAAACTGAATTTATTTATTAAAGCAAAGCAAAGTTACTTAGAAGTTGTTAATCTTTAAATAAGAATTCATTAAATGGTAATTTCATAGCAAATCTTGACTTTTTAAGAAATATAATGAGTAAGGGCAAATATGAAATATCATGAATACAAACTGCTCAAGAAGAGGAATGACTTCATCAAGGATGAGATAAATTAGAGAATCCCTAAAAGCACTTAACATCATCTGCACTAGTGGGCATACAGTCCAAATTATCAAGTCTTATTGCCATATATGAACAATTCAAGGTGGGCTTTAAATTACTGTGTAAATATATGCGCGAGTTTGTGGATTTGGTCTCAGGCATATTCAGTGTATGGAACAAGATTATTTTTTCTTCCTTCCATGGTTCATCTCTTCTTTTCAAAATATATTACTTATTTCTGCCAACACAACCATTCTTCCAACAACAGATGTTATGTCATGAAGAGAGACTTATGCTTGCTGGTATAAATAACAAAGGTGTTAGCTGGAATTAAAGGGAGACATTTCCTGTTTATACATATCTCTCTTCAGTGATTACTGAGTGAGGGTAAAAAACCACTATAAATAAATTTTACATAAACAACATGTTTAAGGAACATTGGAAAGTTGGACTGAGAAAGAAAATGTATCTTCAAATTAATGACTGTTTTGTTCACCCCATATAGAGTTTACATCACTGTTGCACATATATAGATTCTAAGATATTCATTAATCACCAGCTTTGAACTAAAGCCCCATGTGCATAGAGCACATGTGCTTCTGGATGTGATTTTATAAACACAAAGATGCCCTCACACCCTCCCGTGTTTTGGAATCAGTTATTGCTTCCAAAACCTTCCCGTGGAAAGAAATTCCAGATGGAGGAGACTGTCTTGCCTGTTCCTGGTACATTAGCCTTGGCCTGCTACACAGGATAAGCCTTTGTTGCCCTCCTGACAGGGGGTCACCCTGCTGCATGCCGTGAGGTAGTCCCTGCTCACTCAGCAGCTGCTGGCAGCTTGGCCTTTCCAACCAACAACCGCTTTCTGGCGCTTCCAGAGGGTTATAGGAAAGGGGAATTGCCAACAGCTGTGAGACCACCAGCTCTAGAATAATTATTCTCCCATCAGTCCAGGAGTGAGCCTTGTAGAGTAGACGCTCTCAGAGCAAGATGGAGAAAGGGGTTTCCCCTTTCTTCACAGGGGGAATTCTTTGCTCTTCCTTGCATTTTTCCAAACGTACTCCCCCAAGCTGTTGGGAGGTAGCAGAGCAATAAAAAAACATAGGCTGTGTAGCCCAAAACCCAAACCAGACCTGTTGCAGTGCAGTTGATTCTGACTCATGGCAGCCCTACGGACAGAAAGGTTCAAATCCTAGCTCTTCCACCTGGATGTGTGACCTTGAGCAAGGCTCCTAGCTTGCTTGTGCTTTGGTTTCTCCTCTTACAAACTGGGCATGAAGATGACACTAGTACCTCCCCTATAAGGTCGTTATGGGTATTTAATGCACTAGTATTTGTCAAGCACTTGGAAAATGGTCTAGCTCTTGGTATCCTTTAAGACAAAAGACAAAAAAAAAACAAAAACTTTCTTGCATGTTTCTTAATTTAATTTTCAAGACAAACACATGACTATGACATTATTATCCCCAATTTACAGGCAAGAAATCTGAGGCTTAAGAGTCACCCAACTTGCCAACCAAAAGCCCTCTGTCTAATAGGCACACAATGGTAGAGTGGGAGTTTCCTTAGGAAAAAACCATTGCCGTCAACTTGATTCCCTGACCCTATAGAACAGATTGGAACTGCCCCTACAGGGTTTTCAAGGCTGTAAATGTTTACAGAAGCAGACTGCCACAGCTTTCTCCCTCAGAATGGCTGGTTGTTTCAAACCGCTAACATTTCAGTTAGCAGCCGAGTACTTAACCACTGCACTACCAGGCCACCTTGAGTTCTCCACAGCCCTTGTAAAAGAAAACTCAGTAAATACTCAGAAGAACAATCCCCATGCTACTGGTTGAAATATTCACCAGGGTAATTGTGCACTTACATTCTACCTCATTCCAAAACGAATTTGTAAGAGCTAATAAAAAATAAAAATACGAACACAGTACAGATTAAAAAAAAAAAAGAAGAGGAAAAGCTTTGCCATAGTTGAAAAATGTCATCTGTAGAACTAAATGACGGTAGAGCAGAGATTCATAATATGTTGAGGATCATGGACAGTTTGAGATTCTGATTGAATCTATCAATCTTATCTTCAGAAAAAGGCACATACCATAAAATAGTTCACAAATTTTCAGGGGTCTCTCAGACACCCTGAACCCCAACCTAAGAGTCGCTGAACACGGACAGCTATGAACACTTCTAGAGTCAGCTCTAATTCCCAGGTAAGAAAATAGATCTGACTCTAACAGCTTTCTCACCGGCTGAGAAAAGAGAAGATGTTAAAGTCACTAATGTGATTTTTTTTTTGAAGTTGTGGAAATAATGTGACTGCTCACAAACATTACCACTGTAGGCAAGCCAGAGTATGGTGGGAATTCGTGAACTACTAGAATATAAAGAAGAAAACTTCTTCTGTATCTGGAATAGAGCCCTCTGTTTTGAGCAAGCAAAATCAAGACGAATGCAAGTGTGTAAGTTTACGTATGAATAGCTATTGATATCTATATTTCTATCTGCCTACTTAGCTTGCTATTGATACATATAAGTATCTGATTCAGAAAGGGACAGAATTGGAGTAAATCTCAAAGTTTTGTTACAGGAAGAACTGTAAAGATGTAAAGAAACTAGAAGTTATAGTAAAACCTTTGAAAGCTGGAAATTGTGTAGGATGGAAACCTGTCAGAGAAGGAAAACTGAAATAGTCTCCACCAAAATGGGCAATAGAAAGGTACGAAGACTGTACTCTGTCAAAGGCGGAAAACTTGCGAGGGGAAAGCAAGGCAGTTCTGTCGAGTTCCGGCTCTCCCAGGTTGCACTATTTACTCTTGGAGACAAGATGGAGGAGGTGAGGAAAGAGTTTAAAGGGAGAAGACAGCAGAAGAACAAATATGAATGAGAGACCGTATTTCGCTTTTATATGTTCTTCATACACTTCACGTATTTCTTTTCTTCATGATTGCTAAAGCCGTTGAGTAGAGGTAAAGGGTTAAATGACAACCCAAAATAAAGTCAATGTGGCAGAAAAATGAAAATGAGTGTTTCTGGAGAAGCACTGTCTATGTTTAGAGACACTTGCTCTCAAGTCAGGTGGTCGTTGTTGGGAACATTACAGAGATAATTAGGAAAACGTTAAGATCGTCATCAACCTTGAGATTCTATGGTCTGAGGTCATACCCCTAAAACAAACTTTGCTGAAGTTATGGGACTATGGGCTGCAGTTTTTCCAACTTTTAAACAGTCATTGAGACAAATATTGTTTTCAAAACTCGGCTTTTAGGATATAAAACCCAAATCACACTTCTTTCAATGCATTGTCCTAGAGGCCTTGGCAAAATCAGTGTATAAGCTTCAGGCTGTTACACTAACGCACACATCTTTTAAATAATATGCTAATTTTATTAACGTTCCTTAATGCCTTTTTTTCAAAAGTATTATGGAGAGTTTTCTACTTTCATTTATCTTATCTCTCCCTTTATAACAGCCACTTGACATTAGACATCTGAATGAACCTAATTAAATTGTTTTTCATTCTAAAACATGCACACTAATTACTACACCAAAGGAAAGTATTTTATGAACGGTGCAACATTTTTTATCAAACTGGTGACTAGAAGGCTAACAGGAAAATAAACGATTGTTTATCAACAGAAAAAGTAGTACTCCAAATAAACATTATTACATATTCATTAATATGTTTTCATTGAATTCGTAACATCGGTTTGCAAGCTCCATGAAAAAAAAGGAACCATATCAATTTTATTCCCCTGCTTCCACAGCAATAGCACACTTCCTGAAACATAGTGCGTGCTCAATAAAATGTAGTAGAATGAATGAATTAACTATTGTATAGAGCTTTGCGATATTTACATACCCAATAAATATTTAAGCATATACTACACGCCAGGTGCGGTTCGAAGCATTGAGGAAGAGCAGAAGCTAGAACAGGAAGTCTTTGCTCTCATGAAATTTATATTCTAGTGGAATAATTAACATGTGGACATTTCTAAAGCCCATAGAAAAAAGGAGCCCCGGTGGTGTAGTGGTCAAGAGCTCAGCTGCTAACCAAAAGGTCAGCGGTTCAAATCCACCAGCCTCTTCTTGGAAACCCAGTACTACTGTGTCCTACTCTGTCGCTGTGAGTCCGAACTAACTTGCCAACACCTAACAACAACAACACAAAGAGAAAACAAATTTCTTGTGTTTCCAAAAGGTAGTAAGGGAAGACATCTTAGGTTTAAGGGAAAGTTGATAAAATTTACCTTGCAACTTTTAATTGAATGATCTCTGTAAGGAAGGTCATATAATATTTGTTGGAATTACAATCGCACTTTTCAGTCTTCAAGTGTCTCAGTGCATCTGGACGGTTTGACAATAGGGATGGGGTCATCCGTGTTTTAACTCGCCCTCCTATGCTGATGCACAGTAGAATCTGAGAACCACTCAATCAGTGATTCTTAAACTGAACTGTATCTCAGAATCACCTGGGGGATACTGAAGAAAAGCTGATGCCTGGGTCACATGCTGAAGATCCTAATTGGTCAGTTGTAAAACCTGGTCATTAGGAATTTTTAAAGCCCCCAAAGTGATTTTAATGTGGGTCCACATTTGAGAAATATTGCTGCAAAACATTATCGGGATTTGCTACCTGACCATGTCTTCTTACTAAGTATTTTCTCCCTGTGGAATTTCACGTGTATCCACTGCGGATCCCATTAATACAATCATGACTCTCTATATATAAATTTAGGAGCCCTAGTGGTTAAAGTGCTCAGCAGCTAACCAAAAGGTCGGTGATTTGAACCCACCAGCAGCTCTGCAGGAGAAAGATGTGGCAGTCTGCTTCCGTAAAGATTTACAGCCTTGGAAACCCTATGGAGCAGTTCTACTCTGTCCTATAGGATCACTAT
This sequence comes from Dugong dugon, assembly GCA_030035585.1. Classification (NCBI taxonomy): domain Eukaryota; kingdom Metazoa; phylum Chordata; class Mammalia; order Sirenia; family Dugongidae; genus Dugong; species Dugong dugon. The sequence continues at coordinate 8,227,786 of CM057479.1, read as the reverse complement.
GAATCAGAATCAACTCGAAGGCAATGGGTTTGGTTTTAGGTTTTGGTACTCATATGGTTATTCTGATGCTAAAATGAGCTACCTAATGTAGAACAGTCCCTGACATAGAGCAAGCACTAAATAAATTGTAAACAAATGTGAATGTGGTGGTATAGATCAATCGGAGCACTACGCATTGTTTTAATCAAAGTAAGAAAATACAAGGATGCCCGAAATATTGTCATGGCAATATTTATCACTGCTGTGCATTAATGGCACCACAATCTATTAAGTCATTGTTCACTCCTCCTTTCTGTTTCTTCACTGCCTCTGTCCAGTCAACAGGTCCTTTAATTCCATCTCCTTCTTTTTTCTATATGCATCCCTTCCACGCTTTCCCCTTACCATGGCAATATTTCAGGCCTTATATTCTCTTACGTTGATTAAAAGAATGATTTCCACTCTGATCTACCTCATCACATCTGCTAACAACCCCTCCTTCACACCACTAGCAGAAAATCCTTTTGAAGAACAAATAAGCGCTCAACCAAAAACACTGATAACGTCACTCCTTTGAATACAGTGTGTTCATGGCTCCCAGTTGCCTATAGTTAGATTCTATCCTTAACAAAGCCAGTGTAGCCCGCAATGTGCAGTGCATCTGATGACTCAGTATCACAGTTGTTGTCTTTCTCAGAGTTAAACTATGGACCACCTGAAGACAGTGGCTGTGCCTTGCTCACCTCTAAAGTCTTGGCAACTATTACAGTGCCTGGTATACAAAAGTGTTCAGTAAACTCTTAAATGAATTAATGGAAGAGAGAAAGATTGACTAGCTAGCTGTCTGGATGGATGGATGTTTCGTGTGATAGTAAAATATCTTAGTATAAACCATGTCTCATGCTTAAATCCTATTAATTGCCAAGAATATGATATATAAGAAATAACATTAGCAGAAATTATCTGAGTGCAGAGTATATATATTGTTATTTGATAAAATGGAGTATAGGAATTAAATTGTCTATCTCACTGTTTTGATAAAAGAGTCAGTTAACACTCTGTCTACCTATCTATTCAACCTTGATTCGCTAAATCACTTATATAAATGATACCAGGTATGACCCTGGCCTAATGCTGAACCTATAATTTCCCTGACTGAGCAGCATTACATTATTGCACATGCGAATCTTTCAATAAGTGTATCGAATATAAGTAATAAAATCAAAGTTCTCTTTGTACCCTTGGAGTGGGAGGGTGTAGACCCGTCCACAGGCAGACGTGCTGAGGCCTGCATCCCACTGCGTACAGCTGTGTTTGCCTTCCTCATGTCTCTACCTACGATCAGTTCCAGGGAGACTGGACTGTCTTACTATCCCGCGTTTTCCATTATTTACTTTCACTTAGAAACTAAGGAATATGTTTTGGAGAGGAGATATAAATTTCAAAAGTAACTTAAAACATTGGTTGCAGAGTCTGCCCTGGACATTCCATTCTGCACTTAATCAAACACTGCTGGTTAAAGTAAAACACTTCCATCCACTCACAGTGCTTGTTCATATACCCAAACAGGAGGGTATTTACATCACAAACAGATCAGGGTTCTGTAAGTACTTTGTCAAGGTGCATCTCACAGTCATATCCCGATGTGATTTTCAAAATACTTAGCAGTAAGTATGACATGGGCACTGACTAATCAAACACACTCCTGATCCATCAAGGTGAACTTGAACTATACATGGCATGTACAGCTACATCAGGGTAAACCAATGGACCATCAGCTCGGTTTATATCCAATTGCCGGATCAGTGTTCCCAAATTTTCCTGCTCATTGGAATCACCTGGGAATCTTTAAAAACTATTGATGCTTGACTCTCTTTCCCAGACATCTGATTTAATGAATATCGGTTGTGATGTGGGCTTGGGATTTGTGAAAGAGCCCAAGGGATTCTATAATGCAGCGAAGTTTGTGAATCACTGTGTTAGATGGTTAGGTTGTTTTTTTTTGTTTTGTTTAACATTAGAGGGAAACCAGTGACCAGAAAGCTTAACTGATTTCAAGATTTAAAGAACACAAAAGAGCATAGATATGAATACAGGCACTTGCCGTGACAGTCAGACTCATTGAGCGGACACCTTGAAATTCTAAGCTTATTCCAGATTTTGAAGAGTCCCACGGATTCATCTCTAAGTCATCAGACTCTCTCTTAGTTCTACCTGCCTTCCTAACAAAATAAAATTCATAAAAATGGAAGATGTTTTCTCATAGACTTTCTGAGTTCCACTCAGAGTCTGGCACAGAAAAAAATCTCCACTGGTTGGGAAGCTGAACTAAATAAAGTTTTGGGGTTCCTAAAAATGTTCATATTCTACTGTGCATATTATTTTTCCCCTTAAAAAAACCAGTTGCCCTCTAGTCAACTGTGATTCATAGCGACCCTATGGGGTGGAGTAGAACTGCTCTACAGGATTTCCAAGGAGTGGCCGGTGGATTCAAACTGCCAAACTTTTGGTTAGCAGCCCAGCGCTTAATCACCGTGCCACCATGGCTCCATTTCTTCCCCCTTAATGCCACATAAAGTTTTAAGTAAAAATATCAAAACTAACAAGCCACAAAATAAAATTAAAGCATTGATAAAAGAAAATAGGAAAAATTTTTAATGTGTACCACTATACAAAAATAACAGATTAGTGTATTTGGAAAAGATTAATTAATTGAGTTGTATGAAATATAGGTGACAATAGAGAAATTCCAATCTTTCAAGAAAAACAAAGAGCACAATTATCTCAATAGTTGGTATGTTTATGAAAATATAATGTGGTGTACCTAACCCCTATTGGTGAATCAAGGAGCCCTGGTGGCCCAGTGGTTCAAGCACTCAGCTGCTAACTGAAAGGTCTATGATTCAAACCCACCACCCACTCTTCGGGAGAAAGATGGGTCAGTCTGCTTGCGTAAAAATTTACAGCCTTGGAAACTCTATAGAGCAGTTCTACTCTGTCCTATAGGGTCGCTATGAGTCAGAATCGACTTGACGGCATTGGGTTTGTTTTTTGGTTTATTGATGCATCACCCTAAAAAATAAATAATAGCAATTGTCATCAGGACTGAAATATTGAAGAATGGAGAATTACTTTACCAAAAGCTATAGAAATCTCAGAATGTCTAGTGTGATTACACACTCAGCAAGTGTCCAATAAATATTTGCTGAAAATTTAAGGATTATAACAAGGTGACTTCAGATACAACAGCGTTAAATGCTAACAGAAAGAGTGAATACATATAACAATAGCGCATTTTCTTTTCTGATCCAGACTACATAGGGTAGGAAATTACAATTTAAAATAGCAAGAGTTTCCTCACCTAGACAGAATTTGTTTTTCTACTGTCATTTTTGGAGGTTTCATTCATTTACAGCTTTTATCCTTAAAAAAGAGTGCAGTACACTGACACCGCTGATTTTAAAAAAAAAAGTTAGAAAAGAAAGAACAACAGGTGATCCGAACACAATACAAAATTGCAAGGTGCCTGCAGTCAAAAGTATCAATATGAATAGTCATAATGGCGACAGTATTATAGGACTCGCTGATTTGAATTGTTAACAACCCATAACCTTGGCCAATTCAGTACACAATTACTCATGATACACGCAGTAATATTCTTCACATATTAATATTCTCACTTTTGTGTATATTTGTAAAGCTGCTATAAATGAAATGCAGAAAAGGCAAAGGGCCCCAACTGGCCATATTACTTACTATTGGATTTGGGTAATATTTTAGCCATGATTTCCAACTGTGATAAATGATGAGTCTCAAGTTTTCACCATGTCCCTGCCCCAGGATTCCCATCCTATTTTGCTATAGTGTTTGTCATAGATTGAATTATGTCCACCTAAAAATCCATGTATCAATTTGGCTGAGCCATGATTCCCAGTATTGTGTGATTTTCCTATATGTTGTAAATTCTGCCTCTGTGATGTTAATGAGGGAGGATGGGTGGCAGTTATGTTAGTGAGGCAGGACTCAATCTGCAAGATTGGATTGTGTCTTGAGGCAGTCTCTTGAGATATATAAGAGAGAAGCGAGCAGAGAGACAGGGAGACCTCATACCACCAGGAAAGCAGTGCCGGTAGCAGAGCACTTCCTTTGGACCCAGGGTCCCTGTGCAGAGAAGCTTCTAGTCCGGGGAAGATTGATGAGAAGGACCTATAAGAGAGAGAAAGCCTCCCCTGGAGATGATGCTTTGAATTTGGACTTTTAGCCTGCTTTACTGTGAGGAAATAAATTTCTCTTCGTTAAAGCCATCCACTTGTGGTATTTCTGTTATAGCAGCACTAGATGACTAAGACAGTGTTCTTATGCACGCTCTTTATCTCTGCCCCCTCCTCTTTCTTCACACACATGCATGCACACACACACACACACACATTTATAATCTAGAAAATCATTAATATTTATCATATAAAGAACTGAAGCATTTAGACAGCTGTTTTCGTAGCTCACCATGTTACCAGGAAGAGGTCATGGAATTTGGACGTACTTGAACCTTCTTGGACCTTAGTAATCATGAAAAGGTACATACAAAAACACACATCAATTGGCAAATGATTGCTAAGGATGAAATGAAAATTTAGTTTCGTATCAAGGGATACAGCTAGTTATCCTGATTCTAGCTTTTCATGAAATTATAATGTGTTTATTTATAGCTACGAAGAGAAAAAGAGCCCGCATTTGCTTTTTCTTTGTGAAGGTAAGTGGAAGTTCTTATTACCTCAACTTGACCTAAGAAAATTCATTTTAGATTGCTGATACTATCACAATCTATTTATTCCACTCTCATAAATGCAATAGCAGAGCTAAGTAAAACTTGTTCTTTTAGACCTGGTTCAACCAACTAGGCAAACTATGACCACCTCTTTCTTTCTGCATGGACTGCAAGCTAAGAATGGTTGATACAGATGGGCATTTGTAATCTGTTTGATGATAGGGAACATCAACCTTTAACCCCAGTTAAGCAAACTGGTTGTCGTTAGCTGCTGTCAAGTTGATTCCAACCATGGCGACCCCATATGTGCAGAGCAGAACTGTTCCTTAGGGTTTTCAAGGCTATAACTTTTCAGATGAGATTGCCAGGCCTGTCTTCTGAGGTGCCTCTGGGTGGGTTTTTACTGCCAGCCTTTCAGCTAGTAATTGAGCACTTAACCATTTGCACCACCAAAGGACTCTTCAATCAAAAACGTGTCCCCTCAAAAAAGAATTCCATTATTCTTATAACTATAGCTATATCACAAAAAAATATACTCCACAATTATTATTAAGATATTTTGAATTTTGTTAATAAGAAAATTGCGCAAACGTGTTTCCTCTCTTGTTATGTAAGTACCTACATGATAACCTTGATTTTGTCTCTTGGCACACCAAGTCTAAAATATTTCCTATCTGGCCCTTTACAGAAAGAGTTTGCTGGCCCCTGATTTAGGCAATCAGAATTTTCTCAGACGTTAAACCAGTATTTCAAAAGACCAGGTCTCACAAAGTACAATCAGAAAAAGACTTTGTTATTTCTCACAGCTGCCCCCGAAAGCCCACTCTGTTGGTTCCTTCTCCCTGCCCCCTTTAAAATAAAATCCCAGCTAGATCTCAGTATTTCCTGTCACTCACAGATAAATAATCCAATCAGTTCTAGTCACAGTAGTAACTCTCCCTTTCCCTTAATTAAAATCTCTAGTCTCCTAGAATAAGGAAACCTGGTGGCTTGGTGATTAAGCAATTGGCTGTTAACCAAAGGTCAGCAGTTGAAACCCACCAGCCACTCCGAAGGAGAAATATATGCCTGCTTCAGTAAAGATTTACAGCCTTGGAAACCCTATGGGGCAGTTCTACTCTGTGCTATAGGGTCACTATGGGTCAGAATCAACTGGATAATGGTGAGTCTAGTCTACCAACTTCACTCATGTTCAGCACTTGTTTGCCCTGCACCCCGCTGGGGTGGGCTTCAAGGGGCAGTTAGCTGCTCGTTGATCCCCTCCATGTGCTCCTCCTCCCACCCTGACCCCACCCCACTCCCATTTGTGCCTGGTGTCTGACCCTCCAAGGTTTAAGTGGGGTTGGGAAGAAAAGTAACAGAGAGGAAAGTCTTTATTTAACTGGCACCAATATAACCATACAGTTTTCACTGACACTTGCAAAAGTTAACTATTTATCTTAAATGTATTTTTTGAGGGGTCTACCAGAGGCTACCCTCCTCACACCCCCACTCCATTTCTGGGGATCTCTCTCCTGAAGTTCCTTTGACTCACATGGTGGCTGGCTGCCATGATTCCTCCTTCTGGCTCCCTTCCAGCCCTGGTGTGATGAGTTCTCCTTGCTCCTTCAGAAAGCCCCCTTGGGGAGCGATGGAAGACACCTCTCCCTGGTCTCTCTGACAGAGTGGCCCACACCTGGTCCACAGGAAACACACAGGTGCAGCCTCTACTGGCTGCATAGGCAGCCTCAGCCAGCCTCCAGCCAGGAGCCTCTTTTCAGAAGTGGGTCAGACCATTCATATTTGGTCTCTCAAGCCACTGGAGCCACAAATTAAGCTCTCAAACAGGCATAGTTTTAGTCTCTCAAATATACAGAGCTCATCTCTTCTCCCAGTGTCTTCATTGCTGCTCCCTCTGCATTGAACACAATGCCTTATCTATAATCTTTCTAACCTCAGACTAAATTTTACTTCCTCAGACATATCCTCATTACCCTAGCAACTCTTCTCACGACTATATTTCACACAATCACGATTATTTCTTTACTTTTCTACTTGTTTATCATTTTCTTTAGTTGTTAATGTGTTTATTGTATATCCTCCCCCGCCCCCCCGAATATACGCTTCATGAGGGCAGGTGATTTGTTTGGCCCGTTGTTTTGTACTCAGCACCTAGGACAGGGCTGAATGAACGGATGGCTGAAGGAAACACTTCATTAGGACTAAAATGGGTTTGGCAAGGCAGCTTGAAGAATCGCAATGACAACAATAGTACTACTTGATATTTCTAAATATTTACTTGGCCCCTTTTGCACATCTATTGTGTCAGTTCATTTTATGGAAAGTATTGAGTTCATTGAAGTTAAGTCTTCTCATCTTATGTTATAAATGCAAGTTAAATTGCAGAGGAACAGTCACTTGCACACATTTGTATAATTAATTAGCCACACAGGAGGTAGTAGAATCCTGAGCTCTTGACATTCAATCTAGAGACATTTCTCTAGCCCTTTCTTGCCTCTCTGTGGCTTTATGAGTAGACAGAAAATAGTTGAGAAAGATTGCTAAAGCATTAAGAGTTTGACAACGTACTCTTTCATCTGTCAACCCAGCACAGAGAACTTAAGTTCAAACCAAGCATCCATGCATTTGAGGACCTCCACACCCAACCTCCATCTGCCTGCTGTTTCTCTTATCATCTCGTTATTCTCCTGTCCCAAAACTCAGTTTCAGGCAAATCTGACTCCTTGCTTACTGCCCAAACACAAGTTGAACTTGGTGCAACCAAGCTTTTATTCTCGCAATGGTTAGAATGCCACCCCAGGCATTGTTTGTTAACCTTCAAAACCCAGCTCATCATGCCTTTTCATGAAGCCACCTCCCTTTCCCTCATTACTCCACGGTGATTTCAAAGTCTCTGAACTGTACACATACTGGCTGTACTGCTCACCCACGCTTTGTGGTCTCACACTGTTGTTTGACTCTCTTTAACCAAGAAAAAGAAAAGAAAGCTCTTGGAGATCTTATACTCATTTTATATTTCTTTGTCTCCACTACTGAGCCTAGTACTGTGACTTACACAACATTAAGTAATCAACAACTCGACTATTTCATTTTTAGCTATGCTCATCTAGCTGTGATACCCAGTGTACAGTATATGTTGAGTGGCTGATAATCTTTGATCTCTAGGTTATGGTCACTATTCATATGAATAGATTGTAACTGTTTATTGTTTCTTATTATTTCTATTGATGATGACATTTGAGTGGCATTATCTTCTAAATTATAAGAATACCTAAGTCACTACAAATACATTTTAAAACTAACAGGTAATCTGTGTTACTTAAAGCCAATTGATTTAGTCACATGCAACAACATCTGATCAAACACCTGGACACCATAGCCTAGCCAAGTTGACACATATAATTAATCATCATAGAATCAATTCATCAAGAGGACGTAACAATCCTAAATATCTATGTACATAATAACAGAGATTCAAAATACATAAAGTAAAATTCATAGAACAACACAAAATAGATAAATTTACAAATACTGTATTTCAATATCCTTTTCTCAATAATTGATAGAAGAAGCATTCATATAACAAGAACATAGAAGACTTTCACAATTTATCAGCCAACTTAACCTAATTGACATTTATAGAATGCTTCTCCCAATAATAGCAGAATATACATACTTTTTAAATGCATACAGAACTTTTGCCAGTATAGACCATATTCTGGGTCCTGAAGCATGTCTTAATGCATCTTGTATGATTAACAGTGTATATAGTATACACTTAGCATTTAACATAAAAAAGAGGAAAATGAGTATTTTTTTGCATTTCTTGCTTTTTCGTAAAGAATCTCCAGAAGAATAAGCAAGAGATCATAAAACTTATAGATAACAGATCTGCAAAGGAATCTGCAAAGAGTCTTCAATGTACAGCTTTTTGTTTCATTTTAATTTTTAATCATATAAACATACTATTCCAAAATATTGTAATAAAAAATGCTACAACCTAAATGTTCATCAACCAATGCATTTATAATTAAAATGTGGTAAGTCCATACAATGGAATATTATTCAACAATAAAAATGATGGAAATATTAATACATGCTACAACATGGATGAACCTTAAACACATTATGCTAAGTGAAAGAAGTTAGTAACTAAAGACCATAAACTGAATGATTCCATTTATGTAAAATGTCCAGAATGGGCAAATCTACAGAGATAGAAAGTAGATTAGTGGTTGCCAAGGGCTTGGGTGTGTGTGGAGGGTGTGGGGGTGAAGTGTGGGGCGTAAGGGGTGAGCAGAGAGTGATTGCTAATGAGTATGGAGTTTTTTAGGGGGTGATGAAAATGTTTTAAAATTATATTATGGTGATGATGGCCTAACTCTATAAATATACTAAAAACCGTTAAATGGTTGATTGTATGGTATGTTACCTGTATGTCACTAAAGCTGTTAAAATATCACTTTCATGAATTTTCTTTGAAATGTATACTCTATTTGGAAACTTGGTTTACATAATTTTTTTTGCGTGTTTTTGACAGCTACCTTCTGAGGGAAGTTGATATCATAGTCCCTATTTTGTAAAAGCAAAGAAACAATGCATTACTTGTTTCCATATCTACCAGTAAAACAGTCAATAGTAGGACCATTTGAAAGCCTAAACTGATATACATCGACCCATGTAGATCAAATATAACCCATTCACACTCATGCGTGTAGTTTCATATGTGGTTCTACTGTTACTTCCGTGCCACATCACCTTGAGGTCTACTTTTTCACAAATTGGACTCAACCAGCTGATGGCCTCAGGAATGCTTTCTATTCTGACTCCTGCTGACAGATGTAAAATGGTCAAATATTGAATGATCCTTAGAAGGCACTTGAGGTCATGTTAAGGTTCATTTAAGTATACTTGAGTTGATCAATTAATGAGACAAACGTAATATCATATGCCTTATCAATTAAAGCTAATTCTCTTTTCCTAAACTGTGTTATGGAACAGAAAATCTGAAACCTTAAAACAAGATGGGTGGTCTGGAGACAGGATCAGCCGTGTAGATAAATGATAGGACAAAAAGAAACAAAGTCCAAGGTAGATAAGCCTGTGATGGCAAAAGTCACAGAATTAGGTCAATAAAATGTTAGCATTTCAGGAAAGAAAAAGTACAAATTAGGAGCTTAGAAATAAATTCACTTGATTAAATTAAAAGACTACGGGATAAGGAGACCACACACAGCAAGTAAAAAATAAACCCAGATCTAATTATTGTTCTTTCAAATTATGTAGAGAATCATTATAATTGGAAACAAAAATCCCATGCTGACAGAGGTGACAGGATTCTTCAGGAACTGCCACCCTAATGCAAAACCTCAGAATTAAATAGAGCTTCTATTTATCATCACGCTCAAAGACTGTTATGGAGGCAGAAACTGATGACTTGAGGTATTTAAGAATAAAGTGAGAAAGAGAGTAAATGAAGTTGATCACTTTACCAGAATTAATAGGTAATAAAACGCAAACTATTTGCCCCAAAACCATGAACACTTTAGCCATTCATAAATGGTATTGCTATGATTTTTCTCGGGATTTTAGTCTTAATTTAGGCACCTAGTAAAAACTATGATATTTTCCCACTTAAAATGGAGGAAGAGGGGGATTTGAATATTTTTAAATACTCGGATTATGTCTATTTGCTTTCTTCACATAAATATTAGAATCAAGAAATATATTTACATATAGGGAAGAAGAAAGAAAAATTTAGAATTTCCTCCTTGAATATAAACAAGAAGAAAATCCTCCTCTCTGGATTTCAGGGCCTGGAGAAACAATGAACGTATTTTCACATTTGGAAGAAAGAACTAATGTTTCTGAACTTGAGAAAACCTGCAAGAGTAGGCGCCTGTGAATTCACTGTTGTCTACAGATATATCTTGGCCAAGGGCTTGCTCTGACACTGTGTACATAGATGACCACCAGCTTCAAAATTAAAAAATCATGTTTAAAATTACACTGTATGTTACAATTTAGGCCCCACAGAGCCCAGGGCTAATAGGTTTAAATGATGCTCTAATTAAGACATTTCTCAACTACGCTCTCCTGCTCAATATCCCTTCCGTCTAAAAGATGTGACTTCGGTATTATCCAGGTCCTACACACAATATACTGTTGAAAAGCAATCGATAAACAGCATGTAAGTATCCATTAGGAATAAAAGACCACACTAGAAGAGCTAGATCAAGCGGCCCAGTTACTTGGCCATATTAAGTTCAGGTTGTGAACAGCACTTCAATCCTTCCTGTAGATTTCCACACCATAGGAGTCTCCATCTCTCCCCTCTCTATCCTTGTGCTCACATCACTTTATATTGGTCCAAAGCAAGGCCTAGAGTAACAAGACACATTGTGGTGATAAAAGACCTTCGCCTTCTGCCTCCTCTCCCTCCCATTCCCACATCCCATCTATTCAACAACCTCAGCTGATTCTCTTAGGAAACACAGTGTCAAGAACTATGAAGGAGCTGAGATTCGACCTTTTTTGTAAACTAGTTAGTCTGCCACAGTTTCATACATGTTGGCAAAAGAGAAAAGACTCCTGGATCAGAAAAGGATAGTCTAAGTTTATAAAGAAAATGTCCTACATCCTACCTTGGTGAGTAACATCTGGGGTCTTAAAAGCCTGCGAGCAGCCATCTAAGATACTCCACTGGTCTCACCCCTTCGGGAGCAAGGGAGAATGAAGAAAACAAGATACAGGGAAAAGATTAGTCCAAAGGACTGATGGACCACAACTACCACAGCCTCCACCAGACGGAGTCCAGTGCAACCAGAAGGATGGTGCCCGGCTACCACTGACTGCTCTCACCAGCATCACAACAGAGGGTCCCAGACAGAGGCAGAGAAAAATGTAGAACAAAATTCTAACTCACAAAAAAGACCAGGCTTACTGGCTTGACAGAGACTGGAGAAACTCGGAGAGTATGGCCCCCAGCCACCCTTTTAGCTCAGTAATGAAGTCACTTCTGAGGTTCACCCTTCAACCAAAGATTAGACAGCCCCATAAAACAGAATGAGCCTAACAGGGCACAAGAGTCTGGGGGCAAGGACTAGAAGGCAGTGGGGGACAGGAAAGCTGCTAATAGGGAACGCAAGGTTGAAAAGGGAGAGTGTTGACATGTCGTGGGTTTGTTAACCATTGTCATAAAATAATATTTGTACTATTTAATGAGAAACTATTTGTTCTGTAAACCTTCATCTAAAGTACAGTTTAAAAAAAAATGGACAGTCTATTATTCACAGCACTATCTGTGGTCAGAGTATCCGTATTTATGCTAGTTTTCCAAACCCATCTCCCACAAATAAATGTAAAGACAACCAGGTGACACCTGCCCACAGAGTGGGTTGTCTCTAACACTGAACAGTAAGTTTGGCGGGGGGAGACTTTTATCTATATTATACTGAATAGGAAGCATGCCTACCTTCTGCTCCAGAGGGAGGTGCTATCTCTATCTTCCAAAGTTGTTTGCTGTATAAATAACTTTGAAGAGGTCATGCAGAACAATGGGCAGTCAGCACCTCTGATCACAAGACACACAAGAGCACCACGGAGAATTGTCTCTCAATACACAGGCCCGCCACTGTCACTCGTGAGGAAAGAAATGTAACCTAGGCAAGAACTTTTTCTCCTCATCTAGGTGCTTCATGGGAATCTACTTGAGAAAAAGACATGGAAATACAACAGAAGAATAACCTTTGGAAATTTCACGGGGACCATAGGATAGCATTCGGGATAGGAAGAAAGGGGCAAACATCCTGAATAGTGTCTTGTTATACTATGGATCTACATGGCTAGGTCAGGACCAATAGTTGTTGGCAGTCAAAAATAAAGCACGTGAACCTTGTAGTTACTGGGAAAAAAAGAAAATGGAGTCGTTAAAAAGCTGGCTAAGAAAACCAGGAAGTTAATGGTTTTCCTAGAAGGTTTATAGATGCATGAACTAGACCTTTCTCCTCCAACTTTTCTGTCCTGTGATTCTTGGGAGCCTCATCTCACATCTTCAAACCCCACCAGGCTGAAGTCCCTGCTTTGAAACTAACACAAGGGATTTCTTGGATTGGAGAACTCTTCTCTATTGGTGCTCAAAGGAGGTGAGAGAAGGAGCCCCTGAATCCATTAGCATGGGTGCAACAGGAGAACAGGGGCCTTGGGGATAGTACATTGGAAACCTGAATGATCTTCCCTCAGAAACTTTGAAACCTCATTACAGCTGACAGTAAGGCCCTATGGTGTTGTTATGGATTGAATGGTGCTCCCCCAAAATTTCTGTTGAAGGTTTAACCCCTGGTACCTGTAAACATGACCTTGTTTGGAATTAGGGTCTTTGAGGATGTTATCAGTTAAGTTAACTAGAGGTCATACTAGAGTAGATTAGGTCCTATCTTAGTTATGTAGTGCTGCTATAACAGAAATATCACAAGTGGATAGCTTTAACAAAGAGAAATTTATTCTCTCATAGTCTAGGAGGCTAGAAGTATGAATTCAGGGTGCTGGCTCCAAGGGAAGGCTTTCTCTGTCAGCTCTGGGGGAAGGTCCTTGTCATCAACCTTCCCCTGGTCTAAGAGCTTCTCAGGGCAGGGACGCCAGTCCAAAGGACATGCTTCCCCCTCAGCACCTCCTTCTTGGTGATATGAAGTCCCTCTCCTCTCTGTTCCATTCTTTCTGTTATATCTCAAAAAGAGATTGACTCAAGATAAAATCTAATCCAATAGATTGAATCCTGCCGCATTAACATAACTGCCTCCAATCCTGTTTCATGTGGCACAGTGGTTAAGAGCTCGGCTGCTAACCAAAAAGATCAGCAGTTCAAATCCACCAGCTGCTCGTTGGAAACCCTACAGGGCAGTTCTTCTCTGTTCTATCGGATTACTATGAGTCAGAATCAACTTGATGGCAACAGGTTTGGTTTTTTTGGTTCTTGTTGCTGTTGTAGGTGCCATCAAGTCAGTTCTGACTCATAGCGACCCTACATACAACAGAATGAAACACTGCCCAGTCCTGTGCCATCCTCACAATCATTGTAATGCTTGAGCCCATTGTTGCAGCCAGCGTGTCAATCCATCTCATTGAAGGTCTTCCTCTTTTTCACTGACCCTCCACTTTACCAAGCATGATGTCCTTCTCCAGGAACTGGTGCCTCCTGAAAACATGTCCAAATTGTGTGTGACAAAGTCTCACCATCCTTGCTTCTAAGGAGCATTCTGGCTGTACTTCTTCCAACTATATTCAATATTCTTCACCAACGCAGTAATTCAAAGGCATCAGTTCTCTTCAGTCTTCCTTATTCATTGTCCAGCTTTTGCATACATATGAGGCAATTGAACACCATTAACATGGTAGAGGTTAGGATTTACAGAACATAGGATAATCACATTGGATCACAAAATGGTGGGCAAGCACACAGTACTGGGAATAATGACCTAGCCAAGTTGACACACATTTTAGGGGTACACAATTCAATCCATAACAGGTCCTAACCCAATTTGAGTGGTGTCCTTACAAAATAAAAGGGACACAGACAGATAGACAGGGAAGATGGCCATGTGACAATGGAATAATGCCGCAGCTGCAAGCCAAGGAATGCCTGGGGCTGCCAGAAGCTGAAATAGACATGAACACGGCTATTTCCCTAGAGCCTTCAGAGACTACATGGCCTTGCTGATACCCCGAATTCAGACTTTTAGCCTCTAGAACTGTGAGACAATAAATTTATATTCTCAGTGGCCACCCAGTTGGTGGTACTTTGTTCCGGCAGCTCTAGAAAACTGATGGAGGTGTTATTAAAATGGTATCATAATTGAGGGACATTATAAGATCTTCAGAACACAACCCCTGTGTGTATAATTAACTTCTAGAGGAAATTTTTTCCTAAACAACTTTCATGAAAACTTTTAAAAGGTTAGGCATTTGTTGGTTAGAGACGGTTTTTATATACTAATTATGTGAAGACTTTTGCAGGTTGACTAATTTGGCTGCTCTTGGTAAAAAATTTTCACAAGGTTTTGAAGAAATATTCAATCATTATACAAACATCCTCACTCAAAAAAAAAAAAAAGTGAAAATAATGCAACATAACCCAGCTACAAAGAGAAAAAATGTGTATGATTTTTTAAAATATTTGCTTACTGATGTTCAATGATTTCAGTGAATCATACTTTAAAAAAAGAATGGAAATAATCTCATTTACTCCCCCTGAGGCATAAACCTTGGAAAATGTCTTGTAAGTGCTGTATCTACTCTACAACTGGCTGCAAACTTTGTCCCAGGTAACAAGCGTCAAGTATACGTACATGGCAGTGAAAGGTGGGTGAAATCAGAGAACTAGAGAACTTTCCAACTTTTGCTATAAAGTAAGTAGCAGTTAAAATGGGCTACAAACTGATAAGTACTTTATACAATGGAGATAAAAAACTCATCGCTGTCTAGTCGATTCCAACTCCTAGTGACCCTATAGGTTGCTGACACATCTCAATAAATCCATGTTCTTATGGCAATCCCACAATATGATTTATTAACTTTTCTGTTTTATAACTGGTTGATTTCTTGATAGTTTGTCTTTTTAGTCCTGAAGGATTCTGAAAGGCTAAAGAGTATAGTGTCAAAGACTAAATAAATGAAAAGAAAATGGTTTAATATCAGACAGGTTATTTGATAATGATACATACAAAATGTCACAGGGACATAAGTTCTTTCTGAGGAAGGAGTCTTCAACCCAACCTGGAAATGACTCTGTCTTTGCTACCTCTCCCCTCACAAGAAGGACAGATAAGAGTGTGCCCAGAGCTGGGACAACCTCCTGAGAAGTATTAGTCTGTGTAGCTTGGAGGAAAGTATGCTACTTTTTAATGATGATTCTGTAATGAAGAGTTGAACTCTGATGAACTGAGAGGCAGATAACACTTTGAAATGCTCAGTAAACACCTTGATACTAAGACAAGAGTGGGCGGTTGTGGATGGCCTGGGCCAATGGAGTACACCACAAAGAGAAAAGATAATCTGAACAGGAAAGAGGGAGAGCTAGTTCTCTGAGCCACAGCTGGCTAAAGGGCTAGCCAAGCCTTTGAGAAGATGGGCTGGGACAGGAGACACAAGTGCAGAGCACAGCTGTTGCAGTGATACTTAAGGAGATAATTCATAAAATGTATTAAACTCCTATCCCATAGAATGGGCTTATTGTCTAATAATCATTTTATTGTCTTTCCAAAGTTCCAAATTATAGAACCCCTTCAATATTATAAATATTTATTTGGAACAAGTACCCCTCACCTAACAAAATCAGCTAAGACAGATTCTCAAAGTGGGTGAAGCAAATGAAAACTTCCCTTGGAGAATGGTAACCTAGCAAAGATCCTTCCTTTTGCCGTGTGTTACATTTTGTATATGCACCATGCAAGATGATACATTTGGCATAATCACAGCTTAAATATTTCAGCAGCAAGAGAAATCTTAGGGCTAAATGAGTTTTGCTAATATACCGATGGATTCTGACTTTTATTTGTCTGGTCTTAAAGAAACTTTGATGAATCCAGAAATACAGCTATTAATAGAGTAATGAGTCTTTATGTACAAACTCAGGTGTGCAAGAAAAATTCCATGTATTTTTTTTCCTTAAATAAGCTTATATCTGATTCTGAGCCACCATGTTACCTCACTAGCAGCAAATTCAGTCTTAGTTATTCCTGGGATTCCCTTCTTAGCGATTTGCTAAGACCCTAGGGTCCTATGCATCACAAAGCATCTGGAAACCAATCTTTAAAAGGGTTATCAATCCACTCTTTGTATCACTGAGTGGCTGGTTGTCTCACACTGCATGCACGGCCCTTCACTTCTGGCAGCTCTGCTACCTCCAAGTCTTGGTTGAGGCACAAGAAGTCTTTGGAAAGCCTGGGAGACATGTGTCCAGAGGCCAGCCTTCTAGATGTATCAATCACACCTCCCCTATGGGGTCCTGCCAGCCCCTGAACCACACCTAGGAGACCCTTACCTTTTGATCTCTCTCCAGTGTGGGGGGAACATCTCCCCTCTACTGGTCCTCAAAAGCATTTCTCCCTAGCATCCTCACTTTAATACATTTAAGCTGCTACGAAAGATAGGAAGAATTGTTTTATTTAAGCAGTGTTTGCTTTGAGGCCTGTAAAAACCCCTGAGGTGAGAACAAAACCTAAGTCATAAATAAGGCTTGTGAGGAGGGACAGAGAAGGGCATACAGAAGATGTGTCAGGCAGAGCACATACGGTAAGTACATACAAATTAACTTCTTTATAAATTACCCTTTACGTTAGATCCTACTGTGACCCTCAGTGGAGTCCCTGGGTGGTGCAAACAGTTAATGTGCTCAGCTGCTAACCAAAAGTTTAGAGGTTCCAGTTCACCTAGAGGCGTCTTGGAAGAAAGACCTGATAATCTACTTCTGCAAAATCAGTCACTGAAAAACCTATGGAGCACAGTTCTGTGTTTTATTCACTCTGATTGACTTCTTTGACTTGAAACTTATTACTCACATCTGTATTTTTTACAGCACTGAGTGATGGGTCAAATACTGTGTGTAGAGGTGGAGAAGAGCTACTTGTTTTATATTACCTTCGTAGTTCTCATTATTAATAATTTGGCAAGTGCTCACTGAGTACATACTATGAGCTTGACGCTGTGCTACTTATCTACGTTTCCTGAGCAGGACAGCAATGGTCCCTGTCTTCAGTCCTCTGTGCAGCCCATTCCAACCACTACCACTACGCCCACGGAGAATTTTTTTAAAAGGAGTTAGGACTCATGAAGAAATGCTCATGATCATTAGCCATTAGAGAAATGCAAATCAAAACCACAATGAGATACCATGCCACCCCAGCAAGGTTAGCATTAATCCAAAAAGCACAAAATAATATATGCTGGAGAGGTTGTGGAGAGACTGGAACACTTATACAGTGTTGTGAGGAATGTAAAATGGTACAACTGCTTTGGAAATCGATTTGGTGCTTCCTTAAAAAGCTAGAAATAGAAGTACCATATGATCCAGCAATCTCACGCCTTAGAATATATCCTAGAGAAATAAGAGCCCTCACACGAATAGATATATGCACACCCATGTTCATTGCAGCACTGTTCACAATAGCAAAAAGATGGAAGCAACCTAGGTGCACATCAGTGGCCAAATGGATAAACAAATTATGGTATATCCATACAATGGATATGCAACGATAAAGAACAATGTTGAAGCCGTGAAACATCGTATAACGTGGAGGAATCTGGAGGGCATTATGCTGAGTGAATATAGTCAGTCACAGAAGGGCAAATATTGTATAAGACCACTATTATAAGAACTCAAGAAAAGGTTTAAATACAGAAGAAAACATTCTTTGATTGTTACTAGGGTGGGGAGGTTGGGTGAGGGTTATTCACCAGCTAGATAGTAGACAAATACTATCTTAAGTGAAGGAAAGGACAGCACACTTTACAGGGGAAGTCAGCACAACTGGACTAAATCAAAGCTAAGAAGCTTCCTGAATATAATCAAACACTTCAAGGGACAGAGTAGCAGGGGCAGGGGTCTGGGAACCATGCTTTCAGGGGACATCTAGGTCAACTGGCATAACAAAGTTTATTAAGAAAATATTCTGCATCCTACTTTGGTGAGTGGCATCTGGGGTCTTAAAAGCTATCAAGTGGCCATCTAAGGTGAATTAATTGGTCCCAACCACCTGGAGTAAAGGAGAATGAAGAACACCATAGACACAAGGAAAGTATTAGTCCAAGAGACAGCAAGGGCCACATAAACCAGAGACTCCATCAGCCTGAGACCAGAAGAACTAGATGGTGCCTGGCTACCACCAATGACCTCCCTGACAGAGAACACAACAGAGTCCTTGATGGAGCAGGAGAAAGGTGGGGTGCAGAATTCAAATTCTAGTAAAAAGATCAGACTTAACGGTCTGACTGAGACTGGACAAACCCTGAAAAGCATGGCCCCCACATTCTCTGTCAACCCAGCACAAACATTAGACTAGACTGTGGGACATAAAATGATACTTGCGAAGAGTATGCTTCTTAGCTCAAGTAGATACATGAGACTAAATGGGCAGCTTCTGTCCAAAGGTGAGATGAGAAGGCAGAGAGGGTTAGGAGCTGGCTGAATGGACATGGGAAATCAGGGGTGGAAAGGAGGAATGTGCTGTCACAGTATAGGGAGAACAATTAGGATCATATAACAATGTATGTATAGATTTTTGTATGAGAAACTAACCTGAAATGTAAACTTTCACTGAAACGACAACAGTAAACAAAAAAAAAGAAAGTTCAAAAAAAAGGTCAGGAATGGTCAATATGAATCTGTTTCTAGAAAGATAATTTAATATCTAGATATTAACAACAGAGAAAGAGAAACTACTGTATTTTTACACAAATATGCATACATTCTACAGTTGTTCGCCAACCGCTCCCTCCCCTTGTGAGGTCTTTTCATAAGTCCTGCTATGCCAATTTTTTTTGTTTTTTACGTGTTGCTGTAAAAAAAAAAAAAAATTAGTATAGCATGCTTACCGAAACACCTTGTGGAGTGAGGGAGCAGTTGGCAAACAAACATAGAAGGCTCGCGTCATCTGTGTAAAAACACAGAAAGTTGAGTCAAGAGTATTAATACATGAGAATATGGTTAAAGTCATATCACCCTTTAAATGGAAGACTGCTTATACATTAAAGTAAATGTATCTTAGAGCAGTAGAAAAAGAATTTTAAAAAGAAGCTTAACATAAAAGAAGTAAATGTATTTTGAAAAACATTAAGATGAAAGTTGGAAAATAATGTGAAACTTGATGTTTATAACGAAGTGCATAAAGTTGACACTGTCACAACTTACAAATCTGTTTATAATATTCTGAGAAGTACAACACAGGACGACTTCTAATGCAGGGTGTGGGAAGAGACTCAAAAACCCGTAATCAGAAATGGTTAGTGGCAAGAGACTTCTGAAAGCAATTAAGAGAGGAAATTGGGAGATCAGAGTTTGAAGGGGGAAAGTAGAACGATGTGGATGCAAAGGTGGCCTTGCACATGGCGAGTGAGTGCAATGTCGATGTGGACTAGGAAGGAGGGGAAAGATTAAAACTCCAACAGCTACTCCCACTGGGAGTTGAGTTCACGTTCCACAGCCCAGCTGCAACAGCAAACACATTAGAAATGAGATCTAACCAAAGTACTAGCAATAATTCCAATTCAAGTAAATGAAGGGATGAAGCTAAAAAGATGAATAGTCCTACAGACGGGAAGTGGGAGAAAAATTAGATTCTAAGAAGGCAAGACGCTCATAAAATAAAACTTTATAAAGTGAATTCTTCCTTTGTTCAAATACAGTGAGTTTTACCTCGATTTAAGTTTGTATGTGCCCTGGTCTTATAACAAAAGCGAAACCTTTAAAGAGGTTGAAGTGAGTTAAGGTTAAGTAAAATAACATATATTCTGGCTTATTTTGTTTAAATTATTTGATCATTTTTATGTGAAATGTCTCCAACATCTTCTAAAAAAATTGTTTGAAAAAGATTTGATAACACGTGAGAAAGTGTTAAATATCTCCATTTAAAAACACGTATAATTAAAATAATATCATTATATAAATTTATTGTGAAATTAACTCAAAATTAGTCTAAAATTTTAAAGAAAATGTTTTATATAATTGTATAGCATTGAAAGATAATATGTATCACTTTTAAAATAACCAAATAATATTTACATACAGCAGATATTCTGATTTTAAAACATTTAAATTATTTTTAAATATTTGGTTAATACCTATCCAAGAATATAAAGTCACTTAAATATAGCTATATGTATCTTTACCTATATCTACATTTACATCTATATTCCCCTGTAAAATAGTAGAATTTCTGCCTCTAATTTGTTTTCAAAAAATGATTTAAAATATGTTAAATCCAGGAAACTGTCAGTAGTTATCCGCAGTTGTTATCAAGGAACCCTCACAATTCACAAAGTAATAATCACAGGTTTTTATTCCCCCAGTAGAAGTTCAAAATCCATGGACACATTAAGTCTCTTTGAATGAATAGGATTCGAATAAACACGTTTGCCAGGATTTTCTACCAATACAACATCAGTAGTCCTTTCACTCTTTTTGAACACATTTTAAAAATTCAGCCCCCCCAAAAAAATATTTTAAAAGAAAGAAAGAAAATTACAGGGACTCTGGTGGTTATATTTTTCAGGGTGGGAGAGGAAGTAGTTCTCAGTTCCGTTTACTACCTGTTGCTACTCTCTCAAAAAAGTTTGCATAAATCTAAAACCTGTTTGGAATAACTTTTATGTTATAATTTAAAATAACTTTCTTCAAGACCAGTACAAAGTCAAGAACAGATTTGGGGACTCATGGGTGTTGAAGGACGGCGTCTAGTGGCAAATCAATAGGGTAGTGACTTCTGAACAGTCAGAATGCGAAATGAGAAGAATTCTGAAACATAGCATCATTATACTGAATATTTTTGCAAGATTATTCACACTCATATGCTAAGAAAAGGAGATGAATGTAGGGTCAAATTTTCATGTCTTAAAGCAGTTGTGATTTGAAACTTGGAAATAGAGCATGTTCAGAATTACAACGATTTTAAACTAGATCAGAGTTAAAATTGTTAAGTGTCTCTGAAAAAGCTTAACATGCTTCAAGTGATTTAAAGAAGAGTTAGCTTCTTCCCTTCACGTTAAGTATGTGTCTTAAAGCTAGGTATGGACCCAAAGGTTGATTTAATCTAACGAACTCAAGTTACACAAAGTATAATCTTGGCTGTTTCTCCTCCACTTATGTGTTTAAGTACAGAGGAGAAAGTTGTGGGGTTACTGATGCCCATCCTAAGGCACATTCTATAGATAAACAGAAGACTTTGTTCACTGGATCTTTTCATTCAGAGCCTTTCACGAGCTGTGAATTCCCTCTAAAAACACCTATCAGCATGAATAAACTGATAAAAGCAAACGTGTGAAATGCCTTTCACACAACTAACAGGCATGACTCCAAATTCTAGAAGCCCCACTGCTTTCATCTAAAACCCTACCCCATGAGGACAGTAAACAGGATTTGATGGAAGGCCCTTCACAAATGTTACAAGATCCTTGGCCTACTGCAGAGTGGTCGTTAATGGAAAGCTTTGCCAGGCATAACCCATTCCTGTACAGTCTTTCAGATTATCTCTTCTGACTGTGATATTCCATCCTGTACAAAAAGCCAGATTAATAAATCTGTTCAACCTTCCCAGAACATCCTTCATTCATCCATTCATTCAGCTGCTGGACACACTGCCAGACTCAGAGATGACAAAGTTACGGCCTGTGACTTCCAAGTGCAGTAAAAACATCATGTGTATAACCAGGTATATATACATATTTTTTAATAATATTTTATTCTGTTTTTGGTGAAAGTTTACACAGAAAATTAGGTTCTCATTGGACAATTTCTACACAAGTTGTTCAGTGATATTAGTTGCATTTCTCACAGTGTGTCAACGTTCTCATTAATTGCGTTCCGGTTGTCCCATTTCCAGTACTCTAGTTTCCTTGCCCCCCTTCTCATCTTTCCTTTAGAGTAATTGTTCATCTTCTGACCTTATACAAATGGTTTTTCAATGGAGCCCCATAAATCATGAGTAATATCCATTATTTTGTGTGTCATCTGATATTTCACTCAAAGATGACTTCAAGGGACAGTTTCGTTTCAATGTTTAAAGAGTATCTCAGGGCAATAGCCTCAGGGAGTCTTCCAGTCTCAACTGGTCCAGTAAGTCTGGACTTTTTAAGAATTTGCGCCCTGTTCCACGTTTTTCTCCCGTTCTATCCGGGTCCATTTACTGTGACCCTAATCTGAATGGTCAGTAGAAGTAGCCAAGGCACCATCTAGTTCTTCTGGTCTCAGGATAGATGAGGCTGTGTCTCGTGTAGACTATCAGCCCTGTAGACTAGTTTCTTCTCTGAGATTTTGGTTTCCTTCTTTCTCTTTTGCTCCGAAAGAGTAGAGACCAATAGTTGTATCTTAGATGGCTGCTCAAAAGCTTTTAAAACCCCAGATGCTACTCACCTCACTAGAATGCAGAACATGAACTTTGTGGTGCCAGTTGACTGAGTTGTCCCAAGAGACTAAGGAGCTGAGCTTTCAAACCCAGAAAACAATTCTCGCAAGGTGTTTGGTTATCTCTGAGAGGTACCTGTAACTGTGTCCTCTATGAATATATGAGTTCACACACATATCTGAACGTACACGTACATATGGCTACTTCTACCTGTGCACACATATGTACTTTCCTGCACCTACCTGTATACATATATGCCTGTACACCTACATATATGACCATACACTCATCTTTTGGTCATTGTTCATGCTGTTGCCAAACTATATACGTCATATTCTTCAGCACAAACATCCTTTTCTCTTGTGCACTTCTTGGTGGCGTTGTTTACTTTGGTCAAGCTGTGTTCACTACACCCATATTCTATGTTACCTTTCCCATCACCCAAAAATAACAAATACCTACAGTCTAGACAGTGAATCCCCCTCCCCTGCATCTCCAGTAACCATCAATGAGCATTGGTCTCGGTTGATCTATCTATTCTTGTCTTCTTATAAAAGACGGATCATACAAAATTTGTCCTTATATGATTGATTTATTTCACTTAGCATTATGTCTTCCAGATCCATCCATGTTATAGTATGTTTCACAGACTTATCATTGTTTTTACAGTTGTGTATTATTCCATTGTATGTATGTACCACATTTTGATTATCCCTTCATCCTTTGGAGGGCACTAAAAGTGTTTTCATTTTTTGCTACTGTGAATAGTGCTGCAATGAATATAAGTGTGTATATGTCTGTTTGTGTCACTTCTGTTAGGTCTCTAGGGTATACATCTAGAAGTAGGATTGCTGGATCATAAGGTAGTTCTATTTCTAGTTTTTTGAGGAGACATCATATCATTTTCCATAGTGGTTGTACTGTTTACACTTTCCAGAGCAATGGATAAGGATTCTGATCTTCCCACATTCCTGTCAACATTTGTTGTTGTCTGTCTTTTTTTTTTTTTTAATCAGTGCCATTTTATCCAGAGGTGAGATGGTATCTCATTACAGTTTTGATTTGCATCTCTCTAATGGCTAATGATCTTGAGCATCTTTTCACGTGTTTCTTGGCTGCTTGAATTTCCTCTTTGGTGAAGTGTCTGTTCATGTCCTTTGCCCATTTTGTAATTGGGTTGTTTGTCTTTTTGTTGTTGAATTTTTCTATGTATTTTAGAGATCACACCCTTATCGGATATGTCATTTCTGAAGACTTTTTCCCATTCTGTAGGTTATCTTTTTATTCTTTTGATAAAATTTTTTGAGGGGCATAAATGTTTCATCTTTATGAGGTCCCAATTATCTAATTTGTCCTCTGCTATCCGTGCATTTGTAGTTATGTTTGTTAGCCTATTTTTACAAAAAATTAGATCCCATTGTTTTCTCCCTATGTTTTCTTCTGAGAACTTTATAGTTTTGGGTTTTTACATATAGGTCTTTGATCCATTTTGAGTTAGTTTTTGTTTGTAGTGTGAGGTATGGGTCCTGTTTCATTTTTCTGCAAGTGGATGTCCAGTTTTCCAGCACCATTTACTAAAGAGACTGTTTCTTCTCCATTGAATGGATTTTGACCCTTTCTTGAAAATCACTTCTCCGTAAATGAGTGGCTTTGTTTCTGGGTTCTTAATTCTGTTCCACTGGTTTATGTGTCTGTCACTGAACCAATGCCAGGCTGTTGTGATTACAGTGGCTGTATAGTATGTTTTGACATTGGGGATGTATGGTTTCCTGCTTTGTTCTTCTTCAATAGAGCTTTGGCTATGAGGGGTCTTTTTCCTTTCCATATAAAGTTGGTCATTAGTTTTTCCATTTCTGTGAAGAATGTTGTTGGGATTTATATCAGGATTGCATAGTATCTGTAGATCTCTTTAGGTAGTACTGACATTTTCACTACATAAATGTTCCAATCCTTGGGCATGGAATGTCCTTCCATTTATGTAGGTCTCTTTTAGTCTCTTGCAGTAGTGTGTTATCATCTTCATTGTATAGGTCTTTTATGTCCCTGGTTAGGTTAATTCCTAGGCATTTTATCATTTTTGTGGCTACTGTAAATGGTATTGTTTCATTGATTTCCTTTTCAAATACTCCTTGTTAGTGTAAAGAACCCAACTGATTTTTGTGTGTGTTTATCTTGTACCTTGCAACATTGCTGAATTTTTCCATTAGATCTATCAGTTTTCTTGTGGACTCTTCAGGGTTCTCTATGTATAGGATCATGTATAACCACGTTTATGAAAAACAAGTAGGAAAAATTGATAAAACTCTGGAGAGATATTGACAAATTCACAAATAGTGGGAGATCTGAATTACTGATAGGCCAATAGGACAAAAATATTAGTTAACATAGAAAATTTGTAAAAAGCAAATACCATTCTTGATTTAATGCCTAGAGGCTTGATTCTAGAGACTATGCATTTTTCTCAGCCACATTTGGAAATTTCTTTTTAAAGTTTCACATACTAAGGTATAAGATAGTCTCAAGAAATTTAAAGAATTTATGTCACAAAGAAAAATAAGACAACCAATGACAATAAGAAAAAGTAAATCAAAAAGTTTCACGTTTGGAAAATGCAAGGCTCCTCTAGATAACTGATAAAAAGAAAATGCCCTGGAAATGAAAAACTGTTAGCACCTAATGGTAATGAAAATACATAATCAAACTCATGGGGGTTCAGCAAAATAGTATTTCAAAGAAAAGTAGATCCTTCAATTTTTATGACAGAAAAGAAATGATGTAATAGATATCTGATTTAACAAGTTAGAAACATAAAACAGAATCTATCTAAAGAACTTAGGAAAAGGAGATTATACAGAAACAAGCAGAACTTAATACAGTAAAAACAAATGCACAATGCAGAGAATCAACAAATCCAAAAATGGATTCTTTAAGAAAACTAATACAACAGAATAAATATCTGGTGAGAAAGGTAAATATAAAGAAAGCACAAATACTCCATACCATGAATGAAAAGGGAGAAACAGCAGATAAAGATGAGACTAAACAGATAGTTAGAGAATTATATGGGCAAATTTGTGTCAATAAATAGACAAAATGACAATTTCCTAGAAAAACACAAAGTTTAACAACATATTCAAGAAGAAATAGAAAGCATAAAGGATTCTAACCTATTAAAAATGCGTAAGTAGTTCAAGACCCTTCCACAAGCAAAACATGTAGCCCAAAATGGTTTTATAGGACTTTTCTATATTATTCTACTTTTATATAAACTCTTGCAAAAAAATTAAGAAAGAGGACTCATCCCCATCTCACACCACAAGGGTTGTATAAAGTTGGTTATAAACCAGACAAGGACAGGGCATGTCAGGACAAGTTTGGGACAATCTCACTCATAAGTATAGAAGCAAAAATCCTACATAATATATTATCAAAATAAATTGAACCATATAAGAGAAAAATAAAAAAAGACAAAGTTGTATTTATCCCTGGAAAGCAGAGAGTTTTGAATAAGAAAAATTTATAATTAACGGCATTAAAAGATCAAAGAAAACAACCCACATAATCTTTTCAATAGATACAGAAATGATAAAATAATACTCATTCATGATATGGAACTCTTACCAAATAAGAGATCCCTTAATGAGATATAGACACCTGTGAAAAACCTAGAGCAAATGTAATTAGTAATAATAATAAACATTTTGAAGCATTTCCTTTAAATTCAGCCTCCAATGCAATTAAGACTTCTGTACATCAAAAGACATAGTAAAGTATATAAATGACAGAAAATAAACTGAGATGATATTTGCAATACATGTAACAACACTTTTTTAAGAAAGATTCGTGTCCTGAATGTATAATGAGATTCTAGATATCATTGGAGGCAGTGGTTGTTCAGCGGTAGAGTTCTCACCTTCCGTATGGAGACCTGGATTCAATTCCTGGCCAAGCCACCTCATGCACAGTCATCAGCCATCTGTCAGTGGAGGCTCGTGTGTTGCTATGATGCTGAACAGGTTTCAGTGGTGCTTCCAAACTAAGATGAACTAGGAAGAAAGGCCTGATGATCTACTTCTGAAAATCAGTCAGTGAAAACCATATGCATCACAACAGTCTGATCTGCTGCAGATCGTGGGGATGGCACAGGACAGGTAGTGTTTCCTTCTCTTGAACATGGGGTCATAATGAGTCAGGAGTCACCTGGATGACAGCTAGCAAAAACAGATACTGTTAAAAAGTTATTCTATAGAACTACTGGCAAGAGCATGAACAGCCATTCACCCAATGCTTGTAAACATTGTGAAAAAATGTTCCACCTCATTAGTAATCATTAAAATCTAAATTAAGACCGCAAGGAGCTATGTCCCCCAGACTGCAAAAATTATGATGTCTGGCAATATTAGATTTCGAAGTGTATGGATCAATACTAATGCAGTGTTGGTGGAAGCAGAATTTAGTACAACACTTTGGAACCCAACTCAGCATTAACGTTTAACATTGACTTAAGCTTGAGCCCAGCAAGTTTCTTATACGTGCATATATAACCTAGAGAAACGTTTGCACATGCGAATCAGGAAATGGCACACAAACATTTGTAGCTGTTTATGACAGCAAAAGGAACCCAGGAGTCAAGTGCTTGGCTGCTAACCAAGAGGTAAGTGGGTTCGAACCACCAGCCACTCCTCCTTGGGAGAAAGATTGGCAGTCTGCTTCTATAACGATTACAGCCTTGGAAATCCTACGGGGCAGCTCTGCTCTATCCTATAGGGTCACTGGGAGTTGGAATCTACTCACTGGCACACAACAACAACATTAAAACCACACCAAACATACTATATGTAAGAGTCAGGTTCTATGCTCAGATAATTTTAAGCAGGTTTTTTTTTTTTTTTTTTTTTTTTAACCTAGAAGATTATCTGGTCAGACATTAGAAATTGTGCAAAACTCAGGATAACATTTTATTCTTAGAGTATGAACTGACCTTGGCAGGGTATCTAATATCCCGGGCCCCTATCCAATAAGCATTATGGCCCCCCATTCATTGTGGTGACAAAAATTGCCCCCACAAATTTCTCTAGAAGAGAAATCCCCTAGGAGGCAGCACTACCCCACTGAGACAGCTGCTCCAAATAGGCTTCCTGGAGAATAACGACTTTGACCCCATGTTGACTTTGGCAAGAAGCCAATTGTCTCTGTGCCTGGAATGTCCTAAGTAGGCATTTACCTCTATCCTTTCTGTATTTCCTTGTCTCCAAACACACTTGTGGGCTTCTACCAGCTAGCAAGAGCTGATCATTAAATATTTAGAAATTTTGCAAAACGATTGAAGTCATGTTGGGAGTTGAAGTCAGTCATGGTGGGAATATTTATACAACAGAAATTGGCAAATGCTACACATCAGGGCCTGATGGGACTGGGGAAGTTAGTAAATATTTAACTGAGCACCACGATTTTATATGAAGGACTTTGACAACTTCCTCTTATTCTCAGCTTTGCATATTTAAGTTCCCTCTATAGCAGCAAGTTCATTTTCTCCCTTTTGACTGAGAATTTCAAATGATACTACTCCCATACACTCCAGGTGACTTTTCAGTGCATGTCAGAAGGCAACAGCCACCTACTTAGTCTTCAGGATTTAAAAACTTACCTTTACTTTCAAGGTACTAAAATAGACAAGTTTTTTTTGGGTGTTGTTTTTAAAACACTGATTAAAATCAACTTATAACAACACACACAGACACCATTAGACTCCAGTCATCTGCAAATATATATATAATGCAGAGTCTGGAATCATTTCTCCTCCTTATTGGGCCCTGTGGCTTGGGTTTAAACGCTCTCTGCTTAGGAGAAAACCAGAAACCAAACCCATTGCCGTGGAGTCAATGCCACTTCACAGTGGCCCTATAGGACTGAGTAGAACTGCCTCATAGAGTTTCCAAGGCTGGTAGATTCAAACTGCCGACTTTCGGGTAGCAGTCAAACGCTTAGTCACTTCGCCACCAGTGCTCAGGAGAGTCAGGACCAAAAGCTATGAAGCTGTTTAAGGGAAGCTGTAGGACTTTGAGCAAACAGAGCTAACGTGACTGAGATTAGAAATTTGGCTCGGAGATGTGGAGGAGACTCCTCTCAGCCACTGACCAAAAATCAGCAACCTTTTGTGACCTCGCAAAGGGGAACCTGGACACATGTGCTCCCTTACTGATAAGGATTGGTAGTAAGATCTCTCCCTAGGGTGGGGCAGACAGTCAAACGGGCAAACGGAAGAGAAAGCGGGAGGCGAAGGAGGGCAGGGTGGCTGTCTCATGGAGATAGCATCCACAAGGCTGTGGGCTTCTGCTTGAAGAAACTTTTGGGGGCTTCCAGAAATAGCTGAGACTTATTTAAGAGGGAACTAATCTTGGTGGAAGGAGCCTTGGTGATGTAGCAGTTAAGCCCTCGGCTGCTAAACAAAAGTTCGGCGCTTGGAACCCATCAGCAACTCTGTTGGAGAAAGATGTGACGGTCTGCTTCTGTAAAGATTTGCAGCCTTGGAAACCCTACGGGGCTGTTCTACTCTGTCCGATAGGATCATTATGAGTCAGAATCAACTTGACATCAAGGAGTTTGGTTTTTGGTAATCTTAGTGGAGGCTATTAGTTCTTCAGACATTTGAGTTATCCTTCAACTTGGAACACTCCATACTGGAACTGTTTTGATACCTAGCTCTGATTTTGTAAGGTGTGGTTAAACTAGTGATTCCCAAACTTTAACGTGCATAATTGTCTCCAGGGGAACTTAAGTAAATTGCAGATCTCCAAGCCCTAACCCCAAAGGTTGTTATGTTTATGTCTCGATGAGGTCTGGGAAGCTGCATTTTTATTAACTGCCTCTCTAATGCAAATAATCTCAAACATACTGGGAAACCCTTGGCTTTTATTTCTGAACAGAAAGTTGCTTTCAATTAATGATAAAATTCACCTTCACGTGATCTAATCCGTTTTCTACATTAATTCTAACAAACACCAAGTTTATACACTTCCCAATCACTCTTCTCAAACACTTCTTAAGGCTCTACCTGAAGAAAAGCCTTTAAGATAGAGTAAATCAGATTTTAAGGGTTTAGAATTTTGCAAAGAGAAATATCACACCACAGAGGTAGCAACCAGAACACATTCAATCAACAGTATATCACAAATTATTTCCATCTGTAATCAGTAAACCAACAAATCCATTCTAGTCAGATTAGCTAATAATGAATATAATGAGCTAAATTCTTCACTGTTTTGAAAGGCATATTAATTCAGGTAGAATAAAATGTGACAAAGATGATGTAAACATATGTTCCCTCTCTGCATTCCTTCCTCTGCGTCAAAAACCCACAAACATGACCTTCAAATTCTGTCTACATGACAACAGCATAATCCAATGAAAAATGTCAAACAATGTTTCATTTCTTCTCAATTTAGAGCTAAACAATAGTTCATTCATCTAGTCATACATTCATTCACTCCCTGAATAGATCAGTTCTGGCATTGTTTTATAACAATAATAGCAGATTTAGAGTAACAAAGCATTGTGCTCGTTATTGAACTCGTAATACAAAACAAAATACACCAATGTAATGTAAAAGTTTATTGGTCTTGCACAGGGTCAGATTTCTGAGGTCTTGATTCTCAGTTCCTCAAATCTAGTTATTCCTGAGAAGAACATAAGATACTTCTTTGTTTTTCAATGTCTTCATTTATTTGAAGTGAATGTTTAATTTATTTAAGAGTATAAATCAGCCACATCCTTGATGAAATGGACAATTTGATGAAAGGAGTAGTGTATGGTACATAGTAGAGCAAAAGAGCAGTAGGCCCTCATCTCAAC
This sequence comes from Dugong dugon, assembly GCA_030035585.1. Taxonomy (NCBI): domain Eukaryota; kingdom Metazoa; phylum Chordata; class Mammalia; order Sirenia; family Dugongidae; genus Dugong; species Dugong dugon. Next base: position 8,197,081 of record CM057479.1, on the reverse strand, counting down.
TAAAATGTCAGTATGTTACCAGGTCATCATAATGATTGCCAATGCTATGAATTAAGTGACATTTTTTGTAACTTATGGCTGTAATTTCAATATTCATATTATGCTGCTTGCATACTAGTGCCAACATTATATCTCATAGTTCTACTAGAATTATATTTTGTGACTACTTAAAAAAATTAAGACTACACAAGAGATGTCTAACACTTGAAATGCTATACTGAAAAGTTATAATTAACTAAAATATGTAATCTGTCCAGTCTTATGATTATTATTGACTAGCTTCCTGAACAGTATTATAAATAATTCAGATTTATTCATCTAACCACTAAAAAGTTTCTGATACAACATAACTGGAAGTTAAAACTATAAATCCAACTGAGAGTCCAGAAATAAACCCATACATTTATGGTCAACTGATTTTTAACAAGGGTGCTGAGTCCATTCAATGGGGAAAGAAGAATCTCTTCAATAAATGGTGCTGGGAAAATTGGATTCTCACATGCAGAAAAATGAAACAGGACCCACACCATATACAAAAACAAATTCAAATGGATTAAGGACCTAAATGTGCAAACTAAAGCCATTAAATTCTCAGAAGAACAAGCAGGGGCAACACTGTCAGGCCTAGCTTTCAACAATGAATTATCTATTATAATAGCAAAAGCACAAAAAGTAAAAGACAAAATAAATAAACGGGACCTCGTAAAAATTAAAAACTTGTTCATCAAAAGACTTTACCAAAAAAGTAAATAGACAAACTACCAACTGGGAAGATCACTTTGAAAACCACATATCAAACAAGAATCTAATAACCAAAATTTATATAAAACTTCAACAACTTAACAACACAAAGACAAATAACCCATTCATAAAATAGACAAAGTACTTGAATAGACATTTCACCAAAGAGAACATTCAAATGGCCACTGAACACATGAAAAGATGCTCAAAGTCACTAGCCATCAAAGAGATGCAAATCAAAACTACAATGAGATACCATCTCACTCCCACTGGGATGGCTAAGATAAAAAAAAAACCACACTAGAAAATAACGAATGTTGATGAGGACGTCGGGAAACTGGAATCTTTATCCATTGCTGCTGGGAATGCAAAATGGTACAACCATTGTGGAAAACAGTGTGGTGGTTCCTAAAAAAACTAAGATAGAACTACTATATGACCTGGCAATTCCACTCATAGGTACATACCCAAAAGACTTGAAAGCAGAGACTCAAAAAGAGACTTGTACACCAATGTTCATTGCAGCACTATTCACAATAGCCAAAAGGTGGAAACAACCTAAGTGCCCCTCAACAGATGAATAGATAAACATAACGTGGTACATACGTACAATGGAATATTACTCAGCCAGTAGGAGAAATGAAGTCTTAATACATGCTACCGTGTGGATGGTGTTTGAAGACATTATACTGATTGAAATAAGCCAATCAAACAAGGACATCTATTATATGACATCACTTATATAATAAGACAAGAAAAGGTAAATGTACAGAGACCAGAGTTCATTAGTGGTTACCAGGAGTGGGGGAAAGGGGGCTAATTGTGATGGAAAAATTTCAATGATTAAGGGTTGTTGCATAGCTGACTATTGCAATTGCTGTCAATAAATTGTACATGTACACCTGTAAAAAGTTAAATTGGCAGAAATTGTGTGATAGATCTACTTATAACAATGACAAAAAAAAAAAAAGCATAGCTGCTAAGGCTGCTTATGTACAGCCAAACGTCTCATGGGATTTGATTCCTTGGTTTGGAGGTTTAGGGTCATAGTTTCATGGGACATCCCAGTTAATTGGCCTAATAACATGTTTAGTGCTTCTGTTCTAACTCCTAGTTTGTTGCATAGTGCCCGGGGTCTTAGAAGCTTGCAAGCAGCCATCCAAGACACAGCAATTGGCCCCTATTCACCAGGTGCAACAGAGGTGAATTTCACCTGGAGCAACAGAGGAAGAAGGAGAGTCAGGAATAGAAGGAGGATATGGAATGTGTGGCTAATTGCCTCCATGAACAATTTCCTCCTTTGCATTTGACCAGAAGAACTGGATGGTGCTCGTCCATTACTGAACATTTTGATCAAAGATTCCATAGAAGAATCCTGATCAAAAGGGGGAAAATGAAAAACGGAATTTCAAACTTTCATGGACTCTAGATTTTCTGGAGCCATGGAGGGTGGATGAACCCCTGAAACTATTGCTCTGAGATAATCTTTAAACTATAAACCAAAAATATTGCCCTAAGTCATCTTAAAATAGAACAATAGCTTCACTAGTAAAAAAAAGTCTTCCTCCAGCATTATACTCCTTTAAGAACTATCTATACAGGATTAAACTGACAACAACAACTCAAAAGATTGGATGGGAACCTTTGAGGGTAGTGGGCTTATGTTAATGAGGGAGGAGGAGCTCAGAAAAGGAAGGTGAGAATGGTTGCACAACTCAAAGAGTGCGATCATTGTCACTAAATTGTACATGCAGACGCTGTTGAATTGGTGTCTATTTCACTGCGTATATTCTCAACAACAACCAAATAAATAAAATTTAGAAAAAAAACTATAAATCATATAAAATGTGTTAACATAATATAGAGGGCTTGACTGCAACAATTACTTACTGGTGCCGCAGGGTATGTAGGTTTGTGGAGGCGTGAGCAAGGAAATTGTGTTATATAATGAACATGCTGTTCAGCAAATGGACCCTGGGATAGGCAACCATAGGATCATGGATGTGATGATGCCGAGTAAACTTTATACCTTATGATGTCATTGGCAATGAAAACCGCCAGTATTTGGCTATTCAAAATGATTGACTTGCCGAATGTGATACTGATTTAGTATTGTACGTCTGATGCAATAAAGCTTTGCATTAAGTTACAATCTAAACCATAGTATAATACCATCCTCAACAAAGTTTCTTTCTAACACAAAACATAATGAGGAATCCAAAAACGCCTTTAACTCGTGTTTTGACCAAATGAAGTCACAACCAGATAAAAATTATATGCCAACATCAAAGATTTTTCTTTACAGAAGTCTCTTGTAGATAAAATAAATGGTACATCATAAGAAGAGTTATTGATATTTTCATATGGTATCATTCACTTTTATCACATTCTATGGGGTAGAGAAAACCATGCGAACAGTTGAAGAGTGAGAGAAAGTTAACGAATTAAGAGGGAGATAGCCCTACCAGGCTTCATATCGTCCACAGCAGTATAGCATTTTCCCAGCATGGTGTAATAGGTTCATTTGGTATTTTCCTCATTTGTTGTCGTTGCTGTTAGGTGTTGCTGCATTGGTTTCGACTCATAGCGACCCTGTGTACAACAGAAGGAAACACTGCCCTGTCCTTCACCATCGTCACAATTGTTGTTATGCTTGAGCCCATTGTTGCAACCACTGCGTCAATCCATCTAGTTGAAGGTCTTTCTCTTTTTTGCTGACCCTCTACTTTACCAAGCATGATGTCCTTCTCCAGGGATGGTCCCTCCTGATAACACGTCCAAAGTATGTGAGACAAAGTGTTGCCATCTTTGCTTCTGATGAGCATTCTGGCTGTACTTCTTCCAAGACAGATTTGTTTGTTCTTCCGGCAGTCCATGGTATATTCAATATTCTTCACCAACGCCAACACCATAGTTCAAAGGCATCAATTCTTCTTTGGTCTTCCTTATTCATTCCCCAGTTTTCACATGCTTGTGAGGTGACTGACAACACCATGGCTTGGGTGATGAGTGAGCGATTCCAGTGCTGCATCTGTTTGTTGAAACATCTCAATTGGTATCCCATCAATTCCTGGAGGCTTGTTTTTCATCAGCACCTTCAGTGTGGCTTGGACCTTCAGTGTCATCGGTTCTTGATCATATGCTACCTCTTGAAATGGTTGAACATCGACTAATTCTTTTTGGTACAGTGTCTTTGTGTATTCCTTCCATCTTCTTTTGATGCTTCCTGCGTCATATAATATTTTTCCCCATAGAATCCTTCAATGTTGCAACTCGAGGCTTGAATTTTTTCCTCAGTTCTTTCAGCTTGAGAAATGCTGAGCATGTTCTTCCATTTTGGTTTTCTATCTCCAGCTCTTTGCACATGTCACTATAGTGCTTTGTCTTCTCAAGCCGCCCTTTGAAATCTTCTGTTCGGCTCTTTTACTTCATCATTGCTTCCTTTTGCTTTAGCTGCTTACATTCAAGAGCAAGTTTCAGAGTCTCTTCTGATATCTATTTTGGTCTTTTCTTTCTTTTCTGTCTCTTTAATGACCTCTTGCTTTCTTTATGTATGATGTCCTTGATGTCATTCCACAACTCATCTATTCTTCAGTCATTAGTGTTCAATGTGTCAAATCTATTCTTGAGATGGTCTCTAAATTCAGGTGGGATATACTCAAGGTTGTACTTTGGCTTTCGTGGACTTGTTCTAATTTTCTTCAACTTCAACCTGAACTTGCATATGAGCGAATGATGGTGTGTTCCAGTCAGCCCTTGGTCTGATTCCAGCGGATGATGTTGAGCTTTTCCACGGTCTCTTTCCACAGATGTGGTCGATCTGATTTCTGTGTATTCCATCTGGTGAGGTCCATGTATACAGTTGCCATTTATGTTGTTGAAAAAAGGTATTTGCATTGAAGAAGTGGTTAGTCTTGCAAAATTCTATCGTGCAATTTCCGGCTTTGTTTCTATCACCCAGGCCATATTTTCCAACTACCAATCCTTCTTCTTTGTTTCTAACTTTCACATTCCAATCCCCAGTAATTATTAATGCATCTTGATTGCAGGTTTGATTTTCTCATTTAGAGAGAGGTAACAGTATTTTCTCAGAAGTATATTATGACAGTAATTTGCACAACATTGACTTGACCATAATACAGGATCTCTATCTCTCTAGACATAAGCTATAATTTTTTATTTCATTGCTAAAATTTATTTAGGTTGTGTCTTAGTCATCTAGTGCTGCCCTAAGAGAAATACCACAAGTGTATGGTTTTAACAAAGAGAAATTTATTCTCTTCACCCTACTTGTAGTAGGCTACAAGTCCAAATTCAGGGCATCAGCTCCAGGAAAATGCTCTCTCTCTCTCTCTCTGTTGGCTCTGGAGGAAGCTCCTCGTCATCAGTTTTTCCTTAGTCTGGGAGCATCTCAGCGCAGGAACCTCAGGTCCAAAGGAGGCACTCTGCTCCCAGCACTGCTTTCTTGGTGGTATAAAGTTCCCATGTGTCTCTGCTCGCTTCTTTCTTTTATATCTCAAGAGACTGGATTAAGACACTATCTAATCTTGTAAACCTCATAATAGTGATAGAGTTTACAACACGTAAGGAAATCACAGCAGCTTTACAAAATGGTACAGTCATACAATACTGGGAATCATGACCCAGCCAAGTTGACAGATATTTTTGGGGGATACAATTCAATCCATGACAGGTGGTCATCTTTTATTTTATTTTAAGGGGGAAAAAAAAAACTTTAAATGTGTTTAGTTTCAAACTCTATAATGTAGTGCACTGAGGAGATTCAGAGATGGAGTGTCCATGACCCATGCTCCTTAGGAGCTCACAGTCTAGTGGAGGAGAAAGATGTACACACAACTGACAATGACACAGGCAGATAATGGAAAATGCTTTAGTAGAAGCAGAGATATTTCTGGAAAAAATTACTTCTGCCTTAAGGCATCAGGGACCATTGTATTGAATTAGCTTAAAAGGGAAAGGAGGATTCGCCAGATGATGACGGGTGAAGAGGACATTCTTATCAAAGGAAACAACATATTCTCCATCTAGGGCTACACACTTCTGAAGGCGGTGTTTCCATCTCTGTAACCCTTCCCTGAAGAATTCTGCGCTCTTTGATTTACACCAAGTCAAAACGGCAGCTTTGGCATCCCTGAGGTACTCAAATCTTGTTCCTTTTAAATGTTCTTTGAGTTTGAGGAACAAAAAGAAATCTGAAGGGGTAAGATCAGGGCTGTAGAGTGGACAGGGTAAGGTTTCCCAGTGAAATTCTCAAAGGACAGCCCTTGCTACCCTCGAAGAATGAGCAGGTGCATCGTCACGATGGAAAAAAATTCCTTGGGGCAACTTTCCTGGCCTTTTTCTCACCAATGCAGTTTTCGATTTTCTTAAAACTTCTTCATATTAAGCCACCGTGATCATCCTGTGTCCTTCAAAAAGACATATCAAAATTACCCCCTTGGAATCCCAAGAAACAATCGCCATAAACTTCTGAGCGGTCTTCCCTCTCTTGGCTCATCTTTGAGGTCTTCCTGACCTTCCTTTAAATGCCTGACCCATCTAAAAAACTGTTGTTTTACGTGGGACAGCATTCTTATAAACCTGTTGCAAAACTTCGATGATTTGGGAGGATGTCCACGTGAGTTTTATTAAAAATTTGATATTAGCCCTGACCTCAAAATTGTTTTTTCCTGAGGCACAAAAAGTATCCTTTTTTTTTTTTGAAGGCACCGTAATGAGACTGAGACATGAGTATTGCTGAGAGGACTAGTCTGCAGCCATCCACCGTTCACAGGGACGTGTCTAAACACGTTTTACTTGGAATAAACCCGTGTACGGATGAACTGGAACCCTAGTAGCAATACATTATGACTTACCCTCGTATAGGCTATGGGAATGGGCAATGATGAGTTTTAGACAGAAACTGGGGAGAATAAAATCTATTTCATGGAACAAGGCAAGGGTTAGAATGAGAGTAAGGATGAGGTTCAAGGAGGGAAGGGGATGGCATGGGATAGCCAGGGATATCACAAAGATCAAGGACAGGTAGAGGTCGCTGTAACATCAGGGTGTCTGTTGAAAGCAATCTGGTAAGAAAAAAAGCAAAATTTGATGTTTTGGTTTTCAGCATGTCCCCATGTTGAAATAACTACATTAAATCAGTCTTATCATATCGTCTTAGAGTGTCACTCACTACATAAAACACTCATGTCTTCCCATTGCTCTCTTGATAAAGACTTAAGTCCTCACCCTGGTCCACAGGGTGTTGGTGGTCTTATCTCCATGCTCTCTAACCTCATCACCCTGCCCCTTGCTCTCTCAACTCCAACATCAATGATCTTCTCTCAGTTTTCAAAACTGCTTTGCTGATTGTGCTTCTGTGATTTTACCTGCACCATTCTGCCCAAAATTATTTAACCTATGAATATTAACTCATCCTTTTGATCCTGTTCTAATCACTTTCTCAGAGAAGACTCACTGGCCTCCCGTCAGGTCCATTTATAGTATATTTTCACAGCACTGCTTCTTTCCTTGAGAACAACATTTGCGGTTTGTACCTATGCATTCATTAGTAGATTATTTGGCATTAGACTATAAACTTCATGAGTATAAGGACTGCGTCTGTTTGACTTTCCAGTTTATCTCTAGAGCATAGCATACAGTAAGTGCTCAAGAAATCTTTTTAGTAAATAGTGAGTGAAAAATGAATACACAGGAAGATATGTCTCCTCTTAACGTTAGTTTAAGCTTGCCCTGTAAGGATAACTCTTCCCCCCTCCCCTGCCCAACTTCTTTCTGCCATTATTACACTAAGAAAGTTGGCTCTTTCTTCCCCTGCCTGGGGCTTGGCTGTGTTACAGGAGGCACTTCGGGAGCTGTCACTGGTTGCTGTCTTTGCTACTCAGAAGGAATAGTGCCAGATTCGGGATGCCAGCTCTGATTAACTCTTTTGATTTGGGGTTTCCCTCTGATTGAGAAAGGTTCGTCCCAACACTGTGGAAAATGAAAATAAATACAGTTTTCATTTATTAAAGACCACATCTAGCAAACAGCACTTCAGGACTCTGTGATACTGTCTCATGACAACAGAACAACGCAGTTTAAAGACAACCCATCAGTCTTTCCCCCTTCATTCGGCTCCTACTGTGACCGCACAGCTTTTCCAAACTCTGAAGTTCTGGTTTCTGAAATCCCCTTGGAATTCCCTCAGAGCCTCCCCTCCCAGTGGTTTCAACCCTCTGAGAATTAAGGCAAGAAACACATGGAAATGCAGTATTCCAACCCATCTAATTAATGCATTAAGTCCCTCATTTACATAGTACAAATTTCCCTTTATGCTTCCGGTTGTTTGACGATTGCTTGCCTCGAGAAAATACATTAGCAGTTAAAATGCAGCTTAAAAATAGGAGAAATAACAAAGACATCAGCCATATTCCAAAAAGCGTATTTCAGAAAGGAACAGAAAAATCCGTCATGTTAAGGGATTTCAAACCTTAAAGTAGTCGAATCATCCCATTTTGAAAAATAATTTAACAATAGGAAGTAAAGAAACTAGTATTACTTCGGCAGGCAGGAGAGGCATCAATTAAAATCTGTGGGGCAGGTACTACCATCAAATCCACATAGCATCTTCCCAAATGTATCTTTTGCTATAAAGGGCGTAGAGTGAATGAAAGCCACCTCTGACTTTACTAAGCAGGAGGGCAAACAGGATCTGTCTCCAGAGTTACATTATCCTCGGAAAGATTAACATTCTCATTAGAAGCAAAATGCTCCCAAATAGGGGTAGGTTTTGAACCAAACTTATAACAATGAACAACAAAGTGCTATTAAGCCATACTGAATCATTGGAAAGAGGCAGATGGAGGAACAACTTTGATCCTAAATTAATCCCAGCTTGTGTCAAAATACCATGTGCTCCTCAGGCTTATGAGAGGGGAGTGGCTAGGTAGAGGTCGAGCTGCTGCATATGGTCTTCCAGAAACATTAGACATTTAAATGTGAGCACTAATGGCCATCCTTGATATTTATCTTCATAATATGTGCCAAGGAGCAACCTAGAAGCCAAGGCAGAAAGGGCAGCCTGAACTTTTCTTGTTTGGATTTAAAATTCAAACAGTAAATGTGAAGCAGCATTAACATGCCGATGTCAGTGCCCTTGATAAAGCGAGTGTTACATAGCTCAGAGACATCTACAAAGAACTTTTCAAAATGTAGGTATGAAAATGTTTAAGAAGTTGCTAAAAAAAAAAAAAAACTACCTCGATGTCTATTTCACAGTCTTATATTATCAAAATAGAAAAATATATTTCAACAATATTACATTTTTACAATGAAATTGTTTAGGATATCTAACAGTTTGTATAAACTTGATTCCGACTCATAGCAACCTTACAGGACAGAGTAGAACTGCCCCATAGGGTTTACAATGAGTAGCTGGTAAATTCAAACTGCCGACCTTTTGGTTAACAGCCGAGTACTTAACCACTATGCCACCAGGGCTCCAACAATTTGTACAGCACTTTTAAGTATACGGAAAACTTTTTATATATAAAATTCATCTGCTCTTAAAAATACTGGGACATAGGAATGTTGACTGACCTCATTTTTCAGATAAGTGTACTGAGTTTCAGAACACTAAAACTATCATTTGCCCAAGATATCAAAACAAAAACATTTTAGAGTTGTGACAAATTCAGATTCTCGGATTCCAAATCCAAGCTCAAGAAGAGAAATAAATTGAATAATTATAATAAAAATATACTAAATGTGTAATTTACACATGATCTGATGTGTGATATATGAAAATCAGTCTGAAATGACCCAGCTTTCTACCATATCAGTAACTGAAAGGGAAATTTTCTTAGAATTTTGCTTCTTAGTAAATATATGTTAGCACAAACTGTCGTTGTTGTTGTTAGGTGCTGTCCAAAAGTCAGTTCCAACTCACAGTGATCCTATGTACAGCAAAACGAAACACTGCCCAGTCCTGCACCATCTTCATGATCATTATCATGCTGGAGCCCATTGTTGCAGCCACTATGTCAATCCATCTCATCGAAGGTCTTCCTCTTTTTCACTGACCTTCTACTTCGCCAAGCATGATGTCCCTCTCCGGGGACTAGTCCCTCTTGACAACATGCCCAGAGTACATGAGATCAAGTCTTACCATCCTCGCCTCTAAAGAGCATTCTAGCTGTACTTCTTCTCAGGCAGTACCATACTGGTGTTAACAAAACAAAAACATAAATATGAGATTGAAGAATAAAAAGAGGTGATGTTGCTTCGATAAGAAAAATAAACCATACCAAAAGAAAAAAAACACATACTGGAAGAATACCAGGTCTGGATTAGTAACACTAGTTTTAAAGCATCCAATTCAGAGCCAAATACTCTTGGGACATCTAATAAATAGTCATTTTCTCGAATGGAATAATGAGCAGCTGTTCTCTACAATGGCCTGTTTCTTAGATTACTGTGAGGGACAACTCCAGAAGCTACAGAGTGGAAACTCCCTTTGAAAGATACGAGTTAGCTTCCAGGCCTGTGAAGAATCACTACAGGATGGAGCTGTAGAGTATTTTGAAATATGCCATAATCCTGAAGTCTGGCTAGGCTAACCCTTTCAGGCTGTGCTTTGGTAAAAGACCAGGTGTTGTATCACATGACCCAGGCCACAGCTGTTCTACCTTTTGGGGACCAAAAAAAAAAAAAAATGTTGCTATGGAGGTGGAGTCGATTATGACTCAAGGTGACCCCAAGTGTGTTAGAGTAGACCCTGCTCCATAGGGTCTTCAGTGGCTGATTTTTTTTCCAAAGTAGATCACCAGGCTTTTCTTCCAAAGTTCCTCTGGGTGGATTCACACTATCAACCTTTCAGCTAGTAGCTGAATTGCTTAACCATTTGCACCAGGGAGCTCCTTTTTGGAACAAAGAAGGTACAATACCAGATAAAGCAAATACTCATATGTGTCAGACTTTGGCCTGTAGGAGAACGAGTCTCACCTAGTGGGTGTAGTTGACAATGTTGGTGCTCTCACCGTATGCTCCTGGTGCCCTTTATCATTCTTGTACACTGTGGTGTCTGGTGGTCTTCACGTCCAACAAGGGCTCCTGCGTCTCTTGGTCTGAGGCTACCTCAGGCTTACGTGTTTAGAAAGCCAAATGTGCCTGGAAGTTCATATCTTCCCATGTGCAGATCGCAATCAATGACCTTTGGGTGTGCGGTATAAATATTCCAGCCTCCCTACTCCAGATCAGGGCAACCGTGAGGTGTGACCTATACTGTTCCTAGATCTCACCTGCAGGACTGAGCCAAAGTCACTCCCAGAGCATTTTGACTGATAGTGCACCTGTGCTTGGTCTTCCACACTTTTTGGTCCATATCCTCAGTCTTCTACTAGTTTGTGTGGGGGGGTGTGGGGGTAGGGAGAGAGAACATTTCCTAATACGTTGCTTTCCGTCCAATCTTTATCTGTTGCTGGGGAACCCAACCTAAGACAGCTGGCATATGAGTGGTGGGCTGGGCAGCCTGGGAGCATTGATTGGGGGTGTGGTGCAACAAGTAAGTGCTCAGCTGTGCTCCTAAAGGTTGGCAGTTCAAACCAACAAGTGGCTCTGCAGAAGAAAGACCTGGCAATCTGCTCTTGTAAAGATTACTGCCTAGAAAAGCCCTAGGGGGCAGTTCAACTCTGTCACATGGGGTTGCTATGAGTTGGAATTGACTCACTGGAGCACAACAACAACAACGATCTTTGTGAACAGATTCTAGGACACTATCTGGCATTTTCTAGGAGTGGAGTTTTCCAATAAGGTAGAGTTCATCGGCCACGTGATGTAACTGCAGAATCCTGTTCCCCTCCTTGGCAGCCACAGTGGCCAGAGCACAGCTTTGTTTTCAGCCCTCTGGACTGGCCCGCTCTGTCTCGTCCGAGACAGCCTCTCTTCCTCTACCTGCATCCCAGCCCTAGTCTACTGCTCCCACCGCTGGGCTGAGATGAGTCTCCACACTCACCTTCAACTCTGTCTTGTCATGGATTCCTGATTCCTTTTCCTCTGGTGCTGGGGAGAAGAAATTTTCTCCTCATCAAAGTGTTATGTTTAAGACTTATGTGTGCGCTTAGGAAAGATAGTGGACCTCGTGGTTAACCAGTTACCACAAACTGAGTAGCTGATAAGGACAGAAATGTATTGTCTCAAAGTTCTGGAGACCAGGAGTCCAAATCAACATGTTGTCCAGAACATGCTCTGGCCAAAATCTCTAGGGGAAGATCCCTCCCGGTTTTTTTTGTCTCCCCTGGCTTCTGGTAGCCCCAGGCATTCCTTTATGTTCCTTGGCTCTTGAATGCATGGTCACTTCATAGTCTTCTCTCTGTCTGTTCTCTGTGTCTCTTCTCTTGTGTCTCTCTTTATAAGTTTGGATTAGGACCAACCCTACTCCAGTATGACCCTATGTTAACTGATAACTTGGTCAAAGGCCCTGTTCCCAAACAAAGTCATGTTCACAGGTGCCAGGGTTTAGGACTTCGACATCTCCTTTGGGGGGACACAATTAAATTCCTAACAGACCCTTTTTAAGTCTCTTCTAGATCACCACGATTGTCTCCTAAGTGGTGTCATGCCTTTCAGTCTCTCCCGTACTGCTGTTACACAAAGCTCTTATTTTGTCATTCTCTGATCAAAATCCTCCACAGTCCTGGCGGAAACATCCAACATCCTTTAGCCTGCCACAGGGCTTTGAATCGTGTTGCTGAATCTATCTTCTCCTTCCTGTTGTTGTTGTTAGGTGCCATCAAATCAGTTCCAACTCATAGTGACCCCATGCACAACAGAACGGAACCCTGCCCGGTCCTGCACCATCCTCACAATCGTTGCTATGTTTGAGCCCACGGTTGCAGCCACTGTGTCCATCCATCTTGTTGAAGGTCTTCCTCTTTCTCTCTGACCCTCTACTTTACCAATGCTGATGTCCTTCTCCAGGGACTGACCCCTTCTTTGGATAATGTGTCCAAAGTATGTGAGATGAAGCCTCACCATCCGCACTCACAAGGAGCACTCTGGCTATACTTCTTCCAAGAGGGATTTGTTCAATCTTCTGGCAGTCCATGGTATACTCAATATTCTTCACCAACACCATAATTCAAAGGCATCAATTCTTCTTCAGGCTTCCTTATTCATTGTCCTTCCTACTACTCCCCTTTTTCAACTCATGCTTCTGCCAAACCAAATTACCTGCTGTCTCCCCTGCGTGCCTCAATTTTATCTCCCTCTTTCCTCTGCTTATGTTTTCCCTTGACCCAGTTACCCTCCCAGACAGCCTCACGTGTCTGAATCTGACTTCTCTTGAAGGCCCGAAAGCAAATGCTACCTCCTCTTTGAACTTATCCTTGCTATCCAGGTCCCTGCCTGCTCTGAAGCTTCATAGTACTTTGTGTGTACCACATGGATAAGGCCAGGAGAGGGTATATGTTCTTGTCTCACCTCACTAGACAAGCATAATCTTGGTAGTCGGCAGACTTATGTACAAGTCCAACCATGAGCTGGTAACTGCTTACCAATTGGCTGCTCGGGGGAGGACGTGATTTGTAGTTTTTGCTGATTTCCATAGTATCTCGCCACACCAGTTTCCAGCTACCAATGTGACATCTCAAACTACAGAATTGGGAAGAGTTGAGCAGTAGTGCACAGTGTGAAATGTTTTCATCATACGGATAAAATGGACACAAATTATTTCAAAAGCACTTAATTTAAAAATCTGCCCTTGCGAGTTGGTAGGAGAAGGCTCCAGTGCAAAATTCCCTTCTCTGCCCTTGAGCAAGTTTGTGTGACCTTGGAAAGCTTACTTTACTTCTGAAGCTTTAGTTTACTCATCTGTAAAATAGTTACACATTACAGGCGGTTCCCCAGTTACAAATGTCCAATTTACGAACAACTCGTACTTAGGAACGGACTGTCATCAACCTCTTATATTAAAAATTTGAGTTAAATACGTACAATGTTTCAGAATAACAAACACACTGCTTTGTGACGCTCATGAAAACATCACGTGGTTTGGAAGAGTTTTTTAAGTGTTTTATATGCGTAGAAAGGTAAAATATATACTATAGACGAAGACAAACATTTGATTAACTGACACTAAATAAGAACCGTACGTACCTGTTCCAACTTACCGACAAATTCGACTTAAAGGTCGACTTCAGAAGGGATCTTGTTCGTAACCCAGGGATTTCCTGTATTAGGTTATGGAGAGGAGACTGGGCTTCACAGATGGTTAGATCTCAAAAAAAAAAAAATACCCTTAGTTCTCTTTGCAGTATGATTACTTCTATGTTTCCTCATTTTTGTGAACCCCACACTCTTAGCACTGTGTTTTGTTTATAATAAGGGCTTAGAATATCTTCTCAGGATAAATTAAGTCACATGAATTAGGAATTTTATTTTATCCCTGGACATCTTTCAGTGTGTAGACTATGGGGATGATTACCAGAAAATAAATGACACTGGAGGGGTAGGGCTGCCTTCATTAGTGTCTCAGGGTAGATTATCACTGTCCACCATACAGACACTCAAATCCAATTTTGGAGACTCTTACATTAAACTGAATGAAATTTGTTTATGGAAACAAGCCCAGAGTTCCCAGGAAAGTTTTGTTTTTCTCACAGGTGGTGTTTGAGTGCAGACTTTGATTCACCTTTTATTATAAAAGCCATGACAGTTTTAACTTGAGTCTGAATAAATACTTCATTTTCAAAACAACCTTGTTAAATCTGTAGGGGGCAAAACACAGACGTTGAAGGCGCGCACGCTTACAAAGTGGATGCCTGGCATCAGGGAAACCAAACTTGACATGAGCTCTCTCTGTGCTGAACAAAGCTTGATGCGGTGACACTCGTAAAATTTGAACAAGCTCTCGTTTTGCAGTGAAGCTGTTGCCAAGTTCCGGCAGAGGCTTCTTCCTTTAGACACGCAGAGCCAGTTAAAGCGTCTCCTGTCCTTGACTTTTGAAGTTGTTCTCCACGTCTTAGTTTACAATCGTTTTCTTCTCGTATGCTTAGTCCATTTGTACCCATTACTCTCAGAATGCTTGCATATTGCCAACTACCTTGCTTCATCAGCTAGCGCGTCTCTTCTCCCACATCTCTTGTTTCTTCTCTGCTGACTTTCTTCTGTCAGCCTACAAACAAGCTCGAAATCTCCTTTACCCTAACCCTGCCTAGTCTACACATAATCTCACTGGTCTCTGTTATTGCTCTTCTTCCTTTTCACCAACAAACTTTTTGAAAGTCTTATCTGTACTCATTACCTCTGCATACTCATTCCCTCTTTATTCCCGCACTCTATGAAGTCCGTATCCTGGCCCTCAGTTCCACTGGAACTCGTAGTAAAGCATGTCAGTACCCCCTCAATCATCCAACACTTTGGCCACCACTCCATTCTCCCCTGTAAAAAAAAAAAAATTGCCATCAAGTGGATTCTAACTCATAGTGACCCTATGGGAGAGAGTAGAACTGCCCCATTGCTGTCAAGTGTATTCCAACTCATAGTGACCCTATGGGAGAGAGTAGAACTGCCCCATTGCTGTCAAGTGTATTCCAACTCATAGTGATCCTATAGGAGAGAGTAGAACTGCCCCATTGCTGTCAAGTGTATTCCAACTCATAGTGATCCTATAGGAGAGAGTAGAACTGCCCCATAGAGTTTCCTAGGCTGTGATCTTTACCAAAGTAAGTCTTTTTTCCCAAGGAGCTGCTGGATAGCTTCGAACCGCTGACCTGTTCTTTACCAGCCCAGCTCTTAACCATAGTGCCATCACGGCTCTTCCCTCTGGTCTAGCCCTCTTCGTTTATCTTTTTTATTTTTTATTTGTTCTATGACTTCAGCTAACACTAGTTTGCAAATGACTTCCATGTCAATATCCCAAGCTCTTTTCTTTCCACACTTACATTTCCAGCTGTGGACCGGACTTTTCCATATAAAGCCCCCAAACATGCTCAAAATAGAACACAGCTGACTCCCTCCAAAAAAAAAAAAAAGAGTTTTAATTCTATTCCACCCTTGAGTTAATGGCATCATTTACTGCTTAGGAAATTAAAGTTAAAGCATGACAATCATCTTTGATTTATCCCTTTACTTCACACTCACATCCAATCATACGTGAAATCCTGGCAATTCCCTCTATAAAATTATATTCCCCTCTCTCTTTCATCTGTCATTTTGTCGTACTGTGAGGGTTTGCATGTTTCTGTGATGCTGGAAGCTATGCCACTGGTATTTCAAATACCAGCATGTTCACCCATGTTGGACAGGTTTCAGCGGAGCTTCCAGGCTAAGACAGACTAGCAAGAAGGGCCTGGCAGTCTACTTCTGAGAAAATTGGCCAGTAAAAACCTTATGAATAGCAGCGGAAGTGCTGGAAGATGAGCCCCTCAGGTTGGACGCACTCAAAATACGACTGGGAAAGAGTTAGCTCCTCAAAGTAGAGTCGACCTTAACGATGTGGATGGCGTAAAGCTTTCAGGACCTTCGTTTGTAAAGGTAGGACTACTCAAAATGAGAAGAAACAGCTGCAAACATCCATTAATAATTGGAACATGGAATGTATGAAGTTTGAATCTCGGAAAATTGGAAGTCATCAAAAAATGAAATGGACCATATAAAAATTGATATGCTAAGCATTAGTGAGCTGAAATGGACTAGTATTGGTCATTTTCAATTGGACAAACATATGATGATTCAATAGAATGTGGAAATTATAGAGCAATATCATTAATATCACACACAAATAAAATTTTGCTGAAGATCATTCAAAAGTAGTTGCAGCAATACGTTGACAAGGAACTGACAGAAATTCAAGTCGGATTCAGAAGAGGACATGAAACAAGGGATATCATTGCTGATGTCAGATGAATCCTGGCTGAAAGCAAAGAATACCAGAAAGATGTTTGCCTGTGTTTTATTGACTATGCAAAGGCATTCGACTGTGTGGATCATGACAAATTATGGATAAATTGCAAACAACGTGAATTCCAGAACACTTAATTGTGTTCTTGAGGAACCTGTACATAGACCAAGAGATAGTCATTGGAACCGAACAAGGGGACACTGTGTGGTTTAAAGTCAAGAAAGATGTGCATCAGAGTTGTATCCTTTCACCATACTTACTCAATCTGTATGCTCAGCAAACAATAGTAGAAGCTGGACTATAGGAAGAAGAACAGGGCATCAGGATTCGAGGAAGACTCATTAACAACCTGCGACTTGCAGATGACACAACCCTGCTTGCTGAAAATGAAGAGGACTTGAAGCACTTACTGATTAAGATGAAATACTACAGCCTTCAGTACGGATAACACCTCAATATGAAACAAAAACCCTCACAACTGGACCCATAAGCAACATTATGATAAATGGAGAAAATATGGAAGTTGTAGAGGATTTCGGTTTACTTGGATACACAATCAGCACTCAAGGAAGCAGCAGTCAGGAAATCAAATGAGTCATTGCTTTGGGCAAATCTACTCCAAAAGATCTCTTCAAAGTGTTGAAAATCAAACACATCACTTTGACAACTGAAGTGCACCTGACCCAAGCTGTGACATTTTCAATCACCTCATTTGCATGGGAAAGCTGGACAATGAATACGGAAGACCGAAGAAGAATTTACTCCTTTGAGTTATGCTATTGATGAAGAATGTTGTCTATACCATGGACTTCCAAAAGAATGAACAAATCTGCCTTGGAAAAAGTACAGCCAAAATGCTCATTAGAAGCAAGGATGATGAGACATGATCTCATGTACTTTGGACATGTTGTCAGGAGGGACCAGTCCCTAGAGAAGGATATCATGCTTGGTAAGGTAGAGGATCAGCAAAACAGAGGAAGACCTTCAACAAGATAATTTGACACAGTGGCTGCAACAATGGGCTCAAGTATAACAATGATTACGAAGATGGCATAGGACCAGGCAGTGTTTTGTTCTGTTTTACAGAGGGTCGCTAGGAGTTGGAACCAATTCAAAGGCGTCTAACAACAACAACTCTCTTTCTACTCCACCGACATACTCTCATAAAGCTCTTTATCAAGGTCCACCTGAACTATTTCAATGTAATCTTCTACATTCTATACTTCTCCAGGTTTTTCCACTTCCAATCGATCCTACAAACTATTATCAAAACTGTGTTCCTAAATAAGGTTCTGATCACGTCACTTTACACTCACAAAGTTTCAATGGCTCCATACTACAATGGAGGTAAGTAAAGACGTCATAGCCCATCATTCAAATTTTCATTTGGCCTCTTCCTATCTTTTCAGAGGAGTCCTGGTGGCGCAGTTGTGAAGAGCTCAGCTGCTAACCAAGAGGTCGGCAGTTCAAATCCACCAGCTTCTCCTTGGAAACCTTAAGGGGTAGTTCTACTCTGTCCTATAGGGTTGCTATGAATAAGGATCGACTCGACAGTAAAGTGTTTTTTTTTTAATCTTTCCAGTGTTGTTTTCCATTGTACTCAACTCTCCTGAATCATCTGCTTCAGCCATAATACACCCCACTCTCAAAGAGAAGCTGAACTCTTCTCCCTTCTACTTTCTGCCAAACCATTTGTTTTGTCTGCAGTGCTTCTCTCCTTTTTATTCTCCTTCGGTTTATCAATTGAAGAAGCAGATCAAACTCCAGCTTTCTCGGAAGGCCTTCCAGATCTTCCAGTTGGTATCAGTCTTTCCGTCTTTTCTTCCTGAATTCTCCCAAGGCATTTCGAACCGAATCTATCGCGTGTCTTAGTATCTATCTGTCTATATATATGTGTTTGTTGAGAGCAGCGGGTCTATATCTTAGTTAGGGTTTTATTACTCACACCACCACCTAAGTGTTTTACACAAGATGAGATACCTACGAATTTGATTGAGAACCTTGTTAAACGTTTGCTTCCATTGTGCCAATCCAGATTCACTTTTCATTAACACACCCATAGTCACGTGAAGCAATAAAGCTGGTACTTCTGTAATTTTGTTTGCAGGCTTAGTCACTTTAGGTATGCCAGTTTCCAGGTTACATACATTTATTTTGTAGTCAGATGTTTTACAATAAAATAGGCAAACTTCAGGACTTTGCTATCTGAACACTTGTAATGTCTCAGGATACTTTCAGAGTCAGAAACCAAAAAAATCAAACCCACTGCCTTCAAGTCCATTCTGACTCATAGCAGCCCTATAGGACAGAGTAGAACTGCCGCATAGGGTTTCCAAGGAGAAGCTGGTGGATTCGAACTGCTGACCTTTTGCTTAGCAGCCAACTTAAAGAACCTCCGGATCAGAAAAAGGCATATAATAAATATGCAAACATTTAAGTACAAACTCAGAAGTTTAACAGATAGATACCCCCTCTCCTGGAGCCTATTGACAGAAAAAATAAGGAGTCTTTAACCTCAGGTTAAAGAAATTTTGGACATTTTTACAGTTATTAGAACTCTAATGTAAGCAAAATTTCTAAACCTACTTAAAACTGATAATATGACTGCTAAAAAGAAAAGCTGTTAGTACCATTTAGAGATCTTTTCCACTATTAGACTCGAATTCTAGAAAATTCAGGAAGCAAATTTTAATATTTTAAATGCTTTTTGTCATAAAACATATAACAACAATATTTGAACTATTATGCGAGTCCAGTTTCTAACTCATTTCCTTAACAGCTCTTTGGTAATGTTAACTAAATAATCCCCAAGTAGAGGTAAAAGAAAGATCTAAAACAGTAAAATGGTGCTCAGAACATTTGATGTTTTTTTCAGGGATAGCATTTTGAATCTGAGGGATATCTATAACAGGAGGAATAATAACAGCAATATATATCATTTGAAGATAATACTCTGTGATATATTTTAGTTTGTATCTCACCAGCAAATGGTAAAATAAAATTTCTATTAAAAATGAGTTATTAGAGTATATTCTAGCAAAACATGAAATTATGCCAAAATCTGTCCTTTTTTTTTTTTTTAATCATTTGCTTGTGAATTGTGTTCTGTGATTGCTTTTTTTTTTAAAATTGTAGAACCTCAAAAGGGATAAGTTTTCTGTTCTACTCTTCCTTATTCTTTCATTTAATCATTCTTTCAACAGTGTTTACTGACAGTTTATTTTATATTGGCACAGTCCTCAGTTCTAAGAATACAAGGTTGAAAAAGAAGGTAACTCCTATTTTACAAAGCTTATTGTCTAGTAGACACCAGACAAATAAATAACTTTTCTTTTTTTTAAGTATGAAAATTGCTATGAAATCACATAAGGCAGATATCTAGTGTAGATTGAAATGTTAGAGAAGGCCTCCTCCAGTAAGTCATGTCTAAAGGAGTGGAAGCTGGTAGGTGATGGAAAGGAACAACGGGCAGGGTCGGTTCAGTGGTAGAATTCTTGCTTACCTACGGGAGACCCTGGCTCGACTGCTGACTGATGCACTTCCTACACAGCCAACACCCATCTGCCAGAGGTTTGTGTATTGCTATGATGCTGCACAGGTTTCAGAAGAGCTTCCAGAAGAAGATGGACTAGGAAGAAAGGCCTGGTGATCTACGTCTGAAAATCATCTAATGAAAAACCCTGTGGATCACAATGGTCCAATCCGCAACCAATCATAGAAATGGTGAAGTTATGCATGGGGTCTCCGTGAGTCGGGGGCAGACAGCCAACAACAATGGAGGGGAAAGAGTACGTCAGCCTACAAGCTCAGCAATGTGAGATTTAGAGATGAGGGGACAAGGAAGAGAACTTTTAATGTGACTACATCCGGAAGTGAAAAGCAGGAATGGGAAACGATGACCTGGGAAAGCAGGCATCCTGAGGACCAACTAAAGAATTCAGACATTTTCTTAGAATCGATGGGGAGTGTCTGAAGTATTTTAAGCCAGAAAGTGGTACAAGTAGAGTTGATATTTTTTATAAAAACCACCCTAGCTTCAACGCAGAAAAGGCATTGGATAGGAGCTGGAAGCAGGTAGACAAATCAGCCCACTGCTTGAGTGACCTCGATGAGAGAGGGCGATGCCTGAAATAAGGCAGAGCCTTAGCTTTGTAGTGAAGGGGCCTGGATATTTGCCCAAATTATGGTATTCTTTAGTTCCAATGATTCTGAAATCTGATCAACACCTAGAAGGTTTTTTGAAACTACATGTACCCAGGCGATGTTCCTGGATAATCTAATTCAGAGGATCTGGAAAAATAGCCACTCACCATGCTATGCCCTCTGCAATTATTCAGACTTGGCTTAAGTGTACTGATGAGTATATGTTCGAGAGAATCACCAGCCCATCTTGGTCTACTCTTGGCCATTTTGCCCTTGAAAACCAGCAGGTCATTGCATAACAGGAGTTGTCACCTAGTAGCTTTTCCCAGTTCGAACCTAAATTAGTCATCTTTGCTTCTTGCAACATCCTCAATAGGCTTATTCCAAATGCGTCTTCCTCAATAAAGTTTTGTTTGATCATTCTAACCAGACACAATCTCTCATTCCTTTGAGTTCCCATAGGACTTTGTACTCTGTAATAGCCTTTATCATTTGCCAGATTATAACATAGTTTCTAAAATGCTGGGATTCCTGCTTCCCTCCCCCAGCCTTGCTCAAGGTAAGCACTTAACAATACCTGTTCAACTGATCTAATTATAGATATATGGGGACAGGGTAGCCTCAGAGAGAAAACAGAGCATTCAACGTGGCTTTGAAAACAGTCCATCTCTTTGCACACAAGGACAAAAATCAGACTGAATATTAGTTCAAGAGAACATCAGAAACTGTAGAATATTACATTGCCATACACTGAGGAGAATAAACACTTAATTTCCAGATTCTTTCCTGGGATTCTAAAGCATCAGAATAAAGCAAATTGCGCTCCAGGGGAAAAGAGAGGCAGAAAGGTAACCGGGGTTTGTGCATCTAATGCACCGAGGGTAAAGCTTCCTTTAAGGAAGCAAAACATCGTAACAGTTAGGGGTGTAATATCTACCATATGTCCCATATGTTTTCAAATTACAAAAGTGCAACTCTTTCCCACAGCCCATTTGCAAGTAGACCTGACAACCCAGACCCACAAAAATCAAAGGCTGTAATCTACTATAAATTCTGCCACGCTACGTGGAACGAATATCTGTCAGATTTTTGTACTTAAAATTCTCTTCCTTTAGGAAAGCAGCATCTGGCTCTCGACTGCACATTTAATTGAAAAATCCTTTAATAATAGCATTAATTTTCATCATTTTACATTACCCGCAGTCCATGACAACTGAACAAGTTTTCCGCAAGTGTACCAAGGCCGAGCTGCAAGGAGAAGGGAAGGCGGGGAGGGGGCATCTGGGGAGGCTGGAGGTGAGAGTTCAATAGGCGTTGTTTGCACGGAGTCCTGCCGGGAGTCCTGCCCTGAGATAAAATCAGGTGCTGAGGGCATGTTACGATTAAGAAATAAAAGTTAGATTTTTTTTTTTTTTTTATGTTGAGTTTTAAACAGGACGATGCACTTGAAGCTTATCAAAAGCAAACTGAGCACTTCAGAAGGACAACTGGGGCAGTTGGTAAGGAGGGGCGAGAATCTCGATGCTTTGACAGAAGCTAGACATGATTCCAACTGCAATTTTTAATGATCCTATTTTTGTGCTTGCACTTAACCCTGTCTCCCTACTTATCTTTCTAGGCCACTTGTTCCCTTTCATGGAAAATGGAAGAAACCGAATCCTTTTAGAGAGTAAATGAGCCCCCGCGTGCCAAGCCCCTCTTCCCAGAAGGGGGACAGGCATAGAGGGAGGAACGGGGCTAGTCCACTAGCAAATAGCTCCCTAAACCTCAGCAGGTTGACTTATAAAACAGGCAAATGACTGTACCCCCGTAAACTGAGAGCGACTCCCAGAGACAGGCTAAGGAGATGAGCCGGCAGGGATGTGCCTGGTTAATTGCGAGAGGAACAAGGCGCATGAACCAGCAGCGCCAGAGGAAAAAATAAGAGAGAAAAGGAAATCAAGTTTGGAAGAAAGTGCCCCGTCCAGCAAGGCTGGGTAAGCACAGAAAAAAGCCAGTCCTTTGTTTGGCCTGACTAGTTCCTGGGGAACTCTGAGACGAGAAAAGGCTAGACTTCCCCCTTGCAGACAACATTGTAGCACTTTTGTTTGGAAACCACACATACCCTGGGGTGTGGATTCCTCCGCTGTTGTCATGGCTAGCCTGTCACACTAAGTTACAAGTTCTGTCCTCAACCCTCCTCCCCACCCTGCAGTGTTTTCTTCAAATGGCCTAGATTTTTGCTTCTCTGTTTCAGAAAAGCGCTAACTTTTGTTTCTTGCGGTTTCTAAGCAGATGATCTAATTTTAAAGTCAGTTTCCTTCAGTAGCCCTGCGGACCTCCGTGAAGGGTACACTGAGAATATTTTATTTTTGTGTTTAGTGTCTTCCAGATTTTCCTTGCTGTTTTATTTGAAGCTGTGTTCGGTGCGTTCACGATGTGTAACAATAACTTCTCAGCAAACACTGCAAAATGGAAACTGAAGAAGGTGGCTCTGAGGGTGGAAAAAAAGAAAAAAAGGAAGGAAGAATAGAAAAACGTTTCTCTTGAACTTAACAAAGAAATATTTTCTGAGCTATTATTTTAAGTAGAAGTTTTCTAATAAGTAACAAAATGGCGCGGGGTGGGGGGGGGTTCTTCTTAAAAGTCGGTTGTGGTCTGCTCCCTCCTCAAATTTAGTTTTATTACTAATGTTGGGTGACCAATCAATCACTTCAAAAACACCTGTTGCCTTGGAGTTGATTGTGACTCACAGCGATTCTAGAAGACAGAGTAGAACTACCCCATAGGGTTTCCAAGGAGCGGGTAGTGGATTTGAACCGCCAACTTTTTGGTTAGCCGCTGAGCTCTTAACCACTGTGCCATCAGAGCTCCAACCAATCATTAGACTACTCAAAATCTCATTAACTGCCTGAAAGACCAGCCAGGGATGTAGACTCTGTTAGCTTTCTACTCAACCCTAGAAAAAATCCTTAGAACTGAGGTTATCTCAACCAGCCTTTCTTTACATTCTCTCCCCTCTCCCGTAGGTCCCTGGGTGGCGCACATGACTTGCGATTGGCTGCTGACTTAAATGTGGAGGCTGACACCCACCCGGTGGTACGACAGAAGGAAGGCCTGGCAAACTGCTTGCATAAAAAGTACAGCCAAGAAAACCCTATGCAACAGTTTTACTCGGTAACACGTGAAGTCGCTGTGAGTCAGAATTGACTTGACAGCAGTGGGTTTGGGTTTTGCTTTTCTGTCTTCTCTAGAATATAAACACAATGGGGAAGAGCTTCTTGCCAGATGTATTCGCAATGTCGGGAACCGTCCCTGGAACGCTAGAGGTGCTCAACAAATATTTGTTAAATGTAAGAAATCGAATTATCCCCACATCAGAAGGATTGAAGGCACCAGATAAACATCATCCAACTTCCTGGAAGATTTGAGGAGAAAAACGTTTGCACTGAGTTTTTTTTTTTTTTTTTTTAAATAGCATATTAACTTGCTCTTTTTTTTTTTTTTTTAATTCGCTGTATAAAACCCTTCTCTTCATCAAGCAGGTAGTTTCGGCTGAGCCTGTTTTTTCAAGGGCTGCACAAGGTCATAGCCTATCAAAAAAATGAGTTCTGTTTTCTTTTTTCCAAAAAAAGCTAACGTTCGTTGTAAGCAAAATATCCTCGCGACACACATGAAGAGAGGAAGATTTCCTTGAGATTCGAAAGAGATTCTCTAGGCTGACTGGAGAGAAGCCGGCAAAACAGAAGAATTCGATGGATTCTGTAGCAAAGGATCCATGTTGCAGGCAGAACTACAGAGCTGGCAGGAGCCCAGGGGACAGATGGCTGGGGATGCGTCTAATTGAAGAGTACACGGGCAGCCTAGCTGAGATTCTGTGAGTTGGAATCGACTTGATGGCAACGGGTAAGTATCTTGAGGAGCCCTGGTGGCGCAGTGGTTATGAGCTCGGCTGCTAACCGAAAGGTCAGCAGTTCGAATCCACCACCCACTCCTGAAAATCCTATGGGGCAGTTCTACTCTGTCCTATAGGGTTGCTGTAGGGTCACTATGAGTCTGAACTGACTCGATGGCAATGCGTTTGTTTGGTTTTAAGTATCCTGTGTCCCTGGGTGTTAGAAATGGTTAATAGTGCTCAGGAGCTAACTGGAAGTTTGTCAGTTTGAGCCCACCCAGAGGTGCCTTGGAAGAAAGGTCTGACAATCTACTTCAGAAAAAAATCAGCCATTGAAAACCCTATAGAGCATAGTTCTACTCTGATAGACATAGGGTTACCATGAGTCAGAATCAACCCGACGGCAACTGGTTTTAAGTATCTTTTGGGAACCACAGTCAGGTGGACCTATGGGCATAATAAGGATGGCTGTCTCAGCAGAAGCCAATTTAAACAGAGCCTCCCCCTCCACGCCGGTTGATACAACCTAGTCAGGTGGGCGAGGGGGATATCAAGAAATACTGAAGTCAAAATTTCCTGCCATCCATGCAAGACGAGATCCTAAAATGTCTACATTGGTTTATAGAAAATAAAAACAAAAAGTGTTCTTTCTTACATCATTTGAGTTTGTGAGCTGAGAGTCACACCAAGAATACATTACTTCTATTTTAAAGCAAACACAGATGTAATACATATTTATGTGGATTTTTAAAAAAATGAAACTCACACTTCAAAGGAACATTGCTCTATTTTGGGGCTATGAATCCTGACCCACTGGACCGTAAGTCTGAGGTGGGCGGAAACTTTGTTTTGCTCACGATGTATCTACAGGGGCTGGCACATGGCCTCCCTCAGCACGGGTCCTCAGAGATCGGTTGAATGAATAATTGAATGCATGAGCTCCTCTGCCATCTGGGATAATTTGGTAGTACATTTTCATAGGCACTGAAGAGGATGCAAAATATGTGTACATACACGGCACTATTATCACTATCTCTTCTTAAAAATACAGTTTTCATAAAACATGTAGTGCAACCATGCATATGAGAATAAATGGGCATACCAGACCTGGGGCAAGGATGAGAAGACAGGAGGGTACAGGAAAGCTGGACAAATGGAAATGGGGAACCCAAGGTCAAGAAGGGGAGAGTGTTGACATGTGGTGGGTTGGCAATCAACGTCACAAAACAATATGTGTATTAATTGTTTAATGAGAAACTAATTTGCTCTGTAAACCATCTGAAGCACAATTTAAAAAATCTAAAAAAAAATACAGTTTTCGTTAGGCAGATTAGTATTATTATTATATGTAACTCTTAATGATCCAATGGGCCTGATGATATTGACAGATGAAACATCCACTTGTGTTCAGTCTTGTTCTTTTCTGCAGTCAGAATCTGAGTCTTCTCCTAATAAAACAACCACCAGCTCCATGCCCTTTATATGATTTCTTCTTTGTTCTTTTGAGCCGTCTAATTACTTTAAGCCAAATCCAAATGACTGTACAGAGGTGCATGCTCAACATACCTATTCTTGTCTTCTGTTCCTTTCCATCTCCCCCAGAATGAGGATCTCTTTTCTTATTCAGTACTAACAAATACTGGGCAAGACAGATAATTAAGTACATATTAGAACACACCTATTTTGTTACTTTCTTCTCACTACAAACCATAATTAATACCTGTTAGAGTGGAAGAGGAGCCCTGGTAGCACAGTGGTTGCGCACTCAGCTGCTAATCGAAAGTTCAGCTGCTAACACAAATGTGGGCAGTTAGAAACCACCAGCCCCTCTGCTGGAGAAAGATGTAGCGATCTGCTTCTGTAAAGATTACAGTCTTGGAAACGCTATGGGGCTCTTTTACTCTGTCCTACAGGGTCACTGTGAGTCAGAATCGACTCAATGGCAACGGGCTTTTTTTTTTAAGGGTATGGGCACCACCAAACACAAGAGTCACTGCCTTAGTTATCTAGTGTTGCCATACCACAAGTGGATGACTTTAACAAAGAGAAATTTATTTCTCACAGTCTAGGAGGCTACAAGTTCGAATTCAGGGCACCAGCTCCAGGGGAAGGCTTTCTCTCTGTGTCAACTCTGGAGGAAAATCCTTGTCATCAATCTTTCCCTGGTCAAGGAGCTTCTCAGCACAGGGACCCTGGGTCCAAAGGCCACGCTATGCTCCCAGTGCTTCTTTCTTGGTGGTATGAGATCCCCGCCTCTATGCTTGCTTCTCTCTTTTATATCTCAAAAGAGAATGGCTTAAAACATGATCTAACCTTATAGATTGAGTCTTGCCTCATTAATTTATGCTGCTAATCTTACCTAATTAACATCATAGAAGTAAGATTTACAACACATAGGAAAATCACATCACAGACAAAATGGTGGACAATCACAAAATATTGGAAATCACAGCATAGCCAAGTTGACATATATTTTGGGGGACATAATTCAATCCATGACAGTCACCATAACCAAAAGGCATGGACATGGCCTTTAACAACCAGTGCAGCCTCACCAGGGCTCGACAGCTGAGATTCAGGCCGGGTGTGCGTCATCACCCCCAACTCCACACCTCCTGCAGAACAGCCCAGAAAAGCGTGTTATCCGTGACAGGGATCTGTTACCTGTCTCTCATCACAACTCTTCCCGGGCCTCTCCCTCAGCCCACATATTGACTTGGCCTGTCTTCAGCCTT
This sequence comes from Dugong dugon, assembly GCA_030035585.1. Classification (NCBI taxonomy): domain Eukaryota; kingdom Metazoa; phylum Chordata; class Mammalia; order Sirenia; family Dugongidae; genus Dugong; species Dugong dugon. The sequence continues at coordinate 8,169,687 of CM057479.1, read as the reverse complement.
GCTGCCATTTTCAACTTAGTTTCTTGGTCCTGCTTGTGTAATCAGACCACAGGCATTTATACTTTCAACATACATCTTCCAACTACTTTTTTCCCATCATTCCTCCTATCTCCTCATACCAGATTTACTGATGATTTCTGTAGTATTGGTATTTCGGCTCCTGGTCACTACTAGTGAGTCCATTCTTCACATTTCATAGGGTTTAGCCTCACTTAGAGGGCCTTGGTGGCGCAAACAGTGAAGCACTCAACTACTAGTTGAAAGGGTGGCAGTTCAAACCCAGCCAGAGGTACCTTGGAAGAAAGGCCTGGCGCTTGGTTTCCAAAAGGTCATGGCCTTGCAAACTCTGTGGAGCCGTTCTGCTCTGCACACGAGGGGTTGCCATGAGCAGAAATCGACTCACAGAGACTAACAAAACAACCTCACTTCAAGTCTGTGTCTCTTCTGTCATGCTATAGTTCTGTCATTCTGTTTGTTCCATTATTCAAAATATTTAATGAGACTAATTGTTCTAAGAAAAAATTCCAAAGTCTTTAAACTAACTTTCAAAGTTTCCTCTTCCGTTCATTCATTCATTCAACAAATTTAAATTGAATGTCTACTATGTTCCTGATATAGTTTCAAGTGCTGGGGATTCAGCAGTCAAGACAAGAGACAAAAACTCTTCCCCATTTTGGGTGCTTTAGTGACTATGATCATGTCCTCATTGACACAGAAACACATACCAAGCTCATCGCTCTTTCTGAACTTTTGTTTGACTTGTTCCCCTTTCCTTCTGCGTCACCTTGAATACTTTCCAAGTCATCAGCATCCTCGGAGCACTATGACCATCTAGACATTGTTCCACAATGACTGTGAGCTGTCCAGGTTACACCAATCACCCCTTTTGCTTACTGTACATGCTGCTCATTGTAACATAACCATGTTGTCTCCCCTACTAAAATGCAAGCTCTTGCCCACAAGGACAAGGACTCTGTAGGGTTTGCTCCGTGCTCTGTACTGTACTCCTAAAACCAAACCAGTTGCCGTCAAGTTGATTCTGACTCAGGATGACCTCTTGTGTGTCAGAGTAGAACTGTGCTGCATGGGGGCTTCAATGGCTGATTCTTCAAAAGTTGATCACTAGGCCTTTCTTCCCAGGCACCTTTGGGTGGAATTGAACCTCCAACCTTTCATTTAGCCCCTGAGCACTTTAACTGTTTGCATCACCCGAAGACTCCACACCTACAACAGTGCCTGGCATATAGTGTGTGCTCAACAGATATTTGCTGAATAAATGAGTGAAGGAATGAATAAACGCAGTGCCATTCTCAAATACTGCCATTATTTTTTCCATAATTAAATGTAAGTTCCTGAGAACAGACAAATGTGTAAAGTTTATTTTATATGTTCCACTGCATCTAATGAAGTAGTACCTTACACATAATATTCTTCAGTAAATAATTATTGAATAGAATAGACACATTCTCTTTTTCTGTGGGAATGTCTACAGGTCATAAAAGTAATAGCTAGTATTTGTGGCATGCTTGTTAAGTTCCAGTCATTGTTCCAAGCACTTAATCTGTACTAATTTATATCCTTGAGCCCTGGTGGCACAGTGGTTAAGCGTTCAGCTGTTAACCAAAAGGCTGGCAGTTCAAATCCACCATCTGCTCCTTGGAAACCCATGAGGCAGTTCTACCCTGTCCTATAGGGTCTCTATGAGTTGCAATCGACTCAACAGCAATGGGTTTGGTTTTTTTGGTTTTATTTCTCACAACAACCTTTTGATTTCAATATTCTTACTGTACCCACTTTACAGAAGAGAAAGCTGAGGCACAGAGACTAATGTACCTAGTCCAAGATCATTTGGTAAGTAGAAAAGCTAAGATTTGAACCACAGAAACTCACTCAGGATACAAGTTGCCTCCCAATGTGACAGGTATAATCATAGCCACTGGTTGTTCCTTCAGTCCGTGGTACTTCTCAAGCACCTGCAATGTGTTGACCCTTGATAAGATGAACGAATCAAACAGTCTGCCCTCAAGGACATCACATCCTAGTGAGGGGGACAAGTAGGCCATTTTAGTACAATGAGATAAGTGTTCTAATAAAATCAGAACGTAGTGCTATAAGAGCAGAGGCTGGAAGACATACCGCCTGAGAGTGGTCAGAGAAGGCTTTGTAGGGAGGCCATATTTGGGCTCTGTCTTGAAGAATGCATAGGACGGTGTAGCAAGCAGTTGACAGGGAGAGGACATTCCAGTCCACAGGAACAGCATTTGTAAAGTCTCAGAGTCAGGGGAGCATGGGAAATTTTTCACATTACCACTAGTCTGGAATTGCTCAAGCTGAGAGGCCCATGGGCCGAATGGCAGGAGTGAGGCTAGAATTAAAGGCACGGGTCACAAATGAACATCCTTGTTTGCCAAAGAAAGGATCAGACCTTTATCTCCATGTATTTTGAGCAGGAGAGTGATGTTGCCAGATATGCGTTTTAGAAAGACCACTAGAGTAACATGTGGAGCGAGAACTGGAGAAATACGAAACCAGGAGCAAGAGACCACAGAGAAGATCACACACGTTGAGGAAAAACTACGTATTGATGATACAAATGAAGAGGAGGGCCCTTACTTAAAGGGTTTTTTAAGAGGTTGAATTATTTGACTTGGTGACGTCGTGGTGTTATTGCATCCCCCCTACCCAAAAAAGATGTGTTCAAGTTGTAACCCCTGCTACCCGTGACTGTGACCTTCTTTGGAAATGGGGTCTTTTGTAGATGTGATCAAGTTAAGACGAGGTCATATTGGATTAGGGTGGGCCCGAATCCAATGACTAGCGTCCTTGTAAGAGGGAAATTTTGACTCAGAGACACAGGGAGAAGGCACATGAAGACAAAGGGAGAGATTGGAGTGAGGCAACTACAAGCCAAGGCCTCCAGGGATTGACAGCAACCACCAGAAGCTGGACAAGGTGAGGAAAGACTCTTCTCAGAGCCTTTGACACCTTGATTCCAGACTTCTGGCCTCCTGCACTGTGAGAGAATATTTTTTTCTTGTTTTAAGCCACATCGTTTGTGGTAATTTTTTATGGCAGCCCTAGGAAATAAATACACTTGGTCAGAAAGGAAAGAAGGAGAAAAAACTAAAAATTTCCAGTTTGAATTCTGGGTAGTTCCGAAACCAAGTCAACTCGTTGCCGTCGAGTTGATTCTGACTCATAACAATCCTATAGGACAAAGTAGAACTTCCCCATAGGGTTTCCAAGGAGCAGCTGGTAGATTCGAACTGCCGACCTTATGGTTAGCAGCAGAGCTCTTAACCACTGCACCGCCAAGTTTCCTCTGGATAGTTGGGCTCCTTTAATTGAGTTGTGAAATATCTTCCTGGGTTGGGGAAAGGAAGTCAGTGCATTTGGTTTAGCTATGTTATCATCTAGGTGGTGACGGCCTGGAGATAATTGTATAGACATCCTTGGGAGTTTAGGGTTGAGTGGTTAACACAGAGGTTGGCGGTTCAAATCCACCAGCCGCTCTTTGGAAGCCCTATGGGGAAGTTCAACTCTATCCAATAGGGCCACTATGGATATGAGTCGGACTCCACTCGATGGCAGTGGGGTTTTGTTATTTTGGTATTGGGACCAGGATATAGATTAGGAGTCATCATCATACAAGTTGACATTTGTGGGGCTCTGTGCAAAAGGGAAATATGGTTCCCCTGTTCAAAAATTATTAAAAATTTCCTGATTGCGACCGCACAGCATTAAGCCATGAGAGGGCCCCTCTGAGAGAGCCTGTGTGACTGTGCAGGTCTCAAGTTCTTGAAGTCAGTCCTGATGCTGAGAAGGAATGGAGACAGAAAACAGAGATTTCGGGAACACTAAATGCAAAGGCAGAGCCCTGATGGCATAGTGGTTAAGAACTTGGCTGTTAACCCAAAGGTCAGCAGTTCAAATCCACCAGCCACTCCTTGGACACTCTATGGGGTGATTCTACTCTGTCCTAGTAGGGTCATTATAAGTTGGAATTGACTCGATGATGGCAACAGGTTTAGTTTTGGCTTTTTGTAATGCCAAGGGGAGTCCCTGGGTGGTGCAAATGGTTAATGCATTCAGCTGCTAACCGAAAGGTGGGAGACTGAGTCCATCCGGAAAGGCCTGGAGGTCTGCTTCTGAAAAATCAGCCATCGAAAACCCTGTGGAGCATACTTCTACTCTGACACGCATGGGGTAGCCATGAGTCAGAGTCACCGTAAATCAGAATCGACTCAACGCCAACTGTTTAAAGACGAAAGAGATGTTTCAGTGGCGTGATGAGGGAATGACTGCAGTGAACTCAAGCGAGAATGATCACTAAGTAAAATTCACATGTAAGCGGAAATCTTTAGTATGTTAAATATGGCCATTTTTTCCCCTGAGATTGTTTTTAATCAAAATCTGCATTAGATTATGAAGTTTATTAAACTCCAAGTCAGAACAGACAGCAGATCCATTATCTGAGCCTCACAAAGAAGTTAAAAAATGTGTATTATAGCTGGTATATGTAGAAAACTAAAATGTTGATTCCCATCACTCAGTCAAGTCTGGGTATTACCACCAAGGATTTAGGCCAGCAGCCCAGCTTTCCTGTGAAGTGGCATGAAGATCTGGGAGAATTTACCGTGGTCGGAGGTCTGGCCCCAAGCTTTACAAGCTGCTCCTCAGGGGCAGAAGCATATTTTCCAAGCTCATTAGACTAAAAGTATAAAGCAAGAATGCCAATTTAATAATTTCAGAGAAATAGAACGGCCACACAGGCTTTGCTGGCATGGCCTGCACATTCTGTCCCTAAGATTAAGCTACAGAAAAATTCAAATCATTATCAGAAGCCTCTTTATTGAGACACCAGAGGAATTACTACAGAGGGACCTGAAATTCAGAGTTATGTAATCAACTCTTCCTCTCTATATAATAAGCCAATTTATTCATTAACTATGAGAAATGACTGTTGCGGGAACCAAAATACTTGAAGTTGGCAGACCTACCCAGGGAAGCCAGATCATAATCAGAAGCTCTATTTGTGAGCACAGACTAAGAATGTCTATTTGTGAGCACAGACTAAGAACCAAAGGTTTAGAAGAACTGTGTATTTTAATGGCATCAAGCAAAGACGCACTGAGGTGTGCATCTTTCGGAAAGGATGAGTTTTGCTGTCAGGTCGCTACACTGGAGGTTACTTGGCTAAGCTCAGTTGAACAGTCATTGCACAAGGCACTCTTACCCGTGGAACTGGGCACTCAGAAAGTCTCTTGGCCAATGTGCCTCTCTTCTCGGGAGGGGCACTATCAACACATGCTTTTAAGACTTTAATGAGTCATCATAGATTCACTGGTTATCTAACAGACATTCTTTTTTTTCTAGGCACGAAAATAAATTTAATCTGGTTTTTAGTTCTGTTCTACAGACTCAAAAACCCCTTGAATCCCTTTATATGGTCATTTTACACCTTTGGCACAGGCCACAGGACTGGGAAACATTGTGTTATTATACATAAGGTCACTATGATTATACATCAGGTTACTGTGGTTATACATAAGGTCTCTACGAGTCAGAGACAACTCGATGGCACCTAACAACAACAGCAACCTCTGGCTCCATTAAGTGTTGGAATTACAGCTGAACACTCAAAGGGTATGCTTGCTTTTTTTTTTGAAGAGAAAGGAAGTTTTTTTTTTACCAATTCCCTCAACTCCTTAAAACTATTAAGTGCAGGAGTCAAGACTCAAAGCCTGGTCTGCTGGATGCTAACCATCTCTTCTTTCCTCTGAAGTCTCTCTTTTGCTGTCTCCTGATTAAAATCAAACCAAAACCACTGTCATTGAGTCAATTCCCTATAAGATAGAGTAGAACTGTCACATAGGGTTTCCAAGGAGTGGCTGGTGGATTCAAACTGCCAACCTTTTGGTTAGCAGCCAAGCTCTTAGCCACTGCATGTAATCTCCTCATTAGGCCCACTAAAGTGTTTTGCTCAAGTGTTCCTGCCAACTCTAAAGGTCTCTGATCTATGGTTCAGTAGTATTCACTGAGCAGCGGCCGTAAGTATGAGTGATTATGGGGAAAAAAATTAAAGACTCTACTTTCAAGAGTTGATTATTTTTTACTTTGTATCCTTAAATTCTGATTTAGATTCAAATCCAGTTCCCGGTGTCCTTGAATCTTATTTTAAATTATACTCAAAATAGAAAGAGCGTTCGCATAACCCACTGCCCTCAAGTCAACTCAGACACACGGCGACCCGTATGTGTCAGAGCGGAACGTCACTCCGCAGGGTTGTCGATGGCTGTGACCTTTCAGAAGCAGAATCGCCAACCTTTCAGTTAGTAACCCAGCACAAATGTTGGCATCACCCAGGGACCTAGCACTCACATACAGGCCATGATTATCCTGCCCTGCAGTTTTCCTTTTTCTCCCTTTTCACAGTCTTACCCGGCGGTTTACAAAGTGTGAACCACAGACCAGCAACACCAGCATCACTGGGAACTTGTTACAAATGCGAAGTCTTGAGTCTCCGGTCCTCCTCAATCAGAAACTCTGGTGGTAAGACCCAGTGATCTGTATTTCAACACACTCTCCAGGTGTCTCTGATGCACACTGAAGTGTGAGTATTTCTGCTCTAGCCTGTGCCTGTTTCACAAAGTGAGAGAACTTTAAAGAGATGAGGAAAAATAAAATGAAGGCAGTATAATGACAATTTGGCTCCATTTTGAAGTTGTGTCTGTCTTAAAGTTTCCTAGGTTGATAGTTGGTTAAAATAAGAATTTAACCATGATTATCTGTGTGCTTTCACTTAGCAGAAGAATACCTGATCCATCTTATCTTGTGTAACAAATAGTCTAGAAAATTCAGTTGACACTTTTCGGAAAGCCTCAGAGCATATTCTGGTAGGTTTCTTTTAAATCTGTTACCTGTTTTATCTGAGCAGATTAATCAAACAAGCAAAAAAAATTAGCTACCTTAAATGCCAGTTTTCAACATCCCCTCTCCCAAAACCTGAAGTCAACATGCTGATCTATATAATTTTATATAAAGGTCAAACAACAAATAAACGCCGTGAGATTCCCTTTCGTTGTCATAGCTGCACACTTCATAAATAAGAAGTAAGACAAAGGTCCTTAGAAAATTAAAAAAAAAGTGAATGACATAAAAAGGAGTAATTTAATATCATGTTAACTCATTCTCTGTGATAGAAGGTAATGCTGCATCATGACAAAGACACGGTATAAAGTATTCCCATATGATTTTAGGACCATTAATATGAGAATTCCGTATTTCATAGCATCAACAAACCAGATGAACCTCGTCCACTTAAGCAGAGAACAGTGAAAAGAACAAATGTCTTGTGAAGAGTGGAAATGAGAACAATGTGTCTGAGGTTAAACAGTGGAAATCAGTTGCGGATGTTGTGCTTGAAATAATTATTTCTGCAGTACCATTTCTGCATTTAGTTTATAAGCATGTCAGAGGGTACGATCCAGGCATATTTCAAAAAAAGAAATACCAATCTGCATGACGTGTGGAGAAAGTTGCTGCATATAAAGAAAGCTCCTTAAAAGACGTATTAAAATTGAAATTTTGGAAAAGAAAGCTTTTCTGACCAGGGTATATACATATGGAAGACCTGCCTGTAATTCCCTTAGGCAGACTGTAAGCTTTTATGAATCAAATATTTTTTTCCAACTGTTTGATAACCTGTAGGGATTCTAAGATGAAGATTTATTTAAAAACAAAACAAAAGGAAAGAAACCTCATAAGAAATTCGAAATTGCTCCCACAACAAACAGTACATGTGCCCTAATTTTTATCGAGGTTGATCTCCCATGTTGTAGATATTCACCGTCTAAGTAAATGATGAATTAGATGCTGCATTAAAGTAAAAAGACTCTTTGTTTTTTCCCTCACTTGAGTTTCCAAAATAATGAGCACTAGTATGAAGAATCCATAGATATTTGTCTTAGGCTGGGTTCTCTACAGAAGCAAAATCAGTAAAGCATATAAATATAAAGATTTATGTCAAAGAAAGGGCTCACACTGTTGTAGATGTTGGAATGTTCCAAGTCTGTGGGTCAAGCTGAAGGCTTCTCCTGACTTACATAGCCGCAGGTGCTGGTGAAAGCGAGATTGGTAGATCAGACAACTTCTGATTCACAGGCTGACGAATTCCAAGTTTGGGAGGCAAGACGGCAGGTTAGCTGCTAGTTCAAGTCCCAAGAACTGGAGGCCAGACAATCAGGAGCCAGCTGCATGCTCCAAAGCGAGCAAAAGTCAATGAGCCTTGCCAGGAGGTCCACCCATATTGGATGCAGGCCACTCCTCCAAGGAAACTCCCTTCCAACTAACTGGCTACTCACAACAGATCCCATCATGGAGGCAATCACATTATATCAAATCTCATTATGGAGGGGATCACATCATTATATGACTGCCAAGCTACATCACAACTGCCAGACCACTGAGAATCATGGCCCAGCCAACCTGACACACAACCTTAACCATTACAATAGTTAATCATCCAGAGAGCATATAACAACATTGCACAGGTAAAAAAAACTCTTGGATTATTTTGTATCACTACAAATTAAGGAGCTGTGACCCAGAATTGACTTCTCCAAGGTCACAAGTTGGTATTTAACAATACTCAAGAAGTTGACATTCTGTCAAGTGTTCTTTCCTACTATGTGATAGTTGTGACTTTATAGATGGATTCATGCTATCATCTTCAAAGCAGTCACTTAAGAAAACGCAAGTAAGGAGGTGAAGTGTTGAATACAGATTCCCTGCAGGCTGGCCTCTCAATCTTCAAAGCAGTCACTTAAGAAAACGCAAGTAAGGAGGTGAAGTGTTGAATACAGATTCCCTGCAGGCTGGCCTCTCAGACAGCTCCATGGAAGCTAGTAGAGACTAGTGCTTAAGGCGTTCAGTCCAGGTGGAGGGCTGAGGTAGCGGCTGAAACTACAGTTTCTGCTACCACGATCTTGAGTCTCAGTCTTCTAACCACACCAGTAGATGGGTTGGTGTCTCCCTAGTCGTGCCACCCAGTGTTGGAGCCCTCCTCAGCATCCCAGTGCTAGAGTTTGACATTTGGACAAGCTGGATGCCTAGAAAGCAATGCATAGGAGATCCCTCACCCAGCTTGCTGCTCCTGTCTCCCTGAGTTTCTCCAAATACCAGTTCAGAAGGCCTGGCATGTGTGCTGCTTGGACATTCACACTCGTGGTTTGATGATAACATCATTCCAGTGATGCCACTATTACTCACAAACATTCCCACGTTTGGAATTCTTCTTTTGAATCATTGTCTAAGCCTTGCTTTGAAACACTGTCCGTGGTGGGTAATTTTTACAGTTTTTATGTACGTTTTATTTCTGGATGGGGGTAGAAAACACAATGGCTATTCAGAGTCAAGTCTGGTAAATAGTCAAGCTATGAATGCAATTTGGATTGAGATAAATGTTGCACCCAAAAATAAATAGATGGACTATGTTATTTGGTTCATGCATTGACTCTGATAGCAACTCCAAGAGAAGAGTTGTAAACATATCTGAACAACATCAATCATCACACAAATTCTAAATCTTTTTAAGGAAAGTATTTGGAGGACAATACTTATTTGCATGGGTAAACTTTGTAATTTTGTTAAAAACAAAACCAGTAGATTCTATCCACATTGCAAATGCATAACACATAATACATTGACTATTTTCAACTCATCCATTTTTGTCCTCCTCACCTACCTATGGAGCCCTGGTGGTGCAGTGGTTAAGCGCTTGGCTGCTAACTAAAAGGTCAGCAGTTTGAATCCACCAGCCGCTCACTGGAAACTTTATGGGGCAGTTCTACTCTGTCCTATAGGGTCGCTATGAGTCAGCATCAACTCAACAGCAATGAGTTTTTTTCTTCTATCTATAAGAAGTTCCATATACTTATCTGCTTAGCAAAACAGAAAATGTTGATGTCTTGACACAGAAAAATGGGGCTCATTCTTGAATCATGTGGTGGTTCTATGCCAAAAAAAGATACATTAGAAATATTGTTCTAAGTCCTATAAACTCAAAATTTATGACATCTTATGGTAATGCTTTCTGAATCTGCACTTCCCAATAAATCCAAGTACAAACGTCACAACCCAGTCAGTAATATTTACAAAGGATTTTCAATCAGTTATTTGTTAAGCCATATTGTTCTCTGAAGTTGAAGTGAATGGTCGAGCCATTGCCTCACAATTGCTACCAGAGTATATCTACCTGTTGGCTCATATGAGGTTCCCTCAGTCGCTAGATCAGACCCCAGGCTGGCAAGCAACCGCACTTGAGCTCCTCCTGGCACTGTTTCCAAATCCTCCGTTTTGTTTTCCTTTCTGTGGTTTTCTAGGAAACGAAACCCTGGGGAGTAAGTGATGAGAGAATGAGAAGATACAGACAAATATGGATTACAATCTGGTTAAAAATAATAACGATGAAAGGCACCTGAATCAGAAGTGGTATTAATAGAAGAGGCTGAATGTCAGTCATCGACTAAGTAAATATAGTGAATATGAAAACCCCCTTTCCAAGGGGAAAGAGCTTCAAGGGAAAAAACTCAATGGAATGTAAATTCAAGTACTCTCCGAGTCCCTGACTGTGATGGTTAATTAATGTTATGTGTCAACTTGGCTAGGCCATGAGTCTCAGTGGTTTGGCAGATATTGGACTGACTGTTCTTCCATGATGTAATATAATGTAATTACTTCCATGATGTGATCTGATTCATCAGTTGAAAGGGGAGCTTCCTTGGGGGCATGGTCTGCCTTCAGTATATAAATAGATGTTCTTGTAAGGCTCTCTCTCTTTCTTTCTCTTTCTCTCTTTCTCCCCTGCACGCTTCTCATGGCCTGACTTCTGGGTCTTAGGACGTAAGTCAGCCACCTGACCTGTAGATTTTGGATTCACCAGCCTCCACAACCCTGTGAGCCAGCAGAAGCCTTCAGCCTGCTGCCTGACCCACCAGTTTGGGACTTGCCAGCCCCCACAATGGTGTGAGCCATTTCCTTGAATTAAACCTCTCTCTATCGATATTTATATGTAAGTGCTTCACTGGTTTTACTCCTCTCAACAACCGAGACTAAGACACTAGCCAACTATTTATTATGCAGTAACGCCTTCCTCATTCTTTATTTTTATTTTTAAATTTTACCTCATCTCTACATTTACTTTTTTTTTTTAATTTTCATTATTATTTTGCATGTATCAAAATCATTTGTCATTTAGTTTGTGTTAACATTACACCTTGTCCTTTGACAATATGTTACACCTCTCTCTCTCTGTATCTTTATCAATTAAAATTATATCTATGCAAACTTAAAACTACACACTTGCACTCAGAAATGCTAGCTATACCAGTGATCACCTTTTTCGTATTACTCACCTTCATCAGACGAGAGCCATTCTATGTAGATTTCAAGTGAAGCCAAAATATAAATCTCTGGTACTATTCTGGAAGGAAAATAATGAGATGAGTGAAAAAGACTAAATATCACTCTCAAAAAAGTAATATAGATAAATTCTAGACTCTAATGGTGACTTGTATTTACCCTTCTGTGCTCAGGTTTCAAAGGACAGTTTTATAGTAAAATTAAATAAGCTCTTTGGTCATATTGCTATTCTTTTAGTTACTAAACATAAATCTCATAACAAAGACCTTTACTGATTAGTTTTTTCTACGTATGCGATATTAACATGGAGCCCCCTTTTTCTCATAAACTCTTAAGTTTTACACCTACATAAAACTAACAAAAACTCAGTCAAACAATATTATAATACTGAATCTTTTTATTGCTCTTTATTTCTACTTGATCATCCCTTGAATTTGTAACAATCCTTTTCCAAAGATATTCCTTAATCCTTAACCTGCATACTGGTAGCAGAATTAATTATTTCTTAAAAGCCAAGAATGAACTTACATCCTTAAGGGGAATATTTTTCTGACTTGAACTGCCTAAAATTACAATGCATTTGAAGTTAAGATAAAATATTCAGTTTTAAAATACTTCTAACTTTTTTTTAATTGAGTAAACTTTAAAGACCTACCTCGATTTATTAGCTCTCAACAGAATTTATCAGTTCATATTTTTTCTATAAGAAGTAGAGTGTAATTTGCATTTAAAATGGCTGACAATACACATCCGCCATCTTTTAGAGTTCTCAACTCTGCATTAAATGGAATATGCATATTTTAGATGAAGAAATTTTTTACATGGCTTCACCTCATTTTTTTCATGTTCATCCAACAAAATGGATGTCAGTTGATGGGATGAAAACAGTAAAGAGGATTGAAAAAAAAGGAAAAAATTAGAAATTCTGGTAGCTCAGTGCAGCCGTCTATAAGATAGAATTTGAGGAACATCACAAAGTACCACAAGTTACAGTATAGTTTTTACTCCTGTTTGACATAGGTGTAAAAAGCCCTCTGTTGTGTGTATTTCATAGGGTAGGATTTGAATCAGTGATCTAACTTTCTATGAGCATCTTAGCCTGAATTACTTCATCAAGTTTGAACAGCCATCTTCAGAAGCAACAGTACAGACAGTATTTTGATGGAAGTGAGAGAGGTATGAATAGGAAATATTTGGAGCTTAGGTCCAGAGATGGGAGAGAAAGAGCACCTATGTGAAGAGAGACATGGTTGGTCAGATGTTAAAGTCAAATTTCATCTGAAGATCATTTTTTTAGGGCCAATCCAAGAAAAGACATGATTCAGCATATGGCAGGAGCCTAGAAAAAAAGAAGGATCTACAGAAAATGAGAATTATACTCAATGCCTTGGCTTATTCATAGCTGTTTGTCTATTGCTCCTTTCCTCAACATTCTTTTGACAAACCAAAAAAAAAAAAAAACGGGGGCCAACGCTCCAAGTAGAAAATAGAAAGAACTTTATTCTGGGAAATAGTCAACTTCCTTCTTCAATTTCATACAGTAAGCCAAAACATATTAACTTAAAAGTGTTTTTTTCTTTTTTCTAGAACAAACCAGTTTTACCAGGTTTTGTTGTTGTTGTTAGGTGTTGTCAAGTCAGTTCCCACTCATAGTGACCCTACATACAACAGAACAAAACATTGCCCAGTCCTGCGCCATCCTCACAATCGTTGCTATGCTTGAGCTCGTTGTTGCAGCCACTGTGTACATCCATTTCATTGAGGGTCTTCCTCTTTTTTACTGACCCTCTACTTTACCAAGCACGATGTCCTTCTCCAGGGACTGGTCCCTCCTGACAACTTGTCCAAAGTTCGTGAGATGTAGTCTCAACATCCTCGCTTCTAAGGAGCTTATTTACTGACCAAGGTTTTTAAACAGAGAGATGATCCTCAACACAACTACTGGAATCTCATTCAATCCTCCCCACCTGTCCATGGTTTTAAGCATTGAAAAGACTTGAGGATGGGAGTAGAGGGGGAGAAATTTTAACAGGAAAAAAAAAAAATCAAAGGGAAGGAAAGCTGAAAACAGAAAAGGTCAGGTGGGGAAGTGAGCATTCTGTGGGAGAAGATGGCACTTACTCAGAAGTGAGGGAGGAGAATGAACAGAACGTCACCAAAACTCCATCTGGAAAGTCTCCTGTATTTCTCCTCTTCTCCTCTCTTGACTTCATCCCAAATTTCTAACCCACGTGTGGAACACTGATCCACAGGGCTTCCATTTTTTCCCACAGTAGAATAACTGCATGAGATAGTACTTTATACTGCCATAATCCAACCAAACACAAATCATTTTGTTTTGTGACTAAAATGTTAAGTAGTCCCGAGAAGGGGCTGACAGCTAGAGAAGAGAACTCCCTCTTATATCCTGAGTCTGAGGAGAAGCAGCCACTCTTTTGACTCCTGAAAGGAAGTAAGGAGGGAGACCCTTCTCTCCCCTCTTCAGTGCTTCCCCTTCTGTGTTTCCAGGAACAGTTCCTGGGACTAGATGTTTGAAAAGATGAGCTAAAGCACTGCAAGCTTTTCAGGATCAGATGTCTACTGCGTGTACAAGTAATAAACTCATCTGCTATGGTTAAAGAATTCCAGTAACAAAGTATTTGCAGTGTTTGAGGCGGTAATTCAAAGAGAACGCGTGTTTTCGGCAGCTATTTTGACTGATCTCTTACTTGGATCTATATATTCATCTCCCTCTCTCCAGGCTTTAAACCTTATCCAAGCCACATAAAAGAATAGACTTCGTCAGGCTCTTCTGAGTTCCTTCAACACCTTCACTGAATTAAAATCAGAAGCTAAAGAATCCAGCAGGATTCCAGCTTTGACTCATAAATATGATACTTAAGCATCTTGGTTCTTCCAGATCATTTTCTGACTTAACTTCCTTGGAAATTACTTAAAAATAAATAAATAAATAAATTGCCATAGAGTCAATTCCAACTCATAGCGACCCTATAGGACAGAGTAGAACTGCTCCATATGGTTTCCAAGGCTGTAATCTTTACGGAAGCAGACTGCCACATCTTTCTCCTGTGGAGCGACTGGTGGGTTACAATTGCTGCTGAATGCTTTAACTGCTGCCCAACCCCACCAGGGCTTGGAAAATTACTTAGGAGAGGTAAAAGAACAACACTGACCCTTTCACTCTACATGATAAAGCCCTTCAGAAATCTGAAGAAGAATCTCTTCTGCAGTTTGTCGTGAGGAAAACTCCTTAATTGTGGTCTTTAAAATGTCTTCCTGAAGACTGATGATTTTGCAGATTGAATCTCTTTTCTTTATTCATTTATGCTTCCAGTAATATCACTCATGATTGTAGCTAGAGAGCCTGTGAACATTTAATGTCCAAAGACGATTGAAACCTGTTTTAAAAATGTTTCAACAGCATCATGATATATAGGACTGTATCTACGAGAATGTGGTTTTTAAAAAAAAACAAACAGTAATTTTTAGGTGACCTCTTTTTTTAATGAAAAAATAGGCTGCACAGATGAATTTTAACAGTGGAATGGAGCTGGGGAACAGGTAGGAAGCTTTAGGATGAAAGTAGACACATACAGAGCTGAACGTAGAGTAAGGTAGTTTGTGTTACGAAAACAGGAGTTATATTGAATACGCTTGTTCAGACTGCCTGTGACCTTCCCTCCCACTCCCCCAGAAGGCCTGAGTGCCCATCCCCCCCACCTCCTGCTCTGATAATCACTGCTATATAATCTATAGGACCACAGGAGAAGGCACTTATATTCCGGATAAGCCTATAAAGGACAGGCCCTTAGCTGTATTTATTTGAAATCTCTAGCTTGTTCCGTGTTTTCAGACAAAAGTACATAATAGCTCTGAACTTCGGAAGGAAACAGGAGATCTGAGACAACCGAAGTATTTGAATCTCAATTTCTCTGTCTCTGGCCTGTGGTCCCGTTAAATAATGCCTCCCACTGTAGTTCCTCAGCCCAGTGCAAAGTCAAGCCCCAAATGGCTGAATGAAGATCTGAAAGGCTTGGAGAAAATAAATGAACTGCCTTCTTTTCATTACGCTTCGGTCTCAGGATGGGGATACATCTGGTTTTCTGTTTACGCGGTCCCATAGTAAAGAAAATTCTAGCCTAGCAGGTCAAACCAGCTGATGACAAGCCAGCTCCAATTACTGACCTGACCTGTTTCTAACCTCAAAAGGGAAAAAAGAAAACCCTTTCTACTCGTTCTTAGAAACCGAAATATGGGGTGTAGAAGGTTGTTGGGTTTTCCCTTGATTAATTGAAGTTGCTTATTCAAATTGTGCTTTAGTACATAGTCTTTAATTATAAACAAAATAATGCATGACTTCCTCCATAAAACAACACTCAAAGGCAAGAGAAAGACTAGACTCTTTTATTCCTGTAGTAAAAAACAACAAAAGCCCAGCAATTTCAATATGGCATTTGGAACTGGATTTGTTCTGTTTAATGAATAAAGGATAATAGTATTTTTCAAAGAAGACAGTGTCTACCAAGATAGGGCTTTTTGCGGGGGGAGAGTTCCTTTTTTTTTTGATGGGCATCACTGTAAAAGCTGTTTCCAGCTTCCAAGTCAACTTCAACATGGGTTCAGATGAATGCTGGTAGACTCTAAACTATGTTAATCTGACCTACCTTTAGCTCTGACTCATAAAATGCCCTCATCACTTCCCATTTATGGAAGGATTGCTCAATAATCTTGCATAAATTCTGTCAAGCAGTCCGAAGCCACAGCAAAAATGCCTACCATCCCATTGAGAGTGTGCTGTCCAGTCATGCACACAGGTTCACAATTTGTGTTTCTACGTTACGATTTGAAAAGCAATTTGTCTCTTAGAAGAATGAAATCTAAGTATTAGGTTGAACCATATATTGCTGATACTCAACTTTTTTGACCTATTAAAAAAAATGACAATTTCCAATGGTTCAACTTAATTTTAAAATGAAGGTAGTGGTCGTTCCGTGGTAGAATTCTCTCCTTCCATGCAGGAGACCTGGGTTTGATTCCCAGTCTGCACCTCATGCATAGCCACCACCTGTCTGTCAGCGAAAACTTGGTGTTGCTGTGATACTGAACAGGTTTCAGCAGAGCTTGCAGACTAAGAGCAACTAGGAAGAAGGGACCTGGCGATCTACTTCTGAAAATCAGCCAGTGAAAACCCTATGGATCATAACTGCCTGATCTGCAACCAGTCATGGGGATGGTGCAGGACTGGGCCATGGGGTCACCATGAGTCGGGGGCCAACTCAACCCAGCTAACAACAACAATTTTAAAAAGATACTGCATATAAAATTCATTACGTCCAGTATATCTAAATAGTCACTTTCTTTAATCTGTTACCATAGATGACTTCTGAGAATCTTTCAATTAAAGAGGATGATGAATCACCAACAGTGTTGTTCAACTTTAACAATATGCATGCTCTCTGAAGTGTGTTTTCATAATAATACTTTACAAGGTGTCATATATTGAAATGTGTGCCCAAAAATGTGTGTCAACTTGGCTAGGTCATGATTCCCGGTACTGTGTGATTGTCCACCATTTTGTCATATGATGTGATTTCCTATGTGTTGTAAATTCTATCTCTATGATGTTAATGAGATGGGATTCTCAGCAATAATGTAGATTCAATCTAAAAGAGTAATTTACAATTTAAGCCAATCTCTTTTGAGATATAAAAGAGAAACGTGAGCAGAGAGACAGAGTGACTCCTACCACCAAGAAACAAGAGTCAGGAGAATAGCTTGTCCTTTAGACCCAGGGTCCCTGCCCTGAGAATCTCCTTGACTGGGGAAGTTGAGGACAAGGACCTTCCTCCAGAGCTGACAGGGAGAGAAAGCCTTCCCTGGGAGCTGACACCCTGAATTTGGACTCGTAGCCTACTAGACCGTGAGAGAATAAATTTCTCTTTGTTAAAGCCATCCAGCAGTGGTATTTCTGTTATAGCAGCACTAGGTGTCTAAGACACAGGATAAGCAGCCTTCATCCTACAATCCTGAAGAAGTATGCAAATATTAATTTTTGATGTATATTTTGTGCCATCCCTGTGAAGCACGTATTGTTTTGCCCATTTTAGAGATGAACCAATTAAGAGAAAAATTAGAAGTAACAAGGCAAGAATTACTCTTTGAATCTGTGATTCAAGTCCTAAGCTCAGACTTACTCTTTCTTTTGGTGTATTTAAATTGCACCCAGCAAATAAATGCTAATTCTCTAGAATCTAGACTCAGGATACAAAATAGTCAGTAGATGCTTGCTTTTTAGGCTTTTAATTAAATCATAGAAGTAAAAACACCAGACGTGTACATTCATTTTTATCATATTAGGATTGCCTCTTCCCTCCTATTTTTTTTTTTTTAATTATTATTTTGTATTCTAGTGAGTATATTTCAGTTTGGTTTCAACCTACATTTTTTGCTGCCTTTTGTGGATCAGGCATCTCAATGCCTGCTTTTAAGTCAGAAACGTTACTGGGGTAGGAAGAACATTGAATTAATTAACGGGAATCTAAAAAGTCAGTGAAAGAATATTAACAAAGATTTAATGAACATAATAAGCAGCACAATGCTGTATCGTGGGTAACAAAGAACTACATTAGAGAGGATTATGCAAAATTCTCTTCAACAGCTGCCTGTTGAGCATATGATTGCAAAATCGACTCTGCAACCATTTCGCTCTTAGATGCATCGGCTGAACCTCCTTGCTGACTGCATTCCCACAGCAAACCAAACATTGATAATTAAAAGTTTTCAGCACGCCAAGGCAGGAAGTCACCGCGTGGGCTGTGTTCCTGATTTTCATTCTGTTCATTTGCTAGTTTTAAAACAAAATCCTGTCCATCTTGCCACCTGCAGTGCCATTCAGACCTCACCTCTTTGTCCCTCCAAGTCCCTCCCGCGCAAAACAAGTAGCGCCCACACTTCTCTCCGCCGCTGGTCTCCAACCACCAGCTATTTTCCCACCCGAGGTTCATCTAATCTAAAAGGAATGTCCCTTTTGTTGTAACGAGGACTGAAATGTTGAATGTTTTCAATCAAGTCTACATCCTTTCATGCTCTTGGTATTATGTCTAGCGGAGGGTTATGGTTCAGTTGAGTCTTGGTAAAAATGATAATCTCAAAAATAGTAATATCAACAACCTTAAAAAATCAAAGAAGATAATAAAACACGGCTGGCCTTGCGTCCTCAGCAGATAAGCAGGCCCACTTCCATCTGGTCTTTAAATATCCCTAATTCCCCTCACGCTCTCTTTCCATTTTCAGACCAGTCTCCTTAAAGAGCAGATGCACCCACTCGTTCATGTTTCACAGCCTCTCCAGGCCCTCCTCATCCCACTGTCATCTGGTCTCCCCTACCATCACCGGCAACTGTTCCCACAGAGAAGACCAGCCACCTCCATGTTACCCAGCCCAGCCGGCTATAAGCAGGTCTACTTTTATCTTTCTTTCACGTTATTGTAAACACCATCCCTGAAACTCCCATTAATCAGACTCCCTGAATTTACTGTTTCTTGATTCTCCCCTCTTTTCTCATCGACGCCTGCTTTGCTCTTGAGTCTTAGTGTTCCCGACATTCCTGTCACAGAATCGCTTTTGTCTTAGTTATCTAGCACTGCTATAGCAGAAATACCACAAGTGGACGGCTTTAACAAAGAGAAATTTATTCTTTCACAGTCTAGGAGCCTAGAAGTCTGAATTCAGGGTGCCAACTCCAGAGGAAGGTCCTTGCCATCAGTTGAAAAGCTTCTCAGCACAGGGACCCCAGGTCCAAAGAACACAGTATTCTTCTGTCACTTGTTTCTTGGTGGTATGAGGACCTCCTGTCTCTCTGCTCGCTTCTCTCTTCTATACCTCAAAAGAGATTGGCTTAAAACACAACCTAATCTTGCAGATTGAGTCCTACCTCATTAACATAACTGCCACCAATCCCACCTCATTAACATCATAGAGGTAGGATTTACAATGCACAGGAAAATTACATCAGATGACAAAATGGTGGACATCACATAATGCTGGGAATCATGGCCTAGCCAAGTTTACACACATTTTTAGGGGACATAATTTAATCCATAACAACTTTCCTTCTAAATTTATATGATTACATGGACATTTATGGACAACCACAGTTTCCTTTCCCAGACCTTACTTTTACTCCTGACCAGATGACCTAGAGGTAATGCCTCTAAGTCCAAACCCGAATTCATTATATTTCTCCGTACTGATTTCTTATTTCATTTAATGACACTAGTATCCACTCTGCATGTTAAGGTAAAGATTTTTGGGTCATTTTTGACTCCCCGTTCTTCCTCCCTCATCACAATTAATTTGTTACAAAGGTCGGTCACTTGTACCTCTCCAATATCTGCAGATTCCTCAGTCAACGAACGATCTTTCACCTATCTAAACAATCACTCTTCCAAGCCATGCTCCACACAACTGTCAGAAGGGCCTAAGACTTAATATAATCATGTCACTGTCCTGTTTATAATTCTTCAATAGTCCTCCATTGAGTAAACGAAACAAGGCACTGTTCATCATGTAAACTAAGTTCTTCACAATCTAGTCCATTACTTGGATTCAAAGCTTTGTTCCATGTTACTCTCACGTGGATCTAAAGCTGTACTATACTATGCCATACGCCAGTCACACTAGAATGTCTCTTGCCTTTGTGACTTTGCATATGAGTTTCTCTCCACTACAGATTCATCTCTCTTCATCTGCCAAGTGAATTCCTACTCAGCATTCAAGCTTCAACTAAAAGGACACCTTCTCTAGTAAACCTTACACAACCTCATCCCACCCACATTGTCAAGACCAAAGCTGCCTCCTCTGAGTTGTGAGAACATACTACCCATGACAGCTTTGTTGTTGTACTTATTTATTGAATTGCAGCTGTTAATTAGATCAGAGTTTCTCAACCTTGGCCCTATTGACCCTTTGGACTGAACAATTCCTTGTTGTGGGGGCTGTCCTATACACTATAGGATGTTTGGCAGCATCCCTGGCCTCTATCCACTAGAAGCTAGTAGCACCCCAACCCAATCACAACAATCAAAAATGCCACCAGACATTGCCAGAGATCCCCTGGGGACAACCACCCCAGTTGAGAACCACTGCTCGAGACTGTAGGTTTCTCTTAGGCAGAGCTCTTACCTTGTCATCCCCAGTATTAAGACATACAGTGTGGAAATGCAAGAGCTTAATACATGTCTACTGAATGATGTTTATTGAATGTGTGATGATATGATGGCCTAAGCTTTATGAATCGGATAGTCAAAAAGCATAAATCTTGAAATGACACTTCAAAATAATTAGGAATAAGTCATCCGCAAGGTATGGTATTGTAGATTCATGAAAGGAAATAAAATAATGATGTATCGTAGTTGATTTGAAAAATGTGACTCAGAGTTTCTTTTCTAAAGAGGACAATAACTCATTGTATAAACTAGTAGCATTAAAGAGCACTGCTTTATGGAAGCATGTATTTATTGTAGTGGGGAAAAGCACAATTAGAATCAGTATATTTCAGATTGTGTTATTTCCATTTTTATGCAGAAAAAAGAACACCTTAGCTGAATGGATCCTGTTTCAACTGATATTTCTTCTGCATTAAGTTATATTAAATCTCCCTGAAGTAAAGAACTCTAAAGGTAATGTAACGCACTTGAAATACACTCTTCAAGCTACATTACAACCAATCATTGGCAGTGACCCTCATGCTTTTTAAGATCTGTGCTTGATTAAAACTTGCCTTTTAAACCTTAAATGAAGCCCACCACTTTTAAATCTCTTTCCTCCTCATCCAAACCACACAACCAATTACATATGCATTTTCCTTCAAAAGCCTCATCTCTCAAAAGGATCCTGCTTGCCTTTATCCAAGGATTATGATGAGAAGCAAAGAAACAGGAGGTTGATTCTCTTCTGAGAGAACTACTAAGTAATTAGAAGTTTCACAAGTGGAATATCTAGCCATTAGTTTACGACAAAGTTTGGCTTCAAGGAAAGAACCAAATTAAATTAAAACCCAAAAGTAATTGGTTGTGAATGTGTATTTATTGAAACTTACCCCTAGTCTTTATTCTTTATAATCAATGATAACATTCTTTTATGTTCCTTAAAATGGATTAGTCATTTAACCAACTAAACCAAGCCCGCTTAATGTTTTTTTCCAGTTACTCGGCTGAAAGTTTTATGAAATAAAGTTTTACACGGTCTGGTGGAACACAACAGTATGGCTCTAATTCTGACATGAGTGAAACCCTACATAGATGAGCCCAAAGCTGTCAGATAGTTTCAAGTTTGAGGCATGTGTATTTTCCTGCTTTTAAAATCACACATTTCTCTATTAAATAATAATCTATCTTTAAGATTTGTGATCATAATGTCACGTTAAAAAGTGCTTTACATGACATGTTGAATTTTATTCATGTAAGTAGAAATCTTACAGAAGCAGACCGTAAGATCCCTTAGACGGTGTAATTCCTTCATAATGAATGCACAGCACCACCATACCAATACACTTGGGAGATACAGACATGTGTATCATAAAACGTAAGAGTCTGAAGTTAGGACACATAACAAAATTGAAGAAAGGATCTGAAGAAAATCTAAAACACAAAATGAACTGTTCAATAAAATGAAAATAAATAAAAACCAGTTTGATGAAATTTTAAATGTGAAAAGAAAATAAATAACTTCAGCTCTGTGTTTCAGAGTGGTAGCAAGACCCATAAAAACTTCACGGTCAATTGCGTATTACAAGGTTGTCATCAAGACTCAGCTCAGTCCTGGATTCCACAGCGAAGCTTTCTTTGATGCTGCTCCCTTCTCCATAATATCTGGATAATATTCTGTACCCACGAGCAACAGTACTACCCTTTGCTTCTGTAATATCATTCATCACACTATAGTCTTTAGCACACTATAGCTATGCTTGTGGCCTGAACATGTTTTCATGAATACAATCTCAATGTCAGGAGCCAGATCTCTAACCACCACCTCCTATCTTGCTCAATTAACCTGTCTCCAAGATCCCTTCTCCTCCACCAGGACCCAGAAACTACTTTCCCTCACCTTCTTTAGGTCCTCACTTCTCTCCTTCCTCAGCTGGGAAGCCATCTCCTTAACTGCAGGTACTCCTTGCATACACCCTTAACTCCCACAATATGTTCTATGAAATAGGATGTTATGTGATTTGGACCTTGTATGAACATGCCTAAATCCCAAGCAATAGCATTCACTAATTTTCCGCCTTCATGTTGCTTAATAACCTTTTGTTTCACTTCCAAATCGATACTTCTCCTTGGCCTCCTGCTGTTGCTATCACTAGCACTGGTTTTTGCTGTGTTTGGGAGCCATAAAGTGCTTCACAGTAATATTTTCCAAAGAAAATTAGACAGAGAGATGCAGCTACAACACTGAAGAGACGTGCGATACACAAGACGGGATGTTCCCGCCTACGAGTCGAAGCATACACTGTTACATGGAAAACTTTCTGTGAGTAGGGAAAGTTCACATTAAAATAACAATAGAAAGTACAGTACAGTACGTACATAAGCCAGTAACATAGGAATTTGTCATGGCTATCAAGACATAAGTATATTAGGTTATATATGTACTGTACCATTATACACCTGAGCACAATTGCTTTGTATACAAAAGATATGAGACACACATGTCGTGTGCGGGACACTGTTGCATTAGATACTTCCAGTTTCATCCTTTACATCCCATTCTCTGATCAGGATCTCTGAACTCTATGATAACTTTATGAGACCACGGACATATATGTGGTTGGACGTTGCTCGAACAGATGTTATGCGGTGCATGACTGTGTATATATATTCTAATATTACCACAGCTGCCTTCAGTTACTGGCCAGCTTCTATATTCACTTTTATAGTAAACTGCTTCTTAATATTCTCTTCTTTATCTTCCTTAGTTCCCTGATATATAAATGTTCAAGAGCCCCAGGACTCAGTCCTCAGATCTTTTCTTCATCTGCACTCACTCCTGAGTGATCCCAACCATTTCAGCACTTCAAATACATCTATAAATCTAGATCTCTTTCCACAGCTCCAAACCTCAGGTCCAATCACCTTGTTTACACATTCTCTTAAATGTCAGCAGGACAGCTCAGATTTCACATGTTAAAAACTAAACTCTCAGTTCCCTCTTGCCACCCAAAAGTAACTTGTGCTTCTCCTTAAGTATTCCCTACCTCAAGTGATAGGCTACTCCATCCTTCCAGTTGCTCAAGCTAAAATAAAGAGATAGGTAGATGGATAAAAAAGAAAAGAAAATTTGTCATTGTTGTTTCTTTGGCTAGAATATTCCTATTCTTAGGAAATACACTGACGTGTTTAAAAAGCCACGGTGAATATAGTAACTTACCCTCAAAGGATTCAGGAGAGAGAGAGAGCGCACGTAAATGAAGAAGCGAAGGGTGTAAAATATTAACAACAAATGCATTGGGGTAAAAGGGTTAACAGGTGTTCCTTGAACTACTTTTGTAGCTTTTTGTAAGTTTGAAATAATTTCCTAATAATTTTTTTTAAATGGACTTATCCTTGATCAATCTCTCTCTCCATACCCAATTTATCAGGAAATCAAGTTGCTTATATCCAGAATCTGACCACTTCTTACTGTGTCCAACACTGGCACCCCAGTCAAAGCCATCATTATTGTAACAGATGCTTAGCTGCCCTCCCACCTCCTGCCCTTTCCCCCTACTGGCTTTTGTAATACAGCAGCCAAATCATATTGCCTCTGGGCTCCAAACCCACCGGAGGTTTCCTGTATCACTCCAGTAAAAGCCGGTGTTCCCCTCACAGCCTTGCAATGCCCTGTGTGATGCAGCCTCCTCGCCTATTACTCTCACCGGCACCCACTCTACCCTAGGCACACTCTGGGATGTACCAAGCCTTATCCCTCCTCAAGGTCTCTGTTTTTGCTTTCCTCTCTGCCTAGAATACATTTCGCCAGATGTCTATATGGCTTGTTCCCTCAACTCCTCCAGTCTCTGCTCAAATGTCACCTTATCAGCATGGCTTCCTCTGGCTAACCTCTCTAAAGAGGAACCTCTACTTCTTTCTCACCTCCCCAGGGCTCACCATCCCTCCCTTACCCTGTCTTGTTTTTCTAGATCAACCAAACAACCCAAACCCATTGCTGTCCGGTGGAATCCAACTCATAATGACCCCACAGGACAGAGTAGAACTGTCCCATAGGGTTTCCAAGGAGTGGCCGGTAGATTTGAACTGTTGACCGTTTGGTTAGCAGCCAAGCTCTTAACCACTACGCAACTAGGGCTACCTTTCTAGATCAGGGGTCAACAAACCTTATCTTAAAGGTCCAGAGAGAAAATTGTTTTGGTTTTGCAGGACATACAGTGTCTGCATACAATTATTCATCTCTGCCATTGTAACATTAAAGAAGTCATAGACAATATATAAACAAATGAATGTGGCTTTGTTCCAATAAAGCTATTTTCAAAAACAGGTAGCAGGCTAGATTTGGCCAATGGGACATAGTTTGCCAACTCCTATTCTAGATAAAGGCTATTCCATGCTTATTTGTTTTACTGTTTGTTGATTTCTGTCTTCCTCATTGGATAGTAAGCTCCATAAGAGAAGGAATATTCTTTTGTTCACTACTATATCTTTAGTGCTTAGAGGAGCAACTGGCACTGAACTCGATTCATTAAATGAAAGAATAAATTTATCAATTAAGACCCCGATGAGATGGATTGACACAGTGGCTGCAATAATGGGCTCAAGTATAACAACAGTTGTGAGGATGGTGAAAGACAAGACTATTTCATTCTGTTGTACATATGGTCACTATGAGTCGGAATCAACTCGACGGCACCTAACAACAACAGCATTTCTACTACCCTTCATATATTCCCTTCCTCCAACGGAACAAATTCTCCTTCTGATCAATCTATGCACTCCATAATGTTTACTTGTATTTTACTATAACTAGACTCTGCTCTCCCAGATGGACTTATTCCATTCTTTAGGCCCAATGTGTATTAGCAGACCTAACAGATAGAACATGCTCAGTAGATTTGTATTGAATGAATGAATCAACCGAGACAAGAAGACTGAGGTCAGAATACAGAAGGGCTAAGTTGAGGGCGATGAGAAAAGTACAGAGAAGAACGGGTGTCCTAGGAGTGTAATTGCTAACAATTTTCTCTGATTATGGAAAATGGAGATGATATTCTGCTCTACTTTTTGCCAGTCAAACAACACCTGGAGGGCTTTGTTCCAACTCTGGTCCCCCTACTTTGAGAAAAATGTAACAACCTATGTTGCTTTTAGAAGAATACAGCCCAGCTGGTGAAAGGAAGGAAACTTGACATCTGAAGAACAGTTGGAACAACTGACAATGTTGAGAAAATTGAGGCTGCTTAGCCTAGAAGAGATTTAGAGAGGTACTTGCTAGCTGTCTTAAAACCCTTAGTGTCAGATTTAAGAAGGAATCAATGCTCCATGTTGCTCCATAAATTAAACCATCCAGTGAAAATTATAGGGAGGTAGGTTTTAGCTCAATGTAAGAAAGAACTTTCTAGGGATTAGAGTTATCTGAAAATAGAATGAGCTGTCATCTGAAGGCATGTGATTCCCATCATCAGGAGTGTTCAGTCGGAGGCTAGGCAACACTTACCAGGAATAGTCTGCAAGGGAGTCAGGTACAAAGTCAAAATCCTTGCCCAGACATCCAACATTCCTTCTGACTCTGAGATTATATGATTTCATGAAAAGCTATCAAGAGGAGGAAATGCCTCCCAAAGCGGAATTGATGAACATGGTTGCCATTGCCACAGAAGGTTTTTGCGGGGATCACAAGACAGGGGCTCCAAACTACCTCAAATTTCAGCACCTTACCACCAGTTCACAACATCCCTACCAGACTGAATTGTTTTCAATAGATCATCTTGAAGTTAAGACGCACAGAGAGGATGCAAGAAAAAAAATCTTAGTATAAATGAAAATAATAATCAGTTAAAAGACACAGTATACAGCACATATAATTTTTGTAAGTTTTAAAATGCTAATTATATGTATAGAGAAAAAATAAAGGACGAAAGGAAAATGAATGCTATCTGCCTTCCTGCACTGTGTGTCAAAACCACAGGAAGAGAAAGGAGAAGAAACTCTCCCAACAAAGGCCATCTTAAGACAGGTCCATAATATATGATCAAAATGTGATCATCGAGGAAAAGCCAAACACCCAGCCCGGTAGAACTGCATCCTAGTTATCAAGCAATTAATTGTGCAGCATGTCAGGTGCCATGAGACGGGAATTATAAAGAGCCACAGATGAAATATACCAAATTGTCAGAGAAGACTTAGAGATGTAAACAACTTCTAGGTTGGGATCTTAAGGAAGCTAGTAGCTACTTAGGCCAAGAATGAGAGGCAACCTATTTCAGGCATAAGAAATAAAGTGACAAGAGGCCCAACCCTTGCTGATTGGCCTTAAAGCTCACCTGAGCCTTCATAGCCACCCTTCAATACCTCTATGAACAGAGATTATCACTCATATTCACAGAAGATAATACAAGCTTTATTTTCTTCCTTAGAATTCTCATGTCAAAACCTCTAATCCATTCTTTTCCAAGAGATGACTTTATCACCTACTTCTCTTAAGGGCATCAGAGGTAATGCCATCAAATTCCTACCAACAAACTCCAAGACTCCCTCTTCTGTGTTTTCATCTTGGTGAATTTTGCCATTATTCACCCAACTCTCCAATCAAAAACATGGCGGTCATTCTTGATGCTGCCCTTTATTGACCCCCTTACACATGCAGTGATCAATGATTCTGACACATTTCCCAAATCAAGGCACTCTCTCCTGAAAGTCTCCTAACTATTGTGCAACTTCTAATCCTTTCTGTGGTCAGAGTAACATTTCTACAATACATACCCAATCATATCACTTCCCTACCAAAACCCTAGAGTTCCTGGGTGGTATAAACAATTAACATGTTCGGCTGCTAACCAAAAAGTTACAGGCTCAAGTCCACCCAGAGGCACCTCAGAAGAAAGGCCTGGTGATCTACTTCCAAAATAATCAGCATCTGAGAACCCTATGGAGCACAGTTCTACTCTGACAAAATTGGAGTCACCATGAGTCAACATCGACTCAATAGCAACTTGTTTTTGTACCTAAACCCTTTAAGATTCCCCCATTGCCATCAGGATAAAGCCCAAGCTACAGAACAGAGCATGAAGTGTCCTCCATACTTTGATCCTGGTTTGCCTTTCTAGTCTCATTGCTCCTCCCTCTGCACTTTGAACTATGGTCTTCATTTGCATTAGTTTTCTTTAGCTGCTGTAAAAAATTGCCACAAATCTAGTGGCTTAAATCAATTATGTAAATTAATTACTGTACAGGTCAAGAGGACAGAAGTCTGACACAAGTCTCACTAAGCTAAAATCACAGTGTCAATGAGACCACACTCCCTTCTGGAGGCTCCAGAGGTTAACCTGTTTCCTTGACTTTTCTGGCTTCTAGAGGCGGTCCTACATTCCTTGGCTGGTGGCACCCTTCCTTAGTATTCAATGCCAGCAATGGATGGATGAGTTTTTCTCACATTGCATCATTTTGACCTCCTCGCCTGCCTCCCTTTTGTACTTTTAAAGACCTTTGTGAATACATTGGACCCACCCAGATAATACTGGATAATCCCATTTTAAGGTCAGCTGATTAGCAACCTTAATTCCATCAACAAGCTTAATCCCTCTTTGCCATGTAACCTGACATATTCACAGGTTCTTTGTGGGGCCAAAATTTTGCCCACCACACCATTCATATTTAACTTACTGTCCCAAGAACATCTGTGCTCTTGTTTGCCGCTGGGTTATTTCACATATTATTCCCCCTACCTGGAGCACCCTACTTTCTTATATAACCTCACTTTATGTCCATTCCTTGACTAGCTCGTGTAGCTCTTCAGGATTCATCTACCACATCTCTCATCACCTTCTCTGGTAAGCCTTTTCTGAGCTCTGTAGGCTGGGTTGGGTAGTCCCATCTCTATATTCCCTCTATGCTTAACCCTCTCATAGCACCTGTTAATCACTGGCTATTGCTTATTGTCCACCATCCGTCAGGTTGTTGTACTGTATAGGCTTGCGTGTTTCTGTGATGCTGAAAGCTATGCCACCGGCATTTCAAATACTAGCAGAGTCAGCCATGGTGGACAGGTTTCAGGGGAGCTTCCAGACTCAGACAGACCAGGAAGAAAGGCCCAGAGATCTACTTCCAAAAATTAGCCAGTGAAAACTTTATGGATCACAACACAACATTGTCCGACTCCCTTGCTTTGGACGCTTCATCAGAAGGGATCAATCACTAGAGGAGGACGTCATGTTCGGTGAAG
This sequence comes from Dugong dugon, assembly GCA_030035585.1. Taxonomy (NCBI): domain Eukaryota; kingdom Metazoa; phylum Chordata; class Mammalia; order Sirenia; family Dugongidae; genus Dugong; species Dugong dugon. The sequence goes on along the minus strand of CM057479.1, from coordinate 8,140,836 downwards.
CAGAGGTCCAGCAAGGGTGAGAGACCATCCGTGAGATGGATTTGCATAATAGCCGCCATGACTGGCTCAGACATGCTGGTGATAGTGAAGATGACACAGACAGGGCAACGTTTCATTGTGTTGTACAGAAGGTCTTCATGAGTAGGAGATGACTAGATGGCAGCTGTCTATCTACCTCTATCTATTGCTTATTGTATGCTCCGTGAGGAATGGTATCTTGTTTATCTCTGTATCCAGAGCAAATAGCACAATTTCTGGCACTTAGTAAGTTCTCAATGCTTCAGCACAGACCTAGCCATTTAGATCTATTCCAGGCTGGAATATTTAAATCCTGGGTTAAACTGGACTCCTAGGTCTACCGCAATCAATCCTAAGGCTATTTTGGTTTTCAATTTTCCTAAATCACTTCTAATTTTCCCCATTTCCTTATATACATATATATATACATATATTCCTACAGTAATGATTTCCTTTCTCATACTTCAAGTGATTTATCTTTCAAAGAAATCTAACTTTATATATTCTCTACAGATTTCTAGCAATAACCTAGAAAGCAACTAGGCAATCCCTTCATATTGTTAGTATTTATCTATGCCTAAATTTTGTTGACTGAGTGAAACAGATTCTAAGCCTTTAGGACAGAGTTCCTGTATAATGTGCTCTGTTTATTTGTAAGTACACCAGTAACAGTCTACAAAGAGTTACATTATTCGTACAAACTAACACATGCTTTTATAATTATCACATTTGTGGCAAGTTTTGTTATTTGCCAAAGATGGCTATAACTTAAGTCTAATTTTCTAGAAAAGGGGTCATGTTACCAAGTTTCAGAAGATTGTTTTAAACATATGATTCAGTTTGGAATCACTCTTTTCTCTCCTCCTCCCAACATTATAATACTTCATGGAACTCAATTCATTATAATAATGTGTGAATTAACAAAATGTGAGGAATATAAATAATTAACATTAATAATAATGTTAATTTTTCATATCCCTCAAAATAGGACTATTCTGAATTTTATTCCTCACCAAAAAAGCACACAGCATAAGAGGATTACAAAGTTACATGTAAGCGTAAAATATTGTAGTACAATTTATAAACCAAACGAAATGATGAGTGTCATCCATGTTTCAAGTGAACATGTAATTGTGTGTGTGCTGAAGGAAACGGCTGATAATCAGAATGACATTGAATTACATCTAGAAAAGTTTCATCTGGGAAAGAGGTTACTGTATTGCGGGATAGGGTCGTAGAGTAAGGGTGGGGAATTGAGCTGGGTTGTTAAGTGACATAATGATTAAGGAAATACAGAGAAAGAGGCATTAACTGTGCATGGGAGTTTTGTGTCTGTAAATGTGGGAAACACACAAAAGCAGAATAGATTCAGGGATGGACGAGAAGACTAAGAAACCCTCTTACGAGATGCCGAGAGACAGTCTTGGAGAGGAAAAAGACAAGACGTTAAACAAGTTTTAGGAGACCTACGTTTGATATTTAATCTTCGCATAAATATTCATTGAGTCTCTACTAATTGCCAACTACTGTGCAGTCCTTCATCTTCTTTTGAGGAGAGACCCTTATATTCTGTAATTAATTTTTTTTTAAATGAATTTCAAGAGATTACAAGTAATACCAATAAATTTCATCTTTCTGTTTTTGATCTATATTTTACCTATTTACACATCTTCTTAGCCTCATGGAAACCCTAATGGCGTAGTGGTCAAGAGTTCAGCTGCTAACCAAAATGTCAGCAGTTCGAATTCACCAGGCACTCCTTGTAAACCTATGGGGCAGTTCTACCCTGTCCCGTAGGGTCTCTATGAGAGAATCGACTCGACGGCAACGGGTTTGATTTTCTTAGCCTCATGATTCAGCCAACCACTATATTAGCTACTACCAGCTTTGTAAAACCTGCAAACAGAAGCATGTCTTCTTTGGTTTTATTCAACTCATCAACAAGAGCATGACCTAGCACCTAGCTTCAAGTGTGGGTTCTCACAAAAAATGAGAAACATACAGGTCTAAAAGGCTCTGGTGGCAGGCGAAGTCTTCAGAGACAAGTTGCAGGCCATTCTGCTAAAACAAGCAAAATGAAGGCCCAGAGAGGCAGTAACCACTGAAAAATAAAAGCAAGAAACCTCCCGATCATGAGCAGCCTTCTCTTTTCTGAGAAAAAGTCATCCAATTAGTCCCCTTTCCTGTGTGAGGAATGTTCCCTTCTCTTGCGATGGTACTTAATGTTGTTGTTGTTGTAGCAGTACATTGTCGAGTCAATTCCTACTCATAGTGACCCTACAGGACAGAGTAGTACCTCCCCACAGAGTTTCCTAGGCTGCAATCTTCACATAGTTATACACATCCTTTTAAATGTGGTTGAAAAGCTTTGGGATTGTATTTATCTTCAGTAGGCCACACTTTTCTACAACGCAGATTGCTCAGACATTAGCACAACTCACAAAGCTCTTCCTATCCTGAGCACTTGGGATTCTGTGCTTTAACTGCTCCATAGGATTTCCTAAGCATTAATCTTGAGGAGAGCAGATTGCCAGGTCTTTTCTCCCGTGGAGTGACCTTTTGATTAGCAGCCAAGTGCTTAACCACTGCACCACCAGGGCCCCTTACATATACAATATACTAATTCGATACATTAAAAATATCCTTTGCTTTTAGGCAAGACAACACCTACACCATTATTGAAAACCTCCAGAGAAGATTTCACAATTTCTTACAATAACTAGTTTCAGTACTTAAAAACCCTTACCATCAGCCAACTCTTAAATCTAACTTAAATCCCATTTCCTGGTGTTTAAGTTGGGAACATCCTTCTATGAAGGAATTTTAAAGCCGAAAGTTACTCATCAGCCTAGGTGTTACCGCCAGTGATTAACTACACATGGAAATATCCAAAGCCTGGTGCTTTCAAAAATATGATTCCATTATTTGCGCTTCCTGCAGCCAAAGACACAGCCACAAGATATTATCGTAACTTATTGGGGAAACCAATCTGAGTCTCAGATCCAACTGTGAGACCTAGCACCAACCTTAACACTAACCTCAGGACAGCCAGCATGACTCAAAGAAGCAATTTCTCCATTATAATACAGAATACTGTGTTCATTACTGCCCTCTGTGATTCCCTCAGTGGGGTGGTGAGGTGCTCACATATGCAGACAGAGCTCAACACTGGCGGTTACTTACCATGAAGTCACCAGAATTTCTCCTGGGAAGATTTTGGAATCACAGCCAAAATTATCACACTGCTTTCAGTTCATTCAACAGTCTTATGCAAAAAAATATTATTCTATTTGCACTGAAGTCCAGGTGTAAACCAATGTAACATCATCAGCTAATTGCTTTTCATGGTAAGAATATCCTTACCTGATATTCTCCACAAAATTCTAAAAGATCTAACACGTATAAGCTGACACTGCAATGTTATTCAACAATTATAAGGGTGAATAGATAATGCTTGAAAAGCTTGGTTCTATAGCCAGCAGTAACAACATAGGACATTTTCATATAAACGCTTTTAAAAGCTGCCTTAACATATTTCCATGCAGTCCTGCAAAGAAGAAAATTTAACCAATCCTTACAGTAGGTGCTAAATACCATCAACATGTGAAGCAGCTTTAAATTATTTCCCTAACAATAGCTACGTTTTGAATGGTACAAATTACTTGGCTAAAAGCGACAAAAAGAATGCCAGCATACTGATAAACTCGCAAATGAAAAATGAAGTTAGTGTGGCTGTCACTTCATATGTACTCAGTAGGAGAAGGGTGGAGAGGTCTCAGAAATGCTTGTACTTTTTTCATGTGGAAAATTACAGGCTTAAATTGACAGGATTGCTTATTATACAGGCTTTCCAAAACTAAAAAAAAAAGATCAAATTGTCAATGAGTCAATTCCAACTCATGGCGGCCCCTTGTGGGTCAGAGTAGATGTATGTGCTATAGGGTTTTCAGTGGCTGATTTTTCGAAAGTAGATTGCCAGGCCTTTCTTCAGAGGAGCCTCTGGGTGGACTGAAACTACAAATCTTTCGGTTAGTAGTCACGTGCTTAACTGTTTACACCACCCAGGGACTTTTCCCAAACTAAAAACAAAAAACAAATCCATTGCCACTGAGTTGATTCCAACTCATAGCAACCCTACAGAACAGAATAGAACTGCCCCATAGAGTTTCCAAACAGCGGCTGGTGGATTCGAGCTCTTAGCCACTGCACCACCAGGGCCCCAAACTAGGCATGCTATGTGCTTCTGTGAGAATACACACACACACACACACACACACAAAACCCAAACCTGTTGCCTTCAAATTGATTCCAACTCATGGCAATGCCATGTGTTACAGAGTAGAACAACTCTATAGGGTTTTCTTGCCTGTAATCTTTATGGAAGAAGCCCTGGTGGCACAGCAGTTAAGCTCTCTGCTGCCAGCCAAAAGGCTGGCAGTTCGAACCCACCTGTGGCTCTGCTGGAGAAAGAGCTGGCGATCTGCTTCCCTAAAGATTATAGTCAAGAAAACCCTACGGGGCAGTTCTACTCTGGTACATGAGGTTGTTATGAGTTGGAATAGACTCTACGGCATACAACAACACACCAGTCTTAACAGAAGCAGATCACTAGGACTTTCTTCTGCGATTCAGCTAGGTGGGTTCGAGCTGCTGACCTTTAGGTAAATGACTTGCCCCACCAAGGGATCTTAGGGGAACACAGCCTTATTAAAATGGTTTTTCATTCCTCCCCATTGCTCATCATCATGGGTGTCGTATACAGAATAAAGCCTACCACTCCCTGCCATCCCCACTACCCCTCACCCCTGCAAAGATGTCCCCATCCCTAGAGGCTGTATTTCTCTACATTACAGAAAGAACTTTGCAGATGTGATTTATCCTGAGATGGAGAGAGAGAGAAATTGAATTGTGTCCTCTCAAAGTAGGTGTTGAATTCCATACTCTTGTACCTGTGGTTGTGATCCCATTTGGAAACACAGTTTTCTTTTGTTATGTTAATGAAGTCATATCAAGTGTAGTTACTAGTCTCTATTAAAAGGGAACAAATATTTTATCCCTTGTTATTATATCGTATTAATTATGTGTTTTGCAATTCTATAACCTACTAAACACATCAAAAATATTTTACAAGAAATATAGCTATATATAAGATAGTTTCCTCCAAAAGTAATGTGTTCTGTATTAGATACTCGATAAATATTTCTTTGATAAATGATTAATCTGAATTTACGAGTCATGAGGTAGAATGACACCAAGATTCAGTTATGAAATGTTGGTGCATTAGAAGTCATCTGCTCCAAATCTTTACCTACTTTTCAAATTGAGCATAACAACATTCGGGAACCCCTTCAGTACCAGGAAGTAACTATCTCTTTAAAAAGCTAACTTCAGTTCTAGATGGTTCTAAATTTGGGGGTGTCTTTTCTTGTACAGGAGCCCTGGTGGAGTGGTTAAGAAGTCAGCTGCTAACCAAAACGTCAGCAGTTTGAACCCACCAGCAGCTCCTTGGAAACCCTGTGGGGCAGTTCTACTCTGTACCATAGGATCACTATGAGTCGGAATCAACTCAACAGCAACAGATTTGGGTTTTTCTTTTTGTTTTTTTCTTGTACCAAATCATAAATCAAGCTGTTTCTACTATTCGTCTGATCTGGTTATACCATCGCAAACTGCACAAAAATGGAAGCCCATTCCTAAAACATTGTTATTTACAAATACTTGCAAGTTTTCAAACCCTTTTTATGTTTTTGTATCTCCAGATTAAACATACCTTGTTGTCTGTAAAATCAGATATGTATATGTATAATTTCAAGTTTTTTACTACTCTGATCACCACTTTGAACTTGTTCTAGTTTGCCAATGTCCCTTAAAAATATCATGTGCATGGATAAACAAGTTCTGGTACATACACAAAACAGAATACTACACAACCATTAAGAACAATGATGAATCTGAAAAACATCTCACAACATGAATGAATCTGGAGGCATTATGCTGAGTGAAATAAGCCAATCACAAAAGGACAAATATTGTATGAGGCCACTGTTATAAAAACTCAAGAAAATGTTTACACACAGAAAAAAACAGTCTTTGATGGTTGCAAGGGAGGGGAGGGGTGGGAAGGGAAAATCACTAACTAGATAGCAGACAAATGTTAACTTTGGTGAAAGGAAAGACAACACACAATATAGAGAAAGCCAGCACAACTTGACAAAGTCAAAGCCATAGAAGCTCCCTAGATACATCCAAACACCTTGAGGGAACGAGTTACTGGGGCTGAGGGCTGGGGACAGTGGTCTCAGGGGACATCTAAGTCAATTGGTATAACATAGTTCATAAAATGTTCTACATCCTATTTTGGTGAGTAACATCTGGAGTCTTAAAAGCTTGCGAGGGGCCATCTAAAACATATCTTTTGATCCCATCACATTCGGAGCAAAGGAGAATGAAGAAAACCATAGATGCAAGGAAAGTATCAGTCCAAAGGACTAATGGACCACATGAACCACAGCCTCCACCAGCCTGAGCCCAGAAGAAATAGATGGTGCCTGGCTACCACCACCAACCACTCTGACAGGGATCACAATAGAGGGTCCCGGACAGAGCAGGAGAAAAATGTAGAACAAAATTCAAATTCACAAAAAAAGACCAGACTTACTGGTCTGACAGAGACTGGAGGGACCCGTAAAACTATGCCCCCGACACCCTGTTAAGTCAGAAATGAAGCCACTCCTCAAGTTCACCTTTCAGCCAAAGATTAGACAGACCTATAAAACTTATAATAACACAGGTGAGGAATGTGCTTCTTAGTTCAGTCAAGCATAGGAGGCCTAATGGGCAACCTGTCCGAAAGCAAATACAAGAAAGCAGGAAAGGACAGGAAACCTGGACGAATGGACGTGGTGAACCTGGGATGTAAAGGGAAAGAGGGAGAGTACTGACACTTTTGGGGACTGCAACTAAGGTCACAAAACAATTTCTGTATAAATTTTTGAATGAGAAACTAATTTACGCTATAAACTTTCACCTAAAACACAATTAAAAAAGAAATCATGTGCAAAATGAACAAAGAACGTGAGAAGAGGGCTGAAAACCAAAAACAGCATTATTAATGCCAGGTTTGGACAGTCTACCCTTACAAGGGTCATCAAAAACCACCTTAAATGGGCACCAAACCATTATCATATTGATCTTATTAATTATGTACTCATAATTAGTTGATGTTGAACTCCTTCGCACTGTTAAAGCCACTTCCCACCTGGCCAACTTGCACTCATCATCAATACCCAGCTCAGCTATCACTTCTTGCATAAAACCTTCCCTAACTTACCCAGTCAGGACACATCACACTCTCTTTTGGGATACCATGACATTTTTAAACTGCCTGTACTATGACACACATGTTTTTCCTAGACTATAAGCTCCTCAAGAATGGAGCTACATCTTATTGATCTATATGTCTTTCATCAACGCATAAGGCTTAGTATATGGGCAGCACTTAACACATATTTGAAGGAAAAAAAAAAAAAGTTAAGAATCAGACCAGAACAAAGCTTCCATGTTTATAACTAAGCGATAAAACTCATAGCAGCTAATATTGATTGAACTTTTGTAGCGTGTATGATCTTAATTAATTCTCATAGCAGTCCATTTCTGAGAAGGACAAACTGAAGTCTAGAGATATTGAGTAAATAGGCAGAACCGGAATTCAAAGTCCAAAAACCAAACCTGTTGCCATCAAGGTGATTCCAACTCATAGTGACCCTACAGGACAGAGGAGAACTGCCCCATAGGGTTTCCAAGGAGCGGCTGGTGGATTGGAACTGCTGACGTTTTGGTTAGCAGCTGAGCTTTTAACTACTGTGCCAGGTCTGCGCAAATCCAAAGCCACACTTGACCATTTTGCTACATTTCATCAGTACACTGTGACCACTAGTCTGCCCAAACCTAAGTCACCAAAGATAAATCAAAGTGGTTTTATTTACAGTCACCCTACAGTCAGAGTGTCATTTTATCCTTCGTATCTTCACGTCATACGTGCACAAGCAATTGGTCTCCTGGAAAGGAATCTAGTGTTAGATAGGCTATGGAAGGTATAAGCAATCCCAGTTGCTATGCTCAAACAATTACAGCTGCTATTCTACTATATATTACCCAAATAGCCTAACACCCCTGGAGTTGCGAAGGCACTTTGTTTGATTTCCCATGGTCTATTCGTGGACTTGGATAATGGGAACATGTGAGATTGGAAATGTAGCCTTAGTCAAATAGAGTTCTCCCTCTCTGCCAACTTCTTGATTAACTTTAATAGCTATAGTCCCTCCATGCCAACCATCCAACACATCATTTTCTTTCTCACATCAAGCAGTCTACTCTTAAAACAGGCTTCAGAAACACTGGAGACCAAAGGCTGCAGGAATGTCAAGGGCAAGGAGCCTTAGGCAGATCATCTGAGACTAATCACAGGGTTAACCAAAGCCATTAACTGCCCTACATGAATTACCACAATACACCAGTGATCTCCTCATGATTTATTTATATTAGTTTAAGAAAGAAGTGACCCTGACTAGTTATGTCAACATTATACGGGGAAGCAACCATTCTATTTTAATTCATTGTCGGGAGAGCACGTATTGAATTCCTCCAGTCCTGAAATTTGGCAAAAAAGGTAAAGCCTTTGTGTTCTTTCTAAATCAGGAAAATTGATTCTTTGGGTTGATTGAACATTGATCATGCCCTTTTTCCAATGTTTTATTGCAATTACATAATTTTCTAGGCATATTTTTGACTATGAGCAGTAAGTAAGGCTAACTGGGCTTAGAATCTGGACATCCTGCTCTGAATTCCAGCTCTGTAACTTCCTACTATAGTCATCTTAGTCAAGGCCCTTAGGCAATTTCCACTTTCACCTGCAAAACGGAAGTAAAAATACTTAAGCCACAGGTCTGTTGTATTAAGTGAGATTGCATACGTGTATAAAAGCACAGTTCGAAAAAAAATAAAGCACTATTTTAGATGTTTATTGTTATGGTGGAAATTAAATGCAATAACATATGTGACCATACTCTGTAACCTCTAAAAGGCAATAAAAACATTAGCAATTTGTATGCAACCATATATGGAGTAAAATTGATCACATCTTAATATGATTCAGAAGGTCGTATTAAAAGCCATGTAACTGTCATAGTTCAAAGTAGCATTTTTCATCCTGGCCAAAAACTCGAAACAACCCAAATGTCCATACCTGGTGACTGGACAAACAATCGTGGCACAGTCATACTATGGAATACAGCTTAATAATAATTTAAAGAAATAAAGTGTTGACACGTGCAACATAGGCAGAAAGCTCAGGAACGTTAAGCCTGAAAGAAGAAAATCAAACAGAAAATGCTGCATATCGTATAATTACATTCACATGAAATTTTAGAAAAATTAAAACAGCAGTGTCAGAAAGTGTATCAGTAGTTCCCTGGGGCAAAGAGTATGAGAAAGTTCTTAGAATTACGGAAATGTTCTACTTATTTATTGTGGAAGTGGTTGCATGATTGCATCAGTTACCAAAATTCATCAAACTGTGTATATTTGCTTAAAATGGGTAAATTTTATTGTATTTAAAATGTAGCTCAATAAAGTCAGGGGTAAAAATGCATACTACAAGCCATATAATTGACTATAAAATGATTCTCTTGAACATCAAGGGTAAACTTAATTAAAAATTATTGTGTGCACAAGTTTTTTTATTCATATAGAAATACTGGGGTTCACTGAATTGGGATTGTTGTCTAATATACTGAACATGTTCAAGGTGAGTAAACACTGACTAATATATCTGTAGAGCAGAACCATGGGTAATGCGCATTTTCATTATTATGAACAAGTTAATTAAAGTCATGATACTAATAAATTGCACCCGCTAAAACCGTAATTTTATTCACTTCTGATTTATATACAGTCCCTCTCTTGTGTAAATGGAAATTTTTATGTGACAATAAAAACTTAATAACCGATATATCAGTCCTTAAGAAACACTATCCAAAGGCAACCATGATAAAATTAAGTCGCTGAAATTTCAGGGAAGGACAACAATGTCAAAAATAAGATTATTTATAACTTCAACTGTAGCAATGACATTATCAGTTCTGACACAGCTCCTTTTATCTCTGCTTCTGAAAGCATTTTTACAGCGGTTCTTGAGTTATCATCCGGAAATCATACGCTCAGGACAAAGCATTCGACAAACGCATGAGAGGAGCAAATAAACAGCTGAAAGTCTATACTTAGAAGTTTCACCTCTGCTCTCTGATGCCCTTTTGCCTCAACAATTCCATGATTTAAAAAAAAGAAGAAGAAGAAAGAAATGGGTCTACACTGGTTGCTATCAAATGTCCTAGATATGAGTCAACTAGCAAAACCTCTAAAGACAACTATGGATAATGATCACCATATGAACCAGGATGCTCCAGGTCCTTCTGCTACCAATACAGCTGAGCACATCCTAAGCCAATAAGTAGTTTATTGTTACCATGGAGGTTTATTCAGAACGTAAGAAAATGTCAGAAATGGAGATAGCTTTAATGATCGCCCTGACAGGGCACACAACAGAGAGTCCCTGATGGAGCGGGAGAAAAGTGTGGTGCAGAATTCAAATCCTACTAAAAAGACCAGACTTAATGGTTTAATTGAGACTGGAGGGAGCCCAGAAGACATGGCCCCCGGACTCTCTGTTAGCCCAAAACTAAAACTATTCCCAAGGCCAACTCTTCAGACAAAGATTAGACTGGACTATAGGACAAAAGATGATAGTCATGAAGAGTGTGCTTCTTACCTCAAGTAGATACATGAGACTAAACAGGCAGCTTCTGTCCAGAGGTGAGATGAGAAGGCAGAGAGGGTCAGAAGCTGGTTGAATGGACGTGGGAAATCAGGGGTGGAAAGGAGGAGTGTGCTGTCACAGTGTAGGGAGAGCAACTAGGGTCACATAACAATGTGTGTATAAATTTTTGTATGAGAGACTAACTTGAATTGTAAACTTTCACTTAAAGCACAATAAAATTAAAAAAAAAAAAAGACCACACTGACTTTTAATAAAATAAACCCAGAGAAGAAATGGAGATAGCTCTAGAAGTGGCTAACCACATAGTTTATACCATAAAGTCGGTCTCCTTATTGGAGATACAGAATGACGGGGAAAACACAGGTTTTAGAGAAAGACCTGAAGTTTAATACCAGTCCTGGCACTTTCAAACTGTGAGTCTTAAACAAATTATTTAACCTCTCTGAAACTCAGTTTCTTAATTTGTAAAATAAGAATGATTATATCAACCATGCGCAACTGTTTCACACCACCGCATCAATTACTGTGGAGTCGATTCCAACTCAAGGTGACCCTGTGTGTGTGTCAGAGTAGAACTGTGCTCCATAGGATTTTCAAGGCTGTGACCTTTTGGAAGCAGATCACCAGGTCTTTCTTATGAGGCATCTCTGGGTGGACTCAAACCTCCAACCTTTCTGTTGGCAGTCGAGCACATTAACCCTTTGCATCACTGAGGAAGGTTCAAAGAATGTTTGCAAAGACTCTACTATCAATATCCAGCATATTTTAAAATCTCAGTAAAAATGAGAAATATTACCGTTATTGTTCCCTTAAAGCTAAATTAGTTTGGGGTGGTGTTTGATTCCAGTTAAAGTAGTTGGAATTTCGAACACTATGTGGAAACATGTCAAGTAACAGTCTCCTCCAGCTTGAAGGAAGGCAATGTTTCTTTCCCCTGAAGGGCAGTACTTTATTTTGATTATAGAACCAACCATCTCTTATGCTTCTCAACACTGATGCCCCAGCGTATCAATCTAAGCTTTCACTTTCAAAGACATTAAATCAATAGATGCCCACTAATCTTATAACTGAACTTACTCTTAATATAAGAAAACTTGAAAGAGTTGACAGGTGTCAATATGAGCTGATTGATTTTTAGGAGATATATTAAAAAATGAGGGTGCCAATTTATTTTCTCTGTTGATGACTGATAACAGTTTCATTTGCCTTAAAACACAATTGCATCCCATTTAGACACCAGTTTGATTGTTTGGGATTTCTGTACACCTCTCTATTTTCTGGAATTCTTTTTCTCTGATACGGCATTACTCACCAATCAATAAAACTTAGGCCTTGATTTTTCACACTGAAACCAACTTTTTGGAACTACCACCACCACCATTAGCACCTCCACAACTTCCATTTTCAACGTTCGTGTACTCTTTTGGCAACGTACGTTGTGTTAGATGGAAAAAAAATTATAACAAAAAATCTTCTTTATAAAGTTATTAAGCTGTCTTGTAAATGTTCTTATATTTAAAACCGTGCATAATGATGCAGGAGTTTACACACGTTAGTGCATATAAACGTAATGTAAGCTTTTTCAGGGTGAACGTATTTATCTTTCTTTGAGTTCCTAGCCCTAGCGAAATACCTGGCACAGAGTAAACGCTCCGTAACTGCTTAATGAAAGAAGGAATAAACGGAGCCTTACACAGTGTGCTGAAGAATGATGGAGACAGAAATAACTTTTTTTTCTCTATCAAACAGAAGATTTCTGAAGAATGTACAGTGGAAGAATTAGTGAGAACAGAGTACTAACTTGCTTTGAGTCTGCTCATCCTAGGAGTAATTTCTCTGCAGAACCAACATGGCTCAGATAGAAGGACTAAAGCTGGTCCACATCTTGGATGGATAAATGGAGGAGCTTTAAGCTATCAGTCAGAATTGACTCGATGGCACATAACAACAACAAGTGGCACAAATGGTGCTTGACTACTAACGGAAAGATTGGCAGTTCAAACCCACCCAGAGACTCCTAGGAAGAAAGGCCTGGTGATCTGCTTCCAAAAGGTCACAGCTTTGAAAATCTTATGGAGCAGTTCTGCTCTGCAGCCCGTAGGTTCACCATGAGTTGGAATCAACTCAACAGCAACTGGTTTGGTTTTTGTGGTTTTTAGTACAGGGGAACAAATACAGCATTGGAGAAAAGGGTGGGGAATGATAATAATAACTGCTCCTTTGGGCCCAATTGATTACATTGAATACATTGAGCCCAGAATGATTAAAACAACTGATTAAATCTTTGAAATTTATATTTAGGGCTTCTTTTTCAAGATCAGCATTTAAATAGGTCTTCTATAAATTATTTATGCACTGAAATTCATGTATACTGATAATATGGAATTTGGATACAATCCTTTCATTTGTGCTAGCCAAATTACATCATGATAGAAATTGCTTACACTCCCCCAACATTTAAAACGTGAATTGCTTTAGAGTGAGTTTGATATAATTAGGTGTGTCTATAGACTGCTGTGTTCTACCCACCATATATACACTCATTGTTTTGCCTTAGACCTTGTGTCCTGTAGACAAATCTAGCCTAGGTTGAAAAGGTAGAGAGAAAAAGAAATCCATCATATCCCACCAGAATAATATCTCTCTCTATGTATTTTATCCTGTGTCTTATCCAAAGACTTCCCTGCTCCCAAATTACCTGACCCTGAAACATTTGGAGTATGAAAAAAGAACAGGTAAAATAAAAATTACAAGTACTTTTTCTGGGGTCTTCTCCTCCTTATATTTTTTTCTTAAGAGCTAAGCATAATTTTAAGGACCAATAATGAACAAAATTCTCCTTGTTGTTATTTTTATTGTATTTCTTAAGACTCCACTTCTAATTGTGTGTCTTTACGTAGCTAACCAAACAAAACTTTGAAGACTAATCACAAAATATATATATATATATATATATATACACCAATATGTTTTGGATATATGCAGAACACAAATTTGAAAATGTTTATATATGTAAATGTTTGGGTAGCTAGAATACTCTTCCTGGCACAGGAAAACACATTGCTACGGACATGTGATATCCTGGAGAGACTGTTTACTTGGAAGAGTCTTCAGATAAGAGTTATTCTAGAATTTAACAATATTGATCAAATGCTATTTTTATGTTTTAAAAAGCTGAGGGATTTTTACCTTAAACTTTTACCTTTTATCTCGCTGTCCTTTTTTCATTTAAATAGGAACAAACACAATTTGAAAGCAGGAGTATTGAAACACAGGGTACCTTCTGAGTTCTCAGTTTCACTGATGTCGGTGAAAGCAAAATGGAATGGAATTGCATACTCACTTGGGTCCTTACAAAACTAAACCACGTAATTTCAGTGTTTAGTCAATAAATGAATTAAATAACATTTACACACTAACCTTGGATGAGGTCGGTGGTGGTTCAGCGATAGAATTCTCACTTTCCACACTGGAGACCTGGTTTGACTCCCAGACAATGTACCTCACGCACAGCCACCACCCACCTGCCATGGAGGCTTCGGTGCTGTTATGATGCTCAACCGTTTTCAGTGGAGCTTCCAGACAAAGATGAGCTAGGAAGACAGGCCTGGCAATCTGCTTCCAAAGATCAGCCAATGAAAACTCTATGGATCACATACATCACTCAGATCCGCAACCCAGCATGGGGACTTGCAGGACTGGGCAGCATTTGATTATGTTGTTCGTGGAATGAGTTGGGTGCCCCCTAGACAGCAGCTGACAACAACAACGATAACAATTTTTGATAGTCATTTGGGCTTTTTTAAAAATAAAATAGAATCAAAATCTCAAACCCTGTTGACCACGGTAAACCCCAAGGTTGTAGTCAAAGCGTGGTTATCTGGGCTGCACAGTCTTGGGAGATTTGGTCCCTATCGTAAGATTGCCAGCATTGTGTTTTCCTGTTGTGAATGATCACCAAATACCCGAGGTATCTGTTTTACTCCCAGACATCACTTCATGCTACTTTTAGATGTTGCAAAAAAAAGAAGAAGTTTGCTGGTCATGTATTTAATGTTTATTTACTCATACCTGAAAATACATACTTGAAGTTCCACTTGTGAGCTACTCTTTGAATTGGTTTTGGCTACAGGGGAACCTGCCGAACAAGTTTTACCAAATCCTTGGAGGAATATTTGGATACACAAAGAAAGTATTGCTGTACTGGACAAGACAGGTAATTACGAGATAATGGGTAAGTCTGTCTTTCATTGAGAAAATACATTAAATAGAAATAAAATGTGTGATTACTGCTTACAGTTCTTTTTCTTGCCATACAACTTGCAAGAAAAACAGAGGAAGTTCGCGGACCAAAAAGGGCATTCAAAAAATGCTCAGGTTGTAACCTAAGCTAATGAAAACAAGGAAATTTATAGTGAAGGCTGACTTCCAACACCTAGACACAACGGGGCTTCTTCTTAACCGCTTCCTTTATACGTCCCTGAGTCTATGCATGGGGGGGGGGGGGGTCAGCTTAAACTGTGAATTTCCTTATTATTAGTTTCTGTCACAACCTTACTGTTCTTTCAGTGACTTTCTGGTTAGTACATTTAATTTCCTCTCTTTAACAACATGGACATGACCCTAATAGAATAAGCTACCACCACTGAGATTCAATTATCGCCAAACAGACATACTGCTCTCGTTTTAGTTCCAAGCATCATGACTTTTTCCTCAAGTACCAAATACCACTGATCACCATGGGCTGAATTTTTCTAGGCAGGCAACGTCTACCTTCTAATATGAATTAACATACTGCTTATTTTATGATGTTAATAAAATGGTCTTTTTGTAGGCTTTTTAATTTCTCCTTTCATTGTTTCAAAAACGAGATCAAGGAAGATACCTTCCTTGTAACACTCCTAGCATGATTTCTATCCAAGAAAAAAAAAAAAAAAAACCTACTGAAGCCTTGTTTGTGTGATTGTTATCCTGAAAGGATGGGGTTCCATTAATACAAGGGGAAAGAATGCTCTGTTTTCCTCACAATGGCCCACTCAAAATTCCTCTCTGTGGCCAGTTCTCTTTTCCTTTGGAAGAAATCTCAGGAAGTCCACTTCACTTTCCTGTTCACCCTCAGATAAAGAAACAGCCTCTAGTGATTTTTAGTAACAAAAATTGTCTAATTTCAGTAATTTAAACGTCTAACCAAAAACAAAAAACAAAAAACCCTGTTGCCGTCGAGTCGATTCTGACTCACAGCGACCCTATAGAACAGAATAGAACTGCCCCAGAGGGCTCCCCGAGGAGTGACTGGTGGATGCAAACCGCCAACCTTTTGGTTAGCAGCAGAACTCTTAACCACTCTGCCACCAGGGCTCCACTTAAGTGTCTAGACCAGTGCAGTTGTCAAAATTCTGAACTTCGTTTGGAGTTCAGTTTTCTCTGCTCCTCCCTCTTCCTCCTCCCCACCCTTGGGGCCTGCTCTGTGGAAGCCTACAGGGGATACAGGCGTTTGGGTGGGCTTCACTCCTGTTTATCTTCCCTTCTCGCCACAGCCTGGTCTCCACTAGGCTGCCTTCCTCCGGCTCTTCCCTGGTTGGAGTGGGGGAGGGGAGGAAGGAGAGCTAAGTGGGCAAGAAAGGTTTTGATTAGTCATTAGTGGTGTCGTGACTTTGGGGGGCCTTCAAAGCTGATTCTTTTTGTCTTGGAATGCATTTTGTGAGTTCTTGGGAGACTCCACCTCACTGAGGATATCTCATTTATAATTCCTTTAATGAGATCAAGATTCATTCTCTGACTGTCCCACTTAAGACATCACTCAGTTTCTGCCTCAGATGTACTGCCTGCCCCCGGCCCCCACCAACTCTTTTTGTTTGGCGGGAAGCTCTCACGGGAGCCCTAGTGGCACAGTGGTTTACAGCTCGGCTGTTAACCCAAAGGTCAGCAGGTGGAATCCACCAGCCGCACCTTGGAAACCCTATGGGTCAGAAACCGCGTGGGGCAGTTCTGCTCTGTCCTGTTTTTGTGTTTTTGTTTTAAGCTCTTATGGGCAAGGACACTTAGACAATGACTTTTCAGTGGGTTCCTTCTCCATGGCTTACCTCTGGGCTTCTAGCTCCCAGTGTAGCTGTGTCTCTTTACCAGGACTAGCTACATAATTGGCAGGGCCCAGTACAAAATGAAAGTGAAGGGGCCTTTGTTCAAAAATTATTAAGAATTTTAAGACCGTGACAGGAGAGCATTAAACCAAGCTGAGGGTGGAGGATTGGTTCTCAATGCAGGGCCGTGTGCAATGCCCACCTCTTTACTGCCTCCAGACTAGCAGCCATGGACTTTCACAATTTAGATCTCCCAGGACTTAAACACCACTCCATGGTCCCTTGGCAGCCTTGCTCTGCAGGCATAAAGCCAGGGAAAGCCCCCTGTGCCCCTCTGAAGGGGAAGAGGAAAATGCTGAGTGTTAACTTTCCCTAGGGAGTCCTCAGGTGGCACAAATGGTTAAGTTCTCAGCTGTTAACTAAAAGGTTGGCAGTTCAAGTCCACCCCAAGATACCTTGCAAAAAAGGCCTGGTGATCTATTTCCAAAAAGTTAGCCATTAAAATCTTCATGGCACAGAGTTCTACTCTGACACAAATGGGGTCATCTTGAGTCAACAATGACTCAACAACAACCGCATGGTTGGTGGTTAAGTTTATTGAAAATTTCTTCATCAGTCTCCCTCATTCTTACCCCTGAGGTGAGCCCTATACCCACAGATGCCAAAACATCTTCTAATTACTTACTCTAGCGAACATCTGGCAGTTTTCATACCCAAAGCTCAGTATGTCTTCCAGTAACTGGCCTGGCTTCTAGGAATCCCCTCCCTCCACTTCCCTCAGCCATTAGCTTCAGGTAGATATCTACACTGCATTGGTTGTAGAGCATGGGACCAATCCCAGGCCCATCAGCACGCTGCCTTTTCCCGGCGAGTGATCTCTTCTGACAGTTGCAGTGACAGGTAATGGGAATTTTGACTGGAAATATTGGGAAGGAAACTGTTATAGATTGAATATGTCCCCCTCAAAATAAGTATTGGAACCCTAACCCCTATACCTGTGTAGATGAGACCTTGTTTGGGAATAGAGTTTTCTTTGTTATGTTAATGAGACCACATCAGTGTAAGGTGGGTCCTAAACCTAATCACTTCTGAGATCTAAAAAGAGCAGATTAGACACAGAAATGAGGGGGCAGTTACCACATGCAGATGACCAAGGAATGCCGAGTCTACAGAAGGCAAGGCAAGGACCTTTCCCCAGAGCCGACAGCAGACAGAGAGCCTTCCCCTAGGGTCAGTGTCCTGAATTCAGACTTCTAGCCTCCTAAGCTGTGAGAAACACATGGAAGCCATCCACGTGCAGTATTTCTATTATAGCAGCACTAAGAAACTAGGACAGAGACTCTTGTTCTTACCCCGTCGATAAGAAATAAGAATGAGGCAGACAGGATGTAACATCTGCTGGACAGACATCTTGACAATGAAATTGAAGTAAAGGATGGAGACAGAAAAAAGACTGAAATCTGATTACATCTTTTGAGCCCTGCAACCACTACTATCATATTGAGTTAAATGAGCCAATAAATCATCTTTTTGAGTAAGCCAGTTTGAATTAGACTTTCTGTGATTTACAACCAAAAGTCTTAACTGCTAAATTTACCCACACCGACATCTTGAAGCTCATCTTTTCAGTTTTTTTTTTCTCAAGCAATAACTGCTGTAAATATAAACTATAAACAGTATTATATAGCCATGCATGTTTACCATTATTCCTTCTATATCTTTCATCTCTTTTGTTCCTATTCAAAGCCAGGTGACTACCTTGTTCCTTCATACCCAGGCAAAAGAAACTAGCATTGTGTGTATAATTGACAACACAAGGCCATACATCAGAGTCTGGTATTTTGCACATGGTGGTGGCAACGTGTATAAAATCTTTGGATCCCTCAGAGACCTGTCATAGAAAATATCAACAAATGCATAATTTGATGCTGGTAAGCAAGATAGAATGTCATCACTTTTCTTTATATAACTTATATAGCATTTTCATATAACCAATAATTTATATAACTTAAAAAAAAAAGGAATGGTTTTTCACCTCTTTAAAACTGTGACTTTGCCAATAATAGTCATTTCTGAAACAAGTAAAAGATAAATGAAGCAAAAGAAAATTATCAGCAAAAACAAAACAAAGAAAAATTTAAAAGCTTGACCTTTCATTTCCTCAGAAAGAAGCTCAATGTTAAAAAGAAACAATAACAAACTCTCCCACATTTTCTATCTGTCAAAGACGCCGGTATTTATATATAATCTC
Organism: Dugong dugon; assembly: GCA_030035585.1. Taxonomy (NCBI): domain Eukaryota; kingdom Metazoa; phylum Chordata; class Mammalia; order Sirenia; family Dugongidae; genus Dugong; species Dugong dugon. The sequence goes on along the minus strand of CM057479.1, from coordinate 8,121,653 downwards.
TTGCTCATCAGCATGCACACTTCCATGAATGATAGCAAAGTCTAATCTTATAAATACAGTCAAAAAGCAAGGAGATGGATGTTCTTAGGAGAAATTTAGCATATGTGGTATTTGGTGCCTAGAAATACTACTGCCTCACACACCGTAACCACAGGTTTACATTTGATTTTCATTATTTTAAAGACAAAACTAGAGGAGACCACAGTGGTGGAATAATATTTTAAATGCGCTGCAGCTGTATTCATGAACTGCACTCTCTTTGAAGTACAGAATTAGTAGTTGAACTACATACCTCAAAGAGTGCCCCAAAAGGTGACCAGAGCCTGTTAATAATTCAGTTTTCAAATGTGCACATTTCCAGAGTTGTGCACACGTGGCTGCTGATAACACCCCCATCTAGGGTGTATTTTCCTAACATCTATCTACAGGTAGCCTTCTTTGCAGTCAAAGGAATCTTTGAGGGAAGACGGAGAAAAATTATTCTAGTATAGCGGGTTAGGGATGGTGGTGTTGTGTGCCGTCAAGTCAATTCCAACTCCTAGTAACCCATGTGACAAAGTATAACTGTCCCCCCCCCAGGGTTTTCTAGGCTGTAATCTTCACAGGAGCAAATCACCAGGTCTTTTCTCCTGTAGAGCTGATAAGAGAGTTGAACCTCTAACCTTTTGGTTAGCAGCCTGGCCCTTAACCATTAAGTTGCTCCACCAAGGCTGATAACTCCCCCATCTGGGGCCTATTTTCCTGACATCTATCTACAAGTAGTCTTCTTTGAAGTCAAAGGAATCTTTGAGAGAAGATGGAGAAAAATCATTCTAGGAGAGTGAACCAGGGGTACTCTTGGCAAATTACTCCAGAAACAAACAAGCATACAAGCAAAAAGATTGTGAATCACAACTGTAGAGTAACTTAAATGCAACATTTGACAGCATGGAAACTCTAAAACACTCTCTACATATGTCTTCCTAACAAGAGTAAAGTAATCCTCATGACTGAGATAATGATTTCAATACTGTTTCTTGAGAGAAGAAAGTGGTATGTTGGTGCACTGTTTTGGTGGAGCTATAAAAAGTGGGATAACTAAACAACAACGACAAGATTAAATACCAAGTTTGCTGAATCTCTGCCCACCAGGCCACTCCCCACATACACAAACCACCGAAAGATTTCACTTGCTAATACACAAGTCTGAGCGAGTCATTCTCCAGTCTAAGTCCCTACATTTGCACCCCATTGCCTACAGAACAGAGAGTCAGACCTTTAGCATGCTAAACAAAATCTGTTCAAGATCGGTCCCTGCCTAGCTCTTCAACTTAATTCTCTGTCAAATACCTCCACACATACACATGCACACCCCTTCTGACACACACACAATTTACACTTCACTCAAACTGCACCTTGTAGGCAAATGGATATTACCCTATCACTGACAGTGTTGTACTTCAGGTTAGATCTTGAAGTCTTTTTGACAAGGATTAGGACACTATTCCCCTTCAATTTGTCATTAGCGGCATAGTAGACCACGTAATTGTCGGATTCAAAATGGCCCATATAAGTCCATTTCAGCTCATTAATGCCTAGGATATAGATCTTCAAATGTTTCATTTTTGACAACTTCCAATATTCCTTGATTCATACTTAGTACATTACAAGTACCAATTACTAATGTATGTTTGCAGCTGTTTCTTCTCATTTTGAGTCGTGCCACATCAGCAAATTAAGGTAATGTAAGCTTTGCTCCATCCAAGTCATTAAGGTCGACTCTACTTTGAGGAGGCAGCTCTTCCCCAGTTGTATTCTGAGTGTCTTCCAACCTGAAGGGCTCATCTTCCAGCACTATATCAGCCAATGTTCTGCTGCTATCCATAAGGTTTTCACTGGTTATTATTATTTTTTTTTTTTTTTGGAAGTATATTGCCAGGTCCTTCTTCCTAGTCTGTCTTATCCTGGAAGCACCCCTGAAACCTGACCACCATGCCAAAGATAAAGAAATTGAAGATTTTTACCAACTTCTGCAGTCTGAAATTGATCAAACACGTAATCAAGATGCATTGACAATTACTGGTGATTGGAATGTGAGACTTGGAAACAAAGAAGAAGGATCAATAGTTGGAAAATATGGCCTTGGTGATAGAAATGATGCCAAATATCGCATGATAGAATTTTGCAAGACCAATGACTTATTCATCAGAAATACCTTTTTTCAACACATGGACCTCACAGGATGGAATACACAGGAATCAAATTGACTACATCTGTGGAAAGAGATTATGTAGAAGCTCAATATCATCAGTTACAACAAGTCAAAGGCTGACTGCTGAACAGACTATCAATTGGTCATATGCAAGTTCAAGTTGAAACTAAGAAGATTTAAAAAAAAAAATGAGAGAAAAAGCACGACTTCGAGTATATCCCACCTGAATTTGGAGACCATCTTAAGACTAGATTTGATGGATTGAACACTAATGACTAAAGATCAGACAAGTTGTAAGATGACATTGGTAACATCACACATGAATAAAGTAAAAGGTCACTAACAAGAAAAGAAAGAAAGAAAAGACCAAAATGGATGTCAGAAGAGACTTTGAAACTTGCTCTTGAATGTAGAGAAGCTAAAGTGAATGGAAGAAATGATGACGTAAAAGAGCTGAACAGAAGATTTCAAAGGGTGGCTCAAGAAGACAAAGTAAATTATTATAATGAAATGTGCAAAGACCTGGAGTTAGAAAACCAAAAGGGAAGAACACCCTTAGCATTTCTCAAGCTGAAAGAACTGAAAAAATTCAATCCTCGAGTTGCAATATTGAAGGATTCTATGGGCAAAGTATTGAATAACACAAGAAGCATCGAAAGAAGATGAAAGAAATACATGAAGTCACTGTAACCATTTCAGGAGGTAGCATATGATCAAGAACGAATGGTACTAAAGGAAGAAGTCCAAGCTGCACTGAAGGCATTGACAAAAGACAAGGCTCCAGGAATTGACGGAATACCAACTGAGATGTTTCAACAAACAGATGCAACGCTAGAAGCACTCACGCACTCATCTATGCCTGCAACGCTAGAAGCACTCACGCACTCATCTATGCCAAGAACTTCGGAAGACAGTTACCTGGCCAACTGACTGGAAGAAATCCATATTAGTACTCATTCCAAACAAAGGTGATCCAACAGAATGCTTAGATTATCTAACAATACCATTAGTATCACACTCAAGTAAAGTTTCGCTGAAGATAATTCCAAAAGGGTTGTAGCAGTACATCAACAGGGAATTGCCAGAAAGTCCAGCTGGATTCATAAGAGGAACTGGAACAAGAGATGTCATTGCTGACTTCAGAAGGATCTTGGCTGAAAGCAGAGAATACTAGAAAGATATTGCCTTAGTCATCTAGTGCTGCTATAACAGAAATACCACAAGTGGATGGCTTTAACAAAGAGAGACTTATTTTCTCACAGTCTGGTAGGCTAGAAGTCCAAATTCACGGTGTCAGCTCCAGGGGAAGGCTTTCTCTCTCTCTCTCATCTCCAAAGGAAGGTCCTTCTCGTCAATCTCCCCCTGGACTGGGAGCTTCTCTGCACAGGAATCCCGGGTTTAAAGGACACACTCTGCTCCTGGTGTTTCTTGGTGATATGAAGTCCCCCCTCTCTGTTTGCTTCCCTTTCCTTTTATCTCTTGTAAGATAAAAGGTGGTGCAGGCCACTCTCTAGGGAATCTACCTTTACATTGGATCAGGGATGTCACCTTAGTGAGGGTGTTACAATCCCATCCTAATCCTCTTTAACATAAAATTATAATCACAAAATGGAGAACAACCACACAATACTGGGAATCAGGGCCTAACCAAGTTGACACATATTTTGGAGGGACACAATTCAGTACATGACAGATGTTTACCTGTGTTTTATTGACTATGCAAAGGCATTTGACTGTGTGGATCATAACAAATTATGGATACCATTGCAAAGAATGAGAATTCCAGAACACTTAATTGCACTCATGAGTACCCTGTACATAGACCAAGAGGCCGTCATTTGAACAGAACAAGAGGATGCTGCATGGTTTAAAACCAGGAAAAGTGTGAGTCAAGGTTGTATCAGTTCACTATACTTACCCAATGTGCATGCTGAGGAGATAGGAGAAGCTAGACTACATGAAGAAGAATGAAGCATCAAGATTGGAGAAAGACTCATTAACAACCTGCGATATGCACGTGACACAACCTTGCTTCCTGAAGTGAAGAGGACTTGAAGCACTTAGTGATGAAGATCAAAGACCACAGACTTCATTATGGATTATACCTCAGCATAAAGAAAATAAACATCCTCACAACTGGACAAATAAGCAACATTATGTTAAGTGAAGAAAATTTTGAAGTTGTCAAGAATTTCGTTTTACTTGGATCCACAATCAAATGATGTATTGCATTGGACAAATCTGCTGCAAAAGACCTCTTTAAAGGTCATATGGGTGCAAAACTGGACAATAAACATGGAAGACCGAAGAAGAATTAATACCTTTGAATTACAGTGTTGTCAAAAAATATTGAATATACCATGGACTGCCAGAAGAATGAACAAATCTGTCTTCGAAGAAGTACAGCCAGAATATTCCTTAGAATCAAGGATGGTGAGACTTTGTCTCACTTACTTTGGACATGTTATCAGGAGGGACCAGCCCCTGCAGAGGAACATTATGCTTGGTAAAGTACAGGGTCAGTGAAAAAGAAGAAGACCCTCAATAAGATGGATTGACACAGTGGCTGCAACAATGGGCTCAAACATAATGATGATCGTGAGGATGGCCCAGGACTGGGCAGCGTTTTGTTCTATTGTACATAGGGTTGCTATAAGTTGGAACCAACTCGACAACACCTCACAGCAACAGCAAATGAAACAGTTTGCAGATAGGGCCTTTTCAGGTGTTGTCTCTTCTATCTCAGGGGTTAGCAATTTTTTTCTGTAAAGCATCAAATAGCAAATATTTTTGGCTTTGTGAGCTGTATGGTTTCTGCTATAACTACTCAATTCTGCTGTTGTCGTATAAAAGCGGTTGTCAATTCTTAAGCAAATGATGAGACTGTGTTGCAATAAAAGATATATTTATAGATACTGAAATTTGAATTTCATACAATTTTTATGAAATATATTTTTTTCAGACTATTTATGCATATATTAAAAAAAAAAAAAACTTATACCCCAGGCCACACGAACGCAGGTAGTGGGGCAGATTTGGCCCGTGGCCATAGTTTGTCAACCCCTGCTCTAGTTCTCAGGAATCCTGGGTGGCACAAATGATTAAGCACTTGACTACCAACAGAAAAGTCTCTGGTTTGAACCTATCCATAGGTGCCTGGGAGGAAAGTTCTGACCAACTGCTTCCGAAAGGTCACAGCCTGAAAACCCCATGGGGCACCGTTCATCTCTGCAACACATGGCGTCACCAGGAGAAAGAATCGACTCAAGGACGACTGGTTGGTTTCTGTTGCTGTTTGTCTGTTTGTTTGTTTTGGTTGCTTTAGCTGGATGGCCAGGCCCACTTATCTGCCAGGCCCACTTCAAGACAGTCCTGAAAGCCTTCCACGCCCAGGCACAGTTCTTGCATAATTACGTTAGTATATCTCTTTAATATCACTTGCTTCAATATTTTATTCATTTTTACCATCTCCTCCCCCATCCCCACTAGGCTCTGAGCTTTTTGTAAGCAGGAAGTCTTATGCAATCACAAGCCTTCAACATATCTCAAGTGAATAAATAATTACGTAGAGCAAGGGAATTCTAGTTTTTCCACTTCTTTCTCTTCTCCAAGATATTTCTTATGAGTCATTTCCTCTATGAATAAAAGGCCTTGGGATATAGTCTGACTTGAGACTGGGAGATAGTCTGATTGGGAAATCAGAGCCTGGTTGATGTCTAATCCCAGGTTTTCTGTCAATAATAATTGCTAATATAAACTGTGTTGGGGGTGTGGGTGGCATTCCACAAGTATTCCATGACTATTGAGTGTTAGGATTATGCCTGTGAATAGGACAAAGACATCCCCTGTCCTAGGAGTTTACAGATTGGTTGGGAAGAAAGACTTCAAAAGTAGTCTGATGAGAATTACAAAGGGGAAGTTGCTACAGGAGCCCTGAGCAGAAGGACCCAATCCTGTCTGGCAAGCAGAGGTTAGGAAAGGCATCCCTGACGAAGTGATATTTAAATAGAGACCTGAAGAAAATGTAGGAAGGGGCTAGGTGCAGAGAGACAGGTGAGGGATGGCTGTGGCTCAGACCAGGGCAGGGCAACAGGAGCGGTGAGAAGAGGTACTATTCTGAAGGACCGTTGCAAATAAAGCCTTACTGTTCGAAAGGGAGGTGTGAGAAAAAGAGGAAAGGATGACTCCAAATTTTGGGCTGGAGCGACTGGAAGGATGGAGATGTCATCCACTGAAATGAGGAAGCCTGGAGTGGAGCACATTTTGGAAGAAGATGAGAAGTTGAATTTTCTTAGAATTAAATATCGCTCAGACTTTTGAGTAGAGCTATCACAGGCAATTGGATATAAGCGTCTGTAATTCCAAAATGAGTTCTGAGCTGGAGATATAAATTTGGGCATCTTCAGCATTAAAGTGGCAAGTAGGGTCGGGAGACTGTGTGACTTCACTGAGGGGGTGAATGTGAATAGAGAAGAACACCCGGGACTGAGTCCCAGGGCTTCTTACGTTAAGAGTGATGTATCGTCTTTGTTGCTGCACTAATAGATTCACTGGCTGACTTGGGTAAAAATAATGCAATCGTCCAAATGATGCATTGGAAGTATATATCTTAACCTCTTTTACATTACACCAAAGGATGTTGCGTACTATCGAGAATATGGTTTAGCTCAAAATCAACAAACATTTCAACAATGACTGCAGACTAAGTGACTATATATACATGTATACTTGAAAATGTCAATAGTGTGGAAAACTGTATTTGGTAACTCCAACTCTAATTTATAACCGAGATAGGAAACATGAACAAGATACACAGAGACAAAAATGAAAGCTGACTGGTAGGAAACACTAGGACCAATATGTCACCTCCCGGCTGGGTGACGATTTCAGAGCCCCACGGAGACTTGTTTATCACTGTGCGCCCCTGTGGAAAGGCCTTGCAGAAATTGATTGGCATCTGATAGACTCCGAAAGTGAAAGACTAGGGAAAGATCAAAGTTTCTCTTTCCAGTTTAGCAACACCTTACTTTTTTCATTTATACTGTTTGAATATAGAAAGTAGATCATGCAGGGGTCATAACATCCATCTCATCAGGGAAAACCTTTTTTTTTTTTAATTTTTGAGACACTTGGGGAAACATTTTACTTGCTCAAGTAAGTAAAGTCTAATAGCAAAGTGACAATGGAAACACAAAGCAGTGCCGGAATGTGACTCTATCCACCCATTATAAAAAGCGACATAATTTCAGGGCAGCAGAGAGCACTGGCCACCCACAGTCTTCCAGAGCTTGTGGTGCATGTCTCTCCCCTCCCAAGATCAACTTCCTGCTGCTCTCCAAGGCACACTGCCTCTTCCACTAAAGCACAGTGCAGGATCAGAGGGGGAAAGCGTCCTTATGCAGTAAGAAAGAGGGAGAGAAAGGCTTGAGTATGAGTTCTCTCTGTGCACTTAGGGAAAATTGCAGGGTACCTCAGCAGAAATCTTTGGGCAGTCCTCAAAGATATAAAAGCAACATGTTTTACTAGAATCTGAAATATTTTGAATGAAAGTTGGCATGCATTTTTTTTCTCTCTCTCTCTCTTTTTCTTTTTAAATTACAGCCCTGCTATTTACTGAAGCTGAAGGCTCTTTCTTTCTGACAAGGTACTTTTTTTGTTTGTCTGTTTGTTTCTGTAGGGGGATGCAAGCTCACTGTTCCGGTGTTGTTAGAATAAGAGACTAGATGCTAAAGATGCTAAATTCTCAGGCTCTGCTTCTAGTTCTGACTGTGGTGATGGGAGAGTACTATGGCTGGGAGGCTGTAAATACATGTGCATAAATATACTCATTCTGTTTATACTCTGTAGGAATGCTATGATCTCTTGGCAGAATAATATTACCATCATTATAGCACATACAGGGCCTACAACTGTGTAGTTTCTGAAATGAAAAAAAAGTTGGGAGGTGTCTTAGGCTGGGTTCTCTAGAGAAGCAAAATCAGTAAAGCATATAAATATATATAGAGAGAGATTTATATCAAGGGAACAGCTCACGCAATTGTAGAGGCTAGAACACCCCAAGTCCGTGGATCAAGGTAGATGCCTCTCCCAATTCACAGAGCCACAGAAGCTGGTGAACCCAAGGTCGGCAGGTTGGAGACGAGCTCCCGCTCACAGGCTGTGAAGGTCAACAAATTCCAAGATCAGCAGACAAGACAGCAAGGTTTCTCCTGATTCACGTAGCTGCAGGGGCTGGCGAACCCAAGATCAGCAGGTTGGGGAACCAGACTCTTGCTCGCAGGCTGTGAAAATCAACGAATTCCAGGATCAACAGGTAAGCTGCTAGCTTAAGTCCCAAGAACCGGAGGTGAGACAACGAGAGGCAGCTGCTGAGTCTGGAACAAGCCAAAAACCTTGGCAAGGCGAGCAGGCAGAAAATAACTGGTGGAAGGCAGAAAGATGAAACTGAGGGGGTGGTGAACTGCCACAGGCCCCGCCTCTGGCAGTACCACTCAGCAGATTCCATCATGGGGGCGATCGCATATCAAATTTCAACAGGGAAGTGATCACAACATTATACAGCTGCTACAGCACTGAGAATAATGGCCTAGCCGAGTTGACGGACAATCTTAACCATCACAGGAGGGTCTCCCCCAAATGACAAAAATTGAGTTCACCTAGGAAACAAATGCTTAGACAACATTAAATAAGCCCTATCATCACTCACAGAGCCCTGGTGGTGCAGTGGTTAAGAGCTCAACTGCTAACCAAAAGATCGGCGGTTCGAATCCACCAGCTGCTCCTTGGAAACCCTATGGGGCAGTTCTACTCCGTCCTATAGGGTTGCTATGAGTCAGAATCGACTTGACGGCAACAGATTTATCATCACTCATAAGCTGTTTGACTAGTACCTCAAACAAAGTTCCATATTGTATCACTAGGGAAAAAGCAAGCAGAAATATCTGTTTCTGTATTACCAAATAATTATTATTTTATAAAATTAAAATGACAAAGGGGTAAAGATGAGTTGAATTATTCTTCTAAGCTTATGAAGTCATTTACATGTAATTTAATATTTTATGTACGCTGATTTCGCTTGAGAATGGGACAAGAAGAGTCCCAGCAGATTTCAGGATGCTTCCTCATTCAAATGAAACAGCGTATTCTCAATAAAAATCTTAGAATTAAGGGCCAATTAGCATATTTTCCGGAGAATCTATTTTTGTGTAATGACCTGGTACTACTTCCTGATTTTATGTTATTATATATATATACATATATATACACACACACACAAATACTATTTTTACTGTGTAGTTCATGAACACTTCTCATAAAATGTGGACTGACAAAACAAGAACATGTTGGGGCTTCATTTTTAATCAGAAGCTCACAAACTAGGCCAGAGAACATGGGAAATCACAGACCCAGAAATGGAAAGGGACAGCTAAGACATTTTATCCATCATCAGTTGCAGGAAATTCCCCCACAGAATGTTCCTGAGTGCTGAGGCCAGTCTAGCTAAAAATGACTCAGGTTGGTGATTTTGTATCAGCTCTCCTAGAATTCTGCTCCATAGGCTGCTCACCTGTTTGCTGGAATTGCAAACACAGTTTTCCTCTTTGACATATAACTTGAAAATCAGCAAAATTTTAAATCACCCTAATACATTTCCTTCATGGTCTGGCTTATAGGATAGTTCCAAGCATAACTAAGGCATTTGCTTTATTAAATCCCTTCCACATCAAATAATTAACTGATGTTATTTTTAATAAATTTCACGCTATAAATATGGTATACATTGGAAATGCTGAAAACAATTAGATTAGAAAGACATACCACAAGTTCTGGTCTTTTTGTTTTTAACTTTAAACTCTTTACTATAAAACTTTCTGTTCCTGACTCTTCCGTATTGTATTTAACAAATAGCTTGAGAAAGAAATTTCAGTGACTCCCTTTGTGCCTGCACAGTTTTCTTTACATTTATTGCCTCCGTGTTCATTTTTGAACAAAGAGAAATTGCCAAAAGTCAAAGACTCGGCCTTTAATTTTAAAGGAATTTTCTTCCTTACAAATCTGCTGTCACGGTAATCCTAGCACAAAACGGAGCTCAATTATCTATCCTCTTTTCGGACCATGACAACTTTTTAAATATAACTTCGATTAAGATTAAACGGCACCTCTGTGAGAAATTTCAAGAGGAGGCTTTTGAAGGTTGGTTCCACATACAAGTGGGCAGCTGATTCCTGTCCTGTAAACAGCGGGGCTGAACTGTAGCGTAAGGTTGCTATGAAGAGCAGTAAATAATGATTTTAAAAGGCTTGGTAAACGTTTTTAACGTGACACATTAATGCTCTGTAATAAAGAAATCTTCCAGCAAGACACAAGGGGACCATGTTATGGCAAAGGCGTTGGCCTTTATATGAGTAATAACCATTATTAGTGAAAACCTTACAGCTCCTCTGAGAGAGAGGTATTGTCCCGTCATGCCAAATTTGGTACCTCCAAATATGGAAAAGTTATGCTTCATTTCCTCATCCAAAGCTTGACTTTTGATTGAGAACAGTGGCATGGAATACTTGCCCCATTACACCATCCAAGTGAATCACAGACACAGAAACTACCAGGGTTAAGAAAAGTATTGTCTCTTTCCTTGGATTGTGACTGATAGGCACTTACATATGTCTCGGTTTCAATATAAACTTACTCCTCTTAAATCTTGTGATTTTAATGCCATGTTGCCTTCCTGAAAATAAACAACCAACCACATAGCCTCAAACCCTAGAAGAGCACTCTTAAGCCTCGGTACTTCATCTGAAAAAAAATTTCTTTTTATCAATAAAGCTATCGTTTTCCCTATGAAAATCACCTTTTTTTTTTTGTCTATTTACATAGCCAACTCATGAATATATTTTTGCTTAATATTCTAGATTTTGTTCCATTGGTAAATTTTCAAAAAAAGATGTTGTTCCTGTATCTTTATAACAACTTATATAAAATGTAATATATTTTGTCATTGTATATGTCAGTGATGAAGTGATGACCTTTGTCATAAAATTTAAATAACTAGTTTGTCCATGTATACACTTATATTTATACCCCGTGTTCTGTTTTATTACATAAAAATTATCCATAGAAACAGTTTACCCAGTTACAGTTCATTTTATCTAGCCCCCGTCTTATTTGGGTCAGTCTTCAATTAAGATTCTCATATAAGAATGGGGAGGGGGAAGGGGAGAGAGGGGATGGTATAGACTTCCCTGGAAGACAGACTAGTTTTATTTTATGGGGACATGTTTCAAGCATATACACACACCATCAAAACTTTGATACTCACCCCTTTTCATTTATTCATCAATTTTCCCAATATTTATCCAGCATTTTCTACCATCCAGGCTCTGCTCGCCATGAGGTGAGAATCACTGGCAGAAATGAGGGCTGTCAATAGACACATATTGTGCATATGAATTATGAGCAGCCTCCATAACACGGAGTCCCATATATGTCATTTTTTTCTTTTCTTTTTTTAGAGTTTCTGTGCCAAATAGTCAAGCTTTCTGAAATGTGTTTTCCTAAAAGAAGCTTCTGCTGTAACATCCTGGCTAAGTCATTTAAATTTTCTAGGGTTCAGTTTTTATTTTTTTTTTTAAATCTATATAAGCAAGCAGCTGACTTTTGAGAAAACATTTACATACGGGCTACACAGAATTTTATTTGTCAAGTGATTTTTATACAAGGCTAATCAGCAAGCAACCTTGTTTGCTGAAAGTGAAGAGGACTTGAAGCACTTACTGATGAAGATCAAAGACTACAGCCTTCAGTATGGATTACACCTCAATGCAGAGAAAACAAAAATCCTCACGACTTGACCAATAAGTAACATCATAATTAACAGAGAAAAGACGGAAGTTGTCAAGGATTTCATTTTACATGGATCCACAATCAACACCCATGGAAGCAGCAGCCGAGAAATCAAATGACATACGGCATTGGGAAAATCTGCTGCAAAAGACCTCTTTAAAGTGTTAAAAAGCAAAGATATCACTTGGAGGGCTCAGGTGCGCCTGACCCAAACCATGGTGTTTTCAATCACCTCATGTGCATTCGAAAGCTGGACAATGAATAAGGAAGACCAAAGAAGAATTGATGCCTTTAGGTTATGGTGTTGGTGAAGAATATTGACTATCCCATGGACTGCCAGAAGAACGAACAAATCTGTCTTGGGAGAAATACAGCCAGAGTGCTACTTTGGAATCGACGATGGTGAGACCTCGTCTCACATACTTTGGACATGTTATCAGGAGACACCAGTCCCTGGAGAAGGAAGGATACCATGCTTGGTAAGATAGAAGGTCAGGGAAAAAGAAGAAGACTTTCATCAAGATGGATTGACACAATGGCTGCAACAATGGGTTCAAATATAGCAATGATTGTGAGGATGGGTCAGGACCAGGCAGTGTTTCATTCTATTGTACGTATAGGTTTGCTATGAGTCAGAACCAACTCAACAGCACTAACAACAACAACAATCAGTCTATATCATTATCATAAATATGAATAGCTAAATCAACAACATGCCCCCCAAAATGTGTAAAGGTGGCAAAGAAGTGGTAAAACTATAGCTTTCTGGGACCCTATATGTTAACTTCTGGATTTAGTGGAGTTGAATCATGGTGCCTCATAGGTGTTTCAGCACAAGACATTTACACATACATTTAATACACATCTAGACTTTTTTACTTGCACTCTAAAAAGTAGATCTGCATTTATATCGGCCATGTGAAAATGAGAAAGAATAACACTATTAAGTGTTGGGAAAGATTTACGGAAACAGAAAACAGCACGCAAGCTGACAGGAGTATATTTGCTACAGCCACATTGGAGAGCAATTTGGCAACGTTTAAGAAAATTGAAAATATGCATGAACAATAGTTCTTACTGTTACACATTAGACACACATGGCATCCTGGCTGCTAAAGAGAACTTGGTATAACTCTGGTAGAAAAATAGGTTTTTGAATATTTGCTTAGTATAATATAGCGAAAGCTGTGAGAACCGTTTTGCAAGTTTTGCGCCTTTGACAGGGTGCCGTCCTACCCCTTTTCTATCACTCGTTTTAGCGGAAGATGTGAGTTTTTCTCCTCTGACAGGTTTCTGCCTTACACAGTTTCCGGCTTTCTCGGGTTTTGCTGTAGTTCTTGCTAGGTGATTAGAAACCATTATCGACTTAATTGCCATTACAACCAGCACACCTGTTTGAGTGGGATGGGGGAGGTGATGCTAACTTTTTAAAAACTATGAACTTCTAACAAGGATGATATAAATGACATACAATGAAAGATAATTGTTCCATATTTTTTCCTCAGTGAACCAATGGATATGAGCAATGAAGAGGAGGAATTTCATCTCTGGGAGGAAAACACACACATATATACAAGGAGGCATGTATACAGATGTTTACTGGGGCTCTGTTTGTAACCAAAAAATAAATAAAAATAAAAATCACAAATACATTTAGAGGGGAGTGTCTAGATAAAATACGGTACGTGCACACAACGTGTAACTGGCTGTATAGTGGATATAATCAGTTTGTGTATCATCTCGACATGTGTTAAAACCAAAAACAGAAACAACATTGCCGAGTTGATTCCGACTCACAACGACCCTATCGGACAGAGTAGAACTGCCGCATAGGGTTTCCAAGGAGCTCCTGGTGGATTCGAACTGCCGACCTTTTGGTTAGCAGCCGTAGCTCTTAACCACTGCGCCACCAGAGTTTCCCAGCATGTGATGGTAACTGAAAAAAAAGCAAATAGGAGGACGATCCATAATATTTAACACGGAAACACACGCAAAACAATACTGAATATAGTTGATGAGTGTCGATAACAAGCAATACTAGAAAAATTCTCGTCAAACTCTATGGTGGTTGTTTTATTTCTGAGACAGGAAAGGAAACGAGACTGTGGTCATCAAAGAATGCATAGGTTTTACACGGAAGACTGGCTTATTTTCTGCCTTTCATTTTCTAAAGAGAATTCTTCCTTTTCATTCATCTTCTTGTCAACATTTCCCCTCCAAAAGAAAGAATGTATATCTTACTTGCAACATGTTGAAAGAATATTGATAGAAAAAAAATGGCGGAAAATATTATAAAATGTTTGTTTTAAATTTGGAAGGGAGGATTAGAGTTGATTGCTAAATTATTCTTCGTCCATTTCTGTAGTTTTTAAATTTCTCAAAAGAAGAAAAAAGGATTTACTCTAAAAGACAGAGGCCAAGTTCTGGTGTCTCTGTGTCCCCACCCAGTTCACACACACACACACAATCCTCCACCACAGTTCACTAGCTATGAGACTTTGAGCAGATGACTTAGCCGCTCAAGACCTCTGGTGCCTCTTGGGTGTAATGATGCCTTACCCACCTGAAAGCAAAGGGCTAGACTAGATGGTCTCTTGAGATGCTTTGATTCTCAACACTAACATATTAGCTCTGCCTGCCTGTCTGGAGACAAAAGTTAAAAATCTCACTGAACCTCCCCAAAGCTCAGTTGCCTCCAAACTCTGCGACCAGTCACCTGCATCAGAGCCTCGAGATGCAGTAGGTGTTCCCAGCTGGCTCAGCACCTACTGCTGAGACACCTTACAAAGCTCTGCTGATGTCGGGCATAGCGGGAGGGGCCCTGGGATAGCCTTCCCAGGAAGGCAACCGCAGCAGCAGGCAGGTGGGCAGCAGGAAGCAGACAGAGACAATGGAGAGGTCAAGTCAGCACCCGGGAGAGAGTGGGAAACGAGCAGAGGAACCAGGCAGAGGGAAAGGTGAATGAAAGGAACAGCCCTGGGACCAGCGTCAGGAAGTGGGAGGTCGAGCCAGAGAAAACAGTCTCTCGGCTGACGTTGCAACAAGCGTATCATCTCTGGACCTGAACATAGATGAACATGACGGTTGTAAGAAAAAAAGAGCATGGCTACTCTGCATCTGAGCAAAAGAGATAAGCACAATCCAAAATTTATGAGTCACTATTCTTGCTGGAGAGCCCTGGTGGCGCAGTGGTTAAGAGCTTTGGCTGCTAACCAAAAGGTCGGCAGTTAGAATCTACCAGTCACTCCTTGGAAACTCTACGGGGCAGGTCTACTCTGTCCTATAAGGTCGTTAGGAGTCGGAATAGACTCGAGGGTGACGGGTTTGGTTTGAGTTTTTCTTTTTTTAAATAAATATTAACAAAATTAAAATTTCGTACTTTTTAAAAGCAAGCATCACCTACCCTCACCCCACCCAAACAGGTGTGTTGATTATAATGACAATTAAGGCATTATTGAATTCCAATCCCCTAGAGAGAACTATTATACTAAGCAAGCTTTCAAAGAACTGTATCTCTGCCAGAGTTATACCAAGCTCTCTTTAGCAGTCAGCAATGCGTGTATAATACGTAACAGTAAGAACTAGACGGGAGTAACTTCAACAAATCCCAGGTGACTGGCCTCCAGTGACTGTTGTAAGTGGGATTTCACAACATGAGAGCTTAGCTCTGTGAATTGAGTTTTCTGCACTGATTTAAAAATCCTTTCACCAGATGTAGGTTTCAACTACACTTAGCTATACCGTTTTCATGTATATATATATATATGTATGTATGTATAATTTTTCCCTTAGTTCTCAAATTCCATCATAAAATGAGAAGAGTGTTACAGACACCGTTTCTCTATTTGGAATTTAATATGTAAGATAAAGGTTTTTTTTTTTTTTTTTTTTTCCTTCTGGAAAAAAGTGACTCCACATTGTTCCAACATTTGGAAAATTATTCCTGTCATGCCAAACCTATAACAGACCAATAAAATGTGCAGCAGTTGGGTGGAGCTGCCCGGATTCCAGAAGTCTGTGAAATTCAGAGGCCCTGAGTTTAAAAAATAAAATGTCTGTTTGTTTTGTTCTTGCCACATTTCTAATTTGTTTTTGCAGATCGTTCTTTATTAACAAGGGAAAGCTGTTTTTGTACTGTTGCCAAGAGACTTTAGAAACCAACAGCCTGATCAAAATAATAACTTCCTGTAATGAACAGTCTTGCTGGTTCAAAGAAATTTAATTCTGTAATTTTTTTTCTGAAAATGTAAATTAAGGGCCTTTAGCGTTAGTAACATAACAGTGCAGCTTTGGAATCTTATACTAAGTCAAACTGCTCCATTTCTATGGCTGCATCAGACAAGGTAAAGAACAATGTTTTTCTCTTTGAAACACTCTAACACTTTAGAAAATTCTGACAGACTTATGTATAATTTCTAAAAGCTATTTGTTTAAGGCTTCTTCAAAAATGATAAGCTAACAAAAAGACAACGCAGAAAAACCTTGGCATACTGACAGCGTAACATAATTTGCAATCCATCCGGAAATAAAGTTTGAAATTTAAATTTTCCTTCATTTTATATTTCTGAAACTTCACATATACAAGGTAAGAAGTAAGGTACTAGTGATGCAGGCTGTAATGTAATAAAATCATCTCCCACCAAACAAATATATACGAAATCTTGTATGTTTTCTGCACTAAAAATACTAAATCTTCTAATAATGTACTCTGTTACCTTATAATTTATAATCTTACAGTATTACACTATTAATTAGAAATGGTATTCTGATAAATTTCTAATGTTGACATTTATTATAAAACATCTCTGTAATATTCATATATGCTAATTTTGTGTGTCTTTTACAATATATACCCCTGAGTTTCTTGGAAATATACTCATCAGCATTCTCTCAGCTGGAGAGCTAGCACTATGGGAAAGAGGAGAAAGACAAATTATTGCATAGACCTTTCAATGTCAAAAGATATGTTAAAAGGCGAGTAATTGAAAATACATAGTTTGGGGCTAGTACAGCAGCAATACGCAATGATGCAGGGAAGAAATTTTATAACCTTATATACATTTAGCCTGGAATTACTGAAGAGTTGAAAATGAAACCAACTGATACTTGTTTTTCCACCCAACTATCCCTGTAAGTCCTTTTGGTGGTGAAGCAGAAAATAAATTCCACTTAAAATATTTTTAAAATTATGGGAACGTACTGTCATTAGAGCTTGAAGAAGTAATAAAACTTCTTTTCTGATCCAAGAACCCCTTCCAACTCAGAGGGTCTTTCTTCCTCTATGAATTCAGTGAAAATAAATCCTTGAAAATCCATACTTTCTTTCCTTTTCTAAACTTACTCTATGAAAGCACCTAACTACAGTGTGGCTTAGATTGTGTCCTATCCAAAAAGTCTGTGCAGTCAGAGCTGATGAATAAATCTTCACAACTAATTTTCTCTAAGTATTTGGTCCTAATTCAAAGGCCCATTACAGAAAGTTCTTGCAAATTATCCCTACTTTAGAGAATAATGAGTAGCTCTGCTATGTCCTGGTCATGTGGGAACAATCCTCACCACACCTTAGAGTTTTGCCCTGACGCGTAAGCTCAGAGCAATGACACGACCCAACACATTTTCACAAAGAAGCTAAAGGCATCGTATTTGTTAGGTAATTGAGGACACAAAATAATTTTTGAAAAGAAAAAATATTAACATAAGATAGCCTTTCTTTTTCCAAAATGTGTTAAAATAAGCATATTAGCCAAAAAGTTATGCAAAATAAAAGAAGCATAAAATTAATGGAATTGGGAGACAGAATATTTGGAAACACAATAAATTGAGCTCCACACCTCTCATCATACACTAAAATTAACTAGAGCAGATTGAAGAGTTTAAAGTATACTTACATATGCACAAAAACATAAAAAAGCTAGAAGACATAATTTAATTGTTTTTTTCCTGACCTCTAAGCATAAACATGGGGCTCTGGTGGCACAGTGGTTAAGTGTTTGGCTGCTAATCCAAACGCTGGCAATTCTAACCCACAAGAAGCTCCTTGGAAACCCTATGGAACACTTCTACTCTGTCCTGTAGGGTTGCTATGAGTTGGAATGTACTCATTGACAATGGGTTTGGGGTTTTTTTGGAAACATAAACGTAAAAGTAAACAACGAAATAATTTAAAAATTTTGACACCTTAAGTAAACTTCAATAAAAAAGATCACTAACAAAATTAAAAGGTGACCAAACTAGAAACTACATTTGCAATAAATATACATAAAATGGGTTAATATCATGAACTTTGAAAAACACCCACACATCATTAAGAAAAGCACAGAAGACCTCCAGTGGAAAAAAATGGGCAAATTACAAACATGAAAGTTACAAAGGAAGAAATGCAAACGAATGATAAGCATATGTAAACAAATGTTCAACTCAAAAATAATCAAAGAAATGGGAATTAAATTGCTATGCAATTTTTTTTTTTTTTTTTTTTAGAGCTACCAAATAAGCAAAGAGTTTGCTTGGGTAATGATACTAAGTAACACTAAGTAAGGAGCAATGCAGAAAAAAATATGTTATGCCATGTCTTAGTTACCTAATGCTACTGTAACAGAAACACCACAAGTGGATGGCTTTCACAAAGATAAATTTATTCTCTCACAGTTTAGGAAACTAGAAGTCTAAATTCAAGGTGCCAGCTCCAGGGGAAGGTGCTCTGTCGGCTCTGGAGGAAGGTCCTTGTCTTCAGTCTACCCCTGCTGGAGAAGATTCTCAGCACAGGGACCCCCAAGTCCAAAGTATGTGCTATTGTTTCTCAGTGGTATGAGGTCCCCCCGTCTCTCTTCTGGATTCTCTCTTTTTTATCTCAAAAGAGATTCATTTAAGACACAGCCTAATCTTGTAGATGGAGTCCAGCCTCATTACTATAACTGCCTCTAATCGTGCCTCATTAACATCATAGAGGTAGAATTTACAACACATAGGAAAACCACATCAGATGACAAAATAGTGGGCAATCATACAACACTGGGAATCATGGACTAGCCAAGTTTACGCACATTTCTGGGGGACACAATTCAATCCATGACAGCCATTATTGGTCAGAATGCAGATTCGCACACTCCAAGTTAATTCATAACTGACTTGCCATAGGCTCTGACCAATGAGAACAGACAAAGTCCACAAAGGTGGGGAAGGGTCCCGGAGCTCCTGCTGTGCCTTCAGTTGCTGAGTGGTGGGGAGGTCTGAGGCTTCCTGGGAAGAGGCATGATAGCTGTGGGCACTGGGGAGGGGCTTATCCAATGACTATTTACTAAGCATTACAGAAGTATTTCAAAATTTTAACAACAGGTATGATTGCATCAAAGTGTAATGGCTGAATATCACTTCAAGTACTCTTTAGAAAAATAAATTGTAAAAACTATTAAAACAAAATGGTTCTTTACTCTATGACCTAATAATTCCAATGTTGTATATCTAAGTAGGAGAATTATTTGAAAATTTGACAAAGATTTAGAAAAAGGTATTGATCACAGAATAGTAATGACAGAAGAATAATAGCTCTATTTTTGACAAGCTTACTATCTTCCAGGTATTCTTCTGAGTGATAAACATAGATTATCCTGCCACATCTACCACTGGTCTGCCAGTTTGTCTTATTGTGGTAGTTTGCATGTTGCTGTGATGCTGGAAGCTATGCCACCAGGATTTAAAATACCAGCGGGTCACCCATGGTGGACAGGTTCAGCAGAGCTTCCAGATAAAGATAAACTGGGAAGAAGGACCTGACAATCTATTTCTAAAAAAAATTGGCCACTGAAAACCTAATGAATAGCAATAGAACATTGATATAGTGCTGGAAGATGGGCCCCTCAGGTTGGAAGGCACTCAAAATATGACTGGAGAAGAGCCACCTCTTCAAAGTAGAGTCAACTTGGATGGTATAGTTCTGGAGACCTTCATTTACCGATGTGTCACAATTCAAAATGAGAAGAAAACAGCTGCAAACATCCATTAATAATCGAAACATGGAACGTACAAAGTATGAAACTAGGAAAATTGGGAGTGGTCGAAAAATGAAATGCAACACATAAAGATCGATATCCTAGGCATTAGTGAGCTGAAATGGACTGGTATTGGTCATTTTGAATAGACAATCATATGGTCTACTCTGCTGGGAAGGACAAATTGAAGAGGAATCATGTAGCATTCATATCAAAAAAAATATTTCAAGATCTATCCTGAAATACAACTCTATCAGTGATAGGATAATATCCATACACCTACAAGGAGGACTATTTAATAATACTATTATTCAAATTTATGCACCAAACACTGATAACAAATATGAAGAGATTAAAGATTTTTACCAACTTCTACAGCCTGAAATTGATCAAACATGCAATGAAGATGCATTGACAATCACTGATAATTGGAATGTGAAGGTTGGAAACAAAGAAGAAGGATCAGTAGACAGAAAATTGGTCTTGGTGATAGAAATGACCTCAGAGATCCCATGATAAAATTTTGCAAGACCAATGACTTCTTCATTGCAAATACCTTTCTCAACACCATAAATGGTGACCGTATACATGGACCTCACAGGATGGAATACAAAGGAATCAAATCAACTACTTATGTGGAAAGAGACAATAGAGAATTCAATATCATCAGTCAGAACAAGGCCAAGGGCTGACTGCAGAACAGACTATCAATTGTTCATATACAAATTCAAGCTGAAGTTAAAGAAAATTAAAATAAGTCCACGAGAAACAAAGTACGATCTTGAGTGTATCCCACCTGAATTTAGAGACTATCTTAAGAGTAGATCTGATGCACTGAACACTAATGACCAAAGACCAGGTAAATTTTGGAGGACATCATACATAAAGAAAGCAAAAGTTCATTTAAAAGACAGGAAAGAAAGAAAAAAACAAAACAGATGTCACAAGAGACTCTGAAACTTACTCTTGAATGTAGAGTAGCTAAAGTGAATGGAAGCAATGAAGTAAAAGAGCTGAACAGAAGATTTCTAAGGGGGGCTCGAGAAGACAAAGTATTATAATGAAATGTGCAAAGATCTGAAGTTAGAAAAACCAAAACAAAGAACATGCTCAGCATTTCTCAAGCTGAAAGAACTGAAGAAAAAATTCAAGCCTAGATTTGCAATACTGAAGGATTCTGTGGGCAAAATATTGAAGGACCCAGGAAGCATCAAAAGTGGATGGAAGGAATACACAGAGTCACAGTACCAAAAAGAACTGGTCGATATTCAGCCATTTCAGGAGGTAGCATATGATCAAGAACTGATGGTATTGAAGGAAGAAGTCCAAGCTGCACTGAAGGCATTGGCAAAAAACAAGAATCAAGGAATTGACAGAATACCAATTAAGATGTTTCCAAAAATGGATGCAATGCTGACAACGCTCAATCACCTATGCCAAGAAATTTGAAGACAGCTACCTGACCAACTGACTGGAAGAGATCCATATTTGTGCACATTCCAAAGAAAAGTGATCCAATAGAATGCAGAAATTATTTAACAATATCATTAATATTACAACCAAGTAAAATTTTGCTGAAGATAATTCGAAAGTGGTTGCAACCGTACTTTAACAGGGAGCTGCCAGAAATTCAGGCTGGATTCAGAAGAGAATGTGGAAGTAGGAATATCATTGCTGATGTCAGATGGCTGAAAGCAGAGAATACCAGAAAGACATTTACCTGTATTTTATTGACTATGCAAAAGCATTAGACTGTGTGAATCATAACAAATTATGGAGAACATTTCAAAGAATGAGAATTCCAGAACACTTAATTGTGCTCATGAGGAACCTGTACGTGGACCAAGAGGCAGTAGTTCGAACAGAACAAGGGTCTTACATTCAGGAAAGGTGTGTGTCAGGAGTGTATCTTCTCACCATACTTAATTCAATCTAGAAGCTGGACTATTTGATGAAGAACACAGCATCAGGATTAGAGGAAGAATCATTAACAGCCTGTGATATGCAGACGACACAATCTTGCTTACTGAAAGTGAAGAGGATTTGAAGCACTTACTGATGAAGATCAAAGACCATAGCCTTCAGTATGGATTACACCTCAACATAAAGAAAACAAAAATCCTCACGATTGGATCTATAAGCAATATTATGATTTCATTTTACTTGGATTTCATTTTACTTGGATCCAAAATCAACTCCCATGGAAGCAGCAGTCAAGACGTATTACATTGGGCAAATCTGCTGCAAAAGACCTCTTTAAAGTGTTAAAAAGCAAAGCTATCACCTGGAGGACTAAGGTGGGCCTGACCCAAGCCATGGTATTTTCAGTGGTCTGACATTCATGCGAAAGCTGGAGAATGAATAAGGAAGATAGAAGAAGAATTGACGCCTTTGAATTATGGTGTTGGCAAATAATATTGAATATACCATGGACTGCCAGAAGAATGAACAAATCTGTCCTGGAAGAAGTATAGCCAGAGTGCTCCTTTAAAAGCAAGGATGGTGAGACTTCATCTCATGTACTTTAGACATGTTATCAGGAGAAATCAGTCCCTGGAGAAAGACATAATGCTTGGTAAAGTGGAGGGTCAGCAAAAAAGAGAAAGACCCTCAACAAGATGGATTGACGCAGTGGCTACAACAATGGGCTCAAGCATAGCAACGACTGGAAGGATGACAAACGTCCGACACAGGGTCTGTATGAGTTGGAACTGACTCGACGGCATCTAACAACAACAACATCCTGCCACATAGGTTTTATTTTTATCCCCATGTAATAGGTTAAGAAATGGAGGCACAGAAAACAGAAGTAGCTTGCATAATGTCACACAGTTAATAAGTGAAAGAGCTAGAATTCAAAGTCCCACATTTTATCCAGTAGCCCAAGCAGTTAATAACGCAATGTTGTGTGAAATAACAGGCTTTACAGATTCTTAAATAAAAAATAATAGTCTACCTAATTTATACTTAATCCACTTAAATTTTCATTACCTGACCACATTTGCTAACGTTACCTCCTACTACTCAAAGTATTTTTATGCCATTCTCACTCATTGTCTAACAATAGCCATTATCCATAAGAGAACATTATACTTTCTTTAGCTGTAAGTCGTGAGGTGGAAAGGATTCAAAGTATCTGCCTACAATAATGTATTTCTACTTGTTCCCAAGAAAACAGTAAATGTGTTAATATTAGATTCATAATTAATGACTTCAGAAACAAGAGATTCATTAAAAGTTAATAGCATACACACCATCCTACTTAAGAAAATATCTGTTTTAGGTACTTGGAAATCCTATGGAGCAGCTCTACTCTGTCCAATAGCATCACTAGGAGTCAGAATCGACTTGATGGCAACTGATTTTTGTTTGTTTGTTTGTTTTTTTAATGCTTGAAATAACATGAACAAAGTGGCCGTTTCCTTTTGACTCAACGTTTTTATCACACTCCACCCCCCGCCCCCACCCCACTCAGAGTTAGGTACTCTGGCCTTTTACCTATGAACTAAGTTGTTTAGAAATCCCAACCATACCAATGATAAAGTCTAAAATTAAACTTGTTTCCCTAATCCCTAAGGAGCCCCGGTGGTGCAGTGGTTAAGCACTTGGCTGTTAACCAAAAGAATGGGAGTTCAAATTCACCCAGCATCTCTGTGAGAGACAGATGTGGCAGTCTGCTTCCATAAAGATTTACAGCCATGGAAACCCTATGGGACAGTTCTGTTCTGTCCCGTAGGGTCACTATGAGTTGAAATCAACTCGAAGGCAATGGGTTTTTTGTTGGTTTTTTATTCCCCTAATAGTAGTCCCACTACTGACATCCCAGCTCACCTTACAGTCAAGCTAGCGTGGATTTTGAAAATGTGTGACCATCGCATTTTACACATTAATCTCCAGAGAAAAGTTTTGGAGCAAGGTTTTGTTCAATAACTTTGCTGACTTTCTTCTTGGGCTTAGGAGAAAATGAAAAACAAAACACTAATAAATCTCTGCAGTTAAACTGTCAGATAACAGGGCTAATGGTTTTATGAGAATAATAAGGTATATCTTGAGGAAGACATTTTAGTAATGGACCTTTTTTTTTTTTTTTTTCTTTAGGCAATGGGTCATTTTCTGTTAAAAACCTAAAATGTTTTCTCCAGAACATTATTCCACTGGACCTGGATATTTTTCTTTTCAAAATTTTAAACCAAAGCTGTTTTTCACAATCCAAACCATAATATCAATCCATTTTTCTGTGTTTTTGTTACTGTTGAAATGTGTTATAACCAAATAAATAAATAAATCTTGGTACTGTTTTATTCTGCACTTGATTGCTGGACCTAGTATTTCTACAATATGTGTAATCCCCACTGGGGAGTATGTTAGAAGAGTTAGCTTTCTGTGTAAAAAATGTGGTTCATTAGAGAGTCTCATCTGAAATCCCGGATGAGAATTTCCCTCTCGAGAACTACTTAGTCCCATTAACATACCCTTGAGAAAATGATGCAAGCAACTCATGTCAATCTCATTCTAAAGATTTCACAAAAAGTTCTTTAGGTTGGCTAGATGAGTATGGACGAAAAAGCACAATGACACAAATAGGACTTTCCCTCTTCCTTTGAGCCAATGGGCTCTGCATTTTCTCCTGAGTAGAGCAGAAATTTGTGTTTCAATACAAAGCCAAAAAGAGATACCCCTTACACTCTCAGCCTCTTCCCGTTTACCCTTCTCCCAGCACCACCGAGAACAATTACGCAGAATCCCCTTGGAAAAATGACACTGCCGATTGGAGAGCAGGCAAGCAATGAGGTTTAGGCCATCACAGAGCAAATGATGGTTCTCCATGGGAGCCTGTGCTGGAATAGGGAGGAGACTCTCAGACAACGGGAAGAATCATGTCTGCAGCCTCAAAGGCAAGAGCCATCCTGGAAGAGGAAAAAGATTGTTGTGGTTCTGTGTGCCATCAAACTGATTCTGACTCACAGCGACCCTATAGGACAGAGGAGAACTGCCCCATAGAGTTTCCAAGGAGCAGCTGGTGGATTCCAACTGCCGACCTTTTGGTTAGCAGCCTGAGCTCTTATCCACTGCGCCACCAGGGCTCCAAGAAATTTGGAAAAATGATTATCAGGATGATGATGTTAGCTAATGTTTGTTGTTGTTGTTGATAATCGCCCTCAAGTCAGCTCGAACTCATGGCCTCCTTATGTATAAAAGAACTAAATGTTGCCCAGTCCTGTGCCATTTTCACCATCTTTGGTATGTTTGAGTTCATTGCTGGGACTTTGGGATCAATCCGTCTCATTGAGGGTTTCCTTCATTTTCCCTAACCCTCTACTTTTTACCAAACGTGATGTCCTTTTCTAGCTATTGGTCTTTCCTGATGATCTTTTCACATAAGTGAGCTGAAGCCTCGCCATTTTTGCTTCTAAGGAGCATTGGTGATATTTCTTCTAAGACTGATTTATTCTTTCTTCTGGAAGTTCAGTGTTTCCTTAGTGTCAGGCACTGAATGGCTTTATATGTATTAGGACACTTAGTTCTCACAACAACCTATGAGTTAGCTACTGTTATGAGTCTCATTTTGCAGATGAGGAAACTTAGGAACTAAGTAGCTTGTTCAGAGTTGGAAAAGCTATAAAAGCAGGTTTTGAACCCAAACAGTCAGACTCCAGAGTCCAAACTCGTAACCAGTCATTGAGTATGGACCTTTACCTTCTATTCCAATTACCTAGTCAGCTGTAGGGAGCCCAGGTGGTGCAGTGGTTAAGAGCTCAGCTGCTAATCAGAAGGTCACCAGTTTGAATCCACAGCCACTCCTTTGGAAACCCTATGAGGCAGTTCTACTCTGTCCTATAGGGTTGCTATGAGGCGGAATCGACTCGATGGCAACGGGAGGAAGTCAGCTGTAGGGAGCCTGCTCAGGTCCAAAACAGGATGGGATTCTTGTGAAGACAGCCTAGTTCACTCCCTGGTAGCCCGAATATGCCAAGATGACCCTGGTATTCTCTCTGCAGAGACAAGCAATGGGGCACAGCAGGAGCCTGATGAGGCTTGCAAGCAGGTACAAAACTGGCTTTGCTTGTTCTATACACCCTGTTCCTGCCTTGAAAGAGAAAATCGAAGTCAACATGTGATAAAATTACATGTATTCAACTATCAAAATCCCTAATTATTGAAAGGCTAAAATACACATGGTTAAGAGCTCGGGCTGCTAAACAAAAGGCTAGCGGTTCAAATCCACCGGCCGCTCCTTGGAAACCCTATGGGGCAGTTCTACTCTGTCCTATAGGGCCACTATGAGTTGGAATTGACTGAGTGGCAGTGGGTTTGGGTTTTTTAATATAAATATAATCTCTATATGAATATAATTTATTTGTTCAGCAAAAATGCACTGAACACCTACTATGTGTGAGGCCGGTACTAAATATTGGTGATAGAAAGAATAAAATCTTAGTGCCCGCTCACGGGAATTTTCTAGTGTGGTTCAGGCCACAGATGAAGAAACCAGCAATTATAATACGGTGACGATATGCACTGATATGGTATGCCCAGGGCATCGGGCAAGCCCAGAGGAACTCCTAATCCAGGCAGGGAGGCTCAGGGAAGGCTTTTCAGGAAGGAGGGAAGGATGGAGATGTGGGAGGGAGATGATAATGATACCTAGGTTGAAGCCTGGAGGATGGTTACCAGTTAGCAAAAATTGGGGGAAGGTAGTTCCAGAAAAAGGGAGCAGACCCAGATACAGACGTCAACATAGCTCTCCCTAAGTGGTTCAATATGGCAGAAGAACAGCTCAAGAAGGGAAGAACTCTGGGGGTGGATTGGTGGACAGCCTCTCAGTTGATTGGGTTTGCAGAGCCAAGCATTTTGGACATTGCTGAAGGATATAGGGGAGTCAGTGAAGATTCTGTCCTTTCAAAAACATGACATAATCGTATTTGGTTTGTGACAAAAACACTGTGATAATGATAGGAAAAAAAAAGAAAGAGATTAGCACAGTAAGACTGAAGAGCGGGGAACCAGTTAGGAAATAGGTTCAGTTATTCAGGTAAAAAATGAAGGTAAAGGCTGAATATTTCATAACAAACAGGGGAGGGGCAAAAAATAAATAATATTTCTTCTATTCACTGCATTAAGTAAGAACTATCACTTCGCTTGCAATGCTTGGTAAATTAAAATATTCGAATTTAGGAGTTCCCTAGAGGGTCACTGTGAGTCAGAATTGACGGTAACAGGTTCTTTTGGTTGGGTGACACAAATGGTTATACTCTAGACTGCTAACCAAAAGGTTGGTGGTTCAAACCCACCCAGAGGTGCCTTGGAAGTAAGGCTTGGCATTCTGCTTCCAAAAGGTCACAGCTGTGAAAACCCTATGGAGTAGTTCTGCTCTGCACGCTTGGGGTCACCATGAGCTGGAATCAAGCCAACTGCAACTAACAACAAGAGAAAAACCTGACAATAAACACATAATATTGATTTAACAAAATAAAATATTTGATGTTCACAAGTGTTTTTGTATCACGGTTCCTCTGTTTCCAAAAAATTCTGATTGACGAAATGGGGAGGAAAAGTTAACCGTGTTTTCTTTTGGTCTTCTATACCCAAAGCTAACCAGATCCTTTTTTTTTTTAATGCTGCTGATTTATCTTAATGTGGAAATAAGCACATGCCAGGTTTATCTAGCAGGCAGAGGGTAAGGGGGTGAAAAGAGTTAGCTTTCTGAGCTAAGGCAATAAGCATGTTATAATCTGTAAATCATACCAGAAAAAAAATATGCAAACAATAATAGTTCTTCCCCAAATTTGAAAGCAACTTCTGCTCATACGAAACACAGCATTTATACGGGTACAGTAATCCCAGTATTCCAAGTCCACGTTGAATTCTCCCAGACGTTTGACAAGTATTCGCTTCTTTAGAGTCTGTAAATTTCTAAGCTTCTAACGTATTCCTATTACACAACAACCCAACACTTCCGAATACTTGTTGGCCAGAAATTTGTACTAGTTGCAATTTCACGGACTTTGTGTTTTTCTATTCTTTTTTGCCAGAGACTTATTTTTAATATCTTCCTACCAAAGAGGAAAAGATAGAAACCTGAAATAATAATCAAATTTCTGGGGAACTGCTCCGTCAGCAGCCCAGGCCTTTCCTACCAAACCTATCCAGCAGATGGACATTAAATGAAGTTTGTTTTCCCTTAAACTACTTGAAAGCTCCTGCTCACTCCTTATGTTTGTGCAGGGATATATTTGCATTGGTGGGCATTTAAGTTTGGGGAGCAGATTTAATCTTTCTGCCTCGTGTAACTCTCCTAAAGAGTCTCACCTCCTGCCCTCTTCAGAAAATTCCCGTCGTACCCAGCAGGTAAAGTTCACAAATACCTAACTCACCCACGAGTAGCAAGAGCATTTATGTAATGTTGCTTTTAAGGTTTTCATCCTTCTCCCACATGATCATAATCTGGAAAACTGTAAATTGTTTAAGCTAAGAATTTCAACATAAGTAGCTTCCAATATAAAAGCTGAGATGCAGCAAATAAGAATCCAGCTTTTTTTGTCTTTCCAAGGAGAGATTTAAAACAACTTGAAAAAAATTTTATTAAATAAAAGCAATGTAATCACTTCAGATGACATAACATGATAGACATCAAAGATAGGCACAAATAAGATACGGATTGCTGCCATTGGATAACATAAAAGCTTACATACTTGCATTTGGAGTTTGTTTTACATGCACAGGCTCTATACAATAGATTTGCTTATTTGAGTCAGATGTGGCTTTTGGCAAAAGACTCACATTTTAGGTGGCCAGTTGAAAAAAAATTTTAAAAAATTTGCCTTGTATGCTGGGATAGATTCAATTTAAATAAGGGTTAACTGTGTTGTTTTTATTCTTGTAAAAATATTCCTAGCCCCTTACGATGCCTGAAGCATCAACTTTTATATAGATTTCCCACCTGCTCCCAAAGTGGGAGGTAACCCACCAATTTAGAACCCAAGGGGAGGAATAACACAGTGGCTGCCTGTCCAAAAGGCAAGTGTATACAAACAATAATGAGTCGGGGCGTGGGAATGAGTTCACACTATCCTTCGAAAGATTCCTCACCCTCTAGAGTTATTGGGTAGTTGTCACTACTGGCTAGTCCCCTAGAAGCGTGAAGCTATGGAATGATGTCTCTGAAACATCCCAACATGCCAGTCCACTCTCCCGTAACGTGTCCTACCCCATTATCAAGTTTCCAGGGGCAGAACCCTTGAGACTTACATTCCAAGGCAATGAGGCTGAACCAAACTGTGTCACAGCTGGTGGTTTCTACAATACCTAGAGATCAAAGGCAGGGGACATGGGTTAGGGTGACAGGTGTATGTGTGCATGGGTACAAGGGGGGCAGAGGGAGAAAGGCCCCAAACCACTCTAGCAAGCTGTTGAGCTGGAGCGTGCAACAGGTGTGGGTTGCAGGTGGGCTCAAAGAGTCATTTGGGTATGATTTTGACTCAACTAGTTGGCCCATTTGTGAGAGTCACACAGTAGCACCTCAAAGTCATAACTTAATTATCATTTACCAGGAATACCTTCTTAGAGATGTAGGAGGCAAATGAGTGAGATCCTAATTGCACCTTGCGGAACTTGAACATGAGAACAGCTTAGACCTTTCTCACATGTTACCTCTTTGAGATAACCCATCTTGGCTGACTCCGTTTTCCCAGTGATTGTGGCTGTCCTACCCACCTTTCTCACCAGAAAGAGAATGACAGAAACGAAGAGAGGACTAATGTCTTGGATTCTGCCCCATCTTAAGGCATGCATCTCAAAGAGAAAGGGTTATACAAGCAAACAAATGTGAGTTGTTTTCTGTTTCAGTGTAAGAAGAGAAGACACAAGAATGCCACCAAAGGACCCCAGGGTTCAAAATATTTAGAAACTTTCTTTACTCTCCAAACAAAAACAGAATGGTAAAGGGAGACGCAGAAATTAGAAACAGCCTTGGAAGAGAATAGGCTGGCTTTCTGTGGTCCAGCAGCTGGTGTTTGGCACGAAAAGAGACAATCGCTTTTTAATTCCCGTATTCTCTGAGGTGTCTGAGACCCGGAAAGAGATGGCGGTATCCTGACAGCATAAAACATAACTTATCTTCCCAGGTCAAAATGTCCCAAATCGGTGCCAAGATTGTGTTCCAAAATTTTGCAACATTTCAGGAAGAAATCATTGTTTTTGTAAGGTGTTGCCTGCATCTCGTCCTCAACTTTGTGCCAGATAGAAACTAGGCAAATAAAACAAGATAAGAAGAACTGTTGAAGTTTCCAGAATTCTTGATTCCAACAGCTAAATAGCTAATCTGTTATCAACTCTTTTATACAGTAGCTAATGGTGTTGGAATCAGCAAGGATATACAAGGCTTGAATCCAAATCTAGGGACATGGTCTAATTACTCGTAGGAAAGCTTTATTGAGCAGCTTCTATGCGTCGGGGTCTGTGCTAAGTACCATGGACACAAGGGATCTGCTCTAAACCCTTGATTTTGAGGAGCTCATAATGTAGAGCAAGGCATAGCATGTTCCACTTTAAACAGCTGAAAAGAAATGTGATACATGCAGGAATGAAGAAAAGAACAGATGTCCTAGAACAATACCAAGACAAGGGAGAGAAAGGTTACAAACTCTACCATTTGGGCTAGATCCTGAAAGATGCACAAGAGCAAGAAAAGCCTTTCAGGCTGGGGAAACAGGGCCCTTATATATGTGTTTCCACTGCTTGGAAGGAAACCCTGGTGGCTCCGTGGTTAAGAGCTACAGCTACTATCTAAAAGGTCGGTAGTTTGAATCCACTAGGTGCTCCTCAGAAACTCTGTGGGGCAGTTCTACTCTGTCCTATAGAGTCACTATGAGTTGGAATTGACTCGACGGCGCTGGGTTTAGGTTTTGTTTTGTTTTTTTTCTGCTTGGAAGAGTCCTCCCCCAGATCTTTGATGGTAGCTTCATTTCTTTCAGGTTCAGCTGTCTGCTCAGATGGCCCTCTTTTAGACAGCAACTCCTTGACCTCCCTATTTGGACTACCCCATGCCCTTACCTCACTCTGCCAACTTTACCAGCTGCCTTCAAGTCGACTCCATGACCCCATGTGTGTCAGAGTAGCACTGTGCTCCCTAGGGTTTTCAGTGGCTGACATTTTGGAAGTAAAACGCCAGGCCTTTCTTCTGAGGCATCTCTGGGTGGACTTGAACCTTCAACTTTCAGTTAGCAGCCAGGAGAGTTAACCGTTTCCACCACCCAGAGATTCCTCTCCAAATTCACCCTGCTTTATTTTCCTCATGGCACTTATCCCCATATGAATTTTAAATTATTTTTCATTACTCTATTTTAATTTGTTTGTCTGACTCTCCCACAGCAATCTAAGTCCCATGAGAGAAGGAACTTTTTCTCCTTCACCTCAGTATCCCAGTATCCAAAGAGCATCTGACACATCTTCAGTGCTCAATAAATACTTGTATAATTAAGAAAGAAATCAACCACATTCTATTAATCTGTTTTTAACAGGCATTTTCATCACTGGAAAAAATAAGGCAAAATTATTTGCTCTTATAACAGAAGAGAGCTTCAGTTTTAGCATTTTGAACAAGTACGATCTCAGCCTTACATATTAATCACAAACTCCGTACATGTTTGAGATTTAGTGCCAAGCTGTTGTTATTAGTTGCCATCGAGCTGATTCCAACTCACGGCAACCCTGTGTGTTACAAACTAGAACTGCTTCGTAGTGTTTTCTTGGCGGTAATCTTAATGGAAGAAGATAGCCAGGTCTTCTCTTCCTTGGCATTCCTGGCTGGGCTTAAGCCGTCAACTTTTAGCTTAGTGTCATACGTAAACTGTTTGCTCCATCTAGGGACCTTAGCTCCAAACTCAAATCTCCAAATGTAGTGGGATTGCTAGCCCCCACCCCTGCCTTCCTCCACATACTTTTCTATATTAGGCAGATTAACCTGACAATTTCCCTGTCTGAACAGCTTGACAGTCAGTATTTAATTTATAAAATTTAATACTGTGTTGAAAAAAAAAAAAGTTGTTCCTTTTTTTCCCCCATAAACTAGAAAAGGTTTATTGCATTCCAATTTGGGATTTTACTATATGCCCATCAGATGGGAATCTAAAGACTCACATTCAAGTTCTGCCTCTATTATCATGTTCAATCTAATGCTCAGTCTAATGCTGAGTGGGTATCGCTCTGTGTTGGTTTTCCCTCACTGCAAAATTAGGGTAATAATAGGTTCCCTCCCCTATCTCAGAGAGATGTTGGGAGGATTAAAAAATATCACCTTTTTAATTACTGTAGAGCACTCTGAGATTTTAGGGAAGGTGTGACATTCACACAGAGTTGTCTCAACTCTAACTTCCCGGAATACTTTAATCTAAAGAACTTTGGAAACGCAGCTGCTGAAGGAAAACACAAGCCAGTGAAT
This sequence comes from Dugong dugon, assembly GCA_030035585.1. Taxonomy (NCBI): domain Eukaryota; kingdom Metazoa; phylum Chordata; class Mammalia; order Sirenia; family Dugongidae; genus Dugong; species Dugong dugon. Next base: position 8,089,195 of record CM057479.1, on the reverse strand, counting down.
CCTCTGTGTGATGGATGGGGTTGGGTAGAATCAATGATAATAGTATACACATTAGACTTGGTGGGGATTTTCTTTCTAAAGAAGTTAAGTATTTTATAAATATTTTCTCTTTCATCATTTTAAACTTCCTGTGATGTGGCATTTATTACTCTCAGCTTCCAGATGGACAGCTAACCACAGAGAAGTGTATGATCTTCCCAGAGGCACATATGACTGAGTCTCTGTGTGCTCAGTGAAATGGGCTGTGATTGATTGAGTCCCTCATTCATTCAACGAGAAATGTTGAGAATCCATTACGTGTCAGGCACTGCACTCCAGACTTGAGAGAGGCAGAGATGAATGAAATATGTTGATTGCATTGAACAAGGAGGCCAACAGAGCAAGCAGTCACAGCATAATATGAGAAAACAATGAGAAGTGCTTCAATAAAGCAGTGTAAATTGTTATGGGGTTCAATAAAAATATCATACAGTCCTAAAAAATGATGATGATGATGTGTATATATTTATAGAGATACATATACACCTTTATTGATGTGGAAGAATGCACAGCACTCACTGCTAAGTCAAACCTAGGCCAAAAAAAAAAAATAGTAAGTGTATGTTTGTGTGTGCAGGCATCAGAAAAAAATAAAAAGAAGGCAAGTGTTAAGATGTTAAGATAAGGTATGTCAGTATGTAGAATTACAGGTCGTTTGTGTAAGTTGGAACTGGCTCAATGACAATGGATTTGGTTTTTGGTTTTGGTTTTTTTCCCTGTTATTTTTACATTTTCATACGGTCTTGTTTATCTAGTGCTGCTATAACAGAAATACCACAGGTAGACAGTTTCAACAAAGATAAATTTATTTTCTCACAGTCTAGTAGGCTAGAAGTCCAAATTCAGGGCATCAGCTCCAGGGGAAGGCTTTCTCTGTCAGCTCTGGAGGAAGGTCCTTGTCATCAGTCATCCCCTGGCCTAGGAGCTTCTCCACCCAGGAACCCCAGGTCTCTCTGCTCCTGGCACTGCTTTCTTAGTGGTATGAGGTCCCCACCCTTTCTGCTTGCTTTCTTTTCCTTTCATCTCTTATAAGATAAAATGTGGTGCAGACCACACTCCAGGGAAACTCTCTTCACATTGAATCAGGGATGTGACCTTAGTAATGGTGTTACAATCCCACCTGAATCCTCTTCAACGTGTAATTAGAATCACAAAATGGAGGACAACCACACAATAATGGGAATCATAGCCTAATCAAGTTGACACATATTTTTGGTGGACACAATTCATACATTTTCTGAATATTTTTTCAGTAAGCATATATTGATTTTTAATGGACATACACTGATATACTAATTATAAAATAGCAAGTTTATTGATGAATATATCAAAAGATACAATACAGAAATGGCTAAAATAGAAAGTAAAGATTTTCTCTTACCTCAATACTCAGAAATAACAATAATAATAATCATATAATCATAATATATAACATGTAATAATAATAATAATAAATCAATGTGATTTATAGCAATCTGAAAGTTTTTCTTCATATATGTATATATTTTTAAATGGAGGACTATCAATGGGGTTTTGTCACAAAATATCATATCTTTCCAGGTCAATGTATGTTGCTTTATTTCATCTGTATTTAATTTTTTTAATTTTATGAATGGACTAAAACATATTTAACTAAATTCCTGTATATGGATTTTAGGCTGCTTCTTTTTCATTCTTTTATTTATTTATTTATTTCAAATTTAACCAGCAGTTTGGCATTACGTAATCTTGTGCATACACCTTTTGGAACTTGTCCAATTATTTCCTTAAAATAAAATCCTAATGGTCAAAGGGCATGCACATTTTAAGTACTGATACAAGTTGTCAAATAGTCTTATGAGAAAGTTGTACCAGTGCACACCACTGTGTCTAGGACAGCCTATTTCCACACACCCTTGCTATATTGGGGATTAGTATGCTTCTCATTTTTGCTCACTTACATGAAAAAAAAAAGAAGCTTCATTGCTTTAATCTGGGTAAACCAATTATTGAATTTGGGCATCCTTTCATATGTTTATTTATTGACACTTTGTGTTTCTTCTAGAATGATTTGGCTATTCATGTCCTTTTACCCACTTGTATTCTGATTCTGTCTTTTTGGTACTGATTTATAATAAATTTTTATGTATTGAGAATAAGAACTATTTGCCTATCAATGTATATTGCAAATAAGTCCTGAAGCTGTGTTAATGAAACCAGAGAACAAATCTTCAAAATAATTATCATTATTATCCTCAAATTTAGAATGACGTATTACATTCAATTACTTTAAACAGGCTACTACAAGAAAAAAAAATTCTGAGTTCTAAGGAATTAAAAATCCTATTTTTAAAAATGTTAAATGATCTGAGAAGCAGAGAAACATAGCTGAAAAGCAAATTAAAAAACAGAAGTACATGAAAGAAGGATTCTTCCAAAACACACTGTAAATATAAAAAAAATCACTTTTGAGAGGAATTTTAAGAACAGAAATGATAGATCAAGTAGTTTAAGTACATAGCTAAGAGGTATTCTAAAAGGACAGAGTGAGCAAAGAGATGAGGAAAGGAAATTATAAATGAAAAGAATAGGAGACAATTTCTCTGAGCTTAAGATCAGAGGGGTGGAAGTTCCTGAATAAAATATTATCTAAGCAAACAACCATAAAATATTAAAAGCAAATTTTTCTCCTTAAATTAGTTTACTAATTTTAATGTAAGTGTAATAATAACCACAAATTTAAATTTTTATATTATTTTGTTTTTACAAATGTTGCCAAATAATTCTAAAACTTATCTAGAAGAATAACTTCTGAAAAAGACCACTTGAAGAGGCTAATTTATTTTAAATCAAATATATATAAGTCGATATAAAACAATGCAGTATTTGGACAAGAACATGAAAAGAAATTAATGGAACAAAAGAGATGGATAAGAAACTGACCTATGTATGCAAAGGATTTTCTAATATAAAAATGGAAACATTTTAAAAATGATTGTTTGGTAAGTGGTGTTAGATAATTTGCTGCTTATCTGGGAAAACTGAAGTTGAATTTCTACTTCAAGTCACACACAAAAATAAATTTCAAATGGATTAATGAGATAAAGAGTAAAACAATAGAATTTGTGTGTCAGCAGAAGATATAGGAGTCAAGCCATGGGGTAAAAATAAAACAAAGCTGGTCTGAGATTAAATACGATTAACATATGTGGCAGATTAAAGATGAGCACAAATTCTTTGACAAGCCTTCCACTGACAGTCGGGGTCAGTCACCATCTCTCCTTGAGTTTACAATGGGTTCTGTTACCACTTTGAAAATTAGAATACTGTGGAAACGATGCTAAGTCAGTTTCTGGACTGAGGCTTTAATGGAGCCCTGGTGGCAAAGGGGGGCCCTGGTGAGGAAGTGGTTAAGAGCTCGGCTGCTAACCATAAGGTCAGCAGTTCGAATCCACCAGCTGCTCCTTGGAAACCCTACTCTGCCTTATAGGGTCGCTATGAATCAGAATCAACTCCACAGCAACAGATTAGATTAGGTTACTCCCTTAATCTTAGTACAATCCTACTGGAAATAAACTAATGTACTATGACGAACCCAAACCACATAGACAGGCCAGTTGTAAATGCCTCAGCCAACGGCCCCAAAAAAGCTCCCAGCCAATAGCCAACGTTACCAGGTAGCCATTTGATTATACCCTCTTGGACAGCCAACCCACTCCAGCCTTTAGATAACTCCAGTTCCAGTGACTAGCTTACTACAGTGATCACAGGTAAGAACTTCCCATTGGGCCCCAGTCAATCCACAGTACAATGAGAGATAATAACTTATGGTATTAAGCCATTCAGTTTTAGAATCTTTTAAAAGCAGCAATAGATAACTGGAACACAGTTTGGTACCAGGTGTGAGGTGCTGCCATGTAAATTCTAAAACTTACACTGTTGGCTCTGGGATCCAGTGGTGAACAAAAGACGGAGAGCTTTCAGAAGACCACCAGAGGAAGGTACAAGAGTCTTGAGAAGACTATTGCTGAGAGCTTGAATGAGAGTGAGAAAATTTCTGTTGGAGGTTAGAGAAATGGTGACCCCGTTTTATGCAGAAATGGGGCTCTGGTGGAGCAGCAGTTAAGCGTATGGCTGCTAACCAAAAGGCTGGCAGTTAGAATCCACCAGCTGCTCCTTGGAAACCCTACGGGGGCTGTCCTACTCTGTTCTATAGTGTGGCTACGAGTCAGAATTTACTTGATGGCAACGGGTTTGGTTTTGGTTTTTTATTATGTGGAGGCAGAAAATTTGGCAACGCTGTCACTTGTGGTAGTGCGAAAAATAGAAAGTATAGCTAATGAATTGATAGATTTGGCTAAGGAAATTTCGAGGTAGAATGAATATGCCAACTGGTTTTTTTTTGTTTGTTTGTTTTTTATTATGTATGAAAAGGATAGTTAGATTAGCTTTAAAAAAAAAGTTGTTCAGTTTTCAAGCTGAATTTCAAAGACATAAATTGGAGGCAAACTTACTGAGATAGAAAATGAAACTATTTGTCATCCATAGTTGTTCCAGATGGCAGAGGACTCTTGGAATAAGAAACGACTTGAGAACAAATATTCAACCAAGAGCACTACCAGTAATGCATGGCACCAGGGTGATAATATCAAGAGTGTGGTTGAAAGCTGAGCTCTCAGGAAGTTTTAAGGTGTGCTTAGTAGGGCTTCAAAGACGCTTAAGTCCTCCACTATTAGACCTTCTCTCCTAGACGATAGGAACTATTAGAACCTTCCAAGCAAATAAAAAGCCTCCTAAGAATCTAAAGTGTATTGTTCCGTATCACCCTGACTCTCAACTCAGATAAAGAGCCTATTCTGGAAAAATGTGCGTATGACTTTTGTCTAATGGAATATATCATAATTTGATAAACAAGGTATCCATGAAAGTTTTAAAAGTACGACATCAGCTTGGGCTGAAGAGGTCAGGGACAGTACAAAATGAGATGAGGTCTTTGGACTCTGTCCCCTCCATACTACAGTGGACAGCAAGAAAGCTGAGGACTCTATTCAGATGCAAACAGTCTTTTTTTTCTTTTTTTTAATGTAAAAGGAAAGATACTTGGAGGGAAGAATCAAGAAACCAAAAGGCAAAGCCAAGAACCATAGAGAATCGTTCCCAGGAAACAAGACTGAGACTTATTCAAAAAATGGGAAATATGTGCCCAGCTGGATTTCATCATTGCTATGGACCAACAGTGGCTGCATACCTCCCATCGTCCTCATTTTCTAATGGAAGTGTCCATTGTGATTTTCCTATGCCTATTTTTCTATCATCTATTGAATGTGTGTGGGTGGCGTGGGAGGGGTAGATAACATCGTTTAGTGCTCAGGTCTTCAAGTAGGGAGGACTATACCCAAGGAGTCTCATCCACACCTGGACTTGATTTAGATGAAAAAACCCCGAACCTTGAACCTGAACCTGAAGCCATAATGGTATGAGACGTGTAGGGGGATGAGAAGGAAGTGTTAGGGAGTATACTTCACATATGGGGTAAATGTAATTAATTTTTGGTAACAGGGTGGATTAAAAGGATCACATTTATTTGTTCATTTTTACACTTTTTCCCATCTAGCTCCTTGCCTAGAATCTGGATGGGTTCTGTGGCTTCTTTGACCAATAGACTATAGCAGAAGTGACACTGCGCCATTTTCCACAGCCAGGACATGAGAGACTGGCAGCTTCTACATCCTATCACTTAGAACACTTTCTTTTAGAAACCAGCCACCATGTTGTGAGTACCCCAAGCAGTATGGAGAGGCTACATGAAGACAATTCAGGCAGGATTCCCAACCGAGCTTCTAGCAGAGCTCCCAGGGACTGCTGCCATATATGGGAATCCTCTTGGATGCTCATCTCAGTCAAGTTTTCTGATGACTATAGTCTAGTTGCTATTGACTGTAACTACATGAAAGACCCCAAACAAGAAACTCACTGCTGATCCCAGTCAACCCACAGTACTGTATGAGATTAAAAAAAAAACTTGTTAGTTTACTAACTACTTCTAAATTTGGAGGTAGTTTGTTACCCAGTAATAGATAGCTGGAATAATATACGTAACAGAAAAAAATTAATACCCGTAATATGTAGAGAGTTGCTACAAATCAGTAAAAAAAAGAACTCAATATAAAAAATGGACAAGGAATATGAAAAGACAATTCACAGGAGAAAAAATACAAATAATAATAAACAATCCTACAAAAAGTTGTTCACAAGCTAACAGAAAAGTATAAATTAAAACAACAATGACATAACTGTTTTCTTGCATCTGACTGGCAGAAATTTAAATGACTAATAAATCTAGTTTTGGTGAATGGGAAAATAGATATTTTTATCAGCTAATGGTGGAAGTATGCCAAACCTATTGCCATTGAGTCGATTCCAACTCACCACGGCCCTATAGGACCGAGTAGAACTGCCCCATAGGGTTTCCAAGGAGCAGCTGGTAGGTTCCAGCTGCTGACCTTTTGGTTAGCAGCTAAGTTCTTAACCACTACGCCACAATGGTGGAAGTATAACTGGTGCATAAGTTTTATTGTGTTTTAGGTGAAAGTTTACATAGTAAATTAGGTTCCCATTTAACAATTTTTATACAAATTGTTCAGCAACATTGGTTACAATTTTCACAATATGTCAGCATTCTTGTTTCCATTGTTTTTTCTGTTTCCATTTATCTAGCTTCCCTGCCCTCCTTGCCTTCTCATCTTTGCTCTTGGGTAAATGTTGACCATTTGGTCTCATATAGTTGATTGTTTAAGGGAGCACATCCTCATGGGTGACATTATTTATTTTATAAGCCAATCTGTTATTTGGCTGAAGGATGTGACTCTAAGACAGGAGTGACTTAGAGTATCTCAGGATGCTAGTCTCAGGGGTTCCTCCAGTCTTATCAGTCCAGCAAGTTTGGTCTGTTTTAGGAATTTAAGTTTTGTTCTACTTTTTTTCTCCTGTTCTGTCCTGGACCTTCTATTGTATCCCTGGTCAGAACAGTGGGTAGTGGTAGCTGGGCACCATCTAGTTCTTCTGGTCTCAGGTTAGATGAGGATGTGGTTCATGTGGGCTTTTAGCTCTGCAGACTAGTATCTTCTTTGAGTCCTTAGTTTCCTTCATTCTCTTTTGCTCCAGACTGGAAGAGACCAACAGTTGTATCTTAGATGGCCACTTGCAAGCTTTTGAGACCACAGACGCTACTCACCAAACTAGGATGGAGAGCATTGTCTCTATGAACTATGTTATGCCAGTTGACTGAGTTGTCCCATGAAGTCATGGTCCCAAGCTTTTTAACCCAGTTAACCAATCCCTTGGAGTGTTTAGATATGTCTAGGAGGTCTCCGTAACTGTGCCCCTTATGTGCTTTATTATCTATATGAATACGTATGCAGCGCACCCAAACATGCATATACTTATGCCTACAAATATACCTGTATATGCTCACATATACCTTCCTATACACATACAGCATGCATATCTTACCTATGTAACCACACACCTATTTTTTGGTTGTTATTACTGTTGTTGTAAAATTATATATCTCACAGCATTTACTGTAATTGTCCTTTATTCTTGCATGCCTCTCAGTGTCTTCATTTACCTTGGTTAAGTTGTAGTGACTTCGTCTATATTGTGTATTGCCTTTCTCACCACCAAAAAAAAAACAAGTGTCTACTATCTAGCAAGTGACCCCCCTCTCTCTCCCTCCCAGCCTTGGTAACCATCAAAGAACATGGCTTTCTGTGTGTATACCTATTCCTGACTTTTTATAAAAGTGAGACCACACATTATTTGTCCTTTTGTAATTGACGTAGTTCACTCAGCAATAATGTCCTCCAGATTCATCAGTGTACAAGATGTTTTGTGGATTCATCGTTATCCTTTACTGTTGCCTAGTATTCCATTGTGTGCATGTACCACAATTTGTTTATCTATTCATCCGTTGATTGCCACTTAGGTTGTTTCCATCATTTTGCTATTGTGAGTAGTGCTGCAGTGAACATGGGTGTGCATATGTCTATTTGTATTACTATTCTTATGTCTAGGATATATACCTAGTAATGAGATTCCTAAATCATAAGGTATTTCTATTTCTAGCTTTTGGAAGAAGCGCCATACCATTTTCCATAGAGGATATAATTTTATAAAAAGCAATTCATAGAATCTTTGAATTTAATAAAATACTCTAGCCTATAGGAATACTTTCACATGTCTAGAGTTATGCACACACATACACACGCACACACACACATGCACAAAAATGTTCACTGTAGCATTGTTTGTAAAAGTTAAGAATTCAAAACAGCCTCAACTTTATCAATCAATAATTGATAAACAAATTATGAGACATCTATGCTATATGAGGATTTAAAAGAATGAGGTAGATATACTCTATAGACATGAAAAGGTATCCACGATGTATTTTTAAGTATAAAAGACAGTTGCAAAACAAAACATACAAAATGACAACATTTATGTAAAAAAAAAAGTATGTGTGTATTCATACTCATTTATATATATATATATGCACATATATATTTGCACATATATGTGAAAAAAAGTCAAGGATGATTTACACCAAACATTTCCAACAATGGGTACGGATTAGATTTAGTTGGGGAAGATAAGGGTGCATATACTTTTAAATCATCAGCATTTTTTTTTTCTGTGAGTAGAGAGTCATGGGTTATCGCTGAGATTTCAAAATGCCCCCATCCTCCACCCTAAACACACACACACACACACACACACACAAAGACTGATTGGGAGAGGAGGAAGTGTCCGCAGAATATAATCTTCACAATATGGAGCAGAAAGGCACTAGTTGAAGAGAAAAATAGAATCAAGTTAGAGAATTTTGAAGGTAATAGACAATTAAATGTATCAAATGCCAAGTGGCAGGTTGCCTGGGAGTGTTGAGATCGCTGGAGATGACCAAGATAACTGAGAGCAGGTCTCCTCCAGCGCAGAGGGAGTGGGAGCTGGAAGACACACTGAGATGCTGGACTCACCTGTGACCGTGGGGTTGGCCTCAGATGATTGGTCTGGGGAAATCTTCCAAATGTAGTGACCCAGCCAGTAAGGTAGAGCAGATCCAGAAACTAGAGACTATGCTTTATTCTGCTTATTTCTTCAGCTTTCCCCAATACAATTAAGTATACTAGGTTAAAGGGATATATGCATATATAAAGTTTACCATAGTTTAAAAAAAAAATTGTCATCAAGTCAATTCCAACTCCTGGCTACACGATGTGTTACAGAGTAGAACTACTCTATAGAGTTTTCTTAGCTAAAATCTTCACAGAAGGAGATCACCAGGCCTTCCTTCCACAGTGCCGCTGGTAGATTTGAACCACCAACTTTTAGGTGCGTAGTCGGGTGCAAACCACTTGAGCCTCCCAAAGACCACAGCTATTTAAAAAAAAAAAAAAAAAGCAAACCAACTGCCGTCGAGTCGATTCCAACTCATAGACCCTAAAGCACAGAGTAGAACTGCCCCGTGGAGTTTCCAAGGAGTGACTGATGGATTCGAACTTCCTATCTTTTGGTTAGCAGCCAAACTCTTAACCACTGGGCCACCAGGGCTCCAGCATCAGCTAACTTACAAAGTACTAATAACCCAAATAATTTACTCTCTTAGGTCTTGTTCACTTTCCAGGTTGCAGATCCTGCTTCTCCCTTTCCCCTGCCTTTTTGCGTCCATCAGGCCTATGTGCTGGACCATGATGCACACCCAAGATTAATCCCTGAACATCACGGCCATCTCAATGATGAAGTAAGCACGAAGTTCTAACTTCCCTGAACTTTTCCTTGTTCTACAAAGAGGATTCGCGCATTAAGACATCTTCATAAGAAGATGTTTGAACCCGCCCCACATAACATCTCTTTCAATTTCCTCGCCCTGAAAAAACTCACCCTCTCTCTGAATCGCACTGCTTACAGAAGAGGCTTTAATATTTGTTTCTGGTTTCCTGGTTGTTTTTGTTTTGTTTTCTTTTCCCTGAGTTATCAGTCTCAAGTTGCTCTTCAGGATACATCCAAGTGAACACTGCTGTTTGCATTCAGCCAGGGACGGATTGCCCAATAAGCAAGGTACGCACGGGCTTAATTGTGCTTACTTGCTAATCTGTAGCACACAATTTCACACTGCAGATTAGTAAGTAAACGCAATTAAGCCCGTGCGTACCGTGCTTCCTGTAAACCTGTGCGTAGCTTGCTAACTGGTTCATCTGCCTGTCCTGGTCATCTAGGGCTGCTATAATAGAAATACCACAAGTGGATGGCTTTACCAAAGAGAAATTTATTCTCTCACAGTCTAGCAGGCTTCAAGTCCAAATTCAGGGGGTTAGCTCCAGGGGAAGGCTTTCTCTGTCAGCTCTGGAGGAAGGTCCTTGTCATCAATCAACCCCCTGGACTAGGAGGCTTCTCTGCACAGAAACCCCAGGTCCAAAGGACATGATCTCCTCTGGGCGCTGCTTTCTTGATGGTATGAGGTTCCCACTCTCTGCTTGCTTCCCTTCCCTTTCATCTCTTGTAAGATAAAAGGTGGTGCAGGCCACAGCCCAGGGAAACTCCCTTTACATTCGATCAGGGACGGAACCTTAGTAAGGGTGTTACAATCCCACTCTAATCCTCTTTAACATAAAATTACGATCACAAAATGGAGGACAACCACACAATACTGGGAATCATGGCCCCGCCAAACTGATACGCACATTTTTGGGGGGACATAATTCAATCCATGGCACTGCCTTGCCTTTAGCCAGTGTCAGCAGCTCCGTGTGGAAACCAGGATTTGTTCCACCAGAAAGGGAGAAGTGGGTCCTTCTGATTCCGTTTCCTCACCAGTCACAACCGGGGGCCTCTTCATTCCCTTATGTAGTAACCTGTCAGTTAATTATGTCCCTAGAAACAATAAACCATTAAGAGACGAAAGGACAAATAGTGTACGAGCCCGCTTATATGACATATCTGGAATAAGCAAATGCTTGGAGACAAAAGGTTACCAGTGGTTACCAGGGACTGGGGGGAGGGAAGAGGGGGAAGTTACTGCTTAAAAGATACTGAGTTTCTGTTTGGGGTGAAGAAAACGTTTGGAAATAAATAATGGTGATGGTTTCACAACATGCTGAATGTAATTAATGTCACTGAATTTACTCTTAAAAGTGGAAAATTTTCTATTCTAGAATTTACCTCAATAAAATTAAAAAAAAAAAAAAACCATAAAGTACAGCACAGTCTAAAGGAGATAACACAGTCTAATTCCTCTTTGAGTGGTTTTGGAAAAAGACTATTTCTGCTATTATGGAAGCTCTGGCTGGGATTTTAAGGAACAATGAACTCCTTCTGATGAGCAGCCCTGACTTCTCCCCTACCCAGCTGGTGGGCTTGCAACATCACAACAAAGCCTTGTCAGCTTGCACTGGTTGCTGTATGTTACCCAGGGGAATGGGGCCCCAGCCCCCATTACACTATTTTCCTCCTGGATCTCTCTGTCATGTGTACGGGGGGCTGGTTTGCCAGTTCCTCTTGCCATGTAATTATCAGAAAGCCCTCATGCACTCTGCCAAACGTGATTTCTCCCTGGCTACCCACAGCCTGTTCAGACAAGACTATTTTCAGGCAGAGGTTCTAGACCCTGGTTTTAGTCCCTCAGTGGCCTTCTATTTTAATGCTCCGTTTGGCTACAAGAACAGAGCTCTGCCCTTAGAATTCGCAAGAGGTTTTCATCGAAAGGCAAACTTACTCCCACTCCTGAATTAATCAACCCTTCTTGCTGTTCAATGGATTTCACCATTCTCTCTGTTTTCACACCCAGAACAGAAAGTCAGACAAAGGTAACTTAATTCAGTAGTGGCCTTTCAGTTCATTGCCTGGCAGAGCCGTAAATCTCGCCCTGGAACAGGTTTATGCCTTTACTCATGATTTCCATAGAAGGCTTCACCTCACGTGTGGCACCGACTTCGGCTGGTTGCGAAAACGCTCTCTCTGTCTAAAATGGCCCATAATCATTGCATTTCATCAACACTGGTGATAACTTAGTCCTCTTCAATCCCCAAATTTACTACTTGACTAGATGATTTTTCAGAAAGATTGTTTGCCTTACATAGTATTTCAAGCACCCGGGAAGAAAAATAATTTCTGTTCTGTTCATTGCAGCATCTTTTTTTGTTACATTCCATCTATGCCTCAAAAATTACCAGTTGCAGGGCTTTGCTTCATTTTTTAATTTATTCTTCCTATTATCTTACATCAAGGAGTCCTGGTGGCACAGCGGTTAAGCACTCGGCTGCTAATCCAAAAGTCCACTGTTCCAACCCACCAGCCACTCAGCTGGAGAAAGATATGGCCGTCTGCTTCCGTAAAGATTACAGCCTTGGAAACCCTACGGGGCAGTTCCACTCTGTCCTATAGGGTCGACTGGATGGCAAGGGGTTTATTATCTCAAGTCACTTCACGATCAGTTTACTCCCCACCTTTAAATGCAACAGGGTCGGGTGAGATTTGTATTAAAAAACTATCTCAAAGGAGGATTTGGTTGATAAGGAACATGCTTTCATGGGTCAGATATAAACGAATATGAAACACTGAATTACTAAACTACCCCAACTTCATTTATTCGCTCCACATATATTATTTATCACTTTCGTATGAGGGGTAATGTAAGCTAACCAAAACCTGTTGCCATGGAGTAGTTTCTGACTCATAGCAACCCTATAGGAGAGAGTAGAAACGCCCCATAGGTTTCCAAGAGCGGCTGGGGGATTTGAACTTCCTACCTTTTGGCTAGCAGCCGAGGTCTTAACCAGTGCACCACCAGGGCTCCGTAATGTAAGCAGTGGAGCACAAAAGTCAACAAGGCATACTGCCCATCATTAGAGACATTCCAATCTAATGAGAGAGACAGTTAAGTTGGAAAAGGGTTACAATATTTTGTGATAGTAAAAACCCACTGCCCCAGAGTCAATTCCAACTCACAGCGACCCCATTAGGGTTTCCAAGGCTGTAAATCTCTACAGAAGCAGACTGCCACATCTTTCTCCCACGGAGCCAATGGTGGTTTCGAACCACCAAACCTTTGGTTCACAGCCCATTGCTTTAATCTCTGCACCACCAGGGCTCCTCTTTGTGATAGTAGCTATCATAAAAATGCATAATGTGTTTGGAAGCAAATAGAAGATGCAGGCCGATGATACAGTGAATTGTCCCTGTCTCTCCAGAATCCCTTCTCCCCTTCTGGAGAAAGCATCCTTCTTTGCAGAGTTGCTCCATCATCCACTTCAGCCATCCCTACCACCCCTGCTCTCCCCCACAGAGGTGAGCAAGTAGCCCAAGAATGGCCAGTCATGATGTATGGTCCTTCTGGCCACAGTGATTGGTCCAGGGTAAGCACATGATCACACCTGGGCCAATCAGAAACATTTCTTGAGATTTTCTACACCGATGCTGAGACAGAAAAGCTCTAGTGTGTGTTAGCAAATAAAGTATATTTTTGCTTAAGTTTATTCAAATTGCATTTCATGCCCTCACAATTGAATAAGTCCTGACTAGTTCAGAAAGTATTCTAGGAAGACAGCAATCTGTGAAGGCAGGAAAGTGGCACATTCAGGGTACACAGTAAATACAGAAAAAGGACACCTCTACCCTGGTGGCACAGCGGTTAAGAGCTCAGCTGCTAACGGAAAGGTCAGCAGTTCGAATCCACCAGCCTCTCCCTGGAAACCCTATGGGGCAGTTCTTCTGTCCTATAGGGTCTATATGAGTCGGAATCAACTCAATGGCAACAGGTTTGGTTTTTTTCTACCCTACCAGTCCAACCCCACCGTTTTGAACACAACTATATTTTAATGTTGCCATATTAATCCAGTTACTTGCTGTTTATTCTGCCAAGACATGGACAGCAAGTATGTAGGAGACAAAATGATAAGACATACAAAAGCAGTAGACAATCAGCACAATAGATCATTCTGACCATTTTAGACAATCCTGGGATTCCTAAGGAAATTGTTTGTTATAATCTCCTGAATTAGCTGAAGAAACATGCAATCAGCTTTTCACCCAATTCGTAATAAATAATAATGAAAATTCTAATGAACAAATTAAAACTGTTAATAAGGGCTAAAACCAAACCTGGTGAAATTTTAATCTCCAACATTTTACCCAGAAAAGAAAAAAAAAAAAGACTTGGTAAAAGTGACAGATATAATGTAAATCTTACAACGGAAAAAAGAAAAAACTAAATTAGAAATTTTGATATTGTGAAATAAAGTCTAGTAATACTCTGTTAGGGAAATATCTGATTAATAAATCAAATATCAAGCATAAAATTAACACAAAACGTAATTTCCCAATCAGATTATTTCAATAAAATAAAAAATACAAACTAAACAAACAGTACACAATTCAACTGCTGCATGGACAAAAAAGCAGTAATTTAGTTTACTGTCTTAAGTACAAAAACATTCCCTTGACAAAAAAATCCTTTTGAGGTTAATTCAGTGGATTTAGAACATATTGATTCCATATGTACATCAATTTGGCTGAAGTGTACACTTCAAGGAAAGAAGTGTCAAGAAATGATGCCGGAGGAGTAGGAAGATTCAGATTATGAAGGATCAGGCACGCCGTCCTAAGGGTTTTGGACTTTCTCCTGAAGACTATCAGGAATCTATGAATCACTTTAAACAGGGGAGTAACCTGATCAGCTTTTCATTCAAGGCAAATCATGCTGGTAGCTCCAAGGAGAACAAATTGGAGAGGAATAAGATCGGAGGCCAGGAGACTAATGAGGATCTGATACAGTCATCCAGGAGTGGCATGGTGAGTGTCTTCATTTAGGGAGTGTCAGAGGGGAAGGAAAAACGGTGAGAGATACAGGAGATATTATGTCAGTGGATTTGACAGGACTTGATGACTAATTGGATGTGGGGTGAGGGAGAATGAAAAATTACTCCCAGGATCGAAGCTTAGCACTTGGACACCTTTGCCAAGAAAGAATAACAGTTTGGCAAGGAAAGTGATATATTGGCTTTGGATGACAGCGTTGGATACGAGTGGAGAGGCCCCCTCAGCAGTGTGGATCCATCGCTCAGAAGGAGATATGGGCTGGAGTGAGGTGCTCAAGTGTATCAACATATTGCTGATAGAGGAAGTCATTAGAGAAAATTGGTTAGTCTAGAAAGACTAGAAAAAAAGAAACAGAATTAAGGGTAAGGGGAGCCAGGTTTTCCTTCATTTTGTTCTTAAGTTAATAGCTGTGTAGAGCTCTATGTGCTTTACATAGTCTAATTTGTTTAATCTTCATAGTCACCGTATGAGATAAATACATCTTTATCATCTTTCTTTTTTGTTCCTGTCTTAATTATCTAGAGTTGCTGTAACAGAAATACCACAAGTAGATGGCTGTAATAAACAGAAGTTTATTTTCTCACAGTTTAAAACCAAAAAAACCAAATCAGTTGCAGTCAGATAGATTCTGACTCATAGCCACCGTATAGGACGGAGTAGAACTGCTCCACAGGGTTTCCAAGGAGCGGCTGGTGGATTAGAACAGCTGACATTTTGGTTAGGAGCTGAGGTCTTAACCACTGCGCCACCAGGACTCCTCTCACGGTTTAGGAGGCTAGAAATCTGAATTCAGGTCTCTGGTTCTAGGGGAAGCCTTTCTCTCTCTGTAGGCTCTAGGGGAAGGTCTTTGTCTTTTCAGCTTCTGTTTCCTGGTTCATTGGAGATCTCCATGTGGCTCCTCATCTGTCTTCCCCCATCTCTGCTTGCTCCTTTTGTGTCTTGTAAGGGATTGACTCAAAACACACCTACACTAATTCTGCCTCATTAACGTAACAGACAACTCATTCCTAAATGAAATTATAACCACAGGCATCGAGGTTAGGGTTTACAAAACGTATTTTGAGGGGACACAATTCAATCCTTAACATCCACACTTTGGCCCCCCAAATTTATGTCCTTCTGGAGCCCTTGTGACAGTGGTTAAGAGCTCAGCCGTTAACCAAAAGGTCAGCAGTTCAACTCCACCAGCCACTCATTGGAAACCCTATTGACAGCCAACACCAGGAGCTGCTGAGCCATTATCAAACAAAACCTTGGATTCTGGGTGTGGCTCAAGTGGGAGCTGCTCAGACCAAGTGGAACCTGCCCCCTCTGGTCCATTGTCCTCAAAGCTCTGAGTGTGGCTCAAGCCAGTCAAACCCAGTTTACTAGCCTACATGTCAAAGAAAAAAATACAATTTGTCTTAGTGCGCCTGAGCTCCATGATAACCTATGCAGTCCACACTGTTTGTATGTACTTCCTTGTGAGGGGCAATATAAAATCTTCTGCCTTCCTTTGTTCGGGGAGCTTGAATTGAGGTATATACCTCCTTGCTCCTTGCCTGCACGCTTGCAAAAAACCCTCTTCCTCCCTCCTCACCTCAGTGTGTCTTTATTGACAATGAGCCACACCGAGCAGGACCTGCTTTGGGTAACATTATGCGGCAATTCTACTCTGTCTTATAGGGTCACTATGAGCTGGAATCAACACGCAAAATGCATTCATCCCATCACATCGTCCCAAAAGTCTTCAATCAACTCCATGTCCAAAATCTCATCCTTTGAATCATCTACATCAAATGTGGGTGAGACTTTAGGCATAGTCCATCCCAAGGCAAAACTCCTCTTCATCTGTGAACATCTGAAATCTAGACTACAAGTTATCTGTTTCCAAAGTACAATGGCGGAACAGGCACAAGGTAGACATTTCCATTACAAATGGGAGAAATTGGAGGGAAAGACGGGGTAATGGGCACCAAGCAAGTCCAAAACCCAACAGAACAATCTACATTAGCTCTCAAGGCTTGAAAATAATCCTCTGTTCTTCAGGATCATCTGGGAAAGGACCCCACTCTCTAGACTCTGGGCATTAGCCATGCCCTCTGGATTCTGGGTGGAGGCTCCTTGGTCCTTGGCTTCAGCTCCACCTTCCAGGCCCACTGGGATGGCAACTCTGCTCCCTCAGCTTTGGCGTCCCCGTTCTAGTCCATCTGAGTGGTGATCCCATCCTCTTTACCCTGGCAGGCCCCCATTCTTCCATCCTTTGGGCATAGTAGACCTGCCCCCTCAGGTTTGGGCAGTGGCCCCATCCCCCTGGCACTCATGAACAGCAGCCCCACACCCTGGAATCGAGTTGGTGAAGACCAGTCTCTTTGAAACTTAGGAGGCCGTGGGTCCACCCTTTGAGACCTAGGAGACTGTGACTTCACCCTTTGAAACTGAGAAGGCACTGCTTCCCTTGCTTCTTCCAACAGTTCTGCTGATCTCCAAGCTACTCTAGGGATGGTCCTTTTCTTTTCTTGGAGGACAACAGACTTCCTGTAGAATTCCAAGCTTCAGATGGCTTTCTTTCCTTTCCTCCTTTCCCTGTCCCCTTCATTCTAAGCTGATGGGTTTTCTGATGTGGTTTTTGGTTAGATTTATCAGTCACAGGCTTAATCTCTTTAACAAAAGATTGTGTAGCTATGTCCTTGGTGAAAATTCTCAGACACATGTCCTTGGTTTGTGCAACAGAATTTTCCAAGTCTTTAAGTTCTGTTTTAGTTTTGCATAGTTCATTTTTAAGCCCATCTCTTTCCGCTCACATTTTACTATAAGTGACAAGGAGAAACCATGTGGCCCCTTTAAGATCTTGCTTAGAAATCGCATCAACCAGATATCAAAGTTCATCACTTATAAGTTCTACCTTCCACCAAACACTTGAACATAATTCAAACAAGGTCTTTGCCACTGCATAAAAAGCATTGCCCTTCCTACATTTTTTAATCATATGTTCATCATTTCCTTTTAAAACCTCACCCGAAGCACATTTAATGTCCACATTTCTAGCAACTTTCTGTTTCTGGTGCCATATGTATTCTTTGAGACAATAGAGACTTTCTCTTTGGCTCTACCCACTGCCTTTTGAGCAGTCACCCAGAATTGCCTTTGACGTCCATAATTCTACGAACAGTCTCTTCAAGTCAATCTAGGCTTTTACTATTAGGCACCTTAAAACTCTACCAGCCATGAAGATTGTGAAGGAACCAAGGAACAGAAGCTGAAAAGAGACAAGGACCTTCACCCAGAGCTCCCTAGAGCTGGTGCCCTGATTTCAGACTTCTAGCCTCCTAAACTGTGAGATAATAAAATTGTGTTCATTAAAGCCACCCCCTTGTGGTATTTCTGTTATAGCAGCACTAAGAAACTAAGACATCTGGATTTGGGCTCACTGTACCATGGTCAAGGAGCCCTGGTGGCACAATGGTTAAGAGCTCAGGCTCCTAACCAAAAGGTCGGCAGTTTGAATCCACCAGCAGCTCCTTGGAAACCCTTTGAGGCAGTTCTACTCTCTTCTGTAGGGCCACTATGAGTCAGAATGGAGTTGATGGCAATGGGTTTTTTGGCTACCATGGTCAAACCAAGCTGGTTATTAGACCATTCCATTCACTGCACAGTCATTGTGACATGTCAGAAAGGAGAAATCAATAAAGCTTCATGAAATAGTAAAAAAAAAAAAAAAAAAAAAAACTCTACCAGCCTCTACCCATTAATCAATTCCAAAACCACTTCCACATTTTAGGTATCTGTTAGAGCAGCACCCCACTCCCAATACCAAATTCTTTCTTAGTTATCTAGTGCTGCTATAATGTAAATACTACTAGTGGTTGGCTTTAACGAACAGAAATTTATTTTCTCACAGTTTAGGAGGCTAGAAATCCAAATTCAGGGTGGAGGCTCTAGAGGAAGGCTTTTTCTCTCTGTCAGTTCTGGCGGAAGGTCCTTGTCTTTTCAACTTCTGTTTCCTGGTTCCTTGGAGATTTCCATGTGGCTTGGCATCTATTTTCCCCCATCTCTACTTGCTCCTTTTATACCTTGTAAGAGATTGATTCAAGACACGCATTCCGCTAATCCTGCCTTGTTAACGTAAGAGATAACTAGGCATAGAGGTTATAATTGGCAACACGTATTTCTGGAGGACACAATTCAGTCCCTAACAGTTCCTGACTGATGCAAATGGTTAATGGGCTCAATGGCAAACCAAAAGACTGGAAGTTCTAATATACCCAGAGACACCTTGGAAAAATGTCGTGGCAATCTACTTCTCAAAACTGAGCCACAGAAAACCTTATGGAGCACAGTTCTACTCTGCTACACACGGGTTGCCATGAGTCATAATTAACTTAACAGCAACTGAGTCCCAGATAGGTGTACCCTACAGCCCAAGGTCACACATGTAGTAAATGGCACAGTCAGGAACCAAACGCACATGATCTGGACTCAAAGTCTGAGCTCTTAACCACCAGGCTATCCTGCTCTTTACTGCATACATAAAGGAGAAGCAGAAGAGACTCCAAGGGAGAAAACCAGAAGTGACCAGAGAAGAAAAATGGAAAGCAGACAGTGTGGTGTCTCAAAAGTTGAGAAAGGGATGGATTTCAAGGAGTGAGTGGCCAAGAGTGCTCAGTGACAGAGAATGGCCATGTGAGACAAGGACTGAAAATGGCCCTTGAGCAGCCATAGGTGAGCTCTGCTGGCATCTTCTGTGGAAAGGTAGAGGTAAAAGCCGTGAATCAACAGAGCAGTGAAAGGGATGTGAGGAAACGCAGATGACAAGCACAGAAAACTCTGTTCCCCCCTTCAGAGCCAGGCTGTTTTAAAGAGATGACAGTAGTTGAAGGGGGACATAAGGTTCATTCACACCGTGACAGGAGAGAAGGATGCTGGGAAGCTTGAATAGGGCAGCGAGAGGGAGGCGAAAGCATGTAAAAGGAGTTTCTGCCGAGAAAATTTAGTTTTACATTTCAACTTAGAGATGAGGTTATTTGCCAAAAGTGACAAGGTGGATAAAGAGCTAGGGAATTTAAAGAGAATACTGAAGGGTTGAAATAGCTATTGTGGAGATTGTGAGGAAGAACTGACTAGAGATGTTTCCTTTAAAATAATGGCATCTCCTATACCGGAAGGGTGAACCTATGTCATGTTTTGCAAAGGACAGTCCCAATTTATGCCTACTGTGATGACATCATTGTTTCACTTTCAAAAGGGTCTCTGGATGATGTTGTTGTTGATAGCGACCCTATTACAATAGAATGAAACTCTGCCTGGTCCTGCGCCATCCTCACAATCGTTGCTATGTTTGAGACCATTGTTGCAGCCACTGTCAGTCCATCTTGCTGAAGTTCCTTCTCTTTTTAGCCCACTCTTTACTTTACCAAGCATGACGTCCTTCTACAGGAACTGGTCCCTCCTGATAACATATCCAAAGTACGCGAGGTGAAGTCTCGCCATCCTCACATCCAAGGAGTACTCTGGCTGTACTTCATCCAAGGCTTGCTCGTTCTTCAGGAAGTCCAATATTCTTTGCCAACACCATAATTCAAAGGCAGCAATTCCTCTACAGTCTTCCTTATTCATTATCCAGCTTTCACAAGAGTATGAAGCAATTTAAAGTACATGGCTTGGGTCAGGCACACCTTAGTCTTCCAGGGACATACTGGCTTTTCAACATTTTAAAGAGGTCTTTTGCTGCAGATTTGCCCCATGAAATAAATATGTCATTTGATTTCTTGACTGCTGCTTCCATGGATGTTGATTTTGGATCCAAGTAAAATGAAATCTTTGACAACTTCATTCTTTTCTCTACTTTTCATGATATTGCTTAGTGGTCCAGTTGTGAGGATTTTTTTTTTTGGGGGGGGGGTCAGGGGGAAGGGTATGGTAACCCAAATATTAGAAGATGTGTTAAGAAAGAGACTTGTAATAATGGTCATTTTAAGAATGTTCCTGTCTTATTTATCTAGTGCTACTATAACAGAAATACCACAAGTGGATGGCTTTAACAAACAAAAATTTATTTTCTCACAGTTTAGGAGCTAGAGGTCCGAATTCAGGGCACCAGCTCTAGGGGAAGGCTTTTTCTCTGTTGGCTCTGGAGGAAGGTCCTTGTGTCTTTTGAAATTCTGCCCCTAGGCAATCCTCATGTAGCTTAGCATCTCTCTTCCCCCTATTTTTGCTTCCCTGCTTGATTGTTTACTCTCTTTTATATCTCAAAAGAGATTGACTCAAGACACACCCTGCACTAATACTCTCTCATTAATGTAACAAAGAAATCCCATTCCCAAATGGGATTATAACCACAGGTATAGGGATTCAAATTTACAACAGATATTTTTGGAGGACACAGTTTAATCCATAATAGTTGCCAAGAGAGAAGTTCATTATGTATAGGATGATCTCAGTGGGTATTCATGAAAGAAATCTTAACTATCTCAGTATCAAGCCATTAATTATTCAAATTTTTGTACTGTGTATTTCATAATTGACAGGATAATCCTCTTTGTGTTGATTTCTAAGAAATGTAGAGCAAAATTTTTGGTACATTCTAAGAAAATATATAAGAGCTGCGGTATGCCTTTTGTGTTCCTGCCTTATTCGTATGTCTGATCGGACTTTACTTTTCAACCCTTAAATTTCCATTGTCTAATATTCTTAATTTTACAATTATTTTTATCAAATTCACATAGATTTGCAAAGTACTTTAAAAAATCCTTTCTGGAACAAGAGGTTTCATGCAGCCTTCACTCATTCATAGTTTTTTTTTTTTTTTAATACATAGGACAGCGTGTAATGTAGCTCCAGGAAAGTCAAATCAGATATTTTTATTGCTTTAGATTTCCACCTTAGTTTCATAGTGCTGCTGTACATACCACAAATGAGTGGCTTAAAAAACCAGAAATTTATTTTCTCAGAAGTCTTGAAGACCAAATTCAGGGCACCAGCTGTAGGGAAAGTTCTCTGTCAGCTCTCAAAAGATCTTTGTCTCTTCCAGGATTCCTCAGTTCCTTGGTGATCTTCATGTGATGTGGCATCTATCTTTCCCCGTTTTTGCTTGATTGTCTCTGTGTCTAGGCTGCTCCTCATATTGTGCAGAAGTGATTAGGTTTAGGACACATCCTACACTGATAGGACCTCATTAACATAACAGAGAAAACCTTATTTCTAAACAGGATAAGATCCACAGGTATAGAGGTCAGGACTCCAACACATATTTTGGGGGAAACAATCCAATCCATAACAATTCCATTGCAATGTGTGAAAGAAAAATCAAATCAAAAATTGAGCTGTGAGCTTTATCGTTATGTAGAGTGATAGGGACAGGAATTATGACATGAGTTTGATAGGCTTTTTATCAGCTGAAATGGTGAGCTATGGCAGGTACTATCAGTTGTCTAAAAGTACCCACTACCTTCTCAGTTTACAGATACACAATTTTGTTAGGGCAGCAATGTCCTCTGGGAAGGCGAGTCCCTTATCCCATACCCACTAAGCCAATTACCGTAATTCTTTCTTCCTTAGTCAGTGATTGGTGTAGGACCAAGCATATGATCCCATTCTATCCAACGTTTGAGAAGCCTTTTGGGACTCTTCCTGGAAAGACATTTCTCCTTGATAGAAAGTGACCTGTGAGGACAGGGGCTTGCTGCCCTATCCCCTTCTCCTCACCCATTGTCTTTCTGCCTTTGAATGAGGCTGTGGAAGTTCACTGCCATTTCCAGACTAAGAGGAGAAGAAGAAAAGAGAAGTCAACACAGAGGTCAGAAAAGATCCAACCTGAGATCACTAGCCTTCTCGTTATGTGAAGAAAACTAAGCCCTTTGTCCACATTTCTCTTAGTCAGGTATTGTTACTTGTAATGAAAATAGTTTAACTGGTGTACAAGCATTCTAGATAGAAAAACACCACCGTGAGGTCTGCCCCAGAGTTCTACAGGACTCGTTGTACAGATGGCCAACTTGGCCAGAACAGTGAAGACATAGGATGTTATCTTCAGTAATGACTCCTCATGCGGCCATTACTGTCCTCAAGAAGCAACATTTTTTAAGACAACAAAAAGCAAGAGATATTCTTAAAGAAATTATTTTATATAAAATAACTACATATATATACATACGTGTATACTACAAATATAAAAATAATTATATTTATTTATTATATATAATCATATTTATTTATTATTTGCGGTTATTTTATATGGAAGATATGAGATGAAGCAAAATGTGTCTCTGGGTGGGAGGGTTACAGTTCCCCTTTCTCCATTTGGTTTTTTTATTTGTTATATTCTCAGCACATAACGCTTTCATAATCAGAAAACAATGCAAACGTTATTTATAAAAGGAAAATCTGGTCCCCACATTATCATTTCAACATTGTGCATTGGCCACCAACTCAGACTTGAAATAGGGTGGGATCAGTCACCACCCTAATTTTCGAGAATGCTGTAGTGGGCCTCTAGCTGTGATAGGAACGCAAGATACAGAGATGGTAACAGGGATACATTTACCCAGCACATTCCTCAAACCAGCTTTAAAGCAATGTCTCTCACGTTCCTTCCTCCCTGTCCTGTTGTTTAATTTCTATGTCTGGGATTGTCTGCGTTCGTTTTGCTGCGTTCGTCCATCGTATTCTCATTAGCCAATGCACAAACTTCCATACAACCCCTAACGAGAGCCCAACAGCATTTATAAAAAAGGATAGAAATAGTGGATTCTGTCATGGCTTTATAAAATGTCATATCCATCAAACACCTATCATTGTTTCATATGAAAAGCTTGCCTTGTTGCAAATATAAGTCATATCTCTGTTAGTTGCTTCCCATTCATTCACATTTAGTCTACAAAAATGTCTGGAATAAGGGATAGTAGTTTATTTTTAATTCACTGGAGTGATAATAATGGAACCACAATATGGCTTTAATGACCGTTTGAAGGCTCACTCATTAGGTGGACTTGTCTGAGGAATTTTGCTATGACTATAATTTTAGAAACAGAATATATGGCTGAAACAAAACCTAAGGGCCCTTCAGAATTTACTTCCCTTTAAACAGTAATTTTATTTTTTAAAGCAATACTTTCAGAACTTTGCATATTCCATGTTTGAAATGGTCTTTCCTTAGAAGCTCTAGGTTGAAAATAGAATCCTTCAGTGAATGTATAGGTAGTCAATAAACTATCACATTATTAATTCACCTTACAGGTACTTCAACGCTTATTGTAATATTCAACTGGTGAAGATAGGACTTAGCAGAGTGGGGGAGACGTTCACTGAAATTGATGCTTGAGCTTTGCAATTACCTCAAATGTCATTGCTGAGATTTCAAGAGCTTTTCAGGGGAATTTTTCTCAAGGTGGGTATTTGACTGATATGATTAACCGTAGGTCTCATCTTGATGCCACTAGGGTCTATGATGAAAATTAGTCTTATCTTGCAATGTGTGCCAGGCTTTCAGCTGATAAGGAGAGCAGAGCTGAAGCATTGTTCTGGAATAAAGTGCAGCCAATTATCATTGTATCAGCGATTAAATTATAGATATAGGCAGTTCTTCATTAGCAAATTGGTTCATTTTTATAAAGGTCTTCTTCAAAAATGCTTTAAATCAAGTAAAAATATGCAGCAATTTTTAATTACTTAGCAAGAAAACCTTATTAAAATCTGTTGTTATACGTTATATTCATTAAGTGAAGAATACTATACACAAGTGATTCATGGATAAACCATTTGTTTTATTCTTTTGGCTAAAAGAAGCTTTGGAAAACGTTCATTCAATTTTTTTTTAATTTCCTCTTACGATTAATATTTATTAATATTTATCCATTTTCGCTGTTCGTGGTGACTTTGCAGGGCCTTATAAGACAATTTTAAACATAACCAAAAACGAACCAAACCCATGGCTGTCGTGTTGATTCCGACTCATAGCAACCCTATAGGCCAGAGTAGAACTGCCCCATAGGGTTTCCAAGGAGCGCCTGGTGGATTAGAACTGCTGAACCACTGTGCCACCAAGGTTTCTAATTTTAAACATAGCTCTAACTTATTTTCAATAGCACCAACAACCACAGACAAACACATTCCCGTAAAATGTTAACAACAAATTTTTTTTTAAAAATACCTCTTCGCTGAGTTTTAGACTATCAATGTGTCTTATTTCAAATGGTTCCTTTCAATTAGCTCAAGAAGGTACATGCTTGGTTTCTTAAATATAACTCTGTCCAAGGAACGCAAATGAAGAACAAGGGTTGGAAATGTAGAAATAAAACAGGACTGTGAGAAAAGAATAGTGTAGAAACCAGTCTGCTTTCCAAGCTACTAGCATCCCTCCAAACAGCACAGCCACTGACGAATCGCAGATCCAACTGTCAGTATTAAATTCTCCCACAATTACACAATGTTACTTCGTATTCTGAGGATAGAGACAATCTTGTAAAACACGATGATTAAAGTACTATAACAGAACCCAATAGTATTTAATACCTATCTGTTCAGAAGGGTGTGTTTTGGAAATTTTGATCATAATGCAATCTGCTCAAAGCTGTTAAAGTATGGATAATTTCACTCAATTTTCCAGTAGGTTTTCTGCCTGGAATAAGTAAATAGTGGGTAATGGCTTGTGTCAAAGTCCTTGCAACACTCCATTAAACACAGAGCATGACAATCTGATCAGATGTCTCTTTTATAATCAGAAACGGACTTGTGACTTTGTGAGTTACTCAGCTACATCAGGTCACATCAAAAGTCTAGTCTTCTCATCTCCCCACATCTCTGGTGGCTTCACATCTGACACATTTTGAATCTCAGCATTGTGACCTTACTCCTCAGCCTGCATTTGATATAGTCTAAGTACTGCTGTTGAAATCGTACTCAGCTATTATCTAAGGAGCTGAATGAATAGGAAAATAAAACAAGCATTATTTAGAGTTTTAAAATGTATACTATTTTCTATCAATGTCAAACCCAAATACATCACAATTCTGCCTACACTTAAAATCAGATCATCAAACGCTTAAACCAGTTGTTTAACTCTAAGGAGATAAATTAATTCAATGTTTTACCAAGTATTTGACTATATCAACATCCCAGGTCTCATGTAATATAACCAACACTGGCAGTTCAAATCAATCAAGACAATCTATGTACTGCATCAGGTAATTGGATGTCCACTTCATGCATATGCTGCCTAAAATTTTGGAAATTCTTAGCTGATATTAATATTCACGTAAAGTTTTCAGTCCTCAATTATAATTTATGTTATGATACATTAAAACACTTTATTCATTCTTAAAATTATATGTACAAATGTTTGGCCATTGTTGAACCCAAGATGGTGACTATGAAATTGTTTATTGGATTTCCTCAGATTTTAGGGACTTATTTTAAATTCACTCTTCGATGCATATTTGCTTAAAGATTATTGTCTGCAAGGGTTGTGACACCTAGATATACATTGTTGACTGCCTTTGAAAACCTAGGAGTCAGACAGGGTGTTAATATAATGCTCTGCCACACAGATGAGTCAGAGGTCAAGGGGGCTTTTCAAGAAATACAGTCTGGTAGTTCATACCAATCACCAAAGAACCAGATTGTTAGACCTGTAAAGGATCTTAGAGATTCTCTTCATCCAAGTGAACCATCAGAGACCTTTTATTCTTAGCTTCTGGCCTCTCCTTGAATATGTTTGCTGTGGTATTTGATTACTTTGGGGGAAAACTTAATTAGCATAAATTGTCACCCTTGAGGTGTGATACGTTTGCCTGTTCATGTGTCGTTAATTGTTTCAGCCTATTTTACTTGACAAGCTTTTAAATATTTTCATAAACTCCCCTGGAATCCCTAACTTTTTCCCCCACTAGTTAAATTTCTCAAGTTCTTCCTGTCATTTCATACGTGGCTTTGGTGTCCAGACATTCTGCTATCGGGGTTGCTCCCTCTGAATTTTTTTCATCAAGGTTTGAGTGCTTGTTTGCTTTTAACTGTTTTTACTGAGGTATAAATCACATACAGTGAAGTACAAAAAGCTCAACTGTAATGCTGGATGACTTTTAACTATATATACATCATTAAGGTTTTTGTTAAACCACAAAAATAAAATCTTATGGAACACAATATTCCACAGGAAGGAACTACTTTAATCTAGTTGACCATTTCCCTCTTGTTATTCAGACGATGTCTTTTTTTTTCCTAGCTATTACAAAATGCAGTTTGTGACTGTGTTCTAAATAGTTAAAGTTACTAGAAGTACAGCCTTTGGATGGTCATTTCCCTTTTCCACCAGCTGAAGTTACAGTATATGTCTCATACAGTTCCAGGGTATAAGTACAGGAAGGCTTCTCTCCCATGATTGTTCTGGGGTGTTGCTAAAAGGCCTTGCCCAAGGAGGCTGAATGAGTTGGCATGCAAGGACTTAAAGGGTCTTCAACACTCTGACCCTGCTGATGCAATGCCTGGGCTATTGAAGCCCCACTGGGATTGCGTCTATCACTCAACAGATAACCATGTCTGACTGTTATGGCTCACCTATGGTTCTTTTAGCAACAACAACTCCTCGACATTCTAACCGTGCTTTCCGTTGTGGTCCTATTGGTCCAGAATTTTTTTGTGCTGGAGAAAGGCTATGAGGCTATTCTCTTTTTGGGGAGCATAGACTTTCTAATCTAGCTCCCAACCCAGCACCACCCCCAACTCATCTCTCTCCACAAAGCATCAATCTCTGTACTTCCCTTTAATCTTCTGCTTTTCCTCTTCAGGCCTTCAAAGAGAGATCCCTTAAACCATATTTTTTCCCTAAAATTGTATTTAATGACACATCAGGAAGAATTTGGTGTCCTGTCACAATAAGAGACTCAACCCTTAGAAGCACAAATGTTGAATTCCCTCCATTGGAGAGCAAAAGAAATACTTCTCTCCTTCCTATAGAGTCACCCTTCTCAAAAGATGGGCAGAAGACTTTTTCCTCAAGTCACAAAGAACAACAGCTGAGTTTTTGTATCCTGCTCCACATACTGTTTCTCAGTACTATGAAGAGATACGTTTAGAATAGAGGAAGGAGCCTCAGTTTTGAAGCCAGACAGGCCTGAGCTTAAGTATAAATGTGAGGAGGTTATCTGACCCCCTGAGCCTCTGTCTTCTACTTTTCTATAGAAGGGACAGTAGATAATTGTCACCAGACTAATGAGATAACCAAGTAATTTCAATAGATGTTGGTTTGTTTTTGTTTGTTTTGTTTTGTTTAATAACAACCCTGATACTGGTGAAGAGATTAAAATATACTCCATGGTAGGTAGCAAGGTAGGGGTACATTTAGAAAATATTTCTACTTAAAAATAGTTAAAAGATCAAAGTGTTGATACTTGAATATTCTTTCAGTACCCAGGATTTTTCTTTCATGGCACACCTCAATTCTTCTACCATGCCAAATTAGCCAAGTGTTATTATCCTTCGAAAAAAAATCACTTCAGTGGAAAACATACTCAGAATTCAATGAATCACATTTTGCCAGCTTGTTTAGAAATTTAAATATTGTTTGCTTCAGAGAAAAGTTGTTTTGCTGCCATATAAGTAAACATCAAATTTTTTCACTAAAAGGCTCTTGGTCATAGTTAGAGATGATTTCAGGCTTTAGAAGTTAAGGATTTAAATCTGAAATGGCTTTTATTTTCTAAAATCTAATCCAACCTCTTAAAGGTCAAGGAAAGATTTGCAACATAGAGAACTCAAATGGGCTCCCTAACATAGTAAGAAATAAAGCATGAGATAGGTAACTATGGTACAGCAAGAATTTCCATTTGTAGGAATAGCGTGGACCATTTAGTGCTGATACAGGCTGTTGTTGTTGTTAGGTGCCATGGAGTCGGTTCTGACTCATAGCGACCCTATGTACAACAGAAAGAAACACTGTCCGGTCCTGTCCCATCCTCGCAATCGTTGCTATGTTTGAGCCCATTGCAGCCGCCTGTGTCAATCCATTTCATTGAGGGTCTTCCTCTTTTTGCTGACCCTCTACCTTACCAAGCATGATGTCTTTCTCCAGGGATTGCTGCCTCCTGATAACATATCCAAAGCACATAAGACAAATTTTTGCCATCCTTGCTTCGAAGGAGCATTCTGGCTATACTTCTTCCAAGCAGATTTGTTCGTTCCTGTGGCAGTCCATGGTGTATTTAGTATTCTTCACCAACACCAACACCATAGTTCAAAGGCATCAATTCTTCTTTGGTCTTCCTTATTCATTATCCAGCTTTAGCATGCATATGAAGCGGTTGAAAGTATCCTGGCTTGAGTCAGTAGCACCTTAGTCTTCAAAGTGACATCTTTGCTTTTCAACACTTTAAAGAGGTCTTTTGCAGTAGATTTGCTATCCCCCAGCTCTCCCCCAGTCAATCAGTCAATCAATAAAGTAACTCTATAAAAGGCAGCAAAGTCTGGTTTCTCTACTCTGGAGATTTTTCTCTCCTCGAAAGCTCAAAGGAAAAAAAAATGCTCACAAACTTTATGACCACCTAGGGGGAAAAAAACATCATATGATTGCAATCACTCACTTTTGTCCATGATCTTAATTAGTGTTTTTGCGATGTGTATGTGCAAGTTTGATAGTAAAAGGAATTGAAAACAACCTGACTGAGTCTGAGGCATTATTCTCAACCATCTGTGAACCCAGACCTGCTCTTGAGGCCAGGCTAAGCTCATTCTTCATATGAAAGAATACAAACTGAGGCCCAGTGAGTAAATCACATCTTTCATTTTGTCAACTGTGAGGTCCCCTAAAAACCAAATGGCTAAACGTAGTAGGAAATATTTCACCATTGGAAAGACGGAGCACAGCATTGGTTAGACTAAAATTTTTGTGGTGGCCATCAAGACCACTTGTGGCATGAAAAATAAATTCACAACATGCTTTTCCCCCCTAAACATACAAATAATGAGGGTTTCTGTAAGGGATGGTTGAACATACTCTACATAGAATGCTCTGAAACATCTGAAACTCTTTCCTGAAGCCACATATCTCAAGCTTGGGGTTCAGCAAAACCCCAAACTGTCCTCTCAAACACATATAACCATGTGTTTTCAGGGAAATTTGAATCCATATGTTTCTGATTCACTTGAACAGCACGGTTAAGACTGCCCAGAAGATTTTACAAGCTTTTCTTAGGAAACCTTTTGTGTTTCAAACTCAAGGTTACATTTAACCAAAAATAAACCAAATGTAAACCCCTACCTATGGAGCATTAATTTGAACCAACTACCAGAGAAACACCTTTTAAAATGAGAACAATTGGCATCTGGGACGTGCAAGGCCAAGAGCCATATTCTTTCCTGTAACTTCTTTAGCCTAACATGGTGAAGCCACTGAAAAAAGCCCTTTTTAATCAAATTGAGAGAATAAAGCTCTATGTGAAATCCAAAATATCTCTTTCTGAAATCCCTGATTCAAATACAAAAATGTTATCATTATTAAACTTTGTTTAAAAAAAAATCTTCAAAAAATAATTTTTTCAGAAGATTAGGGAAATTGTCACATAATTTCGTTAGCCTTTCACGGTTAAGTCCGTGGTATAAATTGAAAATTAAGGAGTTTTATCTGAATTAAATCCTTTTTAAAACATTCACAAATTTAATAGTAATCTATTGTACCCAGGAGATTTCAAATTCTTGCTTCTAATATCCACTGGATTTCAAAAGCAAATTCTAGACCAAATATTTGGAGTAACTCGACTTTTGCCTATATACTATCTTCTTACTAGGTTAAAGGAGGTTTACAGAAATTGGAGCCTTGAGAGAAATTATTTCTTACCAGCCATAAAACCAGGTGCATGGGAGCATTCATTAACAATCAGCATTCAACTTGGGCTTTCCTGGTGAGTCTGAAAGTTGTTGGGATTTCCTCCAACCGTAAAGTAAAATAAATCGCAATCAGTCCTGTTATCCAGTATTGGGAAAATGCAATGAAAAGTAATAATGAAGGTTACAAAATGTTAAGTGCTTAAAACATTGTTTGTTGGAATATATGTATTTAAGTAAAAATTGGATAAAAACAGTAGTCTTATAATAATAAGAAAATTATGAACCCAAGGGACAATTCCTTATGGTATGAACTAGCACAATTCACTTGAAGTCCACATGCTGCCTGTTGACTTCATACTGTAGGGGAATTACTTTCGGAGAGTTTATTTATGTCTTCCTTTACCAGTATCCCCCAAATCCACTTGCATTTTAGGGAAAACTAAGAAGAAAGAAATAATAAAGAAATCGATTTTTCATTTTTATCTCATTCAGACTTCAAGGTATCATAAACTGGCCCCTAAGAAAAGAAGATAATTCCTCATTTTATAAATGTATTTACTCTACCGTACAATGTAAAAGTTGGGATTTTAAATAACCGCATGCATTATTTTCCTCTGATGAAAAAAGAAACCTCACTGTATTTTTTTTTTAAAGGAAATTATCTGCTCTTCTCTGTAGTCATTTAACTCAAAACCAAAAAAAAAATTTGTTGCCGTCGAGTCTATTCCGACTCATAGCGACCCTAGAGGACAGAGTAGAACTGCCGGGTAGGGTTTCCAAGGAGCAGCTGGTGGATTTGAACTGCCGACCTTCTGGTTAGCTCTTGACCACTAAAAACTCTGTTCTTGGAAAGTCTACCCTTGCTATGAAAAGCCTTTTTAAGTCGTGCTTCAAGCCCAGTTATTTCCTGAAGCTTCTTCATTTGTGTCTTCTCAATGACGCTTTACCCTTTTGCATAACGTGGTTAGATCAAAGGTCAGACAAAGGAAAGAAAACTGTGAAGTCAACTGCTTGCTGCTCTGAGATCTGTTAGCCCTCAGGTGTTGTCCTGCACTTCTCTTCTCTGGGTGCTTATATTTGCACCATAACTCACCAGTCAACAAGTCTGCCGCTTTAACTGAGAAATGCCACATGACAGCACAAAGCCGAACAGTTGTCCTATAGCAGCATATAATCAAATCAAAGGTATCAAAATTGTTGTCTTAAAAAAAGTAACATTTTTTACATTGGCAAATGTACTATATATATTTTTACCACAATAAAAAAATACAACATTTTCCTCAATATGATTTCACATTTCATAGCATCAGATCTAATATATATTTAACTTGAAGAATATATTTCTCCCATTTAAGAAGAAGTTTATATGTTTAGTCCTAAATAAAATAAAAATATCTATCTGCTCCTTTATTTGGTGTTTATTTTACTTGTCTTTTCCTTAAATAAGAATGGTTAGGCAGACTCAGCTTATAAAAACATATTTTTTTTCCAAAATTCAAACCAAGTACATTAATTGCTTCTTTTTAGTCAGTGCTAGTAAAACCACCAAACTGAGTAGTTCTTCAAGTAGTTGACCCCATCCTTTGGATGAAACCATTGGAAAGGAAAAAAAAGGAGAGTCACAAGTTGGCTCTAAGGGCTTCAAAGTAAGCAGTCCTGTAATCAATTATGGCCTGTCACAAATTAAAATAATCTGATACAAGAAGCTTGTAGTGTCTCAGCTAAGGCCTTCAGGTCCATGCAGTCCATGAGTAACAAAGATGCAGTAAAGTGAGACTGTAGAATAGATTAACATTTTTCCCACTTAGGTAAGCTTTGCCAAAAAACCAGTGTCTGAATGGTCCAACATAGAACAGGCTGGACGTAAGCTCAATTTTTTGTTTAATTCCACCTTCCTTAGTAGACCCACTCCAAGATCAGAGATGAAGTGACCCTTAGATTTCATCCATCAGATTTTCCTACTTGCAGATATCGTAAGTGACAATCTAGCTGATTGTTAAGATTGCCAGAAAAGGAGATTCTACTTCTCATCTAGCAGTGCATTTCAATGTTTAACAGCTCCTACCACTGTGATAAGAAAGGTTAGGAAGGAGCTGAGACTACTTTATCTAAACATATTATGATATAGATTGCTACTGGCAGCTAAAAATAACTTGCTATGTCCTTTGAGGAAAGACTAAGGCATAAAATTTGTTCAAATTGCACGACAAGTACCACAAGCATATGAGATACATTTTTCAGCCGTAAGACTTCATACACAAGCTAGGCAAGATAAATGAAAGGCTCTAGTTAAGGTAAAGAATAAAATTATCACAACATTTCTCTCATTTAAAATAAAAACCCAATTGGCTAGTTTTCAAACTACCCCCATCCCCTTTTTCCCCCCTGAAACTGATTGTGAAAATAGGCTGAGGGATGTGCAGAGAAAATATAAAGGAGGTTTTCTGTGATGAGTCTGAGTAACAAAGCTTTGTTTCACCTCATTTTAGAAATAAGTAGAAGGAAGGAAAGAAAGAAGGGAAGGAGTGAGGGGGAGGGAGGAAAGAGGAGAGAAAGGGAGAGACAGAAGGAGGGAAGGAGAAAGAGAGGAAGGAAAAGACATCTGAAGGTATTATATTAAAAATGGCACCTACTGTGCAGTATTATTCAGTGATAAAAAGAAATGAGCTTTGATCAAAATGTTCAGTAATGGTAGCTGGGCACCATCCAGTTCTTCCGGTCTCATGGCAAAAGAGGCAATTGTTCATAGAAGCAATTAACCACACATTCCATATCCTCCTCCTGTTCCTGGCTCTCTTTTTTCCTCTGTTGCTCCAGGCAAATTGAGACCAATTGTGTGCCTTGGATGGTTGAAAAATTCTATAGCAGAATCCTGATAAAAGGGGGAAAACACAGAACAGAATTTCAAATTCTCATGGACTCCAGACTTTCTGGAGCCACAGAGGCTGGATGAACCCCTGACACTATTGCCTTGAGATAATCTTTAAACCTTAAACCAAAAATATCCCCTGAAATCTTCTTTAAAACAAATAATAGTCAAGCTTAACTAGTTTAAAAAAACAAGGAAAAAAAAAAAAAAAAGGTCTGCCTTGAGCACTGTGCTCTTTCAAGATCAATCTGTATGGGATCAAATTGACAATAGCAATTTGAAATATTAGATAGGAACCTTAGGGGGCAGTGAATTTATATTAATAGGAGAGGAAAACTCAGAAAAGGAGGGTGAGAATGGTTGCATAACTTGAAGAATGTAATCAATGTCACTGAATTGTACACGTAGTGTGATGGTTAATGTTAAGAGTCAACTTGGCTAAGCTATGATTCTTAGTGGTTTGGCAGACATTATGTAATCATCCTCCATTTTGTGATTTGATATGAACAGCCAATCTATTGGAAGGGGAATACCCTTAAGGGTGTGGCCTGTGTCCAATATATATGGCTGTCTGGCAAAGCTCACACTCTTTCAATCCTATATCCAACCAGTCATCCTCTGACCTCCAGTTCTTGGAACGTGAGCCAGCAGCCTGCCGCCTGACCTGCAGATCTTGGATTTGCCAGCCCCTGCAACCAGGAGAAGCCTCCAGCCTGACACCCGATCCATGGATTTGGGACTTGCCCGCCTCCACAGTTGTGTGAGCCATTTCCTTAAAATAAATCTCTCTATATACATACATATTTATATATACCCTTCATTGGTTTTGCTCCTCTACAGAACCCAGCCTAAGACATGTAGAAACTCTTGAATTGATATATGTTTTGCTGTGTATATTCTCAACAACAAAATATGTTTTTTAAAAAATGATTTGTCAAGCTACAGAAAGACATGAAAAACCTTAAATGCCACCACTAAGTGAAAGAAGCCAGTCTGAAAGCCCACATTCTGAAAGATTACACCTGTATGACATTCTGGAAAAGGCAAAGCTATAGAGACAGCAGAAAGATCAGTGGTTTCAAAGGATTCAAGGGAAAGGAGGGGAGGGATGAATAGATGGCACACAGGGCATGTTTGGGGCAGTGAAACTATTTTGTATGACCCTGGTGGTACAGTGGTTAAGTGTTTGGCTGCTAACTAAAAGGTCGGCAGTTGGAATCCACCAGCTGCTCCTTGGAAACCCTATGGGGCAGTTCTACTCTGTCCTATACGGTCACTATGAGTTGGCATCGACTCAATGGCAACAAGTTATTCCTGATCTCTGTACAGTTCTACTCTGCACACACGGGATTACCATGAGTTGAAATCGACTCTATGGCAACCAACAACAACAAGAGAAACAACCTTGTTTCTTAGGTTACAAAGCACAAACTTCGCCTATATTTGGTAACTTAGGGATCTATTATTATGAACTCAATGTTGTAGTTTATAGTATTGTCTCAGCAGAGAGAGCTGGCTTCAAACCATGGCTGGATCACTTATTAGATTTGTGATATATGGCACATTATGTACCCTCACTAAGCCTCAGTGTCCCTGTGTGAAAAATGGAGATAATAATCATTGTTACCTACTGTCTTAGTTGTCTAGCATTGCTGTAACAGGAATACCGCAAGTGGATGGCTTTAACAAAGAGAAATGTATTCTCTTACAGTCTGAGAGGCTAGAAGTCTGAATTCAGGTCGCCAGCTCCAGGGGAAGGCTTTCTTTCTCTGTTGGCTCTGGAAGAAGGTCGTTTTCATCAGTTTTCCCCTAGTAGAGGAGATTCGTAGTGCAGGGACCCAGGGTCCAAAGGACACTTTCTGCTCCCAACACTGCTTTCTTGGTGGTATGAGGTCCCCGTTTCTCTCCGCTTGCTTCTCGTTTATATTTCAAAAGAGATTGATTTAAGACACAACCTAATCTTGTAGATTGAATCCTACCTCATTAACATAACTGCCACTAATCCCACCTCATTAACATCATAGAGGTAGGATTTACAACCCATAGGAAAATCACATCAGGTGACAAAATTGTGGACAATCACACAATACTGGGAATCACAGACTAGCCAAGTTGACACACATTTTTGGGGAACACAGTTCAATCCATAACACCCACCTCATTGGAAGGATGTGAGAACTAAATGAGATAATGTGCATGTAAAACATTTGACAAGTACTTGACATGTAGTTAAGTGTTGAATTACTATTGGATGTCAATATTGTGGTTGTTACTATTATAGTTCAGATGTCTTTTGGAGCTTCTCTGCCCCTTGGAAATTTAGTCTGAATCCTTAATTAACAGCTAGTATAAGCGCAAGGCTTTCCCCATAATTTCTGTTAAATCTCAACTAAACGCCACTTTCCTAAGGTAACTACTGTTTCCATTCCTCTGTCAATGTATGCCATTTTGTTTAGTTTTAATTTACCTTCTGCCCACTCACTGGTTTCCATTTAAAAATTCCACTGAGTCAAACATTTGATAAAGGAATCCCTTTACTGAAGGTATGGTGGTGTCACAGGGGAGGGATTACATTATGCTCCTCACAGCTCCCAATTTCTTAATCATCCCCCACTCGTGTTCTGCCTCTACCAGAGCCCACATACTCACATGCAAGTTTTATACTTCATATAGATCCCAGATGGGTAGTTTCTTCCCTTTGGATTGGCTATTTTTCTCTCAAAGAGTAGACTCTAACAGGCAGGACTTCCTTCCTTAGTCTTCAAGAACACTGGAGAAAGTTTTTTATTATTATCTTCACCCTCATTGGACTACAGTGGTCTGCTTCAAACTACTAATCTAATGATGCCTTCAGTATTTGCCGCTATTCTAAAGGAAGTCACCCTGCTCCTGTTTTGGAAATTTTCTTTGAGCTCTGTTGCTAGCAGACCAGATTACCCCTTGTAGTCGTGAGTGTGCTACCCTAGGTATTGTCACACTTCATTGTAACATGAGGCTTTCAACCTTTGGTACAGTGAGACCCGAAAAGTACATTAAGAATGTGTATAAAGCCCCCTGAATAGTAGTTTCCACTCTCTCCTATAGAGGAAAATGAGTGGGCTTTAGTACTTGAGTTTTGTGGCAGCTCTTTTGGCAGCTGCAAAACTGTTTTCCTTTAATTTCTGTTTTTCTATATCACTTGAGTTAGAGGAGATTGACAGATAAACATGGTGTTAAGTATATGTAGCATTATCTGTCTGGCATTATTAGAAAATGAGGTGTCCGTGTAGATGCATTTTCCTGATAACTGAAACTTATCGCTTTAAGTAATGAAGTTTTAAACAATGTAATAATACTTGGTGGAAAGCTAAAACATAATATGGTTTTAAATATAAAAAATATAATTAATTCATGGAAAAAGGAAGGCAGAATAACAATGGTTAAGAACACAGACCGGCATTAGACTGTCTCATTACTGTGCACCACAGACAGGCAGTACAACCCTGAGCCCAGTGACACAAATATCGAATGTTTTGTTTGAAGGTGAATGTGCTCCTCCATTGAAAGCACTTGGCACAGTGCCGGTGCCACCAGCTCTTGCTGCCTTATTATTGTTGTTAACATTTTTATTATTATAAATCAGCAAGAAAAAAAAAACAAGCAACCCGATGGGCAAAGACTGTTATAGTTGTTAGTTGCCATCAAGTTGGCTCTGACTCATGGCAACTGTCATTGACTGAACTGTGTCCCCCCAAAAATATGTGTCAGCATGGCTAGTCCATGATTCCCAGTATTGTGTGATTGTCCACCATTTTGTCATCTGATGAGATTTTCCTACATGTTGTAAATCATACCTCTATGATGTTAATGAGGTGGGATCAGTGGCAGTTATGTTAATGAAGCAGGACTCAATCTACAAGATTAGGTTGTGTTTTAAATCAATCCGTTCTGCAATATTAAAGAGAGGAGCGAGCAGAGAAACATGGGGACCTCATACCACCAAGAAACAAGAGCCAGGAGAATAACAGTTCCTTTGTACCCAGAGTCACTGTCCTGAGAAGCTCTTCAACCAGGGAAGATTGATGACAAAGACTTTCCCTAGAGTTGGCATCCTGAATTCGGACTTCTAGCCTCCTAGACTGTGAGAGAATAAATTTCTCTTTGTTAAAGCCATCCACTTGTGGTACAGCAACACTAGATAACTAAGACAGCAACCTTATGTATAATAGCATGAAAAGTTGTCTGTTCCTGCATCATCTTCATGATCATTACTATGATTGAACCCGTTGTTTTGGCCACTGTGTCAGTCCAGCTCACTGAGGGCCTCTCTCACCTCATCAACCCTCCACTTTACCAACCACCCATGATGTCCTTTACTAGCAATTGGTCTTTCCTGATGATGTGCCCATAGTAAGCATGCCGAAGTCTTGCCATCCTCACTCCGAAGGAGCATTCGGTTTGTGTTTTTTCTAAGACTGATTTGTTTGTTCTTCTGGAAGTCCACTGTACACTCAATATTCTTCACCAACACTGCAATTCAAGTGCTTCAATTCTTTTCTGTCTTCCTTTTTCATTTTCCAACTTTTGCATGCATATGAGGTAATTGAAAAGACCATGGCTTGGGGCAGGTGCACCTTAGTCATCAAAGTGACGTATTTTCTTTTTAAAAATTTAAAGAAGTCTTTTGCAGCAGATTTGCTCAATGTAATATGTCATTTGATTTTTTGACCACTGCTTACATGGATGTTGATTGTTGATCCAAATAGAAAATCCTTGACAACTTCAATTTCTTAATTTATCAAGATGCTGTTTACTGGTCTAGTTGTGAGAATTTTCCTTTTCTCCACGTTCAAATGTAATCCATACTGAAGGCTATAGTCTTTGACCTTCATCAGTAAGTGCTGTATGTTGTCCTTATTTTTAGCAAGCCAGGTTGTGTCATCTGCATATCACAGGTTATTAATGTGTCCTCCTCCAATCTTGATGCCACATTCTTCTTTATATAGTCCAGCTTCTTGGATTATTTGCTCAGCTTACAGATTGATTAAATAAGGTGAAAGGATACAACCCTGTTGCATACCATTTCCAATTCTGAACCACACAGTATTCCTTTGTTTTGTGACTCAGAAAAGTAATAAAAATGGACAATAATAATTTGAAAATATAAACAATCTCATACATAGTCGAATAAATCAAAACTAAAATATGAAAATATGTAATGTTCCACTCTTAGATTAAAAAGTTCAAATGGAGGGGTGGGTAAATGAGCACTCTGTGATCATGGTTGAAGGAAGAGGACTGGTATGCTCTTGCTGATAGTTCTTTTGACAGCATCTACAAATATTGCCCTTTGACCTATAATTCAAATTCTAAGACAGTATTCTAAAATTATTCTTGTACAAATATGCAAAGATATGTGTAAAAGATAATAACTGCAAGATTGAGCACAATAACAAAACACTTTCATTTTTAAATATTATCAGGAAGGCATTGATTAAACACATTTAGGTATAACTATGCATTGGGATATAA
This sequence comes from Dugong dugon, assembly GCA_030035585.1. NCBI lineage: Eukaryota > Metazoa > Chordata > Mammalia > Sirenia > Dugongidae > Dugong > Dugong dugon. Next base: position 8,050,128 of record CM057479.1, on the reverse strand, counting down.
TGCAGCAATGAAAAAAAGTTTAAATATATGTTATTTATCCAAAATATGTTAAATGAAAAACACACAAGTTCTGAGGAAAAGAACTTTTATGTACAAAAGAGAATTCTAGAAAGATTCAACCTAACAATTAACAGGGGTCACTGTGGGGAGTGAGCCTTAGTGTTGAGTTAGGGGGATGCTTCATGTTACTTTATGTTATGGATTGAATTGCATCCCCCCAAAAGATACATTGAAGTACTAACCCCTGTATCTGTGAGTGTGACCTGGTTTGGAAATAAGGTCTTTGGAGATGTTATCATCTAGGATAACATGTGGTCATATTGGAATAGGATGGGTCCTAATCTTATATGACTGGTTCCCTATAAGAGGAGAAGATACACATAGAGAGAAGACATCCATGTGAAGATGAGTCTACAAGTGAAGGTACACCAAGGATGACCGGCCATCACCACAAGTTAGGAGAGAGATATGGATCAGATTCTATTTCAGAGCCCTCAGAAAGAACTGACACGGCTGACACCCTGATGTTAGACTCTCAGCCTCTTAAACTATGGGACAATAGATTTCTGTTCTTTCAAGCCACCTAGCTTGTGGTATTTTGTTACAGCATCCCGAGAAAACTAATACGCCTTATATATTTTCATATTATATTGTTTGAGTCTTTAAAAAAGGTGAATATTTTCTAATTATTTATAATTTATAAAAAATAAATGACTTCCTTGCCTTAAAGAGATTATACGTTTAAAAAACTGACTATTTCTGATTTGGTGTAGAGATACTGAAAAGTATACAACTCTTTATTTTTACTCTAGGGTAATACTTTTTCAAATCTTTAGCATCGTACAGACTTGTTATTGTTGTTATTGTTGTGTGACTCATAGTGACCCAATGTGACAGAGCAGAAATGCCCAGTAGAATTTCCTAGGCTGTAATCTTTACGGGAGCAAAATGCCAGGTCTTTTCTCCCATAGAGCTGCTGGTGGGTTCAAACAGTTGACGTTTTTGTTAGCAGTTGAGTACTTAACTGTTGCTCCACCAGGGCTCCTTAGACTTATTATTGTGGGTATGATACACTTGGGACAACACATTTAGGTAAATATTCAAGAAAATATTTATCAAAATTAAAGAGTATTAAAATATATATATATATGTATCTGTCTTGCTAATAAATAGCATGATTTCCAAATAAGTTTCCTTATCTAGTTGGGTTCTGTTTTCACTCTTTAGTGAACTAGATCGTATTGACTCAACTTATAGGTATTCGGCACTGACAGCAAAAGCCTCTTGATTCTTTCAGATGGTTCTAGACATTTGGATTGAGCACGAGCCCTGATCTCATGGACAGATTTTTCACTAAAGCCACTTTTAACACTCAAAGTAGTTAAACAGTTCACATTCACAAGTAGACAGGTTCAGCCTTCCCACCTTTGATGATCATGGTCAATGGAATCAGCTCCGTGCATTCGGCTCCAGAAGTACTTCTTCATATTTTGGGGGCAGACTTTAAAATAAAAAAAAAAAAAAATTCTGCCAACAGTATAGAATCAATTTACTTTATAAACCAACAAATTCAATCAGTCTCCAAAAGGAGTACAACTCTTGGCTATTAGATCTTTGCACTAGTTGTCTTCTTAAGAAATCTTTGTATTATAACCTAGAGAGTGTTTATTATATCTGAGCTTGAAGAGATAGGCTCAGACTACTCAGGATATTGAATATGTTACTATAATGTGTTGCTTGAGAAAACACTTGACATCATACATAAGGTCATGAAGAAATGCTTTGGTTTCATCCTTCACTGAAAAGCTCTGCATGAGCCCCTTGTATACAGATAGTCAACCTACTTAAAATGGAGTTTCTTATTGCTTATTTAGTCATATAGTGGAAGGGAAAGAAGAGCTGTGCATTGAGTGGTTTTCAGTGTACTCTCCAGCACTAAGATTTATTTTTGGATCTGCTCTCTGTGAATAGTACATACTACGTAGATGAGTATTTTGTGAAAACTTGTATTCATGAAGAAATGATCTTCCTTACGTACTTATATTTAGGGTTCATTTGTAGTAATCACAGCATTTTTTTTCTAGTTTATACCATAGATCATAAGTAGTCATTAACTAAACAATGTATCTTTTCTCCTGTACTATGGGCATTTAATGAAAAAGAGAAAGAGTTTTTGAACACTTTTTCTCATATACGTACTACCTGTAAGCCAAGACCCGATTCATTCTCTAAAAATAAGTGTATTCACTCAATTGTAAAGCAAAATTATGCACGCATGCCCTGGGAAGATATTCACTCTTCTGCTCTAAATACTACTGACATCAACTGACTTTCAATAATATCATCTAATTTAGGGAATATGCAGCCATTCCCTTTGCTGTCTCTTCAAGCATATTTGTCATCAACTTACTCATTCTACATGTTTCACCTCAGTTGGATGATTTTTTGCCTGTTATTTTTTTGATAAAAGTGAAAATCTGAAGGATGCCTATAATTTTGCTCTCTACTTTCAGCAAATTCATCAGTTTAACACAGAAGAGTATTATTTTATCCTTATTCTTCAAAACCTTGACTGACTTACCTAAGATGTCACTGTAATTCTCTTTTTCTTTTGGAAGTAACAACAACATCAGAAAAGTGTTGATGATTTCATGCTTTTATCTGAACATTGTCCCTATAGGTAGCATACTAAGTGGCTGAGTAAATAGATGATCCATCAGAAATTCTCACTTCTTACTTTCTTTTCTTATTCAGCTGCATTTATAAACTCACATTTATAATGCACTTGTCCTAGAACATCCAAATGTATATTTCATATTACCAGTTGAATCTATTCAGTTTATTGATTAAATCATTAATTCTTAGTTACAGAATTTATGTCTCTACTTTCATTAGTGTTTTTAAGCTCCAACTTAAGTTACTGATATACTTAACGATGTGTATTTCCATGGTAACAATTAAAATGCAAATCTGAAGACCATAAAACTATATATGCAAATGATATGAAATGTTAGTTGAAATGACATGCTCCATGTTAACTGAACTTTCATGGAAATAATCCGAGCAGAGTCATTTTCATAGTGCAGCGTATGTGTGCGTGCATCCTTTAAAATCACACTGATTCTAAACAACTTAAAAGGATTTTTGAGACAATCATAATCATGGTTACATTTAGATTTGAGAAATAAATGTGCATAAAATAGGTTTTCCTTCTGCGTCTGCCAAACCAACCAGTGGCCATTGCACGGACTGAAGTGGTCTATGGCCACCATGCCGAGGGCAGTTGTAAATGCAGTGTTTTCTTCCCACTATAAGCTGTCATTTTTCAGTTGATCATTCTCTACCCTGACTATGTTACTGTAATCTTCTATTCTCTATCATTCGGTAAGAACTTAAGAGAAAGTTAAATATCTGAATTCACACAACAATAACAAAGAGTAGCTGGTGAACAAAACTTTTCAGCACATCTCTCGTGAGGCATATGCTACATGTGCTTGGTTTCGGCCATTTTCCATGCAGCTCAGAGGCCTACTTAGTATTGACTCTTTGATTTAGTCTTAATTGCCATTGCTGGAAATCTGAATTCTGGAGAGTTTGGGTGTTACTCCCCTATTTTTGTGAGTATATGTATTTAACATCCAACTAATATTCTGCTAAATTATAATTCATTCTCTCATTCATTCATGCAAGTATTTACTTTTTACACAAGTATAAAAACCAAAAAAGCAAACCCGTTGCTGTCAACTCAATTCTGACTCATAGTGACCCTATAGGACAGAGTAGAACTGCCCCATAGGGTTTCCAAGGAGTGTCTGGTGGATTCGAACTGCCGAACTTTTGGTTAACAGCCAAGCTCTTAACCACTGTGCCACCAGGACTCCATTTCACAAGTATAGTGTTTGCTATTGCTTTATAAATATTAGTTCATTTAATTCTCAGAACAACCCTCTCAAGTTGGTACTATTACTATGGCCATTTTACAGAAGAGGAAACTGAGGCATGAAGGTATTATGTACCTTGTACAAACATGTAGTAGATGGAAGAGCAAAAGATTTGAACCCAAGCTCTCTGGCTGCAGAATACATTTTGTTTTCTACTTTTTATTTTAGAGTACATGTTTTTAATCGTTGCTTTATGCTGTATTCACTCAACAGGCTTTTATTGAGTACATATGATATGCAAGAAAATAAACAAGAAAAGAAGTGATTTTCATACTGAGCTAGGGAAATTAGATAAATGCATCAGTAACAAAAATTCGCTTACGTCTAGGATGTAAGTATCATTAGTACTCAAACAAGTGAATGGGAGAATGCAGGGTTGGAAGAGAGTATTTTGAGTGGAAGGATTGGAGAAATTTGTTGGTGGAGGAGATGCTGTTTGGAATAAACTATAAAAGATGGATGGAGTTTAACAGGGATTGGTGTTGAGAAAGCCAGTGTTGGTGGCAATAACCTCCAGGCAAAAGAAACTACATGAGCAAAGACAGAGATTTTGGAATTCTAATCAAAGACTACAGGGGCAACAGCAAGTAAATGGGTCAGTTGAAATTATGGTGCATATAATAGTGGCTATGACTAAAAAGAAGCTCATTAGGATCAGAGCCTAAAATGTCTGAAATGTTAGGCTAAATATTTAGGGCTTAAGTTTGTAAACATATTTAATCACATCTTCTTACCCCTTGCTAGCTTAGTCCCCTGTATGGAAGAAACAAGTGATGTCTGGATCCCAAGTGGAGGAAAGCAGCTATTCTACATTCCGAGAAAGGAAAATGGTGGCCGATCAGCCTGAGAGCTGCTTCAGGGAACTGTACTGTGACGGAAGCCCTTGGCTTGAGAAGAGACATGGGAGAGGAGACTTGTCTAAGGGGAGTGTTTTCAAAGAAAATCCTGTTCTGTGTAAAATGATCTCCCACTTTGACCCCAATAATCTCAGTGAACCTATGGAAAATTATGAGACACCTGGTATGATGGGGTTTCTGGTGGAAACCATTGAAGGGGGCTGGTTTCGACGTGGTAGTATCAGTGAAGGGCAATCACCGGTTACACTGGCTTTGACATCTTCTGCAAAGGTGATGATAAAGCCAAGAGACACTATTAGGATGACGGATAATCATATTTCTTCTATTTTTTTCATTAATAAAGTAATTACTTGCTTATAGGCTATCAGCCAACACACACAAGGACTGTTCCTAAACTAATAAAAGGGAAATCTGTTCTTAGCTGATAATATGTTCCTGCTGCTGTTTCACTCACTCGATTAAATATCACATCTACATCTCTGGATCTCTAGCATCCTAATAAGTGACAACTAGAGATTCATTATTCATAAGTCATTGGAGTAGCCTCATAACAACAAACAGACTCTCAATTTTTAAAATCCTTGAAAATCAACTTCAGAATTATTAGCCTGACAAAATTCTTTTGTTGATAAGAATTCTCCCTGGAAATATCTATTTATATGTGTAAGTGCACACTGGTGTGTGTGTGTTGTGTATTTATTGTAGGAATTTTTCAAAAGACACCGTTAGAGAAAAATTTAAAAAATAAAATAATCAATGGAATTTATTATTTAAAAAAGACATTTTCAACTACAATAAAATCTCATTAATTGAAGCCCCAAAGGATAATTTTAATTTTACCAGCTTGGTTTTCTTTGTTTTAGTGAAAATCAAATCAGGTCATCAACTTCAGATATGTTAATTCTGAAGGGATTCTAAGGAACTATTATAAGTAAATATTTCAAATATGTCATTGGATGCATGAACTAGAAATTTCGAGGAAAGGTCTGGGCGAGAGATAAGAAGTTGGTTGTCCTTGGTATCTAGATGGTATTTTGAGCCTTGGAAATGGATGCAATCACCCAGAAAAAATGTTCTAAGAATCAATAGATGACTCCATTCTCAATATGCCTAATAAGTCAGATTGAATAGCTCTTTCAGTACCAAGTGGGCTTGCTTTAAAAAAAGATCTACTTTAAGGAAATATTACTTCTACTAACTTCAAAATTTATAATTCTCATCATAACTAAATAAGGACCATTGGCGAATATTTAGTAGTTTGTGAATAATATTCACAGAGATTTTCAAAAGACTATATAAGACGTTCAGTGTGTACGGCAGATGATCAAAATCTCATTTGCTCCTCATTTTTTAAAACACATCGCCAATGAAATAATAATATAAACACTGTTTGAATTCTCAGGTCAGCTTTTTAACAGGATTATAATCTTATAAACATGCTTACCTCTCACATAACATTTGTGACATTCTTTTTACATGTGGAGAAAATGAAGCTCAGAGGAGCTAAATAATTCACCTATGAATGCCATGATACATGTGAAGGGGTTTTATATATTACAAAGCCCTATAAAAAGGTATATTCTTCTTATTACCACTTTACATGCAGTTTAGAGCATCTCCCTAAAACCACTTGTGAAAAGTCCCGCTGATTATTCATATTAAAATGTCCTTCTGTGGTAGACAGCGTGACATCTGTTGATTGTTCCATATAAACAGTGTACTTGTATAGACTTTTTTGTAATACATGAAGGAAAAAGATCACTTGTCTAAAGAGCACTTGGACCCTGCTGAGCAATAAATGAGAAACAAGGTGAGACCTTGCTGGACCGAGAACAGCGTGTGCAAGAAGAAAACACAAGAACATGGTCGAAGTAAGTTGAATGAAAGTTCTGGAGTGGGACGCATGTTGTGGCTTTTCAATTCCTGCCTTCACATACTGTCACCTGTTAGACACTCCCCCTGTCAGCCTCGCTTATTGTACACCTTGGTACTCAACCCCTCGACTGGGCAGTAGATGGCAGAGTGGCTGGTGGAGTCAATAGTGCTGTGAAGGCAAGCTTGACTAGGTGTCTGAAGACCCGGGCTCTAGTCCATTATTTTGATGTTCGAATTAGAATTGGTCACTATCTTAGTCATCTAGTGCTGCTGTAACAGAAATACCACAAGTGGATGGCATTAACAAACAGAAGTTTATTTTACCACAGCCTAGTAGGTTAGAAGTCCAAATTCAGGGTGTCAACTCCAGGGGAAGGCTTTGTCTCTGTCAACCTTGGGGATGGTCCTTGTTATCAATCTCCACCAGTCAAGGAGATTCTCAGCGCAGGCATCCTGGGTCCAAAGGATGTGCTCTGCTTCCGGCACTGCTTTCTTGCTGGTATGAGGCCCCCTTGTTTCTCTGCTCAGCTCTCTCTTTTATATCTCAAAAAAGATTGGCTTAAATTGTAGATTAATCTTGTAGATTGAGTCAACATAACTGCCACTAATCCTATTTCATTAACATCATAGAGATAGGATTTACAACACATAGGAAAATCACATCAGATGACAAAATGGTAGACAATCATACAGTACTGAGAATCACGATCCAGCCAAGTTGACAGATATTTTGGGGGGACACAATTCAATCTATGACAATCACCCTCCTTTTTGAATCTCTGCTGAGTCATTGGCCAAGTTAGAAAGGCTTCTACGTTGGAACTGAAGTTAGCCACACAGCTCAGGGTGTCTGAAAGATAAGCTTGCATTCTTCCTGAACTAGGGAAAAGGGTCGGAGATTTGAATAAATGTGGGATGGGGCCCAAAGAGGAGGTCAGTCTAGTCTGAAGGTAGATGTAAGGTGAAAACAAAAAAAGCAATTTCTCAAGTGGTAAGGCCAGGGAATGGCTAGGTTCTAACAACTGGGTAGACATATCCAGAGGTGAGAAAATCCTAAGATTTGTAACCTAAAAACCCATGGTATACTTGATTTTCTGCATTCAGTTTGTGGTAAAGGTCTTATAACTAAGGAAAGGGGTGAGGGAGATGCAGGTGTTAACTTTTGTAGGTACCAGGAAGGCATCTTAGGACACACACTGAGTGGTGGCAGGAAGCAGAGAAAGTTTGAGATTTGTCAAACCACTGAGAAATTCTTGTCTACTGAGTGGTGCTGAAAAATGTAGTCGCTCCACCAGCTGAGTCAGTTTGGAGGCACTAAAGTCTAATGAAATGCATACCTGAGTATCTAATCCTCAGTCCATTGGCAGGACAAGGGAGACTTTAGTAAAGCCGTCCTCTGTTACACTTCAATTTTCTAATCTAAAATAGGAGTAATACCCATTCCTTCTCTACCTTGTGAACATGTTGTGTAGATTAACATGATGGAGTTTGAAAGGCGCTATTTAAATATAATATGCTATTAAAGTATTATCATTCTAGTTGCTGGTGATTATCTATAAAGCTTTAAATCACCTGGCTATTTCCGGGATTCAATTTTCATTGTCGGGTGCTATTTCTCTTTCCAAAGACATAACATTTCTTTGCCACATAGCATAGACTTCATAGTTTTGAGTTTTGGAGCCCTGACCACACATCTGTGTTCCACCTGAATGCATTTAGAATTGTGGTAGCAGGGCGTTTAGATACAGGAAGCTGTAATAATTTGAAAGGGGAATGTGGGGCTTCTTTAGAGTGAGTTTCACCTGGTCTGCAAATTTTTATATTTTGGAGAGAAAGTGAAAATGTTGGTCAAGGGCAGTTTAAAATACCAAATCATCCTTTAGGTACAGATACATTGAAATATGGCAACCCAGAGATCACTGGCATGGCGATTCCATACGCCTGGCAAATGTCTACATGGATTCTATCCATTAGTCTTTTTATTTCCCAACTTCTAAAACTACATGCCATGCCTCAGAAGACTGTCTTTTCTTTGCTGTTTTCTTCATGGGTATTTCTCATTCAACAACTATGACCTAGAATTTTTTTAGGGGGGTAGGGGCTACAGTAAGTAGAACCCTTCATAGTGAGGCCATGTGAAATTCTTTGCAGTCCAAATGGAAGTGAATGTTGCTTTTTCTAAACCTTCTTTGCCTTTTGACCCTTATATAATCAATACTGAATTGCTTTCACTTTAACTTATTGAGTGGTTGAAAGAAACATGACTGAATGTCTGTTTACTTCCTGAGTCAAGAAATTTCCAGCTTGTTATACAAGTCAATGGCTAATGGAACATGAGGTAGGGGGTTGGGTCTGGGATAGAAAATGGTAGCACAACCTTTATTGGAAGTTTTGGTTAGTATGTTTAAAATTAAAATTTGAGAATAGTCTTAAGATTTTTTCCCCTTAATTTCACAACATTTATACACTTGACAGAATCAAAATAATTACTCACATTTTTATGATTTATATTTCTCCTTTAATATCTGTAGTTGTTTTCCTTAAAATATCTAAAAATATCATTGTAAGCCTCTTAAAAATATAGGCTGTCTTTTTCCCTCTGGAATCTTTAATAAGCCTTGAAGTTTAGTCACTTTCTTTTCATGTGTGATACTTGGTGACTCGCTCAACAGATATATTGTTGTTGTTGTGAGGTGCCATGGAGTCAGTTCTAACTCATAGCAACCCCACATACAACAGAATGAAACACTGCCAGGTCCTGCACCATCCTCACCATCATTGTTATGCTTGAGCCCATTGTTGCAGCCACTGGGTCAATTCATCTTGTTGAAGGCCTTCCTCTTTTACACTGACCCTCTACCAAGCGTGGTGTCCTTCTCCAGGGACTGGTCCCTACTGAGAACATGTCTAAAGTATGTGAAATGAAGTCTCGCCATCCTCACTTCTAATGAGTATGCTGGCTGTACTTCTTCCGAGACAGATTTGTTTGTTCTTCTGGCAGTCCGTAGTATATTCAATATTCTTCACCAACACCGTAAGTCAAAGGCATCAGTTCTTCTTTGGTCTTCCTTATTCATTGGCCAGCTTTCATATGCATATGAGGTGATTGAAAACACCATGGCTTGGGTCAGGCACGCCTTAGGCCTTAGAATAAAATTTATTAAATTTGAAAGAATTCAATTTTAAAGGCATTACTTTTATGATTTTCCTACAATGTCCCATGTATTTGTTAACAATTTCAACCAATGAATTTATTTTAAAAAAGACACTTTCTCTAAAAACCTACTAGTTTTCATTCTTGTAGACTGTTGCTTTTTTTTAAACATAATGTGCGTTTCACATTCTATTAATAGCCTCACATATAAATCACCCTGAGAAAACTTTCCAATACAAGTTTTCAATTAAAAATTATTTGTCTCCTGTGCTAATTAAAATAAAAGAAAAAGGTGTCATTTTTTAGTAGATATCCAGACTGCTATTATCTGTACAATGCTTCAGATACACAATACTCCGTATAAAGAAAGCAAATGGTGATGGATTATACGATTTCAACTTCCTTAACTGCTGAGCACTGTAGTCATGCCCCCTTCTTATCTGTTGGGCAGGGCCTTCCTGGCAGAGGTACACACCCTTTGTCTCATGAAGCACTGTGGGCATGTACATTAGGTAGTGTGTTACCCCCACTCTGCTTCTCACGTGAACAATGGGGAAAGACTTCATCTTTCCCTCTATGAATCATTCTTGTTGCCTATTACGACATTCAAGTTCTCCCCATGCCAGTGTTTTCAGTTCCTACTGTGAGCCCAGAAGGAGAAAGCTGAGTATTACAGCTATTGTTGGAAGGTTTAAAACGGCTTATAGAGATTAATTTGAAATGACACTGTGGAGCTCAATAATTCATGATGGCTCTTTTCATTTATTTGACAATTTTGCATGCTTCTTGCATGAAAAGGCTTCCTTGAGAAATGACCCTGTTTTATTGATTGTTTCCTTAAATGAAATAAGCGTCAAAGAAAACGGTGAGTGAAACTTAACTAAAGTCTAAATTACTGTGCAAGATAAATTTCCAGTAAACAATTAATGGTGAATAATCAAGAAATACAAATTAATAAATGATGTAACATTCCATCAGTAAGTACTCTCCCATTATTTTTTGGCAAACTACTTTTCCTTTCCACGTGGAAATACCATGTCAATGAATTAGCGCTCACTATTTGGTTTAATTAGCATGCACACTTACCAACTGTTGCCCATAAATTAGGATTCATGGAACATTTCTAAAAAGTCTGTCAAACTCTCCATTTTTAGCAGGCAAGAGTTTGTTGAAGCAAACCCGAATGCTCAGTTTACTATATGAGCTGAGACACTGAAAACCTGGTGTAACGTCATACCAGCTGCTATGGGTTGCTATTTATTAGAAAATTGTTAGGATATGTGTGATTCTAAAACTGCCTTTTCTCTTTTTTAAAATATACTGTTGTTTAAAAAAGAAGTAGTTTATACCCTCAGTGTGAACACTTTGTCATCTTAATATGTAACAACCTATAAAATAACTGCATTTTCTATACCATTTCTCTTCCATGTCCTTGAAGCTCATCTCATTCCTTTCTGTTTTATATTCCCTATTCACTAAACAAAAAGTCAGCTGTTCAAATCCACCAGCTGCTCCTTGGAAACCCTGTGGGGCAGTTGTACTCTGTCCTGTAGGGTCGCTATGAGTCAGAATCGACTCGATGGCACACAACAACAACAAATCAAAACACAGTTTCCAAAATAACTTGTTTATTTCACCATTTTGATCACATTATCACTCCAATTACCTACGTTTCATTTGTTCCTTTCACCTGAATTTTTTTTTTTTTTAATTGTGTTTCAGGTGAAAGTTGACAGAGCAAATTACTTTTTTTATTAAACAATTAACACATAAATTGTTTTGTGGCAGCAGTTGCCCACCCCAGGATGTGTCAACACTCTCCCCTTCTCCACCCTGGGTTCCCTGTTTCCATTTGTCCAGTTTTCCTGTCCCTTTCTGCCTTCTCATCTTTTCTTTTGGGCTGGTGTGCCCATTAGTCTTATATACGTGATTGAACTATGAAGCATGTTCCTCACCTGTGTTATTATTGGCCCTATAGACCTGTCTAATCTTTGGCTGAAGGGTGAACTTCAGTACTGACTTCAGTACTGAGTTAAAAGGGTGTCTGGGGGTCATACTATTCGGGGTTTCTCCAGTCTCTGTCAGACCATCAAGCCTGGTCTTTATTTATTTATTGTGAATTTTAATTTTGTTCTACATTTTTCTCCAGCTCTGTCCGGGACCCTCTATTGTGATCTCTGCCAGAGCCTTCCATCTGAAATTTTAAGATCAAAATAAACATTTTGAAAACGTAATCAGTCCCTTGATTGTTTTTTCCCACATGATGTCAAATATCCAGATGTTTTGTGTTAGAGACATCATTTGAATGAGTGACTCAATTTTTTGTTTCATTTGGACATCAGAATTGGAGGGAGAGACGGACTCTCTGCTTGTTATTCTGAGAGTTCCTTATTTTGTTCAAGGAAATGATTTCATCCCTTTCTTGGCTTCCTGTCTGTTTTTCTCCATCTCCTTGATGTATTTTATTATTTTGAGGAATCACTGAATGATCAATAAATTCACAAAATCCAGTCACTTATGAAACATTTACAGTAGGTATATAACACTGTAGATCTGAAAAAATGAGGGAAACCTGACCTGGTGGAGATTGTAATTTTAGGATATGATTATCAAAACACCAAATGACTCAACAGCATGATAATGGCGCACGTTTATGGATGCAAAATAGTGTAGTTTGAGTTCACAAGCATGGACATGGAAGAAGTTTGGTTTCAAAATATTTTTTAGACTTGTCAGTTAAGTTATTGTTGGTAAAATGTAGCTGAGCAGGTACTTAGAGTGAAGTTGAATTTTCAGCCCATGGAAGTTGGAATAATTTATTGTAATGCAGAGGAAGAAAAAGAGGAGAGGACTGGAGTATGTTTAATTCTTTTCTTTGCTATCGTATAAAAAGTATTAGAATTCTATGAACTTGTTTATTATCGTAGCTGCCTAATCTAATAATACAGGAGTCATGTTCCTGTTTACTTAACGCCTGTTGTCATGGAATAGGATGGAATTACCTTGCTATTCTGTTGCCGTCATCACCTCCCATTAGTAGCCCAGAAAGAAGAATGGTTATTGTGGTTGAGTATCTGCTCTGGGAATCTTAACATCCCAGAATGGAACGGTAACACTGCACTAGCTGTCACATTTCTCGGTGTCATTTTATAGATTTTTTTTTTTTTAGAGCAGTTTTAGGTTTACCAGAAAAAAGTGCAGAAAACACAGAGTTACCATTACCCTCTCTCCCTCCTATTATTAACATCTTGCCTTCGTGTGGTACATGTGTTAAAATTGGTGAACCAGTGTTGATACATTATTATTACTGAAGTCCATAGTTTACATTGGGGTTCACTCTTTGTGTTGTACAGTCCTATGGGTTTTGACAAATGCATAATGTCATGTGTTCACCATCATAAACCAAAACCGGTTGCCATCAAGGTGATTCTGACTCTTAGCGGCCCTATAGGACAGAGCAGAACTGCCCCACAGGGTTTCCAAGGAGCAGCTGGTGGATTCCAACTGCCGACCTTTTGGTTAGCAGCCAAACGCCTAACCACTGCACCACCAGGGTCATACAAAATGGTTTCACTGCCCTAAACATGCCCTGTGTGCCATCTATTCATCCCTCCACCCTTCCCCTTGAATCCTTGAAAACCACTGATCTTTCTGCTGTCTCTGTAGCTTCTCCTTTTCTAGAATGTCATACAATCGTAATCATTCAGAATGTGGACTTTCAGACTGGCTTCTTTCACTTAGCGGTAGCATTTAAGGTTCTTCGTGTCTTTTTGTAGCTTGACAGATCATCTTTAAAAATATATATATATTTTGTTGTTGCTGAGAATATACACGGTGAAACATACATCGGTTCAATAGTTTCTACATGTCTTAGGCTGTGTTCTGCAGAGGAGCAAAACCGAGCTCTTAAACACTGTACCACCAGGGCTCTATCAAGAATAGAGAGTGTGAATATGAAGATAAAAATATTCATATAGTAGAAGATAGTAGGAATGGATATAAACATACCATATTAAGCCAGAAAACCTAAAGCTGAGAAGATAATAAGTAAAAGCAATATGAGAAAGGGGTAGTTGTTTGGATGGACAAAAATCAAGTCAAGGGACCCTCAGAAGCAGGAAAAACAGAACACTCACTATATCTAGCAGTAAGGTGAATACTTACAACACCTAGCAGTAAGGTCACTAGACAATATCAGAACTAGAGATCTTGCCACATGAGACAGTTTACCAGACAAGGGATTTTACAATTGCTCCTGAGATGGGGCCTGATTCCAGTGTGGTTGTCCTGAGCTTGGCAGGTGGTCATAAGTAATCATGACCACATGGATGAGGTGATCAACCTATAAGCAACAAGAAATATCAGCTTCTGAAAAGTATATCATGATTCAGAAATGATAATGATAATGAGGCCAAATGGATCCTGCATGAAATCCAGGAGATCAAAGACAAGCCTAATAAAGTTTGTATTCCAAGCACCTAGCCCAGGGCCTGGCAGAGTAGACTCTCAATATGTGTTGAATGAAAGAAATGAGAAACAGTCATGGCTCTGTCCAATAGGTAAGAATATCAAATAAATGCAACTTGTAAAACCAGTTCTCAATGTGTTTGTTTAAAGAATGACTCTGAATTCACCATATTCTTTCATTTACACTGAATTACTGGTATATGTATACATACTGTATAAGACATATTGCATAAGTTCATATTTGCTCACAGATTGCTTTATTTTCTACTAGTGTAATTTTTAATTTTTTATCGTCTACCAAAAATCAACTTTCTTAAAGACGGAAAAGAATTTTTCAATTTTTTTGTCCTCAACAGAAAACCACAGCAGTATGTTTGACTGGGATTAGATTGTATTAATTCACTCATTTGGTTTTGTTTCTTCAACTATCTTTTCATTTGCTTACAAATGTATTCCTAGTGCTTGAAAAATGCCTGGCACTTAGTAAGCACTCACTAAATATTAATGTATATATGATTACACAGTGTTTGCAAACTGGCATCACTGTTAATGAAAAATTTTCTGCTGGCCCCTCTGTTATCACACGAAAATCCTCCCTAAAAGGAACTTTATAGTGTAAGCTGTGACCACATTATGGCAAACTTTCAGTAACTGTGCATGGGATCACGCTCCTTCACGTGCAAACACAAAATTTAAATCAAGAATGCATATGAACAACTCAGTCAATTTTGGTGTCATCTGCTGAAATGAGGAAGATCAGGGAAGAAGCAGGTCTGATGAGCAATTAGGCATTCTGTTTCAGACTTTTAAAGTTTGAAATGCAGAGCTGGCAAGGGACAGTTGGCTACATAGAGTTTTTTTTTTTTTTTTAGCAATTGGTTTAAGATAAAAAAAAAAAGTTTGCTACAAAAAATTAAAATGTCTATATATGGTGTGACCTAGCTGAGAAGCAAGACAGATTTTTTTAGTCTTACGAATACAAAATTTTCTTATATAAGCTATTATGAAAATTGTTTTGGCATATGGCCCCAGAAGGAAACTTTTTTTCTTATATCTTTCACTCACACATTCACACACACACACACACACACACACACACACACACACAAACTGTCTAGGTGCCAAAGCAATGAGCACTATGTAAATATACATGTACACAAAACCAAAAACACATCTGTAATTCCAGTAACACATCTTAACTATCTGAACCTTCCCTTTTCAAGAGAAAACGGCTTTAAGCATCAATATAGAAAAGAAAAAAAAAAACCTAATTTACTCCTGTTAGAAAACTTTAGCAATATCTAATAAAAACAGTTTAGAGTAAGGCTGCCAGAAGTGGCAAAAACAGACAAAAACTATAAAAAGCAGGTATCTGTCTATCTTTCACAGAATTATACATAGGCAAGAACATTTGCAGTATTTCATAGCATATTAATTTTTCTGAATAATAATAATGTACAATATTAAAAACATACACTGTCTCTATATTATGCATAAAACACAGAGCTACACACACAGATATAAAACGTATAATAGAATTCCAGAAACCTCAGGTGGAATTAGAACTCTCTTTAGCCCTTTTTCATGCATCTATCTTTATGAATGTCTTTCTTTAAATAAGGATTCTTATTTATTCTGTAAGTGTCATAACAAAAAGGAACCAAATGTCTAACTGGATCTGATAAATACATGCATCTCTACAGAGTTAAAACATTGAAAGATCTTTTACAATTAGTTTTTGTTCTGATTTCTGAATTTGCTTTCCTACTTTGGGAAAATTCTTCCTGTAATAGCAAATCTATGTATACTTTGTGATTATAAAGCAAATACACTTAGTTTTTATTGATCACTCGTAAGAGATACCCATGCAGTCACACTGGCAATATTTCATGTGTTGATATTTGAATATCCCACTGCAGTTTCTGGATGTTTGCTTTAATTCTGAAATGATTGTAACCAATGGCAGCTCTTAGTGTCATTTCAATATGGAGTTGCAGGCCCTTCACCTCCATGCCAACAGTGGGACAAAGAAAACATTTCCTAGAGCGTGAGGAGAAGAATTGGCTTCTCCACTTGGCAACAGCTCCTGTGTTGATGATTTCTAAAAGAATAAGTGTTCAGTTCAAGGGCCCTAGAGAGGTGGAGTGAATCAGCTCTGGTCATTTGAGGAAAAAGGAAAGAGATTTTTGAAAGCCAGGGTAGAGGCACGGAATAAAAGACGTTTCCTTTAATTAAAAAAAAAAAACAAAAACAAGTTGTGAGTAATAACATATGTAGCTCCTTATAATTCGATTAAAAACACATATATGCATATATTTATATCTTTGATGTGTCTGGGCTGAACTTCAGATCAATTATACACATGCTAATGTTCAATTTCCATAAGAATAAAGCAAATGACAATTGTATGTTGGCTTAATTTTGTTATGACAAAGACATTCTTCAGAACCCTTAGCAAAAACACTTGGTCCGATTCCATGTTGGTTCACTCCTAGAATTTATAAAATTCCATAAAGAAGAAAGTAACTAACTGGTGTAATAATCAGACCCAAACAATATTCCCTCACTGGACTTGTGGTTCCAGGCTGTCCTAGAAGAAAAAGAAGATGAAGAATCTATGGGTTCCTTAATCTCCTTTCTCAATAAAGGGTTCTAGGGAACGTGTTAGGCCCTTGGGTCTTCCTAGTATCCCAGAAACAGTTCCAAAACGTATGGTGGACTCCGCTTCTCATTGGCTCCTTTGCCCTGCCCACCATTTTGTCTCTTCTAAGTAAAAGAATACATGATCTTTTTCCAGAAGAGAAAAATGTTCCCTAATATGATTTTACTATCTAAAAATAATTTCAGTCACCCTGTTGGAAAAGGTTAATTGAAACTTGAATAAGGTAGGGTTCCAGAAAAGAGCTTGATGTAATGAGAAAAATCTGGTTTCTCTTTATATTTCTACCACTAACTAGCTACGTGACTTTGATTAGGTCATTTAATCTCTCTTGGTCGAGTCTCCTTAATACGATGAACAGTTTCAACTAAATAATTTGGTAGGTTCTTAGCTCTAAAATTCCATGATTCTAAGCATAAGGAGGGTTGTTGGCAGTGAATGGTCTTGATGGCCCTGGCTGAAGAGCATGGGATAATTAATTACAACAGCACTGCAGTCCCTTTCACAGCACAGATAAAAAATTCAGGCACAGTTTATCACCATTTCTTAGCTCTTGATCGAAGTGCAGGTGAACACTCACACCTCCCTGAAAAAGAGAACTAACAAGGGGAAGACTTGCTGAGGGAAATCTCATCTGGAATCTTTCCCAGCCATCCCTTCTCATCATCCTCTCCTAATAGACAAAATTACAGTGAGTGGAGGAGATCAACGGGCCCTAGAGAGTGTGGTTTGTTGGTGTCGGGCTGTGTTGTGTTGCAGTTGCCATTTAAATAGGGTAGCAACTGAACTTCCCTGCTAAAGAAGTCTAATACTAGAAAGATCTTTGGAAATAATCACAATTATAGCCCCAAATATAGAAGTTTTGGCAAGAGGTGAACTAATGTAGAACCCAAGAATGCACATGTCTCTCAGAAACTCACCCTGTAGCTGCCACGTGGATTTCTTTTCTAATACTAAAGAGCCTTTACCGATTCAAAATCAGATCTTTAATCCACATATGACAGAATGGAAATGCACGCATTTATATTTAAAATGAGAGGCAGCTGGTATAAAGGAACCTTCTTTCAAATGCTGTGTTAAGGGCCACAAATCTCCTGAAGATGGTATTAATTTCCTCTAATAATAATTTCTGGGTCATTAAGTTCATTACATTTTACATTACACCCTCCTTATCAAGTACACAGAACCCTCTGCTATTTCCCCCAGGAGTCCAGCTGCCATATCAGAAAGTCTCACACTTTCAAAGGATTAATAACACCTCTCCAGTGCTTTTAAAAATCCCTCAGTAATCTCCACATTTTCACTTACAGCTGACCCTGCCTAGCCTTGCTTCTGTGTGATAATCTACACGGGCATGCTGGCAGGAGGGCAGAACTCTAGCTCGCCACAAATGATGGGTAATCTCAACACGCAAATGGATACATCAAGGAGTATTTCTTTTATTTCTTCTTCTCCTGGAAGCAACAGTGAAAATAAAGGTCACCCTAATATGAATAAAATGGCCTTCTGATGAAAAGCCATTTAAAGGAATTTGAATACTTATCACAGGAATTCTATTTCTATTAAACAATATGACTTAATCCAACTATGTTAACTTCATATGCTTCAGCCCAAGAACTGGCTTGAATGGCAAAAGCAGAATTATTCAATATTTTAAGATATGTCCTTCTTAAAGATGCTAAACTTACATGAAGTTGGTATCAACATAGTTTCAACTGCAAGCAATACTCATTGCTCCATGAGAGTGATGTTATTTATTGATAATAATCAAAAATCCCTTCTCTGACCCCCTCAAGCACATAGTTCCTCCCTCGAACATCCTGGATAATTATTTATTTTCTCATCTAATAATACACTGCAGTGTCATCCTGGATAATTATTTATTTTCTCATCTAATAATACACTGCAGTGTTTTAAGAAGACATTGTGAATAATAAATTTTATTTGTCTTGGGAATTATGATTACTTCAGCTGGTGTGTTTTAATTAATGTAACTGGAATTCATTAATTTATTAGTCATCCAGAGCATAACACAGTGAAGAGGAGCACTGAAAAGAACAGAATGGTAATGGACTGTAACACCCAATCACAGGGGGGCGTTCTGGGAAGCATGCAGAGGTTGAAAAGCTGTACATTTGGTGATTAACCAACTCAGTTCTGTTCCTGTGTCTACTCCTTCTTATTTAATAATTTTAACATATATGTCAATTTATAGATAGATAAACATAACTGTAACTACATATAGTGTACACATTAATTGTCATACATTCAGCATAGACTATTCATGTTTAAACCA
Organism: Dugong dugon; assembly: GCA_030035585.1. NCBI lineage: Eukaryota > Metazoa > Chordata > Mammalia > Sirenia > Dugongidae > Dugong > Dugong dugon. The sequence continues at coordinate 8,030,879 of CM057479.1, read as the reverse complement.
TGCTTTCTTCAAATAACATAAGAAAATTAAACACTAATTGCTCTTTCTTCCATCTACACAATCTGTAAAATGAGTTAATGGTTCTCTGAGTCCTGACAGGATTATCATTAAGGTGAATTATTTTCATGGTTTAAGCAAAATTCTCCACACATGGCTTTCCAGTTACTAAAGCATACACCTTCAGTGCATTGCACATGTATTCAAATACTCAAATGTGCACAGAAAGTGTGGTTTTTATATGATTAATCTCATCTTCCTTGCATGCTGCTGCCCCATTGAGAGGCAGGGAAACAAATTTATCTCATTTATTTCTGGTTACATTTCCTCTCCTCAGTTGCTGGTCAGTTTGTCATACTATGCTGGCTTACATGTTGCTATGAGGTTGGAAGCTATGCCACCAGTGTTTCAAATACCAGCAGGGTCATCCATGGTGGACAGGTTTCAGTGGAGCTTCCAGACTAAGACCAGGATGAAGGACCTGGTGGTCTACTTCTGGGGGAAAAAAAAAAAAAAGTGAAAACCTTATGAATAGCAGTGGAACGTTGTCTGTAGAGTGCCAGAAGATGCGACTTTCAGGTTGGCAGTCACTCAAAATACAACTGGGGAAGAGCTTCCTCCTCAAGGTAGAGTCAACCTTAATGACGTGGATGGAGTAAAGTTTTTGAGACCTTCATTTGCTGATGTGGCCCAACTAAAAATGAGAAAATAGCTGCAAATATCCATTAATGATCGTAACATGGAATGTACAAAGTATGAATTTAGGAAAATTGTTGGAAGTCATCAAAAATGAAATGGAACACATAAAGATCGATATCCTCAGCATTAGTTAGTTAATATGGACTGGTATTGGCTATTATGCATCAGACAATCAAATGGTCTACCATACTGGGAATGAAACATTGAAGAGGAATGGCATCGCATTTCAAGATCTAGCCTGAAGTTCAACACTGTCAGTGATAGGATAATATCCACATGCCTACAAGGAAGACCAGTTAATATGATTATTATTCATATACCCTTGCAAATACACATGTACCTTGCTGGATGGAATACACAAGAATAAAAGGGACTGCATCTGTGGAAATTGACAATGAAAAAGCTCAACATCATCAGTCAGAATAAGGCCAGGGATTGACTGTAGAACAGACCATCAATTACTCAAATGTAAGTTCAAATTGAAGCTAAAAAAATTAAAACAAGTCCTCAAAAGCCAAAATACGACCTTCAGTATATCCTACCTGAATTTAAAGACCATCTCAAGAATAGATTCGATGCACTGAACACTAATGACCGAAGACCAGACAAGTTGTGGGATGACATCAAGGATATTATACATGAAGAAAGCAAAAGGTCATTGAAAAGACAGGAAAGAAAGAAAAGACCACAATGGGTGTCAGAAGAGACTCTGAAACTTGCTCTTAAAGTAGAATAGCTAAAGTAAATTGAAGAAATGATGAAGTAAAAGAGCTGAAAAGATTTCAAAGGGTGGCTCAAGAAGACAAAGTGAAGTATTTTAGTGAAATGTGCAAAGACCTGGAGTTAGAAAACCAAAAGGGAAGAACATGTTTGGCATTTCTCAAGCAGGAAGAACTAAAGCAAAAATTGAAGGCTCGAATTGCAGTTTTGAAGGATTCTATGGGCAAAATATTGAACGACCCAGAAAGCATCAAAAGAAGATGGAAGGAATACACAGAGTCACTGTACCAAAAAGAGTTGGTCAATGTTCAGCCATTTCAGGAGGTAGCATATGATCAAGAAGGAAGAAGTCTAAGTTTCACCGAAGACATTGGCAAAAAACAAGAATCTAGGAAACAATGGAATAACAACTGAGATGTTACAATAAACGGATGCAGTGCTCACTCATCTATGCCAACAAATTTGAAAACAGCTACCTGGCCAACTCACTGGAAGAGATCCAAATTTGTGCCTATTCCAAAGAAAAGTGATCCAACAGAATGCAGAAATTATCGAACAATATTATTAATATCACACGCAGGTAAAATTTTGCTAAAGATCATTAAAAAATTTTTGCAGCAGTACAACAACAGGGAACTGCCAGAAATTCAAGCCAGATTCAGAAGAGGCTGTAGAATTGGGGATATCATTGCTGATGACATATTAACGTTGACTGAAAGCAGAGAATACCAAAAAGATGTTTACCTGTGTTTTACTGACTACGCAAAGGCATTCGACTGTGTGGATCATAGCAAATTATGGATAACATTGCAAAGAATGTGAATTCCAGAACACTTCATTGTGCTCATGTGGAACCTGTACGTAGACCAAGAGGCAATAGTTAGAACAGAACAAGGGGATACTGCATGGTTTAAACTCAGGAAAGGCGTGCAACAGGGTTATATCCTTTTACCATACTTATTCAATCTGCATGCTGAGCAAATAATCTGAGAAGCCAGACTATATGAGGAAGAACAGGGCATCAGGATTGGAGGAAGACTCATTAATAACCTGCGATATGCAGATGACACAACCTTGCTTGCTGAAAGTGAAGAGGACTTGAAGCACTTACTGATAAAGATTAAAGACTTAGCCTTTAGTATAGATTACACCTCAACATAAAGAAAATAAAAAATCATCACATCTCAAACAAAAAGCAGCATGATGATAAACAGAGAAAAGATTGCAGTTGTCAAGGATTTCATTTTACTTGGATCCACAATCAATGCCTATGGAAGCAGTAGCCAAAAAAACAAATGACATATTGCATTAGGCAAATCTGCTGCAAAAGGTCTCTTTAGAGTGTTAAAAAGCAAAGATGTCACTTTGAGTACTAAGGTGTGCTTGACACAAGCATGCCTCATATGCACGCAGAAGCTGGACAATGAATAAGGAAGACCTTTGAATTATAGTGTTGTCAAAGAATATTGAATATACCATGGACTGCCAGAAGAATGAACAAATCTGTCTTGGAAGAAGTACAGCCAGAATGCTCCTTAGAAGGGAGGATGGCAAGACTTCGTCTCACATACTTTGGAGATGTTATCAGGAGGGACCAGTCCTCAGAGAAGGACATCATGCTTGGTAAAGTAGAGGGTCAGCGAAAAAGAGGAAGACCCTCAATGAGATGAATTGACACAGTGGCTGCAACAATGGACTCAGACATAACAATAATTGTGAGGATGGCACAGGACGGGGTAGTGTTTTGTTCTGTTGTACATAAGGTGGCTGTGAGTCAGAACAAACTCAATGGCACCTAACAACATCTCCTCTTGTAAACTCAACAGTCTCAGATAAAAGGTCAGTTTCTTAAAGTGTCAACCCTCCCTCCTCCTAACCATGCCAGTTATTGCTGTGGCCAACAGCGAAGGACCCAGGCATTTCTTTCTCTGTATCCTCATTAGCAATTGGGGCAAAAATACCCATGGTGTGCCTGGTCGGGGCTCAGCTTCCATGCATGTGCCGGGAAACCTACAGATGGTGAGCTCCTGGTCTGTTCTTTTTCAGCTGGGTCAGAGCCAGGTGATGTGCCCACTGATTCAGCTCCACCAGGGCTCTCACAGGTTCTCACCATTGAGTATCCCCATGATTGCCTGTGAATCCCAGGGACTGGCTGTCCCACCGCACCATAACATGGCAACACCCTTAGCGAGCTCTCCAGCTAGCATCATGGGCTATTTTTTCACACTTTCCCCAAGGCCCACGGAACTCCTGGTTACTTGCCATCCACACGAAAGCTGACAGAACTCTATGCATGGCCTCCTCCTCTACCTCGGATCACCAAATGGCCAGTTTTATGCCGATAGGCAGCAGAATCCTAAATAGAGTACGGGCCCAAGCCCTCTGTTGTCAGCTTTCTCCAGGGTCCTCAAGGATGTTAGCCTCATATGCATCCATCTAATACCCTCCACTGCTACCTATGGGCTTCTCAGACCGTTTCAACTCTTAATCAAGAACATTGAAAAAACCCTACTGCAGAATTTCCATGAGTCAGAATTGACTGGATGGCAACTAACAACAATACACAGTTTCAAGGTCTCCACATCAGGTCGGCTCAAGTTAGAAAGGAAGCCATCATTTCCCTGACTCTGTGTTTTCATTTCAGTAAACAGACTCTGCTGTTGGTCTGTCTGATTAAAGCCTCATTTTATATTCCAGATTCCATAACCAGCATCCTGCAGATCCTGCTCCGGTCCCTTGTCTAGTTCTTCATACTCCCTACAGCTGAGGTTCTACCTTGTTGTTCCTTTTCTTCCTGGAAAATAGACTTCCCTTATCCTAGCCCTGCCAAGTCTCAACTCTGATTACAGTATATTGTAGACAATGTGTCGTGTTGTTGTTTTTGTTGTTAGTTGTGGTCTAGTCAGTGACCTTACGTATAACACAGTGAAACGTTGCCTGGTTCTACGCCGTCTTTATGATTGTCGATATGCTTGAGCCCATCATCGCAGCTATAGTGTCACTCCCTCTCATGGAGGATTTCCCTCATTTTTACTGACCTTCTACTTTACCGAGATGTGTGTCATAGGCATCTATAAATGACAAAATGCTGTGGCTAGATGCATGAGTGATGCTGTGTGTAAGGAGGGGCAGGAAGGTGACCTTGAGGGAGGGATAGGACATAGGTAGGCCAAGAAGAAGGAACAAATCCAAATTCCTGCCGGATGCTCATTACATTTTTTTAAATAAAGCTGTTTCCCATCACTAAATATGATTGTTGTTTTTTTTTTAAAAAGTTTTGAAGTGGGAAATGTTATCTGAAACTCATGCTCGACTTCATGCTTTATTGACAGATGAGATACTTTCTTTCCTGTACTTTGGAGTATAAAAGATCCCTTTTAGCTGAGTAACTTGATGATAAAATATCCGATGGAGTGAAAAACTGTACCATTTATTCAAGTGCCAGCACCTTTTTAGAAAAGTTAAGTTTTTCCCTAAAGATAAGTACTTTCCTAATGATATTTGGTTTTTGGTTTTCAGACATTTAATTTATAGAACTAATGAAAATTATGGTCTGAGCATAATCAGTCAGTCAGTTAACGTTTATACAGCACATTCTCTGGGTCATCCCAATGCTAAGCCACAGAGATTCAGAGGAGAACAAAACAGATACGGTCTTTGCCCTCATGAAGCTTACAGTCTAGCACTTACTAGAAAGCATGCCGGTTATAAATTCAGGCTAATGGGGTCTTAACTGCTTACCAACCACTTAGGGTAATCTTGGTTGATCATTTAGCTTCTCTAAACCTTGATTGGAGCCCTGGTGGTGCAATGGTTAAGAGCTCAGCAGCTAACCAAAAGGTGGGCAGTTCAAATCCACCAGCTGCTCCTTGGAAACCCTATGGGGCAGTTCTACTCTGTCCTATAGGGTCCCTGTGAGTCAGAATCGACTCAGCAGCCACTGGGTTTGGTTTTTGGTTTGGGAAACCTTGATTTGCTTGTGTTGTTGTGTTGTTGTTAGATGCTATCAAATCAGTTCCAACTCACAGCGACCCAATGTACAACAGAACGAAAAACTGTCTGGTTCTGTACCATCCTCACAATCATTGTTATGCTTGAGCCCACGGTTGCAGCCACTGTGTCAATCCATCTTGTTGAGGCTGTTTCTCTCTTTTGCTGTTCCTCTACTTTAGGAAGCATGATGTCCTCCTCCAGGGACTGATCCCTCATGATAACATGTCCAAAGTATGTGAGACAAAGTGTCATCCTCGCTTCCACGGAGCTCTCTGGCTGTACTTCTTTCAAGGCAGAATTGTTGATTCTTTTAGCAGTCCATTCAATATTCTCCTCCAATACCATGATTCAAAGGCATCAGTTCCTCTTCAGTCTTCCTTATTTATTGTCCAGCTCTCACATGCATATGAGATGGTTGAAAATACCATGGCTTGGGTCAAGCGCTCTTTAGTCCTCAAAGTGACATCTTTGCTCTTTAACACTTTAAAGAGGTCTTTTGCAGCAGATTTGCCCAATGCGATCCACAATGTTGATTGTGGATCCAAGTAAAATGAAATCCTTGACAACTTCAAAATTTGTTGCTTATTGGTCCAGTGGTGAGGATTTTTGTTTTCTCTATGTTGAGGTGTAATCCATACTGATTTACTTACTCATATATAAAGTGGGGATAATATTGCCTGCCCTGTTTATTTCTTCAAATATTATCATGAAGCTCAGATGAAATCACAAACGGGGAATGACTAAGTGAGCTGCGGAGTTCTCTGCTGAGGTAAAAATAAACAGTTGCCATTGAGTCAATTCTGACTCACAGCGATGCCATACGTGTCAGTGTAGAACTGTTTTCCATGGTTATCTTTTTGGAAATTAGAGCACCAGGCATTTCTTCTGAGGCACCTCTGTGTGGACTCAAATCTCTAACATTTCAGGTAACAGCCGGATTCTTAACCATTTGCACCACCCAGGGGCGTCTCTGCAAAGGTAAGGTGTTATTAACAGGATGACGAGGAGCGTGTAGAACCTAAGCTTACTTATCACAATACTGCTAAAACCACTATCTGAGCCAGCTCTGAGATGGTATTTCTCGTTTGGACAATACGTTTCTTACTTTGCTGGGTGTGAGATAATAGACTATCCCTTCATACACATTGAAGATTTGTTTTGATCCCAGGCAAACAATATCGCCCCCAAACGTAAAGGGAACTAAATCTGCAAATTAAATAATAAGCTGCTCCGTAGTGTTTAAAAGTTTGCAAAGCACTTTTCCTTCTTGGTCCCATTTAGTGTTATTTAACTGTGATCTCAATGTGTTTGGATTGGTCATTTTATTCCTACGCAATTTCTTTGCAATGAACGTCAATTAAAAAAAAGTTAAAATGCAAAGACTTGTCCAATTACCTTCTGGTATTCTTTTGCAAATAAACATTCTCGCCAGCTTTCAGGAATTTACGCATTCGGTATTACCGCTGTTTAAAAACAGCCCCTCGGATGCAGCGTTGGACGCGGTGGCGCCTTTCCCCAGGACATTGCAGGGCGTCTCCTTGGCTGTACATCATTGCTGAAAAAAGCTCTTGCCGCCGATGTAAAACGCATCAGTGATGCATCAGGACCTTGCTGGCAGGCCACCGTGAGGCTCTCCATCACCACACCCCCTGCCAAGGGACAAGGGCTGAGGTTCAAGCTCTTCTGTGGAACACTTTAGCAAGGGAAATGGAAGAGCAGAAGAGACTCGATATTGATCCCAAACCAAAGTACCGGAAATAAACCATCAGGCTGTACTGACTTAACACAGCCTGGGGAGGCGGTGGGGGGAGCTGGGGAGTGTGGACAGAACAAAAATAATTCTATAGTTCAGTCGTCTAGTATTTTTATTTAAATGTCATCCAAGCGCAAACCAATTTTTGCTCTAATGTGTTATCTATTTAATCATGCTTCTCTAAAAGACCTGTTTAACCTATGTTTTGAAAATGTTTTCGGTGACAACTGAAGACGGATAGCCTTTAGATGTACTTATACATTTATGTGTGTGTGTGTATGTATATATATATATATATATATATAAAGGAGCCCTGGTGGGGCAGGGGTTAAGCGCTCGGCTGCTAACGAAAAGGTCGGCGGTTCGAACCCACCAGTAGCTCCCAGGGAGAAAGATATGACAGTCTGCTTTTGTGAAGATTACAGCCTTGGAAACCCTATGGGGCAGTTCTACTCCGTCCTATAGGGTTGCTTTGAGTCGGAATCGATTCGACAGCAATGGGTTTTGAGTTTACATACATCTCAGTTTATTTCAGAATTATTTTCATTCTGTATTAACCTTGTCGTACCCAGTGGTGCATATAGCAACCATGACATTTTCAGCCTCTAAGCTTTATTAGGAAGCTGCTGTACCACTTACAGTGTGTGCTGCCGCCAGACAGTGGCCTTTGTGACTGTTTGAAATGCAGGGACTGGGCGTGTGATGCAAATTACTGTTTTTACAAGGTATTGTATGAGTTGTCTGAAGTTTTGGTAGGAAAAAATAGGAATTTTATTTGTTACACATATGGACCAGTAGATACCAGTGGGGGCTCTGGGTAAAATCAATGGTACGTCGTATCATATGTACCAAGGGACAGTAAGATAGGCTTGTGGGAAGGGGCAAGAAAAAAAAACCATACTACCTGCCGAAAATTCAGACACGCTCAATGATTCAGCACGCTTCCATTAATGAAAATGCACGGTAACAACGAAAACTTCAAAGCAGAAAATAACTGGGTCGCCAAAGGGTTAAATCTCCTACAAACGGTGGTCAAAAGGCTGTGGATTTTTGTGATGTTATATCATTCTAACTAATCCACAAGTTTGTAAAACTTTTTCCTAGTTTCTCTATGATAAACTAAGTCCTTTAAGAATAAAAATGATTCATATATCTTTCTAACCCAAAACATACGATGCGAAACCTCCATATAATAAAATATTCAGGAATTGCTTGTTAGGCAGAATAAAATCTTTCGATAATGACTTTAACTACTTTCAAAAAACAGCAGCTTAATTGTGAATTGAAAAAAGTAAATTCAGAGGAAGACTAGTTAGAGAAGGGGGAAAACTTTTGAAAGTACTTCAGGTTATTTGAGACATAGTAAGGCTGTAAAAAGCCTGGAATTCTAAGGAGTGATATTAGGATTCCAAATAAACGTAAATTACTAATCTATTCGCTGGGTGTCAGATTCATCTATCAAAACAGAGAAAGGAGGATCAGAGCTGACTGGCAGCCAAGTATTCAATTTAGCACATCGGTTCTCACCTAAGAGAAAAGAAAACCAAGACTTAGCAAAGCTAGGTGATTACCTGAGATTACAGAGCTAGTTGGCAGGACTGAGTAGGGTTACTCACTCAGGTGCCTGAGGTACCTTATAATATGCTCCAACAGTGGTGAACGCACTTGTATCCTGGAAATGTAAACGATTTAATGACTTCCTGAATATGCCCTGCCAGTACCAGTTGTGGGCGAGTGCAATCCGAAGTCACGGTGCCCCCCTGTGTGTGAGAGTAGAACGGTGCTCCACAGTGTTTTCCATGACTGATTTTTCAGAAGTAGATCACCAGGCCTTTCTTTCGAGGTACCTTTGGGTGGACTCGAGCCTCTAACCTTTTGGTTAGCAGCCAAGCATGTGAACTGTTTGCACCACCCAGGGACAAAATATGCCCCAGGTCATATAACTAACATTAAGTCTGAGAGTTTTTCAATGTTGTCCACCAGTCATTTCTTAATAGCAACATCTTTCCTCATTCTGGGGCATGTTGCCCAAATTCCAGCTATTATGTTTATCCTTGTCACTTAAACTCTCTGATCTTAGAGAGCACATTTGTAAAATGAACAAAATAATACCTCCTCTGCTAGGGTAGCCGTTCAGGCTGGTCAGCAATATTCCAATTGCCCCCTTCAGACATCTGGTAGGGTCGATTGTACTTCCCCATTGCCCTAAAGTTAGGCATGACCATGCTGCTGACTTCTACCAACAAAACATGAGCACGTGGAACACGTATCACTTCCAAGCAGAAACCTTTCAGAGCCAGTGTGCAATTTGCTGGTTCTCTTCCTGCTGTCACAGTTACAGTCACCGTTCCAGATGGTGGGGCTTCCGTCAGCTGCTTCCCTGAGCTGAAATGACATGAAGCAGATCCCCTGCAGACTCTTAATGGGCGTGTAGAAAGAGCAAGACAAAGAAGCAAAATAAAAACACTGTTGTTTTAAGCCATTAGGTATTGGAGGTTATTTGTTACCACAGCACAACGTTGTCTGTCCTAACTGACTGACCTACAAAACCATTCTAACAAGAGAACTATTGTGGAAAGTGATCACCACTTTGTCTCCACTCAATCAATTGGTTGGACTACTAGCGAGGGAACATTGTATTTTTAAACTGGAAGGTATAAATTTCGGAAACAAACAGGATGTTTAAAGTCTGAAAAAATGTGGATAGAGACAACTGTCATAAGTAATGTGCCTGGCTAAGAATAATGCTGTATTTTATATTCAAATTGCTCCTGGAAGTGACAAAACAGATCTTCTCATGCTGGATTTCCATCAAATGCCGTCGGTCAGTTAAGAGATTGCACGAAATATTTCCCTACAACAAATGATAGCACTTACTATGCACAGCGGAATCGCACACAAAAAGAAAATAATGCTTTTGTACCAGTAGCAGGAGCACATGCACACTCATGCACGCACACGCACACACACACACACACACACACACGCATGCACGCACACACACACACACACACACTTTCTACCTAAGTAATAATAAAAGCTACAGTACTTCTGTCTAAAAATGCATGTAATCTCAGGTACATATTTTGCACACAGTCACAGGGAACTTACTGACTCAATATGGCCCATGGTAGAGCCCTGGTTAAGAAATTTGGTATTAACAATATGGGATAGTTCCAACTTCACTGAACTTCTGTAGCATGCTGGAATATTACATATCTCACTTCCTGATATTTATTGACCAGTTCGGTCATCTGAAGTGTTTGAGTAGATAAACGATAGAATTTCACTGAACTCTCAAAGACACATTCTGTTTCAGGCAATTTGTTTGGGAGAAGCTCAAATAATCTTGCTGACTTTCATTATAGCTCTGCAAAGGGATGAGAGGTTCCTCCCATCTCCTAGTACTTGAAAATTCAATTCTAACAATAACTTTAGAATTTTCATAGGCAGAAGAGTCACAGTGTTTAGGGAACGGAGGAAGGGACAAAAAAGTAGGTCTGAGCAGTGGTGAGGAGAGTGGACACAGCGTCTTCGAATCTTTAAGGTGCCACAGAGCTGTTGCTTCATTCAAAGGCAGAAGACTCCCGGAAGACTTGCCATATATTGAGATTTTTTTTTTCTTTAGTTTCTCAGGGTTAAGCTATGTCCTTAATGGATTTGTATTGGCCTTGCAGAACCAGCTGAGCTTTAGTGATTTAGTGTCAAGAATAACATACCTTCTTCAGCCTTTGATCTAAAGCAACTTACTTCTCAGAGATACTGCCTAACCATCTGGGACCACCAATAGTGAAGATAAAGAGAAATGAACAGCAAGTCCATTCACCAAATAAGATAGTTCTCAGTGCCCATTTAGGAGTTTGTAGGTATAGATTCACGGGGATGAAGTTGCCTTATTCATTATTGGATTTTATAACCTGGATTTCTCAGGAATCTGGTGTAGACCTAAACTCACTTCTCAAACCAGAAGCAGACAGTAGAATTAACTTTAAGACAGAAGCTTAAATTCCCAGTAATGGAGATAAGAAGCTTATCATTGTTCTAGAAAGTGCCCAAGTGTATCTGTCTACTATATCCCTGCATTCTAAATGAGCTGTTACTCTGAGTCAGATCGAGTCCTGAGTTGTTATCAGCCTCTGTAGTGCACACACATAGCAACACGCCATGAGAAGATAAAGGTTCATTGATCTTTTGCAGCACACTGGTTTCAAAACAGGGCAATAGTTTTGAACGAAGGCAGTAAAAATCCATATGGTGAGGGATTAACCATGTACTCTACATATTGGTCATACTTTCAACTGAGAAAGCATTATTGCTCCTTTATCAGTTTTCCTACACAACATTACTTATAGCCAGTGTTTGTGTTTAGACTATGTGTTTCACAATTATATACTGTTTACAGATATGCACACGTACATATTTATAAATGAGATATCAGCACTCATATCTTGGTAAATGCAAGAATTCTATATACACTGCTCTGTATTTTGCTTTTTATACTTTCCATACATCTCGGTGAAACTTCACCTCATCTACTTCCAACATGTTATCAGGAGGGATCAGTCCCTTGGAGAAGGACATCATGTGTGGTAAACGGTCAGCAAAAAAGAGGAAGACCCTCAACGAGATGGATTGACACAGTGGCTGCAACAATGGGCTCAAGCCTGACAATTGTGAGGACAGTGAAGGACCAGGCTGTGTTTTGTTCTGTTGTACATTGGGGTTGCTATGAGTCAGAACCAACTCGACAGCACCTAATAAAAACAACAACAGTACATCTTGGAGAACTTTACACATCAGCACATATAAGTTAAGTGTCTTTAAAAAAAATAACAATGTAAAACACTCGTAGTTAAAATATCCTAACAAAACATATTACAAAAGGGAATAAAGTAAAAACTAAGTGTTCCTCTAACACCTAATCTCCTGTCTCCCAATACCTTTGCAAGAGGCAGCCACTGACAAAGTTTTCAAATAGAAAGAAACAATAGAAGGAGAAATACAGGACCAAAGACGAGCACAAATCATTGACTACTTCTCTCTCTCAGCCATTTATTATGGTTATGTGCCATCGAGTCGATTCCGACTCACAATGACCCTGCAGGAGAGTAGAACTGCCCATACGATTTCCAAGGAGTGGCTGGTGGATTTGAGCTGCCAACCTTTTGGTCAGCAGCCCAGCTTTTAACCACTATGCTCCCTCTCATCCAATAAACCTATTTCTCCCTCCTCTTGAATTTAGGTTGGCATTGCAACTGCTTTAACCGATAAAATATAGCAGAAGTAGAGCAGTTACAATTCTAAACTTAAGTCTTTAAGGAGACTTGCATCTTCCTTTTCTTGGAAATCAGATGTCATATAAGAAGTCCAACTCCCCTGAGACTGACCTGGTAGGAGAATTACACCGATTACGCTACACTCCAAACCGCATTTGGGAGGCCATGACTGGTTTCTCCACATCCTCATCGATAAAGTATATTATCCAATTTTTCTGGTCTTATAGATTAAAAAAATGGAATCTGTTTTTTTTAGTTTAGATTTTTTTTTTGACTGTGACTGGCTTTGGGCGTGTGTGTGTTTCTGTGAACTCTCTGTTAACTTATTTTACTCTTCATATGGTTAATCTTTTTAATTGACTTATATATGGTTTATGTATTATAAAATTTAATTTCTTTTATGCTATGAGTAAATTTTAAAATTTATGCAATCAAATTTATCCATCTTTCTGTTGTGGCCATAGTTAAGACTTTTCCACCCTACTATTAGCTTTTTCACATATTCTCTTTCATTTAATTTGTATTTTAATTTTTTATGTTCAATATTTGAGATATCTCTGAATTCTGTTGCTATAATTATTGCTATAGATATTTGTTTCCAGGTGGCTATTTTCCCCTAATTATTTAAATGTCACCATTATATACTAAATTCTCACGTTTATTCAGATATATTTCTTCTGTCTTTTGAATCATGCACAGATTTTTGACTATAATTTCTGTTCAATTTGAAAATCTAAAAATATGAAATAACAAAAAATACTTTTACATTTATAGATGCAATTAATGTGCATGCATTTAAAATTTCAATGAGAAGATTCTAGGAAGGTTCAAACAAATTCCAAAAGATCATCAAATTAGCACATTATAAAATTGTCCATTCAAAAATGATTGAGTTTTTTTTTTTAAAAAAAAAAAGCAAGCTCAGGTTTCCTAAAGAACAAAAAAAAAAAAGAAATGGCTATTCTCACTTAATGCTTACCTGCACAGAAACATAATAGTATGTTTCAAAATTTTTGTAAGAACTCATATGAACCAACTAAACTAATTATCAGTTTTCAACATATGGGTCATGCAAGATAAAAGGTTAATTTATTTGAGTAGACATGGATCAATTTGCTCTGGAAAATAAAAGTAGCCAGTGAAATATACCATTTCTTGAGATCACAAGGAAAGCGCTAATCCCAGTTCTGTTGTCTTGTATTACAGTTCTCAGTTTCTTCTGTCTTGTATCATAGCTCATTTTTAAGATGATTGTTTCTACCCATGAATGGTGAGTTCAGGGCATAAGGGTAGGAAGTTACCTTATTTTTACCCTTGAATGTCTCCTGTACCAACCACAGTGCATAAAATATGTTGTTTTTCTTACGTGCCATCTAGTCAACTCCAACTCATAGCAACTCTGTGGGACGAGTGGAACTGCCCAAAAGGGTTTTCTAGGCTGTAGTCTTTATGGGAGCAGATTGCCAGGTCTTTTCTCCCACAGAGACTCTGCCAAAGCCTGTCATGAGAAAATAAACTCTTAAGATAAATGTTCTGAAATCTTAGAAAATGTTGCTCATCATTGGCTATCCATCCACGCATAACACCACCAACGGACCAGCCAGAGGTAATTATTTTGGAATTTATTAATCAGTTATTCAACTAATATATTATACATACACCCTTAAATAAATTTATTTATAAAACATTTATTTATAAACTATGTCTACCCCATCCTCTGTGCTAGAGGCTGTAAATAACAAGATGAAGAGCACTCCCATTAGAGGCTGGTAGGGAAGATATTGAGTCCAGACTTACTACAAGAGAGCACAAGCAGTAGGTTCCAAAGGTTAAAGGAAGAAGCATAGGTGTACTCGTTTGGGGATGAGGTGCCCAAAGAAATTTGACTACATAGCTGCTTCCTGAAATAATGGAGGAGAGAGTGAACCATGGCTAAATGGTACTATGGCCAAGCTAAAAGATAAAAAATCATGTTGGCTAGAGAGTCTGTCTCCTGCATGTAGGGTTAATAACTGTGTTTCACGTTTCACTAATAACACTTGAGCTACAGTGGGTTTTTTTCCTTCTCTTTTTAGATTTATCCTGGCAAAGATAATTTCAGAAATCTCATGTCTCCAGTTCCAGTTTTGTGTCTGTCCTGTTTACTAAAGAGTATACAAAAGAGAAGCTCATCTTTGGTATTCAGCAGTGTGAAACATGGATTCCTGTTGAAAAGAGGAGGAAAGGACGTCTTTAAAAGGCAATGCCACTTTGTTTTATTAGGTAAAAAATAACCACGTAATAACACTGTAAATGCACAATTGTCGACAATGTAAGTGCCATGTAACCATAGCGTAATTATCTAGCTCTCTCCTTGAAAACAAAGACCAAGCTGAAAATTTAAGAACTACAAGTTGCATGATGATCATTCTGTTCATTACTTGGTAACTGGAAGTATAATTATCAAGTAATCTGCATGAACATAATTACGTATTTACATAGTCTTTGCTATGTAATTACAGAGGAGTTCGGGGATTATACAGTACACTCCTTGTAAAAGAAAGTGATATCCAAAAACAACAGGAAAAAAAAAACCTGTGTGAAGTAGTCATCTGAAACAGAAGAAATTAAACATGAGAGTGATTTCTTTTAGAAAAGTCCTAAATCAGGATACGAGTGAAAACAACAAAAATGAGATCAATTTCAAGTCATGAAACCAATCAGAGAATCATGGAAGCCTGCTGGGACCATCAAACTATTTTATCCTTTAAGTACCCAAAGAGGAGTAGAATTTGCTTTCTTATTTCAAAATGAAGGTTTTTTATATGTATTAGCCTAATCATCTCTATCTCAACCTTCTTTCTCTCACTTTTAAAATCACAAGAGTCTCTTATAAATCCTAAGATGTTTGATAAGTAGGTAAGGAAAAGTGAGGAGGAATGAAGTTGAGCAGTACTGATCACTTAACAAAATTCTGAGGCTTTCTCTTTCCGCCTCAAAAAAAAAAAGAATGTTAAAAGCATTTTATTATATTTTTAAATCTTTAACGTGGATGGTTTATGAAACAATGTTCTGGAATTTTTTAAGCATTTAGCTAACTACATCCTTCTTATTAAAAGCTCTCTATTGACTAGTAATTGACAATGATGCCCTGCCTTTCTGTTTGCAGCGGATGTTCAAGTCACACTCAATTATGGGATGGCGTTTCCTACACAATGAAGCTTATTGCTTAAGAAACTCATTATGTAAAAGTATTTGCATAAAAACAACAATTCAGTCAGAAATGAATTTAAAGTGGCTTCTTCAGTGCCATAGATGGGTAATAACCTGTAAACTGCAAAATATACACACAAAACACACACAAATTGAAACTTTACATCATTTACATCAGCCCTTGTCCTCTGAACGGAGATATTCTCTCTGTGCTTACGCCAGCTCGTGCTTGCATCTAACAAGCTCTGAAAGCTGATTCTTTTAATTCTTTAAACACCATTTAATATGTTCACATGTAATTTACAGTCACTTTTCACATTTAAAGCAACATCTGAAGGCCTATGACAGGCAATAAGAAAATAATTTAAATATGAGACAATCAGAACATAACACTTAGTGAATCTTCATTCCAGAATTGTGTATAAGACATTATATCTATAGCCACCCTTGCTGAAGTTTTAATATTTCCAGTGGAAAAAAAAATGATGTCTTTAAATAACTTCCACTTCTAGATAAGAAAAGTAACAAATGTTGGATATCTACTCCCTATCTTTCCGTCAAATGTTTGCCTTTTCTGTAGTGATGTAATCATCTTCCCTGGTCACACTAAGAATAACTGTAGCACAGATAACCTCCCAAAAGTAACATGATACTTCTTGAATCCCCTGCTGAATTAACGAATTCCTCTGAATTAATGTCTGCTCTTTAATTCAGAGATCCATCTCAACAACCACTACCACTATTCCATCACTGTCTTTCTACACAATCTACCAATGGGCATCAAAGATTCTGCTTCCCTTAAAACGTTATTTTGAAAAGCAGTGCACCCTCTGTTATGTTTCTAAGTGGATATTTAAATTTATTTTTCATTATTATTTTAATTGCTACAAAGGATGTGATTTCTAATGTTTTGTACATGTCCTTTAAACATATTTTCACAAAACATGTAGAATTTTGTATTTAACTCATTCAATTTATGGAAAATATCCACAGTATATCCTAATTGAAAAATCTAGTCTTTATAGTTATGTCAATCACGTAGATCAGACTCTCTGTTTAAAAATAAGAAATCTGATTTTATTTTTCAGTTCAAACCAATTCATTAGTACCTCCATAAAAACCACCTATATTTTGAATTTTAATTCTAAGATTAGATAGATATACTGACAGACAGACAGACAGATAGGTAGGTAGATAAAACGGAAAAACCAAACCCATTGCTACCAGGGAGTGAAGTAGGCTGTCTTCAGAAGAATCCCATCCTGTTTTAGACCTCAGCAGGCTCCCTACAGCTGACTTCCCCCGGTTGGCTGTCAAATCGATTCTGACTCATAGCGACCCTATCAGACAGAGTAGAACTGCCCCATAGGGTTTCAAAGGAGCAGCCAGTGGATTCAAACTGCCGACCTTTTGGTTAGCAGCTGAGCTCTTAACCACTGCGGACTTGTCAGGAGTCTTTCCCTTGCAGTGTGCTGCCTCCTTAATATCTCTTCCTGAAGCTGTCTTTGCTTTGTCAGGGTCTCTTCCTCAAAAGCTGTGCATTCTCAAATTGTCTGTTTGGCACCCCCAACGTTTTGTTTTCTTTTAACATCCTGGTTCAATGCAACATGGTAGAACATTGGTAGTCCCGTTTTTGTGGGAGAAAGGTGAGTGGGTATGGTTAGATGGGAGAGGGGAGTGACAAACTACAAGAGCTGTTTCCAGGTAGATCCATTTTTGAAAACATTATGTATGGACATTAAGGCTTGGGAAACTGCTCTCTATGATCTTTCTACGCTTTCGTAAAACGATCCAGGCTTTCAGGCAAACTATCCATTCTCCTTTATGCCAAAGTTATAGATCCCAGTTTGAGGACAACTGATCAAGAGTACGCAACTTCCAGAAAATCCTGAGCAGCAAATTTGAAATGCATTGAAACAGCTCATAGCGTCACACAGACTATATCAAGTAACGTTCTATAGAAGTGAATGGAGATAGAAAGAGCAGCGGTATCAGTGTGTGCTGGGGATTTTAGTTTTTAATGTACCTCAGTGGTTAAGAATATTTGGGAACAAAGCTATAGGAAAAGAAGTATTATTTTTATAGAGCACAAGCCTCTTGGTGAATGTCTGCTAGAAAACTCTACATCATGAAGGTCTAAAAAGGTGATTCTATCATCATTCAAGTCAACAAAAAGAAGGTCCAAGTTAATATATACTTACAAGGCTTTTGGCAAACATTGATGCTGGATAGACTTCACCTCATTAAGTATGAATAGAGTACGTTAAAAAAAAAAAAAAAGCCCCAGTTCTGCACTCACTCCCTATAGCCACAACCTTTGCCGTGTAACTCTACAGTAGCCTCCTACTCTAATTCTGGGCTTGGCCATGAGACTTGCTTTGGTGGAATATATGAGCTAATGCAGTGGGCCCAAGAGGAGAAAGAGAGACAAGTCTAGCAGGGTCAAATCACCCCAGTCAAGATCGGCTTAGATCATCCAATAGTCAGTCAACTCCTAAGCTTGAGAACAAGCCATACCATGATGAGCACAATCACCTGAACAGCTCCCAACTTATGCTGGCATCATTGAGCAATGACTGTGCATTGACGTGTGCTACTGATATACCGAGATCGTCACACGGCATTATCGTGGCAAGAGATAACTGATACACCGAATGAAGAGGGACCAAAAGGTATGATGCCCATGAAAAATAAAGGAAAAAAAAATCACCATGCTGAATATTCCAATAGGGAACATTCAGGCAAAAATGACCTATTAAGTGAGATAGGAGAAAATTTCAAGAAACAGTTTAATGTCCTGGGTATTCTGTAAGAAGGGGGCGCCTGCAGAATACGGGGTAAACATGATCTGGAGACAGCAAACCAAGGTGAAAAACAACAGGGTGGACAGAGATGAAGATAAAGAGAAAACTGCACGCAAACTAAAAATAACACATCAGATTAAAAAGTCATGGAGGAGACACTGAAGAGCATCCTTTCCACCAAGGAAAGTTGAATGTGTGGCATGGAAGACAAACTTCAACAGCTGTCCCAGGACACAGAGAGAAGAGACAAAGAGATGAGAACAATTAGAGAAAGGAAAGTAGTCATACAAAAGAAAGAGCAGAGACATAACATAAAGATAATTATTATAACCAGAATTTTAAAAAGAAAATGAAAATGAAAGAAAAATCAAAGATATAAAAGAGGAAAAATTCCTTGAGTGAAAACATGACCTACAACAGCAGGCTGAGAGGATTCACGAAACGGCAGGTAAAAACTAATAAAAATCCATTACACTTATATACATTCTAGCCAAAAAAAAAAATTAATCACAGATTTAAAAAAAAAGAATTTTCTCAAGCATTTGGGAAGAATTGTGAGTGGAGAAAACACAACTGCAAAGAAGCTTCTTGACAACAAATGCCCAAAGGTAAAAGCTGGAGTTCTCTGGGAAAGAGGCTGTGAGACCAACAGTTTTTACACGTCCAAGTTGTCTTTCACGTGTGGAATCAACAGAAAGACATTTCCAGATACACAAAACCAAAACCAAACCAAACCTGCTGCTTTTGAGTCGATTCCAACTCATAGCGACCCTAGAAGACAGAGTAGAACTGCCCCATAGGGTGTCCAAGGAGTGGCTAGTGGATTTGAACTGCTGACCTTTTGGTTAACAGCCGGCCGCAGCTCCTAAGCACTGCACCACCACTCTGAAAAGGTACTACCATGTGCCCTTTTCTAAAATAATATTATCTGTGAGATATACCAAAACTAAAGGCTCAAAAATGGGGTAATCTAAGCATAAAATGGCCTGCTTGCCTATCTGGCATAGTGGTTAAAAGCATAGACTTTGAAGTCTAGCAGACTGGTTTCAATTCCTGACATTTATACTATCTGTGGCATGTAACCTCTACAAACTTAGTTTCCCATCTATAAAATGAGGATAGTAGTATCTACTTCATATAGCTGTTATAAAGCTTTAATATACACAAAATATTTACCATAAAGCCTATCATACAGGGAATACTAAATGTTTGGAAACCCTGGTGGTGTAGTGTTAAGTGCTATGGCTGCTAACCAAAGGGTCGGCAGTTCGAATCCACCAGGCACTCCTTGGAAACTCTATGGGGCAGTTTTATTCTGTCCTATAAGGTCACTATGAAGGTATTCATCAATTGGCGGTAAAACTAGCCGTTGGGTAGATAACTTTGTGGAATGGGCCTGTGAAAACTAAAGTTTGCACGAGCCGTTAAGGTGGTCTAGAGGTGTCCCAGTCAAGATCCATTGGCAGAGAAAGGCAAAGAGATCTCTGGAATTAAATCCCTAAGTTTGTCTATGCCACTGGTCCGGAGTCAACATTAAAGGAAAAGCTAAGTACTGGGAGCTTCTTTGTGCCCCATTGAGGCGTACCACCCTGGCCAGTGCAGGAAAATGTACCAGCAAAGGTTTCCCAGCAGTGATGGACAGGAGTCTGTAGAACTGCACAGACAAGTCCCCAAAAGGACACTCTGTGTTAGCAAGAAACAATATTGGCCACTGACATCTGGAAGTAAAAATGATCCATTCCTTTGGAAACTTCAGCATAGGGAAGACATTGGGAGCACAAGAAAGTAACTGGAAAGAAATAAAGGCTATGTGACCACATGTGTACCCAGTTAAAAATGTTTATGAAATTCATGTATAAGTAAGTGCCATGAGAGTTAGCAGACCCCCGTGGTCCCCAGCTCAGCCAGAGAGGACCATGGCTAATTTTCTTGGTCTAATAAAATCATCCCTTAAAATTATTCAGTCCCCACAGTTTAATTAAGGCTGACTTCTTGCCAAAACTTTCTAATATTTTCCAGGATGTCACTTTTTTAGCCTTTTAAAAATGTTATGAGAATACCATCCATTTTAAAAAGTTATAATGCAGTTTGCTAATATATACCTAAACACAGTATATTAATACACCAACACTACTAATTTGCTTCTACTTTACTGGCATTCAGAGTTCATAGACACAATTCTCCTTGCCTGCAATGAATTACCCATATTTTGAGTCCTTTCTGATATCCTGTTGCAACTCAATTACATGCATTACCATTCTGGAAATCCTTGCACTGGGTTCTTTGTAACTCATTAAACATCTAATCAGAGGAACTCCCAGGTCCATTAAAAAATAACATTAGTCTTATTAGAACTGAGATATATTTTTTCTGCAAATTCAGAAACAGAATTTCTGAGAAAATCAGTTACTGGAATTCTTGTGTGCTTATGTGATGGAAAATGTAAATTATAAGACCAATTCTGAGTAAAACTGTGAAACAGACATTGTGTCTTCAAAACTTCTTTTCTGTTTCCAAGAATTCGCTGTTTTCATGTTGCCAAGTTCCACCTGTCACAAAGGGAAAGGGCTTAGTATTCATACTAAGATGTTGTGAATTGGCATTTATGTGAACTCAGAACTGAAATATGTGTTAGAAACCATCCTGCACAACCATCTACCCAATACAGAAATCTACTCTTCAGTACCTTGATGAAGAATCATCTCTGTCACTCTCAAGCATCTACTCACTCCCCATTCCATTGCTGGGGAAGCTCCCGTAAAAGGCATTGACTTCTGGATCAATTTTGCCTCCTTGAAACTTCATCTATTTTCCTTGGCTCCACAGAATATGTCCACCCCCAAGCAAGGCAGCTCTCCATCTATTTGAAGAAAGATTTTATTCTTCTTTAGGGATGCCTTCAGTGACTTAATTAACTTTGGTTATTTCAACTTCTCTTATGTCATGGTTTCCCAACTTGCGCCATCTTGCTCACTCTTGTTTGGTTTTGCTCTATTTGTAAACATTCTTCTCCAAGTATCCTGTTCAGAAAAAAAAAAAAAACCCAGCTTCATTCTGGTGATAACTTCTGGGAAGATGTCATAGTGTTTGGAAAGAGTTCAGACTTTGAAACCGTATTGATGCCTGATTCTGAATCCTAATTCTTCCACCTACCAGCTGTGTGACTTTGAGCAAGTTATATAACCTCTCTGTTTTCTAGTCTGTAAAACTGGAATGGTACCATCCGATAAAAATTATGATGAAGACTAGAGACAATCAATGTAGCATCAAAGTATAACGCCTGGTACAGGGTGGTAAACCTTCCATTAATGCTATCTATTATTATTACATATTACTATTGCAGACTAAAAAATGATGACATCAAAAGATGGTTAAGTTGCCTTATATATCCAGGAGCCTATGTGCATAATCTAGCAGCTTACATAGCCCACAAGAGTGACTCCTCTGTTTTCAGTATTCTTTCTCCTGGCTCTAATTCAAGGGTAAAGATTAATCCACTGTGTTTTTTGTTTTTTTTTTCTGTGAAGTGACACTTTCTATATTTCAAGTGTTTTGACTTTGGGAACTGAACAGTAAAGTTTTCCAAAATCCCAAAGTAGTGCTTGGGTTTTCTAATTTTATTTGAAGTCAATGGTTTCCCAGCTCATAAATTCTCCATATCATCAACTAGTTCTACTCGCGGGTGCTATGGGAGAGATTTGTGTTATTGCTGACACTAAATCTACACCAAAAAAACTCTTAGTCTTGCTACAGAAATTACCATGAATATAGCACAATTTAGGAGTTCTACTTCTAAGTGTTTCGGGCAGGGCTAATGTCCAGTACAGTGATAGATGCAGAGACACAGCCTTATTCCAAGGACTTCACACTCCCTTACTGACCCCGGCACAGATGACCTCAGTGAGGGCATGCTCTGAACTGACATTGAAATGGAGACAATAAAATTCGTAAACTTGAAATACTCTGAAATGTAAATAGATCTCATTTCCAACTTTGCGGGCCAAATTCCAATTTTAAAAACCTCTTGTCTTACTTCCGAATCTTGGGATCTGCTGGTTTAGAGCTCAAAGAGAGAACGGAGGTAGAGGAAGAATTCTGATTGCAAAATCCAGACTAGTCCCAGCATTCAACAGACAGAGTAAGTGGCTGGAGAAGGCTGAAGTGGATGGGTGGATCAGTGAATGGAGAGGAGAATCACAATACCTGTGTCCATTTCCATGCCCAAGCAAACCGAAGATACCTACCACCACCAGACTTCAAGGCTTCTTATGAGTTTATATATTATTTTAACTCCCCTCTTTCTGTGTTGTCACTAGCAGCAAAAATACTTAATAAAAACCTCAAAATGCTTTGTGAACTTATTTATACATATGAGTGAAAGAGCCAAAGTTACAGAAATGCAGTGGACTTTAGAAAGGATCTTAGGAAAAACAATGGAAGGTGATAGTAAGGGTGAGAACAGAGAAATCAACCCCTGAAATACAACATTACACCCAATAATTCAGGTTTAGTTGGTATGCTAGAGTTTCCAAAGCGCTTTCCTATTAATTATTTCTTTTGAGGCCCACCGAGTACAGTAGGGAGGAAACAGCCTGCCAAGTAGTGCCATGGATGAGATAATGGAGCTATCACAGTGGGGGTACAATCAGTAAAAGCAGGGTGGCAGCGTGGTTGGGACGACTTTCCAGGGGCAGGCATCAAGAAACAAGGTTGTGCATTCAAGAAGCCCTGTAGGTGATTTCCAAGAGCATCAGTTAATGATACAGGCTCTGGAATAAGACTCGTGCATTAAAAACTTGTATGATCCTCATATGGGCCATATGGCACACGGAAATCACTTAACCTCCCTGTGCCTCAACTAAACAATAAATACAATAGGATCTAATTCACAAGTGGCACAATGTCGTTCACAAAGTTCATGTTCTGCATCCTGGTTTTGTAAGTAGAGTCTGGGGCCTTAAAAGCTTGCAAGCAGCCATCTAAGATAGAACTACTGGTCTCTACTCATACGGAGCAAAAGAGAAAGAAGAAAACCGAAGACTCACAGGACTAATTGCCTACACCAACCACAGCCTCATCCATCCTGAGACCAGAAGAACTGAAGTAGATGGTGCCTGGCTACCACTACCAACCATTCTGACCAGGAACAACAGATGGTCCAAGATAGAATGGGAAAAAATTATAGAACATAATTCAAATTAAAGGAAAAAAAAGTCCAGACTTACGGGATCAGTTGAGACTAGAGGAACCCTCGAGACTATGGACCTGAGATACACTTTAAACTTTGAAATGAAACTAGTCCCTGAGGTCATCTTTTAGCTAAATAATAGATTGGCTCATAAAGTAAACAGTATCACCTGTGAGTACTGTGAGCCTTTAAAAAATAAAAAAATCTGTATGAGACCAAGCGGTCGACTTCTAAAAGCAAAGATGAGAAGGGGGGGGGGGGGGGGCAGGGGAGATGCAGGGAAGGTAGATTAATGGAAACGTAAATAATGAGAATGTTGATGCAGTGTGGAAAACGTGACCAATGTCACTGAACAATGTGTATATAAATTGTTAAACGGGAACCTAATTTGCTCTGTAAAGTTTAACCAAAAACAAAATAAAATATTTAAAAACAACAATAGGACCTCACTTAGATTTATTTTGAAGACTCAACGAGTTAATATGTGCAAGTTGTTTGAAAGGGTGCCTGCATCTGACGCTCCGTAAATGTCAGTATAAGTAGGAACCCCTCAATCTACTGGCCTCTCTTACTGCCCAGCCCAACTCCCACCTTTACTGACCACTCTCTTCTCTCCCTGGCAGGCTGCACTCTGCCCAGTTCCAATAGGCCATAGAGAACCAGTAGGTTCTGCGTTAACTGGTAGTGTAAGCTCGAGCAAGATACGAGGCCTCCATTTTCTCATCTAAAGCACGAGAAGAATAACACTATTGTTGCAGTGATTTTTTTTGTCAAGTCATATAAAAATGACATTAGCACCTAACAAGATGCCTGACCAAATCATAATGGCCGCTATTATCACTGGCAGTACTGTTTTCACTACTGCTACTGTTAAGCCCATTTCCTCTGTTGGTATCGCTTTGACCTTTTTAGTAACTGGCCATTTCAATGTCATTCTTGTGACTACTTTCTGCCTCTCCCCCTGGTTCCTCCAGAACAAGAGTCCTGCTTGCTCATGTATCACTCCTGAAGGGAAAAAGCAACTTGTTAAAATAGCATTTGATAAAAGAGTTGTTCAAGGAAGGCATTTGCTGGTCTACCTTTGTACGTTTGGGCTCTAAAATCCTAATTTTTGAACTCAGGAAAGATACCCCTAGTTCAGGAGTCAAGTATAACAATTCTGAGGAAGGTCAATGCAAGATTTTAAGTAGCCAACAAAAGTCTTGGTTGAGAATGGCTGTCTACCACCGAGGACTGGCAACATGTATTTTTAATAATGATGCATAAAAGGCACTTCCTGGACTCTGAAACTAATGTTCAATTTCTCTTCACCAACGAACTGGTGGTGAACATGAATTGTGTGGGTACGTGAAGAACGTCTGCGTGGTTTTGCTTCTGCTCTTTGAGTGGCCCACACCACCTTAGATGAACGGCACATGTATTCAGATGTCAGCTTCTTGATTCAGGGTCTTTATTACTATCCTTAATCACTGCTTGTGCACTCGCTGAAAGTACAGTTCATTTCTACAGAAGTTTCTGTTGCCCTCAAATACAGTTCACACGATGTTGGCTATGGCTCTGCAATGCCACTCTGTTTGCCTCAACTTGGTTCTCTAAGTCTATAGCTGTGTTTTGTCTTTGTGATCAGAGGCCTCTCTTCTGGTCCCATTTTTAGAGAAACATGGTTGTTAGAATATCTCCCACTTCCATCACCACTCCCGAGCAGGCCACTTAAGAGACATCAGTCAATTCATGTTAAGTGTGGCATAAGTTTAATTTGTTAGTTCTCCTCCCCATCAGGAGATGGTTTCCTGCTCTGAACACAGAGCTATGGCAAGGACCCTCCAGACTGACCACCCAACTATTTGCCGGGACTGGGCACACACGTGTCAATGGCTAGGTTCAGAACAACCACTTCAGTGCCTACCGTTCTGAGTCCCTCCTGATTCCAACGCCTGCTGAGATGACCTCCTCTGTCACTCCGTACTCTCTGCATGATGGGGCTTTCTTTTACATCCCGTAGCATACGGCCCTGGAGGCCAGAGGGTGGCCTTACCCCCAACAACACAGCTAAAGGAGAAATCAGAGTTCCTCCCGGCCAGGCCTTTCCATTTGCCCTTGTTGCTGTGAGCTCCTAGTCCCCCACTCTGTCACCATTCTAACATCAAGCAGGGTCCTGTAGTATCATTAAATTACTTTTCATCTTCAGGTTGCAAATAAATTCGGAGCCACAGGTTGCACACGGAGAACCAGCCATTCCTTCAGTAAGGAAAGCCAGAACTGCATGGCTCCACCCCCTACGCAGCCACCCACAATGCTGCCTCCTAGACAGCCATTTTCATGAGCAGCTAAACCATATTCACTTGTCTCTTAACCTGGGATAAGACCTAATTGGTTAGCTTTAAAATGCTTTATGCCCTTAGCTTTCAAGAGAAAAAAAAAATAGTAAGTTTTTCTAATAAAGCAACAGTACTAAACTTTAAAAAAAAAAAAATATTCTTTATGCCCTTCATGCATGCATTTCGAGCAAATTAGAAAACATCGGTACGTATCAATGTATTTTTTAATAGGAGTTATTAAATATTGTGGAAATACATGCACAGCAGGGTAAGTATTAGTATATTGAGGTAACTGCTTCCATTAATTGAGCAATTGTCTTCCAATTGCTACTTACGTTTGCTTTTCCTTTTATCAATAAAAATAGGTAGAAAATTATTTACCATGTTACTCATCTCACAAATTTTTCTAGTTATTCTCTAAAAGTAGACCAGTTTAATTTGTAGAAGTAGGGTTGTTGAGTCAAAAGGTTGGTGCATGTATAATTTTATTAAATACTGAAAAATTCTTTCTCAAAATCCTAAAGTAATTTACAGTCCCGCTAATAATGATTAAGAATATGTTTTTCCCCACATTTTTGACATCATTGGTGCTATGAATATTGTTTATCTTTGCTAAATCAATGGGAGAAAACATGGCATTTGGGGAATTTTGTTTTTGGTTTCTTAAGTTTTTTGGTTTTGTTGTTACTGTTTTGTATTTCTCTGACTGCTTATCAAGTAAATGTCTTCAGACACATATTGGTCATTTGGATGCTCCCTTCTGTAACTGGAGCCCTGGTGATGCAGTGGTTAAGAAATCAACTGCTAACCAAAAGGCTGACAGTTCAAATCTACCAGCTGCTACTTGGAAACCCTATAGGGCAGTTCTACCCTGTCCTATTGAGTCGCTATGAGTCAGAATTGACTCAAGGACAATGGGTTTGGTTTTTTGGTTCTTCTGTAACTAATCTTGTCGCATCTTTTGTCCCCATTTGTTTTAAATCACTTACCTTTTTATTTATTTATTCACTTATTTTATCCTATAAGAACAAAAATTCCAGCCTGTGAAGTACATGAATATGTTTGCTCTTTCCAACATAGTGGGTGGTATTCGTATTGCTATAATGATCCAAAATCAGAAACAACCTGAAGATCCGTCAATAAAGTTTTATTGTTTAAATTATGACTCAGACTTCCAGGATACTCCTTAGGCATTTAAAGTTTAAGACAGATCTACAAGTACTTACTTGGAAGGAATCTATAATAAATCATTCAGGGGAAAACAGTAAATTTTAGAATATCATATACAGAATGAATGCGTTTTGTAGAACAAACAAAAACGAAAGCTTGGATTTGTTCATATATAATTTAATACACAAAGTGTGGAAGACTACACAAAGTATAAAACATACACAACAAATTTTTTACAGTGTTACTGCAATGGGTTGAACCTGAAAAAGGGAAGGGGGAGATCAGTTGTTTCATTTTGCACCTTGAATGCACATATGTTACATTTGTAATTCAAGTGAATACTGTAGAATAATTTTTCAGGCAAAAGAAAAAAATCAAGTCTAAAAGTAGAAAATTGTGTATCTGCAAATGTGTTACAATTTTTTCATCAGAAAAGAAACCTCATTCCATTGACAATGGACCATTTATGGAGAAATAAAAGAAAACAAGCTTCGCGAGATTATTAAGTTGAAAGCATTGAAGTATTATTTTTTAAGGCAAAAGCCAGTATTCACTGCTTGTAGGCATTTATAATTGAGCACAAGGACATTGCAATACTATAGAAACTTAAAAATAAGTAAAGTTTGGAAGGGAAATAAAATCTAATGAGAAAGTCAAACGTTATCAGCTAACGATATCAAAGGAGTTCATTTTTAAAAGATTCAAACGATACTATTATCACACCAGAGAGTCCAAAGAGCCTGAAGCGTATTTAGACAAGTTTCAATCTTCAAAATATGTGTGACTCACTTACGATCCTTTTTTTCTGTGGAGTTTTCTATGTTAAATATCAACATTGTTTTGGTGATCTATATATAAGATCAATCTGATACCATTTTATAGCCCATTTTTATCACTCATAGTATGTTCAGTCTGGATTGCTCTCTTTCTTTCTTACTTCCTTTCTTTCTCTCTCTCTCTCTCTCTCACACTCAAAACCATTTACAAGAGATCATTCCTCTGGTGTCTCACTAGCATGTCCAACTCAACAACTGCACCCCTCATCTGCCCTGCCAGCCCTGCTCTCCTGTCCTGTATCATTGTCCTCAGTGAGTGCCCTTGTTATTATTATTCATATTTTTTCTATTATTTTTCAGAACAAGTTAGAGTATGTTATTATATCACCTGTTTAACAAAAAGTTTTCAAATCTCCTATGAAAATGCAACATGCAGTTCTATGAAACACTGAATTTTTAGTAAATTAAGAGACGCTAATCATGTGGTGTTGCACCCAGTTACACAAGTCAAAGTTGACATCTTTCCTTTCCCTATCTTTCCTTTGCCTCCTCCCTTGCTCTCAGCCCCCACATCCAACCAATTTTCAAGTCTTACCAATGCCACCTCCTCAATGTCTTTCCTCAACCCACTGGTGACCATTTCCACTGCCACTTGAACAGGACACGATCATCATCTCCTATGGAATTTGTTTCTCTATTCAGTCTGGACTTCCTCCAAACACTTTTCTGTGTTGCTCCAGAATGATCTTTTAAAAATCCCTGAACAAATCTTGCCAAACCCGCCATACTCCAGTCTTCCTCTTCCTCTTTGGCTTCTTCTCTTGCTGTTCTACATCCTCAGGTACTACGCTCCTAACATGGAAATATTGTCTCTCACACCTCTGTGACCTCTCACATGTTGTTCCCTCTGCCCCAAATAGAAAAATCATTCTACTTGGCGAATACCTCCTTCACCTTAGGTCTTAGCTTACATGTGACTTCCTTCCTTGACCCATAAGACTGGCTATGTTGTCCGCCTGCATCCCACAGTCAGCTCACATCATGGTTTTTTCTTGTGTTATATAGTTGAATTTGCCCATTAACTTGCTATTTCCCCCACTACAGAGCAAGACTCAGAGAAGAGGCTGGGTTTTGTTTACTATTGGATGCCTAGAGATAGCTCTCTATTATGACACAGTGTAGAGGCTCAGGAAAAGTCTGCTGAATGGAATGAAAATTAACAGAATATTCAAGGATGTTTGTATGTTGTTGTTCCTTATATAAAGAGGTGATGCTTCTGCCATATTTTTGGTAAGACACATGTTTAGCAATGACTTTTCAAATGCATGTATGATATGATTACTTTGTTCAAGTTTGAATTCTACTTCTGCTGTGTATATTTTCACCAAAATTAAAATTAAAAAAATTGAATTCTTGACTATGGAGCAGAACCAATATATCTGTTCCTCATAGTAACTGGGACTAATACTCAGATTTTATTAACATACAGAAAATAGCAACGTCTTAGATTTGTCTACCGCCTTAGAGTTTACAGAGTCCTTTGAAATCCCCCTACCTAGATGATCTTATTAATAGAGTGTTTCTCTAATTATTCATTACTCTTCCTTCATTCCAGATCACTGTTCTTCTAAGCCCTTCTCTGTCAGAAACTTGAGGAACGATATGGCTAAGATTGACTGACCAATCCAAATGGCGTTAATAATTCAACATGGCCTTTTCAATCACGTTCTATCCAAGGACGTATCCGTTCCAGATAGCTGAGCAGACTGCTTCTCAGTCTTTCTAAGGCTCCCAAGCATTTTGGCCTCTCCACCTCCCAAGAGTCACAGTTCTGCCCTACACTTCACAAACAAACACGCTACACCCGTGGGGCAGCAGGCTGTCAAGGCAGTGTGTTCTGTCCTTGCCTTTCTCTTGGGTCATCTCATTTTATCTCCCTGCCTCTCACCTGAGCACTTCTGATTTACTCTCCTCTCTGCTGCTAGAATGATATTTCAGAAACATAAATATTATTATGTGGCACACTGTTTTAATATCTTTCCATGGTTC
This sequence comes from Dugong dugon, assembly GCA_030035585.1. Lineage (NCBI taxonomy): Eukaryota > Metazoa > Chordata > Mammalia > Sirenia > Dugongidae > Dugong > Dugong dugon. The sequence continues at coordinate 8,000,944 of CM057479.1, read as the reverse complement.
CACTGTATACAACTTAACCTGGCATATGAGGCTTGTGATGACCTGGCCTTTCTCTGCGTCTTTGAGTTCATCTTCCACCATCCACCTTGCACAGTCTCTGACCCCTACACTATACTCTCCAGCCACATCAAAATATTAACAGTCTGTGAGCACATCAGACCGTTTCTTGCTTTTATATATATCTTCAAACATTTTTCTCCATTTGAAATGCACTTTCCTTCTCAGTCAACACAGGAAACTTATTAGCCCTTCAAAAAACCTTTCGCTCTCTCTACTGTTGCAGAAAAACTGATCATTTCCCTTTTGAACCACCACTATGCTTTGCTTTCACTGTGCCATTATATGGAATGGCAGCCATGTGGTTACATATCCAATTCAACTAGCAAGTTATGAAATACTTCAGGACAAGTTCTGGGTTTTATTTTTTGTAGTGTCCCCAATGCCCGTGTCTTAGTTATCCAGTGCAGCTATAACAGAAATACCATTAACGGGTGCTTTTAACAAACAGAAATTTATTTTCTCACAGTTTAGGAGGCTAGAAGTCCAAATTCAGAGTGCTAGCGCTAGGGGAAGGCTTTTTCTCTCAGCTCTGTAGAAAGATCCTTGTCTCTTCTACTGCTGGGTGATTTTCATGTGGCTTGGCATGTGTCTCCCCCTCCTCCCAATCTATGCTTCTTAGCTTGCCTGCTTAATCTCTTTTAGATCTCAAAAGAGATTGGCTCAAAAAAAAGCTACACTAATCCTGCCTCATTAACATAACAAAGACAACCCATTCCCAAACGGGATTATAACCACATTCATAGAAGTTAGGAATTACAACACATATTTTGGAGGTATGCAATTCGGTCCATAACATTCCACCCTTTAGCCCCCAAAAATCTGTGTCCTTGCCATATGCAAAACACATTCACCTCATCACATCATCACGAAAGTCTTAAATCAACTCCAAGTCCTAGGCATGTTCCATCCTGGGGAAAAATTCCTGTTCGTCTGTGAACTTGTGCAATCTAGACTACAAGTTATCTGTTTCTAAATTACAATGGTGGAACAGGCACAAGGTAGATATTTCCATCACAAACAGGAGAAATCGGAGAGAAAGAAGAGATAACGGGCACCCAGCAAGTCCAAAACACAGCAGAACTATTTACATTAGCTCTCAAGGCTTGAAAATAATTCAAAAATTATTTGAAAATAATTCAATAATAATTAGGACCATCTAGTCAATGGCCCCACCCTCCAGACTCTGGGTGTTGGCCATGCCCTCTGAATTCTAGGTGGAAGTCCCTTGGCCCTGGGCTTCAACTCCACCTTTCAGGCCCTCTGGGATGGGCAACTCTGCTCCCTGTGCTTTAGGCGGCCCTATCCTCCTAGTCCCTCTGAGTGGTGACCTCTTCCCCTTGAACCCTGCAGGCCCTGTTCTTCTGCCCCTTAGGCATGGCAGCCCCCTCCCCCTCAGCTTTGGACAGCAGCCCCATCCCCCTGCTACACTTTAAAGGCAGCTCCATACCCAGGAACCGAGTTGCAGAGGCTCCACCTCTTTGAAACCTAGGAGGCTGTGGCCCCACCCTTTAAGATTCAGGAGACCACGTCCCCACCCTTTGAAACTGAGAAGGCCCTGCTTCCCATGCTCTTTCCAACAGTTCTGCTGACCTCTGCGCTGCTCCAAGGATGGTCCTTTTCCTTTCTTGGAGGACAACAGATGTAGCTCCTTTGGCCTGTTTCCTGTCTGTAGAATTCCAAGAGACAGACAGCGTTCTTTCCTTTTGTTCTTTCTCTGTCCCCTTCTGTCTAAGCTGATGGTTTTTCTGCTGTGGGAGTTGGTTAGATCCATCCATCAGTCACAGGCTTAATCTCCTTAACAAAAGATTGTGTAGCCACGTCCTTGGTGAACATTCTAGGACACGTGTCCTTAGTTAGTACAACAGAAATTTCCAAGTCTTTAAGTTCTATTTTCATTTTGCACACTTCATTTTTAAGTCCATCTCTTTCCTCTTCGTATTTTGCTGTAAGTAGAAAGGAGAAACCACGTGGCCCCTTTAAGGTCTTGCTTAGAAATCTCATCAGCCAGATATCCAAGCTCATCTCTTACAAGTTCTACCTTCCAAAAAACATTTGAACATCATTCAAACAAATTCTTCGCCACTGCATAAAAAACATCATCTTTTCTCCACTGTCCAATCATTTGTTCACCATTTTCTTTTGAAGCCTCACCAGAAGCACGTTTAACAACCACATTTCTAACAACATTCTGTTGCTGGCACCATATGTGTTCTTTAAGATGCTAGAGACTTTATAGAAAGCTCTCCTCACTTCCTTCTGAGCCCTCACTAGAATTACCTTTGATGTCCATATTCTACCAATAGTCTTTTCAAGGCAATTTAGGCTTTTACCATTAGACACCTTAAAAGTCTTCCAGCCTCTACCCATTACCCAGTTCCAAAGCCACTTCCACATTTTAGGTATCAGTTAGAGCAGTACCCCATCCTTCCGGTACCAAATTCTTAATTATCTAGTCCTGCTATAACAGAAATACCACAAGCGGATGGCTTTAACAAACAGAAATTTATTTTCTCACAGTTTAGGAGGTAAAAAGTCCAAATTCAGGGTGTTGGTGCTAGGGGAAGGCTTTCTCTCTCTGTCAGCCCTAGAGGAAAGTCTTTGACTCTTCTGAGCTTCTGCTCCTGGGCAATCTTCATGTGACTTGGCACATGTCCTCCCCCCATCTCTGCTTCTTAGCCTGCATGCTTGATCTCTTTTAGATCCCAAAAGACAGTGACTCAAAATACACCCTACACTAACCTGCCTCATTAACATAAAGAAAATGCATTCCCAAATGGAATTATAGCCACATTCATAAAAACCAAAAACTAAACCCATTGCCGTCGAGTCGATTCCAATTCATAGTAACCCTGTAAAACAAAGTAGAACTGCCCCATATGGTTTCCAAGGAGTGCCTAGTGGATTCAAACTGCCAACCTTTTGATTAGCAGCCATAGATCTTAAACACTACACCACTAGGGTTTCCAACCACATTCTTAGAGGTTAGGAATTACAACACATATTTAGGCGGGACACAGTTCAATTCGTAACAGCCTGGAACATAGTAGGTGTTGATTAAATGGATCAGTGAACCAGTGAATCAATCACTGAAAGCAGCAGAGACTCCAAACTATGTTGAAATTTTTCTTACCACCTTATGAAGGCCCTGCCCTGATCCTAGACTTTCACTTGTTTTTTTGATTAAGGCGATAAGCAAAGTGCTGGGACCATCCAAAGCAAAAAACCTAGTGGTCATTAATCATCGTGAGAAATCCCAATTTTTCCTGGCAATTGTTTTACTAAGTTTTATGACTCTTCACCAGTCTAGCCCATTAAAAATCATCAAGACTCCTACAAACGGAATCCTGCTCCAACTTGTCCTAAAGCACTGAAATTACCAACTAGGAGCCAGTGAAAAGTGCGCCATTAAATAGAGTAAATGCACAAACATGAGGGAAGTTATAAAGAAGGGCCAAGAATTGATCTGGGAAAAAAATATAATTTGTCTCAGAACTCAAGACACTTCTTAAAAGGGGAGGGGGGGAGTGGATACCACCCACAGAATGTTCCATTAGCTAACTTTGCTGATGCATGTTGCTTTTCCTAGTGCTGGCACCAAACCCAAAGTTAATATATATCAACGAATTTAGCACGGCAGGGAGAGGGTGGGGAAAACATAAGTTTCTAGCTCTATGCTTCAGTTGATACGGTTTTACAGCAATTATGTGTGATGGTGAGGAAAATTATTTGACTGCCCACCCACGTGATAGACAGTATCATTATTCCATGACTTGTCCACAGGACAAAGAAAAGAACACCTTGAGTCTCACTATCCATCCACAATCTCTGGTCTGACATTCTATAGAAACTCATTTGGTTTAATAAACTACAGGAACTATTCAAACTTCTCAGAAGCTGCCAAGTAAAATGAGATGATTTGACTGGAATAACATGTTCTAACTGCTCTGCAATTTAAGAGAGGTGTTATTCTACTTTCCACTGTACACAATGCATTCCACGTAGTTTGTTCCCAATTGTCTCTAATAATATGACCACAGTACTTACACAGCATTTGCTCTTCCAAAGTCCAGTTTCATTTAAAGGGAAACTGAGCAGGCTGAAATGTCTGTCCTCTGGTTAGTATATCTGAAAAGGCTGTGTCTACCCTTTTATGTCATAGTATATTAATTGTTATCAACATATTTCACTGTACAAAGAAATATGTGTATGTATGTAGGAAACTTTCTATGAGTTCATCATAACTTGAAGCTTGGTCTTTGCTTCAAGCTATTTTTATTTTATAGTTATTGTTCCCTGTGGGGAGAGGAGAGGGAGGGCCAGAGCTAGGACATCAAGGTTTATCAAATATTTCTGTATTTCTAAGTAGGTTTCTGTTCCAGTGGAAAGTAATGAAAATAAAATGCATTGCTGTAGATTCTATGGAATTGAGTAGTATGCGATGATTTTCTTTAAAGAATGGGCTCTAAAGGAATAGCGTATTTGATTAAAATTTAGGAAAAACCAATTATAATAAAAACAAATTACACCCACTCCTCACTTATCAACTATCTCATTATCTGACATTTCACATTTACAACAACGGTAAAAACCTACTCTCCAACGATGTTGCACATTAACAACGTATGTCTAGCAATAATGAACACCGAGGTGCAAGACAAGAGTAACGCTGGCTGTGACGGCTAAGGTCATGTGTCAGCTTGGCTGGGCCATGATTCTCAGTGGTTTGGCAGTTATGTGATGATGTAATTTGGCGGTTATATAATGACGTAGTCATCCTCCATTTTGTAATCTGATGTGGCTATCCTTCATTTTCGCATAACACTTATTTTCACATAACAGCCTGGTCTTTGGAACCTAACCATGTTGATAAGTGAGGATTGGATGTAATCACTAAGCATGATCTAAAAGCATAACGATACCTTTGCTGGTTACAGTGACCGTCTAAGTGATCCCTTGACTTAAGCACTACAGTGACTCAAAGTATATTACAAAGAAATGTTATGTATCTTATATAATCTGAGCCACCATGTTGTGGAATCCTAAAAATATCTTCCGTCCCAAAAGAAGGGCCCTGCAGTGTGTTCCCAGGAGGGGAAAAAAAAAAATATCTCATTTCCGTACCTATTTTTGTATACAGCTAGATACAACCAATGAGAGCTATTTAGGGGAAAATACTTCCTAGTCTTTTTTTTAAGCCTATAAATTAGATTATTAGAAATGAAAAGTTGAAGAGCGCTTCCTTTTATATCTTTTTCCTAATGCCCATTTGAGAGAAAGCCAAATTTTATTTGTTTTTTCTAACTATAATCAGCTACTAGTGAATTTGGCAAGTAAAACTTGCTGTAGTGAAGAATTCCATGCAAAAATAGATTTAAAGTTGGAAAAGTCTGACTGTTCTAGTCTTCAGATTGTCACTATCAAGCATGTGATAATATAATCTATAACCTATGGTGTGCCATCCCAGCAATGATGACTCCCATTTTTCCCATATGCTGTAGACGAATAATATGAAAGAATCAAATCAACCTTTAATATTCAGAAAATAATTATTTTTAACTAAATGCTTGTCATAGAACTGAGATCTGAACTACATTAATTCAACCCTAGTTTTTTTTTTCCTCTGTTGGAGATTTATAATAAATATGAAAATGTAAATAAAAACTAGGATTCTATTTAGGTCCATTTAAAGCCTTATATTGAAAGAAGGAAATATTTTTAATCTGTAAACAAAAAAAAAGATTTAAATCTCAACATTTCCTCACCCAGGCAAGACTTACAATTAGTGATCCTAAACCTGTTAAGGAGCCCTGGTAATGCAATGGTTAAGCAATCGGCTGCTAACCAAATGGTCAGCAGTTTGAACCCACCAGAGTTTCCACGGGAGAAAGGACCTGGGAATCTGCTCCCATAAAGATTTACAGCCTAGGAAACCCTACGGGGCATTTCTACTCTGTCATATAGGGTTTCTATGAATCAGAATCTACTTGATAGCACACGACAAGAAACCAGCTAAAAGGAATTTTTAGTTACCCTAAGTCATTCGTAAGATACTTGCACTAAAGAGGAGCTTATTAATTTGAGGATTTTACTCATGATGTTACCTGTATCAGATAAGTTCACATAGAAATAAAGGAGCAAAGTCAGCATTATATCATTGTCGAAATTGAGGTAAGAGACACTAAGTTAAATTAGAATTCAACCAGGATAAGCTTTTCAAGCGCAACTCACCCCCAAGATCTTTAAATAGGCCCAAGTAATAAGCCACTGAATTTGCTTTCCTTTGTTCTCTTTCTTTCTTCGATTCGACTTACTAGTTAACTAAGATAAGGGAAAGAGTAACAACTACCCCAAAATAAGAGAAAATGGGACTTCAGCAGTGCTGGGAAAGTAAGGTAATGACTAAGACAATTGCAAGTTGGGGTAAAATTTAAATTGAACAGAATAGATTTCTTATTCCTCTAACTTGTAAATCAACACTAAATTCTTCATCCTATACTAGCATGAAACAAGAGCTGCCTAGATTTGAGTGGGGCATAAGAAGAAGAAACTGATCTGGCGAAAAAGGAATCTGACAATTCTTTTAAACAGTGAAAAATACAAGGCTCTCTGTGGAAAAACAGGAGGTGTAATTTATTTTTAACAAGTTACAAAGAAAGTTGTCTGAGGATGTGATAATAACTGAGAGAATGCCCCATACTGTACTAACTAGCCAATAAAGAAACAAAAGATGAAGCTTACTGATTAGCCCACAGTGTGAATAATGGACCCTGAAAGGTCAGCCTTGACCACCACTGACCAGAAGCTCTAGGGTTGTATCTATACACATAAGTGAGCATGGGCCAGGTGGAAAAACATGATTGAATCCATTCCACAAGTATTTATAAAGTAAAGACCCAACACAATATCCCCAGGTGTCTCAACCTTAGAGCAGAACTAGAACCCCCAAGGTTTGTATCCCTGCGGGTACACCGTCTAACAATGGAGGCAGAGGACAAGGCGGGAATAAAAACACGGGACTTCCACGTGAGAACGAGGCAACTGGGAAATAACTGTACTCCTAAGATTACTTATTTTTTCATTCTATAATTTAATTCATTAAAAGGAAGTTGCCATACTTTGTGTCTCAGACTGCCATAACAGCTAAAACAGATACATGAGGTAGCAAAACAAAGTCTCTAATAAACTCAAAAACCAAACCCATTGAAGGCGAGTTGATTCCGACTCATAGAAACCCTAAAGGACAGAGTAGAACTGCCCCATAGGGTTTCCAAGGAGCGGCTGGTGGATTTGAACTGCTGACCTTCTGGTTAGCAGCCAAGCTCTTAACCAATTTGCCACCAGGGCACTGAAGTCTCTAATACTCTTAGTAAATTATGCATATATTGCCCAATAAAAATACAAACTACGTTAGGAAATAATCCTATACTTTTTATCAGCATTAGGATTGTCGAATGTAATATATATTTGGGCCTTTCTTTTTTTTTCTCTTCTTTTTTTTTTAATGCTCCTTATGCGTAAAGATGGAACTATCATCATACATAAAGAAAACTTGCTTTCTCATTCATGGTGTGTGTTACTCAGTTACTCATATTAATATAAATCTATTAGAGTAGGAAATGTGCAATATGAACAACATTCTTGTCACCTATGAACTAAGCACAAATTTAAAACTATAGCTATTGTAGTACAACACATAAAACTATCTAGTATGCTTCCCAAGTATTTTTTAAGTCCTTAGAGTAAAAATCATTTTACTTATCGCAAAAAAAAAAAAAAAAAAAATCTCAGTAGAGTCTGTATAATTATACTTATTCATGCAAAATACTTCACACAGCTTCTTAGAAAAACAAAGTGATCAAAAGGTTGCAGTTGTGGGGGGAGAGAAAAATATATTTGTAAGTTTAGTAGTTTGGTTGAGATCATCATATATAATATATAAATTCTAGACCTAAAAATGAAAATATGCTTGTGCCATAGTGACGTCAACACTTTGAATTGTGTCATACTGATGGTCCTTGAAATTTAAACTCCGTTTGCCCAAAGAGGAATCATCACCACCACTCTCTCCAATCACACAGCTACTTTCCGCAGAGAGCAGAGCTTTCAAGGACATCACGATTTTCTTCCCGCTCAAGGTGCTCTTGAATACGAGATCGGTTGACATTAATAGATCTATCAGGAGTTGAATTTAGAATAGTTTAGTTACCAGCAAATAATGCATCATTAGACATCCTTTCATCCAGACCAGACCTTCCAGGTGATGGAGACACGAACCCCATCCAGCCTTACTCTACTTCAGGGGTTCTCAAAGGCTGGCCAGACCAGCAACATCAGCATCATCTGGTGTGATGGTTGAGTTTATGTGCCACCTTGTCCAGGTTATGATTCTCAGTGGTTTGGCAGACACTGGACTGATGGCTGTTCCATAATGTAATGTAATGTAATCACTTGCCATGATGTGATCAACCGATCAGTTGAAAGGGGAGTTTCCATGGAGATGTGGTCAGCCTCCAGAACACGAATGGATGCTCTGGCAGAGCTTGTGCTCTCTCAACCCTGCGCTCTTGTTTCCTGACCTACATACGGATCTCGGGACACAAGCCTGCAGAAGTCTCCAGCCTGCTGCCTGCCCTGCAGATTTGAGATTTGCCCCACAATTCCAGCCTACTACCTGACCTACTGATTTGGGGCTTGCTAGCCAGCCCCTACAACTGCATGATCTGTTTCCTTGAAATAAATCTCTCTCTCTCTCCACATATATATATATATATGTATATATATATATATATCTCCATTGCCGTCTAGTCAATTCTGACTCATAGCGACCCTGTAGAACAGCACCAAACTGCCCCATTGGGTGTGGAAGGCTGTAATATTTATGGAAGCAGACTGCCACATCTTTCTCCCACAGAGCGGTTGGTGGGTTTGAACTGCCAACATTTCAGTTAGCAGCCAAGAGCTTAACCACTATGGCACCAGGACTCCTTTATATACGTGTGTGTGTGTGTGTGTGTGTGTGTGTGTGCATTCTGTATCCAAAACAGAAAAACAAAAACAAACCCATTGCCGACGAGTCAATTCCGACTCACAGCAACCCTATCGGACAGAGTAGAACTGCCGCATAGGGTTTTCAAGGAGCGGCTGGTGGATTTGAACTGCCGACCTTTTGGTTAGCAACTGAGCTCTTAACCACTTGTTCCACCAGGGCTCCACATACATACGTGTATGTACATAGCTATCCATATCTATAGAGGATGCATATTTACAAGTACATACATACAGTATCTATAAAGCAAAACTGGTTTTGCTCCTCTAGAGAATCCAAACTAAGACCCCTGGGAACTTATTAATGCAAACGCTCAGTTCCCACCCCAGACCTACTGAATTTAAAAAAAAAAAAAAAACTCAGTAGGTGGGACCGGCAGTCTGTGGTTCAGCCTGCCATCCAGGTGATTCTGAGACGCTAAAATCTGAGACCCACTGCTCTACATCGTAATAACCTATGTAAATACTGAGAAAAAGTTAGGGTAAAGAATGATGGGCTGTAGGAAGCACCTTCAATTCGGTTAAAAAATATGGGCACAGTTTCCAGATGCTGGCAACTTTTTGAAGACTATTTCTCTCTTTAAAGAACAGAACTAGCGTAACTGCCCTGGTTCGCCGAAAGTATATCCCAGCTGGTATTGTCATGACCCACGTAACTTTACTTTACCTGTAACTTTTTCATTCTCATCTAGAAAAGTGGCCTTTTAAGGGTTATGCACCGTTTTCTTCCCCTCAACTCTCAGTCAATTCAGCCAGCAATGAGAAAGCTTCCAACGTTTTTTGTATTTTTCCAAGGCTTTTTGTTTTTTGTTTCTAAAAAGAAAAAATTAAAATGTAGTGTGTCTTCCTCTCGGGGGAAAAACTGGCCACCTCAGTGTATCTTCTTTTGCAGATGGGAGGGACCTCGGGCTCAGACCATAAGCCTACCCTACAACCCCTTATCCTACAAGGTTCCTCTCACCCGTGACTCTCCAGGACCATCTGCCCCTTGAACGTGGCAAACGCAGGCCCCTTTATACCCTTTGCGTTCACACGCAGACTTTGCAAGTCCACTCCCTTCAGGTCATTCAGGCATCAGCCCCAATGTCACCCCCTCAGAGAAACCCTCCGAGACCCTGCAGTCCACCCTAGCCTTACCCATTTACACTTCATCATCTCACTCTGTTTGACTTATTTACTGTCACTCTGAAATTTCCTCTCTTTCTTTCTTTCTTTGTATAGACTCTCTGAACACAAACGTAAATTCCATGGGAACAGGGACCTTGTCTTTCTTGCTCACCACAGTATCTCCAACACCAAAACAGTGCCTAGCGCTGAGGTGTACACACTCTCTAAATATACGTTCAGTGACTGAATGAGCAAATTTCCATTATTTCATGTTTATTCTGCTAGCTAGAACTCTTTTGACTGAAAGTAACTGAACCCGTTTCAAGCTAACTTAGTAAAACAGAATACTTGTTGAAGGATACACGAATGTCTCACAGAAATCCAGGAAAGGAATGTGCTTGCATCTTCAGAACAACTGGAATAAGGATGTGGAATGCAAATCCAGGCTCTCCACTTCTCCCATTCTGTCCCTTCACTCCAGTTCTCAATCTTTTCCTTGTGTGAATGTTCTCTCTCTATTCCTCTCTCTTTTTTTCTCCTCACCTCCTCTTTGCCTCACTTCATGTTGGTTCAAATTGCCTTTCTCTTGTTCACACTGCAGAAAAGTTGACATCAATACCTTTGAAGTTGTACCTGTTCCCATTTCAGCCTGGTGGAAAAGAACGAACTCTTATTGTCATTTCCAGCTCCGAAATTTCCAAGGAAGGACTTAATTTGACTCAACTTACATGTCAGATGGGAAACCATAGTTGGGGGAGAGGGAAGGGTAGGAGGTTCATGCTGTGGCAGTTCTCAGTAACCATGCAGGTTTAGTAAAGATAAATGGCAGTACTTAAAAAGACAAAACAAAGACAGCTCTCAAGAAAAGAGGTGCTGACTAGAAAGATTAGGGGGTAGTAAGTTTATGTTAATGAGGAGGAACAACTCGGAGAAGGAGGGTGAGAACAGTGGCACAACTCAAATGTAGTCAATGTCACTGAATTGTCCCTGGAGAAGTTGTTGAATTAGTGTATGTTCTGCTGCGTATATTCTCAACAACGACATCCAAAATAAAACCAATTATTAAACACAAAAGTACAAAAAGACAGGTGTTGACAGAAAAGATGGTAGCTCCCAGTCAAGCTCAGCAGTAGAAATTACATTAGGCTGTTGGGATGTCCATTGATAAACCCCTGAGAGGCAGCGTAACATGTGGTGAGCGCTACAAACTTCACAGCCAAGCTTCTAGGGTTCAAATCCCAACTCTGCCACCCAAAGCTTGTGTGACCTGGGGTAAGATTATTTTCTTATCTGTGCCTCAGTTTGTCATCTGTGTAATGACAATAGATCACTGAGGAAATTAATACGTGAAGAGTACTTCCAATGGCACCTGGCATGTAGTAAACATTTAATTTATGTTAATTGTATTATTATTGTTTTTTTTTTTTTGCTCTCCTATGTTCACGTAAGTTAATACAGCTTCTAAAACAGCCTAACAATTTAAAGAAAGAGTTGATACTACGAAGTGCCACAAAACAGAATGGTTATAGCCACAAACTAACAAAAAAACAAATCAAACCCGTTGCTGTCAAGTCAATTCTGACTCATAGCAACCCTATAGGACAGGGTAGAATTGCCCCATAGGGTTTCCAAGGAGCAACTGGTGGATTTGAACTGCCAACCTTTTGGTTAGCAGCTGTAGCTCTTAACCACTGCACCACCAGGGCTCCTACAAACTAACAAGCCATCTGCAAATGTATACCGTCGCAAGAAATACTAGACATACATCAGATTTTTTTTTAAGATACATTTCCACAAATTAATAGAAATATCATCATTTTGACATAAAATGGCATTGACTGGATATGTGAGCGTAGGTATGTTTATGAGATAGAGTTGTGTGGTGAATAGACATGCAATGGAATAATATGTCATCACTCTCACTGCTCATTCCTTCCCACTTACACCCGCAAGAAATGCTCTCAGGTATATCCTGAAGACCTCTTTCCTTGCCTCACCAGTTCTCACTGACAAACTTGGATCGTTCAATGTGGAAACTGCTCCAGATAAAAAGACTCAGATACACACTTGACTAACCCGTTTTCCCTTGTTTCTGACTCTAGGTAAATGGTGGTGGCCCAGGAAGGCAGGAGAAGGAAGAGAAGCAATCGGCGTCATGAGGAGGCAGTGGAAGCACCTTGAAGCTGCACAAAGAGAAAAACCAAAACCAAATCCACTGGTGTGAAGTCGATTCCTACTCATAGCGGCCCCACAGGACAGAGGAGAACCCTAGGTTTCCAAGGAACAGCTAACAGCCCAACTTTGCTTGGCAGCCAAGCTCTTAACCACTGTGCCACGAGGAAAAGCTCATCTAAAAATCCAGGAAGAACACGGAAGCAGACACCCTACAGAGCTCTGCCATCTGGGGAGACCCCAACAGCCGCCAAACCAAAAAACCCATTGCCGTCTAGTCAATTCTGACTCAGAGCAACCCTATAGAACAGAGAAGAATTTCCCCACAGGGTTTCCAAGGAGCGCCTGGTGGATTTGAACTGCCGACCTTCGGTTAGCAGCCCAGCTCTTAACTCCTACACCACCAGGGCTCCCCAGCTGCCACAGAGGCATAGAAAGAACCTAGTTTGGCATTACACTAGTCAGTGCCAAGGATACTCCAGCAACACTGTCCCCTTCACATCACCTCCAAATACTTGCAATGGCCATCAGTCCAGCAGAGGGTGGAGAACTTGGACACCTTTGGGAGTGATAATGAAATTACCCCTGACCAAAGCGGGTCTGAAGAGCCCTAGTGATGCAGTGGTTAAGAGCTACTGTGAGCCAGGGCTGCTAACCAAAAGGTTGGCAGTTCGAATACACCAGCTGCTCCTAGGAAGCCCTATGGGACAGTTCTACTCTGTCCTTTAGGGTCGCTGTGAGTTGGAATCGACTCGACGGCAATAGGTTTGGTTTTTTGCTGTAACTAAAACCACAAAAATCTTAGAAGAAAACATAGGGGTATTGCTTTCAGATTTAGTTTTTAACAATGAATTCTTAGATATGACACCAAAAGCTTGAGCAGCAAAAGACAAAATGGATAAATGGGACCTTGTAAAAATTAAAAACGTTTATTCATCAGTGGACTTTATGAACAAAGCAAAGAGACAATGTATGGATTGAGAGAAAATTTAGGAGAACCACATATCTGATAAGCGTTTAATATTCACAATACATAAAGAAATCCTACAACTTAACAACAAACAACACAATTGAAAAATGGGCAAAGGACTTAGACAATTCACTAAAGAGGATATTCTACAAATGGCCAACAAGCACACGAAAGATGCTCAACATAATTAGTCATTACAGAAAGCAAATCAAAACTACAATTAGATACCACTTCACCCCTACTAGAATGGCTATGATTTAAAAAATGGAAAATAACAGGCATAGGCGAAGATGTGGAGAAATTGGAACCCTCATCCATCGCTGGTAGGAATGCAAAATGGTAGAGCTGCTATGGAAAACATTTTGGTGGCTCCTCAGAATGTTACACATTTAACTACCATAAGACCCAGCAATCCCAATCTTACGTATATCCCAGAAAGAAATGAAAGCAGGAACACAAAATCCTGTGCACCAGTGTTCACTGCAACACTATTCATAATAGCTTAAATTTCATCAACAGATGAACACAAAACTTGATATATGCATGCAATGGAATATTAGTCAGCCGTAAAGAGAAATGAAATTCAATACATGCTACAATGTGGATAAACCTTGAAATATGCTGAGTGAAATAAGTTAGTTGCAAAAAGACAAATACTGTATTTAACCTACTTATATGAAAAAGGCAAATGTATAGGTACAGAAGCTTATTACTGGTTACCAGGGGTGGAAAAAGAGAAGTCATTTCTTAGGGGGCACTGAATTTCCATTAATGGAGGTGGGAATAATTTGGAAAGAATAGTGGTAATGTTACATAATCTGATAAACATTATTGGTGTCATTGAATTATACATGTAAAAATTGTTAAATTGGTAAATGTTTGGCTAAATATTTTTTTTTGCTACAATAATAATAATAATGTTGTTGTTAGTTCCATCGAGTTGATTCCAACTGAAGGTGACCGCATAGTTGCAGAGTAGAACTGTTCCATAGGGCTTCTAAGGCTGTGATCTTTCAGAAGCAGATCACCAGGTTTGTCTTCCAAGGTGCCTCTGTGTGGGTTCTAACTGGCAACCCTTCAGCTAGTAGCTGAGCACTTAACTGTTTTCACCAGCCAGGAACTCCAATAATAAAAGTATCTTAACACTATTGAAAGATAAGACTAGTGTTGTATTTTCTAAAAAATAATCAAAACATCTACTTTAAAGTAGTAAGTTTTCCATCACTGGAAATACGCCAGCATTTAATATAAGATACAAGGCGAGAGTCTTTAAATATGTGATCAGAAAGATGTCCATCTCACTCTTCCACAGCCATTCATGACCAAAAGATGCTGGCGTTAAGACTAATTGTTCATATTCCACCTTCTAACTCCTGAAACCGAGAAACGCTGTTGTTGATTCTAAATGTGGGTTCCCATTGGCCATCTCTGTTATTGGACAACATAATTCTTGACAGGTTTTAGTATTCTGATTTGTTGTGGTTGTTGGTTGCCATTGAGTCAGACATAACTTGTGGTGACGCCATGCACAACAGAACCAAACGCTGCCTGGCTGGTTGAGGATCGAATCCTTGTGATCCACAGGGTTTTCATTGGCTGATTTTTCAGAAGTAAATCACCAGGCCCTTCTTCTTAGTCCATCTTAGTCTGGAAGCTCTGCTGAAACCTGTTCAGCATCACAGCAACACATAAGCCTCCACTGACAGATGGGTGGTGGCTGTGCATGAGGTACATTGGCTGGGAATCCAACTCAGGTCTACCACAAGAAAGGCGAGAATTCTACAACTGAACCACCATGGTCCCCATCTTTATTCCGATGCCTTTTACTTAATCTTGATGTTTTGTTAATATTCACCCACTACTTCTCTGGACATAGCTTTGCTTTTCATCTTGCTGCACACTTCATACTTGGCTGATGCAGACTATTTATCAGGCATGTTATGGGGGGGATTTCTGCTGAGAGGAGTTGGTCTAAAGTTACCTTCAAAGACCCTTTAAAAGCTAAAAATTTTATTAGTCTATGATGCGTGAATAGTCAGGATTAAACCCATTCAGTTGTTGATAATGTGGATAGATTATGTTCAGGCTCCACTCCACATAAATTTGCAGAGGACCAGACAGGAATATGCTGTGGAGAAATAAGGAAAAAGCCATTCACTAAAGAAGTGACTGTACATGGAACCCCTAGGGAAAAGCCTGTGAGTCACAAACCTGGCATCAAAGTCACATTTGCAGTTACTCCAGACAGTAACCCAGTTATCAGTGTCCTCTTTAAATTCAAATAAAAACATAAAACATGGTTGACATTGGTTTTGCTTTGGAGAGTCCTAGGGAAGATGAGATGTATTTTATTTCTTATTCCACATCAATATTACTACATGATTTTAGGTATTGGATTACCTCATTCTTGAAAGCATACAAATGGCCACAAATGCTAAAACATTTTCCAATTTAAATGTTGTACAAATAGTCATGCCCAGAAATTTTGAAGACAGCTACCTGGCCAACTGACTGGAAGCGATTCATATTTGTGCCAAATCCAAAGAAAGGTGTTTCAACAGAGTGCAGGAATTATCGAACAATATCATTAATATTGTTTACACAAAAGTAACATTTTACTGAAGATCATTCAAAAGCAGTTGCAGCAGCATATGGACAGGGAACTGCCAGAAATTCAAGCCGGATTCAGAAGAGGATGTGGAACAAGGGATGTCATTGCTGATGTCAGATGGAACTTGGCTGAAAGCAGAGAACACCAGAAAGATGTTTACCTGTGTTTTATTGACTATGCAAAGGCATTTGACCGTGTGGATCATAACAAAATATGGATAACGCTGCAAAGAATGGGAATCCCAGAACCCTTAATTGTGTTTATGAGGAACCTGTACACAGGACAAGAGGCAGTCGTTCCAACAGAACAAGGGGGCACTGTAGGGTTTAAAATCAGGAAAGGTGTGTGTCAGGGTTGTATCCTTTCACCATACTTATTCAATCTGTATGCTGAGCAAATAATCTGAGAAACTAGACTATATGAAGAAGAACACAGCATCCGGATTGGAGGAAAATTCATTAACAACCTGCAATATGCAGATGATCCAACCTTGCTTGCTGAAAGCAAAAAGGGCTTGAAGCACTTACTGATGAAGATCAAAGACTACAGCCTTCAGTATGGATTACACCTCAACATAAAGAAAACAAAAATCCTCACAACTGGACCAATAAGCAGCATCATTATAAACGGAGAAAAGATTGAAGTTCTCAAGGATTTCATTTTACCTGGATCCACAATCAACACCCATGGAAGCATCAGTCAAGAAATCAAATGACATATTGCATTAGGCAAATCTGCTGCAAAAGACCTCTTTAAAGTGTTGAAAAGCAAAAATGTCACTTTGAGGACCAAGGTGCACCTGAACCAAGCCATGGTGTTTCCAATCACCTCATATGCATGCAAAAGCTGGACCATCAATAAGGAAGCCCGAAGAAGAACTGATGCCTTTGAATTACGATGTTAGCGAAGAATATTGAATATACCATGGACTCCCAGAAGAACAGACAAGTCTGTCTTGGAAGAAGTACAGCCAGAATGCTCTTTAGAAGCAAGGATGGTGAGACTTCATCTCACATACTTTGGACATGTTATCAGGAGGGACCAGTCCCTGGAGAAGGACATTATGCTTGGTAAAGTAGAGGGTCAGCGAAAGACAGGAAGACCCTCAACAAGATGGATTGACAGAGTGGCTGCAACAATGGACTCAAACGTAACAATGATTGTGAAGATGGTGCAGGACCGGGCAGTGTCTCATTCTGTTGCACACGGGGTCACTGTAAGCTGGAACTGACTCGACAGCACCTAGCAACAACAACCCAAATATTTATGAATAACTGCAAAAATAATAATTTTTAAATTAAGGGTACCTCTTTGTAGATCACATGGAAATAACATGTTGATGGGGAAGTAGCACAACTTGTACAAGGAAAGGTCATGGAAGCTCCATAGACACATCCAAACTCCCTGAGGGACTAAACTGCTGGGCAGAAGGCTGTGGGGACCATGGTCTCTGGGAACACATAGTTGAATTGGCATAACACAGTCTATAAAGAAAATGTTCTACATTCTACCTTGGTGGGTAGCGTCTGGGGTCTTAAAAGCCTATGAACAGCCATCTAAGATACTCCGCTGGTCTCACCCCTTCAGGAGCAAGGGAGAATGAAGAAAACAAGATATAAGGAAAAGATTAGTCCAAAAGACTAACGGACCATAACTACCACCGCCTCCACCAGACTGAGTCCAGTATAACCAGATGGTGCCCGGCTACCACCACTGACTACTCTGACCAGGATCACAACGGAGGGTCCCAGACAGAGCTGGAGAAAAGTGTAGAACAAAATTCTAACTCACAAAAAAAAAAAACCAGACTTACTGGCCTGACAGAGACTGGAGAAACCCTGAGAGTATAGCCCCCAGACACCCTTTTAGCTCAGTAACGAAGTCACTCCTGAGGTTCACCATTCAGCCAAAGATTAGACAGCCCCATAAAACAAAATGAGACTAATGGGACACAACAGTCCAGGGACAAGGACTAGAAGGCAGGAGGGGACAGGAAAGCTGGTAATAGGGAACCCAAGGTTGAGAACAGACAGTGTTGACATGTTGTGGAGTTGTTAACCATTGTCATAAAACCGTATGTGTACTGTTTAATGAGAAACTATTTGTTTGTAAATCTTCATCTAAAGTGCAACAAAAATAAATAAATAAATAAAGGTTTAAAAAAGAAAAAAAGAACATGTTGACATTAACAACACTATCAAGGACCCAACACCCTCCAAAAATATAGAACTTACGACAGGAACTCAGTTAAGGAAGATCAAACGCCATACCTGTTGTCAAGTCAATTCCAATTCATAGTGACCCTAAGGGACAGAGAAACACAGGCTTTTCTAGGCTGTAATCTTTATGGAAGCTGACTACCACTTCTTTCTCCCACGGAGCAGCTGGTGGGCTTGAACCACCAACTTTTTGGTTGAGTGCTTAACCGCTGTGCCACCAGGGCTCCTTTAAGGAAGACAGAGCCGTGTAATTAAAGAACGTTTTTCCAAGTAATTTCATTTTCTTTAAGATTCTCCAGAGGTGCTTGTGAGCAGCGGCTTACATTTTTCAAAAATAGCACAGTCGTCATGATAACATGCCAAAGCAATGAAACAGCTCCTACCTACAGCTTCGTGATAAGTTTTGCTGCATGTTCCCATGTCTCTTCAGTGAACAAAAGTTCATTTAATTCTCTTCATCAAATTCCTGAATGTCTACAAAAGTAGAAGAAAAAAAAAAGCCTTCCCATATTCCCATCCCACAGATCAAAGCACGAGTTTTATCTTGAGCAAAGTTCTACTCTGCCTCACCCCCAGAGTTTTAAACAAATGTGTGAGGTTTATTCCCGTATCTCCCACTGAAAACATAAGGCATAATAATCATTTCTAGACAGCCAGCTGAGGAAACTATTCCAGGGTTTGTTTGTATTGCTCTTATCCCGCTTAAATAGGATTGAATATGTCAGCCCCTCTTTGCCTCCCAACTCAGAATGCTGAATAGCAGTCTCGGCCACAGTCAAATCAATCTAGTGTGAAAAGACTGTGAGGCCAAGAATTGGGTACAATCCCACTATTTCTGCCGTTCACGAGAATCGTCTTTCAAATATGTAGAACCAGAGACCAAGATAACATGTTTTATTATTTACCAGAGTAACAGCTGCTGTAATGAAGACTTAAGCTAGTCTGTAACACATGCTTTTAGTAATGGACACAACCTTAGTGAGGGTGGAACTGTACTGGGTGGGTGTAATTACCCCACCCACTTAGCCACAACTTCCTTACAAAATCACACATTATGGTTGAAGTACAGACCTTGCCTGTGCAACTAAATATATTCCACATTTGCTGTAATCAGCCAGCATATCATATTCTCTTGTCTGATCAAAAGTATTGGCAAGCAGAGGATTTCATTTTCTGGACATTTATATCCACTTCTGGTCATGGAAATAGAATTTTCTAGAAATTACTATCCAGAAATTTAGTCTTAAACACCTCTATGGAGGTGGAATAGGTGTGCTATTTCTACATACTTTTATGACTGGTTTTGCTTTTTGCACATAGAACTATTTTGATCATTCCTTGAAACATGTAATAAACAAGTAACAAATGCAAAATCCCACAAATCTTTTCTAATATTCTTTTTTTATCCTATCCCTCAGGCCAAAGTACAAGTTTTATCTTGAGCAAAATTCCACTCTGTCTCACCCCCCAAGTTTTAAACAAAAGTGTGAGGTTTATCACACTTTTCTTTAAAGTAGGCACACTTAGTGTTTTCCAGACCAATTTTGATTCAAATATTTCGAAGAAAAAAATGTCCTTTCAAATCTGCAGGGGGGGAAAAAAAAAACCCAGGGCTTTTACTTAAAATGAGTTTTGCCATTAGGGAATTGTTACTTTACAGTGAGCTGTTGTGAAATAGAAATTCTCATCACCTTGCTACCCGTGGAGGAGAGTCCATAATAGTCAGATACACAGGTCCTCCCAAAGTTAGTTTATTTCAGATCGGAGCTTGATTCCCCCAAAGACTGGGCAATTTCACAAGGAGTTACTACCGACTTAAAAAGTCCACAAAAGATATTAAGAACGCTGCATATGCTATGCACTCAAATACAAAAAAGGTGTACGTGATGGTCCACATTCCTATAAACGTGGGATTTGTTTTAGCCCGATTAGCAACGGTTTTCAAAATGGCTCCATTAATCCTCACACAACCACCCCACACCTCAACCCAGCACCAACCAAATCTTCAGCTTATTTAAGCTTGCAACTTGAGAAAATAATCTTGCACTCTGTTGGACCCCCAAATGCAGCTGTAGGGATCCCTCTGAGATCCTCAGGGGGCTGGTAGACACCTCGATAAGAGAGTTTTATTAGCATTAAATTTACTGAATTTCGAAGGGATCAGACGAAATGTTAGCATAACTGATTGCTATCCCATTTCCGGATACCATTACTTCTTCCAAGAAAATGACCGCATATTTTCAGAATATGGCATCATACGGTCAGCGTGCTTTGCAGCTTGAGGTTTCTCCAGAGGGGAAAAACAAAAAGATAAATAATTTGAGTTTTTCCCTTAACTAGCTACTCAAGAAGGAAGCAGCCATAAGCCAAAACCTCAGTGAATCATGTCAACCTGTTTACAGGCAAATCCTGGCCTTTAATTTCTCATTCCTGTCTGAAAAGGAATTCTTATTCTCAATGTATTATCCTAATTTATGTTCTTTGCCATGTATCATAGGGGCTAGGTACTAAACTAGAATGCATCGTAGAAAAGCTTTCAGCTCATATCTCAGTATTTAAACAGCTTTTCTTATTTCACTGGCCTGATGAGAACAGCCTTAACCCTTGTAATATGGCCTTTTGGGCTCAGTTTTCAGAGAACCGAATGGGCCAGAACGCACGAGGGTAATACCTGACGAAAAATAATCTCGATTAAATGCATTCTTTACTGATTTCTTCCTTATGTGCCCCGGTATTTTTTGTACCAATGTATAATGGAGATAGTATTTCCAGATAATTTTCAAGCCAGAAAATTAATTGTGAATCATGAAAGGAAAAAATATATATATTCATCCTCCAAACAAAGAAAATTACCTGCTGGTTTCATACAAATCAGAGCTGGCATTTGCAGCGTGGAATGCTGGCTTTTCTGAGCAGCATCCATTTAAGCTGGCATCTGACGGCAGTGAGCACATTGCCAATATCAGCTGCATGCCAACCCTATCGCTAGTCGGGCTGGCAGCCCCGAAACAAAACAAAGACCAGATTACTGGCCTTGAAAATGTCAAGAGGGAGGAACTGCTGCTTAAGAGGCATTTAAATAATCTTCCTATGTTTCTTAACAAGATTACCCCTAAAAGCCCCTGAGAAACCAACTCCTTCCTCTCGCACATCTTTATGCTGTCACGGTTAGAAAGCTTTGTTCAGAACTATTACTAGCCGTACCTCTGCACTAAGGGTAGACGTTGGGCCTCACCAGCTTGGCTTGTCCTTCTTAATGAGAACGTTGTCTGATTGTTGGAACCCGTGCTGAGAGACTCAGCTGTAATACCCCTCCCATCCAGGGCCCACAGGAGAGAAACTGGCTGAGGTTGTACCTTCAGTGGGAGAATACATGTCTCTTGTATTGGCCTAGCATTTTACTTTCGTGTATATGCACATCTACCCAGCATATCTACGAAGTACAGGTTTACTTTTCCCATTTGAAGATGGGACAAACAACGGGGCTGCAAGTAACCAGGTGATTTGCTGACAAAGTGCTCTTTCTACTTTTCAACACCACCTCTCCAGCTCCGGAGTTCTTCTAAAAACCTTTAACCTCTGAAGATGTGTGTGTGATCAGTTTATGCAATGTCTTGATGGAAAGGGCGTGAAAGAAGTATATGCTGTAGTTCTCTTCACTATCCAAACAGATGACACTGCTTTAGATTAAAATGTCAATTAGAATAGGCACTGGTAACACTACCGTGGTGGTAGACAACTCATTCCCCCTTACCACGATCATACAGCTAGCACAAAGGACCGCACTCTTCTTCCAAATCCTGTCAACTGTGGTCAAGTTGATTCCAACTCATGGCAACCCCGTATGTGTCAGAGTAGAACTGTGCTCCATAGGGTATTCAATAGCTGATTTTTCAGAAGTAGATCACCAGGCCTTTCTTCCGAGGTGCCTCTGGGTGGACTCCAACTTCTAAACTTTTGGTTAGCAGCCAAGAGCATTAACTGCTTGCACCATTCAGGGACTCCATGTTGTCTGTCTCTCTCTCTCTCTGTCTCTCTCTGTTATATATACATAAAATATTCTTTTAAATGCCTATCAGTCTACAAATGACTCCAGAAAGAATTTTAAATAGCAGAGATGCTCGACTGTTAGTGAGAATAGCCATATCTCCTTAAAGTTTCCTCTCCTAAATAAGAATTGAAAGTTCCCCAACATGGTCTACAGAACACCATAAAGAATTGATTTCAGGATAACAGCACATAACTATACACTGTTAGGGTGGGTAAGTTCGGGTCATTTTCTACACATCTAACCATAGCCTAGAAAATCTGCTAATTAAAAGAAACCAAAAAGATAGGACATGATTCTAAAACTGAGAAACACAGATGAATTTGTTCTGGAATATTGAATTTCTAAGTTTAAAGTTAATCCTAAATTGCTCAGAAATGTTGTTTGTCTTTAATTATTATAATATTCTCATTAGATTAAAAAAATTAGGTGCTGTAATTCAGACTTTCCATTAAGCGAATTAGTTTTTGACATTTTCTTGGAAAAAGATGTTCCCAACGTGGCTTTTTCCCTTTACTTGCAATTAAACATTCCTTAGCAGTATTTAAACACTTTGGTAAGAAATATGCAATTTAGAGCAATGTGCCAACTTTTTTTCAGACACTCTGACCAGGCAGCTGCTAACCTCCGGGAGCAGACATCTTAGGGAGAGGTGGAAACTTGCATTGAATCTGAACGGCTTCCTTTGTTTTAGTAAATGACAGATACCAATACCACAACTGTACCTATCACAAAATCAGTTTTAGATCCTAGAGACAGAACCCTGCTGGTACTTCTCTAGCTCCGCTGTTTCACTGACGGAAGCAGAACAGAGCCTCACCACACCCAACTGTGTCTTAACTTTGCTTTCGTGTTTCAGCTGGAAATTGTCCGCCACCACATTCTTGTTGCCTCTGTAGCTTGAAGCTGTCAGAAGAAAAATGTTAAACTCTGTCATCCAACAAAGGTCTCTTAATGCTTACCTAATGTGTGCCCGAAGGAGTCCTCTGAATCGAGTGTTAAATACAGAAGTATCGTCTCTGGCATATGTGTTATGAGTCTTATGATATCCCACTGTTCATAGCAATTGTTAGGGGAAAACAAACGGGGAGAGATAATTGACAGTTCCTCCTCACTGCCTTTTTCATTGGACTCTTTGTTTTTAAGGTGTAGCTAATGAGTCTTATCATTGCAGCTCATCAAATCCAAGTCTTTATATTGCAGAAAAAATAAAAAACTTTATTTCACTTCTAGTACCCACTCTTACATTCCTCTGGTTAAGATAAACCAAAAAGCCCGTTGCCATCGAGTCAATTCCAACTCATAGCAACCCTAGAAGACAGAGTAGAACTGCCCCATAGGGTTTCCAAGGAGCGCCTGGTAGATTTGAACTGCCGACCTTTTGGTTAGGAGCCGTATCACTTAACCACTGCACCACCAGGGCTCACTAAATAAGATACTAGACTTTTAAAACATGTTCTATGTGTTGCCTTTGTACAAATACTTCAATAGATTTACAAGGGTTAGTGAGTTGAAGCTTTAAAATTAACATCTCTGCCTTGTTGCCTGGCCCGTTGTTGAGAGACTCTGGTTCCATTTTGGTGATTTGATCCATTTTAGGAGCATGGAGAATTGATCTTGTATGACTCATAAAATATGTGCTTCTTCAAAAAGAATGAAAGGAATAAAATACAAGTGATTGTGTATATGTGTATTTGTGCCTATTTAAAGTCAAGTTCTTTGATATGCAATGCTGATCCTATCAACAGGGAAAAGAAAAAAAAAAAACATTTTAAAGAACTCTTTTTAAAAAAAAGGTTCCGCTCCATTTCATAAAACCTGAAAAACTCTAGAAGCATATCTAGTTATTCATCTTTGAAGTCACCTGCTCAGTCCAACATTCTTAGCTGTATATCTGTGGTTTCAAATGTTTGCTTTTGTAATAAAACAATTCTAACCTTACGGGACTGTCAACTCTACAGAATAAGATCAGCTAACTAAAAGCTTTTGCTTTGGTTTCTCAACAATGCAACCAAAAAAAAAAAAAGAAAAGGAAGAAGAGGACAAGAATTACATGGCATTCAAACAACTCCAGTGAATATGGGGAAAGAAAATTACACTTCTGAAGCCATTGAACAATGGTTGTGATCTTATCAATTTCGTAAATTAAGCAGGTTGAAACTGGTCAGTGTTTAGCTAGCAAATTTGAGTGACTCAAAAGAGACTGATGAAAAGCGAATACTATCAACTCAATTTTATCTGTGAGTAGATTTACCAAGTTGTGGGTTAGCAATGCCATCTGATCTTTTGCCCACCAACAGGTCTTTGTACTATTCTGAAATCCCAGGCCACCTGGGGCTACCTGGAAACCCCTCTCCTGTCCCCTCTAGACAGCACTGGCTGTTTATACCAACTGAAAGCCACTTCCTACCACTAGTCACTACAGTGAAGAGAATGAGGAGCAATTTCCCCCAATCATCACCAACGACATGATTCCCCAAATGTGAATGTATGAGGCTCTTTAAAAAAAAAAAAAATTATTGTTTGCCTGTTTTTATATCAGACACATTGCTAAGGACGTTTGTATGTTTTATCTTATTTATTTAATCCTCACAGGAACACTCTAAGGAAGAACGATTAAAATTTTTATTTTAGAGATGAAGAAAGTAAAGTTCAAATCAATTGTTTGTTGCCATCAAGTCAATTCTGACTTGTGGCAACCCCATGGATGCAGAGTAGAACAGGGTTTTCAACAGCTGTGACCTTTCTGAAGCAAATCACCAGACTTGTCTTGGGGGGCACTTCTGGGTGGGTTCGAACCACCAACCTTTCAGCCAGTAGTTGAGTGCTTAACTGTTTGGCTATCCAGGGATTCCTACGGTGAATGGAATAGGTAAGATTTAATCCTGTGTTTGTCTCACACTTTTGCAGAGCAAGACAAACTTTTGAAGAGGACATGTGTTGTTTTGGTCTATCTAGAGTTTTTTCTTCCTTCTGGTAAGCCCCACTTTCCTTTGGGAAACTGTCCCCTCTAACATCCACCTTCCAGGTGGTAGAAACCCACCAAAGGTGGCTTGTGACCCAGGCTGGATTCTCCCAGATCTTCAAATGTTGAGCAATGACTACAGGGCAAGAAGGGAACTGGAGCTTAGTCACTGGGTGTTGGCACCAAGAGAGTCAAAGAACTCTCTTGCAGTGAGATCACCCAGCTGCTCTGGTTCTTGTTTTCCCACCGCCTGGATGTTCATCTCTTCCTTTGTTTCCAAGAGCCACCTAGGATCTTTCTATTAAACCTCCTTTTTTTTACTTGTGTCGGTCATTTGCAGTCCTGGTGGCGAGTGGTCAAGAGCTCAGCTGCTAACCAAAAGGTCGGCAGTTCAAATCCACCAGCCACTCTGGAAACACTACGGGGCAGTTCTACTCTGTCCTATAGGGTTGCTATGAGTCAGAATCAACTTGACATCAATGAGTTTGACTTCTGATGCTTTCAAGCAAAGGGTACCTTCCAAAGTCTCTACTAGAAGAATGTCTCAGACTATACATACTGGGTACTGACACCCAGGAATAAGTAAGACACATCCCAGCTCCTAACGAAATTCCAAATCTAAAAAGAAGAACAAATGCCGATGTGTTTAGTCAAAGCTCTCTCTGGAAGACAAAAATATGTTATCATAGCACAAATGAATGAACAACTAATTCCGCTTAGGAGACTTCAGAGAAACTTTATAAGCAGTTGATGGCTGATAACACTGTGACCTTTAGTTCTCTGTATTACCTGAGGATCTCCTGGCTATCATATGGTGCCCTGTTCCATGTTTGAGCAGTAACAGAACTTGTTAATTGACTTATTTAAATTTTCATTCTTTCAATATTCACATATTGAGCAACTATTACGTGTAAGTACAATATAAACTGGGAATAAATCAAAAAATAACACATACCTGCTTCCTGATCTCAAAGAAAGACAAATGTGTATCAGATACTTCCAGTGATGTCTCACGTGTAATCCCTGGGTGGTACAGTTAATGCTAACTGAAAGGTTGTTTTGGCTAGCGTCCACCCAGAGGTACCTCGGAAGAAAAGCCTGATGATCTACTTCCCAAAAGTCAGCCTTTGAAAACTCTATGGAGCACAGTTTACTCGATACACATGGGGTCACCATGAGTTGAAATCGACTCAATGGCAACTTGTTGAGACTAAAAAGCCACATAAATACATAGGAAAGAACACAGATTTTCCAAGTCAGAGAGGCCCTGATGCTAGTTTTGTATGCTTAGACAAGGAACTTAAAATCTCTGAGCCGTGGGTTCCTCACTGTAAAATGTAAATTGTAATTCTCACCTCATGCACATCTTGAAAGATTAGGTGTGAAAACATGTAACGAATGTAGCACGGTGCATAATATATAGTCACTTTTCCCTACGCATATTATTATTAACATTTATCTAGGACAATGCAATAATCAATTTGCTTTCTCAGATTATTTGTTCTTAACTGCCCAACAATGCTATAGAGAAGGCACTGGTTTTATCCACGTTACATAAATTAAAAAAAAAAAAAAACTGAGCACACAAAAATTAAATGGTTTGCCTAGCTACTAGGCAGTAGACCTTCGGCGTGAATCTGGAGGTTGTGCTGGCTTCGTAACAACTAACAAGAACAACTCACTTGTCAATATCATTTTACCCAAGAATGCAGCACTAAGGTCATAGCGGGAGCACTGGTGGCAAAATGGTTAAGAGCTCGGCTGATAACCAAAAGGTCAGCAATTCGAATCCACCAGCCACTCCTTGGAAACTCTATGGGGCAATTCTACTCTGTCCTATAGGGTCACTATGAGTTGGAATTGACTTGACTCAATGGCAACAGGTAACGTCGTAGAGGCCCATGGAAGCAGCAGTCAAGAAGGCAAATGGACATATCGCATTGTGCCAATCTGCTGCAAAAGAACCCTCTAAAGTTTTAAAAAGCAAAGGTATCACTTTGATGACTAAGGTGACCTGACCCAAGCCATGGGCTTTTCAATCACTTCATATGCATGGGAAAGCTGGGCAATGAAAAAAGAAGACAGAAGAACGGATGCACTCAAATTGTGATGTTGGTGAAGAATAGTGAATATATAGTGGACTGCCAAGAGAACGAATTAATCAGTCTTAGAAGAAATACAACTAGAATGCTCCTCCGAAGCAAAGATGGCGAGACTTCAGCATGCTTGCTTTGGATACATCATCAGGAAAGAGTGATCCCTAGGAAAAGATATCATGTTTGGTAAAGTAGGGGGTAAGCAAAAATAAGGGAAACCCTCAATGAGATGGATTGACACAATAATCACAATGATGGACTCAAACATACCAATGATCATGAAGATGGCACAGGACCAGACAACGTTTCTTTCTGTTATGCATAATAAGATTGCCGTGAATCGGAGCCAACTCCATGTCAACTAACAACAACAGCAAGGTCACAGGGATCCACAGCCATTTCCCATTCCTCTGGCGTCCATCTCCTTAACTTGGATGATTCACAATTAAAACAAAGATTACTGGAAGTTAGAAGAAG
This sequence comes from Dugong dugon, assembly GCA_030035585.1. Taxonomy (NCBI): domain Eukaryota; kingdom Metazoa; phylum Chordata; class Mammalia; order Sirenia; family Dugongidae; genus Dugong; species Dugong dugon. The sequence goes on along the minus strand of CM057479.1, from coordinate 7,973,174 downwards.
AAGAGAACTTAACCATCTTGCAGCATCCTCATTTTACAACTAAGGACACCAACGTCCACCTTAGGGCAAGAATAGAAGGTGCTCAACACAGCACATCCCAGTAGTTCTCTCCAAGAGCACATCAAGCACCTCAACCAGGCTTGAATGGTCCCATTCTCCTCAGCCACAAATTTACAGACAACGTCTATTTTCTCTCACAGATTTCTGCAAATGGCTAATGCCATTGGTATAATTTACTTTTTTATGTTTTCACTCTATTAACACCAGCAGTAGCCATTACAATTTCTATAATGTTTCAAGAACCAAATCAGAATATCCCATGGCTTGCTACATAATCCTTAAAAAAATATTTATTCTTGAAGGTAGCGGATTCATTACCACTTAATTCAAGAGGGTGCTTTTTTCCTCCTAACATTAAATCATATAGTTGTATTAGTTTCCTATTGTTGCTGTAACAAATTACTACAAATTTAGTAACTTAAAACAACACATATGTATTACCTTACAGTTCTGTAGGTTAGGTGTCTCACATGGGTTTCACTGGGCTAAAATCAAGGTATCAGTAGGACTGTGTTCCTTTTTAGAGGCTTTGGGGGAGGGTTTGTTTTCTTGCCTTTCCAGCTTGTAGAAGCTACCCACATTCCTTGGTTTGTATCCCCCTTCTATCTTCAAGGAGCCGTGGTGGTGCAGCACTTAAGAGCTTGGCTGCTAACCGAAAGATCAGCGGTTCGAACCCATCAGCTGCTCCATGGGAGAAAGATGTGGCAGTCTACCTCCATAAAGATTACAAAAAAAAAAAAAAAAACAACAAATAAACAAAAAACAGAAAAACAAACCCATTGCCGTCGAGTCAATTTCTACTCATAACTACCCCATAGGACAGAGTAGAACCACCTTATAGGATTTCCAAGAAATGGCTGGTGGAGTTAAACTGCCAACCTTTTAGTTAGCAGCCAAACTCTTAACCACTGCACCACCAGGGTTCCCCATAAAGATTACAGCCTTGGAAACCCTATAGGCAGGGGCAGATCATCCAATAGTCAAGGTAAGCATGGTGCTTACCTTGCTTACCAGATCATCTGTAGTGAACAATTTCATATTCCTTTTTTTTTTTTTTCCCACATCAAAGATTCTGCTTGTAGATATGGCTGGCATCTGTCTCTGTCCCAACCTGCAACACCTTCCTACAGAATCAAAGCCTCTTTTCAAATTTATAATCCCTGACAGGGGTGAATTAGCCAGTAAACAAGGTAAGCAAAAGCTTACTTGTGCTTACTTCCCAATCTGTAGTGAACGATTTCACATGGGTTTCACCACATTGGGGCGAATTACCCAGTGAGCAAGGTGAGTACAGGTTTACTTGTGCTTACTTCCTAATCTGTAGCGTATGGGTAATCCACCCCTGCCTACGAGGCAGCTCTACTCTTTCTATAGGGTCACTATGAGTTGGAGTTGACTCTACCGCACTGGGTTTGGTTTGGTTTTTCATCTTCAAAGCCAACACAGCTGGCCGAGTCTTTTCACGCTGCAGCCCTCTGACTCTCCTGCCTCCCTCTTCCACTTGTAAAGACCCTTGAGATTACATTACACCAGATAATACAAGATAATCTCCCCATCTCAAGGTCAGATGATGAGCAAATTTAATCTCATCTAGACCTTAACTCCGCTTTGCCATGTAACCTAACATATTCACAAGTTCTGGAAAGTAGGACGTAGACATCTTTGCAGGACAATTATTCTGCTGAAAAGTAGAAACGACAAGCAAGTCCGTAATACTCCAACAGCTGCATTCCTTATTGCCAAATCACTTATGTAAGAGTTACACATACTTTGAGAGGTCTTAGGCTCTTGATTCCACATGTGCACATGGGTGCAATCACACAACATGTATGTACACACACAAAAGGTGTAGACACTGTCCTCTAAGTAAACTTTGAATTATAGACAGATGCTAGCACCTATTCTCCATGACATTACGTAATTTGCATTATGTTTCTATTTTGAAAAATCAATTATTTCTGTGTGCACATACTTAAATTAGTATCATACATATCTGTCAACTTGTCTTTTTTTTCTCATATTACTCTGGTCACCACCACTTTCCTGCCTCTAAGAAATCTAAGAGAACTAGAGTTATCACATTCCACCATTCCCTATGAAATCAATGACGTGATTAATAAATACCAATAACTGAAACAAAAATGTTTCTTTAGAATGAGCTTGACAGTTTGCCTGTGTACTGATAAGAAGCATTCAGCAAATTAATTAACGGGATATTTTCTTAATTAACTCCCAAATTGCAGGTTACTATATGAAACACAGTGAGTCACATGTGATACTCAGAACACTTTGCTGACCAGGGAAGTGATGGGTGAGAGGGACATATCAGGGAAAGACAAGCTCCCAGAACACATCTCTTTCGTCTTTTCGAATTACCGCTTAAAAAATTATAATGTTACCCTGGATGATTAGTAACAGTCCTTTACAGAAAAATAAAGTTGCTCCTCCCAAATTATATCAGGTCCATAATTAATTTGTCCTTAAAACATAAATTATTTCCCTGGATTTAAAGAAAGAATAAGGTACTAAAATTTGGTAGCGTATCAGTCAAGCTCTTGGTCCTACCCCAATGCTGGACATCATATCAATAGATTTATAGATGAACAAAAAAGAAAGCCAGTAAAATACATGAATCTCAACCTCTATTGCAATGTTTTTTCCAACCTTTTTTTCCCTTTTATTATTGCCTCCTAAGGAGCCTTTTTAGACTTTTTTCCCCCTTACCACCCTCCCCCATGAAATTTTACTACCACAGGTATACTGTATATTCGTGTGTGCACTGTATATTTTGTGTATGTAGGTGTCTGAGTTATCTAGGGATGCTATAACAGAAATACCGTAAGTGGATAGCTTTAACAAACAAAAGTTTATTCTCTCATAGTCTAGTAAGCTAGAAATCTGAATTCAGGGCGCCAGCTCCAGGGGAAGGCTTTCTCTCTCTGTCGGCTCTGGAGGAAGGTCCTTGTCATCAGTCTTCCCATTTCCAGGAGCTTCTCAGCGCAGGGACCCCAGGCCCAAAGGATGCACTATTCTCCCGGCTCTTGCTTCTTGGTGGTACGAGTTCCCCCTGTCTTTCTGCTCGCTTCTCTCTTTTATATCTCAAAAGAGATTGACTTAAAACACAGCATAATCTGGGAGATTGAGTCCTGCCTCATTACATAACTGCCTCTAATCCCACCTCATCAACAGCATAGAGATAGAATTTATGGCACACAGGAAAATCACACCAGATGATAAAATGGTGGACAATCACACAGTACTGGGAATCACGGTCTAACTAAGTTGACACAGATTTTGGGGGGATACAATTCAACTCATAACAGTAGGTCTGTGCTTTATATATAAAAAGAGTAAGATTTTTCCACTACAACCAAGAACCAATATCACCTTTGTTGACAACACATGCATGGCTGATGCCTTTACACATTCATCCGTTAATTCTCAGCACACGTTTTTATCGAGTGCTTACTATGTGCCAGGCACACAATAATGAACAAGACTCTATTTTCATTTTAGTGGGGTAGACATCCAGGAAGCCAACAAATAAATATACAACGTATCACAATATTGATTTTAAGAAGAAAATATCAGGAGCAAGAAAATGCTTCTGTGGGCAGATTCTTTTTTAATTAAAAAAAGAAAAAGAAAGTTACTGCCAGCAGCACTGCCTTGCTCTAGTGTCTAGGGAAATTATGGATCCTTGAAAGCAGCAAAGGAGGCTTACATTAACTGCAGAGTTCTCCAGAGTAGCCTCATTTCAACGCAGCTCTGTGTTGACAAAGCTCTCACTCTCTTTACAAAGCGCTGTTGCAGTGGGGTTTGCCATATTGGCAGCCAATTCCTTCCTCCAGTTGGCCTCGTGGGAAATATAGGAGGAAAAAAAAAAAAAATAACTCCCAGGACAGGAGGGATAAATAAGTCTTGATTGTGTTAAACTGGCCAGATTCCTTTTTCTCAGTTACAAGTATCTAAGATATCATCACAATGAAATCTCTAATCTACAATTCGCTTTTAAGTCTAAAATATGAACTGTTAAGAACTGTTATGGAGACACAGTCCGATGTAAAAAAAATAACCATATATTATAATGAACTACCACTGCTGTGTTTCAATACTTTTTGTTTGTTTTTTCAGTTATAAAATATAATGTATGCTCACCTAAGAAATTTTAGAAAATTGACAGAAGTAGAAAAAATGAGTGACTCAGAGTCCCAGCCCACTAATAAAACCAAATTTAACATGGAGCTTGAAGCCTGGTGGGGTGGAAGCTATCAGGAAACAGAAACAACGAGAAAGGGAGAATGGAAAGGATCCAGACGTCTGTGGCAGTGAAGTCGCTAAGGACTCCTTGGCAATGGAGGGGAATGGAAAGCAGCCGGAGGGTCTCCCGGTGGCTGTGAGTCATGGGCCTGGCAGGACACTGGGTAGTCATTGGGTCACTCCAGCAGCTGTCAGTGATGAGAGCTACTGCCGTGTCCTCAACAGCAGTGAGTCACATTTCGGTTCTCCCCAGACTGGCTACTTGACTACTGAGAGTTGTTTTTCTGCCTTGTTACCTTCAACCCCCATTGACTGAGATTTCCACTAGAGGCCTCTCTACCTTGCACCTCAAAGTAACTAACTAAACCTGCCTTGTCAAGTGCTTAAACCTCCTCGCGAATCCCATTTCACTCAGTGGTTTAACTCAAGATATTAAAATTGGTAAGTTCTGTTTCTTGTCCTTCATTATACAACCCTCCATCTTTCTCAAAAACAGATTATTTTCTTTGATAGAGCCGAGCACCTGCACCCTGGCCTTTCTTCCTGTCTAGTGTTGTTGCCTGCTGGCCTTGGCTGATGAGTCAGGCAGGTGAATGAACCAGGCTTGAGTCTAAATGCAGAGGCCTAGAAATGAGGTAACTTGACCTGAGGCTACTGAGCATGGACTAAAGAGGTGTGAAGTCCTACCCAGGGACAGCCTAGAGGGAAGATCTCATGCCATCTAGCACAAAGGGAGGTTCAGAGCAAGAGTGGAACTGAGAACAAGCAGCATAAAAGAGTAACATAGATCATGGGCCCTGGAGCCAGACTGCATGGGATGAACACTTCTTCTCTCACTTCTTGGCTGCATGACCTTGGACAACCTACTTTGCTGTCCTGTGCCTCAGTGTCCCCCCTGTGTACCATGTGGACAATAATAGCGCCAATCTCATGGGGCTGTTAGGTAACAAGTAAAATAACAACTACGGTTGCCTTCAAGCTAACTCCAACTCATGGAGACTCCATGTGAGTCAGAGCAGAACTCTACGTGGTTTTCAATGGCCGATTTTTTGGAAGTAGATCACCAGAACTTTCTTCCAAGGCACCTCTGGGTGGACTCAAAATTCCAACCTTTCAGTTAGTTTCCGAGTGCGTTAACCATTTGCACCACCCAGGGACTCCAGGTAGCAAGTACTATTAGTTAATCAATTATTAGTAAAGTACTTGGAACAATGCCTGGTACATAATAAATACTATATGTAGGTATTTATTGAATAAAGTAAGTGAAAAAATCAGATAAGCAATGTGTCTGAAAGAATAATCTCAGGGGTAATGGTGTACCAGAAAATATGCCTTTTATGAGGAAGCCCCAGGGTAAGCCTTTGGGTGAAAAATAAATAGCTGTTAAATGTCGCCAGGTCATATTTGAGCGTATATTGAAAAACAAAAAGATGGGAACATGTTGATAAATTGAGAGCTTGTTTCCATAGACCACATGGTCACTGTTCCACCATGAAGTGGAAGGCTAGTGTTAACATTCATATCGGTGCAGTTTATACCAGTTCCCTAGGTGACTGGTTTCGTGGAATACTGCCATTGTTGGCGTATTCTCTCTGCCAGTGCTCCTGGGAATCTCTGACCTACAAAAAGCTGCTTCTCGCATGGTGCTGGATTAATGAACAAAATTAACTGCGACAACAAAACACTCCATCAGGGACTGGTATGTGTAGCCAGCAAAACCCGAGTCTTATGGGTCTATTTACCGCAGCGCATTTACGGTATTTTGAGAAGCGGAAAGATACTCAGTTGGGATTTCTTGCTGCCTAAGGACCCGCACGCACACGATATTCCCAAAAAAAATGTCATTGGAACAGCTACTCTCCTCCTGGGATCTTTAGGCCATTCAAGGATCTTGCTTGCCTCAGCAGAGAACTATCTTAGATCACCTTGAGATTATAAACAGAACCCATTTTCTCTCATGATGTCCATTTTTTTCCTCTCTTCTTTATGTTTGCTGATTAACAACCTAAGGTAACATACCAGTCCTTAATTCTCATTTAAAATCTAGTTACTACATGCCAGGCATTGTGCTAGCCTCTGGGATAATAAAACGTGCAAAGCAGACACGCTCCCCGCCTGCGTGGAGTGGGCAGCCTGCCGGCTGAGCGAGGCAAGACGGCACCTTCTGTTCTGAGAGAAGTTGCGCCTACAGAAGAATCACGGGGCGCTGTCCAAACACAAAGGAGAAGCCCCTACCTCAGACTCTAGCTGTCACGGCAGGGGCTTCCCAGGAGCGTGACATCCCAAGCAGAAGGAATAACATGGGCCCAAGTCCAGAGGTAAGAGGCCATGTGGCACACAAACCCTAAACCTATTGCCGTTGAGTCGATTCCAACTCATAGCGACCATATAGGACAGACTGGAACTGCCCCATAGGGTTTCCAATGCTGTAATCTTTACAACAGCAGACTGCCACATCTTTCTCCTTTGCAGGGACTGGTGAGTTCGAACTGCCGACCTTTCAGTGAGCAGACAAACACTTTAACCACTGCTCCACCACGGTTCCTTATGGCAGACAAGAGGACCTGAAAGCTGTCTGATGTGTCTGGAACACAGAGAAGAAAGTGGGAGTTACAAGACAGGACGCTAAGGAGTGAGGTAAGGGCTAGCTGATGAAAGGCTTTGCGGGCCATGTGAAGAAGTTTGGATTTTATCCTAAGGATAAGAGGAAGTCACCAGAGGGTTAATATAAGAAGTGACATGATGAGAATTATGTAATAATGACTCCCATTGGATTTGGGGTAGCAAGCAGGGAGATTCTTTGGAGGGTGTTGGTATCATTAGGATGAGATGTCATGGTACCCCGTATCAGTATTCTCTACCGCAAGATTTGGCAAATATTTTCTGTAAAGGGCAAGATAGTAAATATTGTAGGTTCTGTAGGCCATTTGTTTCTGTCACCACTACTGAGCTCTACTGTTGTAGCATAAAAACACTCACAGACAGAATATAAGTGAATGGATATGGTTGTGTTCCAATAAAACTTTATTCACAAAAACAGACAGCAAGCCAGATTTAGCCCACAGGTCAGAGTTTGCTGCCATCTAGTCTAGAGGAATAATTGTTTAGGATACTGAATCAGCAGTACATGAGGGGAGTGGGGTAAGAAAGTATCAAACGTGTTACATTTGGGCCTGCATCCAAGTGAAGATGTTCAATGAACCCTTGAGTATAAGAGCCTGGAGCTCAGAAAAGCAGTCTGGACTACAAATTTAAAGTTGAAGGTTGTTTGCTATAGATGACAAGTGAAATTATAGAAGCAAATAAATTGTCCAGAGGGAAGGGGTAGCCTGGGAGTGGAAGAAACCTCAGAAAAGATATCTGATAACAGCTGCCACTCAAGAGATGTAATGGAGGAGGAATGGACAAAGACTACCTTTGGACACCCAGAGAGGGAAGAGGTAAAACAAAATCTGGGTATCCAGAAGACAAAAGAAGGGAGAGGAATTTTAAGAGAGGAGGGGATGTTAGCACTGTCTAATGCTTCTGTGAATATAAGCAAATTTGCACCTGGAAGCATCAGTGGATTTAGTGACAAGGAGATGTTTGGTGATTTCCACCTCATGGGTTTCCTAGCAGAGCAGTGGATCCATCTCTAATCCTTCTGCTACAGATTCTTTTCCCTATGGCATTGTCAGCAGGGCTACCAATACCCAGTGGGTTTGCCATTTATCATAGCGTTACCTAAGTCTTATTGCCTTTTGTTCTCCTGCTTCCAATTCATCCAAATCCTTAGTTGTAGTGCAAATTTGAAGAGACAGTGTAGGAAAACCTTAACCAGACACATTTTTACTCCAAGCATTATCTTCAAAATTTCCTGTTAAGACTCTACTCATACAATGCCAAATTGCCAGACGAAAACTGGAAAAATAATCTTAGTTTTTCAGCTATTTTAATGTTTGGCATTGCATAAATTAACTCCATATCGTGCATGATAGCCCTTGGAAGGCAGAAGTGAGATCAACAGACAATATACTGCCATTATTGTCATTATTAAAATAGATTGTTAAACTTTAGATTGTCGCATACTTTAGGTACAGAATGTATATGTATATACACTAATTATATATATATATATATATATATATGTGCTACACTATGTTAACATTAAATAAATACAAAGAAAAATCCTTCTAGTTTAATTCATAGGTACAGGGTAAAAATCTGATGAGGACATTTTATTTTTAAATATCTTTCACCAAGGGGAAACTGTCACAGTTTTTTGTTTTGTTTTTTTTTAAGTTGCTATTTTCAGCTTCCATTGCTTGCTCAGAAGTTATCTGGTGGAAACAATATCCTCTCCCTTCACACCATTCTCGAAGTGTGTGGTGGTGGAGGTGGAAACAAATCTATGAGGACAGAACAAAGATGTTGAAACCTCTTTTATTTCGCAGTCCAGATTTAAAGCAGTGGTCATGTCTCATTGGCCTCGAAAGGACAAGAGTCCATGTCGCAAGTGCAACGCACACTGCTGACATTAATTGGCTCTTCACTGGCCAAAGTAGAAAAGCAAAGAAAATATGAGGGTAGTTTGAGCTATTGTATGTAAGTTATGTATTTCCTAAGTACAAAACATCTTTTGAGGTTTTCAAACTTTCAAGTAATTTTAAAAGCTTTCGCTTTATCTTCTCATCCGTTACTTTTAAGAAGAAATACCTATTTCTTGTTAAGCTAAATCAGCTCATTGATTATAGTTTTAAAGGTCAGATTAAAATATTAATATTTATTAAATGGAAAAGTCCAGAAAATATCTTCCCATGGATTAAATAACATTTAGAATTAGACATACATGAATAAATTTTAAACCCTTATGTCAAGTTTCTCTAGAAAATAAAATGGAGTTCAGCACCACATCACAGATAAATAACTTTGGCGAGTGCATAATTTTACAACTGGAGCTTGGCAATTAATTTACTTAAAAAAAAATTCCAGTAATGGAGCTTTTTCAACATTCCATGTAAGTTAGAAACTTTTTCTATTCGTTTCAAAATGGAGTTTACAACCATTTTAATAATAAAAATTTGATAAGAAATGAAATGAAGAGCTTGAATTTCATTATGTATAAATCAATTTCTTTATTAGAATTCTTTCACAAAAGGTATTAGGTAATTATCCTGTTATGTTGTAATTCATGCACATAAAATATCTCAGCAAGGAAGGTTAATTGAAACTCCCTCCTTATCATTGTAAATGTCTCTAAACTGCTTTGTCTGGGGCAAATTAAAACAAAAGATATTCTTTAATAAATGCTCAGAGAAAATTAATAATGGTGCAGTACCAACCTCAGAAACGATATTTCCTGATATATTTAACATTTAATTTTAAATATTCTGCAGTTTATTTTTCAGGCTTATTTTATATCAAGCATAATTCACATGGAGAGCAAATAAATTTATGAACCATATTTTAATATACGATTTATTTATGCTTACACGTATATATCCAAAAGTGAAATTAAAATTACTACACACATTCCAAAGTTTGATTTTGCCCTGTGCTATTTTTCTTTATGGTTTTATTCTAAAACCATGCAAATAACCAGCAATGTACAAATGACTTTTTTCTAATATATTAATACTTTCACCACAGTTGCCTTACTTTTTGTTATTTAATAATGGAAACTTCTTTTTAATTTGTTCATTATTTCCTTGTCATCAGTTAACTTTTCTTGAAGTAACCTAAGTAAAAATACATAGTGACATGTCCTTTTATTTAAGAAAACAAATTGGTTGCATGAACACTGTATGTTAATGGATCAGATGGGAACGCACACAGTCCCCAAAAAAAATCTAATATTAATCATTTCTCGGAGCTGGGAGGGGATTTCAGACAATACTACAACTTTGGAATTTTTTTAATAACCCGTCTCTCCTTTGCTTATTATGATGCCATTAGATATGATTCCATGGAGATAAGAGCACTTGAGAAAAGAAAATCCCAAAGAAATAATTACACATTTTCACATATGACATAAGATTCATTTAAAACCAAAAACAAGACATGAGAGAAAATAGAAAATATCTCTAAAGTTTCGAATCCAAACTTCAAAGGATTTACAGAAATAACCAATACAATTAAATACCCAGGGGCGTACGTAGGGAAGTGGGGGCTTGGGGGGGAACCTTTGCCTAGAATGTCCCATTAATGGTTCAAATAAAACAAGATATTCTTACAAATATTTGTAGAATGGCATTAGTAATAAAGTCAATTTTTTTCTTTCTTTGATCTGAAACCAAGTCTGACTTCGAATCTCGATGAGGCAAGGAAAGCCTGACTTTTACAAGAAAATAAAGAGAAATAAGTTCTAATTAACAAACAGAAAGGCTGCAATCAGACCTGACACCGCAGTTCACACAGAGACGCCTCACTTGTGGTTGACACTTGTTAAATTTGCAGAGCGCACATTTTCAATCACCTTTGTTGTCAAGGTTTATTTATGAAGATGTGACTTGCTCCTCAATGGAACGCCAAACACTTTTTTTCCTTTTTTAACTTAATCCACCAGGTTCAGGAAGTGGAATCTTGATTGGAAGGTTCTGTCAAAGCTAGTTTGAGTAATGGTTGCCCTTTTCATCAGCATAATCCATAATCCTCACTTCCATCCGCTGCCGTAACTCTTTGTCACAGCCCCACAGCACACCCTCTCCTGGGCTGACAGCAAAGAAGCCCACTCACAAAGAAGAGATGCTTCTGCATCCAATACTGGGGCCATTTGCAGGCATCTGTAGTTGATATACAGGCTGAAATTCACGAATTATGTAGTCAGGGGCTTTCTTAGAAGCACTTGTATATTGTAACTCACCTCGAGTTTACAGCTTGTCAGCCAAGCCCATGCCCTCACAATACTGTGTCAATCACAGCCCGCAACCCTTTACTCAAACCTTCTAGCTATTTCTCACGCCACTGGAGGAAGTTTGACATCTCAGAAAATTCAAAAATAAATTTGTGTCACAGAGAGAGAAAAAAGAGACAAAGGATTCCTGATTAAACAGCGTTAACATCTGTCATGTTTCCGTAGGAAGTCCATTCACTTATTTTGAATGCTGATCTTAATAAAATCAATTTACTCAGAGATCCTTTCAAAACCTTTGCTGTTTTATTTATTTTATATCATTTTTATCCCTTAATCGTGAAAGGGGCTACATGAGGAGTTATATTGGGTCACAAGTGGAAATCTTACTGTGTTCGATGAGTTGCAATCACAAGCCAATTAGGATAAAACTGTGATCTTGTGTGTGCGCTGCCTGGTATCCAAGGTTGATATACTTGAACTGAGGACAGAAACATCTTGATATATGCTTCTCCCAGGAGATGTGAAATGGGTAAAAGTATTTTCTGTCCCTACCCAAAGCGGTGTCACTGACATTAGAATCACTCACATTATACCCTTGGGGTTTGTAACAGAAAATGCTGCCATGTTGTATTTTGCTCAGCGTCACATTAGCGTACGGTCAGCAGCAAGACAGGATGGTCCAGTAAAAGACTGAGACAGGACGAAAGCTCAGCACACATCAGCACACTAACGCTTTTTGGCAGGTGGATGAGAAGGGCAGGAACCAAGAAGTTGGTGGCTGATCTGAGGCACAGGCAAGCAGAAGATCCAGGAGCCAGACCACTGGAGTTGGTGGCTGTAAAGGCCACAGAGCTGCAAGTCAGATTGTTCAAAGGCACGGCACCGGGGAACAGAATAGACAGGAGGGAGATAGTCAGAAAGTAGGCCTTTGTTTTTTCCTATGTAACAAATCGTTTGCCATCTCAACACTCTTCATGTGTACAATTTGGTGACCTTAGTTTTGTTTGGTGTTGGGAGCCCTGGTGGTGCAGTGGTTAAGGGCTCAGCTGCTAACCACGAGGTCGGCAGTTTGAATCCACCAGCTGCTCCTTGGAAACCCTATGGAGCAGTTCTACTCTGTCCTATCAGGTCACTAGGAGTTGGAATCAACTCAGTGGCAACAGGTTAGTTATGTTTATCGTGTTGTTCAACCATCACCCTTAATATAAGGATGATGGGCTAGTTTTTCTATCACCCTTAACCAAAGCTCAGTGTCCCCTAAGCAGTGAGTCCCCCTTTTGCCCTCCCTCCTGCCAGCCCCTGGTAATTCGTAATAAACTTTGGTGTCTATACACTTGCCATATAAGTGGAACCATACAATGTTTGTCCCTCTGCTCTACACCTGCTGCTATGATGCGTACCCAAGAGCAAGGCCACTGGACCTCCTCCACCAATGTGGAAAAACGTTTAGATAACGTTCTCACTGTAAGGGAGAAAATTCAGAGTTGCCAGGCAGCAGGGTGTAGTAACTGACTTAAAAGGATAAGCATGAGTCCTTGACTTGAAGGTATCTCTCACCAGAAGACTGCTCCATGGCAATCAACATGCAAGTCAGCTTGTGTGAAGGAAGGCTGAAAAGCTGAGTCAACGCAACAAGGATTTGAAGCTATTATTCCATAGAGTCCAGGCAGCCTAAAGCCCTCTCATTCAATCCTCCTCAGCTACCCTGCAGTCACAAAAGCACCGCGGTAATGCATCAGGATGCAGGGCTGGAGGATTAGTGGACACCCTTGTTGGAGCTCTTAAAGGAAGGAAGCAGCATAAACCCTCACCCACACCCACACACCCACACACACACACAGCCGGGCCTTCCTCCCTGAGCCCCTGGTATATGGAGGAAGAACCTTTAATACTCCTGATCTTAGGTTGAGCACCTTGATTTCAGAAACTGTCCACTGCCAAGAAAAAGGAAATTTTAAGCCTTAAAAAGGCAGAAATGTGTAATTAAAGGACCGTATGTCAGGGTTGTCACCTTCCTGCTAACGTATGTGTTTGGCTGAGTGCTAATAGTGTGCTCTGAATTGGGCCTTTCCACAAATGTTCCTACTCTGTGTCCCTTTCACATCGCAATGAAAAGTTTCCATTCCATGTGGAATAAGGAATTCTAGATTATCATATGGCATGGGGTTTAAATTTTCTTCATGGTTTTGTGTGAATCTGTTTGTCAATATATTAAAAGTAGTTTTACCACAAGGCAAAAGGTCCAACACGTTCTCTCTAAGCATACTGATAGAAAGAGCATGCCTAACTAAGTATGTGAAAAGAACAAAACTGAATAATGGTGATTAGGAAACCCAAATAAGATCTACATTGGGAATATATTTTTCCCATTCTTTGTAAGGAGGTGTCATTCCAAATAATATTTGAGGAGAATGTATTATCATAACTCAACATAATCAAATATTAGGTGATGGGCAATAAGAGATAGGCGATTGAGTATAGTTGAGAAGTTAAAACTACATACTCTAGACTGGGTTCAATTCCAGCTGCACCATTTACTAGTACTCGTATTAACTAGTCTTGCTTGTAGGCATATGGATATTATCACTGAGAGCATTGTACTTCAGGATAGATCTAGAAATGTTCTTTTTGACAATGAATGCAAACCTGTTCCTCTTCAATTTGTCATTCCTGGCATAGCAGACCACGTGATTGTCCAATTCAAAATGGCCAATACCAGTCCATTTCAGCTCACTAATGTCTAGGATATCAATCTTCAAGCATTCCATTTCATTTTTGACATCTTCCAATTTTCATAAATTCATACTTCATAAATTCATAAATACTTCATAAATTCATACATTCCATGTACTGATTATTAATGGATGTTTGCAGCTGTTTCTTCTCATTTTGAGCTGTACCACATCAGCAAATGAAGGTCCCAAAAGCTGTACTCCATCCACATCATTAAGGTCAGCTCTTCTTTGAGGAGGCAGCTCTTCCCCAGTCCAACCCAAGGGGGTCATCTTCCGGCAGGATATCAGACAATGTTCCACAGCTATTCATAAGGTTTTCACTTGCCAATTATTTTAGAAGTAGACCTCCAGGTCCTTCTTCCTAGTCTGTCTTAGTCTGGAAGCTCTGCTGAAACTTGTCCACCATGGGTGACCCTGCTGGTATTGGCAATACCGGTGGCATAGCTTCCAGCATCACAGGGACACAAAAGCCACCACAGGATGACAAACTGACGAATGGTTTTATTGACCATGCAAAGGCATTCGACTGTGTGGATAATACTGAGTTGGAGAAGTTCTACTCTGTCACATTGGGTTGCTATGAGTCAGAATTAACCTGATGGCATCTAACAATGACAACAACATAATTATTAAGTTTGTGTGAACAAATTCTATTCCAACATCAGGGAAACAAGTGTCTAAACCATACTTTTAGATAAATCTCTACATTGTGGAAATGCCACTGTCCAAAGGTTGCTTAGGATATGGTGCTGAATGGGGGCAAAGGGGCTCAGCTACGAAAAGAACACAGAGAGGAGAATGGATTTGAAAAATTATACCTGCAGTAAAAAAAAAAGTCATCTGCAATGAAGAAAAGCATAAGGTATCAGGATTGTCAAGACCTTTTCTCCCACCTCTCTCAAATATTTTTATACTAAGATTCTGAAATCAGAAAGTCATATCACTTAGGTACATTCTTGAGGGACTTTTGCTTTTTTAGAGATCAGAAAAAATGAAAAAATTTAATAATAAATGAAACTAAGGGATTGATGACCTTTTGTTAGTGACAGTATCAAAAATCCATGATCAGTGGAAAATTTGTTTTATGTTGGGAGTTTGGAGTTAGGTACGTATTTCTTCCTTCAACGTTCATTGCTGTGACTGCTTTTACTTCCCCAATGATTCAACTAATTTGATATTTTAAGGGTGTAATGGCAGGATTGAGCCATTATCGGAATTGGGTGAAAACATGAGCCTGCTTCTTAATGCTTTGTGTTGCCTGGAAGATACAAAAATAATGATGGCGTAAAATATGATTTTTCAGAAACAGTAGGATTCTGGGCAAAAATTACTCCCGTCTCATGATATAAGTTCCTTGTTTCTTCCCAGATACTCAGGACCTTCATGTTCCTATATGGCTATGCAAAGTCTGCCACAGTGTAGTTCATAAATTTGTCTCTCCTCCAAGAGCCTCCAAGTGACTCTGAATTCTTAGCAACATCCTCCCCTCAAACAATTGTCTTTGTGCTCAGTAGGGTATCTTGGAGGAAAGATACTTTTTAGAGCAGCTATTTAAGATGTAAGAAGCCTTGGTGCCTCAAGGGCTAAGTGCTCAGTTTTGCTTACCAAAAGGTCAGCAGTTCAAATCCACCAGCAGCTGCATGGGGGAAAAAGAGACCTGTTGATCTGCTCCTATAAAGATCACAGGCCTAGGAAACCCTATGGGGCAGTTCTACTCTGTTACATGGGATCGCTATGAATCGAAATCAGCTCTACATACCTATCAACAACAGGACCGTTGCAAGGTCCCTACATGGCACAAATGGTTTGCGCTAGACTGCTAACTTAAAGATTGGCGGTTCGAACCTACCCTGTGGTACCATGGAAGAAAAGGGCTGGAGATCTCCTTCTATTAAGATTACAGTCAAGAAAATCCTATGGTGCGGTTCTACTCAAATGCATGGGATCGCCATGAGTCTGATTCAAGTCAATGGCAACTAACAGCAACAGGTCCACTGCATTTAAAAAAAATAAAAATTTATAAACTCAGCTGAATCTCCAATAGTGTAACGAACAGGGAACAAATTTCTAATGTTCCTTTTCTATTTCTAGCCCTATCCAGTATGCAGAAGAACAAGACTCTTTAACATAGTTACCCATTTCTGTAAGATTGCAAACCTCTGAAATAAAAATGTTCGAACTTCTGGGTATTTAGGAACTTGCCTACTATTTAATACAGTTTTTGAAAATGATCACAACAATGAAAAAAAATCTTATGTTTGTATGTGAGCCTGTTTTATCGATGTTTATATTCATGGTCAACACGTCTGAAAGAAAAGTAAATGAATATAGTCTATCAGTTTGATACTTGGTCTACACTTAAATATGAGAGAGGAGAAAGAATGGAGAAGAAAAAAATCTGAACAAGTGTAGTGTATATTGTTTATCACGATGTTGCTTAGTGGTTTTAATTTAGTTGAATCTATACTAAAGAATGAAGAGCACTAAAAATTATAAATTTCAGGCAAATATAAAAGGCCACTTTTTCTCACTTAGTTGCTTAACTGATTGTTGAAAGCAAAAATAAGACAGCAGTTTGGGATTTCTGGTGTATTTGGATGCAAGATATAACAATAGAAAAAAAAAGGATGAAGGGATAAGTGAAATTCTAGTGTTGAAGGTTTTTATGTTTTTTGTGTGAAATGATGTAACATTAACACTAAGTAGACTGCAATAAGTTAAGGATATATTATATTCCCCAGAGCAACCACTAAAAAATAATACAAAGAGTTATAGCTTAAAAGTCAGTAGAGGAATTAACAATGAATTATCCCTCAATTAAAAAAAAAAGGAAGAGATATTGAAGACATATCAACGAATAACAATGGACATACTTTTGTTTGATCTTGATTTTAAACAAGAAAAAAGTAATTGACATATATAAGAAAAACAGAAATATGAATCTTGGATATTTAATGACCTTGAGAAATTTTTGTTTGCTTGCTTTAGCTGAGTAATGATATTTTGGTTATTTTTTTTTTGTGAGTCCAAATCTTTCAGAGAAAAAAATGGAATAATTATGGTCTATGTTTGAAACTGGCATCTAAATAATATGAGAAGGATTGGTGGTGGATAGGACGTATATGAAAAGGGATTATCCAAGAGTTGATAATTGTCAAAGCTGGGAAATTGATACACTTGAGTTTAGTATACCATTCTCTTCTTTTCAAAAATCTCTATAATACAAAAGTTAGGGGGGAAAAAACCAACTTCTTGCCTTTGTCCACAGTTTTTTTCTGCCTATAAGGTCTTTCTATCCATTCTGTCGCTGAAAGCTTGTCTCCTCTTGTTTTAAGCTTTATCCCAAACATCACTTCTTTGTGAGTCATTTTTTCCCTTATGTCCTCAGTCTGCCCCAAGTATAATTAATATCTATTCCCTAATCCTTTTTATTACCGTGTGTTAATGGGACCATGTTTCCCTTGAAACCAGTGTGTTTTTCAAAGTGAAAGAACAACAACCCCAAAGGGACTCATGAGTCTGGAAAAAAAGTTAAGTAATTTTTAATGTTAAGGAACCCCTATATACATCATCAAGAAAACCCTTCTCTTAAATATCAAACATCATTTATATACTTGATTTCAACAGTATTTAAGAACTAATCCACAAGATTCAAAATCATAGTTACCTGGTAGTCAAAATTTTTAAAATAATTTCATCACACACAGTATAGGTCAGATACACACATGCATGCACACTTTTGCATGCACACCCACATACACACACACAGAGCTCAAGTATATTAACAGTTTGAATAATGGGGTTACATAGGGACTTTAATATCTTCTTCACACCCTTTCTTACTAGCAATGTTTTGCAACTATTATTAATTACTTTGATGATCAGAAGAATAAATAAGACTATTTTTAAAGTCAGATATTATCTTTTAATCAGATGATGATAGGGAGAAGAGTCCATTCATTAGACTCAGAAGGGGGTGACACTGAAATGTGGTGAAAGATAGTTAAATTCAGTGTAGTGATCAATCTTAGCATCACTAACAGTGGGACAACCAATCATTATCTGGTGGCGCAGTAGTTAAGTGATATGGCTACTAACCAAAAGGTCAGCAGTTCAAATCCACCAGCCACTCCTTGGAAACCCTATGGGGGACTTCTACTCTGTCCTCTAGAGTCAGTCAGAATTGACTTGAAGTCAATGGGTTTGTTTTGTGTGTGTGTGTGTGTGTGTGTGATGCAATGTGAAGGACACCACATCACATATGAAAATCTTTTTCCAAAAATGTGTAATCTGAATATAACAAACTTTTAGGACGTATAGTGGGTAGAAAAATAAGTTAAACACAGCTCTGATGAATAAGTCACACAAATCTAGACAGTGGGGATATTCTACAGGAAAATAATCCAGGTCTTTTCAACCTGTCACTATTAAGAGGGATGGAGAGTGTCCCACCAAATGAAATGTATGAGTCTTGATTGTAAAACTGTAAAAGACATTTCAGGGACAATTAGGGAAAGTTGATTATGAAGTGAATGTTATAAGGTCTTAAGGAATTCATGTTAATCTTGTTAGGTGTTCATAATGGAATCATGACTGACTATGAAAGTATATGCTATTGTTTCTTTGCAGTACAACATGAAATATTCGGGAGTAAAATGTCAGGTTGACAGTAGTTGAACATATGCAGCAAAAAACTTGAGTCAAAAGTTAAATCTAGGTAACATGTTGTGGTAGTCTAAAACATGGTCCCCCAAAAGATATCCCGTGGAAGCTATGAATGTTACCTGAGATGGGGGGTGGGGAACCTTTGCAGATGTGATTAAGTTAAGGGTCTTGAGATGAGGAGATGATCCTGGTTTATCCAAGTCAGCCTAAGTGCCATCATACATATCCTTAAAAGAGGGAGTCAGGGGAGCTATGACATACACAGAGGAGAAGGTAATATGAAGATGGAGCAAAGAGCAAGATTTGAAGATGCTGGCCTTGAAGACTGAAGTTATGCAGCCACAAACAAAGGAATGCCGGCAGCCACCAGAAACTGGAAAAGGTAAGGAATGGATTCTTCTATGGACACTCCTGAGGGAGCACCACCATACAACACCTGGATTTTGGCCCAGGAATAATGATTATAAACTTCTGAAAGAACTGCGGAAGAACAAATTTCTATTGTTTTAAGCCACCAAGTTTGTGGTAATTTGTTACAAACAGCCATAAGAAACTCATACGTGTTTTTGAGAGTTTACTACAATTTTCTCTCTCTGAATGTTTAAGATTTTTCATAATGAAAAATTTTAAACCCATAAATATTTAGTTTGCAATTATACTCATTTGAGGGAGATACAACATTATTTGAAACTCCTTCAAAAAGAAAATTATACATATGCCAAAATGCAGGCATTAACATTGGATCATTGCCTGGATGACCCAATATTAATAATTAATAGTAACATTTTTTTAACCATAATTTTCTCCTTTCTTGTTCTGAAGACAGTTTTCTTATTTGAGAATAATTAAAGTCCTTCATGTGCAAGCTGTTGCACCATGTATTATATCACAGGGATAAAACGTGGAGGAAAAAACCTTTCAAGAATCAAATACCCAGAGTCCGGCAAGATGGCGCTCTAGGCAGAAGCACCACACCGTCCCTCCACAGCAAAGATCCGAAAAACTAAGCCAAACAGAGAATCAACACTCCTGAAACCCTAGAACATCAAATGAAGAGATAAATAACTCACCCGAGCACCAAATGGAGTGAGAATACTGAAAGAGAACAGAGAGCGAGGAGAGATTCATGCAGAGGTCCCCTACCAGCTAACGCAGCGTGGATCCACCATCTTGGACTCCTGTCGGAGACCAGCAAGCGAGGGTACGAGAGAGCAGCCTCACGGAGCATCCAGTGGGAGACAAAACAGCTGGTAATTTGCGGTATGAGCTTTCCCGCCCCCCACCCCTCTTCACCCCGGCTCGGGCTCCTCTGCTTCCCGTGGCCGCAGTCTCTTGGCTGGGGGGCACCGGCTGCTTGGATTCTGCGCACCCGGGCGGGCATCTCCCTGGCTGCCGTTTGTTGGCTGCTGGTGTTGCTTTTTTTTTTTTTTTCTTTTCTGCTTCTTTTGGTTTCTTGCTTGCCTCTCACCTCCTCCCGCTCCTTTCACTCAGATGCCTGGCTCCATGAGCTCCTTCCTGAGGGCCCCAGAGTGCCGGCAATTTGTGATATACGCTTTGCACTCTCCACCCTTCTTCACTCACACTCGGCCACCTCTGTTTCCCACGGACACAGTCTCTTGTCCAGAAACACCAGCCCGCACTGGCTGGCTCTCTGAGTGCCATTTGTTGGCTGCTGGTATTGCTTTTTTTTTTTCTTTCTGCTTCTTTGGATTTCTTGCTTGCCTCTCGCCGCCTCCAGCTCCTTTCACTCGAGTGCCTGGCTCTGTGCGCCATCTTTGCTTTTTCCTGAGGGGCTGCGGAGCTCCATTCGAGCGTGGAGCTGCTTCCCGGTCTCAATTACCGCGCTGGTGGGATCCGAGGGCTTTGTTCGTTTGTTCATTTTGAATTGTTTGTCTGTTTTCTTTTCCTTTTCTTGAGTTGGGAGCCCTTTCTGGCCAGGCGGAGCTGCGTGCCATGGAGACTCCCCTTAGGCTTCCATAGACATGCAGAGGGAATCCTGAACGCATTTCTTTTTTCGTTGGTTTTTTTTTTTTCCTGATTTGTTTTGTTTTCTTTTCCCTCTTTCCCTTTTGTCTTTCTTCATTGCTCAATTTCTCGTCTCTCTATCTCTTCCTTCTCTTTCTGATCCCTGAATACCAGGCGTTGTATGCCTCTGCACCTTCTGGCCAGGCTGTGCTGTAAAACCTGAGAGCAACTTCCCCAGACCTCATAGCTGCATCGGTGGGATCCCTGGGAACTTTGCGGTTCTTTAACCTTTCTGATTTTTATTTGTTCACTCTTTTCTTTTCTTTCTCTTCCCCCTTCCGTTTTTCTCCATTCCATAGTCTCTCATCTCTCCATTCCAACGGCAAGCTCCCCTAGCATTCTTTTTTGTTTGTATGTTTTTTGGCTCCTGTTCCTCTCTCCTCTCTCCCATATCCAGCTTAGCTTCACACATAACTATCTCCCCACTGCATCCTGCCTACCTGCACCGTGCACTTGACATCATACCACCAAACTGTGCAGGCACGGCCTATTGGAACCTGTCCAGCACTGATTACCAACCGCCCTGGTGGCTGCGGTGAATGCCACAAACAACCCGTCCCAGTGGCTCCTCTTCAGCTAGACCTGCCCTGCTGTACCACATATGAGTGACTGAACCGGCCAGTTGGAGAAGGAGGCGAAAAGTATTGAACACACAGACAAGCGAACAAGGGGCACGCAGCCCACCTGCTCAGACATACTCAAATTTTTTTTTTAAAAAGGGATGAAACAAAAAAATCTACAATCAATAAAAACGAGAGAAATATCTACTGAATGCCCCGAAAACAGCAAACAATATCAAAACATTTACAAAAACAGGACAGGATGGCTCCAGTAGGCATCCAAATTAAAACACCAGATAACTCTCCTGTGGAAGAAAATGCACTAGAAGTACCTGATAGGGAATTCAAATCACTAACACTCAGAATTTTCCAAGAACTGAGGCAAAAAGCTGACAAACATGAGGAAAAAATAGACAAATTTATGGAAAATACAGACAAAAAATTGGAAGAATTCAGGAAGATGTTGCAGGAACAAAATGCCAAAATAAATTCACAACTAGAAATTATACAAAAACAACAATTAGAAATCCAAAAGATAAACAATAAGATTTCAGAAATGGATGATGTCATAGAAGGGCTGAGAAGCAGATTTGAAACCATGGAAGACAGGATCAGTGGAACTGAAGACAAGCACTTGGATACAACTCTGTTTCAGGAAAACTCAGAAAAAGAACAAAGAAAAATGAAGAGACCCTGAGAGTTATGTGTGACACAATTAAAAGCAAAAATTTACGAGTGATTGGCATTCCAGAACAGGGGGAGAAAACAGAAAACACAGAGAGGATCATTGAGGAACTGCTGACAGAAAACTTTCCCAATATCATGAAAGATGAAAAGCTGGCCATCGAAGATGCTCAACGAACCCCATATAGAAGAGACCCCAAAAGAAAATCACCAAGGCATATAATAGTCACACTCGCCAAAACCAAAGACAAACGAAGAATCCCGAGAGCAGCTCGTGAAAAACAAGAAGTCACATACAGAAGAGAAACAATAAGACTAAGCTCAGATTATTCAGGAGAAACCATGCAGGCAAGAAGGCAATGGGATGACATATATAAAACTTGAAAGAAAAAAATTGCCAGACAAGAATAATATATCCTGCAAAACTCTCATTCGAATTTGATGGTGAAATTAGGTCATTTCCAGATAAACAGAAATTAAGGAAATAGGTAAAAGTCAAACCAAAATTACAAGAATTATTAAAGGGAGTTCTTCGATCTGAGGACAAACAACTTCAGCTCACAGGCAGAATCTAGGATGCAGGATCATACCAGCCAGATAACAATCTAGGAAATGAACTCTCGAGGACTATCCAAAACCAAAAGAAATACAACAGGGAATCAGAGCAGTCAATCGATGGATGACAACAACATCAAAACAATGAAAGAGGGAATAAACGGCATAGGTATAGAACCTTCTAATGGAGAGGAAGGCAAGGTGATACCAAGTAAGGGTAGACTGCTTCAAACTTAGAAAGATAAGGGTAAAATTCATGGTAACCACAAAGAAAGTTAACAAACCAACTCATAAAAATAAAGACAAAAAACATAAAGTCTCAGCAAAAGCAAAAGAAATGAACACAAAAACCACAAACAAAAGTAACTCAGCACAAGAGAGTAAGAAGAACAAAGAAAACTTCAGCACCACAAAAAAAAAGCACTACAAAATGACAGCAACAAACTCACATCTATCAATAATTACACTGAATGTAAATGGACTCAATGCATCCATAAAGAGACGGAGAGTGGCAGAATGGATAAGAAAACAGGATCCATCAATACGCTGTCTACAAGAGACACACCTTAGAAACAAAGATGTGAATTTATTAAAAATCAAAGGTTGGAAAAAAATATATCAAGCTAACAACTACCAAAAAAGAGCAGGAGTGGCAATTCTAATCTCAGATAAAATAGACTTTAAAACAAAATCTACCATAAAAGACAAAGAAGGACACTATATAATGATTAAGGGGACGATCCATCATGAAGACATAACCATAATAAACATCTACGC
The DNA here is from genome assembly GCA_030035585.1 of Dugong dugon. Taxonomy (NCBI): domain Eukaryota; kingdom Metazoa; phylum Chordata; class Mammalia; order Sirenia; family Dugongidae; genus Dugong; species Dugong dugon. The sequence continues at coordinate 7,950,021 of CM057479.1, read as the reverse complement.
ACCCAATGACAGGGCTCCAAAATACATAAAAAAAACTCTAACAACACTGAAAAGAGAAATTGACAGTTCCACCATAATAGTAGGAGACTTCAACACACCACTCTCAGTAAAGGACAGAACAACTAAGAAGAAACTCAGCAAAGATACAGATGACCTAAAGGGCACAATCAGCCAACTGGACCTCATAGACATATAGAGAACACTCCATCCAACCGCTTCAAAGTACACATTCTTTTCCAGTGCACATGGAACGTTCTCCAGAATAGACCACATCTTAGGCCACAGAGCAATCCTCAAAAAGATCCAAAACGTTGAGATAATTCACAGTATCTTCTCTGACCACAATGCCATCAAGGTAGAAATTAACACTAGAAAGAGCAAGGAAAAAAAATCAACTACATGGAAACTGAATAATACCCTGCTTACACATCAGTGGGTAATAGAAGAAATCAGAGATGGAATCAAAAAATTCCTAGAATCACAGGAGAATGAAAACACATCATACCAAAACCTTTGGGACACAGCAAAGGCAGTCCTCAGAGACAATTTATAACAATAGATACACATATCAAAAAAGAAGAAAGGGACAAAATCAAAACATTAACTACAGCACTCAAACAAATAGAAAGAGAGCAGCAAAAAAAGCCTACAACCACCGGAAGAAAGGAAACAGTAAAGATTAGAGCAGATATAAATGAAATAGAGAACAGAAAAACAATAGAAAGAATCAACAAAACCAAAAGTTGGTTCTTTGAAAGAAGCAACAAAATCGACAAACCATTGGCCAGACTGACAAAAGAAAAACAGCAGAGGACACAAATAACCCAAATAAGAAATGAAACGGGTGACATTACAACAGACCCAACTGAAATGAAAAGGATTATACCAGAATATTATGAAAAACTATACTCCAACAAATTTGAAAACCTAGAGGAAATGGATAAATTTCTGGAAACACACGGCCTACCCAACTACAACAAAGTGATGTTGAAAATCTGAACAGACCCATAACAGGAGAAGAGATTGAAAAGGTAATAAAATAACTCCCAACCAAAAAAGCCCTGGCCCAGATGGCTTCACTGGAGAATTCTACAAAACATTTACAGAAGAGCTTGTACCAGTTCTACTCAAGCTATTTCAGAGCATAGAAGAGGAAGCAACACTTCCAAATTCGTTCTATGAAGCCAGCATAATGCTGATACCAAAACCAGGCAAAGACCTCACAAAAAAAGAAAATTACAGACCAATATCTCTCATGAATATAGATGCAAAAATTCTGAACAAAATTCTAGCCAATAGAATTCAGCATCATATCAAAAAAATAATACACCACGACCAAGTATGATTCATACCTGGTATGCAAGTTGGTTTAACAATAGAAAATCAATTAACATAATACACCACATAAATAAAAGGAAAGAAAAGAATCACATGATCATCTCAATTGACGCAGAAAAGGCATTTCACAAAGTCCAACACCCATTCCTGATAAAAGCTCTCAATCAAATAGGTATAGAAGGGAAATTTCTCAACATAATAAAGGGCATCTATGCAAAACCAACAGCCAACATCATTCTTAATGGAGAGAGGCTGAAAACATTCCCCTTGAAAACAGGAACAAGACAAGGATGCCCTTTATCACCACTCCTATTTAACATTGTGCTGGAAGTTCTAGCTAGAGCAATAAGGCAAGAGAAAGAAATAAAGAGCATCCAAATTGGTAATGAAGAAGTTAAACTGTCCCTGTTTGCAGATGATATGATACTATACATAGAAAACCCTAAAGACTCCACGAGAAATCTACTGGAACAAATAGAAAGATTCAGCAGAGTAGCAGGATACAAGATAAACATTCAAAAATCAGTTGGATTCCTATACACCAGTAAGGAGAACGATGAAAAGGAAATCAGGATATCAATACCATTTTCAATAGCCCCTAAAAAGATAAAATACTTAGGAATAAATCTGACCAGGGATGTAAAAGACCTATAGAAAGAAAACTATAAAACACTACTGCATGAAACCCAAAGGGATCTACATAAATGGAAAAACATACCATGTTCATGGATAGGCAGACTCAACATTGTGAAAATGGCAATTCTACCCAAAGCAATTTACAAATACAATGCAATCCCGATCCAAATACCAAAAACATTGTTCAAAGAGATGGAAAAACTAATCATTAACTTTATATGGAAAGGGAAGAAGCCCCAAATAAGTAAAGCACTACTGAAGAAGAATAAAGTTGGAGGACACACAATACATGGCCTCAGAACCTACTATACAGCTACAGTAGTCAAAACAGCCTGGTACTGGTACAACGACAGATACATTGACCAATGGAACAGAATTGAGAACCCAGATGTAAATCCATCCACCTACGGTCACCTGATCTTCAACAAGGGCCCAAAGTCCATCAAATGGGGAAAAGACAGTCTTTTTAACAAATGCTGCTGGCAAAACTGGATATCCATTTACAAAAAATGAAACAGGACCCATACCTCACACCGTATACGAAAACTACTTCAAAATGGATCAAAGACCTGAATATAAAGCCTAAAACTATAAAGTTCATAGAAGAAATAATAGGACCAACACTTCAGGCCTTAATACACGGCATTAACAGGTTACAAACCATAACCATCAATGCACAAAACCCAGCAGATAAGCTAGATAACTGGGATCTTCTAAAAATCAAACACCTATGCTCTTCAAAAGACTTCACCAAAAGAGTAAAAAGAGAACCTACAGACTGGTAAAAAATTTTGGGACAGTACAAGTCAGACAAAGGTCTAATCTCCATAATCTACAAGAAAATCCAACACCTCTACAACAAAAAGACAAATAATCCTATCAAAAAATGGGCAAAGGAAATGAACAGACACTTCACCAAAGAAGACATTCAAATGGCTAACAGACACATGAGGAAATGCTCGCGATCACTAGCCATTAGAAAAATGCAAATTAAACCCACAATGAGATACCATCTCACCCCGGCATTACTGGCACGAATCAAAAACACTGGAAATAACAAACGTTGGAGGGGCTGCGGGGAGATGGGAACTCTTATGCACTGCTAGTGGGAATGCAAAATGATACAACCATTTTGGAAAATGATATGGCGTTTCCTCAGAAAGCTAGAAATAGACATACCATTCGATCCAGCAATCCCACCCCAGGAATATATCCTAGAGAAATAAGAGTTGTCACTCGAATAGACATATGCACACCTATGTTCATGACAGCATTGTTCACAATAGCAAAACAATGGAAACAACGTAGGTGCCCATCAACAGATGAATGGATAAACAAACTATGGTGCATACACACAATGGAGTACTATGCAACGAGAAAGAACAACAATGAATCTGTGAAGCATCTCATAACATGGATGAAACTGGAGGACATTATGCTGAGTGAAATAAGTCAATCACAAAAGGACAAATATTGTATGAGACCTCTATTGTAAAAACCCATGAAAAAGCTCACACGCAAAATGTAACAATCTTTGTTGGTTACCAGGGATGGGAGGGGTGGGGGGGGGAATACTAAATAGGCAATAGACAAGTGGTATCTTGGGTGAAAGACGAGACAGTACACAGTACAGGGGAAACTAACACATCCTGTACAAGGAAAGGTCATGGAAGCCCCATAGACACATCAAAACTCCCTGAGGGACTGAGTTGCTGGGCGGAGGGCTCTGGGGACCATGGTCTCGGGGAACATCTAGCTCAACTGGCATGACACCACTTATAAAGACAATGCTCTACATTCTACCTTGGTGAGTAGTGTCTGGGGTCTTAAAAGCCTGTGAGCGGCCATTTAAGATACTCCACTGGTCTCATCCCTTCGGGAGCAAGGGAGAATGAAGAGAACAGGATACAAGGAAAAGATTAGTCCAAAGGACTAATTGTCCACAGCTACCAAGGCCTCCACCGGACTGAGTCCAGTACAGCTAGATGGTGCCCGGCTATCACCACTGACTGCTCTGACCAGGATCACAACAGAGGGTTCTGAACAGAGCTGGAGAAGTATGTAGAGCATAATTCTAACTCACACACACACACAAAAAAAGACCAGATTTACTGGCCTAAAGGAGACTGGAGAAACCCCGAGAGTATGGCCCCCAGACACCCTTTTAGCTCAGTGGTGAAGTTACCTCCGAGGTTCACTGTTCAGCCAGGGAGTGGACAGCCCCGTAAAACCAAATGAGACTAACGAGGTACAGGAGTCCAGTGACAAGGGCCAGAAGGCAGAAGGGGACAAGGAAGCTGATGATAAGGAACCCAAGGTTGAGTAAGGATATTGTTGATGTGTTGTGAGATTGTTAACCATTGTCATAGGGCAACATTTGTAGTAACTGTTAAATGAGAAATTATTTTGTCCTGTAAGCCTTCATCTTAAGTGAGAATAACAGCACAATTGGAAGAGCGTAGTCAATGTCACTGAACTGTGTATGTAGAAATTTTTGAAACGGTGTATCTTTGGCTATGTGTATTTTCACCAAAAAAAAAAAAAACGTTGAGAATTTAGAGGGTTAAAATGTTGTGGGGTTGTTAACCAATGTCATAAAACAACATGTGTACTACTGTTTCATGAGAAACTATTTGTTCTGTAAGCCTTCACCTGAAGTATAATAAAATATTAAAAAAAAAAAAAAAGAAGAATCAAATACCCAAGGGATAGAAGAAACGTTTGTAGGCTTTTTGATTTTACAGATATTGTGTATTCCAAGTCATTCTTACTTTTCAGGCTGTGTTTTTTGTGCGTTTCGTCTCCTCCAAAAATTATAACATAAGCTACCCAAATTTATTGCCATACACAGAGTGAATTTTGGCAAAGAAACTAGTGGCTTGAAATAAGAATTATGGTTCAGGAAGGTACAGAAACCCCTTAAAGTAATCTATCATATTTTGTATGAGCATTTCTTTTTTTCAATCACGAGATATTTTGGCTTGGAATTTAATTACCTAGGAAGAGCAGATGAACTGTTACATCATCACATGCTGAAAGAAGAAAGAACAAAATATGTGTAATTTACAATGAATTTTCAAATTCATTTCCTTTTGTAATGGCACTGGATTTCGCAAAGTGGATATACTCATAAAAGTTGGCATGTATGAACCAAAGTGATCCGGTAGAGATTTAGGAGGAGCTTGAAAAGAAAAATTATCCACTCACCCTTTTGTAAGCAGACTTTTTTTTGTCTAAGAAAGAGTACCTATTTTTAATGTTTGTGGTATGAAATAGAATTTGGGTAGGGTATTGAGAATGAAGGGAGCTGGAAGTGGAGTGAGTGAAAAAATACTTAAAGACAGTGGATAATACAAAATATAACTGAGTTTGGAATGCATTTCATTCTTACATTTTAATATCCATGTGTTTGATGTTCTTGTAATTGAAAACAGTTAAGCAGAATTACAAACCCACATTTCAAGGACGGTTATGTCTTGAGAGGCTGGAAAATTGCCCATCTTTCTCAACTTTCCTGTATATTCAACTTCTCTCCACTTTCTCTTCTAGGTTAAGAGTAGTTGGCACATCTCTTACATTGATACAAAGCACTAGCCAAAGAGTTGTCTGCTTCTCCCTCGAAGATCAGGGTCTCCTACCTTCCCTGTATGAATTGAGAACACCATGGGGGAAATAGCATTTATGGATACATATGATTCATAGAAGGAGCCCTGGTGGCACAACAGTTAAGTGCTCGGCTGCTAACCAAAAGGTTGGCACTTTGAAACCACCTAGTGGTTCCATGGGAGAAAGGCCTGGTGATCTGCTTCTGTAAAGATTACAGGCCTAGAAAACCCTATGGGGAGGTTCTACTCCATCACATGGAGTCGCTGCGAGTGGAAATGGACTTGACAGCACCTAACAACAACATGGTTAATAGATGGAATAAATCAAACAAACATTCTGCTTGTTTCAGTTTGAAGTGTGCTTAGGAACCAACCCATATGCAAAGCAAAATATAAGTCAAACTATAGCATAAACTCATGTTCGAGTCTTGTCAAATTTTCTAAATCACCGTGGAATCACCTTGTACAAGGAGACTTTTATAAACTGGCAGAAGCAAAATCTTCAAGGACCGGTCCTTGGAGAAGGATATCATGCTTAGTAAGGTAGAGGGTCAGCGAAAAAGAGGAAGACCTTCAACGAGATGGATTGACATAGTGGCTGCAACAAGGGGCTCAAACATAGCAATGATTGTGAGGATGGCGCAGGACCAGGCAGTGTTTCGTTCTGTTATGCATCAGGTCACTATGAGTGGGAACCATCTCAATGACACCTAACAACAATATTTCATTGCTGTGTCCGTGTTTAAGTATTTTGCATAAATAGTTCCAGTTTAATATAATAAGGAAGATAAAGGAACTATGTAAACAACACGATAAAATTCTACTGGAGTAACAGATAAGAGGAATAACTTGTTTATAAATATGAGTACACAGTATTGTAAGGACAAAAATTCTCCATTAATTAATCTTTGGGTTAAGCATACTCATAATCAAATTTCTAAAGGGGCTTTTTTAAATAATATAATAAAGTTACTCCAGAGTTCATTTGTAAAGATGTATTTTTAAATAATCAGAAAACTCTGGGGAACAAATAGCAAAATTCCATGTAATAATTAAAATGGTATGTGGATGATGCAGAAATATGGCAATGGAAGAGTCTAGGCTGGAAATAGCTACATATGTAGATATAAGATGAAGATGATGAAGATGACATCACAGATGAATGGAAGGAAATGCATTTATGATTTGCAATGTTAGCAGAGCTGACTAGCCATTTGAAAAACAAATAAATAAATCTGCTTTTTTTTTTTTTTTACCTTACCTCTAACACTAAAATAAAATCCAGATCCCACAAACATTTAAATGTGAACTATGAAGATACTGGAAGAAAAAAATGTCTGAATTTTTTTTTTGTATAATGTTGGCATGGTAAGTTTTCTAAGCCCAATGCAAAGGCTGCAAAGGAAAACAAAAAAAATTATTAACGGAGGTGAAAAAGTAGTTCTCTGGGTCAAAAAATAATTAAATAAAATTTTCAGAGTGAAGGGAGAAACTGAGAAAAATATTTACCACACATATGACAACAGGCTAATTGTCTTGATGTTATGGAACTTTCTTCTAAGTCAAAAGGGAATGAATGACTGATCAAAGGATATAAGGAGTCATTTCACAAAGGATGAAACTGTAGTGGCCAGTGATCATTTGAAAAGCTGATCAAACTCACTAAAAATTGAATTAAATAACAATAAGATATTTTTCAGCTATCAAATTGGCAGTGCTTAAGAGATTCATAATACCGGGTGTTGGCAAGAATATGGGAAAACAAGCTCCGCCATATGCTGTTAGTAAGAGTATAAAAATTGGCTAATTTTTTTGGAAGGAGAATTTGCAGTATCTGTTAAAATGTTTAATGTTCATGTTCTTTAATGACTTCTAAGAATTTTTCCAAATGAAAAACTCACAAAAATATGCCGAGAAATATGGACAATAACATTTTTGTAACATTGTTTACAAAAGTGAAAAAATTAGGAACTACTTAAATTTCTATCAATAAAAGATAAATGATACTATAGCCATTCAATGAAACACTATAAAAATATTAAGAAAATGATATGAATCTATTTATGCTGACATAAAAAGACATCCAAAACATATTATTTAGTATTAAAAATACTCATTGCCATCGAGTCAATTCTGACTCACAGTGACCCTATAGGACAGAGTAGAACTGCCCTATAGAGTTTCCAAGGAGAAGCTGATAGATTCGTACTGCTGACCTTTTTGGTTAGTAGCCAAGTTCTTTTTTTTTTTTTTTTTATTTTACTTCTGATGAAGGTTTACAGAGCAAACTAGCTTCTCATTAAATTAATACACATATTGTTTGGTGACATTGGTTGCCAACTCCACAACATGTCAACACTCTCCGTTTCTCGACCTTAGGCTCCTCATTACCAGCTTTCCCGTCCTCTTCTGCCTTCTCATCCTTTCCCCTGGGGTGGTGTGCCCATTTAGTCTCATTTTGTTTTATGGGTCTGACTAATCTTTGGCTGAAGGGTGAACCTCAGGAGCAACTTCATTACTGAGCTGAAAGGGTGTCCGGGGGTCATACTCTTGGGATTTCTCCAGTCTCTGTCAGACCAGTAAGTCTGTTTTTTGTTGTTTGAGTTAGAATTTTGTTCTACATTTTTCTCCAACTCTGTCCAGGACCATCTACTGTGATCCCTGTCAGAGCAGTCGGTGGTGGTAGACAGGCACCATCTAATTGCGTTGAACTGAGTCTGGTGGAGGTTGTGGTAGTTGTGGTCCATTAGTTCTTTAGACTAATCTTTCCCTTGTGTCTTTGGTTTTCTTCATTCTCCCTTGCTCCAGACGGAGTGAGACCAGTGGAGTATCTTAGATGGCCACTCAAAAGCTTTTAAGACCCCAGATGCTACTCACCAAAGTAGAATGTAAAACACTGTCTTAGTCATCTAGTGCTGCCATAACAGAAATACTACAAGTGGATGGTTTTAATGAAAAGAAGTTTATTTCCTTACAGTAAAGTAGGCTAAAAGTCTAAATTCAGGGCGTCAGCTCCAGGGGAAGCCTTTTTCTCTCTGTCGACGTTCTTCTCTTCAGTGTTCCCCTGGACTAGGATCTTCTCTGCATAGGGACCCCAGTCCAAAGGACGAGCTCTGCTCCCAGCACTGCTTTTTTGATGGTATGAGGTCCCCCTGTCTCACTGCTCACTTCTTTCTTTTATATCTCAAGAGATTGCCTCAGGACACAATCCAGTCTTGTAGATCAGGTCCTGCCTCCCTAACACAATTGCCACCTATCCTCCCTCATTAACATCATAGAGGCAGGTTTACAACATACAGGAAAATCACACTGTACCAGGAATCATGGCCTAGCCAAATTGATACACACGTTTTTTGAGGGACATAATTCAAACCATGACAAACATTTTCTTTATAAACTATGTTATGCCAGTTGAGCTAGCTGTTCCCAGAGACCACAGTTCCCACAGGCCTCAGCCCAGTAATTTGGCCCCTCAGGGAGTTTGGATGTGTCTATGGAGCTTCCATGTCCTTGCCTTGGACAAGTTGTGCTGGCTTCCCCAGTATTGTCGTACCCTTCACCAAAGTTACTATTTATCTATTGTCTATTTAATGTTTCCCCACTCCACCCCTCCCCTCCCTTGTAACCAACAAAGATTGTTTCTCTTTGTGTGTAAACCTCTTCATGAGTTTTTACAGTAGTGATCTCATACAGTATTTGTCCTTTCGTGATTGACTTATTTCACTCAGCATAATGCCCCCCAGATTCATCTATGTTGTGAGACGCTTCGCAGATTCATCATTGTTCTTTATCGTTGCATAGTATTCCGTTGTGTGTCTGTACCACAGTTTGTTTATGCATTCATCTGTTGATGGGCATCTAGGTTGTTTCCCATCTTTTTGCTATTGTGAATAATGTTGCAATGAACATAGGTGTGCATATGTCTATGCATGTGATAGCTCTTATCTCTCTAGCTTATATTCCTAGGAGTGGGATTGCTGGATCGTACGGTATTTCTATTTCTAGCTTTCTAAAGAAGTGCCATATCGTTTTCGAAAATGGTTATACCATTTTGCATTCCCACCAGCAGTGCATAAGAGTTCGAATCTCCCCACAGCGTCTCCAACATTTGTTATTTTCTGTTTTTTTGATTTATGCCAGTAGTGGCAGGGTGAGATGGTATCTCTGTGGTTTTGATTTGCATTTCTCTAGTGACTAGTGATTGCGAGCATTTCCTCATGTGTCTGTTAGCTGCTTGAATGCGGTCTTTGGTAAAGTGTCTGTCCATTTCCTTTGCCCATTTTTTAATTGGATTATTTGTCTTTTTCTTGTAGAGGTGTTGGATTTTCCTGTAGATTTTAGAGATTAGAACTTGTCAGATTTGTCATAGCCAAAAATTTTTTTCCCAGTCTGTAGTTTCTCTTTTTACTCTTTTGGTGAAGTGTTTTGATGAGCATAATTGTTTAATTTTTAGAAGATCCCAGTTATCTAGCTTATCTTCTGGAGTTTGTGTGCTGTTACTGTTTGTATCCTGTTAAGGCCGTGTATTAGGGCTTCTAGCATTGATCCTATTTTTTCTTCTAAGGTCTTCATAGTTGGTTTGTTTTTTTAATATATTTAGGTCTGATCCATTTTGAATTAGTTTTTGTGTATGGTGTGAGGTAGGGGGTCCTGTTTCATTTTTAGCAGATGGAGATCCAGTTTTGCCAGCACCATTTGTTAAAAGGACTGTCTTTTCCCCATTTGATGGACTTTTGGCACTTTTTGAAGATTAGGGGACCCTAGGATCGATTTACATCTGGGTTCTCAGTTCTGCTCCATTGGTCAATGTATCTATCATTGTACCAGTACCAGGCTGTTCTGACTACCGTAACTAGCAGCCGATAGTAACCACTGTGCTACCAGCACTCCTAGTATAAAAAAGATAGTTGCAAAACTAGATACAGGAAATTATACCATTTTATTAAGAAATTATTTATGCGTTTGTGTATATATGTATGTGCAACAAATATATATACAGATCTGAAGGAATAGACACTAAAATTTTAAGAGTGGTAGATTCTGAGTATTAAAATTACAGAAGACATTTCAGGGGGACCTTGGGATATAGAAATAGACAGTATGAACTAGAGAAACCAAACCAGGATGATAAAAACAAATAGTTCAGAACAGAAAAATCACCCTAGTGTAAGTAAAACTAAAGAGACATAAGGTGGGCTAACACTAGTACGTTCTTACTCTCTCTGCACCATCCCCACCCTCTCCACCACCCGCAACATTCTCTGGGCTTCTCTATCCTACTGGTCTTTGAAAGGCTGAGTCTGTGGACTTGCTACCTAACTGCTTGTTGGATTCAGGCAAAGGGAGGCACTGGCAGGAAGCTGGAGAACAAGAAGAGAAAGGTCAGGGTATTTCTTCCCCACCTCCTTCCTGTTTTGGTTCCTTGTCTCTAGCACTGCTTGCATCTCCCAACAAACAAACCTCCCTCAGGTGGCCCCCCCTCCATAGCTGCAGTTCTCATTGAGCTTTAGTAATGCCATCTCCTTGCCTTGCCCCCTCCACCCTAAGACTGTGAAGCTCACTCCACTGTTGCTGGTCTCTGGATGCCTCAGCATCCTCGCTGGCTCCCTTAACTCATACCTGTTCTGCATTAAACCTCAGCATTTGTTCTGAGTTAGGTTCTGTTCCCTGCCATGACCCTGTGTTGTTTGTAACAACCAGTTACAAAATGGATGCTGCCCTCCATATTTTCAGCATAAAATTTCTTTTTCGATAGGGCAACAGGTTACAGGCTAAATAAGGCAAACGTTGAGGTGACAATTAGAGAGAAGTTTGAACCTGAAGTAACATTGTTTCATTTATTCCAGATAACTTCCTAAAATGCATATCATGGCTAATACATTGTAAAATGATCCTAATTAAGCTTTCCAGTTAAATATGAAACTTAACCCTAAGTTCATTCTTTTCAAAAAGTGTTTATGAGGCAACTATAGGAGACACTACTAAGTCAGAATTATAAAAATAAGTGACTAAACAGAGCAGAGGAGACCTTAGGGGCCACCCAGTCCAGGAATAGCAGTTGCCTTTTTTTTTTTTTTTTAATTTAATGCATCGCCCCCACACCAGACCAAAACCAAGAGAAGGGAGAAATTAGGAGCCACATCTAACTGCTTAGCTCACCTCCCTCTTTCTCCTTCTGCTGCTGCAAAAAACACCTCTCTTTTATTCCTATTTCATCATGTCTTCCCTCTTGTCTCCAGAAAGACCTTCATGTCTTTTCTAAACAGCAAAAGAGCATTCTATAAGCCAAGTTCTCCAAGCCCAGTTGTTAGTATGGCAAGCGTGGAAATAAATAAATTTGGAAAATCCACTCTCAAGATAATAGCCCAGCTTACAAGGCTATTATTGCCCTGTTGTTGTTGTTGTTAAGTGCCATCAAGTCAGTTCCGACTCAGCGAGCCCATATACAACAGAACGAAACACTGCCTGGTCCTGCTGCATCCTCACAATCGTTCCTGTGCCTGAGCCCATCGTTGCAGGCGCTGTGTCAGTCCATCTCGTTGAGGGTCTTCCTCTTTTTCATGACCCTCTACCTTACCAAGCATGATGTCCCTCTCCAGGGACTGGTCCCTCCTGGTTATTCTCCTAAACAATTCAATTCTGAACATCAAGAGCTGAGCATTACTTTAATCTCCCTCTGCATTCCTTCAATAACAAACGCCAATCTCTGTCTAGGCAGAAAGATGCTTTGGGTCTAATATTCACTAGGACAAAGGGCAAAAGCTCATGAAGTGATTTTTAACTATTACCTTTATCATATAGCAAACCAAAGCACAGCATCTGAATTGAAAGCGTCCTGTAGCAATTATATTACGGACGTTCAGAAACACCTCAATCACAAGATCAAGGGCAATGAGATACCAGATACAAGAAGCTCACCCTCACCTGGGTTGGGCTATACCTTTTGTTTTAGTTAATTGAGACATGAAAGTGAAGGACTAACACACAATGGAATTACATTTCTATTTACATAGCCATTGATTACATTTATGTGAAACTATCACAGATCAGGAGTTCCTGGATGGTGCAAATGGTTAAGCCTCAGTCACTAACCTAAAGGTTGGTGGTTTAAGTCCACCCATAGGCACCTCGGAAGGAAGGCCTGGTGATCTTTTTCTGAAAAAATCAGCCTTTGAAAACCCTATGGAGCACAGTTCCACTCTCACACACATGAGGTCTCCTTGAGTCAGCGTGGACTTGACAGCAACCGGTATCACAGATTAAGGTTTGTGTGGTGTTTTTGTATTGGCACGCCAGTCATAAACCAACAAAAATTACCAATATTCAGTAGATATGAAAGAGTTAACAACAAAGCTCCCAGAGACCAAATATTATGTTGCAAGATGCTTGAGGAAGCTTGAAAAGGAGAGCGATTCAGACCTTCGCCACAGCCTCAGAGGCATCATGCAGAGTAGACTGATAATTACTCTGTGAAAACTTTGGCATTCAAAGGGGGCATGAGAATCACATCTCTCCACCTGTCTGTATAGTTTACGCAACGAGAAATAGAAACTTAAATAACAGAGCCATAGAAAGTAAGTTCATTAAGTCTTTTTAGCTGTGGCAAAGAGTTTCTGAATTTTAAGACTGGACTTTTACAGCTGAAAACAAGGCAGAAAATATTTAGTGTTTGCTTTGACACAAAGAAAAAAACAGTGTGAAGCAAAAATAGAAAGAAAGAAAGAAAAAGCATCTACCAAAGGTGCTATTTGTCCAAACACTCCAAGTTTCAATACTCTTGAAACCTATGTCCCCTTTGATTTCAAACACTGGTTAAATGACTGCATCCAGTTCCAGAAATTTCCTCTTCCCCAAAGTGCCAGCGATACCTGACCTACCCAAACCCCTCTTACTTGTTAAAAAACAAGGAACTGTTTTATCAAGTTGAACTAATGAATGAATTTTTTGCAGGTTTCTTTTGACTGATGGCCTTTCAGTTCAGCAAATACAATAAAGCAGACTCAAATAATGGGGTTGTGTGGGTTGCTAGGGGCAGGAAACATGGTTCTGTAAACCACCACGCCATCAGAGCTTCAACTTGTAAATGATCTATCTTGGTAGAGGTTGGATGCTGAAATATTACAAATGGGACCCATCATCTTATTTAAGTAACAGGCTGTGCTGGTTATTGATGGCAGTATAACAAACCACGCAAAAACAGTGGCTTTATACAGTAATGGTCCTTTATTTTGTTCTCAGTCTGGAGGTTGGTTGGGATCCCTCAGCAATGAAGTTCTTGCATGAGGTCACCATCCTAGGGTCCAGGTTAGAAAGACAAAGTAGGCCTCAGCCCTTAGAAAATGGGGCTTAATTTGAGGCTATCCTTAGTTGTAAATGTCCCTACACAAGCACATAGAACTGCACTCATATGGTGGCTGGGGCTTGGTTATCTTGAAGGCATGATGACTCACATGGCTGGTGGGAAGACTCAAACAGCTAGTGAATGGGACAGGTGGGACTCCTTGGGTATCACTCTCTCTCAACTACGTGTTCTTCTCACAGGAAGGCCTCAGGGTAGCCAGACTTCTTGTGTGCTAAGTAAACCCTCTAGAGTGAGTGTCCCAAGACAGACTGGCAGAAGATACGTGGTCTTTTCCAAACGAGTTTCTGGAAATTCTATAGTGTCGCTTCCACAGATTTCTGTTCACAGAGGGGGTCACAAAGGCTCACTCAGGTTTAAGAAAGGGGTCCTAGCCTCCATCTTTTGATGGGAGGTATTTCAGAGAATTTACAGACAGACTCGTTTTAATACCATCACACAGGGGTCTGGCACCATTACTATTGCTTTCGGGCGGGGAAAGGGGAAATGTGAAAAAAATCAAAACAAAACCACATAGTCTAGAAGGAAAAAAAACAAAACAAACCCATTGCCGTTGAGTTGATTCCGACTCATAGCGACCCTATAGGACAGAGTAGAACTGCCCCATAGGGTTTCCAACGAGCGCCTGGTGGATTCCAACTGCCGACCTTTATGGTTAGCAGCCGTAGCTCTTAACCTCTGTACCACCAGATCTTTTCAAATACCAAGACGGTGTCCTTGGCAGTCAGGCACCAATAGAGATAACCTCAAAAGTGGGGAAAACAAATGGAAGAGACAGAGGCAGGATGAGGAAAAAAGAGAACCAAGCCCAGGACACAATCCCAGCCAGTTCTAAGAGCTTCATCCATACCCACATGATGATAAGGGGGGGTTTTAAAGCTAACACAAAATTCACGAGGCAATTATGCCATAAATTATGTATACTTTTCTTCAAGTATTTGTACATGATTTAGCTCTTAAAAACCTCTATGTAGTTCTGTGTAGTTCATCCCAGAGCATGAATTCAGTTCTTCTCAACTAATCCTTTTGTTTTTCTTATAAACTCCAAGTTAAAAGAACCTGGTTGGATGTCACAATCAATGTAAAGGTGCCTCAGTTTTTATCACCATCCTGGGCTCTAGGTTAAAAAGACAAAGTAGGCCCCAGTCCATAGAAAATAGGGATTAATTCGGGACTATCCCTATTTGAAAATGTCTCTCTACAAGCACACAGGATTTCAGGAAAGAGGAAATAGTCATTTAACAAAGAACTATTGAGTAATTATGTTCATGAATCAAACTTATGTATATGCTTCAAATAAAGCTATAAATGAACATCCTAGGCATTGGGGCCACCACCAACTCACTGATTTATTTCTGCTTTCAGCCATTGCCTTCAAAAAAAAATTCTGATTTGCAAAGAATCCCAAAGTGGAAAAAACAAGTGAAATATAATCCACAGCTTTATTATCATGTGTGTATAATTAGAAATAGGGTGAAACAATTGTTGTTAATCAACTTCTGAATAAATCCGTTTCAGGAGTATGATATTTATATATGTTTCTTTCATTTAGAAATAGGATCACTAATTGAAGACTGAGAAAAACTGGCACTAGAAGTTTGAGGCCAGGTGAGTGGTGTTTTTCATCACAGATTTTTTTTTTTTTTCTGCTGTGTTAAACAATTAACTTGTCCAATACTCTCATTAACCATTACTGTCTTGTTTTATAGATGGAAGAATGAAACTATTCATATAACCTGACATCAACCTAGCCACAGAATGCCACCCCCTTCACCAAAGATTGAAAAGCATTTGATCCCTGGCCCCATATTAGACCATATTCTAATACAAGTGCATGAAGAGCATATCCTTTGAACATTGTTCCAATGTGCTGAATTCATGATCTAATCACACTTCTGTCGTTATTATGAAGAACCAACACTTGTCAGGTAATGTAATTCAATTTAAATAGAAATGCTCACATAGTTAATGGCTAATTCAGAGAATAAGGTTTTAAAAGTCAAAAATCATTTAATGAGCTGTCGAGTAATTATGTCCATGAACATAGCGCTTCAATCTGAGAAACACAGAAGGGAGTTTTAAACACTGAAAACGTTAGGAGCACACACTCAAGAAAAGCCATCTGCTTTCGTACCCCTCCCTCTATTGAGTTGGTTCCCATCCCAAGTGTCCTGTGGTTGCACACTATCTTTCTTTTTTTTTTTTTTTATACTTTAGATGAAGGTTTACAGAGCAAATTAGTTTCTCACTAAACAATTAATACACATATTGTTTTGTGATATTGGTTGCCAACCCCTCAACGTGTCAACACTCTCCCCTTCTCAACCTTAGGTTCCCCATCACCAGCTTTCCTGTCCCCTCCTGCCTTCTAGTCCTTGCCCCTGGACTGATGTGCCCATTTAGTCTCATTTTGTTTTATGGGCCTGTCTAATCTAAGGGTGAACCTCAGGAGTGACTTCGTTACTGAACTAAAAGGGTGTCCGTGGGCCATACTACCAGGGTGTCTACAGTCTCTTTGGTTTCACAGTATATTTCAATCCCCTTCTTTTCCAGGAACAAATTTGTGCAGCTCCTGAGTTCAGTTTAGGCTCTTTGTCTCAATCCCCACCATATTCCAATTTCTCATTTATTGAATTGGCCTACAAGTAAGCATCCACCTCCTCCCTCCCTCTCTGTGCGTCCTTCATCATCCAGCATGAGAGACAGAAGCTATTAAAATGTTGAGTCTATCTGTTTAAACCTATGGAAGTAGATGAAAAGTGATACCCCTTTATGCTTCAATATCACAAAGGGTCACAGCTGAGGTAAGATAGGGAACCATGGAAGCAGTGGTATGCTGTAGCTGGCTCATACCAGCAGCTGATAAGACTTGGAGGAATTTTGTGAGGAGGCTGTTAAACCATTGCTGGCTTAAAGTTGGCCATGATGGGAATATTTACACAGTGGAAATCAGCAAACACGACAAACCAGAGCTTTTTTTTGGCAGTGGGGTGAGAAAGCCAGTTGTTAAAGACTTACCAGGACACACTCTGTTGAAGAAACAGCAATCTATTTTCTACTATACTATATACGGAGCCCTGGTGGCATAGTGGTTAAGAGCTCAGTTGCTAACCAAAAGGTTGGCAATTCAATTCCACCAGCTGCTACTTGGAAATCCTATGGGGCAGTTCTAAGTTCTGCTCTGTCCTATGGGGTCACTATGAGTTGGAATTGACTCAACGGCAACAGGTTTGGTTTTTTTTTGTTTTGTTTTGTTTTTTGGTATACTATATGCCCCTTTCATAAAAATAATGGCACTTAATACTCACATCAACATTGTAAAGTAAGCATTATTATCACCTTTTTCTTTTTTTTTTTTCAGAAAAGCAACTGAAGCTCAGAGAAGTAACTTGCCAGAACTTAAACTGCTGTCAAAAGGGTTATACAGTCTAAATTTGTTTTCCTCTTTACTTCACTAACCTTCCATCTGCTTCACTCTTTTTTCCCATAAAATTTCAGGAGAGGAAGAAATCTTAAACGTTCCCTCGTCCCATCAGCCAGCCACTCTGATTCCTTTTATACTAAGCCCAGTAATGCTTATCCCGCCGATGGTTGAACACTTCCAGTGACAGAAAATTCATGGTCTTAGCCCACTCACAGCTGGAAAGTTCTTATTCTTAGAAAGTGCTTTCTAACATTAAATAGAAAACTCCCTTTTGCCTCTAACCATTGGTTCTTGCTCAATCCATAGAAAATTTGATTACAAGAGAAGCTCTTTTAGGTTTCTATAAGGCGAGCATTTCAGGAGACCCAGGAAACAGAACAAAGTCGGACGGACGGATGGACGGATGTAAATTTTGCGTTTTGCCTTTACATCTATCCATCCATCTATCCTACAAACATTTGTTGATCAGATATGAGCTGGACAATATGCTATATATATATATATATATATGTATATGTATATATATATATATATATATATATATATATATATATATATATATATATACACAAAGATGAGGAAGATTAGTTCTTGGCCTTAAATTCACCTACCTGACCTTTGTCACTCAAAGTGTGGTCCTCAAACCAGCAGCAGCATCTCCTGGGAGCTTGTTGGCAATGCATTATGTTAGGTTCCCCCTCAGACCTCTGGACTCATTGAATCAGAATCTGCATTTTAGTAAGACCTCCAGGTGGTTCTTTTGCACATTAAATGTTGAGAAGTCTTGGCCGCAGATGAACTGAACATCTTACTTCTTCAAAGTAATGTGTTCCCCTTATGCACTGTTATTTATATTCTAATGAAGTGTTTTTTCCTAAGATCTAGGAAGCAAGTACATAAATCTCTGGAGCTGGTTGTCTTTATCTACCTAATCCTCTTTCTGTTTCAAAGATGTTTTTGGAAAGGTGAAAAAGTTGTTCCACAAATGTTTTGTCTTAAGTTCAGGTCATCTGTCAGTGCTCATGGACACTTTTTAATGACTATAATAAAGAGCTTTCAGAGTGTCCCATTCCAATATATTGCGTGTGGATCATGTCATATTGTTATAGCTGGATTTGATTGCCTGTTTATGTTTCTCTGCAGTCTGCATTCAGATTTCACACATTCCGTTTTCCTTTGAGTATTTCCTGCAGGAAAGAACACTGCAAATGGAGAAATTCTATTCTTCACCACAGACAATGTCAGCCCCTGCCGCAGGGCACAGCAGCAAGACTCGTCCTGAGGGGAGAGAGAGAGAGACCTATTTTATTTTTTTCTCCCCACGAGTTACTAGAAATATTTATCTCATCTTTGAGGGAATGGCCTTTGACCTGGGAGTTCATCCCCTAAGAGGTCAGAAGTGTTTTCAGTCTGATTGTTGACTTAATACTGAAATGAGGAAATAGAAACAAGAAAGCAACCACAATAGACACCCATCACAAAGTCAAACAGGATCGTTGTTGTTTGCTATCATCGATTTTCGACTCATAGTGACCCGATGTGACAGAGCAGAACTGCCCCATAGGATTTTCTAGGCTGTAATCTTTATGGGCAATGAGGTTTTGGGTTTTTTGTTTGTTGGTTTGTTTGGAATCTTTATGGGAACAGATTGCCAGGTCTTTCTCCTGCAGAGCTGCTGGATGGGTTAAAACTTAATCATTGTGCCACAGTAAAAACCCATTGCTGTGGAGTTGATTCTAACTCATAGCGACCCTATAGGACAGAGTAGAACTGCCCCATAGGGTTTCCAAGGAGTGGGTGGTGGAGTCAAACCGCCGACCTTTTGGTTAGCAGCCGAGCTCTTAACCATTATGCCACTGGGGCTCCATTGCACTACCAGGGCTACTTAAAACAAACAAACCAAACAGGATTAGAGATGATATTTTAATCATTGGACCTTATTGGGGCATTTTAAATGCACAAGTTCGCTTGAAAACTTAAAATATCACAAAGCACCCCCCTTTGGTGTACACGTACTGCTATTATACAAAGCCCACCTGTTTTTAAACATCTGGAAGGTGATACACATGGTATACCAACGCCCTTTCTTCTAAGAAGGCGCTTTGTTGTTGGAGTACACTAGTTTTTCTCTAATTCTTGGTAATTTCATTATTCAAAAAGAAGTGAGAACAACCGTACAACATTTACCATAAGAAATCCTCAGAAAACAAGTCATTCTAAATGGTTGAAATTTTTACCCCATCTATGTCCCAAACCATGCTTGTTTTTACTCTTTTACTTAAACTTTCTTTACTCCTTTTAGTTCTAGAAGGAAACAAAACAATTTTCTAGCAATAATATCAAACCCTTGCTTTTGTTGTTATGTGTTGGGCGCTTCCTAACTACTTCACTCATTTGATCTCTCAGCAACATTTGAGGCATGTTCAGTTGGCACCCCCATTTTATATCTCACCCAGCCATGAGGAAGCTAACGCTCAACGAGGCGAAGTAACCTGCACAGAGTCATACAATGAACTAGTAACTGGCAGGGCCGGGCAGTCTGCCTGGAGTTTATGGTGTTAATCATGACATTATGCTGACTCTGGATTTCCCATTCAGCACATCAGCGTGATCGTAAATGACTGTTCTGTGTTTGTGCTGAGGAAAACAACTCTATTTGATTCTCTATCAGACGACTCTAGAATGCCGAGCTTTCTGTGACCTCTTGGCAGTTCTTTTTTTTAAAAAAAAAAAACTGTTCTTCTACCTCCTCTCTTGCTGTGGTCCATTCTTGCTATTGTCCATACGGGTGCCTATCCGGTGGTGTGCTGGAGCCAACCCCACAGTCCCGTGAAAGCTGTTTGTGTGCATCAGTTCCATACTCTGCGTTCAGTGACGCCATACTAGTAACCTGAGATGGGCCACAGTGGGAGTATTTACACAACAGTAATTGGCTAACGCCACAAATCAGGGCTTTTTTTTTTTGAGAGCTGGTTTAGCAGCACATCATTGCCAATACCCTGCACCTTATACCCCCCTTTCCCTTGTAATTTGCTCATAAGAAACATATATGAGCTCTAGGAAAATCCCTATGATGTATCCTTATCTTGAAAGTGTATTTATTTTAATGCATGAACTTTGAGATAACTATTTATTTTTCTCTTTAAGGATTTTTTTTCCTCATGTTTATAGATGATCATTTTTTACCCATCTATTAGTAAAATGTACAAATATTCATTATACTAATTATCAAATATTATAATATATATTTATCAAATACTATTCATAATAATATTGTATAAAACCCAAAAAAAATGGTTTCCATCAAGTTGATTCCAACTCACAGAGACCCTATAGGACAGAGTAGAACTGCCCCATAGAATTTCCAAAGGCTAGTGGATTCAAACTGCTGACCTTTCGGTTAGCAGCCAAACTCTTAGCCTCTGTGCCACCAAAATAAGTGTACAGATGTACAAAAAAGATGAGAGAAGGAGCCTTGGGGCAAGATGGCGCTCTAGGCAGAAACACTACGCCTTCCCTCCACAGCAAAGATCCGAAAAACTAAGCCTAACAGAGAATCAACAATCCTGAAACCCTAGAACACCAAATGAAGAGATAAAGAACTCAGCCAAACACCAAACGGAGTGAGAATACTAAAAGAGAACGGAGAGCGAGGAGAGACTCAGGCAGAGATTCCTTACCAGCTAACACAGCGCGGATCCACCATCTTGGATTCCTATCGGAGACCAGCGAACGGGAGAGCAGCCTTGCAGAGCATCTAGTCGGAGACAGAACGACCGGTAAACTGCGGTGCGCGCTCTCCCACCACCCACCCCTCTCCGCCTCAGCTGGGGATCCCCTGCTTTCCGTGGCCAGGGTCCCTGGGCTGGGGGGTGCTGGTGCTTGGATTCCGCGCGCCTGGGCTGGCGGCTTTCTGGGAGCCGTTTGCTGGCAGCTAGCGAACCTTTCTCTGCCGCCTCCCCCTCCTTTTGCCTGGGTGCCTGGTTCCGAGTGCCGTCTCTGCTCTCTCCTGCGGGGCTGTAGGGCTGCGTGCGGGCGTGTGGCTATTTCTAGGTCTGGGCTCCCACGTGGGTGGGATCCCGGGGCCTTTGTTCGTTCGCCCCTCTGCTTTCCGTGGCCGGAGTCCCTGAGCTGGGGGGCGCTGGTGCTTGGATTCCGCGCGCCCGGGCTGGAGGCTTTCTGGGAGCCGTTTGCTGGCACCTAGCGAACCTTTTTCTGCCGCCTCCCCCTCCTTTTGCCTGGGTGCCTGGTTCCGAGTGCTGTCTCTGCTCTCTCCTGCGGGGCTATAGAGCTGCGTGCGGGCGTGTGGCTGTTTCTAGGTCTGGGCTCCCGCGTGGGTGGGATCCCGGGGCCTTTGTTTGTTCGCCCCTCTGCTTTCCGTGGTGGCCGGAGTCCCTGAGCTGGGGGGCGCCGGTGCTTGGATTCCGTGCGCCCGGGCTGGGGGCTTTCTGGGAGCCGTTTGCTGGCTGCTAGCGAGCCTTTTTCTGCCGCCTTCCCCTCCTTTTGCCTGGGTGCCTGGTTCCGAGTGCCGTCTCTGCTCTCTCCTGCGGGGCTGTAGGGCTGCGTTCGGACGTGTGGCTGTTTCCAGGTCTGGGCTCCCGCGCGGGTGGGATCCTGGGGCCTTTGTTCGATGGCCCCTCTGCTTCCCGTGGCCACGGTCACTTAACCCCGAGACTACTGGCTTCTTGGAATTCGCGCCCCTGAGTGGGGGCTCTCTGGGTCCCATTTGTAGGCACTGACTGCTGGTGTTGCCCTTTTTTTTTTTTCTCAATTTTATTTTTCTTCCTTTTTTGATTAGTTTTGTCATCTTTTACCTCTTTTTCTCTTTTGTCTTTCTTCATTGCTTAATTTCTTGTCTCTCTATCTCTTCCTTCTCTTTCTGATCCCTGAATACCAGGTGATGTATGCCTCTGTACTTTCTGGCCAGGCTGAGCTGTGAAAATTGAGACCGACTCCTCCAGACCTCATAGCTGCATCGGTGGGATCCCTGGGAACTTTGCAGTTCTTTAACTTTTCTGATTTTTACTTGGTCATTCTTTCCTTTTCTTTCTCTTCCCCCTTCTGGTTTCCTCCATCCCATAGTCTCTCATCTGTACATTCCAACGACAAGCTCCCCTAGCATTCTTTTATGTTTGTACGCTTTTTGCTCCTCCTCCTCTCTCCTCTCCCCCATATCCAGCTTAGCTTCACACATAACCATCTTCCCGCTGCACCCTACCTACCTGCACCGTGCACTAGACATCACATCACCAAGCGGTGCAGGCACGCCCTATTGGAACCTGCCCAGCACTGACTACCGACCGTCCTGGTGGCTGCGGTGAGTGCCACAAGCAACCCATCCCAGTGGCTCCTCCTCAACTAGATCTGCCCAGCTGTACCAAAAGAACGAAAAAAAAAAAAATCTACAATCAATAAACGAGAGAAATATCTACTGAATGCCCCGAAAACAGCAAACAATATCAAAACATTTACAAAAACAAGACAAGATGGCTCCAATAGGCGTCCAAATTAAAACACCAGATAACTCTCCTGTGGAAGAAAATGCACTAGAAGTACCTGATACGGAACTCAAATCACTAATACTCGGAATTTTCCAAGAACTGAGGCAAAAAGCTGACAAACATGAGGAAAAAATAGACAAATTTATGGAAAATACAGACAAAAAATTGGAAGAATTCAGGAAGATGATGCAAGAACAAAATGCCAAAATAAATTCACAACTCGAAATTATACAAAAACAACAATTAGAAATCCAAAAGATAAACAACAAGATTTCAGAAATGGACGGTGTCATAGAAGGGCTGAGAAGTAGATTTGAAACCATGGAAGACAGGATCAGTGGAACTGAAGACAAACACTTGGATACAACTCTGTTTCAGGAAAACTCAGAAAAAAGAACAAAGAAAAATGAAGAGACCCTGAGAGTTATGTGGGACACAATTAAAAGCAAAAACTTACGAGTGATTGGCATACCAGAACAGGGGGAGAAAACAGAAAACACAGAGAGGATCATTGAGGAACTGCTGACAGAAAACTTTCCCAATATCATGAAAGATGAAAAGCTGGTCATCGAAGAAGCTCAACGAACCCCATATAGAAGAGACCCCAAAAGAAAATCACCAAGACATATCATATTCACACTCGCTAAAACTAAAGACAAACAAAGAATCCTGAGAGCAGCTCGTGAAAAACAAGAAGTCACATACAGAGGAGAAACAATAAGACTAAGCTCAGATTATTCAGCAGAAACCATGCAGGCAAGAAGGCAATGGGATGACATATATAAAATCTTGAAAGAAAAAAATTGTCAGCCAAGAATAATATATCCTGCAAAACTCTCATTCAGATTTGATGGTGAAATTAGGTCATTTTCAGATAAACAGAAACTAAAGGAATATGCAAAAGTCAAACCAAACTTACAAGAATTATTAAAGGGAATTCTTCGATCTGAGGACAAACAGCTTAAGCCCTCAGGCAGGACCTAGGACCTAGGACGCAGGTTAACATGAACCAGATACCATTCTAGGAACTGAACTACAGACGACTTTCCAAAAACAAAAGATATACAACAGGGAATCAGAGAAATCAAAGGATGACAACAACATCAAAACAATGAAAGAGGGAACAAACGGCATAGGTATAGAACCTTCTAAAGGAGAAGAAGGCAAGGCGATACCAAGTAACGGTAGACTGCTTCAAAATTATAAAGATAAGGGTAAAATTCATGGTAACCACAAAAAAAGTTAACAAACCAACTAATAAAAATAAAGACGAAAAACATAAAGTCTCAACAAAAACAAAACCTACAAAAACAAAAGAAATGAACACAAAATCCACAAACAAAAGGAACTCAGCACAAGAGAGTAAGAAGAACAAAGAAAACTTCAGCATCACAAAAAAAAGCACTACAAAATGACAGCAACAAACTCACATCTATCAATAATTACACTGAACGTAAATGGACTCAATGCACCCATAAAGCGACGGAGAGTGGCAGAATGGATAAGAAAACAGGATCCATCTATTTGCTGTCTACAAGAGACACATCTTAGAAACAAAGATGTGAATTTATTAAAAATCAAAGGTTGGAAAAAAATATATCAAGCTAACAACTATCAAAAAAGAGCAGGAGTGGCAATTCTAATCTCAGATAAAATAGACTTTAAAACAAAATCTACCATAAAAGACAAAGAAGGACACTATATAATGATTAAGGGGATGATCCATCATGAAGACATAACCATAATAAACATCTACGCACCCAATGACAGGGCTCCAAAATACATAAAAAAAACTCTAACAGCACTGAAAAGAGAAATTGACAGTTCCACAATAATAGTAGGAGACTTCAACACACCACTCTCAGTAAAGGACAGAACAACTAAAAAGAAACTCAGCAAAGATACAGAAGACCTAAAGGACACAATCAGCCAACTGGACCTCATAGACATATATAGAACAATCCATCCAACCGCTGCAAAGTACACATTCTTTTCCAATGCACATGGAACGTTCTCCAGAATAGACCACATCTTAGGCCACAGAGCAATCCTCAACAAGATCCAAAATGCTGAGATAATTCACAGTATCTTCTCTGACCACAATGCCATCAAGGTAGAAATTAACACTAGAAAGAGCAAGGAAAAAAAATCAAACACATGGAAACTGAATAATAATCTGCTTACACATCAATGGGTAATAGAAGAAATCAGAGATGGAATCAAAAAATTCCTAGAATCAAATGAAAATGAAAACACATCATACCAAAACCTTTGGGACACAGCAAAGGCAGTCCTCAGACGACAATTTATAGCAATAGATGCACATATCAAAAAAGAAGAAAGGGACAAAATCAAAACATTAACTACAGAACTCAAACAAATAGAAAGAGAACAACAAAAAAAGCCTATAACCACCGGAAGAAAGGAAATAGTAAAGATCAGAGCAGAAATCAATGAAATAGAGAACAGAAAAACAATAGAAAGAATCAACAAAACCAAAAGTTGGTTCTTTGAAAGAATCAACAAAATCGACAAACCACTGGCCAGACTGACAAAAGAAAAACAGCAGAGGGCACAAATAACCCAAATAAGAAATGAAATGGGGGACATTACAACAGACCCAACTGAAATAAAAAGGATTATAACAGAATATTATGAAAAACTATATTCCAACAAATTTGAAAACCTAGAGGAAATGGATAAATTTCTAGAAACATACGGCCTACCCAAACTACAACAAAGTGATATTGAAAATCTGAACAGACCCATAACAAGAGAAGAGATTGAAAAGGTAATAAAAAAACTCCCAACCAAAAAAAGCCCTGGCCCAGATGGCTTCACTGGAGAATTCTACAAAACATTTACAGAAGAGCTCGTACCAGTTCTACTCAAGTTATTTCAGAGCATAGAAGAGGAAGCAACACTTCCAAATTCATTCTATGAAGCCAGTATAACGCTGATACCAAAACCAGGCAAAGACATCACAAAAAAAGAAAAGTACAGACCAATATCTCTCATGAATATAGATGCAAAAATTCTGAACAAAATTCTAGCCAATAGAATTCAGTATCATATCAAAAAAATAATACACCACGACCAAGTAGGATTCATACCAGGTATGCAAGGATGGTTTAACATTAGAAAATCCATCAACGTAATCCACCACATAAAAGGAAAGAAAAAAATCACATGATTATCTCAATTGATGCAGAAAAGGCATTTGACAAAGTCCAACACCCATTCCTGATAAAAGCTCTCAATAAAATAGGTATAGAAGGGAAATTTCTCAACATAATAAAGGGCATCTATGCAAAACCAACAGCTAACATCATTCTTAATGGAGAAAGGCTGAAAACATTCCCCCTGAAAACAGGAACAAGACAAGGATGCCCTTTATCACCACTCCTATTTAACATTGTGCTGGAAGTTCTAGCTAGAGCAGTAAGGCAAGAGAAAGAAATAAAGGGCATCCAAATTGGTAATGAAGAAGTTAAACTCTCCCTGTTTGCAGATGATATGATACTATACATAGAAAACCCTAAAGACTCCATGAGAAATTTACTGGAAGTAATAGAAAGATTCAGCAGAGTAGCAGGATACAAGATAAACATTCAAAAATCAGTTGGATTCCTATACACTGGTAAAGAGAACGATGAAAAGGAGATCAGGAAATCAATACCATTTTCAATAGCCCCTAAAAAGATAAAATACTTAGGAGTAAATCTGACCAGGAATATAAAAGACCTATACAAAGAAAACTACAAAACACTGCTGCATGAAACCCAAAGGGATCTACATAAATGGAAAAACATACCATGCTCATGGATAGGCAGACTCAACATTGTGAAAATGGCAATTCTACCTAAAGCAATCTACAAATACAATGCAATTCCGATACAAATACCAACAACATTCTTCAAAGAGATGGAAAAACTAATTATTAACTTTATATGGAAAGGGAAGAAACCCCGAATAAGTAAAGCACTACTGAAGAAGAAGAATAAAGTTGGAGGACTCACACTACCTGACTTGAGAACCTACTATACAGCTACAGTACTCAAAACAGCCTGGTACTGGTACAACAACAGAGACATTGACCAATGGAACAGAATTGAGAACTCAGATGTAAATCCATCCACCTACGGTCACCTGATTTTTGACAAGGCCCAAAATACATCAAATGGGGAAAAGACAGTCTTTTTAACAAATGGTGCTGGCAAAACTGGATATCCATTTGTAGAAAAATGAAACAGGACCCATACCTCACACCATATACAAAAACTACTTCAAAATGGATCAAAGACCTGAATATAAAGCCTCAAACTATAAAATTCATAGAAGAAAAAATAGGACCAACACTTCAGACCTTAATACATGGCATTAACAGGATACAAACCATAAACATCAACACAAAAAACCCAACAGATAAACTAGATAATTGGGATCTTCTAAAAATCAAACATCTATGCTCTTCAAAAGATTTCACCAAAAGAGTTAAAAGAGAACCTACAGACTGGGAAAAAATTTTTGGACAGTACAAGTCAGACAAAGGTCTAATCTCCATAATCTACAAGAAAATCCAACACCTCTACAACAAAAAGACAACCAATCCTATCAAAAAATGGGCAAAGGAAATGAACAGACACTTCACCAAGGAAGACATTCAAATGGCCAACAGACACATGAGGAAATGCTCGCGATCACTAGCCATTAGAGAAATGCAAATTAAAACCACAATGAGATACCATCTCACCCCGGCATTACTGGCACGAATCAAAAACACTGGAAATAACAAATGTTGGAGGGGCTGCGGGGAGACGGGAACTCTTATACACTGCTGGTGGGAATGCAAAATGATACAGCCATTTTGGAAAATGATATGGCGTTTCCTCAGAAAGCTAGAAATAGACGTACCATTCGATCCAGCAATCCCACTCCTAGGAATATATCCTAGAGAAATAAGAGTCATCACTCGAATAGACATATGCACACCTATGTTCATGGCAGCATTATTCACAATAGCAAAACGATGGAAACAACCTCGATGTCCATCAACAGACGAATGGATACACAAACTATGGTACATACACACAATGGAGTACTATGCAACGAGAAAGAACAATGAATCGGTGAACCATCTCATAACATGGATGAAACTGGAGGACATCATGCTGAGTGAAATAAGTCAATCACGAAAGGACAAATATTGTATGAGACCTCTATTGTAAAAACCCATGAAAAAATTCACATGCAAAATGTAACAATCCTTGTTGGTTACCAGGGATGGGGGCGGGGGGGAATACTAAATAGGTAATAGGTAAGTGGTAACTTGGGTGAGAGATGAGATAGTACATAGTACAGGGGAAACTAACACAACCTGCACAAGGAAAGGTCACGGAGGCCCTATAGACACATCCAAACCCCCCGAGGGACTGAGTTGTTGGACGGAGGGCTCTGGGGACCATGATCTCGGGGAACATCTAGCTCAATTGGCATGACACTACTTATAAAGATAATGCTCTACATTCTACCTTGGTGAGTAGTGTCTGGGGTCTTAAAAGCCTATGAGCGGCCATCTAAGATACTCCACTGATCTCATCCCTTCGGGAACAAGGGAGAACGAAGAGAACAGGATACAAGGAAAAGATTAGTCCGAAGGACTAATGGTCCACAGCTACCAAGGCCTCCACGGGACTGAGCCCAGTACAGCTGGATGGTGCCCGGCTACCATCAATGACTCCTCTGACCAGGATCACAACAGAGGGTTCTGGGCAGAGCTGGAGTAGGATGTAGAGCATAATTTTAACTCCCAAAAAAAAAGAAGACCAGATATACTGGCCTAAAGAATACTAGAGAAACCTCGAGAGTGTGGCCCCCAGACACCCTTTCAGCTCAGAGGTGAAGTTACCTTCAAGGTTCGATGTTAAGCCTGGGAATGGACACCCCAGTAAAACTAAATGGGACTAACGATGTACAGGAGTCCGGTGACAAGGGCCAGAAGGCAGAGGGAGAGTAGGAAACTGATGATAAGGAACACAAATTGAATAAGGACACTGTCGATGTATTGTGAGATTGTTGACCACTGCTATAGGGCAACATTTGTAGTAACTATTAAATGGGAGGCTGTTTTGTCCTGTAAGCCTTCATCTTGGGCCAGAATGGCAGCACAATTGGAAGAGCATAGTCAATATCACTTAAATGTGTAAGTAAAAAGTTTTGAAATGGTGTTTAAATAAAATAAAAATAAATAAATAAATAAATAAACAAATGAGACTAAAGAGGTACAATAGTCCACTGACAAGGTCCAGAAGACAGAAGGGGACAAGGAAGCCCCCTGGTGATAGGGAATACAAGGTGGAGTAAGGATATTCTTGATGTGCTGTGAGATTGTTAACCATTGTCATAGGGCAACATGTGTAGTAACTGTTAAATGAAAAACTATTTTGTTCTGTAAGCCTTCATCTTAAGTGAGAATAACAGCACAGTTGGAAGAGCGTAGTCAATGTCACTGAACTGTGAATGTAGAAATTTTTGAAACGGTGTATCTTTGGCCATCTGTAATTTTCATCAAAAAAAAAGGTTGAGAATTTAGAGGCTTAATACGTTGTGGGGTTGTTAACCAATGTCAAAAAACAACATGTGTACTACTATTTCATGAGAAACTATTTGCTCTGTAAGCTTTCACCTGAAGTACAATAAAATATATTTAAAAAAAAAAAAAACAAAGATGAGAGAAGTCAAATTCAACTAATAACTTCTCCAGAATGAAAACTTACATCATTGAACATGATGCTAAATCAATCATTACAGTAAGAATTATTGATATAAATTTTATATCATAAATCATATCTTCCTTTAGTCTTCGATCATATACATTAATTTCTCTATTAATAAATTAGATGAACACCACTAACATTCTTTTGGATAAATACACATTACTAAAAACGGAAATAACATGCATTTTGGGTGTATTCTAGGAGGGAACTGAGAGACCTCAAATGTTCTTTTCAGCATTATTGGGCTAAGGATTTCATTATTTTTTAAATCTGCGTTCCCTTCTTGTGATTATAGGAAGTCCTTACTCCTCTCCCACCCCATGTGTCTTTGGGATCTCCAGCTCTCACTTTTCTTCAGCCGACAAGAAGCTGCCTAGAAGGGCTTGACCTAGTCATGGTCCCTCACTCCAGCCACTGATTCCCTGCAAACTACCGCGCTCTACGTTGCCACTGATACCAGCCCCATACTTAGGAGACCAAAACATCTTCATTTGTCCACGCTTGGGTATACACAAGCAGGATTCAAAGTGACAGTATTTAATTGCTGTATTTCTACAGTATAAAAACCTCAAAAAGAAAAATAATCTCAAACACCTGAGCCTATAACAAGAAAGGACAGTATTTCCAACTCTTTAGCTGGTGTTAGAATATATTTCTTTAGAAATCCACTCAATGGTTGCTAGCTGCTGTCTAGTCAGCCCCCCCAACTCATGGGGACCCATGCGTAACGAGATTGGACTGTTGTGATTTATAGGGTTTTCATGAGCTGATTCTCAGAAGCAGATGGCCAGGCCTTTCTTCCTAGTCTGTTTTAACCTAGAAGCCCTGCATCACTACAACACACACATATCTCCACTGACAGATGAGCGGTGGCTGCGCATAAAGTGTATTATCTAGGACTCAAACCCGGGTTTCCCTCATAGAAGCAGAGCATTCTACCGCTGAACCCCCAGTGCCCTCTTACATCGTTCTATTTTGATGAACGAGGGCAGACAGGAGAGAAACTGCCTTTTACCTCCGCCACCTTCAAGCTGTTACACTACCTGACACTGTTTATTGAGTACTTCTAGGTGCCAGACCCTACAACAAGGACAGCACGTGCATTATTTCATTTTACCCTCAACACAGTCTCACACGGCAGAGATTATATTTTCACCTTGTAGATGAAGAAACTGAAGCTCACATGAATTAGTTGTTCAGATTCATCTCCGTCACAAGCAACAAGGCCCGAGTTCAAATGCAGGTTTCTCTCATTCCAGAGCCCATGTTCTCTTCCTCCACCCTGCTGCTGTCCCTCTGGATCCAGGGACAGGACTTTGGAACTGGAAAGGACCTTCAAGGTCACCCACCAGAGGTACAGGGTGTCCAAGGAAATCAGGCATATGGAGAGGAAAATCCCTTGTGGACATTAGGAAATTAATCTCAGTGCTTGCACCTTTGAACAGAGAGGGATTTCCTGCTCTGTCATGACCGCCTCTGTGAACCTGGGTAGAGTCTGGCTCTGTATTCCTTTTAATCGTTTGTAAACAAGGTTAATTCTTACCCCCAACCTGCAGATGAAGTATATAATGCCTGTAAAACTCTTTGAGCACATCAAAGAAGGCACTGTATAAATACTACATTATTATACATATTCCCATAGGAAGTATCTCCAGGACCCTTTGATCCATAAATATTTCATTGACTCAGCTCAGCCAAAGCCTTTGTAGACTCTAAGGCACCCTAAGGTAATTGACCACAGAAAGAGTTCACAAAGTAATACATCCCGCATCCAAATCACAGTTTTTGTCTTACTCCAATTTCAACATAATCATTTTTTTTAAAAAACAGTTTTATGTCATCTTTTAGATTGGAAACGTTTAAAAATTAATCACGTTTAAAATCACTGATATAATTTAACAACCATAATTTCACAAGGACTGACACTTTTTTGAAAACTAGTCATTGTTTTCAACATTTAAAAAAGCAACGACTTAAAGTAAGCACAAACCCTGGTGGTGCAGTGGTTAAAGTGATGACGGCTAACTGAAAGGTCAGCGGTTTGAAACCACCAGCAGCTCCATGGAAGAAAGACGTGGCCTTCTGCTTCCAAAGAGATTTACAGCCTCAGAAACCCTATTGGGTCACTATGAATTGGAGTTGACTCGACCGCAGTGGTTTTTTTTTGGAAAGTAATCATAGACCTACACATAATTCTAGTTTCAATGCTGTATTAAAAGAATGGAATGAGCATGGGTGCTAACACATTAAAAAATTTTAGAAATCTGTTCATACTTTTTAAGGGGTAAGACACCCTCGAGGAATATTCTGGTCTCTACTCTCAAAGATAACTCTTAATATTCCTAGATATACTTTTTTTCGCTTTTATGGCTCTTTAGATTTAATTCCATTCCATTTCTAGGAGAGAAGCAACAAACAGACTTTTCATACCATCTGAAGAAGGAAGAAAATGAAATTCTACTCTTTCCTCAAAAGTCAAATTTATTGTTACTTTCTTTATGTCATTATTGTGATGTCTTAATTTATTAGAAAAACCTAAAATATGTTATTTTAAACCAAATTAACTTTCTTTATTATAAATCCAAAAAAGCTCCCCATCCCCAAAGTCTAAAGGAATTCTGTGACAATTGACAGTGGGTGATATATTTTTAGAGATGAGTATTCTTTAGCAAAAACTATAAATTTTAGTGAACATATGCAAATGCCAATCATTTATGAAAATTACTAAATATAAAGAAATACGTCAGAATTTTGAAGTAATAATAATGGGTCAGAAATAATTAATTAATTAATGGAAACTCGTTCTGCAAAATTAGTTGGTTTAATCTCAACATTTCTGTGGCATCTAGGGTCGGATTAACCAGTAAGCACATTATGCACCAGCCTGCTTTAAGCAAGGTACTCACGGGCTTAATTGTGTTTACTTGCTAATCTGTGGGGAGCAAGTTCACCTGGATTTCACCACGTCTTTGATGTGATGGGAGACAGGCGAAACTGTGCATTGCAGATTGGTGGAAAGGCAAAATTGGGACAATGGTAACCTGGCTCTGCTGGCATTTATTGCTGGATCAAAATTAAAAAAAATTAAAAAATTAAATTAAAAAAAGCAAACCAAGGGAGAGGAATTGAGGAGGCTGGGAGGATGAGTTATCATGTACCCGAAGGTTACATCAGTGGGAGCAAGACTTCCCACTCAGCTTTGTAACAGATGTGGGACTGACGCTTATAAGAAACATTAATCACCACGACCATTAACAAAAACTCGTGTAACAAGCATATATTTGCATATGGTATTCTCTTAGACCAGCATGGCCACTAAAAAATGCACAATCATTTATTATTATCTTCATATTTTGATAAAGGGTGAACAGTTCTAGAAGAATGCTTTTTTCCTCGAAACACTACCCTGTTTCCCCAAGTACAATACTCAATTGGTATGTGTTTAATTACGCAGTTTGGGAACCCTGATGGTGCACTGGTTAAGAGTTTGGCTGCTAACCAAAAGGTTGTTCAAATCCACCAGCCGCTCCTTGGAAACTCTATCGGGCCGTTCTACTCTGTCCTATAGGGTCACTATGAGTCAGAATTGACTCAACGGCAACGGGCTTTAATCACACTTCTGCTCATAGACGTACCACCAAACTTGTTACTACAAATTTAGTGTGAAACCAAAAGGATCCTAATCAAATCAATAAAATATTTTAGGACAGGGATAAAATTTTACATTTGATTTTCAAGTCGTTCAGAATCAACTTTACTTATTTAGTAATTTCCAGTTGAAATATTGCTTCATCCAGGATGCTGTCTCATGTTCTCAGAGTTGTCATCTTGAACCATGACCAGTATAAACAAAAGTCATGGGTTTGCCAAGACTTGCTCAATATACACCAGACACATCAAATTTATCGTTTTGATTAGCCCCTGAAACACATCCACTCATTCGTTATGCAAATAATTATCGAGCACATACTAAGTGCTGGGCAATGTTCTAGGTGAGGGGATACAGTGGAGAAGATGGAGCTACGTTCCTGGAGAGAAATGCAGATTATTACCAAGTAAACAATCAGTAAGATAATAAATTCAGAGAATGGTAACATTTATGAAGAAACTAAAACATGTTCAGAGGTTATAGAGTGACTAGTGGGCTAAGAAGGTTGTCACCTACAGAGGTGGCACTTAAGCAGCAACCTGAATGGTAGGAAGGAGCAGACCATTCAAAGACAGGTAGGAAGAGCATTCCTTGGTTGGGCAAAAGCAAGAGTCCCACTGAGACTAAAGCAGGATGAAAAAGGGAAGAAATGAAGTAGGAGAGGAAGAGTAGAACCAGATCATGTGAAAGCATTAACGTTTGAATCTTAATTTAAATGTAATGGAGAGCCTTTAGAACTTGGATGCAGGAAGTGACATAATCTATTTTACATTTTTACATTAGCACCTGTGTGAAAAAAATAGATTGTCCAAGTACAAGGATGTGTGCAAGAAGATCAGTTAAATACTATCACAGGAGTCCAGCAGAGTGATGGTGGAAGACTGGAGTAGAACAGTTGCATTGGAAATCAGGGGCTGTATTAATCTGGGGATCCCTGCATGGCACAAATAGTTTGCTCTTGGCTGCTTCCGAAAGGTCGGCAGTTCAAACCCACCCAGCGGCACCACGAAAGCAAGGCCTGGCGATCTGCTTCTGTAAAGACTACAGCCAAGAAAAGACTATAGAACTGGAGAAACCCCAGAAGACATGGCCCCCGGACTCTATGCTAACCAGAACTAAAACCATTCCTGAAACCAACTCTTCAAACAAAGTCAGACTGGACTATAAGGCATAAAATGATACTTGTGAAGAGTGTGATTCTTAGTTCAAGTAGATACACGAGACTAAATAGGCAGCTCCTGTCCAGAGGCAAGATGAGAAGGCAGAAAGGAATAGGAGCTGGGTGAATGGACACTAGAAATCCAGGGTGGAAAAGAGGAACGTGTGGTCACATTGTAGGGACAGCAACTAGGGTCACATAATAATGTGTGTATAAATATTTGTATGAGAAACTAACTTGAACTGTAAACTGTCACCTAAAGCACAATTTAAAAAAAGAAAGAAAGAAAAGCCTATAGAGCTCTCAGTTCTACTCTGTAACACGGGGGTTGCCATGAGTTGGAATCAATTCAACAGCAACTGGTTTAGACATTAATCTGGGAAAGCAGACACCAAGATGAGATTAAATGTTCAAGGATTTTATTATAGGAACTGCCCGTGTGAAAGAAAATAGGGAGGGAGTCTGGGAAGGCTGAATTTCACCCCTAGTGAAGAAGAGAGGGAGAGAGGGTTAAGGTGGAAGCATCCTACACTGCCTTGCAGTCTAAGGAAGGTTCAGCAGAACCTGGGGGAGTCCTTGAGCTGAAGTCCACTGACAAGGAATCTCATGCCTCCCAGGAGTGACCTGCTTTGGCATCTCTGCTTCACTCAGTTGTTGGCATGGAACAGCCCTGGGAGACATGGCTATTGTGCCAAATCCATGCAGCAATGGATTTCAAAGTCAAGCTGGGGCCCTTGGTCAATCACACTCCCTGAAGTAGGAGGTCTGTAGGAGGAGGTGACCAGAGGAGCACTCGTCAGGGCCACCATATATTGGGGAGATGGAGAAGACAGGGATTGGAGACAGTTGAGGTCATGTGAGAAACAGATGAATTTAGGAGACTGATTCAATTATGGTGCATTTATACAATGGAATACTTCACAGCAATCAAAGGAATGAGGAAGCTTTCTATACACCGACGAGGAAAGATTTAGTAAGTGAGAAAAACAAGGTACAATATCTATACAATGGAATGCTATTCAGTAATAAAAAGGAACACGCTACTGATACATGCAATAATCTGGATGAAGAGCTACAAGCCCAAGCCCATTGCTGTTGAGTCGATTCTGACTCATAAGGACCCTACAGGACAGAGTAGAACCACCTATAGGGTTTCCAAGGAGTGGCTGGTGGATTCGAACTGCCAACCTTTTGATTAACAGTTGAGCTCTTAACCGCTGCACCACCAGGGCCCCGTGAATAGCTACATGCAGCATTATATTAAGTGAAAGAAGCCAGACACAGAAGGTCATATACTACATGATAATGTCTATATCACATTCTGAAAAACACAGAACTATCGAGACAGAAACCAGATGAGTGGTTGCCAAGAACTGAGGCTAGCAGAAGAGGACTGACTTCACAGGAGCTTTTTGGTTATGGAACTGTTCTATACCTTGATTTTGGTGGTAGTTATATGACTGTATGCATCTGTCAAAACTCACAGAAATATACATATTTTCAGGGTCAATTTGATTGCTTGTAAATTAATCTCAATAAATATTACATTAAAAAACAAGATACAGAAGAGTATGTTTAGTATGCTACCTTTGAGTGAAAAAGGAAAAAATGAAGAATATGTATTTGTATTTTGTTATATAATTTTTAGAAATCTGGATATGTTACATAAACTAATAACAGTGGTTATCTGTGGAGTGGTGGAACTGAGTACATGTTAGAAAGGTGTGGGAGAAAGATGTTTTACTGTAGACCCATATGCAAAATACACTTAGAATAAATAAATAAAATCATTTTGAAAGAAAAGAGAAAGGAAGAACTCAAGGAGGAAAGCTAAGTTTTAACTAACAACTGGGTCAATAATTGTATACTGTTAACCAAGATGGAGTTCTCTGGGAAGGAGTAAGAAGTATAGGGTGGAGTTGTTAGCTGCTGTCAAGTCGCCCCTGACTCATGCTGACCCAGGCACAAAAGGATCTGATCGTCATGATCCATTTCACAAGGTCTTCACTGACTAATTTTTCAGAAGTAGATCTCCAGGCCCTTCTTCCAAATTTGTCTTAGTCTGGAAACTCCACTGAAACCTATTCAGCATCATAACAACACACAAGCCTCCACTGGATAGGCAGGTGGTAGCAGCACTTGGTCGGGAATCAAGATCCCCTGCATGGAAGGCAAGAATTCTACCACCGAACTATCGTTGCCCCTATAGGGTGAAGAGGGAGTAAAAATCAAGAGTCCCATGTTGTACATGGTAAGTTTGAGACGCCTACTAGACTTCCAGATAGAGCTGTTGAGCAGTAACTTGACTCTATTAGTCTTGTGTTCTGGAGAGAGCACTGGCTGGGATATAAGTCCTCAGCATATTAGGTGTTTTTTAAGTCATGGGACACGAGGAACTCTATTAGGCAGAGAATGTAGGCATTCCCACATCAAGAAGCCAAGAAAACGAAGACAAGCCCACAAAGGAGACGTGGAAGTGGCCAGTGATGTAAGAGGACAGTAAGGAGAGATTGGTGTCTCAGAAGTCAAGGGAAGACCATGTTTTAAGAATGGAAGTCTGGTCCACTGTGACAGATGTGTCTGAGATATCAAGTCAGAGGAGGACTGAAAACTGATCATTGGATTTGACACAATGGTCATTCACGATTTTGACAAGAGCAGCTTCAGAGAAGTATGAGGGGACAAGACTTGGAATGGACTTATTAAAAGGCAAATGGTATGACCTCACTTATATACAAGAAAATGCAAATGTACAGAGACCAAGGTTTATCAGTGGTTACCAGGGGCAGGAAGGAGGTAGAAGGTGGGGGAGGCAGTGATGGAAAAATCATATTGATTAAGGGTAAGGTTGCAGAGTTGATCATTGCAATTGCTGTAAAATAAGTTGTACAGTTGTAAAATGTAGAATTGGTGAAAGTGTGACAGATATACTTATAACAATGACATAAATAAATAAATAAATAAAGAGTAGCTGCTGAAGCTGCTTATGTACAACCAAAAACTTCATGGGATTTTGTTCCTTGCTTTGGAGGTTTAGAGCCCTGGTTTCATGGTACATCCAGTTAATTGGCCTAATAGTGTGTTTATTGTTTCTGTTCTACCTCCTAGTTCACTGCCTAGTGCCTGGGGTCTTCAAAGCTTGCAAGCAGCCATCCAAGTCACAACAGTTGGCCTCTCGTTGCCTGGAGCAACAGAGGAAGAAAGAGAGGCAGGAAGGGGAGGGGGAAATGGAATGTGTGGCTAATTGCCTCTGTGAATAACTGCCTCCCTTGCCAGGAGACCAGAAAAAATTGGATGGTGCCCAGCTACCATTACTGAACATTTTAATCAAAGATTCCATAGAAGGATCCTAATCAAAATGGGGAAAATGCAGAACAGAATTTCAAATCTTCCTGAATTCCAGGCTTTCTGGAGCCATGGAAGCTGGATGAACCCCTGAAACTACTGCCCTGAGATCATCTTTAAAAGTTAAACCAAAAATATCCCCTGAAACCTTCTTAAAACCAAACAATAGTTTAGCTTAAGTATTAAAGAATGTCTGCCTTGATCACTCTGCTCTTTGAAGATCTATCAATATGGGATCAAACTGACAACAACAACTAGAAAGATTAGATAGGAAACTTAGTGGGCAGTGAGTTTATGTTAATGGGGGAGAAAAGACTCAAAAAAGAAGGGTGTCTTAGTTATCTAGTGCTGCTATAACAGAAATACCCAAAGTGGATGGCTTTAACAAACTGAAATTCATCTTCTCACAGTTTAAGAGGCTGAAGTCTGAATTCAGGGTGCCAGCTCCAGAGGAAGGCTTTCTCTCTGTGTCGGCTCTGGAGGAATTTTCATGTGGCTTGGCATCTCTCTTCCCCCATCTTTGCTTCTGTGGCTTGCTTGTTTAATCTCTTGTATATCTCAGAAGAGATTGACTCAGGATACACCCTCATCCTGACTCATTAACATAGCAAACACAACCCATTCACAAATGAGATCATAACCACAGGCAGAGGTTAGGATTTACAACACCTATTTTTGGGGACATAACAGAGGGTGAGAATGGTTACACAACTGGAAGAATGTAATCAATGTCACTGAATTGTATATGTATAAATGGTTGAATACGTGTATATTTTGCTGTGTATATTCTCAACAACAACAAAATAAATAAAATTATTTAAAAAAGGAGAATGGGAGGTGGAAATTGTTGACAGCGAGCAGAGATAACATGGAGTAATCTCCTTTTACAAAGATATTAGATTAAGAAAGAGTTTGTTTGATGTTTGTGTGCAAATTTGTGAGCTAATAGGAATAATACAATGGAGAGGGATATGTGTTTGCAAACAACTGGAAATTCCCAATTTGAACTGAGTTGTTTCTGAGATGTTGTTTCATAAAATTCCATCTAATATTTATGTGTACCTTATATATTGCATGAAAGACATACTCTGCTGTGGGTTTAATTATGAATTCATTATGGACAAGAGCACACAACCTCAAGCTCTTTTAAAATTAATAACTCCACACAGAAGTAGCTATTCATTTTCAAATTCTCAGTTTAATTAAGGTCATTACTGCTATTCCAATAATCTAATTTTAATTTGCTTGTAATGTATTTCAGTGTTTTTCTTTCTTGGAAATTAGGTGACATTTTAAAGTCTGTCCTCCAACGTGCACAGTGGTTTCAGTGGATCTCCGATAGTTGTCAAAATCCTTTACCTAAAACCAAAAGGTATTCATTTTAGCATGGCTTTTACAATAGGCATAAAAAAAGAAATTTCAGGGAAGGAGCATGAGAAATGTAAAAACAAGTAAAACACAATTATCTTCCCATGGGAAATTTATAATAAGTGGGAGTTAAAATATATGCATAAATCACTAAAATATGTTATGTGTTAAGTTCCATAAAAGAGGTGCAAACTGTTACAGGAACTTGGAGGAAGGAGAAATCACTTTCCACCCAGTGTGATAAAGGGAGATGTCTCAGTGAGTGTCCTGAAAGGAAACAGAAGGCAAATTCAAATTAACCAAACCAAAAAATCAGTTGCCATGGAGTCTGACTCATAGAGACCCTATACGACAGAGTAAAACTGCTCCATAGAGTTTCCAGGAAGAGGCTGGTGGATTTGAACTGTCAACCTTTTGGTTAGCAGCTGAGCTCTTAACCACTGTAGCACCAGTCAAATCAGGACCTCTTGTAAATAAAGGTTGGAGCCCTGGTGGTGCAATGGATAAGAGCTCCACTGCTAATCAAAAGATTAGCGGTTCGAATCCACCAGCCGCTCCTTAGAAACCCAATGCGCAATGGGGCAGTTTTACTTGGTCCTATAGGGTCACTATGAGTCAGAATTGACTCGAGGGCAACGGGTTTTGGGA
Organism: Dugong dugon; assembly: GCA_030035585.1. Lineage (NCBI taxonomy): Eukaryota > Metazoa > Chordata > Mammalia > Sirenia > Dugongidae > Dugong > Dugong dugon. The sequence goes on along the minus strand of CM057479.1, from coordinate 7,910,213 downwards.
TTTTTTGGAAATAGAGGTTTGGGTGTTGGGAAAGCTGCTAGAATAGACTGAGGCTAATAACAGCAGGAGCTGTTGCCACCCTAAACCCAAAGGGACAAGTGGCGAAAGCAAAAACCAGTTACAGGAAGACAAATCAGAACAGGGACAGATGGAGTTCTGTAGCAAAGCCACAAGCTTTAGTCATAGGATATAGCCAGCCTGAGGGGCCAAGGACTAAATTCCCTGACTTGTCTCTCGTACTTCCTCTGACCTCCTGCCAGGGCTCCACACCCAGAAGCCACAAGACTGGGAATGTGTCCGTGTAGCTTATACAGTTCAGCGTCCTGAAGCACAGAGAAGTGTGAATCTGGAAGGGAAAATTGAGGACAGCTGGAACATACGCTTTCATAAAGGAGGTGGCATGAGACCTGAGATTTGAAAAATGAATAACTAGGAGGGAGAGCCAAGATGGCTGAGTAGTCAGACAAAGACCTGAAAAAACAAGTGATTCAATTATATATGGCAATCTGGGAGCCCTGAACATCAAAGGCAGAGTTGAGGAACCAGACTGAGTGGTAGAGGGAGGGAGAGACTGTTCGGAAGCAGTGAGGCGTTGCTAGACCTGACCCGAGGAGAGCCTGAGCCCTTCAGGCCTGATCACCTCGGGGGTGTGTGGTGAGGTAGGCAAGGAGCCGTGCTTGGGAGGCATGTTTTCTGTACCAGGAAAAACCCAGTGCCAGAGACTCTACACAGCTACCAAGAACTAGTGAGAAGCAGCCCTCCACAAAAGATAAGTACTTGCATACAGCTTACCCTGAGGATCAAAAACACCTCCCTTAGGGAGAAACCTCTCTCCCGTTTACCTCCTCGCTCCCTGCTCTGCACTGGGTCCCAGACCGGCTTCAGGAATTGCCGAGTCCCCTGGGCCGGAAGTAGGATCTTTCACATGCCCAGAGCCATTCTCCCTGCCTTGGAGAGTGAACAAATTAACAAACGGGAAAAATATAAATTGTCGGCTCCCCTAAGCCAGGAACCCAGGACAGGCACACCTCCTTTGCCTAGGCGCAGGCATAAGGGATCCACAGACTTTGAGCGCCTTTCCCTCTGCATGGCCTTGTGTGGGCCCATCTCAACAGCGTAGGCCCTGATTACCGCAGTACAACAGGGTATATACCTGAAGTCTAACTTCAACTCTTTCAGCTGTGAAGTGGCAGGTTCTTGACATTTGACACTGCTCTGCCCATTAAACAGGGTCTTCACCTACCCACACCAGGGGCCTGAGGACTGGTGGCTCCACCCACGCCACCTAAACACCTGTGAGAGGGACCCCCCTGTCCTTACAGCCAATAGCATTAGGTGCTCATAGTCCAGCTGCAAAACCCACCCATCAATGAGCTCTAGGGAACAGGGACAAGCCTTCCTCCTGGACACTTGGGGGCGGCTGTCAGCCCCCTGCCTTGCTCAGAGTGTGTCCCCCCGGCTGCAGCCAGATGCCTGTGCCTACAACAATCACCCATGCCTGTCTAGGACTGTAAGTGAGAGCCTACACCACATACTTGATGGCTATCTACCTGGGTACCTGAGCTGATTCCATACAGGAGGAGTGGGCGGACTCCTGAGCTCACATACTTCGTAAAAGATCTAACCACCTGGTGGCAGGACGTTAGAGCTTCAAAGATGCCAATAATCAAACTAGCTCATATGAGCAGCCTATTTGGGCATATCAAAACAAAACAAGAAGCTAGGCTACAGTAAGCAAACATAAAATAAACAAATATAATAATTTATTGATGGCTGGGAGACAACAGTCAATATCAAATCATACAAAGAGGCAATCCATGATGGCTTCAGCAAGCTCCCAAAATAAAGAATCTAGAAATTTTCCAAAAGAAGAAAATTTCTTGGAATTACCAGAGGCAGAATACAAGAGATTAATATACGGAACTCTTCAAGAAATTAAGAAGGAAATTAAGCAAAATGCAGAACATGCAATAGAGGAAATTAAAAAGATTAGAGAACAGCATAATGACAAATTTAACAGGCTGCGAGAATCCATAGAGAGACAAGAAACAGAAATCCAAAAGATTAACAATAAAATTTTAGAATTAGACAACTCAATAGAAAGTCATAGGAGCAGAACTGAGGCAATGGAAGTCAGAATTAGTGAGACTGAAGATAAAGCACTTGACACCAACTTATTTGAGGAAAAATCAGATAAAAGGATTAAAAAAAATGGAGAAACCCTAAAAATTATGTGGGACTCTATCAAGAGGAATAAACTACGAGTGATTGGAGTACCAAAATAGGGGGGAATAACAGAAAATACAGAGAGAATTGTTGAAGATTTGTTGGCAGAAAACTTCCCTGATATCGTGAAAGATGAGAGGATATCTATCCAAGATGCTCATCGAACCCCACATAAGGTAGATCCCAAAAGAAAGTCACCAAGACATATTATAATCAAACTTGCTAAAACCAAAGATAAAGAGAGAATTTTAAGAGCTGCTAGGGATAAACAAAAAGTCATCTACAAAGGAGAGTCACTAAGAGTAAGCTCGGACTACTCAGCAGAAACCATGAAGGAAAGAAGGCAATGGGATGACATATATAAAGCCTTGAAGGAAAAAAACTGCCAGCCAAGAATTATACATCCAGCAAAACTGTCTCTCAAATATGATGGTGAAATTAAGGCATTTCCAGATAAACAGAAGTTTAGGGAATTTGCAAAAACCAAACCAAAATTACAAGAAATACTAAAGGGAGTCCTCCGGTTAGAAAATCAGTAACATAAGATAACAACCCAAGTGGAGAACACAGGACAGAGCAACCAGATATCAGCCCAGATAGGGAAGTCACAAAAGTAAATCAAAGCTAAAACACTGAAAATAGGGAAACAGATGTCAGTATGTAAAAGAAGACAACATTAAAACAAAAAAGAGGGACTTAAAAAATGCAGACATAGATTTTTCATATGGATAGGAAGTCAAGGTGATATAAAGAAATAAAAGACTGGTATAAGCTTAGAAAAATAAAGGTAAATATTAAGGTAACCAGAAAGCAAACTAACAATCCTACAAGTCAAAATAAAAAACTAGAAAAATATAAAGACTCAGCAAACACAAAATCAACAACAATGAAAAAGATGAAAAGAGAATACATAAAAAAAACGACTCAGCACAGAAAATTAAGTGGAACAAAGAAACTGTCAACAACACACAAAAAAAGACATCAAAATGACAGCACTAAACTCATACCTATCAATAATTACGCTGAATGTAAATGGACTAAATGCACCAATAAAGAGACAGAGAGTGGCAGATTGGATAAATAAAAACACCATCCATCTATATGCTGCCTACAAGAGATGCACCTTAGACTTAAAGACACAAACAAACTAAAACTCAAAGGATAGAAAAAAACATATCAAGCAAACAACACTCTAAAAGAGCAGGAGTGGCAATATTAATAGACTTTAAGGTAAAATCCACCACAAAGGATAAGGAAGGACACTACATAATGATTAAAGGGTCAATACATCAGGAGGACGTAACTACAGTAAATATTTACACACCCAACAACAGTGATCCAAAATACATAAAACAAACTCTAACACCACTAAAAACAGAGATAGACAGCTCCACAATAGTAGTACAAGACTTCAACACACTACTTTTGGAGAAGGACAGAACATCCAGAAAGAAGCTCAACAAAGACATGGAAGAGCTTATGCTACAATCAACCAACCTGATCTCATAAACATATACCAAACACTCCACCCAACAGCAGCCAAGTATACTTTCTTTTCCAATGCACATGGAACATTCTCCAGAATAGACCACATATTAGGTCATAAAGCAAGCCTTAACAGAATCCAAAGCATCAAAATATTACAAAGCATCTTTTCTGACCATAAAAGTAGAAATTAAAGTAGAAATCAACAACAGAAAAATCAAGGAAAAAAATCAAACACATGGAAACTGAACAACACCTTGCTCAAAAACTACTGGGTTATAGAAGAAATTAAGGATGGAATAAAGAAATTCATAGAATCAAACAAGAATGAAAACACATCATACCAGGACCTTTGGAACACAGCAAAAGCAGTGCCCAGAGATCAGTTTATAGCAATAAATGCACACATCCAAACAGAAGAAAGGGCCATAATCAAAACATTAACCCTACAATTGGAACAAGTAGAAAGAGAGCAGCAAAAGAATCCCTCAGGCCCCAGAAGAAAGGAAATAATAAGAATTAGAGCAGAATTAAATGAAATAGAGAATAGAAAAACAATTGAAAGAGTTAACAAGACCAAAAGTTGGTTCTTTGAAAAGATCAACAAAATTGATAAACCATTGGCCAAACAGACAGAAGAAAAAAGGAGAAGAAGCAGATAACCCATATAAGAAATGAGATGGTTGATATCACAACAGACCCAACTGAAATTAAAAGAATCATAACAGAATACTATGAAAAATTGTACTCTAACAAATTTGAAAACCTAGAGGAAATGGTCAAATTTCTAGAAACTCACTACCTACCTAAACTAACACAAACAGAGGTAGAACAACTAAATAAACCCATAACAAAAGAAGAGATTGAAAAGGTTATTAAAAAACTCCCAAGAAAAAAAAGCCCTGGCCTGGAAGGCTTTGCTGGAGAATTCTACTTTCAGAGAAGTGTTAACACCACTACTACTGAAGGTATTTCAGAGCATAGAGAAGGAAGGAATACTCACAAACTCATTGTATGAAGCCAGCATAATCCTGATACCAAAACCAGGTAAAGACATCACAAAAAAAGAAAATTACAGACCAATATCCTTCATGAACATTGATACAAAAATCCTCAACAAAATTCCAGCCAATAGAATACAGCAACATATCAAAAAAAATAATTCACCATGATCAAGTAGGATTTATACCAGCTGTGCAGGGATGGTTCAACATTAGAAAAACCATCAATGTAATCCATCACATAAATGAAACAAAAGACAAGAACCACATGATCTTATCAATCAATGCAGAAAAGGCAATTGACAAAGTCCAACACCCATTCATGATAAAAATGCTGAACAAAATAGGAATAGAAGGGAAATTCCTCAATATAATTAAGGACATTTATACAAAGCCAAGAGCCAGCATCATCCTAAATGGAGAGAATTTGAAAGCACTGCCCTTGAGAACCGGAACCAGATAAGGATGCCCTTTATCACCACTCTTATTCAACATTGAGCTGGAAGTTCTAGCCAGAGCAATTAGGCTAGAAAGAGAAATAAAGGGCATCCAGATTGGTAGGGAAGAAGTCAAAGTATCTCTATTTGCAGATGATATGATCTTATACACAGAAAACCCCAAAGAATCCACAAGAAAACTACTGGAACTAATAGATTTCAGCAAAGTTTCAGGATACAAGATAAATATACAAAAATCAGTTGGATTCCTTTACACCCACAAAGAGAACCTCAAAGAGGAAATCACCAAATCAATACCATTTACAATAGCCCCCAGGAAGATAAAATACTTAGGAATAAATCTAACCAGAGATGTAAAGGACCTATACAATGAACACTACAAGACATTACTGCAAGAAACCAAGAGACCTGCATAAGTGGAAAAATATACCTTGCTCATGGATAGGTAGACTCAACATTGTGAAAATGTCAATTCTACCCAAAGCGATTTACAGATGCAATGCAATCCTGATCCAAATTCCACTGGCATTTTTTACTGAGATGGAGAAACGAATCACCAAATTCATATGGAAAGGAAAGAGGCCCCAAATAAGTAAAGCATTACTCAAGAAGAAGAACAAAGTGGAAGGCCTCACGCTACCTGATTTTAGAACCTATTATACTGCCACGGTAGTCAAAACAGCCTGGTACTGGTACAACAACAGATACATAGACCAATGGAACAGAATTGAGAATCCAGACGTAAATTCATCCACCTATGAGCAGCTGATATTTGACAAAAGCCCGGAGTCCGTTAATTGGGGAAAAGACAATTTCTTTAACAAATGGTGCTGGCATAACTGGATATCCATCTGCAAAAAACTGAAACAAGACCCATACTTCACACCATGTACAAAAATTAACTCAAAATGGATCAAAGACTTAAATATAAAATCAAAAACGATACAGATCATGGAAGAAAAAATAGGGACTACGCTAGAAGCCTAATACATGGCATAAACACAATAGGTACCATAAGTAACAATGCAGAAGCACCAGAAGAAAGCTAGAAATAGAGGTACCATACGATCCAGCAATCCCACTCCTTGGACTGTATCTTAGAGAAATAAGAGCCATCACACGAATAGATATATGCACACCCATGTTCACTGCAGCTTTGTACACAATAGCAAAAAGATGGAAACAACCTAGGTGCCCAACAACCGATGAATGGATAAACAAATTATGGTATATCCACACAGTGGAATACTACACGATGATAAAGAACAGCAATGAAGCCGTGAAACATCTTATAACATGGAGGAAGCTGGAGGTCATTATGCCGAGTGAATTTAGTCAGTCACAGAAGGACAAATATTGTATAAGACCACTATCATAAGAACTCAAGAAAAGGTTTAAACACAGAAGAAAACATTCTTTGCTGGTTGTGAGGGTGTGGAAGGAGGGTGAGGGTTATTTACTAACTAAATAGTAGATAAGAATTATCTTAGGCAAAGGGAAGGACAGCACACACTACAGGGGAAGTCAGCACAACTGGACTAAACCAAAGCTAAGACGTTTCCTGAATACAATCAAACACTTGGAGGGACAGAGTAGCAGGGGTAGGGGTCTGGGGACCATGCTTTCAGGGGACATCTAGGTCAATTGGCATAACAAAGCTTATTAAGAAAATGGTCTGCCTCCTACTTTGGTGAGTGGCGTCTGGGGTCTTAAAAGCTTGCAAGCAGCCATCTAAGTTGAATCAGTTGGTCCCAACCACCTGGAGTAAAGGAGAATGAAGAACACCAAAGACACAAGGAAAGTTTTAGCCCAAGAGACAGAAAGGGTCACATAAACCAGAGACTGCACCAGCCTGAGACCAGAAGAACTAGATGGTGCCCAGCTACAACCAATGACCGCCCTGATAGGGAACACAACAGAGCAGGAGAAAGGTGGGGTGCAGAACTCAAATCCTAGTAAGAATACCAGACTTAATGGTCAGACCAAGACTGGAGGTACCCCGGAAAGCATGGCCCCTGGATTCTCCATCAGCCCAGAACTAAAACAATTTCCGAGGCCAACTCTTCAGACAGGGATTGGACTGGACTGTGGGACATAAAGTGATACTCATGAGGAGTGTGCCTCTTAGTTTAAGTAGATACAAGAGACTAAAATGGGCAGCTTCTATCCAGAGGTGAGATGGGAAGGCAGAGAGGGTTAGGAGCTGGTTGAATGGACATGGGAAATCAGGGGTGGAAAGGAGAAGTGTGCTGTCACAGTATGGTGAGAGCAATTAGAGTCACATAACAATGTATGTGTAAGTTTTTGTATGGGACAAAAGAAAAAAGAAAAATGAATAACTAGAGATTAGGTATGATTTCCCAGGTAGAATTCATAGCAAGACCAAATGTTGAAAAACGCAAACAAAGAATTATGGTTTGCCTTCAGCTTTGAATATGTGTAGGCTTATAGATAGAGATAAGAATATGAGATATAGTTTGGGGGATTTGGGCAGGGCAATAAATATACACTCAAGCTTTGGGTTTGATTTTGTAGAAAATGAAGAATCACTGACAGTAACGAATATACCAGTGAAGCAAAGAGAAAAGTAGAGAGAAGAGAGATTAGCGGAAAGGAAAACAAGGAGAAATTGCCTGGGAAAAATGCTGAGATGCAGCCAATCTGTTTCCTTCTGTCTAATGTTCTCCTTAGAATAACCTAATTAAATCATTTTTATCTGGGCAACAATCTAAATGAATTTCTCAGAAAATCAGAGATGCAGCTACAACCAGAGCATGTCTATTACCATTAGCATGACGAATAAGAAATGTTTTGATGGAACAGAGTGATTACCCTCTCGGAAATGGCAAAATGCACTTCAGAACTTGACCAGACTACAAAAAGTACATAATCTGCATCCAGAAGAAAGATTTTAGGGGATTTATTTAGGAGATGTTAGAAGATTTATACTCAATTTTGTGTTGTTGTCATTAGGTCCCGTCTAGTCGATTTTTAACTTGTATTGGCCCCGTATGACAGAGTAGAACTGCCCTACAAGGTTTTTTCTAGGTTGTTATCTTTGAGGAAGCAGATCACCAGGTCTTTCTCTCGAGGAGCTGCTGGGTAGGTTCGAACTGCCAACCTTTTGGTAAATAAGCAGTTAACCATCGTGCCACTAGCGCTCTTTCTCAACTTCATAGCAGTTTTTCAATTGTCACACCCTACTAATGTGTAGCCAGTCTAGTATACCGATTGCTTACACCGCAAATTCTAGAACTCAGTTAATAATGCTAGTATGTAGCAGACACAGTGCCTTTACTTTTCCCTTAACAAAACAAAATCACACACGTGCATGCGTGCGCATCCACAGAGGAAAAAAGTCTTCCTTTGCCTATTCTAAAACTGTTCTAAGAGACCAATTCACACAGAAGTAAAGACCTAGTTTTACAAACTGGTAATTTTACAGACTATACAGTCTGGGCTTCCGTTAAGGAAACACTGTGATTTTAAGGTTAGCACAAGAAAACTAAAGAGGAATCATTCTTATGCAGATTGGTTATTCCAAGCCATTCACAAGTGGAAAGCTTCTTGAATAGTGCCAAAGTTGAGTTGTTAATAAGGTTTGTTTAGTTGCTTTTAGTTGTTGTTGGTTTTTGTTTTTTGTTTTTTGTTTTTTTTTTCCCTTGGTCTGTTTTATTTAATCAGAGTAAAAGATAACAGAGAAAGAAACAGGCAGGAAGACTGGTGGTGTAGTTTAGAACTTTTAGAAATGTCTATTTTACATTACAAGACGCAGGCAAATTTCCAAGACAAGCAGTGGAGCTGTGAGTAAGAATTGAGTGCAATTATTGGGAAAACAGCTGTTCTCTGAGTCAGAAGACAATGAGAAAGCACCCCACAAATAAGCACAGACCTAACTTAATAGAATAATCATTGCTTAGCCTGCAAGTGTGATTTGTTCTTATTCTTACGGCAAGATTAATTTTTCATCTAAACAAAGAAGACATGTTAAACTTACACGTTAAAGACAAAAAGTATTGACAGCCTCTGTATGTCCAATAAAAGGCCAGGCCTTCTATTAATAAATAAAAACCAGTTGCCTGCAAGTCAATTCCGACTCAGGGAGACATCACGTGTGTCGGAGTAGAACTGTGCTCCATAGGGTTTCAATGGCTGATTTTTCAGAAGTAGATCACCAGGTCTTTCTTCTAAGGCACCTCTGGGTGGACTCAGTGCCAACCTTTCTGCTAGCAGCCAAACACATTAACCATTTGCACTACCCACGGACTCTTTAAAAAAGAAGAAATTATTTCAAAAGCATTTATTTCCTATTAAAACAAATGAAAAGAAACAATCTTTTACTCCTGTTTGAACAATAGCATAGGTTGTTGATGCTACATAAAGTATGAGTCTTCACTGAGAAATGAGTTACAACTGCATAAAGGGATAAACTCATGAATTTCTAATTTTCTTTTTAAAGAATTTTTTTAAAGGTAGAATTTTCCAATGTTTATAAAAGTAAAATAGTTTGCTAAACATTCCACATTTCACACGTATTCATTATAAAACAAATCTAAAAATATTAAGATTGATACAGTGTTTATCGCAGTAAAATTTTCTCAGTGTCTTATTGTAAAGTAAAAGGAAAATTGTCAAATAAAAGGAAACCGTTGAGATTAAATTGTTCCCCCCAAAAATGCTATCCTGTTATCCAAACCCATATTTTATCCTGTAGTGAGTTTTGCCATACTCTTTTTGCATTAAGCAAATCTGCTGCAAAAGACCTCTTTAAAGCACTGAAAAGAAAAGATGTCAATTTGAGGACTAAGGTGCACCTGACCCAACTCACAGTATTTTCAATTGCCTCATATGCGTGCCAAAGCTGGGCAATGAATAAGAAAGCTGAAGAAGAACTGAGGCCCTTGAATATACCATGGACTGTCAAAAGAACAAACAAATCTGTCTTGAAAGAAGTACAGCCAGAATGCTCCTTAGAAGCAAGGATGGTGAGACTTGTCTCACATACTTTGGACATGTTATCAGGAGGGACCAGTCCCTGGAGAAGGACATCATGCTTAGTAAGGTAGAGGGTCAGTGAAAAAGAGGAAGACCCTCAATGAATGGATTGACACAGTGTCTGCAATAAAGGGCTCAAACATAGCAGCGATTGTGAGGATGGCACAGGACCGGGCCGTGTTTCATTCTGTTGTACATAGGGTCGCTATGAGTCAGAATCGACTGAACGGCACCTAACAAGTTTTGCAGATTTGCCTATGATTTTAAAATAATCATTTATGAGGAAGGTTCTTGGGTTCGTGTGTGAATTACCTTTCACTGACGTCAATTTTTTCTCCATTTATTCAGCAATGAACAATCTCCTGTAGCTAGAAAAAATAATAACCACTTTTGAAACTGTTGCCCACATTAGAATTCAGAGTCCTCAAAGTGGAAAGAACAATGGAGAGCCGTGAATTCTGCTTTCTGTCAGGGAGATCTGTGAGCCCTACGTGTTGCTCCCGGGTCCTCAGTCGGGACTGGAGAGGGGTATCAGGTGAATTCCTGTCCTTCTCTATCCCTAGTCGGTACTCAACTACTGCATTTTGAGATAAGTCTGAAGACAGTGCATCCTGTGTGATGTTAAAACGTATCATTCTAAACAGTAATTTTTTTTAGTGTTGAACTTCAGAATTTTGCCCCACATTCCTATCCTTTTTCTTCCCTTTAATTCTTAACTGATGAAAATAAATCTCCTGAGTGACTTATCATCATTTCAAAGAGACTATCGTTGTGGTCACATGGCACTCATGTGAACTATGGACCACAATGACAGGAAAGACGAGGCTATAGGACGGCCTGGGGGACCTGAAATGCAATCTCTTTCAGATAGCAATGCTTTGGCGTTTTGAATATAATGGAATCCAAATATTTGCAACAAAAACATCTTTCAAAGAAAAAAATACATTCTTTACATAAGTACCTTTTTAAATGTTTCTTCTAATTTCTCAAATAAAATTAAATGTCAAAGACAGTTACTAAAATGCATAAAAGAGATCATATCTACCCCTATCAAATAATTTTCTAGTTTACATTCCTCTAAGTTTTTTCCCACCACAAGGGCCTAGGTAACGATGCAATCATCACCTTCCAAACCAGACATAATTAATAAACTGGAAAATATAACTGGTCATATTTTAACATTAGATTACTCATATGCTGTTTACCTGACTATTATGGGATTGAAATCTCACACATATTTATTACTTTCCTTATTGAGAATTAACTAATGGATTGTACTTTTCTGATCTCTGGATGAAAAGTGGTAAACTGCCTACGTATTTCCATTTTCTTATTTATGTATTCTTCATATTTAGAAGTCCATAACTTTTTATTTAATTGACAAGCTGAGAGGTAGGTAGTATTTGTTCCAATCAAGTTTGTTGTTTTTCTCCCTAGTTCCAAAATATAAACACTAATTGCACTCCCCGTTTAATTTTTAAAGCTTTCAGTCAATTTCAATGAGAAATACGTAATTAAAGTTTGGAGCAGAAGACATTTTTTAAAATGTATGTATGCCTCCAATATTTTAACATCAGATAGATGCAGTCCTAAATTTGCATTTGTGTTTTCTTACTATAAAAAGAAAATGTTTCTTTCCAACCTTCCTACTAGTTTTCTTTCCAAATTATCTAAAATTACTTTATAGTTCAAATAATCCACAATAGTGTAATATCTGCTATTTATAGGCATTGAAATGTAACAGTGTTGTATTCACATCTTACCTAAAACTAGACTATTTTGAATATTGTTCAAAAAGTGCCATCGAATGCCCATTTCAATTTTTCCTATTTGTGAATATCAAAAAAAGCATCACCATAAAAATTCATACAATAATTTATACCCACTTTCTATTTCTCCCTGAATTGTGTTATGCAGTTACTTCTAGTAGAAATGCCAAAGTCAAACTGACTAAGAAGACACAATAGCAAAAATGTCTTTCACTTTCAAATGTTATGAAGAATCACACTGTCTTTAAGTTGTCGTTGTTGTTAGGTGCAGCTGAGTCGGTTCCGACTCATAGCCACCCTATGAAAAACAGAACAAAACACTGCCGGGTTCTGTGCCGTCCTCAGGATTGTTGCTGTGCTTGAGCCCATTGTTGCGGCCACTGGGTTAATCCATCTCATTGAGGGTCTTCCTCTTTTTCACTGACCCTCTACTTTACCAAGCGTGATGTCCTTCAGGGACTGATCCCTCCTGATAATATGTCCAAAGTAGGTGAGACATAGTCTTGCCATCCTCACTCCAGTGAGCATTCTGGCTGTACTTCTTCAGAGACAGATTTGTTCGTTCTTTTGGCAGTCCATGGTATAGTCAACATTCTTCACCAATACTGCAACTCAAAGGCATCAATTCTTCTTCAGTCTCCCTTATTCATTGTTCAACTTTCCCATGCATATGAGGCAATTGACAACACCATGGCTTGGGTCAGGCACGCTTTAGTCCTTAAAGTGACATACCTGCTTTTCAACACTTTGAAGAGATATTTTGCAGCAGATTTGCCCAGTGCAGTGCCTCATTTGATTTCTTGACTGCTGCTTCCATGAGTGTTGATTGGGGATCCAAGTAAAATGAAATCCTTGACTTTGATCTTTTCTCCATTTATCATGATGTTGCTTATTGGTTCAGTTGTGAGGATTTTTGTTTTCTTTATGTTGAGGTGTAATTCATACTGAAGGCTGTAGTCTTTGATCTTCATCAGTAAGTGCTTCAAGTCCTCTTCACTTTCAGCCAGCAAGGTTGTGTCATCTGCGTATCGCAGGTTAACTAGTCTTCCTCCAATTCTGGTGCCCCATTCTTCTTCACAGAGTTCAGCTTCTCAGATTATTTGCTCAGCAGACAGATTGAATAAGTATAATGAAAGGATACAACTCTGACGCACACCTTTCCTGACTTTAAACCCCGCAGTATCCCCTTGTTCTGTCGGAACAACTGCCTGTTGATCTATGTACAGGTTCCTCATGAGCACAATTAAGTGTTCTGGAATTCCCATCCTTTGCAATGATCTCCATAATTTGTTATAATCCACACAGTCGAATACTGTTGCATAGTCAATAAACACAGGTAAACATCTTTCTGGTATTCTCTGCTTTCAGCCAGGATCCATCTGACATCAGCAATGCTATCCCTTGTTCCACGTCCTCTTCTGGAATCCAGCTTGAATTTCTTTATACATCCCCTCAGTTAAGCAGAAACAATGTCCACTAAGGAGCCGTGGTGGTGCAGTGGTTACAATGCGTGGCTGCTAACTGAAAGGTTGGCAGTCAGAACTCACCAGCCACTCTGTGGGAAAAAAAATGTGGCAGTCCGCTTCAGCAAAGATTCTATGAGGCACTTCTACTCCGCCCTACAGGGTTGCTATGAACAGGAGTCAACTGGAAGGCAGTGAGTTTGGTTTTGGGGGTTTAATGTCATCTACTTAACCTTCATATTAATTGACCACCCTCCTAAAGGGCATTGATATATTCTAAAACAAATTGATCTAAATGTTGGTGAAAAAAAGCCGTATTTATCACTATGGTGTCAACAAACATTGATGTCAATATAATTCCAAAGGAAAAGTCTTCAAAAGAAAACTTAAATGGATTGAATTTTTCTTCCAGATTTAGAACTTCTCTCACCACCTCCCTTTTTACCCCTGAAACATCTAGTCACTGTTAAGATTTTAGAGCAAACTCTTCAGCCCGATTTTGTATCCCCAGCACATTTCAAGGAATAAATCTGTAATTCTGCACCCAGGCTCAGCATGCGCAGTGGCTTTAGCCAGACTCAGTGGGGATATTCTTTAATTGAGCTGGTTGCGTTCTGAGCTTTTGCATAAGACTTTAAATTAACGTTAGGGAGAAAAGTTCACTCAAAACTGGTATTTGAGCTAGACTTTCCAAAATTAGTCTTTTTTAAAAATCACAAAATAAAAAAATGCCCTGAAGAAACTTAACTGTATAACCCAAGGCAGAGCATATTAGAATGTTCATTCTTTATTGTCAATGTCTATTTAAATAACCTTTTACCAAAATATGTCAAGAACTGGAAAATCTTATTAGTGAGAGGGGCCATTTACCTTTAGATGATATTTGAAACTCGAACATCCACAACATTGACAGAAGCGTTATTTAAAAGGCAGCGGTTGAGGAACATAAAAACAACATGACAGAACCAAGGGGAAGTCAGCAGCTTGTGCTCATTTTCATTTATTAAAATATTTTCAGTACCATGAGGTCATATCTTTGGATCCATTAAATGTTGTCTAAGCTCATGTGGTGTAACAGTCAAAGAAAAACATGAAAGGCCCATGGAGTTCGTATTTTCAGAGAACCAGCAGAGCAAGTTTTATCACGTTTTTAGTCCTTAAAATAAGCTTGGAAGAAAAAAAAAGAAGAAGAAAATTAATAATAAAGAAGAAACACATGTGTAATTCACTATGGTCCCCACACAGACATGGAAGACTTCTACTGTTGAAGCTGGTATAGTCAAAGGGGCAGGATTTGCAGAAAATGTATTTCCTGCAAGTCTGTACCATTGCTATTTGGATTTTGAAAGCTTGAAGTCTAGAGAAGAAAGACTTAATGTCTACACCGATCCATAAATCGTATCTGTCAAGTTTAATCCTCCATTAGTATACTCCTCTCTTGCAGATGTTGCTCCATCTCTTCTTCAGGAACAATTCCTACCCTGATGATTATATTTAAGCTCAGATCTCCGCATTCATCAGAAATAACAACAAAAGGCAAACAAGTGTTTAAAATTCGCTTAGGTTACAACAGAAACTAATAAAGTCGAATGCTTTGAAATAGGCAATTGAGTGGCTAAGGAACAAGTGTGGAAAGGCAACTTTTCGTCCTACATCCTCTTGTATCTTTTGAACCATGTGAATGTATTGCGTATTCAAACTAAATAAATATGTTTATGTTCAGATTCCTGGACCCCACCCTAGCCCAACTGAAACGGAACCTCTAAAGGGGGGCCCTGGATTCTTCATTTTAACAAGCTCACCAGGTGAAGTTGATGCATAAGTAAATAAGCAAGAAAGTACTTGTAGAATATAAACAGAGATGGCCCAAGACTGAGAGAACCTTATGTGTAAGGTAATATAAAGAATGCTGAAAAACTACCCACAGTCAAAAAGAACCTCCCTTACCAGCCTGCTCTGATGTCTGAAATTCTCTTGTTAGACATTCTGTCTTCAAGATGTGCTTGTAAAATTGCGACGCTGGGGTGGGGTGAAGAGAGAATTCTTGCCTTACCCAAACTCACCCTTCAGTCTAGTTTCCCAGAGCTATCTAATCAGCACAAATCTTCTTTTAAGAAACAGGCTATACAGACTCTCCAAGATTCCATCACCCTTACATGCCCATTGCAATCTGTTTTGAGACTTCATACCTGACTGAAATATTTCTTGAAGGCCACCAATGATTCTTCAGAAGCCACATGTAGTAAGTAACCTTTTCTCATTACTGGGTCTACTGACTCCATCCTTCTGGAAACTCTGTTCTCAAGAATTAAGTAATAGCCTCCTCTTTCTTTAGTGTTTGCCTCTTTATCTCTCCAGGACCCTTCTCCCTCATTCCCTGGGCCCTCTACCCTCTACCCCACCTTCTCCAGTAGTCTCTATCACACAATTGTTTCGTAGGTAAGTATTTTTTACCCTGTATACTCTTTCCTGAATTATACGCTTGCTTTTCCTGCCCCACTGAGCAGTTCATCTGGAAGTCTTGTTGAAAACTCAATGTCCACAGCTTCAAAACTGAATGGATGCCCATCCACTCCTACTGCTCATGGCACTGCCGTTGTCCCAGGCAGTGGATTCCATCTTTGGGGGCTTATTTGATCCCTCCCCTTACTCATTCTCCCTAATTCTAAATATTTATGATTGTATATATTTATCCCCAGCAAAAATTTTCCAATAATTTTTTCTGTCTTTTTTTTTTATTATGGTAAATATATAGATAACAAAACAAGTGCTATTTCAATAATCTTTACGTGCACAGTTCAGTAGCATTAAATACGTTCATCATGTTCAACCATCACCATTAACCATTCCCAAATTCTTCCATCCCCCTTAACAGAAGCTCAGTGGCCCCGAAGAGTTGTGTCTTCCCCCCTCTCTTCCTCCCGCCTTCACCTGGTAAATGGATAATAAATTTTAATCTCTATGCACGTGCCTATTCTAGAAATGTCATGTAAGCGAGATCATGTGATATCTATCCTTTTGTGCCTGGCTTATTTCACTCAGCATCATATTTTCAAGCAGGGCTTCACACCAGTTCATTCGGTTCAAATTCAGCACATCTGGGGTGGGAATGCAAATTCTCAGCAGGGGCTTGAACTGGAATGAACCAGTTTGAAGCCCTGTTTTCAAGGCTTATTCATTTGTAGCACGTATCAGAACTTGGTTTCTCTTTACGGCTGAATAGATTTCCATTGTATGTGTATACCACACTTTGTTTATCCATTCATCTGTTGATGGACATGTAGGCTATTTCAAGCTTTCGGCTTTTGTTAATAGTGCTGCAGTGAACATGGGTGTCCACCCAACATTTCTTTTCTTTCTATTTCCACTCCCACGCTGAGTTCAAGCATATTACCTCTCACTTGGCCTGCAGGAATAATTGCCTTTTCACCCATCACCTGGTCTCCAAGCGTTTCCTAATTCCAATTTGCCTGAGAATACAGTATTTTTTTATTTGAATGCTCTTTGCTTTTTGTTTGTTGCTATTGATTAACACTCGAAAGCGCTAAATGTATACTAGGAACTTGTCTAAAGATCTTATAAACATGAACTCAGTTAATACTCACATCAACCCTAATTTAGGAATCAGGTTCCCAAAAGTTATTGAGGTCACATTGCTAGTATATGAGGGATCAAAGATTCAATCCTACACCTGTGCCAGTTCATAGATACACCATCCTCTTTCTTGTGTCTATACCTTTAAACATCTATTACTTCCCTGAAACCTCTGTGTTCACCTTATTCATCCTCATGACCAAAGCCTATTTATCCTTTAAGATTATATTTAGCTACCTCCTCTGAGCAGACTTTCCTAACTCCCTGCACCATTTCAATCTGAGTTAAATACCTTCCTAAGAACCCCAGTCATACCACCGCCATACTGATGTACCACTGCCCAGTACTGGAATCTATCCACTTACTCAGCAAATACTAATTGAACACCTATTATGTCCCAGAGTCAAGAACTGAGGTTAAACATGGGTAGGTACAGTTTCTCCTCTCATGAAGCTTGCTGTCTATTAAAATGTAAGATGGTAGTTGTTAAAATGAAAATATTTACTGACTGTCGTGTGCTCAGGAAAAGAAAACCATGCCTAGGTCAGCAAAGGGAAAAATCAAGGCCTAAAGAGGGAGTGATATCCTTGGAACACATGAAGAAGTAAGAGATTACTGTCGGGAGTGGCAAATGCACACATCATCTAAGAAAGGTCATAAAAATGCAAAGGCACAGTGGCTTATGATTAGTTCAAAGAGCTACCAATGGTTCCGTGCTATAATTAACGAGAAAGACTAGGCCTGAGCAGGACAGGCAGCCACATGCTTTACAGAAGATTTGTATCTTTTCTCCTGAATCCAATGTGGAACTATTGAAGAATTTTGTACAAGGGAGTGGCACGAACAAATTTTAAAGGGAAAAGACATTTCCGGTAGCAAATTCAGGCAAATTTGTGGGATATGGCAGGAGAATAGGAGAATAGGATAGGAAGAAGCAGTGGCTGGGAGTAGGGTGTGGAGAGGCTCAGGGGAATGTAGGCATGCGGGTGGTAGAAAGACTGGGGAAAGAACTATTATAAAACCCAGGAATGATGAGCCTTATAATAACTCGATTATTGTCTAACTTCCAAATAGCTCAGAAAACATCTGGAGAGTAGGAGCAATGTCTTTCCATCTTTCTGTCTCCAGCACCAGGCCCAAAACTTGCTATAAATAATTCTAGGACAAATGAATGAATGAATCTAATCAGGGACTTGTGTTTTTACTTATTTTTTTTAAGTCAGATGGGTTGATATTTATAATTCTAGAACATTCTCATATGTAAATTT
This sequence comes from Dugong dugon, assembly GCA_030035585.1. Taxonomy (NCBI): domain Eukaryota; kingdom Metazoa; phylum Chordata; class Mammalia; order Sirenia; family Dugongidae; genus Dugong; species Dugong dugon. The sequence goes on along the minus strand of CM057479.1, from coordinate 7,891,954 downwards.
CTGGGAAAAATTAATATATTAACCAAATTTATGGCCAGATTAATTTTTGATGAGTAAATTAGATCAAATGATAGTCAGATGGTTTCTTAAACATTGCTCAAATTGCATGTATGATCATAAGTACGTTGCATATATAATTACAACGTAATCATAAATATTAGTAGAACTCAAAAATAAAGCAATTGGGTTTGGTGCGTGTCTTTTAAAAACAGTGTCATAATTAATTGTTTCCTGGAAAATATTCACATCCCCTAGGACATGAGTCGGAATTGACTCGACAGCAATGGGTTTGGTTTTTTTGGTTTTTAGTACACAGGAAAACACATACCTTATGCAGAACAAAGAATGGGGGAAGAGAACAAGCGAGAAAACTTGTTTGATAATTATCATTTTAGATCAAAAAATAACCATTGGCAACGTTCACATTTTTCATTGTTTCCTTTTACCACTATTGATATTAAAGAATGAAAAGAACAGAAATTAAAATGTGTTAACTAAAATTTGAAGACGTTCATGTTATGTTAAAATGTCTTTTGCATTTTGAATTATTCTCCAATACAAAAAAAAATCCATTTTTAACCTCAGATTTTTTTCTTCCCAGTCATGTAAGGGTGTGCTAAAATCATAATTTTCAGCAGAAATACAACCTTAAACATAATAGGAGCGATTTGCCCATTTTTTAGAGATTGCATGGCAGAAGGAAAAAAGTCAAGTCTTGGGAATCACATCGGCCTGGGTTCAAAACCTGGTTCTGTGAGTTAATAACTAGGTGACCTTGGTTACTTATCCCTTTTAGGCTGTTTCTTCATCTATAATGTGGAGATTATTAGACACTTCCCGTACATGACTCCAGATTCCCTGAGCCCCACCTCTTAGTCCAGCCACTGCTCAACAGAACACTTGGGCGCAGCTCCCACCAGCTTTGAATAGGTGCAAGGTGACAGATGGCATCTCATTTCAGGCCAGGTTGTCTCTGACCCTCTGCATGTGGTGTCCACAGGGACACCCTCAGCACTCAAGCAGGCGCAAATGGGAAGAGTTGGGTGGCTGACACCTGGTCTGTTCTAACAAGATTTTCCCAACCTTGACTCATGGGAGGATGAAAGCCAGTGCATTAACATTTCCTCCTTTTGCACCCCAGGTAGACAGTGCTTGGATACATTTCTTAAGCTTTTTTAAAGGGCCCCATGGAATCAGGCATGAGTCACCATGGTGGTGGACAACTCCAAAATGTACCTTGCGCTGACTTTCTTCACTCCCAATCCTGTACTCCTGCTCTCTACAATCATTTATTCACCACAGGCTCTGGTGGCGCAGTGGTTAAGAGCTCAGCTGCCAACCAAAAGGTCACCAGTTCCAATCCACCAGCCGCTCCTTAGAAACCCATATGGAGTAATTCTACTCTGTCCTATAGGATCCCTATGAGTCAAAATCAACTGGATGGCAACGGGTTTGTTTTTTGGTTTGCTTTGCTTTGCTTTGCTTTGCTTTGCTTTCTGAGGAACCTGGGCTAAGACAAAGGATAAGAAGGTCATCTTACAGGGTTGGATAAGACATAAAATCAGACCATATATGTAAATAGAGTACTACATTCCAGGCATTGTACTAAGCATTTTTGCATAGATTAACATAAGTACATGAGGTAGGTGAGGTAAACCATACCTGTTGCTGTAGAGTTGATTCTGACTGATAGTGACCCTAGAGAACACAGTAGAACTGCCCCATAGAGTTTCCAAGGAGCACCCGGTGGATTCAAACTGCTGACCTTTTGGTTGGCAGCCGTAACACTTAACCACTACACCACCAGGGTTTCCAGGTAACGTAGGCACTGCTATTATCTCCACTCTATAGATAAGAACCCTGAGGCAAAGAGATGGAATGTCTCTTGACCAAGGTCACCCAGCTGTCAGGTGGCTCAGAGCCCACATTGATTCCCATACTTTCAGCTGGTAAAGCACAAGGTAGGTGCCAGTGGGGGGGTTACATTTTTAAGGTGTTATTTCAGACTTAACCCCAACTTTGAAGGTTGGAAAATTATGAGGAACAAACAGGAATACAGAGAAATCAGGGCCGTAAATCCGTTTCCATGATAAATTGGTATGCAAGTGGGCTTTGATCTCCAAGAGCTGAGCCATAAAGACAGATTCTGTTCTGTACACATTGACAGGCAGCAGTGTACCATCCCTACTGGCGTATAAAAATAGTAGTATGACTAAATTGATTTAGATGCTGAGTTTTCCTGCTTAAATTCCACTTATCCTATTGACTTTAAGCAAAGCCTTTTGCTTTAAATGTAGTTTCCCCAGTATCTCTTCCCTCAAGGCAACTCCCACTGCCAGATGTCTATCTAACTCATACATACTGGAGCTTGATGTCCACAATCCCCTTATCAAGCCAGATTGCAGCCTTTTCCCCAACTTAAAGGCAACTGATATCTAGGTACAAGAAATAAAGATAGAGCCCAGCAATTAAAACTCTTGGCTTGCAGACCCAGGCTGTGTAAGCAAGATATTGCTGTCCTGACGCTAAATGCAGATAAGAGAACCTCTGAGGTAGGAGGGAGCCCAGTCATCAATCGGTTTCCCTTCGAACCTCTCTGCTCAGTGGTCACTTGGGAGCCCCAGGTATCTGAAACTTGGCTGTTACAAACTCAGGAAGTGGAAAAGGATGAGTTGTTGGTGAATTGGGTTTAACATCACCCTTCTTTCAGTCTCAAAATCAAAACATCAAACTGTCGCTTCAGAACGTACGGTAAAGCTGAGATCAGAGGCTTTCCTAATCTAAGACCTCTACTCAGGTCTAGACAGGGGTCCCAGGAGCCCCCTCTTACTTCTAGGATCTACAAAGGCCCTAACTTTTTTTCCCCATCTACATTAAAAAAAACAAAAACCCCTTGCATTTCCTCTTAAGAAAAGCAAGTCAGAATGACAAGAATTTGATTTCAAGATAGGCCTTTAAAGTTATCACCCAAGACCATAAAAATTTAACACTTAGCGAAGAAAAGCAGAGGCACGTAGACGATATGTAGTCAGCTGTGAACTTACAGGATTTCTCAAGTGAAAATGCTGCGTATGATTTTTAAATGGCAAAGGCTTACAAAATATTTGGCATCCAGAGATAAGGAAATAGGTTTTCATAACTATAAATAAAAATTATTCTATTTTTCAAAAGCCTGGATGGTCCAACGCATCTTGTGGAGGTAACAGACCACCTTCCCTGATGCCAACAGATGAAGTGTGAAGAGATTCAGAGGTTTCTGGGAAGCTGCTATCCTGCCGTACAAATTCAACTGCCAAATCTCTCTATGAGGGCCAGTTCTTAAACACTGTACCATTTTTTTAAAACTGTGCCAATTTTATTAAGAAGAGGGGAAAAAATATTCTAAATATTATAAAGGACGAGCCAAGAGAAGAGATTAATTAGTCTGAATGAAGAACTACTTCGCTGGTAGAAGGAAAAACAATTTTGAAATAAAGCCCAATGAATCTGGTCATGACCTTGACGTTACTTATAAGTTCATTGTTGTAGAAAGATGATCAAATTTTCAACTTGAATGTTTTTTGCAGCTGTGATTGCTTGCTGTTTCCTGAAATCTGGAATTCTACTTTTTGGAAAAAGATCATTTCTGAAGGATCTTTTCTCAGAAGTTTATGGTATATCCCCCTTGGAAATGTGTTTTTTGAGCCCATGGAATATTACCAGAAGAACAGCTCAGAAATGACACAATGCGTGCATATGTGTCCCTGGAAAAAATATGTACATTAAAATTTAAAATAAATTTAGAATACCAAACTTCAAAAGTAAATTAGATTATAAACACAACTCAATTTATCTCAAATTTAAAAAGCATTTTTTGTACAGTCTGTATTTGCAACAAACATAATATTAATTCCTGTCATTACTCTTAAACCTGAGAATAGGTTTGCTGTTATATCTACAAACCACATTTTTATTTATTAAAAATTAAACAAATAAGCCAAACCGAACCGAAAACCTCTGCACAATTTACCTAAGACTTTACTGATAGCTAAAAGTAGAAAGTAAGTTAAAGGAAACATTTTTGGTGGACCAACCTAATAATTTTCACCACACAGTTGTTATTTTAATTTAATTCATGGGGAAAATCAACTTAAAAGTGCAAAAAGATTAGTCACTCACAGGGTCTGAACTGTTCCGATATCATTAGCATGTCATTACTGTCAGGTAAAACAATTATTTCAGCACATGGCTCTAAACTTCATTTACACTATATGAAGGCATCCAAATTTGCATTCCGCTTACTTGCAGGTATTTCTGTGAGCAGGTAACATGTAATAAGATACATGAGTCTCATTTTACAAAATAACCTTATCTGATGGCCAGACCACTTTATCCTGGCCCCACTTAATTTATTTTGTAAAATTAGTAAATATATAACCAATATATTTTAAAACAATAAAGTAAGTTTCCCAAACAATAGAGCGTATTTCAGAATGTAATGGGATCAAAAGCCGTATTACCCTTGCCAAGAAAAATAGGTAATTATGAGCATTCTATAGAAATATGCATAATATCTGCTCCCATCAAAACCATTTAAACCCAAGCAAGCTTTGCTTGGCATATAAAAACCCCAACCTATTACTGATTGCAGCAACGCATACCAGGAATAGCAACCAAGACGTAGGCCAACAAAAACATTAAGTTGTCCAAGAATCTGAATTCCTACTCCTTATTTATCAATGTCTTGTGTTTGATTAAAAAGATTACTAAAAGATTGTAAAGGTTCTATTTCTCTGCTTTACTTAAACTCTGGTTTTAAAAAATAATAAAAATAAAAGGATAATTAGAAGACTGGTATCAAAACTTGTTCAGATTCAAAATCTGCAACCATTTGAAAGCATAATCTAGTTATGGGCTTCAGCAAGCCCATATCTAGATGTTAAAACTTGGTGTGTTTTGTTCCCTTTTCAAATTCTTGAAACTTCATATACGAGTTGCCTATAAAAAAATGATGGTAGAGCAATCAGTGTTCAGGTTTATTTTATCCAATGGCCTGCCATTCTACACCAACTCTGTGAACAGACTTAATAGATATTTTATGCATTTATTGGAAGCATAGATGCTACTACCGTGCTAGTAATAATAAGCTACTTAGACACTAGAGGTTAAAGTTACTTTGTTAAAATCTGTGATCTGTGTGTATTCTACTGTTTGTCTGCTACTTTTAATTTATGTATTAAGTTAATGCGAGCAATATATGATTAGTTAGTAAATGTGAAAAACAGATGATGTTAAAAGAATAAAATAAAGGGACTTTGCTTACTTTTTCATCTGTTTTAACACAACATTTGGTCTTGATTCCAAATATAGTAAAGGATGAATTGCAGAGAAATCAGAACTGTAAGAAATAACATTAGAGTTTAATAAAAGTGACAACTTGGTTCAGCTTTATTGAAACAATACTGATGGTAGCATTTAACTCAAAAATAGGCCTAATATGGATTTTTTAACTTATATGATCTTAGAGGGAGGTTTTGGGTTTTTTTTTAAATTTTATCTTTATCTCAGCAAGTCTAACATCAAATATCTTTCAGTAAATTGCAGTGATGTTAAAAGTCATTTGTAATCAAATTTAGAAATTCACACAATTTATAAAGAAATACTATGAAATGGAAAATATTAACTTTCTGTTTTAAAATGCTTTTCTACGTCAAATTTGTCAACAAATAGAGTAATATAAAATATGAAAGAAAAGGATCATATCTTATTTTGACATCAAAGTCTTAGAAGTTTCCTAGGACAGGTACTTAAGTATTTTTTACAGGTACTCTGTAAAAAAGTATTTAAGGCTTCAACAATCTATGATTAGTAATATACTTTTTAAACTGTAAGAATTCTTACTCTCCCTAGGACACAAATCCAGTTGCAATTTCCACAAATGTCAATGGTGGAGTGGTAATGAAGATTGCCAGGTAAATTAATTGAGTCGTTGTTGTATTTTCTAATGAAAATGGGCATAAATAAAATAAAAGCCAAAAAAGTGAAAGACATCTGAGGCTACTAATTTTGATTCTGGCTTCTAATTTTTAAATGTCTCAGGTTAAGAAATAAACACAAGTTCACTTTCCAACAAAAACACTTCTTTCCTTTCTTTATCGTTCACCAAATTAAGATATCAGACATTGTATCTTCGAAGAGCTCAGCCAACCAAGATCTTGAAAAACAGATGACAAATACTTATTTGTATAAGCTGCTCATCAATCTGAAATTTTTAAGAACTGATGATGTCTTTCTTTAAAAAAAAAAAAATGGATCACCTATTTTTAAATAATGCAAAGAAGGATTTCAGCATGCAATCTTGTTAATGTCAATTAATTAACTTTAAATAAGTTGTTCCTTTCTAAGCTGCCTAAAGGAGAAATATTTCCCCGTAGAAGTTGTGAAATGATTAAGTAAACATCTTCTATGTGAATTTGAGTGTCTTTTTCCTTCCCTGCTTTAACACTATTTCAAGTTAATTAGTCCATATGACTAATTACAAAAATACACACGCACACACATAGACACTGTTGTCCCTTAACACCTCCACATAGACTGAAATGAGAGCAGATCTCTTGGAGACGTGCAGTACACAGCCTATCCAAGTGTATACAGCAGGCCTATTAATTGGTGTCTTTAATCATTTTATGATTATTATTGCAAGCAAAATCGTGACCTTATGATTAAGGGCTCTTTTGACAAGTCCATACTTTAGATATATTACCTGTATTGTTAGATGCCACGAAAGAGAACACAGGGCTCATAGCAACAGAGGCTGAGTAAACGCCTCAGTGAGATTCCAAGAACGTTAGTCGTTTGACAGCGTCTGCTTGTTGACAACAAAGCAAGGGCAAGCTCAGTACTTTCTGATACACAGAAGGACAGGCGCAGACAAAAGGCTGATGATACTAGAGTCTGATATATAAGAACAAATGGCAACTCTTAAAGTACGCTATAGCTCTGAAATGCTCAAGAAAATCAGAAAGTAATTTTCAAAGACCCTTCCCTGATGTTGCCTTTTATAAAGAAACATGATCTCCAGAGCCTTTGACTAAACTAGAGTGTAATCACTCTTTTTAATTCACTCTGATTTCACCTCAAAAGGGACTCCCAAGTTCTCTTCATTCCCGGTCAGCTCTCACCTCAAACCAGAGGAAAATAAAAATGTCAAGTTGGTTTGAAGAACCTTCCCAAACGCTTGGAACTTCTGAGGTATTGACATATTCTAGACTGTATTTTTAAAAAGAAATTGGTGGTCCTTACCTGCCACGAAGTAAATCAGGAGAATTTTAGTTTAAATCATGCAACATAAAACACGGGCAACTCTTACTAATGTAAGAAGAAATCCTTAAATTAGGCACAAAATGTACATACTTCAAAAATTAGCCCTGTTGTTTATCCGCATATATTCTCTAAAATCTTTATAAACCAGAAACCAAACCTGTTGCCGTCGAGTCCATCTCCACTCATATTTATATTAAACATCAATTGTTTTAAAAAAGGATAATAATGAAAGTTAGCTTTCTTTAAAAAAAAATGAATGAAATATATATCGTGTTTAGAGAGAAAAATCTCAGAATCAGCCTTTATTTCAGGTCCAGAAATGACAGATCCTGCTTAATACATCATAACCGCAAGAAGAAGAAAAATACCTTCGTACCATGGTGTTAATTGATAAGTACACTGCTAAATAAAAGAATGGAAAAGGGTTGAGACAAAAAGGCAGCCAGGGCAGTTAACACTCCAAAGCTGGGGAGCCTGTCCAACTAATCTGCCTCGTTTGTTTTCACAGCTTTGCTGGGAACATTTGCAGGGATGGCCCTGCGCTCCCCGCAGAGCCTGAGAGCGAGTGGCGGGCCAAGATACCAGCATCACAATGTTTCACCTGCGCTGCCAGATACTCTGGCAGAAAAAACACACAACAGTTTGTCAAAACAGCCATAAACGCTGCGCGCTCGTTTTTCCCGCAGCCCCCCGCTCCCGGCTGCCAATGTACACGGTCAGGTTTATCTCAGGACTGGAGAAATCCCCTCTGACATTCCGAGAGAGGTGGGGATGACACGACACACCCAGGGAACCGGCCCGCTCCCCCGGGAACAGGCTGCGCTAGACAAATGAGGGCGGGTTCCCATAGCACCCAACCCTTACTCAGCACCTGGACGGTGAAGTGACTCAGCGGCAGGAAACCACCGGGATCAAGCCGGAGCGCAAAGCCTCGTGGCAGAGCTGGGCTTTCTGATTCCTCCACACTTTTTCTCTGTCTCTCACACACACACATACACAGACACGCAGCCTGAATCAGATGATTAAAATAAATAAATAAATACAGCCTATACAGAAACCTCAGGCAGAATCCGCCTGCCTTTGTCTTGCCTTTGTTACCACGCAAAGCGAGCAGCAGGATTGCCTTTGTTGGGTTTCCAATTCATCGCCAGCCTCAGCCGAAGCCCAGGTGATAACTTTTTGATTAAGCTCTAAATCTTCGGCACATACCAGCAATGCCTAATTATGAAACATCTAATACTATGTTCCTTGTGTTTCTCTGGCAACCACATACACCACCATTCAGCATCCCTGACGCTATTGGGAGTAAAAAAAAAAAAAAAAAAAATTGACACTATATATTACTGCACAGAGGGGTGGGGGGCATTCCCGAAACCTTCCAACGTAAGGGAAGATGAAGTCTTCATTAGAGACGTACCTAGTGAAAGGGAAAACTGGTTATACACAGGAGCAGCTTGTTTAAAGTAAATTTTTGTCAGGGGGAAGAAAACGTCAAGCGAAGCTTGGCAATTAAAGGAAGCTGAATTGAGATATCTTTTAATTAACATTCTTCAAGAGGTAGAGGATGTTAAAACGTAGCTACCGTAAGATTTCCTGCCTCATCTTCTGTCTTCCTTAGATTATATATTTCTAAAAATATATTGTGTGACAGTTTCACAGGCAAGAGGAAGCATAGGGTTGCTCTATACATATGGAAATCAGCTCACTCAGGCAATACCTGGAACAATGGTGGCAAAATCCGTATCAAAGGAGCTGAGAGACCTGCAAGTCTCTCCCTTTGTGTGAAATGTGTGTGAGCCCTGACTTAATGAGCTCCAGCTAGAGGTGCCACTTTGAGCAAAGAATGCTTGGTAACCTCCACTCTCCACCCCACAGGCTGCCTGAAAAGTACATAAAAGGGGGCTTCTCACGAGAGAGATTTACCATATAAACTTGACACTTGATCAAAGCGTGTGCTTTGGCCTCCCCGAAACAGAAGTGAAAGACACCGAAAAGCTGTCGCTGTACCAGCGATTCCAGGGAGGGCTTCATTCTCACCCTTAGGTGGAAACAATTATGAGATTCAGCCCCCCGACCTGCTTCCAAATACACTTTTTAGAGAACAGTAGTGGAATCTGACACAGAATTAAGAGGATATCAAAGAAACCATTTTGGTTACACTCGCTGATCCTCATCGCTGGCAAACTGGATCGGTTATGGCAAATAAGTGGGTGAAGGGGTGGCCCGCCCTTCATTGACCCAAACTCTGCCAATCGCATCTCACCAAAGAACCTCACTGCCAGCATCTTCTTTGCTAATATTCCAGGAAATACGAGATGGAGACTATTTCTGAATCTGTAAAACAAAAGATCCAAAAGTACAGAGAAGAATTTATCCCCATCCTTCTTCCAGACGTTGGCGTCAGTCTGTGACTTCTTTTCTAGCTCGACGTGATTCTCACCGTTGTATCTCTTGGTCTTTGGGACTCAAAAAAAAAAAAAAAAAAAAGCGTCAAGTCGATTTCAACTCATGGTGACCCCATGTGTGTCAGAGTACAGCTACGCTCCATAGGGTTTTCAAGGCTGTGAACTTTTGGAAGCAGATAGCCAGGTCTTTCTTCCGGGGGGCATCTGGGTGGGTTCAAACCACCAACCTTTTAGTTAGTAGTCAGACACTAACCATTTGTGCCACCCAGAGACCCTCTTTGGGACTCGGACACTTTAAAAGTCTTACTCTATGGTGGCTTTCTCTAATTTCACTAATCGAGACCTGATGATACAAAATTGATATCTTTTTGATTATTATTATTATTCCCCACTTGAACAAATAACTTGGACTCTTCATATGTTTCTCACCAACAGGCCTGAACTTTCTCTGAACAACAAATAGACTTCTCCTTTTTCCCCCTAGGTATGTCAGCTGTTTCTCTCAAGACGCAATCTTGAAATCCCTGAAAGCCTCTAAAAGTTAATGTATCACCATAAAGTGGAAGGGTTTTCCTTTTGCTAGGTAGGATTGAGATCCCAGGCTCTGCTGACCCACCCAGGGCACACATGCACCACCTGACAGCAAGCAGAAATCACTTTCCCTGATCAACAGAAATGCTCCCTGATCATTAAGACAGTTTTCAAAGACTCAGCTGAATCATTCGAAATGGCCTCAGATGTGCAGCTAATCTCTCCATTCAAATTTCCTCGTTGTTCTGTTTTTCTCTGGCTGATAACACTTTATCACAGTGTAGTGGAACTTGACTCTGATCTGGAATAGGGTATTTCAACTAAACATATACATACCTTTGATATCTTCCTTTTGGGAAAGCAAGAGAGTTTAATTGATAAAGTACTGGAATAGGAAACTGGAGCCCTGAAGTCTAGACTCAATTTTGCCATCAAACTATAACCCAGTGGGCTTAGTTTTGACCACCACGTTAAATACAAACAAGTGGACAATTTTACTATAATAATCTTCCTTTAACAAAGTATGTATAGCTGGACAAAAGGAAAGAAATACAATTAGGAAGTGCTTACAAGCAACCTCTTGGAAAGCACATCTGAAATACTATTTCAAATTTTTTTAATTTTGATTACATTTAAAATTATTAAAACCGCTAAGAAATGGGTATACATGAAACTTTTTTTTAATTCTTGTATTTAGGCATTCCTCATCTCAACTTAGTTCTTGCTTTAAAAATTAAAACGAAATACATTCTTTAAGATCTCTCTTTTGTAAAAAGCAGGATGAAGAACTAATAAAAGATATAAAAGAGTCATAAATGTTACAAGCACCCACCTACCAAAAAGATTGAGATTAAGGCTCTAAGTATGAGAAGAAACAACTTTTAAAAATTAATGATCTTAAAAATATATAATGATAATGGTAAATGTCATCAGAAGTGTCTATGAATATCACTCAACGAATGTGCTTTTAACAACTTAGTATTTTTTAATAATATATTATTCAGATTGGAGATTAGAGTAACCGTTAATTCTTCTCTTTCACCAATAAATGATTTAATTATTTGCGTGGGGGGGGTTAATAATTCAGACCCTAAAACATCTTTAGTCTTTATAACCTAACCAAGGTAAAAACCCTTTCAATAGCCCACTTCACTTTACCAATCTAACCCCAGTAAAATGAGATCTCTTCCACTTGTTCCCACTAAATCTGTTCTACCTTGACAGCTTATTACTTTGTAGATACAACCTTACCAAGAATGCTCTTAACCCCATCATCCTTCTCAATGATGGATTATTATCCATCCCTCCAAGACTGACCTCTCGTTACCCTTAATCAGTGTATCTCACACTGTCCAATCTGCTGCTGGAACATTAATAATCACCTTGGAACAGGAACTTTAGTGACTTTCACACTGTGGCCTGGGTTCAGCAGAGGGGCCACAGGGCTGCCTCTTTGTCTGTGTGTACTACCACCTCCCCCCAACCCCTGAGTTGGAAGGGAAACAGGAAGGGTGCTCAGAACAGCGCCTATTTTCTACGTTTTCCGTATTGAAGTTCCAGGTAAACTTTCTTTTGCAAAAAAAGACTGTGCTGCCAACATGACTTTTTGGAAAACCACCGACAGAGGCCGTATTATCTGCTTTATTGTAATGATATTCATTGAATTTTCCTTCAATTGGCTGTTGCTACTGCTCACTTCTGCTAACGAGGGAAATTGCCTCTTTAAAACAAAATACACTGGTGTCTGCAATTGCAGATTGTAGCTAGGAGCTACCACCTAGCAAGAAATGTAACAGCTGTGTTAGAACAGATCCGAGCAGTAGATACTGACCTAGAAGAAGACAGGGGAGATAGGAACCTGGAGACTGGCAAGAAAGGAGAATTTCCACATTAAGATTACAAAATGGCAGGGAACAACCTAGTAACAGGTATTTGTCCATTTCGGCAAAAAGACTTTGTTGGAAGGAATAACAATCTTCATATCTTGATAGAAACTATGTCAGTTATTTTTACTGATACAACCTGGGTGTGCTGCCTGTAGGTCCTCAGACCCTCCAGTCTCCTGGTTCCAAATGAAATGGTTCAAGCACACAGCATCCCCCGTTATACCAAGAGCTAAACACACACACTATACACACACACACACCCTGTAAAAATGGCATGGCAGCGGGCAGCATCTGGCCTCTTCTAACTTCACAAGGGGAAAGGAGAATCAAGATCAGCATCAATAGCCCAAGGCTAATTGCTATGAGATGGAGGTCAGACAAGGTTCCACCCTCCTAGCTTTTCACCAGTTCCGACACCAGCCATCCCTCCCACGGCACTCTACTTCTCTGCTAGGTTCAGCAATTCTTTGCTATGGCCATGTAGAACTCACAGACCATACTCATGATTATGGAAGTTATTAGGGAAGTAACGGGTTACAATTCGGGTTGACGAATGCTCAGGATGCAGTTCTTCCATCAGGACAGCCTCTTTCCAGCCGTGCCCCCAGGCACACCTATCTCTGGCCCCTTGGCCTCTGCCGTGCTTGGGCAAATGTTACACAACTCTTTTAGCTCTGCTAATAAGTGCCCCAACACACCCCACTCCAGTAAGCCTTGGCCCGAAGGTGCTCAGCTCTCTTGCTCAGTGGGTCAGTGAACCTGGCTCTGCTGCCAAGTGCCCCGAGGCACCCCACACCACCAGGAAGCCTCCTGCCTGAAGGCACTCATCTCTCTCACTCCATGGGTTGGCACACCCACAGTAACTGCCTGGCTCCATGGGCCAGGAAGCCCACTGTGCCATCTCCTGCTGGTCTCCTGTTTCAGCTGGCTCTGCTGCCGACATTTCTCCGCTGCTGCTTCTTGCCGTCTCTCGCTGTTTCCAATGTTACAGTTCACTCTCTCTCTCTCTGTCTCCTGAGTCTAGGAGGTCTCAGCGCAGGGATCCCAGGTCCAATGGATGTAGTCCACTCCTAGCTCTTTTTTCTTGGTGGTAGTAGTTCCTCTTCTGTTCCGGGATTGACTGCTCTTTTAAGCCTAGCAGGATGGCAAAACTGACTAATCCCTTCACTGGGGTTCCATACACCTTATTTACATTATTAGCAAGCTATCCAATCCCCTTGGTGGGCCACAAGCACCTCATTTGCATAATCCCATCCAGTCATTTGATGGGAGTTACAAAAACTGTGTCTAGAAGAGCTATATTAAGTAACTCACTGCACCACACACCTCTAACAAGGGTCACCTTTCCAGCGCATTTGGAGAAAAGGTGTTTTTGTTTGTTTTTGCTTCATTGTTTGCTTGTTTCATCTGCATTGAGGCAGTCCAGTGAGTTGCTCCCAGGTCTGGGTCCTCTGGTTGATGGCTAGTCATGCTCTTCTTCTTTCCACAAAGCTAACACAGGCATTTCTGCATAATGGAATAGACTTCCGTTGAAGATTTGGGATAATGGAAGGTAATTACAACACAGAGAGAAAACAGTATTAAATTGAGGCCAACGCAGAAAATTCATTTACCACTTTCCAATACAGAGAATTTCCCACTGGCCATCTGCTCTATTGCTACCAGCTTCCCAACATAATTCTAAACCTTCCTCTACCATTCCTCCATCCTCCATCTCTTTTTTCCAGAGCCAGAACTTCCTTCACAATTCCAACTAAAAATTCTAGTTACTCGAATCCATGAGGATAATTCGCTCTGCCATTCTCACTTTTCCTCCTAGGACTAGGTGTATATCCTCTCACAGCCTCAGTTGTTACTCCAAAAATTGGGGCAAATAGTTCCCAATCATAGGGTTGTCATAAGAAGTAAATGAAATAATTTCTTTAGAATTTTTTGTGAGAAACGCTGAGTATTATATGCAGCTTATTTAGCACAGTGCTTACTTCTCAGTGCTCCATAAATGATCAATATTACAATTATCTTCCTCATCCAGGAAGTTGTAATAGACATCACTGTACACATCAATATCTAGCTCTCCTTTCCTTCAAGACAGTCATGACCTCACTTCCCGGCCTCTTGCAGTTAGTCACGGCCACAAGACCAGTGAGGACCCCTGGATTATGAGCGAAAGTGACGTGTATAACATCTGGGCCAAAGCTTAGAAGAACTGGTGTGCAATCGTCATGTTCTCTCTTCCCCTGCCATGACCCAGGAAGTCTAGGGTTGACTTGGTGGTGTCCAAAATTTTAAGGAGCCTGGGTTGATGAGTCTCCAATTGGAAAACAGCTGCCTGGAGAGTTTTTCAGACCTACACCAAGTATAGAGTAACAGAAAGACAAGCTTTCGTTGTGTTATACACCTGAGATTTTGGTATTGTTTTTACTAAAGAGTAATCTAGCCTAACTTCACTAACATCTGGGGGAGGCTCTCAGAAGGTCTAGACTTACAGATATCAGTCCAAGATGGACTAAATCCCAGAAAAGAAAAATTTAGAAACCAAAAAGAGAAGCACTTTCTACATCCACAGGACTTTCAGTATAGGAAAAGCTCCCACACATCTAGGAATTTCACCAGAGGACCAGCAGTATGACTAGCAAGACAAAGGATGTGTTTTTAAAAAGGCTGAGACACCCACCAGCTCTGGCAATGCAGGCACCGCACTCAACCTTTGGCCAAAGCCTACATAGTTTGATTTAGCATCCAACCTGGATTGCACAGGGGGACCTGTTTCCCTTATGCAAAGTCTCATACTCCCATGGGAAAGTCTATAAAGAGAGTCAAGAAAAGCAGCTACAAGCAAAGCTATTTTTATTTGGAAGAAGACAAAAGAACGATGACTAATACTTTCTAGGATGTCTTGTCTCTTCAGCCCTTCTGTGTGTTTATTATTTGTGTTAATCCCTCGTCTACTTTCCTGCAGTTACCAGCAGCAAGGGCAGAAGTTTATGTGGTTGTCTTAGAAACCTTTGAGCAAAGAAAATGCTTGTCTGCCGTTCTCCTGCAAACGTGGAAAGAGAGGGAGTCAGGTAGGAAAAAGGCAGTTGGGGGCACAGGGGGTGCGGGGGTGGGGGGAGAGAAGAATGTCACATCCTTGGGGCCATTGGGAGAAAGAGATGAACAAAAAGTGGCCTATGGGTTTCAAGAAATAGGAAGAACTGTCTGAATTGGCTGTCACACCTGAAGTCTGAGGGGGAATTACATCAGAAGCAGGCTAAGAAAGAGGGTGATTTCATACATGATTACCTACACTTAGGACCTGTAGCAGAATTTGGTAATAAATTGTCAGAGGAAATTCTTAGCATAAAGTCAATGAAAAACTAAACTTTTCAAGGAATTTGATATCATGGTAAAATATCCAAAGATTTAGGAAAATATTAATGTTCTAATTATGGTCTTTGAATAAGATTAGCGAAAGGAAGTATTGAAACAAGTAAGAAATAATACATCAAGTGTGTCAGGCAGGGTTCCAGCAACAGGTGGCTCAGTGAAAAAGTTTAACTGAGGCACGTTTACTGGAGGGATTGTTTGGAAGGTGTAGGCAGGGAAACATGGAGGGATGGTGAAATACTCAGAGTCTGACAGAAGTGGGAGGACCCTAGGCTGAAGGGACGAGAGGGGGGTGGTGTTACCTGAGCCAGTCAGGAATGCCCAGGAAGAGGTACGCTGGACAGGAGCAGTGACATAAAGATATGTAACCACTGCCAGAACTGTGCAAGGCAGGGAGGAAGCAAAAGGAGTAAATATCCTGACATCTTTCTCCCCTGCCCTCCAAAATCATGCCAGTGCTTCCTACTGGCCAACTTCAACTAGAAAGCAGAGGTGGCAAGAAAGCCTGGTGATTCATCAACAAAGATTGATATCCCAGTGCACTTAGCAGGGCAGAAAGGGGTGGAGGCGGTAGAAGTGGAAGGCAATTAGACAATAGTTAGTACTTCTAGTTTTATCAATGAGAATGTTCCGGACTACAGGTAACCAAATGCCGTGACTTAATGTTGCTTAAACAATAAGGAAAATAAATTATCTCAACTACAAGGCCCCAAGATAAGACTGATTATTTCAGATGCTCAGCAAAATCATCAGTGAACCATGTTCCTTCCCTCTTTCCTCTCTTTGTGATGACTTCAAGCCCAGGCAGCCTCCCATCATGACTGTTAGATGACCTCAGCAGTGGTATGCCAAGGGCAGAATGGTGGGAGGAGTCTGCCCAGGGTGCAGGAAATAAAGGGGTGCATTGTCTACAGGGGTGTAAAAACAATAATAAAACTAACTAAAAGATAGTCTGCTTCTTGTTATCATTGTGCACCGACAAAGCTAACAATATCAAGGATAAAATATTCCTCCCAGAAAAAAATTATTTTGTTCTGTAGACACTAAGTAATTACTGTAGGTTATTGTTGAGTTTTAGTAATACATGGAAGCTTCAAGTTATTACTTATCCTTTAATAAACAAAGTATCAGAGAACCACTGGTTCTGTAATTGCCCCAGATACACTTGAAGTCGGCACCACAAGGTAGTTTCAAGAGGAATTTCCTAAAATAGTGGAATTGTTTGAAGTTCACTTCAACCACAGAGCATGTTCCCAGTCCTGGCAGTACTAAATATTCCAGCATTTAAACAGTGGCTTTGAAATAAGTAATGGCAAATACAGCGATTGTACAGATGACAGATCTTGAGATACATCAACTCTGTCATTGGATGTGAAAACTTGGGTCTGTGTGCATGTGTTTAACATCTGTAACAGTGAAACCCTACAAGCCCAAGGTGTGATATTTTTGTTTGATAAGGTGCAAACTTTAATTCCTGCATACATGAACAATTTTACGGAAACTGAATCCTCTCTTCAAAATTTAAGTTTCTTATTAAATTGGTAATTGTTCGAAAACTAAAGAACAAATCAAGAAAAGAATGATAGCTCATTGTTATATGATCACAGCAGGAAAAAAAAAATTGTTAAATGCGAGGGGAGGGGTATTAAAAAAAATTGTCTGCCCAGTGTGTCAAATACACCAGGCTGGCCACTGCTCAGTGATTCAAGAGGAAACGTTCATGGCCAGCAGGCGCTGTAGAAGAACGTGTGGCATCTCTTCCCGGCAACTTCTTATCAGCGAAGGAAAGTTTCCCGGAGCTTCTGTCTCCAGTCTCATTTGCTGAATTTTAGTTTCATTCTGAGGCTTTTACGTACTAGTCAAGGTGAATGGGGCTACCCGATTGGCTTATACTACTCAGGACCCAACCCCTGAGAGGTCCCACCTTCCAGAGAGCATAGATGGGTGGGGGGTGATGGGTGGGAGGGTTTTGGGGGGAATGGATGGGAGGGGTTTGGGGGGGTAGGAAAGGTGGGGGGTGGGGAGTAGGAGGGATGGAGGGTGGGAGGTAGGAAGGGTGGGGTAGGAGGGAGGCAGGAGGGGGGTCCAGGGTGGGTGCCTGTGAGGAAAGAAGGGAAACAGTTACTGGGATAGAAACACAGTATTAGCTGCAATCATTTCATATACCATTATCATTTTTTAGAAGTATTCTAAATCTTCATCTGATTTCCTGTTTATTATTTTCACGGCACAGAGGTCTCGATCTGGGTCTAGACTCAGTGTCGGTGAAGAGGTAACAAGCTACTACAATGCCGAAGGTCATACCCCCACGTGTGCTTGGCAGTAACCCGGGTGCTGGCACACGGAGGCCTCCAGGGAGCACGGAATAGATGCGGGAGCCTGGAGACTGGCAGCTACCCTCCCGGCGCCGGCGGCAGCCTTCTCTCGGGGATCAGCAGTGATACCAGCAACGTGAGCCGCGTCCTTCGTGTTGGTTTTGCAGGTGGGGGATTACAGAGAAGAAGAAGTGAAGAAGGCAAAAGGGCTCTGCTCCAGATCACCTGAGAAACACCTAAAAATATTAGTAACTTCCAGAAATAGGAAATTGAGACTTTGGGAGGGACAGTTTTAATGTACTGAACTATGTCTGTGGGGAGCACATGTTCATAACATCTGAATCTTTACTATTAATGGGACCTCATGAAATCCCCGGACCATGGGACATGTAGGAAGCTTGGGTTACAGAATGTGACATATAAAATCACACACACTTATATATGATTTAACTTGAGTGACCATCTTTGTTTGCTCTTGCTGCTGTACTAAAATATCACAAAATGGGTGGCTTTAAAGAATAGAAATTTATTGTTTCACAGTTTTGGGGGCAAGACGTTCAAATCAGGGCACTGGGTTGAGAGGAGGGTCCCTCCTTGTTGGTGGCCCCAGTGTTCCTTGTCATTCCTTGGCTTGTAGACAGCTCCTCAAACGGTCTTTTCCCTCGCGCGCATGTGTATGTGTGTGTCTCCATGTCCATTTTGTTTTTTATGAGACACCACTCAGAAAAGATAAGGTTTAAGACTCACCCTACTCTCCATATAGCCTCACTAACATAACATTAAAAAAATCCCTATTTCCAAACAGGGCCATATTTACAGGTACTGGGCTTAGGACTTCAGTGTAACTTTGGAGGGGGGACACAATTCAGTTCGTAAGAATGACCTTAGGACTGAAATATACATGTTTAATCTATGGTAACAAATGGGCCTTTTGGTTCAAACACTGAACAGGGCATATACCACCATTAGTTGGTAGCAAAATATTCATGGGGCAACTGTTAAAGAAATAAGTAAGACTTCTTGAATCTGAAATAGAGTTGGGAGGAAAAAGTAGAGTTGAATTTTGGATAACTTTTTGGAGTTAAGAAAAGTATTTAAACTAAGTTCCTTTTTAAAACTTGGGCAGTTTACTTAATTAATATTTCTTCCTTCTTATATACCTGGTATATCATTAAATCATCAAAAAGAATTAAATTAGATGCTTAGAAAACAACTGTGTACACATATACTAGTTAAGAACAGAATACCTGACTAACAATGACCTCAGTAAATTGGAGCTTAGACATGCAGAGGTCAGTGGTCACTGGCCTTGGTTCCACTGCTTGGCTAATGTCTAATTCCCTTGGCCTTTTCCTAATGACTGTTGCTTCAGGATCGCAAGAGAGCACCTCTAGGCATCAAGTCCAAATGCAAGTTAAGAAGAAAGGTGGTGGATGAAGAACTTTCTTTTCTTGGGGTGCGGGGTAAAGGATTTAACTTTACCCAGAGAATTTGATCTTGTCCTTGGTTTCTGAGAGATAATCTCTAAACTTTGGAATTTCCCCAGTGATTGAAGAGTCTTTGATTCAATCAATCACACTTACGTAATGAAGCCCCAATAAAGGGTCTAGGCACAGAAGCTCCATGGGCTTCCTGGTTGGTGAAAGACATGGATATACATGGAAGGATAGTACATCCCTTTTTGGGTCATGGAAGCTCCATGTTGGAAACTCTCCCAGACCTCTTCCTAGGTGCTCTCCATTTGTATCCTTTTTGCTACGATATGTAATCATAAGTATGGCACTTTCCTGAGTTCCATGAGTTATTCTAGCAAATCATGGAACCCAAGGGAGCAGTGGGAGGCAGCAAGTCAGAAGCGAGTGGGGAAAAAAACCCAAATCCTCACCTTTTTCTTCAAAGTCATTTATCACTCCCTGGACACTCTCAGAGTGTCTCTGCTTCCTTTTTTTGCCAATCCCTTTAGTCCTCCCTTCTCCCTTGCCCTGTGCCTACCCCCAGGAGAATTTACTCCACAGATGTAATGTTTTGTTTCCATAAAGAAAACCACCTACTCTACTTGCCTAGAAACAGCATATAACGTATTTTTATGCAAATAACGTGCACCTTCTGTGCTTGTTTGCCAGTCGCGCCCTTCCCCCTCAAGGTATTTTCGTATGCATCCTATGCTAATTTTTTTACAGCAACATATAAAAAGCATTGGCACAGTGGCACTTATGAACTTACATCATGGGGAGGGGACCGCACTGTTGGCAAACAAAAGTAGAAGGCATGCGTTATTTGTGTAAAAATACAGTACTCTGAGTACTGAGTCGTGTTGTCTTTCATGTCTGAACAGTTTTAGTGACACAGAATCAGTAATCAGCTCCCCCAAAAATACACTCCTATATAGTAAGATAACCGCTTTTCCATCAGAATATCATGAATATTAGGTGAGATAAATATACTGTCAAATGTAATGACATTCTCCTCCCAACTATCTCATAAAGAAATATTGAGAAGACATAATTGCCCTCAAAAGATGTCTATTTTATGATAATCATTACCTAAATATTACACACCAGAGACTTGTACTATTAAAAAGAGTTGAAATTACTTAGGAAATATTAACTGTGTTTCACTTAAGCTCTTTGGACCTAATTCATAAAAATTAATTCATGGCTTATAAGAATGATCTCTATTCCTTAGTAGAATACTTCTGTAATTCATTAAATTCTTTAATCCTGTCACCCCTGATCAGGTACACTTCAATTCTAGTCCTTTAGAAAGGAGAAAATGTTAACTTTCAGCAAGCAGAAGAAGCATTATAGTTTGAAACCAGGACCCACATCTCAAAAGATCATAAAGAAACTTACAGGACATGGAGAAAGCAAATTTGAAACTGAGGTAAACCAGATAACTCTGGCTGTTCAACTATATTTATGACTATTTTAAGGTAAACCTAAGTTAAGAAAACGCTCATTTCTTAGCAATCCCTGAGAGTATGTGGATCCTTGCTGAGGCTGGAAGCATGATTTCTAGAATTTTTGTGCACATTTCAAATTTTCCTATAATCATCTCTCCATTGGGTTCTCAGTATCTTTAAGATGTTATTAAGAAGGGACTCTAGGCCCTTTGGGGAGACTTGTGGGTCTATATATGCTTTGCAGAAGAGTCTTCAGGGAAATAAATGTTACATTATTATTTTCCACAATTGTGATTAAATAATTGTTTGCTCAATTTGTTGATTTATGTCTGTCTTCTCTACTGGACTATAACATCTATGAGGGCAGGGACTTCGTCTGCCTTGATAACCTCTATATTTTCTCTGAGCTAAGCATAGTGTTTGCCACATGATAGGTTTTCAATCAATATTTTTTTAATTGAAACCCAACATATTTTACTAAATTGACTGTTGTCCTATGAGGGTAATTAATATCAATTCAAGTCACAATACGTTTATTGATTTTCCACTGGAAAAAAAGGCTTATAAAAATGAAGAAAATAATACCTTACATTTGTATGATCCTTAAGAGTTCACCAATATCTTTCATGTATACCATGGAAGTTTATCCTCATAACAACCCTATAAGGAATTATGGTACTTTTCCCCTACATTTTATAGATACCAAGATTTCTATACCTTGGATATCAAGGATACCAAGATTTCAAGATATGATTTACATGACACAAACAAATTACATGTTTTTGTACTATTTTGGTGTCAGGGTAATGCTGGCCTCTTTTATTTTTCCATTTAGGGCTATTACAAATAGTCCTTCCGTGAACTTTTTTGTACATGTTTTTGGGGCACATGTGCATGAATTTCTACTGAGTGTATAATTAGAGTCTAATTGCTGATTCATAGGATTGTCTTACTTAATAACCCAGCAATTAGACTCTAATAGGAAGGACTATTTGTAAGAGCAAAAAATTGAAAAAATATAAGAGGCCAACATTACCCTGATACCAAAACAGTACAATAAAGACAACTATTGTATCTCTCATAAACAATGGTGCAAAATATTTAAACAGTCAAGAACAACAATACATTAAAAAAAACAATACCACAACCAAGTGGAGTTTATCCCAAGAATGCAAGGTTGGTTCAATATTTGAAAATGTTAACAGTGTAAAGAAAAATAACCACATTGTATCAATTGATGGATAAAAAATATTTTACAAAACTCAACTTTCATTCATAATTTAAAAAGAAAAAAAAACTTTTCAACTAGGAATAGATGGGAATTTCTGATAAAGGGCATCTGCAAAAAAAACTTCAGCTAACATCATACTTAGTAGTGAAAGTCTAATTTCTCCCTAAGATTGACATAGTAGGATTAATTATGTCCCCCTAAAAGATATGTTCAAGTCCTAACCCTTGGCACTTGTGAATGTGGCCTTAATTGTAAAAGGATCTTTTCAGATAGTTGACATGAGGTCATACTGGATTAGTTGTTGTTAGGTACCATCAAGTCATTTCTGACTAACAGTGACCCCATGTACATCAGAATGAAACCCTGCCCAATCCTGCACCATCCTCATAATTGCTGCTATGTTTGAGCCCATTGTTGCAGCCACTGTGTCAATACATCTTGTTGAGGATCTTCCCCTTTTTCATTGATCCTCTATTTTACCAAGCATGACGTCCTTCTCCAGGGACCGGTCCCTCCTGCTAACATGTCCAAATTACATGAGACTAAGTTTCTCACCATCCTAGCTTCTAAGGCGCATTCTGACTGTACATGGATTAGATGGGTCCTAAATCCAAGACCACTGTCCTTATAAGGAGGGAGAGACTTGGAGACAACTGTGATGTGCACAGGGAAGAAGGTCATGTGAAGACAGGCAGAGATTCTAGTGTCGCAGCTACAAGCCAAGAAATGCCAAGAACTGCTAACAAATACCAGCAGCTAGGAGAGAGCCATGGAACAGATTCTCCCTCACAATCTCCAGAGAAATCAATACTGCCAACACCTTGATTTTGGATCTCTAGCCTCAAGGACCATGAGAAAATAAATTTCTGTTATTTTAAGCCGCCTAGTTTCTGGTAATTTATTACAAGCGCCCTAGAAAACAGATACAACTGGGAACAGGTCAAAGATGTCATCTCTCACCACTGCTGTTGATTATCGTACTGGAAGCCCTAGACAGCTCAATAAGATAAGAAAAACAAATATAGGCATCCAGGTTGAAAAATAAATAAACAAAACTGTCCCTATTTGCAGATAACATGATTGTCTATATAAAAACTCCCAAGGAATCTTAGAGAGAGAGAAGGGAGAGAGGAAGGAAAACTTTCTAAAACTAATAAGTGAATTTAGCAAGATAGCAGGATACAAAATTGGCACACAAAAATCCACTGTATTTCTATATACTGGCAATAAACAACTGGAAATTGAAGTTTTAAAAAGCAATGCCATTTACAAAACTCCACTTTGGTATAAAATTAAACACACACTTACCATATGACCAGTAATGCTACTCTTCAGCATTTACCCTGATAAATAAAAACCTATTTTCACCCAAAAACATGTATACAAATGTCTATAGCAGCTCTATTCAAAATCATCAAAAAGTGGAAACAACTCAAATGTTCTCCAACAGATAAATGGATAAACAAACTCTTGTACCGCAATAAAATGGAATATTACTCAGCAAGAGAAGGAATGAACTAAATATATGCAACAACTTGGATGAATCTCAAAGTCATTAGGTTCATTACGATGAGTAAAAGAAGCCAGTCTCACAAGTTATATACTGTTTGGTTCCATGACATGACATTCTCAAAATGAGAAAACTATATAGTAGTGACAGAGGACAGATCAGTGGTTGTCAGAGTTTAGGGTGGTTATGACAAATAATAGTAGCATGGAGCAGAAGAAGTAGATGGTGCCCAGCTACCACCAATGACTGCCCTGACAGGGAAAACAACAGAGAGTCCCTGATGGAGTAGGAGAAATGTGGGGTGCAGAACTCAAATTCTAGTAAAAAGACCAGACTTAATGGTCTGACGGAGACTGGAGGAACCCCAGAAGGCATGGACTCCGGACTCTCTGTCAACCCAAAACTAAAACCATTCCCGAGGCCAACTCTTCAGACAAAGATTAGACTGGACTGTGGGCCATAAAATGATACTCGTGAGGAGTGTCTCTTAGCTCAAGTAGATACATGAGACTAAATAGGCAGCTTCTAACCAGAGGTGAGATGAAAAGGCAAAGAGGGTTACGAGCTGGTTGAATGGACACGGGAAATAAGGGGTGGAATGAACAGCGTGTTGTCACAGTATAGGGAAAGCAATTTGGGTCACATAACAATGTATGTATAAATTTTTGTATGAGAGACTAACTAAAATTGCAAACTTTCACTTTAACAATAAAAATAAATAAAATAGTAGAGTGGAGGAATTTTTTGGAGTGTTAAAATTGTTCTCTATCTTGATTATTGTGATGGTTACGCACATCTATACATGGATCCACAATCAACAGCCATGGAAGCAGTAGTCAAGAAATCAAACAATGCATTGCATTGGGCAAATCTGCTGCGAAAGAACTCTTTAAAGTGTTAAAAAGCAAAGATGTCACTTTAAGCACTAAGGTGTACCTGACCCAAGCCATGGTGTTTCCAGTTGCCTCATATGCATGCGAAAGTTGGGCAATGAAAAAGGAAGACCAAAGAATTGACGTCTTTGAGTTATAGTGTTGGCGAAGAATGTTGAATCTATCATGGACTGCCAAAAGAATGAACAAATCTGTCTTGGAAGAAGTACAGCCAGAATGCTCCTTGGAAGCAAGGATGGCGAGAACTTGTCCCACATACTTTGGACATGCTATCGGGAGGAACCAGTCCCTGGAAGAAGGACATCATACTTGTAAAGTAGAGGGTCATCAAAAAAGAGGAAGGCACTCAATGAGATGGATTAACCCAGTGGCTGCAACAATAGGCTCAAGCAAAACAACAATCGCGAGGATGGCGCAGGACGGGGCAGTGTTTTGTTCTGTTGTACACAGGGTTGCTATGAGTCGGAACCAACTGGATGGCACCTGACAACAAGAACAAAAACATATATGTGCTAAAATTCATAGACCAAAAAAAAGGTCTGTTTTACTATATATTACTTTAAAAAATAAAATAAAATAAATCAATTTATATGCACATGCATATTTGAAGGAGCCATAGCACATACTGTGAAAAGTAAACAATCCAAAACCCAAGCAAAGGTACGATTGTGAGGCTTGAGTATTTTTTTAGTATGCATTTCAGAGGCACTCTCTCTTCCCTTCAGTTCCCTCTACCTTCTTCCAGCCCAGAAATAAATTCTGCCATTAATTCAATGATCCCAGCATTTTCACCAATACAGATTACTATATTTGCCTTCTATTTTTTTGATTGATTCATTTGATTTAGCCTTCTGTGCATACTCCAGAGAAAGGGGTGAGATTTCAAGCTTGTAAAATTCATTTACACTTTATCGTGTAAAGATTGAAATGATTATTCTTACTAGCCACCTTAGTGCCTTGTGTACAAAGTAATAATAAATATTCTTAAATAAACGAAAGAAATGAGACCAGGTTCTGATGAAAAAGAGAAGGAATTAAGAAGTGCACTTGGCTACCAAGGGCCTGCGTGTGGGAAGTTGTTATTGTGTGCCCTGAAGTTGGCAACCCTATATGACAGAGTAGAACTGGCCCCATAGGTTTCCTAGGCTGAAATTGTTATGTGAGCAGACCACCAGGTCTTTTCTCCCATAGAATGGCTGGTGGGCTCAAACCGACGGACCTTTCAGTTAGCAACCGAACACTTAACCATTGTGTCACCAGGGCCCCTTGATGTGGGAAGATCTAGGACAAAAAGAAGGGAATTCAGGGGCCCATGACACAGTATGTTTCCTCAGACTAGGCAAGATGACAAATAGTCTCTGCGCTAAGCTGATATTTATGAGCATCACCAATCATTGACTAATATTTTACCAAATACAGAGTATTAACCTAGACAGTATTTGCTTTGTATGGTCTGTGATTATGCCATTATCAGAAGGATCAACAGATCGGCAGAGAAACTCAGCCACTGGGTGGAGAAGAATTAGCCTCCTCTTCCAAAACTGAGAGGAAAGAAAAAGACAGGAAGCAGGCAAAAGTGTCCCTGTTTTCTCATCCATGACTCAGCTGTTCTTACAGGTTGTCAAACTCTGGGAAATGCGCAAAGATTACTATTGGACACTTAGTAACAAAGGCAAAATGAGTAACATGCCTACGTATAATCAAGATCTGTCCATAAGCACCCATCTTGTCTTCTTTTTATTTTTTATAGCTTTTTTCTGATTAGAAAAGTAATATATTCTTTTTTATTATTTTTTTATTGTACTTTAGATGAAGGTTTACAGAACAAATAGTTTCTCATTAAACAGTTAGTACACACATTGTTTTATGACTTTGGTTAACAACCTCATGACATGTCAACACTCTCCCTTCTCGACCTTGGAGTCCCTATTACCAGCTTTCCTGTCCCCTCCTGCCTTCTAGTCTTTGTCCCCGGGCTGTTGTGCCCCCATTAGTCTCATTTTGTTTTATGGGGCTATCTAATCTTTGGCTGAAGGGTGAACCTCGGAAGTGACTTCATTACTGAGCTAAAAGGGTGTCCAGGGGCCATACTCTCAGGGTGTCTCCAATGTCTGTCAGGCCAGTAAGGCTGGTCTTTTTCTGTGAGTTAGAATTTTGTTCTACATTTTTCACCAGCTCTGTCCGGGACCCTCTATTGTGATCCCTGTCAGAGCAGTCAGTGGTGGTAGCCGGGCACCATGAAAAGTAATATATTCTTGATGCTCAAAAATATTAAAAAATTTTGATAGTGAAAGTCTCCCTTAATCCTCCCTTCACTCTTAAACAGCCCAAAGTAAGCACTAAGACAAGTCGAATGATGTAGCCTCCAAAATTGTTTGATATGCTCAGTATATAAAAAATATATTCTGAAAGAAAAATAGCATCTTATTCTATCGACTTCTCTGAAAGTCATTTTTTCTCCCCACTTATTTTTCTTAAACCCTTTTCATGTCAGTAGATAGGTCTACATCTTTTGTAAACGATTATATTGTTGTTAGTTGCTGTCAAGTCAATTCTGTCTCGTGACAATCTCAGGTGTCCAGAGTAGAATTGCCCCACAGGGTTTTCAAAGCTGTCACCTTTCGGAAGCCTATTGCCAGGCACATCTTCCGAGTCTCCTCTGCGTGGGTTTAAACTGCCAGCCTTTCAGCTAGTAACTGAGTGCTTAATCATTTGCACCATCCAGGGACTCGTAAATGACTATGTAGTATTCCTGTATGTGTATTTACTATAACCATGCAACAATAGATATTTGAACTGCCTCTAACTTTTCACCCTTTCAAACAATTGCTGCAACTTATATACTCTTGTTTACACAGTTGCACAAGATTTCTAAGGGTGATTCCTAGAATTGGAATAGCTGGGCAGAGCTATGAACATTTGAAATTGTAATAGATATTTGCCAAATTGCTCTCCAAAACACCTATGCTATTTCCCACGTCTATCAATAGCATATGAAAGTTTCTTTTTCCCAAACCCCCAACAGAGAATGATCAAACTTTCATATTAACATTTTGCTTTCCAAGTCAAAATATGTTTTTTGTATTAATTTAGATTTCATGAGGTTTAGCATCTTCTATACTGAATATTTTTATTTATTTTTCTATAAAATGCCTGCTCGTATCATTGCTCTCGGAGTCCCTGGGTGGTGCAAATAATTAGTGCACGCAGCTGCTAACTGAACTGTTGGCACTTCAAGTCCACCCAGAGTTGCCTTGGAAGAAAAGTCCTGGCAATCTACTTCCAAAAAATCAGCCACTGAGAACTCTGTAGAGCACTGTTCTACTCTGACCCACATGGGGTTGCGATGAGTTGGAATCAGCTCAACAGCAACTGGCGGTAGTGAATCATTTGTCTTTTTTTCTATTGGAGGATTTTTTTTTTTACACTTTTAAAACCTCTGAACATAACTAAATAATAATTGTTCAACCGTTAGGCCTCAATGTTTGTTTCCAGTCTGTCTTTTGTGTTTTGACTTTATGATAGTTTTTCTTCTTTTCATTTTACTTATTTTGTTGTTGTTGTTGAGAATAGACACAGCAAAACATACACCAACTCAACCATTTCTACATGTACAATTTAGTGATACTGATTACAGTCTCCAAGTTGTGCGACCATTTTTACTCTCCTTCTCTGGGTCATTCCTCCCCCATTAATATAAATTCACTGTCCCCTATGGTTCCTATCTAGTCTTTCAAGTTACTGTTGTCAATTTGATACCGTATAGCTAGATCTTGAAAGAGCACAATGCTCAAGGCAGACATTTTTTACTAG
Organism: Dugong dugon; assembly: GCA_030035585.1. NCBI lineage: Eukaryota > Metazoa > Chordata > Mammalia > Sirenia > Dugongidae > Dugong > Dugong dugon. The sequence goes on along the minus strand of CM057479.1, from coordinate 7,863,800 downwards.
TTAAGGTAAACTATTGTTTATTTTTAAGCAGACTTCAGGGATATTTATGGTTTAAAGTTTAAAGATTATCTCAGGGCTATAGTTTCATAGGTTTATCCAGCCTCCCTGGATCCAGAAAATCTGGAATCCATGAGAATTTGAAATTCTGTTCTGCATTTTCCTCCCTCCCCCTTTAGATCAGAATTCTTCTATGGAATCTCTGATCAAAATGTTCAGTGCTGGTAGCTGGGCGCTCTTGTCATAGTTTTTTTTTGGTTTGTTTGTTTTATGGTATTTAAATTTTTCACTGAGTTAAATTGATCAATTTTGTTATGGCTTCTAGGTACAATGTCTTGTTTAAAAGGTCTTTCTCACTCAACTATGTTTTCAAAAAACAACTGTGTGAACACTCATTTCAGTGAGTTACGGCATCTTAGCACGAGCAGATCTAAAAAATCTCATCTCTCCTGACACAGGTACAATTGTCTCTAGGGCCTGGAGCACAAAATAAGCAAACCAAGGTGGTTAAATTCATTTTTTTTGTTGTTGTTGGAGTGCTGGCTTGAGTGTTATTTCTACAACGACAGCTCTTCCAGCTCCTTCAGGGAGATCAGACTGGACCCAGATTCAGTGTAAGGCCTCCTGAGTAGATCTGAGAGTAGATATTTCAACATTTAAATTAAGGTAACCATTAGACTATGATATCCATGGACCAAGTCAACAAAAACTTGCTCTTAAGGGAATGTATACTTGTTCCACTTGTATACTATCTCCACTATGATCTTCACCTCTGCCCTAAAAAGCCCAGTAAACAGACTTTTCGCCGGTCGGAGACCATTTCGTCACTTGGTATAGGAGTCCACGCCTCTGAAACAGTGCCGGTAAAGGACAGCAGTTGAAAGAAACAAAACCTAGCTTACATATGGCTATATGATGTGTGTGTGCGTGCGTACATATGTGCTTATATACATATGTATGTATACATACGTGTCTGTACGTTATCCTTTCTCTTGTTTTTTCAATAAGCTTTTATTTGCAAGAAGATTCTTGCTAAGGTCATTGTATTTCAAAGAACAGAATAATTTGGACAGAAAGAGTTGACTCTTTGACCACCATCATACAAAACTTCTTTCACGTACACAGTAGAATTTATTTTGGTTTCTTGGTAATAGCATGATCATAGTCCAGCTTCTTAAAAAGCAACCTGCATCTGCTTGTGTTCATGTATTGCAGTGGGAGCCACAGCTCAGTCATTACAGCTTTTAGAGAACCCTACAGGAAAAGAACTTAAAGTTCACAGGTCAAAGGGCCCAGATTTTAAACAGAGTTTAGCTTTTTCTTCCTGCTTCTTCCTAGCGGGGGTGTATTCCCCATGGGCGGTTTGTTTTTCTAAGAATATCCATAGAAACCAGGTCACCTCATAGAAAATTAGTAAACTCTTCCCAGGATGTGTTAATTTAGCACAGATAATTAGGTCCTAGATGGGTAGATCGCAGCACAAACTTCTCCCTGTTCTTCAAGAAGAGATGTAACAGGATTCAGGATGGGGGGAATGCGATGAGCATTTGCCATATAAAAACACTTCATAGCTGTTATTTTGAAAGCCCTAAGCTTTCAGGAGGAAAGACTTGTTTTTTTTAGGGAAGAGTAACAGTAAGATGCTTGGCCTGTGATGGCCAAAGAGAACATTCTAGGGATTACACAGTCACTTCTCAACACTTAGGGAAGCAGGGGACTTCCATGTGTTTGTTTAGAAAAGAGTGCTAAGAGCAAAGAAATTGAAGTTGTTTAAGATAATACTAGAAAATGGTTTATTTAAAGAAAAGAAAGCTTTGCCAAAGAAGGATGTTATTACTTGACCCTTGAGATGAAAAATCAGTAATCAACGATGTAGAAGTATGAATAAAGGGAAAAGGAAGTGTTCCTAGTTTGAGCACATTTCATTTGCACCTTAAAGCTAAAGCTATGTTAGAGAATTAATGGTGGCTCTACCTACTGATGAATTACTCTGAATGCCAAACACATTCCATTAGCCTTAAAATTTGGTTGGAAACTTGGATTAATTGGATTAATCTGAGTTTTATCTCTTAAAAATACCTATTTAGAGTCTGGATATTAATGCTGTATACCTTTAAACAGTTTAATGTGCAATTAAAGCAAATGTATATTAATCTTCTCAGAATAAATGTTGTTCCTAGAAATAGACAATGATAGCAGATTGAAATGCATATGAAGCACGATATCTGAATATCTTTTGAAGAGTTGAGCAAATGGTAGATGACAACTTTGAGACATTAGTGGAAAACACTTCCCACTTTCTGTAACTGTTGGTGCTTGTCACACTGCAGATGTTTTTATCTAAGAAGCTTTTTGCGTGTTAGTCAGTCTTCTGGATCCTAAGACATCCGTGTCGATGAAGATTGTCAATGTTCCTGACCAGTGGAGCAAATGGGCTGGGCAGTGGAGAAGGGAGGATGTAATAATGGTTGTCTCTTCTGGGTGACATTTTAAGCCTAAGGTCTTTTTCTTAAAAAGTAAGGGACACAGTGACCTCTGAAAGACCGTCATTCAGAGACCTCTTTTCCACTGTGTTCCAGGCCATAATAGTCTGTGGTCTCTTGAAGGGCCACAATGAGATGAAAGCCCCTTGTGACTTTCCCAGGCTGCTGAAGGCCACCAAGTAATGAATGTAATTTCTGAGAAAGGGAGAACAACTCCCTCATGCTCCCCACAGCCACATCACTGCTGACGCTGGAGATGGTGCACACACGCAAGCAACAGACCCACACCACTGTTTTTATGCAAAGAACCAGCAAGTCCATTAGCTTGTCTTCACTACAGTTTCAGCAAAAGAGGAGAACTTGAGCATCTCCCAAAGCCACCAGTTGAAATTCAACTCAGTATGGATGGAAACTCTGCAAAGGGAAAGTACTGGTTCTTAGGAGAATAATTCAGGATGGCAGAAGTTCTGCTGAGAATGGGCTTTAAAGAGAAATAGCTGTGGGTAGAGTGTCTATCTAACGCAGACTGAAGATTTGCCAATCCTCTGGCATAGAGGAAAGGAAGCCCAGCGAATGTGTCACAGGACCATTGAGTGCCCAGGGCTCAAAGCAAGTTTTGTTTCATATCCAGTGCCCCTAATGTTGTCTCAAGGTTGTCAGCTACGGCTTGTTTCAGGTAAAATATCAACAACTGCCGTTATATGCAAATAAAATAACAGAACCGGTTAATAACAAAACCACATGCCTTTTTTGCAACTGATAACATAGTACCAAACACCAGTAAAACAGAAATTTTCATTAAAAATTAAGCTATCTTCCTTGCCTACTTCTACTCACAGTGCAAAAAATTCTCTTATTTATACCACAAGATAGGAGATTGATTTGCTCTTAGTAATGTTAAAGCATACTCTCAAAGGGCCAATAACTCACAAAGGTGAGTAATAGTAACAAATACATTAGTCTTTCTTAAAGTAAACAAAATACGTTAGTTCTTATTTGATCATAACTATTTTGACATGTGGTTTTATTAAGATATTTTAAAGCTACAGTTGGTAGTTAAGTATGCTAAATTTGTATTTATTGTATGTTGTTGTGCGCCATCAAGTCAATTCTAACTCATATACCCGTTGCCATCCAGTTGACGCTGACTCATAGCAACCCTATAGGACAGAGAGGAACTGCTTCATATGGTTTCCAAGGAGCACCTGGTGGATTTGAACTGCTGACCTTTTGGTTAGCAGCCATAGCACTTAATCACTACGCCACCAGGGTTTCCTCTAACTCATATAGTATTCATTAATTTAATCAATTAAAAAGATTTTGTAGCACAATCCCAGCTAAATAAATGACAGACAAATATAAGAAGCCACAAACAACATAAATACACTGAAAACCACAAACTTGCACCAGATTCTCAAACACAAGTCCTTCTGTTAAAGGATGGCCTCGGGAGTCTGAAGACTAATATTGGGCCTCGAGCAGAAAAAGGAACGAGCATGCCAGAGGGCCATAAATACATGTCCAGGTCTCTCTTTTTGGTCACTCCTGACTCATCCTCCCTGGTCCTGCTCTTTCATCCTTATGCTTCAAATCACAGCCAATAGTTATTATTCCCCCTTTCCCCGAGTCAAAAAGAAATCAAGATCTTATTGCATACCTATGAAGCTACAATGGAAGAAGGCTGCAGGAGATTGTTCTCTCCAATGTGCCATTAAGAATCACTGTTGTTATATGCTGTCGATTCAGACTCATAGCAACCCTGTAGGACAGGATAGAACTGTCCCATAGGGTTTCCGAGACTGTAATCTCTACGGAAGCAGACTGACACATCTTTCTCCAGCTGAGCGGCTGGTGGGTTTGGGCTGCCGACCTTTCAGTTAGCAGCCGAGCGCTTAACCACTGAGCCACCAGGGCTCCTTTAAGAACTACTATCTGCCTTGTTAGAAGCCCTGGTGGCGCAGTGGTTAAAAGTATCGACTGCTAACCGAAAGGTCGGCGGTGGGAAACCACTAGAGGCTCTGCAGGAGAAAGATGTGACAGTCTGCTTCCCTAGAGATTTACAGCCTTGGAAACGCTATGGGGTCGCTATGAGTCGGAATCTACTCCATGGGAGTGGGTTGGGTTTTTTGGGTGTCTGCCTTATAAACTACCGAGCGGGGGATGTGTGAAAAGGAGACATATATTTTCTGTTCAGGGGGCTGGGACAAATATAATGTTGTTTTCAATATCATTTGTACCAACATCGTCATAGCTAGCTTTATGTGTATTTTGGTGCTAGAAAATCATACTGTTGCACCCACATCTGCTAGTGAGGTATCTTTTTCACTAGTCCGCCTGTTTTTGAGGTGTTATATTTCTTGACAATACCAAATCAATAAACCTAATTTGCAGTAACATACCATATCACAGCATTTTATAACACACTTCCAAGAATCTAGAGTCTAAAAGCTTGACAATTTAAACCACACACTAACTCCTGACATTTAGATCTTTTCCAGTAAAGAAAATATATATCCAATAAAGTTTTTTATATACAACACAGTTCCTGGCTTCCCTATTTCTGTCAGTAGTGCCGTCATTTCCAATAGTCACTTAGGCTTCAATCTTTGTAGCTATTATTTTATATCCCATCTTTTCCTGAATGCCCGTATCTTTTTAGGCACCAAGGTCTACGACTTCTTCAAGCTGTCTTCTGCCTTTGTCATTCCCGGGCATGTCCAGCGGCGTTATCTTCCTCAAGCGACCTATCATTTCATATCTGGATTATCACAGTAAATTTCACTACCTCTAGTCTCTCCCCTGTCCAATTCATCTGATTAGCCAAAAACCCATTGCTGTCCAGTCGAGTCTGACACATAGCGACCCTATAGGACACAGTAGTACTGCCCCATAAGGTTTCTAAGCAGCAGCTGGTGGACCCGAACTGCCAACCTTTTGTTTAGCAGCCAAACTCTTAACCCCTGCTCCACCAGGGCTCCTATCTGCCTAGTTAAAAAAAAAAACCCATAGTCTTCGAGTGGATTCCAACTCATAGGGACTCCATAGGACAGAGCAGAACTGCCCCATAGGGTTACCAAGGAGCAGGTGGTGGATTAGAACTGCCGACCTCTTGGTTAGCAGCCATAACTCTTAACCACTACGCCACCAGGGTTTCCGTTAGTCTTTGAGAAATCTTAATTTTTCATTACACTCACCTTTTTTTTTTTTTTTGGTTGCCTCCCACTCCCTTAATTTGGCATTCAAACCTCTACACAGTCTCCCAAATCCACCTTTCCAAGCATCTTTCTCGCCTCTTTACAATGTAATGAAAGACTGAATTTTCAGATACCGAAACCCCCGCCCTGCCCAAAAGCAGGCAAACTCTTAACCACGGCACCACCAAGGCTTTCTGATATTCACACCACGCTAATAGTTTGCACCACGCCCTTTACCAATCGGCTGCTCCTCACTCGGAATTTGGAGCCCTGGTGGCTCGGCTGCTAACCAAAAGGTCGGCAGTTCAAATCCTCCAGGCGCTCCTTGGACACTATGGGGCAGATCTCCTCTGTCCTATAGGGTCGCTATGGAGTTGGAATCGCTCGACGGCAACGGGTTTGGTTTTTGTTTGTTTGTTTTGGTTACTAAGAATCTGCTTCCTGTCCCTCTCTATTTATCAAAATGTTACTGTCTTTCACGACTCAGCTCAAACCCACCCTCCACCCTAAAACTTCCAAACATTCCAGCCTACGAGGATTTCTCTCGCCCCGATTTTCTCCTGTCCTCTTTCTCTGCATAGACATAACCTGTGCATTTAAATGTATCCTTCTGTCCTTTTTATTATTCATTCATATACACTCGTGTATGTTTTTTCCTTAAGTAATTGGTACCATATATAAATATTGCTATGCAACTTGCTTTTTTATACATTACAATATATGCTGGAGCTCTGTCCCTATGATGCCCACAATAATGGGTGATTATTATTTTTTATCCGTACTTTTTCAAATGTTTTATAGTAATCATGTATAATCTTGGTAATAACACAGAAAAATGCTAATCGAAGATCATAAAAACAAGTAGACAAAGAGAAGTATCGATTTAGGACAGAGATCATGGACCCAACTTTCTATTCAGTAGTAAAAAAAGGATTCCAGTGATGATACACACGAGAAAATGGAGAGCACAATTCTATCATCTTCAAAATTTAAAGTCTTTTAAAAATGAAACTTACAATGTTTCTTCTTCTCAAGCTTTATCCAAAATAACAGTTTTGTTTATTTCTTTAATATACATTTAAGCATCTACTGCAAGTGAGGAGCCCTGGTGGCACAGTGGTTAAGAGCTCAGCTGCTAACCAAAAGATCAGTAGTTCAAATCCACCAGCCACTCCTTGGAAACCCTGCGGGGCAGTTCTACTCAGTCTGTAGGGTTGCTAAGAGTTGGAATTGACTCGACAGCAACAGGCTTGGTTTTGGTTTTTTAGGTACAAATAACTGTGCAGGAAGGAATTAGGTACAGTCCTTACTCCAGGGTGACCGTCTATACAAGTTCACAGTAGTGGTCTTATGCCCGTTTGGTTTTCTTTCCTTGAAGCCTCCGATCACAAAGAAAAAATATCCATTGAGAGAATGTCATTGGACAGCAGAGCTAACCTATTTACCACAGTGTTATAGACAAGAGTCTGTCATCATGCAACACATTTAGTTAATTTCTTAATTTAAATATATATTAATACTACAACCCTTTGGACTTTTTAAAGCATTTTCATAACTATTACCTGATTTCTACATTCACAATAACCACTGAGGTAGCTAAGGTGGGTATAGTAGGCCCATTCTGTAGATAGGAAAACAGACAGGAGGTGGTCCTATGACTTGTCTGAACTTACCAGCTAGCGCAACAACAGAAATCTGCTGACTTCTAATGCCAAGCCTTTCCCCTGAATCAAGCGAAGGAATGAAACTTTACTTGGACAATAAAGAGTCAGGCCTGGTCCCAGAACAAATTTTAACATTTAGAGCCAAATTATAAATGAGTAATTTGCATAGCGAGAGCCTGGTATACAATGAACTCTATGTTATGGCCAAGATCATGTTGGACACACTGAGTGTTCGAGTCTATCTTTCCCATGACTTTTCTGGGTATCTAGGAATTAGGAAAGAGATTTGTTCACACACATTCCATTTGATAAGGGCCAATACATTTATTCAATTGTCTACATTCAAAACTGTCCAAGTACCACCCTATCACGTGAATAAAAGAAGCCAAGTTGGTGGCAAGCTTTTAAGTCTAGGTACATGCAGTGTTTCAAAAAATACTGATTTTAATATCTGATCAAAATGCTGAGAATAAGTAGGGGTAGAGGGGACCAAAAACAAAGATGACCATCTGTTACTTATTTAAGCCATTCTTAGACAAGAATATATTACTTTTCAGGGGGAAAAATATTGTTCTTTCCAGCGGGATAGGAATGTGGTATAAACAATGAGATGAGATAAAGCTGTTTATATCAAAGGGTGAATCAGATTATAACACTGAGAAATAGTGCACATTTCCTGTTATTGCTGCTGTAAGTAAAGCAGTATTTGAAAGACAAACCACCATGTACTATTCTTGAAAATCCCAGGCTTTCCTATAAGTAATGACATCTTGGTAGACATGAGACTAACCAAGTACAGACATATCTCCATCTACATAAAGAAAAAAAAATCAATTCCTTTCTCCTTCAGGAAAAAGTTTTTTTTTTTTTTGAAAACTTTAGGAATCTAGAAAAGCTTAAATTTAAAACACAAACAAAAACTGCAAATAGGTTAGGCAAGAGAAGAGCAGTAAATACGCTCCCAGTGGAACTGGATATACAAGCTGAGCTCTAGAGGCAATGACCCCTGTCATAAACAGCAGGCAGCAAAACAGAGCAAGTCCCCAGATTTCAAGTGCTTGGAGCCTTTCACAAGCCCCCAGGAGCCTCCACAACCTTGTAGCTTCAACAAGACTAAAGAAAACAAAGGTTTGCACCCTCACCTGTGGCACTTGGCAAGCATGCTTGCAATACTTTACTATGCACACACAGTTACGGCTCATCCAGCCACTGGCTCTCGCTGCGGGCCTTTGTACCCATGGAAACCACCCTGGGTCTCAGCATAAGCAGATACTAGGCCTTGTCTCAGCAAGAAACCAAGAACAGGTCTGTGCTTCTGCCGTTCCCCACCCCCACGTATACCCAGTCTTACTGGGAAGCTCACCCAGTCTCACCCCACCCATCTGTCAGGACTAAAACATGCCTGACCCAAGCCATGGTGTTTTCAATCACCTCGTATGCATGCGAAAGCTGGACAATGAATAAAGATGACCGAAGAAGAATTGATGCCTTTGAATTATGGTGTTGGCGAAGAATATTGACTATACCGTGGACTGTCAGAAGAAAGAACAAGTCTGTCTTGGAAGAAGTACAGCCAGAATGCTCCTTAGAAGCAAGGATGGTGACACTTAGTCTCATGTAGTTTGGACATGTTATCAGAAGGGACCAGTCCCTGGAGAAGGACATCATGCTTGGTAAAGTAGAGGGTCAGCAAAAAAGAGGAAGACCCTTGACGAAATGGACTGACACAGTGGCTACAAGGGACTCAAGCATAACAACAATTGTGAGGATGGGGCAGGACGGGGCAGTGTTTCATCCTGTTGTACACAGAGTCACTATGAGTTGGAACCAACTCAATGACACTGTCATGGATTGAGTTGTGTCCCCCAAAAATATCTGTCAGCTTGGCTGGGTCATGATTCCCAGTGTTGTATGACTGTGTAATCTTATGTGATCTCCTTATGTGTTGTAAACTCTATCACTATGATGCGGTTATATGTGATCTCCTTATGTGTTGTAAATTCTATCACTGGGATGAGGTTTACAAGATTGGATAGTGTCTTAGTCATCTAGTACTGCTAAAACCGAAATACCACAAGTGGATGGTTTTAACAAAGACAAGTTTATTCCTCACAGTCAAAGTAGGCTAAAAGTCCAATTTGAGGGCGTCAGCTCCAGGAGAAGTCTTTTCCTCTCTGTCTGCCTTCTCTTCGGTGTTTCCCCGGACTAGGAGCTTCTCTGCCCAGGGACCATGGTCCAAAGGATGCGCTCTGATCCCGGCACTGCTTTCTTGATGGCATGAGGTCCCCAATTCTCTGCTTGCTTCCCTTTCCATTTATCTCTTGTAAGGTAAAATGTGGTGCAGGCCACACCCTAGGGAAACTCCCTTTACATTGGATCAGGCATGTGACTCGGGTAAGGATGGTGTTACAATCCCACCCTAATCCTCTTTAACATAAAATTACAATCACAAAATGGAGACCAACCACACAATTCTGGGAAATTGATACAAAATTGATACAGCCAAATTGATACACACATTTTTTGGGAGACATAATTCAAACCATGACAGACAGTGTCTTAATGTAGTCTCTTTTGAGATATAAAAGAGAGAAGTGAGCAGAGACTCATGGGAATCTCATACCACCAAGACAGCAGTGCTGGGAGCAGAGCAGGTCCCTTGGACCTGAGGTTCCTGCACAGAGAAGCTCCCAGACCAAAGGAAGACTGATGACACGGACCTTCCTCAAGAGCTGAAGGAAAAAGCAATCCCCTGGAGCTGACGCCCTGAATTTGGACTTGTAGCCTGCTGGACTGTGAGAGAATAAACTTCTCTTTGCTAAATCCATCCACTTGTGGTATTTCTGTTACAGCAGCACTAGATGACTAAGACAGACACCTAATGACAACAACCCAATCTCACCTCTTAGTATCCCCCTGATTTCCCAATTACAGCAGGACCCACGAGGTATGCAGTTTTAGCAGCAAGGCCCAGGTGTCCGCTTCGGTCTAAAATACAGCAAGAAGCTGGCACCAAGCCCCCCACCCTCTTGCTGGCAATTGGAAGAGCTTCTGTGTCTCAAACTCAGAATGGACACCAAGAAGAGACCAAAGCCATTTTGAACAAAAGTCTAACAAAGACGTTAGCTGTTAACCAACTACCCCATCCCATATCACGGGGATTTTAGTGCTGACACCAGGAATGTCCAGGGCAAATTAGGACTGTTAGTCACCCTGTCAATGTTATCTCTGGGCCAAGGCTGGGAAATCTTGTCCCTTATGTCAGATCACTGTGTGTCCCGGCCTTTCCGGATTCACAATGGATTTTCTGTGTGAGAGAAGAGAAGCTGCTCTGGGAAGCTCTGTAAGTCTACCAGATGACTCTTGCAGTTGCTGGAGTTAATACTGCTTTTGTTTCAAAGTAATTAAATTAAATATCTCCCTGTACAAGTGATAAGGAGCTTGACATCTGCTTTTAGCAACCCCTTCGGTAAGAAAAGTCCATCCATGTGGTCTAGAGAAGAAGGCATAGGTCTCTATCAGTGGTTCTCAATCCTGGGCGATTCTGCCTTCAAGGGACACTTGGCAATGTCTGCAGACACTTTTGGTTGTCACAGTTGGACGGGGGAATGCTTGTTTTTGTTGTTAGGTGCCATGGAGTCGGTTCCAACTCATAGCGACCCTATGTCAACACAAAGGAACACTGCCCGGTCCTGCACCGTCCTCACAACTGTTGTTATGCTTGAGCCCATTGTTGCAGCCACTGTGTTAATCCATTTCATTGAGGGTCTTGCTCTTTTTCACCGACCTTCTCCCAGTGGGCAGAGGCCAGGATGTTGATAAACAGCCTGCGCTGCACAGGACAGCCCCCAACAACCAAGAATTACTCAGGCCAAAATGTCCATAGCGCTGAGGTTGAGAATCCCTGCTCGACATAAGCCTCAGGGCGTGATCTCCAAAAAGCTAAGCTGGAGTCAGCTTAGGGGCTCATTCTTTTGAAAAGAGACCACCCTAAGGGCCCCTAAGCAGACCTACTTCCCAAGGGTCTGCTTACCAGGACATGCCCAGCTTTAAAGGAAATGAACGACGTGGGGGAAGGTCTTCCTTGACACCTTTCCTTCTCCCTCTTCACTCTTCTTCCTGGCATGCATAACACTCAACCACTCACCGCCCCACTCTCCAGTCCCTACCCCCAGGACCCTGTCTTTACCTCAATGCAACCATGCAAATGGATAAACAAAAAAACCTAGCCCAATGCCATTGAGTCAATTCCAACCCTGTAGGACAGAGGAGACCTCTTGCATAGGATTTGTAAGGAGCACCCGGTGGATTTGAACTGCTGACCTTTGGGTTAGCAGCCCAGCTCTTCACCACTGCGCCACCAGGGCTCCTATAAGCAGATAGTGGAGGTATTCTCCCTTTCCATAGAGGCTACATTTCAAAGGGTGACGTGAAGAGAGGGTTGGAGGGCCTGAACGCCAACCTTGAGGGTAGCTTGGGAGAACGGTAATGCCCCCACACCTCACTTTCCATCCTGAGGGTATTGCCTTTTATTAAGAAATTCTTGATGTAACACCGTCCCAACTTAAGCCTTATCAAAGCAGGGGACACATTTGGCCAAGCAATACAGCCCTTCTCTCTTCATTTTTTACCTCAGCGTCTCCTGTCTCTCTCTCTTTGGGAACAAAGAAAAGGCAAACACAGAATCCATTAAGGAGACCGAAAACTGACATTTGCCTTTCTTTTAGGCCATTATTTAGAAGTCAAGCAAGAGATGTCAAGAGAAAAGTTTAGGGTAATTGTTGGCCAGCATGGAGAAGAGGGCGGTGACATTTGGGGAGCCAGTGAGATTTTGTTTCCTCAGTGACAAGGCTGAGCAGCACATCGACGCTTTCTAGTTAAAGACAGGAAATGGATGGTGGCATATCCTGTTGAGTCTACAGGGATAATGGAGAGATAATTAAAAATATAATGACCCAAATTGGGACTGAGGAAACACATTGGCGTTAATCTCCTTGCTCTGACACCAGGTGCCTTGAGAGTTTGTGGTCAGAGTTACTACTTATTTAAAAGACTCCACCTCCAGCACTTGCCAACTAACCTACTGGGAAATTGGCTCATTGTTGCCTCAGAGGGACCAGAGCCAAGTCCTAACTCACCCCTGTCACTTCCCGCAGAAAACCTACAGCCCTGTTAGAAATCCCCTGACCAAGCAGGTGACTAATCTACTCAAATACGGGAATCAAGGCATACAGGGGAAAAAAATCAACCAACGACGTGAGAGCAATGCAATTTGCATGTGATTAAGTTGGTGGTTCTAAAACCTCATTGCATCGAAGTTGGCCTTCCTAGGATAATTCTTACAATTTTACTTGTACAGACATATCACAGGCAGGAGGAGAGAAATAAATATCTGTCTTTGCTCCTTCCCAATGTCCCTAACTGGTCTGTCTCCCTTGCTATTTCTAAATTTCCTCCAGCAGGGATATGAGGGGTACCAAGAGGGCTTTATGAAACCCCACATTTCTCCCTGGCAACTCTGCTAGGCTGGAGTGCATACCTGTGTTAAGAATCACCAGTGGATGAAGCACCGTCACCAGAGGGGCCCATATTACAGCCCTCCAACGTAGTGACTGAGAACTAACATGAAGACCACCGAATCGGAGGCATCTGTTTTGGAGCTCTGGTGGCACAGTGGTTAAAGCTCGCTTGATAACCAAGGTCAGCAGTTCGAACCCACCAGCTGCTCCCTGGAAACCCTATGGGGCAGTTCTACTCTGTCCTCTAGGGTTGCTATCAGTTGGAATCGACAAAAAAGGGTTTCAGTTTTTTGGTGTAACAATTACTATAATTAGTTTGCATCATATGTATCCTCTCCTAGTCCTTCGGTATCTTTTTCTCACCTTCCCCTCCTCACCTAAATTTATTTCCCTCTTTTTCTACCCCTCTTGGGAGACTCACCCAGAGGTGCCTAGGAAGAAGGCCTGGCAATCTGCTTCTGAAACGTTACAGCCTTGAAAACCCAACGGAACAGTTCTACTCTGCACACACCACATGGGTCACCATGAGTCAGAACTGACTTTGATGCTGACTGGAACTGAGTCAGTGTGGCTGAGTGGGAAGCCTGAGCCCAGGAAAGAAATTGCCTGCTAAAATCACCCAGACTTGGCTTTGAATGATCAGTCAGCTTAACTATTACTTACCATGTGAGCGCCAACAAAAATTTTAACCTCTGAGTCCAGCTGGTAAAATGATGACAATATGTGATTGCTATATTGATTATCAGGATTAAATGAAATAATGGGTCTACAGTGCATGGAGCATGGCTGATGATTATTAAATATTTGTCTCTCTTTTTTTTTTGCTCTCCCTTCCTGCCTTTCCTTGTCCCCTTTCCCTCCTAAAATAGTATGAAGAGGCAAAACAAACAAACACAAGTTATAGAAAAATCACAGAACTTCCAATCTGGAAGAAACTGAAAGATCACCCAGTCAATCTCCTTATTTTACAGACAAGGACAGTGAGGCTCAGAGATGTGAAACAACTTGCCCAAGACCACACAGCAAGTGAGTGGAGGCTCCATGATTCAAGACAACTTTCCCAGGCTTCTATCTCCCACATTGCACTACAGAGAATCCAAACAGATGGAAAGAGAGGGGCCACGCAATTGCCAGTCTATATTACAGTCAGTACATATCTCAAATGTATTTCCGTGACATTTTTTTAAAATCTGAATTATTTGATTGAAATTCTTCAGATGTGGGTCACTACATTCCTAACTGGTATTAAGCTGGATTTTTTAAAAACATTTAGCCAATTTTGCCTCCTCCTCCCCATATTCCAAACCGTTGAAAGCCCACGTTTCCTGTTTGGAAAATCACAAGCATCTGTCTACACTGTGGTTTGTCTCTTGCCCAGCTCCGGACCCCAGCTCTGGATCCAGCCCTCTGCCACCCTGTACTACCTGGGAGGCTCCATCTCTCCTACTTTACCTACAAAATTAAAACCAGTGGGTCCTTAGGGCCTGTCTCTGTGTATGATTCAATGATGTAACTTGAGAAGCTAATTCATGCCAGTGTCGGGGAGTGGAGGCTGCCAGTCCTCTGCTGTTGTAGGTAAAACGTACCAAGTAACAATGGCTCTCTGGAGACAATGCCCCATCTCCATTTCTCAGAGGGTGGCTGTCTCAGTAGAAGAGGTGTAGGTGTGTTTGGGGGTGAGGGGAGAGGTGCTTTATTTACGCACAATGGTCCAGCTCCAAAACCACTTCCCACTGTGTCAGAGTAGAACTGTGCTCCACAGGGTTTTTGAAAGCTGATTTTTCAGAAGTAGATCACCAGGCCTTTCTTCTGAAGCACCTTCGGATGGGCTTGAACCTCCAGCCTTTTGGTTAGCAGTCAGGTGCATTAACCATTTGCACCATCCAGGGATTCTGGCCCAACTCCAAGGCCCCTCCAATTGTAATGCTGGGGCCAATGTCTGCATCACCTACTCGTAAATCAGGCCCTGTGGTCATGAATTCTTTCTTTAAGTAACTATTCATAAGAACAACACGCATGACTAACCAGGAGATGAATCCGATGATACAAGTTTACGTGACTTATCTCATCTACCTAGCCTGTCAGCTTGACGCTGAAGGCGGAGATTTTTTTCTGCCAATTCCCAGGATGGGAAAAGACAATTTAGAGTAGTGAACATTTATGGATAGGTGGGCCTGTGATCTGACACCACCATCTTCCCATCTTTACTGGCTTCTAAACTCCTGCTTGGCCAAGTTCTCAAACCAAAAGAGACAGAATTGGTTCTGCATGCTTCCAGACCTCAGGGAGCCTGCTGCAATATCAAAGTTCCACATTGGTTTAAGACATCTTTCCTATCCTTTAAGTATGGTTCTGGAAATTATTTTTAAACATGTTATGCTAGGGGCAGGGTGATTTATTGCTAAATCATCAAACAAGCCAGTTGAAATATACGTTCATTCATTCATTCATTTATTCAATCTTCATAACACAGATGTGTAATGGATTGTCTCTGGATTCTGGAGTCAGAAAGGTCATCCTCAGAATCCTGGCACCACCGCTTACCAGCTTAATAGGTGACCCTGGGGGGAAAAAAAAAGCCTATTGCCATTGAGTCGATTCTGACTCATAGTGACCCAATAAGACAGAGTAGAACTACTCTGTAGGGTTTCCAAGGAGCAGCTAGTGGATTCAAACTGTCAAACTTAGGAAAGCTATTTAACAATCTGAACTTCAGTATTAACATCTGTAAAGCTTAGGAAAATAATACCAACCTCATGGGTTTGTTGTGAATATTAAACAAGATAATCCATGCAAATGCCTAGCACATAATAGTCACTCAATAAACCTAAGTGCTCTGCCATAGAATTCCCACCTAATGGTGGTGGTGGTTGTTACAGAGTCAGCTCCAACTCTTGTTGACCTTGTGTATAACAGGACAAAACGTTGTCTAGTCCTCCATCATCCTCCTGATCATTGGTATGTTTGAGTCCATTGTTGCAGCTATTGTGCCAATCCATCTCATTGAGGGTTTGGTATCAGTCAATAAATTTTGGCAAACAACGGTAGAAACCAGACATCGCGCACAAGAGTTGCCGTTTGATGCATAGGAATCCATGCTCTCCTCTTCGTCTCCACTTTGCCATGCGTCCAACTTCCTGTCATTTTCCTGAGTTCCCCATCCTCAAGACTGTTTTCAATTTCCCACTCAGCCTCTAACTGACTACAGTTTCCCGCCAGCTCCCTCATCCCTTCCACACCAGCCCAAGTAGAGACGGGTGGCCTCGGGGACGGAGTCCTTGGTCCCATTCTCTACATCACCACTAGTTACATGAGTCAAAGGCTTTCAGAAAAAAGTTGTTTTTGGCTGGAAAGGCTAACTTGGCAACAGATCAACCAGCAGTACAACATTCATAGGGAATTTTCCCTCTGTAGAATTTGAGGATGAATTTAAAAGAACACTTCCACCTTTCTCACTTTTTAGGAAGGCAAGAGGCCTAGAAAAGTTAAGTGACTTGCCTAGGTTACACAGCTAGTTAAGGGGCCGGATCCTCTCACTGTTCAGAAACAAAGTCTCTTGGCATACTCCAAAACCATCCCCTCACTTCAAAAGATTAAGTGCTAGCATAGACAATATCATCTACTCCTCTACAGCAATTTAATGATTTCCTGATGATATATGATAGGTCCAAGATTATCATTAAACAGTATTTTATATTTTGACAACTGGCACTCTATGGGAGTCAACTGCAACTTTTGGAATTTGAGTCTAGTTCACACATACCCAGCAGGAAGCCGCATGGTGATACACCCGACTCTTACAACCCCAGAGACTCCTGAAGTGTGTCCATGCCTGCCAGTCCCCATGACTGGGGTGGCTCAGTAACTGAATAAAGGAACTCCAGAGAGATTGCCTCACAGTCCATCTGCACTTTGCGAACCAACATCTTTTTTTTTTTTTTTAATGAAAATCATGCATGTGTACAGCTAAAAATAAATTTAAATAGTACAAGAGGGTGCCATCAAGTCATTTTCAACTCATATGGACCCCATGTGACAGAGTAGAACTTCCCCATAGGGTTTTCCTGGCTGTAATCTTTATGGAAGCACTTCTCTCATGGAGCTGCTGGGTGGGTTGGAATGGCCAACTTTTTGCTTAGCAGTCACCCGGAAGTCCTATCCCACCCGAGACCTCTTCTTCTATTCCCCAGGGGTAAGTACTTTGAATGGCCAAACCCATCTTTTCAGAGAACAGCATTTGATTGATTTGTATTAAAATTTCTAAGTGCAATAAAAAAGCACTGACTTTTCTTTATTCTTCACATTTATGCGGTCTTTACTCTGTGCTAGGCCCTATAACACATACAGTAAAAGTGCTTTACGTGGATTACCTCATCTAAGCCCTTTCGATAGTTCTGTGATGTAGGTACTATTATCATCATCCATTTTACAGATGAGGCAGTGGGGCTGCAGAGATATGAATATCCTTTTCATTGAAGACATTTGATGATGAGAAATGTTCAATTGGCTTCTGGAAAACCAAAACAATTTGAACAGGTTTTTTTTTTTTTTTTTTTTTTTTGAGGAATTAGAGGCAGAAAAACTTCAGAAAAATGTCAAAATCATCTTGGCACTAAATATTATTGAAAACACCAGTATCTAAAACCCTTGAGTGACACCAGAGGGATCTCATCTGGGGCCTTATTTTATTCATCTCTTATGAAAATGGCAGTATTCCCTGTTTTAAATTATTTATTATTTTGTGGTCCCAATTAAGCTGTAATGTGACAGGCAAGCTAGTTTATAAGGCAATAAAAAAAAAATCATCCTCCCCAGTGAGTAAACTACAAGGCCAAAAGGTGAGTTGTTTGTATCAGTGAAAGACCGCACTACTGCACTGAAAAATAGTGGGTGCGTCCTGTTATTGCTGCTACAAGTGAAAACAGCTCCAGAAAAGAACAAGATAAACTGGTTACCAGCCTCCTTGAAAGTGCCTATTTTTAGAATAATGACAAAACCGTCTGTGTTTGCATAAGAAGCAAAAATGATTGATAGAAGGAGCGCAGGAGCCAAATCTACCCCCAGGTTAGAGCCTCGTGGATAGAGGGAGGTATTGAAAGGCTTGGGAGCAGCAAAGACTCTTTCCGGGTGTATAAAATGGCAGAAAACTATCATAGCAGATCAGCCATTACTAGGTTTGAGGATCCCAGCTTTTAACACAATGAATAAAACATACCTTCCATTCACATTAGCTCATCTGTGGAACACAAAAATGATAGTATGAGCCCTGCCTTGTCATTACGGTGGTTCATTTGAAGCCAGGGTGGCTACATGTGGCCACCAGACAGGAGCTGATCTTCAAAACAAAAACAAAATAAACTCAAAAGCCCCCACCCTCAAATAAAGTCAGAATAACTTATCTGCTGAGAGGCTTCATGTGTTTCAGCTGGAAGTAGCTGGTGACATGCGAAGCCCCAGGGTGGGAAGGGGGTGGAGGTGGGGGAGTGTGTTATTGGAGCTGTTTTTATCTCCCTCCAATGAGTGACACAGGGCCCTCTGTATTGAGTGGGTTTGAGTATCTGGGATGTTGCAGGAGTAGGGAAGGAAGGAGAAAATGAGGAGCAAACATATGGAGTTTCCATTGATTTAACTAAGTCCACAACAGAAGAAAAGGACCTCCTTCAGAACTTCAAATGCAATGTCTAAGAGAATGGATCTTATCTGTCCTATATTATTTAACACTGTGCACCCAGGGCCAAGAACAGTGCCCAGCCACAGAAGGCACCTCATACCATGTGTTGGGTGTGAGAATGATAGAATCTACGAGACTTGTCCTATGTAGCCTCCAGAAGACATGAGCCCTAGCTCTTCAGTCTATTAAGAAACTCCATGTCTTGAAAAGTGATTCAAAAAGAGCTTTCCCAAATACATGTAAGAGAAACATATTGAAATCTCTTCCTGGCTTTCTGTTTGAAAATCCTCACCAGTTTTCTTTTTTTTTCTTTTTAATTTCTTTTCAAATTATTCTCATTTTTTGTTAATTCCTTCCCTACTTTTAGGCTCTCTTGTATCAAAAGCTAGCTTATATTAATTTTTTAAACTTCATACTCATGCATCCCTGTCATGGATTAAATTGTGTCCCACAAAAATGTGTGTCAACTTGGCTAGGCCATGATTCCCAGTATTGTGTGATTGTCCACCATTTTGTCATCTGATGTGATTTTCCTACGTGTTGTAAATCCTACCTCTATGATGTTAATGAGGCAAGGTTACAGGCAGTTATGTTAATGAGGCAGGACTCAATCTATAAGATTAGGTTGCATCCTGAGTCAATCTCTTTTGAGATATGAAAGAGGGAAGTGACCAGAGAGACAGAGGGACCTCGTACCACCAAGAAAGTAGAGCCAGGAGCGTGCCTCCTTTAGACTTGTGATCCCTGTGCTGCGAGGCTCCTAGACCAGGGGAAGATTGATGACAAGGGCCTTCCTCCAGCGCTAACAGAGAGAGGAAGCCTTCCCCTGGAGATGGCACCCTGAATTTGGACTTCTAGCCTCCTAGACTGTGAGAGAATAACTGTCTCTTTGTTAAAGCCATCCACTTGTGGTGTTTCTGTTACAGTAGCACTAGATGACTAAGACAACCCCCAACTACAGCATTATCTCCCTCTGGCCAGTAATGTTTTTATTTCCCCTGAAAACCCTTGCACATATTCGAACTCCAATGAATAGGTGTTGGTCAGGAGGAAAGACGACCAGATAAGAAAGCTGAGGGGTTATTTAGGCTCTCTCAGTTAGCAAAGAATAGAGACATGCTCAGGATTCCTTGGGTGGCGAGGTTTATTATGGCAAGAATTATCGTGTGGTAAGCAGTGTCCCAAGACAGATACCATCAATCCTTTCCCTCTCTGTATGCATGTGCTGCTCCACATCAAGAGGTAGAATCTTTTCCCTCTCCCCTTGTATTTTCGTTGGCTTCATACCTTGCTTTCAGCAACAAAATGTGGCAGAAGTGATATTGTGCTTGGTCAAGGAGTAGCCTTTAAGGTCTTCTGCTCTTAGAAGCCAACCACCATGCAAGAGGTCTGGTCACTCTGAAACCAGCAAGCTGTGAGAAGCCCAAGCTTGTCACATGGAGAGATAGGAACCACGGAAGGAGCACCAAGGAGCCAGATTTGTGACTAAAGCCTTTTTGTGCCTTCCAGCTCCGTCCAACAGTAAGCTGAATGCAGAGAATATACAAGCTTAGCTGATGACACATGGAGTAGAATCTCTGAGTCTTGTCCAGATCTCTGACCCACAGAATCACTAAGTTTCAAGGCAGTCAGTTACGCAACAATAGAAAACTGAAACACACAGAAAGATTTTTTTTTTTTTAATTTTTTAAGAAAACAATCCCACAGCTATACAGCCAAGACTCATGGAACTTGAGTCTCTTGACTCTACATGTCTCTTGCGTTTTGCAAAACTCCTGAGCTCCTCTCAGTGGTTCTCCCATTCAGACTCTCTGAATAAGGACCAAGTTGCCCAGTGGCCCTATCAGTCAAGGTCCTAAAGTCAGGCCACCTCATAGGCTGCTAGTCAGCTTCTAGGTGGTTGACTTTAGATGAGATGCTAATCCTTGGTTCAGTCATTTGTGGATCATGTAGTTTGGCACACGGTAACCCATGTTTGAGAAACAACTCATGCAACTTTGACGAAGACAGAGTATCTGAGATCGTCTTCTATAACTAGCACATTCCCTCTAGACTATACCAATCCCTGACTCTCCCAGGATGAAAAGCAGTACACTAGGGCTGCACTCAGCCTTAGGAGTGGCATTGGCCAGAACTATGAGGCGGACCAGCGATCCTGCTTGCTCATACGTTAATTGGTAAATACCCCATGATTATGAGAAAGCTGTGTATGGGATCATAGAGACAAAGGGGAATGGAGAGGAACAAAACCCTTGCCTCAAATGACATGAAACAGTTGCCTTTCATGTGCTAAACAAAGATCTTTGGCTTCTCCACAGTTGTAGGCTTGTCTATTACCATGGAGCATTTATTTTCCTCAAGCTTCAGTAAATTTCTGGATTCAATTTCTGAGTTTGGATATAGATGTGAATATTTTTCTGTCACTGGGAAAACAAATTAAGTCTAAGTAAATCCCTTGGAATTGCTGAGACTCAAAAGGAATCTCTTTAGCAATGCATAGCACAAGCAAGAACCAAGAGGATAACACCCGGTCTTTGGAGCTTCACTTACAACTAGTGCCTTGGGAATGTTTTGACTTGGGGTTTCTCCTTGGAAGAGACGGTGTCTCTGATAAGAAGGCATGACTCTTTGAGTTTCTTCCCACATCTGATGTGACTCTTCCTCTGTTGAAAAGAAATGAAACCCACCTCCAGACAAAGGCAGACATTTCCTCAAGACCCTCATGGAGAAGGAAATGCTGCTATAAGTGGTGGAACATTAACTATAGATAATTAATACATTGCTGGTCATTTGCTTCCCAATAGGCTCTCTTTGGCTAAAAAGTCAGCTCTCAGTATTAAAAATCGAATAGTCATGCAGAAACTGCTACCTATTCACCACGGGCAGCTCCAATCTCAGGCAGCAACTTCATGAAGTTTAGTGTTTCTGGTGAGAAGAACAAGAGGGACTGGTGATTTCACAGACTTTCCTGGGAATAAAATACAAGAAACTCACTCTTATCCCCATAAAATGTGGCTTTTCCCAAATGGAACCTATTGCATAAAACCACGTAAGAGTAAAAGAAATGTATGATGAGTTAGATTAAATGTTTACAAATTGTATTTATTAAACAGACATTCTTCTATTGAAAATTTCCATTGTGGGCCTGGAAAAAGATCAAGGTCAGTTCTTATTAAATAAGCCTACTTTATGCAAACTTCCACGTCAGTCAGCCAAATATAGTTATTAAACATTCAATGTGGGAGAACAGCCCTCATTTTGGACAAAATTGTGAACTTGGTGAACTTCATTTCTGGTACCCCCAAGATCTCTTTCTCATCCATTTCTTCTCTCCATGGGGCTTCAATGTTTCCTTCATGAGGGGGTTATGTCCCAGTGCCCACCCTGACAGATGTCCCTGACAGCTGTCACACCAGAGTGGCACAGCAGCCATTGACAACAGAGTGAATGTAAGCTAATGTGTTTACCTTTATTGAAGATTTCTTTTTCTAATTTCTCCCAACTAAGGAAGGTATTCCACCACCCATCTGACAGTTGTCGTACTGTGGTGCCTTTCATGTTGCCATGATGCTGGAAGCTATGACATCAGTATTTCAATCACTAGCAGGGTCACCCATGACAGACAGGTTTCAGTGGAACTTCAAGACTAAGACAGACTAAGAAGAAAGACCTGGTAATCTACTTCAAAAATTAGCTAGCGAAAACCCTATAGGTCACAACACAATATTGTCTCATACAGTGCTGGAAGATGAGACCCTACGTTGGAAGGCACTCAAAATATGTAGTAGTCACAACAATGGACTTGAGCACACCAATGATCATGAAGACAGCACAGGACTAAGCAATGTTTGATTCTGTTGTACTTGGGGTAACCATGTGTTGGATCCGACTCAATGGCAACTAACAACAAGAAAGGTATTGGGGGTGGAGGTGAAGTCTCCCAAACGCATAACATCATATCACAAAATTTGTTGCCAAGTTTCCTCATGTTAAAGTCAGTTCAAATATAGGGAATTGTACAAGGTGTTCCTCTGATGTACTATACAGCAGTGGTGCCTGAACTATTAACCATGAATCCCTTTGAACTTTTGAGTTTATGTCTGTTTTCTTAATCAAAGAACACGAGAATACAGTTGCTACTATGAGGAAGGGAGGTGTAGCCTGGGGATTTTAATTTTTACATCAAAAGAGGAAATTTTTTTCTAGAAAATGTGTAGAACTCTGCAATTAAAAAAAGGAAAGTACAGTTCCATCAAGGAACTGGTAGTTTAGTAGAGAATAGAGATCAGTTCAAGCAGACAGAAGAAAAACAGTTAAACAAAATATGCAGGACAGCAAAATAGTACTAAAAATAGATATTATACATGTATGTACTATTCATATACATACCCACATATGTAAAGATAGATAGACAGACTTGCTGCATATTTACTGAACCAAATGTAGATAATGAGGTTAGTAGTGAAGTTTATATTTGAATGGGAAATTTTAAATTTCGTATGTGACTTTTTATTCTTTCATTGAACAGAAGCACCATTCTAGGCAGTGTTGGGACCAGGAAGTGCCTCAAACAAGGAAATACGGTCATTGCCCTCAAGATATTTCCAGTCTAGTGGAGAAAACAGGCATTAAAATAGATAATTGCCATCTGTCTGGTATGACCTATTTTCACAAGATGTGGGTTAAAATACATCCTAGCTAAACACATGAACACGAAGTGCGGTATTGACTCCTGTTATGGATTGAATTGTGTCCCCCCAAAATATGTGTCAACTTGGCTACGTCATGATTCCCAGTATTGTGTGATTGTCCACCATTTTGTCATCTGATGTGATTTTCCTATGTGTTGTAAATCCTACCTCTATGATATTAATGAGGCTGGATTGGAGGCTGTTATGTTAATGAGGCGGGACTCAATCTACAAGATTAGATTATGTTTTAAGTCAATCTCTTTTGAGATGCAAAAGAGAGAAGCGAACAGAGAGACAGGGGACCTCATACCACCAAGAAAGCAGCACTGGGAGCAGAGCACTTCCTTTGGACCCGGAGTTCTGTTGTGGAGAAACTCCTGGACCAGGGGAAGATTGATGACAAAGCCCTTCATCCACAGCCAACAGAGAGAGAAAGCCTTCCCCTGGAGCTGGCCCCCTGAATTTGGACTTCTAGCCTACTAGACTGTGAGAGAATAAATTTCTGTTTGTAAAAGCCATCCACTTGTGGTGTATCTGTTATAGCAGCACTAAATGGCTAAGAAAATGCTCATGCCTATGCAGTGAAGCCCAACCTCAGGCTCCAAGGTTGCACACATCTCCCTTGTTGCCTACTTACACACTCTGCCGTTGGTTCCCAAAGCATAAATCCAGATCTAGTTGGTTGGGCCCATGAATGGCTCCAGTCTCAGGCAAAATGCTAACAAAGAATTTTTGTTTAATTTTGCCGGCCCCATCTCTCACCATTACTGGAGGGTGGGCGGGTCTGGATTTTCTTTCCTTCTAGGAGAACTTGGCTAGAGCTAGTAGCTGGGTTCACATCCGGTATCTCTAACTTGGAAAGGAGAGGTTCTTTTAGTGGGTCTCAGTTTCTTCCCTCCTGAAGGTCCTTGTACTCCTTATGAAAATGCTTGCCTCCTCTCACCCAGCTTTATGGATTCCATCAAGAAAAACAGCCTTTGCTCATACAGAGGGGAAAAAGTGAAAAGATGATGCAGCTATTCAGCCACCCCACACTTAACTCAATCAGGAGCACTTACCAGTGTCATCTCTACATGACTAGGGCAAGGAAGTCAAGGGATTTATTCCCCATAATTAGGAAAGTCTGCTCCACAGTGACCTGCTGCCCACTCCTGGATTTTTAGGAGATAGATGATATTTTTTTCTTAATCCCGTCTCATCAGCATGCTACACACACAAATAATCAAGTAACTGTAATTGTGCTAACTTACAAACAAAAAGCACAAAGTGTTGTGAATGCGTAAAACAGGGAAATCTAAGCTGGTGTGCTGGGTGGGGGGTTGTGGTGGGAAAGTTGGGGTACAGAGAAAGGCTTTCCTTAGCGGAATAAACTATAGGTTAAGGCTTGTAGGGTAAGTAGAAGTTAGCTAGGCAAATGTGGGGGTGGAGGGAGTGGCCCAGGCAGAGAGAGATTGTCACTAAAACGCCAAGATGAAAGTGACGTAAGACAAGGCTGGAGAGTGAGATCTGGAAGAGACCTGGAGGTGTGTAGGGACTTACCTAAAGCAGAAAGAGAAGGACAGCAGGCTTTTGCAGATTCTGAGAGGGAAGATGCATAAAGCGTGTAGCTAACAACTACTGGAAGCATAGAGACAAAGTTTCAATAGGCCACAGTAGCAGAAAAATAAGAATAGTATTTGGTAGGGTGACTCAAATCCTGATTTTCTTGGGACACACCTATTTTATACTTATTGTCATTCCCTCTTTGACTACCAAAAGTGCTCTAATTTACTACTCTCAAGTGATCCATAGCAATAATGATGATGACAACGAGAATAATAACAAAATCCATATGTACGCAGATAGGGGAGAGTGAAGGAATGAGAATGAGAAACCAATAAGACAAAAAATGTTAAAAACTGGTGAATCTGGGTGTACCAGTTTTCGACTGCCTCTGTAACGAATTATCACAAGTTTAGTGACTTAAGACAATACAAATTAATTCTCTTATGGTTCCGGAGGTCGGAAGTCCAAAACCAGTTGCTGTGGGCTGAAGTCAAGATGTCAGCAGGTCTGGTTTCTTCTGGGGGCTTGGAAAGGAGAATCCATTTCCTTGTCTTTCTCAGCCTCCACAGGCTACTTGTATTCCTTGGCTTGTGGCCCCTTCCTTCATCTCCAAAGCACATCTCTTCAATCTCTGCTTCTGTCATCACATGGCCCTCCTCTTCTGTAGTCACCTCTCCCCATCTCCCTTTTATACGGACACTAGTGATTACATTTATGATCTACCTGGATAATCCAGGATAATCCCCCACCTCAAGATTCTTAATCACGTCTACAAAGTCCCTTTTGCCATATAAAATAACATTTACAGGTTCCAGGGATTAGAAAATCAAAAAACCAACCCGTTGCCGTCGCATTGATTCCTGCTCATAGCGATCCTATAGGACAGAGCAGAATTGCCCAATAGGGTTTCCAAGGAGCAGCTGGTGGATTTGAACTGCTGACCTTTTGGTTAGCAGCCAAACTCTTAACCACTATGCCCCCAGGGTTTCCATTCCAGGGATTAGGACCTGCATATCTCTGTGAGCTATTATTCATCCTACCATACTGGGTAAAGAGAATGCAGGAGTTCTTCCCACTTTTCTTACACATTTTCTGTAAGCTTGAAATTATTTTAAAATAAAATATCTTTTAAAAGATATTTTAAAATATCTTCCAATTTGGAAGACAAATTTTATGGTCACCGTAGCAGAGGGCATAAGCTTCCCTTTATCCAAACCCTTCAATCTTCTTTCTTTCTTCCATGAAAAATATTTTATTTAGATCATACTGTACAACAGGATCTTAATTCCAACACACTCAAGCACACATTTATTTTAAAGGCCAATGCTAACACATGACCCCCACTGTTATGTTTTGAAAAGGCTAAGGAAAACCTTTAAGAAAAGTTTTGCCAGCGCTGAAATTTATACATTTAACATTGACAGAGAAGGCGTACACTACATTCTCAAAAAGACTCCAATAATTAAAGAGCTAAGAAAGAGTCTCCAGGGCTCCTTTCTTCTTAACACTCTTTCCTCCACAGTGAAGTAACAATCCAGTGCAATTACAAATGCCTCTTTGCGTCCACTTTTGGGTCTTCTGCACATTGCCGCACATTTATACACGTCTGTGATTTGAGCTTCTTCAGCACTGTTATTTCAATAGCTCGAGGCCCTTTGGTTGTCCTTGGGTTTGTGTTCTCTCATCTGTACACAGAGAAGCCTTTCTTTCCTCCCAGGTTGTCTCCTTTAATCCGAATTGCTCATGAACTATATCTACTAGGATCACTTGTATCAATATTATTAATAATGACACCAATATACCAGTTGCCTTAAGGTCGACCGAGACTCATGGTGACCCCGTGTGTGTCAGAATAGAATTGTACTGCACAGGGTTTTCACTGGCTGATTTTTCAGAAGTAGATCACCAGACTGTTCTTCCAAGGCACCTCTGGGTGGACTTGAACCTCCAACCTCTCAGTTAGCAGCCAAGCACGTTAACCATTTGCGATACCCAAGGACTCTTCAATAATGATAACTTCATTAAAGTCTTTCTTTGTGGTGGGAAGGGGGGCGGGACAGAGGAGACCAGATGACATAAGCTAAAGTTCCAAAGAGCTAGTGAGCACATCTCCATGAGAACATTGCAGGCAGTCACCTCACCCAGCACAACCAGTTTGTGATGGTTAATGTTATGTGTCACCTTGGATAGGCTATGATTCTCAGTGATTTGGGCAGACATTATGTAATCATCCTCCATTTTATGATCTGATATGAGCAGCCAATCAGTTGGAAGGGGATTTTCCTTGGGGTGTGGCCTGCATCCAATATATATGAATGTTCTCACAAAGCTCGCACTCTCTCTTGCTCCTGTATTCATCTCTTCATCCTCTGACCTCTGGTTCTTGGGATGTGAGAAGCCTTCGTTCAGCCTGCTGCCTGACCTGCAGATTTTGGGTTCGACAGCCCCTGCAACCATGTGAGTCAGAAGAAGCCTCCTGCTTGCTGCCTGACCCATGGATTTGGGACTTGCCAGCCTCCACAATTGCATGAGCCACCTCCTAGAATAAATCTCTCTCTCTATATTTATATATATGCTTCTCTTGTTTTGCTTCTCTAGAGAACCCAGCCTAAGACACAGCCCTTGGATCAACAGGGAGGACAAGCAATGTGATATTCTTTATTGAAGATACTTAAGCTATGGTTGTCAGAGAAGGAAGAAGAATCTGGAAAGCAAGGCAAGACTTAAAAATTGCAGGAGGGTTGAGCTTGTGGCAGAAGTTGGGCAGAGTTAGGCTTGAAGCCATGGCTAAAACACTTTTTCAAGCAGATGTAAACAGAAATTCAGGAATCAACTCCATTCAAAGTAGGGTAAACTCAACAAAACATTAGAAAACCTATATGTCTTAGAGGTCTAGTGCTCCTATAACAGAAATACCATAAGTGAATGACTTTAACAAAGAGAAATTTACTCTCTCACAGTTTAAGAGGTTAGAAATCTGAATTCAGGGCCCTAGCTCCCAAGGAAGGCTTTCTCTCTCTGTCGGCTCTAGGGAAAGGTCCTTGTCATCAATCTTCCCCTGGTCTAGGAGCTTCTCGGCACAGGGACCCTGGGTCCAAAGGACCGCGCTGCTTTCTTAGTGGTATGAGGTGCCCGTGTCTCTTTGCTCGCTTCTCTTTTTTATATCTCAAAAGAGATTGACCTAAAACACAACCTAATCTTGTAGTTTGAGTCTTGCCTCATTAACATAACTCCCTCTAATCCTGCCTCATTAACATCATAGAGGTAGGATTTACAACACATAGGAAAATCGCATCAGATGACAAAATGGTGGACAATCACACAATACCGGGAATCATATCTTAGCCAAGCTGACACACATTTTTCAGGGACACAGTTCAATCCTTAACACTATACAAATTAAGTTTCTGAAGAAAATGATTTGAATTACAACAACAACAACAACAACAAAGAAGTTTGAAAAACTGCCATGTTTCTACTTGGACTTAAAATTTTAGAAGAGTCACTGGATTTATATAAATCTAGTATAATAAGGATAGTTTGCAACATGCCATTAGAATGTTTCCATAAGAGAAGGAATTCCTGAGGATGTTTGCTTCAGCTGTCATCATTGACCAAGAACTATTTTTTTGAATTTTTGCCTCTCAGCCTTGGGCAGAGCCGTGAATTACTGCCCATAAGCCATCTTCCAGAATATACAGAGAATCATCTTGTCTCAGGTCAAACGTCATTTGCTTCCTTGAATTGCATTCCTTCAGCTCTTCCCCTTTAGGCACATTTCCTTTTCCAAAGTCTTCCCCAAAATCAGGGGGGAGGGGCAGAGTGCTATGCATCCGTGTATTTGAATATTTTGGTCTTCTCTTTCAACTACTTGATAAAAATACTGCTCGTTTACTGAAGAAAGACACCCCAGGAAGGCTACACACCTTCCTGATGTTTCCCTGCTGATATTTTAAGATGAAACTAGTAACTGTGGTAACTCAGTTGCCATTAATCCAAATGCATTGTCAGCAAAACAGAAAAAAGGCAGCAGGTTCCACTTAGCCTTTTGCAGACATCATCATTCAAGTCTCTGCCGTCTTTGTTTGTTTGTTCATTTTTTAATATTCTCTTGTATTTTTGTTGAGAATATACATAGCGAAACACGCTCCCATTCAGCAGTTCCCACCTACAATGTTCAGCGACATTGGTTACGTTCTTCCTATCGTTACCATTTCTGTTCTAGTTGTTTGACCACCGTTAATTAAGTCTCCCTGCCCCCTAAACGTCTCGTCTGCACTTTAGATGAACTGCTGTCCATTTGGTCTCATACAGATCATTGTTTAAAAGAATGCAGTACTCAAGAGTGACATTTCTTTACTTTTTGAGCTAACCTATGTAGTTAGAAGGTGACTTTGATCCCTGTCATCTTCAAATTATTTTACAGAATTATGGAGGAGGTACATTTCTTCATTCTTCAACATGTCTTTATCTTACTCTAGATTTAAGGTGCGTTTAAGTAACCAGAGTGATCTTAACCTTTTGACCTCTTTAACCCTCATCTCTTTTCAGATCAAAATCACAGTCTCTGGAAGTTGACTAGCTGGCCTGCTGACAGGTTTTTTGATTATTTCCTACTGACCTGCAGGACATTTCAGCAAGGTGCCTACAAGCTGGAGGCGGGCTCTGGCTTTATCTGACTGTGTGTCAAAACCAGTCACGACTCTATCCTCTTTTATTTCAGAGTCCTTCAAACCACGGAGAGGTAACTTGAATATCCCCAGACTCCGATACTTGCCTGTCCTCTCACTTTCAAACTAAGAGCTTAGACTTCTTCTTTTGTTTTTTTTTTTTGTTTTTCTTACTCTTCTTCACAAAAGAAAAATAGATCTTTAGATTGTTTCTTGGACAAAGGGCAATTACATTTTTTTATAGATGTCCATGAATATTAATGAATTCATATTTAGTTTGTAACCTCCAATATCTTGTAGAACAATATTTTCCATTAAAATGTTAATGTTCAACAGGAAAGGGGTTATTGCCAAACCAGCCTTAACTGATTTTAAGATATACTGAGATCTTTACATTCCTGGCCCCAGTGGCTAGGTTAGTAAAAGAGGCCGCTGTGTTACACACTGCAGTAAACACTGCATATGTGGGCTGCCCTTGGAAACCTATTTGTGGGGTAATAACCAAAAAAAAAAAAAAACCCAAACCCATTGCCATCCAGTCGATTCTGACTATAGCGACCCTATAGGACAGAGTAGAACTGCCCCATAAGGTTTCCAAGGAACGCCTGGTGGATTCGAACTGCCAATCCTTTGGTTAGCAGCCGAGCTCTTAACCACTATGGTGCCGTGGAAATGTGAAAAGCACCTGTTGTGCACTTCAACGGGTAAGAGCTGCTGAAATCAAATTTGGTGCTGAAACACAAGCAAATCTACCGTAAACTACTGAGCACACGTGGTAAATGTACCACCATTACACAATTGATTTATAAGCTTGGGGTTTAAAGCAGGTGCCCCACCAAGCCCTCTTCTCTATAAATACATCCAATCTTATGAAAGTTAAATAGTTCTTGCTCAATTCCACCAAATTTTAGCGCTCTGTGCCCACGCATTCAATAGTAATCCCCAAGCAAAATTCTGAATAAGAATACTCAGCATTTATTAAGTCCCTTATGTTAGACACTCTAAGATGCGCTAGCTACGTGACCTCATTTTGGCTGTACCATGGCTGTGAAAACTAGATATATTGTCACCTTTACTTTACAGATGGGGATACGTAGGTTCAGAAACCCGTTGCTGTCAAGTTGATTCCAACTCATAGAGACCCAACAGGATGGCGTAGAACTGCCCCATAGGGTTTCCTAGGCTGTAAATCTTTACAGAAGCAGACTGCCGCATCTTTCTCCCCAGGATCAGCTGGGGAGTTAGAACTGCTGACCTTTCAGTTAGCAGCCGAGCGCTTAACCACTGTGCCATAAAAGGTCCATCTCGCATAGCTCTTGAAGGTAAGGCCAAGATTTAAACCTGGTCTTTTTGATTCCATAACCTTGAGCCTGCACAGCACGTCATACCTGCAGCATCCTTTCCTCTCCCTTTGAAGCACTAGGGAGAGGAGTTCTTTCACCCACAAGGCTCCTAGCAACCTTCACTTACTCGCCGCCTTGCGGGCTCGCTGTGGTGACTCCATTGGGCCTCTCCTTCTAAGCAGGACTGGGTTCTCTGCACCCCACGCTGAACCTTCTCCCACATCAAAACCTGCTTTCCACAGCTGTCCCATCTGACAGCCAACGGCGTTAGTTATTGAGGCGGCCTAGAGGTAGAACTGTCTTCCCTAATTCCTTAACTCCAAAATATGAGCGTCTAATTGCTGCAGAAAAGAGTGCAGGGGAGGGAGCAGGAAGGTTTTCCAGGAGGCCTGCAAACCGTATACCAAAGGCCACCACCTCCACCCAACACAGGTCCAGCTCCCGGCTCTGAACTCACGCCTATCGAATACTTCTTACTTGAATAGTTCATCTGGCATTTCATTCATCTCCCTTGCCAGTTGCCCTTCCCAAATCTTCTTTCAAGTCACCCCTACTTCCTGAAGCATGCCAAGCCTTCCTGTAGGTCAGTCAGAACACTCCTTCAGAAACTCACCTACGTTGAGAATTTGTCAAGCTCATCATCGTGAGGTATCGGTGGCATATGCTTTGTACCTTTTGAAGCCATAGATGATAAGGCCATTATAGGATTCTCTTTCATTTGTATGTAAATTGATGGAAAAGCACAGGGGACAACAAAAAAGTACTGGTGACAATTCTGCTTCTGTTCCTCCAATAATGACGATAATGGCTGAAGGAGCTAATGGAACATATGAAGACCCACAGAAGGGCTGGCCGTGCTTTTAAAAGGCAGCCCTTCCATACATGTGTTGACAAAGGACTGGGCAGCTTGGCATTTTCATTTTAAAATGACTCACTCGTGGGGACAGGCTCCAACCAGCAACTCAGCTCTTAGGACTCACAGTGTCAAGGACCTTATAATCCTTCAAACAGAATTTTAGCCTTGGTACTTAACAGGAGGAAACATCTACTAAATAAAGTCACTATATTCACTGTCTCTGAGCAAACTTTCAGGATCACCAACCAAAATAGTAAAAGTTTCTTTATAATCAGCTAAGGTAGTTCTAGGAAATGGAATACCATCAATTAAAAGGCATCTTATTGGTGAACTTTGGTGGGAATGGGAGGGGAGATGACCAAAAAAATGTTCCTTTTGTTTATCAATCATCGGGAGTTCTAGAAATTATTTGGGATAAATCCATTTTATCTCTTGCTGTTTCATTTGTCCCTCTAGTTGTCATTTAATATATTTATTTTAAAATAGCACATCTTTCTGAAAATGTTTTTTTAGAACTTGTATTATTTTTAAAAGATGGCACGTAGATAGTACAAATTTATAAATGTAATGATCACACTTACTCCAAACCCCAGACTAGTCCATCAGAAACAGTAGTAGATGCTTAAGTAATTGTCTATAACAGCTCATCCAAACCCCAGACTAGTCCACAGAAACAGCAGTAGATGCTCGAGTAATTGTCTATAACAGCTCATCCAAACCCCAGACTAGTCCATCGGAAACAGTAGCAGACGCTTAAGTAATTGTCTATAACAGCTCATCCAAACCCCAGACTAGTCGATCGGAAACAGCAGTAGATGATTAAGTAATTGTCTATAACAGCTCATCCAATTGTTCTCTTTTGCTTTTCAGTTCATCCAGAAGTTCAAAGAACAATCCTCTTGACCACAATCTCGTGTTGTCTCTGTTCCATTGGAACCTTAGCTCGGGATTTCTATTTACTCTGTGTCACTCAGCAGTCCCCAAGCCTACCACGGTCATCAGTTACCTTGCCGCTTGCTTCTCAGGATTTAAATCACTACAGCAAGTAATGCATTTGCAGGTCGTGTTAGAAAACTGGGAGAAGCACTGCTGCCTTCTCGGGTAAGGCTAAACACAGGCTGCCGCTTTTGCGCAGCTGTTAAGGGCTCAGCTGCTGAGGCAGTTCAAAGCCACCAGCCTCTCCTTGGAAACTCCGGGGACAGCTCTACTCTGTCCAGTAGGGTCGCTTTGAGTCTGAATCGACTCATCAGCAACGGACTTGGTTGGGTTTGACCATGGCAACTTTGCTTCATGATGACACCTGGTTTATAAACCTATTCCAGCATCAAGAACTGAAACTCCTCCGCAGCATTTTTTCAGCTTGAAAATTGCTTTCAACTCCTCCTCTCCCCTTTTAAAAACATTTGTTTTAAAATGCAAAGAGAAATTTCAAGGATGATAATGTACTCTTTCTGACTAATTTTATAAGAAAACGGTGTATTTGGGTTTATTTTCCTCTAAATACACACACACACACACACACACAATGAAATTGCATGTCAACTCATGTCCTTTCTGCCATACTACGGAGCATCCTTCTCCTAGAAACACCCACAGGTTGTGATTGCAGTGCGTTCCAGCAGCGTTCTACTCTCCACGTGTGTGAATGGCACTCTCTCTCTCTCTCCGCTTAGTGGTTAAGAACTTGGCTGTTGGTTTTGGTTGACTGGCTAACCAAAAGGTTGGCGATTGGAATCTACCAGCCACTCCTTGGAAATCCTATGGGGCTATTCTACTCTGTCCTTAGTGTGGCTATAAGTCAGAATTAACTCAATGGCATGGGATCCATCTATCTATCTAGCTATCTACCTACTTAACTATCTACTTATCTACGTACCTACCTATCTGTTCATTGCACCCAAGTCTATTCCAACTCATAGCAACCCTACAGGACAGAGCAGAACTGTCCCATAGGGTTTCCAAGGTTGTAATCTTTACAGAAGCAGACTGCCACATCTTTCTCCCGTGGAGCAACTGGTGGGTTCCATCCTCCAGCAACAGCTGAGCACTTAACCACTGTGCTACCAGGACTCGTTCATATCTATATACACAAGTATGTATGTATATATGTCTGTGTATACATACATGTGTATATGTGTATATTGGAATTCTGGTGGAGCAGTGGTAAAGAACTCAGTTGCTAACCAAAAGGTTGGCAGTTCAAATCCACCAGGTGCTCCTTGGAAACCCTATGGGGCAGTTCCACGCTGTCCTACAGGGTCACTATGAGTCAGCGTCAACTCCACAGGAGCAGGTTTTGTTTTTTTTTTAAATGTGTGTGTGTATATATATATATATATATAGAGAGAGAGAGAGAGAGAGAAATTCATGCACGTACACATACACTTATTTTGGATCATTCAAAATAAAATAAGCTTGAAGTAAAGTCACCTTAATAGTAAAAAATTAAATTGAAAAAAGGCGAAGTCAATCACCTAGCTCATGGCTATCAAATAACAGTGGTGTCTTTTTAGCAAATGTGCCTTTTCTCAGTGGCCGGAGATAATGTCCAAGTGTTTATTACCTACCTGAGTGTGCAAATTTTAAATACCTTGTTCTAGTTATAGCCATTCTATTACATTAATTCTTTCAGCAATTTCCTTGTAAAATTAGATTTGCCCAACTGTGCTCTCCCATAAAGCACTGAACCGAAGAACGGTGGTAATCTCAATTGCCTTTCATGCCAGATTTAACCTTATGATACATGCATTAAATACAAATTAACATCTTGTCTCTGAGAAACTCACATTTAGTAGACCGGCCACAGTTTCATTAAAATATAAACCAATATACAATTCATGAAAAGAAAACTAGCCAGCTATATTCTCTTCTTTCTGCGAAAATATATTGCTCCCACTCAGCCACCACACACACAGGTAAAGTGGGCTTTTATTTAGGACAACGAATCAAACGGATTTTCTGAAAATCATGGAAATGAACAAAATGGATTTTTCCAGGTGTGCAAATTTCAATTTTGTAACTGATTTCTCACAATGAACCTAGGAGATCGGGTCGAATTTCAGTGATTTCTAAGGCTCTACTTCAGTGGATCATGCCTTGGATTTACTTGAGCGTTTCTTTAAAACCCTACACCAAGAACTGGGGATATAATTTCATCAGGAAACTCATTCCCCTCGGGACTCTGCCTCATGGCAAAATAAAAACTTTTATGTATTTCAGGCTAGAGGGGCAGCCCTATAATTGCATAGTCTCAATTAGACAGTCTTCTCATTATTTCCTGGAGGAGGGTAAATGTGATTTCAGTCAAGAGAGGTTCTGTCCCTGTTCCTCCTGCCCTATGACAGACAGAATCCAACAAAACCCCAGGAAGTAAGAGTGGCAATCAGTTGGGGACAGCTACAGAAAAGCACTAAAAACTGTCATTTCCACCAAAATAACAGCCACACAAAAATATAATCAATATGTTGAAAAAGCAGGAAAGAAAAAAGAAAATAACAGATTTCTTTGGCCACATTACAAACTTTTAAGTCCTGCCTCCTCTCCTGGCATATTCTATTCTTTTTCTATTCTCCAAATCGTATAAAATCACTCCTGCTTTCTTATTTCAGTGTACCTTGGAGATCAGAACCATGGCACTTTCTATAACCCATGTTCTTTTCTTAATGTTGAGAAATGTAACTCTTAGACTCGGGCATAAATTGTCTTTACATGGAAGTCGGGCCATCTGAGAAGTTTACACTGTGATTACTAATGGGGTCATATTACTCATGTCAGCTTCTGTCCTCATTTCTTCTATAAAATGAAAATTATTACACCAACCTCCTGTGGAGGAATATTTGAGAAGCAAACTATAATATTTATTGTAAAATGCGTTAGAGTCATTACTGCGGGTCCAAGTTTTATCCACAGAATATCTGTTCTGACTAAGTAAGTCAAGGAAGCTTCTATTTCCATCTTAAGCCAAATTGCTAATGGAATGATTTTTTTCCCACTGAATTGACAGTTCTTTTGATACTTACTACTTATGTGGATGGAGCCCTGGTGGCACAGTGGTTAAGAGCTCGGCTGCTAACCAAAAGGTCGGCAGTTCGATTCCACCAGCTGCTCCTCGGAAACCCTATAGGGCAGTTCTGCTCTGTCCTGTAGGGTCACTATGAGTCTGAAGTGACTCGACAGCACCTAACAACTCATGTGGATGCTATGTGGTAAAAATATTGACAGACACAAAGTTACCACTCCCATCATTATAATATCTGTACCTAATCAGAAATACCATTTCAGGAACATAAGGCATTTCCATTGCTGGCTTATGAAATAACTATGCCTTTGTCTGGGAAAGTCTGGCTCTAAAAATGCATCATGCTAAGGTAAGTCATTCCTAGATCTGATCTCCATAGCGACCAGTTTCTGAACCCTGGGAAAGTATTACCCCTAGGTGAAGGGCCACCACAGAAATAGTTCTGCGGTATGATATCTTGGAACAATTTTCAAGGGCTCCTTAACACCAAAAACCAAACTCGTTGCCATTGAGTTGATTTGGTGGATTTGAACTGCTGACATTTGGGTTAGCAGCCATAGCTCTTAACCACTGCACCACCAGACCTCCAAGAACTCTTTAAGATATCTTAAATTTGATGGTGGTACAAGCAGAAATGATAGAACCAATATCCTAGAGAAATATGCCCAGCCCTCGTAATAGTTCACGAGGCAGATGGATGTGAACAAGTTAAAATGCAGCCTATGAGTAACCATCATGTTTAGGTGGTCCCTGTGTCCTGTATTAGGAGTCCCCCTTTGGTGGAAAAGGTTAATGCACTCAGCTGCTAACTGAAAGGTTGAAGGTTCAAGTCCATTCAGAGGTGCCTTGGAAGAAAGGTCTGGTGATCTACTTCTGAAAAATCAGCCATTGAAAATCCTATGGAGCACAGTTCTACTCTGACACAAACAGGGTCTCCATGAGTCAGAATCGACTGGAGGGCAACTGGTTAGGTATGTCCTGTATTATTTAAGAAATTGACATTCCTGGCTAGAGATGGCAAAGGCATACAGAACTGTGCAAAGTGCCCTAAGAAAATGTGAAGCTTTTTGGCCAGAAGATAGCAAAGATTTTTCCTGTTTATCTTCTCTTGTCTGGGCCTTAATTAATTCAGGGCTTCAAACTGGTTTGTGCTGGTTTGAACTCCTGCTGAGAATTTGCATTTCTAATAAATTCTCTGCTGAGAATTTGCATTTCCACCCCAGATATACTGAATCAGAATCTACTTTTTAACAAGATCCCCAGTGATTCTTACATATAACTTCCTGGGAAGTTGTTAGAAATGCAAAGAAATGTAAGAATCACCTGGAGCTCTTGTTAAAGTGTACATTCTGATTCAGTATATCTGGGGTGGAAATGCAAATTCTCAGCAGGGAATTTATTAGAAATGCAAATTCTCAGCAGGAGTTTGAACCAGAACAAACCAGTTTGAAGCCCTACTTTAATTCATGAACCTTTCCTGGTTGGCATTAGAAGAAACAGCTGTATCAAATGGGCTGACTTGAGAAAGTTTATCAGCAAGGTCTGGTTATGATGGGAACGAGAAAGAAGAGCAGAAGATTAACCAAACACAGTTCCGGCTAGAGGGCTTTTCAGACTGGATTTTAAAATGTAAGTTCCCAACCGAAAACTATCAGAAAGTTAGAGTGCTTTATCTGCTTTGTAATTTTGAAGTAAAGTCTTTTTTTCCAGAATAGCCAGAAGGAATATTTAAATTTATATTTACATTTGTTCCTCATGCAAGTGCTTAAAACCACGGCGATGATAAATTATAAATACTTGTATAACAGCACTGTCAAGCTTCAGAGTGGTTTCAAAGAATAATTTTCCAGACAAGTATTATGTTCCTATAAGATATTTACACATAATTACGTTTAGCACATAGAGAAGCTGAGTAAATAAAGTTAGCCTAAAGTCAAAGGCACTAAACCTAATGTCAAAAATTCGTTCTTAAGCAAATTATTACTTTAAGTACTGTGTGTCCATTTTTTTTTGAGCATTTAGGACGTTCCATGAGTCAGAATGAGAATTAACATAAATCTACAAAATGTGAAGGACAAATGCTGCTTGCTTCTGTTTTTACACCACTATCCAGAGTAATGTGTGAACCAAATTGATGTAGACCTCAAAAGCTAATTGACTTGTTCTTCCCCCATGTATACATATGTATTTCAGGATTGCTATGATAATCATGACCTTTGGAAGATTTCCTGAAAGTTGGTGACTAATTTAATGAAGAAAACTTGAGGTTGTTCCAGATAAGTAATAGCAATACTCCAAATATTCATCACTTGAGACAAAGCTGCTAAAATGGATGGTGGCTCTTACTTCAATTTCTCGAAACAGAAAAAAGAAGGATAATCACCGAGTGAACTGAGAAACATTAAAAGCCATCCAGCAGCTGTGTGCCTTCAAATGAACCATCGCTGCCTCAAAAACTGACAGGACAGCTGTGCACAGCCAAACCTATCACCTCAGGAAAAGTGAGCGCAAAGACGCGACCAGACAGACATCACTCTGCGTCTCTGATTAGGAACCGATGATTCACACAAGAAACAACACAAATTAATTAAGAAACACGAAGAAATGTCTGGAAGGGCTACAATATATATTCAGGGAAATAAATAAAAAACACAAAGTGACAATTGAAATAAAATATTTGACACCTTAGTGCCATGAGTGTCTGACCAAAAAATGGAAGACCAAACTAAATTATATCCAACGAAATGGACTTGAAATATTGAACAAATCCGTAAAGAAAATACACACACAAAAGGCTTGTGTGTTACTTCCTGACACTATGTATTACTGACAACCCAGAGAAGCAGTAATTAACTGAGAATGTAAACTCTGATAAATTGAGTCAGACACTTGGCAACGTAGTTTTCCTCTCATGATTCATTGTTTTTAAAGCCAGCAAACATGAAAGCAAAATCATAGGTGGGAGAGACAATAGCAATTTTGCAAAATTTATCGTACATTCTAAATCTGTCGGCGATATAAGGAAAAGGAGTGGTGCAGTAATAAAAATCATATAGTATCGTAACCACTTCAATTCCGGCAACACGAGCAGATGTAACCCATGGAATGACTTAAATCACTTGGATCATCTTAGAGTAATACAAGCATTCCCTTAACCTTATGGGAGGTGCTTATCTATAACATCTTGTAACTTTATACAAAAAAAACTATCAATTATCCTGTTAAAAAGATGTTTCTTGGTTATTTATATAAATATGGATTGAGCCCTACTGTGTGCCCAACATTGTGTGCTGCCCATCGTCCATAGCTATTAATTCCAACTCACAGCAAACCTGTAGGACAGAGTAGAGCTGTCCCATAGGGTTTCCAAGGCTGTAATCTTTACGGAAGCAGACTGCCACATCTCTCTCGTACGGAGCGGCTGGTGGGTTCTTAGCGCCAACCTTTCACTTAGCAGCCGAGCGCCTTAACCACTGCACCACCAGGGCTCCTTCATCCTGCCAACTCATATTTTTCATACTACATGCTTCTTCTTAACCCAGGTCAATAGTGTCTCAGTGGCTTTATCCATACGAACTCAACAATAGGTTTAAATCGCTTTAAAAAATCCACGTGAAACTGTTTTTCCTCACTGTGTAGTTAAAAACCCTGTTTTTAAAGAATATCTGACAGCTTAATACAATACTGGGCTGCACGGCTAAGTGGAAACATGAAAAAAAAAAAAAAACTCCACTGCCAATGAGTCAATTCCTACTCGTAGCGACCCCATAGGGTTTCCAAGGCTGTAACTCTCACAGAAGCAACTGCCACATCTTTTTCCCACAGAGTCGCTGGTGGTTTTGAACTGCTGACCTTTCGGTTAGCAGTCTATCACTTTAACCACTGTGACACCTGGGCTAAGTGGAAACATAGTGGGCAACAATGTCTACAGAGGCTAAAAAACCCCAAACCAGTTGCCTTGGAGTCTAATCCAACTCCTGATGATCCCATGTGTGTCAAGGTAGAGCTGTGCTCCATAACGTCTTCAGAGGCTGATTTTTTGGAAGTAGATCACCAGGTCTTTCTTCTGAGATGCCTCGGGGTGGATTAATCTTTTGGTTAGCAGCTGAGCCACCAATCTGTGCCACCCAGGGACACCCTATAGAGGGTACTGCAGATTTAATGACACACATAGAGACCCACCCATGAGCATGGGAGAAAACCATAGAACAAAGAGTGATCTATTTTAATTTGCTTCTTAAACTTCTTCTGTATTCCACAATTTTTACTATATGTATGCATTACTTTCTAACCTGGGGAGTGGAAATATATATACATATATATTTTATATGCATCTATAAACTGGATGAAATCTTTTCCCCCATAGCAATCACAGTACCTCTGCATGTAACATTCCTCAAAAGCTGGCAAAAGTCCAAGAGTGGTTCCAAAATCAAAATCCAGCCCTATCACCTCCTACTTATTCTCGGCTATGACCATTAAAGACTCATGAGAAAACGCAGAGAGCTTTTATTCACAGTGATCATTCCCTGAAATAAAAGCAGACAAATCCAGAATTCTTGGCTGGAAGATCTGGGTTTATTCAAACACAGTTTGAAGAGGCCTGGATTATGGCACACCCTTGGACTAAAGGCCACTGGATCTGCTAAATCCAAATGTGACCGACTCGGAGTCTCCTAGACCTTGGTAGAAAATACTCCCCAGGAACACAGCTCATGGGAAGTTGCTGCTTTCTACATTATGGGTTATGCATTATTAAAAGGCATCTCATTACAATGGAAATTATGACTTTGTCACCAACACTATAAATGTCAAGAAATCCCACTTTAAAAGAATATATTGTCTTGATTATAAAAAGAAACCTCTTTCCCTTAAAAAAAAAAAAGAAGAAAAATTGCTTTGTTTTCATTGAAATCCTTTTTATAAAAAGATTTGTAATGAGGCACGGACATTTCATAAAGCTTCTTATAACACAAACTTTAGAAGTGAAAGGGAAATTATTTCCCTTATCTATGTGTACACACACACACCAAAGAAATTTTAAAAAAAACAAAAAAACTGGGAACTCATCTCAGCAAATAACTAGAGTATGCACATAAACTATTTGACAATCCACCGCATTCTAAATAGTGTTAGAGATCGTTTCTCCAAATAAAATTTATTGTTTATCATATAAAGCAGTGTTCCTCAAACTCCATCATTTATATAATTTTTGTTGTATTGGAGTAACACCTACATTATTATTTCTTAATGTAAGTCTTTAAAATAGCTCACATCTTGAAAACCTAAACTTCTACTTCAGCCTCAGGAATAATA
Organism: Dugong dugon; assembly: GCA_030035585.1. Classification (NCBI taxonomy): domain Eukaryota; kingdom Metazoa; phylum Chordata; class Mammalia; order Sirenia; family Dugongidae; genus Dugong; species Dugong dugon. The sequence goes on along the minus strand of CM057479.1, from coordinate 7,822,833 downwards.
TTAATGTATTTGATAAACTATCGATAAAATATTGGTAAAATAGTGCCACTAAAAGCCGGGTGTTAGACGCTGGTTATACACTTCTTCTAATATATACATTAACTATTAAAAAAACAAATCAAACGGATGAGTATACCACATATACCATAGTTCGTGAAACACTGGTATAAAATATTTTTCATTAAAACAGAAATCCTCCAAAATATATCTGCATAACTCAGAAATGTAAACACAGATACTCCTTTGAGTATTGGCGATGAGAGGACAATGCAAGGTAAAGGGAATCCCTTGGATTTGATGTAAAAGCCCTGGCATCTCTCGTGGACTCTTGCTCTTAGCCGCCATGAAATAATTGATCAGCCTCCTTTCTGCATACGTAAAATGAGGATACTATTGCCTCCTGGGTCTGAGAACTGGTTAAAATAACATATGTGACGGTTGCTAATACAATGCAAATGTTTTGCAAAGACAAGCTATCCTATCATACTGCGTGATATGAATACGGGCGCATTCTGTTGTGTCTGACATTGTGTCTGACAAACTATGTGCCAGGCACTCTGTTAGTGGCCGAGGATAATGACAAAAACAGGGATAGGGCCCCCTCAAAAGGCAATTCTTGCATTAGAAACTCATGTCTGACAGGTAATCAATATCATGGCTCATGTAATATTGAGACCTCAATGGTATTCTTCATCAAATATGTGCCTTTGATCCAAACAACAGGAGAAAGGGAAGAAGTACCTTACTGTTCTTGGAATACCACCAATTTGATATTTGATCTTAGACTGCTTCAAACACCATACCTTTGCCAAGCGTGTGGATTTAATTACACTATTGCAGTGTCCCCTATATCAGCTAATCATCAGAACGACAGGCGGTGCTCATTGATAACACCATTGCGTCCCACTTCTGCTGACGATCTCCTTGGTAGCAGGACATGTCACTCTGGCTTTGGACAAGAGTCTCAGGTGGTTCTGTAACCAGCTCTGTGTAGGACAGCAGTTCTCAAGGTGTGGTCCCTGGAGCCGCAACATCAGGATCACTCTGGATCTTGTTAGAGATGCAAATTCTCAGGCCCTGACTTGACCTGCTAAATCAACAACCTTGTCCTCCAGGTAATTCTGGTGCACACTAACGCTGGAGAACCACTGGTTTAGGAGGTCGTAGCAAAGTATAACTAAACGCACATGACCATTAACAGAGGTTGAGAAACGCTACGTTATTGTAAATCAAATACACAGCTGTGATACACTTTACCGCCTCATTACAATCACCCGGCACACTTTAACCAACCTGAGACCCAGGCCACACTCCAAACCAATTCATATCAGCATCTCCGGGGAAAGGGCCCAGGCATCTGTATTTGTCAAAAATATGTCTTGCTTGGTCATCTTTTAGCCAAATAACAGATTGGCACACAGAATAAAGGATACTACCTGTGAGTACGGGGCTCCATTAAAACCCCATCTATATGAGACCAAAAGGTCAACAATTACTCTAAAGCAAAGATGAGAAGGCAAGGAGAGCAGGGAAACTAGAGTACTGGAAATGGAACAACCAGAATGCAATTAGTGGGAATGTTGACATATTGTGAAAAATGTAACTAAAGTCACTGAACAACTTGTGTAGAAATTGTTAACTGGGAACCTAATTTGTTGTGTAAACTTCCACCGAAAACACAAAGTATTGTTTATACATACGTTTATACATACGTTGTTGTTGTGTGCTATCAAGTCAATTCCAAGTCACAGCGACCCTACAGGACAGAGGAGAACTTGCCCCGTAGGGATTCGAACTGCTGACTTCTGGTAAGCAGCCATAGCTCTTAACCACTTGGCCACCAGGGCTCCATTTATATTTGTATTTCATTCAAGTGGAACAGCATTCCTGATGTTTCATTCAAATAAAAAGGATAATGATACAAATATGTTGATTTTGTTTTATGGTTTCCTTGCCCGAAAACAAATAATTAAGAACATGGTTCTTAACCATAAACAGGATGGTTTATGTTTTATTTTGAAAATTTTAAGGCAAAGAAATCACAATATAACTTAGTATGAGAAAATATTGTATATGTGCCATACCTACACGAAATATATGTAAACGTGTTTACAGATACGGAGCATCGGGCTTGAAATTTCAAATTTTATTTTAAATCATATGATTTTTAAGCCATTGAACTGTATTTTTGTGATTACAGAATGTATTTCATTTACACAAACATACATTTTTGTCAATAGGAATACAGGACTTTTATCTTCCCAAAGAGGTCAAATGTTAAGTCAGAAAGATCTTTCAAAGGAAATACGATAAAAGTAATGTCAAATTCAAGCAAGTGATCTATTCCAGAACAAAGTATCCTATTTTCTCCCTTCAAGGGGTTCTAACAAGTAGGTATTAAACTTCATCTTAACGTTTAACACACAAATTTATTTTTCAAACTGCTGCTTTGAAAGCAAAGGCTGTGAATACTGCAGTGTCATTGGGTTTCTTTCCTGATTCCACCCTGCAAATGTTCAAGCTGCGGTAACTCCCGGTAGGATTTTATCTGGGCAAGAGGCAAAACTAAATTTCTAAACTGATCCCACTCTGCACTGATCTCAAGGCTCATTTGTCAAATCTGCCTTTCATTTGTTTCCTTTGCTTTGTAGAAGTTTTTATTGATAAGCCAGTCGGGTCATCTTCCCAGGAATTAGATGCCGATCAATCTAGTTTGCACCCGTCAGTCTTTAGTCATTAGTGGCCCAGTGGGTCTCCTACAGGAAGGGTAAATGCTAGGACAAATTCTGTTGACCAGCTCTTACTGGAAACAATTTGCTTTCTTGCTGGGTCCCTAGGTTGCTACGTTTCGAAGGTTTGTTTTTCCTAGAATTTGTCCTGCTGCAGGACATTGTAAAAGGTGATGCCAATCTTTATTTTATTTCTGTTCATTGCGTGCAGGCTAACTGATCTTAAAGAAATAAAACATCTGGGACCAAGAGATCTTTTTCACGAAGATGGTGTTGAAAGCAAAGAAAGAAACCCCTGACACCACACCTCCCCCCTCCCCCGTGCTGCAAAAGCAAAGCCCAGGCAGTCTTTGAAGGTCAAGAAGGCCGTACGGAAAGGTGTCCACAGCCACAAGAAGACCCACAGTCACTCACCTTCCAGGCCACAAGATGCTGGGGCTGCAACAGCAGCCCATGGACCCATGGAAGGGCCCTCTCTGGAGGAACAATTTCACCCTCCCTCACTACATTCCTCATGACACCCTCATTAAGTTTCCCAACCATGGAGACAGTAATGAAAAAGAAGATTGAGGGCAACACCCTACCGGTGTTTATCCAGGACATCGGGGCCAACAAGTTCCAGATCAAACGAGCTGTGAGGCCGCTCAGCAGGACGGTGTGGCCAAGGTCAACAGAGCTTCAAGGCCTGATGAAGAGAAGGGCATCCTAGGGTCAGGCCCTCATCAGCATGCTTTGGATGCTGCCAACAACCCTGGCATCATCTAAACTGAGCCCAGCTGGCTGGTTCTAAATATATTGATTTTTTCCATCATCCAAAATGGAGGAAGAGGAGAAGAAATTCTCTGACGAGGCCAACAGCATCCATCTTAGATGTTACCGAAACGAGCCTTGGAAACACTTTGATGCTTCGAACACACTCTTAGTGGGAACCCACACAAGCTACTGTTTCAAGCAACGCAATAAGGGCAGTTTTTGGTTTTTTGTTTGTTTGTTTCTGTTCCCTGGGTGCTGCAAACAGTTAACGGCACTCAGCTGCTAACCCAGAGGCGCCTTGAAAGACAGGCCTGGGAATCTACTTCTGAAAAATCAGCCATTGAAAACCCTGTAGAGCTCAGTTTTACTCTGGCATGCACAGGGTCACCGTGAGTCAGAATCTACTTATCAGTACCTGGTAAGTGGTATTCACCTATCTGGATTATATTTCCCCCTTTGCACCATTGGCCTCCCTACCTCCCGCATCCCTCAATGCATCTGTACGTACACACTGGAATAACTGGAAAAGTTGAATCAATTTTAGAGTCAAATCAACAGGGTCATCATAGTTCAGTGGCCTACCTACTATGCACCCTTGGGTTTTTTGGCTATAAAATTGGGAAACTAAAATTCATTTACAGGAATTTTGAGGCAGAAATAAGGAATATACAATGCCAGGCCACAGAGTAGGTGCTTAGAAAATCATTGCTATTATTAGAAATATGAGTTTTAAAGGACACCACAGTCATTAGAAAGGGAGAAGAAAGGCAATTTAACAAAATTCCCTAGAACAGAGAAACACAGGAGCAGATAGAGAACTATTAAAATAATCATTTTGAACACTCATATCTGGGGGTCCTTCCGAATCTCTGGGAGGTTCCATGTTTCAGATAATCAGGGCTAGGTGTCAGCACTAACGCTGGGCTCGATGGGTGGATGGATTCTGCTCCAGGTACACACCGGCTGGCTGTATGTATTTTACTCACAGGCTGACTGCGGATGGGTAGGGGACAGAGTGTATAACCCTGAGCAGTCACCTGTGAGAGGAAAGGGGTTGAGAACAGCTCGCAGATGGTTTCAAGAGATGGTTAAAGTCCTTTCGCACCTTCATGTAGATTATTTTAGTCACATACGTGGATCCGCTTCTCACGGAGGCAGCAAGACTCAGGACTCGGTTATGGCGGATTGGGCAAAAGACGATCCGGGTGATTACGAGGAGGCAGGCACAGGGAAGAGGATCAGAACTGCAGTGCAGGTAACAAAAGCCTGGCAGCGCTGGTGTTCTGAAGCTGGGACGTTAACTCGGGATTGGGTTGTAAAGTTGCACACCTGTGCTTGCACACCTGTGCTTGCCCCAGCCCATGCACGTCCCCATAGTTGAGTTCAGCTAAATTCATTCTCTTCCTAACTTCAGAGTATTTCTTCATCTACTTTCTCATTGCTGTCTTGCTAGGAGAAAAATGAAAATATAAAACGGTGAAATACTGAAGACATAGTCAAGAGTCTCCTCTTGGAGATTTTTCCTTTTTATTATCGGTAGATCCAGTACAGTATTTTCAGGTTCCACCAGAAAGAATTGTCTCATAAATGCCAAGACTCAGCTCTCTTCTTTCTCAGATTTTTACAAATCACTAATTTCAAAATATTTTAATAATCTAATACAGTCAATATCACTTTATTTATTTTCTCTCTCTCTCCTTCTCTCTCCCTCAGGCTCTCTCTCTCCTCTTACTTTCTCAGTTAGTTTTATAACTACCATGTGCCAACGGAGCCCTGGTGGTGTGACAGTTAAGCGTTTAACTGTTAACCAAAAGGTTGGCGATTGGAGTCCACCCAGCTGCTCCACGAGAGAAAGACCTGGCGATCTGCTTCCATAAAGATTACAGCCAATAAAACCCTATGGGGCAGCTCTACTCTGTCACGTGGGGCCACTATGAGTCAAAAGTTGACTCAATGGCACCCAACAACAACAACTATGTGCCATATTCTGGGACACAAAAACGTTCATAAGAAAAGAGAGTTAGCCATCTTCTCTCAACAAGCTAAGAGTATAATGGAAGAAATGATAAACTGATAATTAAAATATTATGTATTTAAAATTTCAATAAAACATAGTGTATAGTAAGTGTAAAGCTTGAGAGCTACGGTGTATATTATGAGAGCAAAAGCCCTCCTTGGGATTAATGAAAAAAGTGAGGAAGATTTCTGTGGTAGACAAAAAATGACTGCCCAAAGATGTCCATGTCCTAATCCCTGGAACCTGTGGATATGTCAGTTTTGGAGAATTAAGTTTGTCAATCATCTGATTTTAAGATAGGAAAATCCTAGTAGGATTACCCTAGATTATCCAGGTGAAGAGTTCTGGTGGCACAGTGGTTAAGTGCTCAGCTATTAACCGAAAGGTGGCAGTTCGAACTCATCAGCCACTCTGTGGTAGAAGGATGTGACAGTCTGCTTCCGTAAAGGTTTACAGCCTTGGAAACCCTACGGGGCAGTTCTACTCTGTCCTTTGGGGTCACCATGAGTCAGAATCGATTTGACAGCAACGACTTCGATTTTTGTTTTCAGCCAGGTGGGCCCCGTGTAATCAGAAGGACCCTTAAAAGTGGAAGAAGAAGGCGGAAGAGAAGGTTGGGGTAATACAGTGTGATAAGGACTCGACTTGTCATTGCTGGCTTTCAAGCCAGAGCAAGGGGCCCATGAGCCGAAGGATGCAAGGTGGCCTTTAGAAGCTAGGAAATACAAAGAAACCAGAATGGAACGCAGCCCTGGCGACTCCTTGATTTTAGCCCAGCGAGACCTGTGTCAGACTTTTAACCTACAGCAGTATAAGATGATAAATTTGTGTTATTTTAAGCCACTACGTTTGTGGTCATTTAAGGCAACAAGAGCAAACTAATACAATTTCCCTGTGGAGTTGATACCTGAGCTGAGTTTTTCATAAAAGAGGATTGAAGCCAGTGTAGACAGGGAGGTAATGAAACACATACTACGTGAGGATGGCGAAGTGGTTAAGAGCTATGGCTGCTCACAAAAGGTCGGCGGTTCAAACCTACCAGCCACTCCTTGGAAACCCTCTGGGGCAGTTCTACTCTGTCCCATAGGGCGGCTCTGAGTCGGAATCGACTGGACAACAGCAACAATGCTGGAGCTGAAACATACAGGTGAGGCGTGAGTGCTCGGAGCTGGAGTCTGAACCGGGTAGGTGAAGTTATACCAAGGAAGGCCTCGTAAGCCAGGTGAGTCTTCACGGATCACCACGCCTTAGTCAAACTGAACCACTGGTCATTCCAAAAATGTCCTGTCATCTGTCAAAGCTTTGTGCCTCTGCTCATGCCAATCCAACTACCTAGCACAACCTCCCTGTCTGTTTCCACTAGTTCACATCAGCCCTAAAGTGTGACTTCAAATGTCCTCCAGTTACCTGAACTCAACTGATCACGTCTTCCCAAGAACTCCTGCAGCAGATTCCTTGGTCCTCAGGGATGGTACATCACCCATTGCCTTAAATGGGAGTTATTGGGTCTAGCTCATATCATTTATCATTAGCTTCTTAAAACCATAACAATATCTAATTGTGATGTCCTTCACGATTTCTATCATGGTGCCACGATGCAGTACAGCGCAGGACAATGCCATGATGAACAGGCCCTTGATAAAATGTTTATGAACAAATAAAAGAGTGACGTCAAGCACAGTAGGCACCTCCGAGCCTGGTGGAAAAAGACCTGTTATTGGCGCGTTAATCAAAACGTAGGTTAAGCAGCTAATCACAAAAATAATAGATACATATATATTAAGCATTTAACTTAACACTTAAAACAGTTATTCACCAAGTTTTTGAGTTTAGGTTTTCTGAGTGGCATTTTGCCTTGTCTTTTCATGTAAATCGCCCCCCGTAACACATTACTTATGGTTTTCCGTCTTAGTTTCTTTAAAATTGACCAAGAGCTATTATTTGAACATAAAACCCTTCTAGACTTTTACATTTCCCTGTGTTTTAAGAGTTTCCTCTCACGTCTAATTTGACGGCAATTTTTCACTCTTCTCCTATGGCAATTTTCCAAAGCCATTATTTCAATTTCACAGAAATCTCTCCCTCCTCATAGTCAGACTTGACTGGTTTACCTTATAGCTAATTGAATCATGTAATTACAATAGCACATAAAACTGACGTAAAAAGGGTTGAGAATAAATATAATTGACTCTTGGTAAACTTACAACTCAGCTTTTCAGAAGCCTGAGAATGCAGACACGGGCAAAGTAGAGACTAACAAAGCAACCATAAAAGTTCAGCATGTGGTGGGCATAAGTCCTGCGTTTTATGGTGGAAATGGAGAATAATCCAGTGAGTAGTTGTTGAGAGCTTCTACAGTTAACAGTCATACATTCTGGGAGTTAGACGCCACCACAGGCGTTCACTACCCCAGCTCGCCTTTGGTGGAATTTCTCTGTTGGCTTGGAGATCACACCTCATGGCTTATAAGGTTCTTGTTACTCTAAGATGTAAACCGTTCAGGGAAAATCCTGACAGTGGTCATCTAACATCTGTTGGCTTCCTTCCAGTGATGGAGTCTGTAAGCTCACAAGGCAAACCTATCCCCTTCTCAGATATTGCGGGGTCATTGAGAAGTGCTTGCCTGTTGTGAGCTGTACTCTGCCTCCTTGACATTTCCATCCATTTTAGCCCTCAGGCATTTTGTCCCTCTTCCAAATAGGTACGCGGCATACATTCTCTCCTTCTTCAGACACTTGAAGACATTTTTCTTAACCTTTTGTTAAGAACATCCCAGTTCTTTCGATTGTTCCTCAAGTGATAAAATTTTCGTGTCATTTTGCATCCTAACTGTCACACTCTGGGGACATTTTTAAAGCGCTCAGCTGCTAACTGAAAGGTTGACAGTTCAAACCCATCAGCCACTCGGAAGGCGAAGGATGTGGCAGTCTGCTTCTGTAAAGATTTACAGCCTTGGAAACCCTATGGGGTCACTATGGGTCAGAATCGACTCGACAGCCATGGGTTTGGGGACATTTTACTTTGCCAGTGTTTCAAACTGTGGCACCCAGAATTGTCATTCTACAGATACAGGCTGTCAAACAGAAAATAAACTGAAACTGTTTTCTTCCTTATTCTCTAGACTTCTCCTAAGGTAACTAAAAGTTACCTTGCTTGCTCTGAAGTAGAAGACTGAGATCTTTTTCCAGTCAAAAAGCATGTGAGTGGCTTGGGCTCAGGTTCATGCTGTACATTAACCAGTTGCTGTTGAGTCAATTCCAGCTCATGCTGACCCCCTGTGTGTTGGAATAGAACTGTGCTCCACTGGGTTTTCAATGGCTGATTTTTCAGCAGTAGATCACCCAGCCTTTCTTCTGATGCATCTGTGAGTGGACTTGGGCTGCCAAACTTTCAGTTAGCAGCCAAGCACCTTAACCATTTGCACCACCCAGGGACTCCTTTACAGCCTACACTAGCCAAAGAAAAATTTCACTTGAACATCATTCACTTTTTCGAGAACCTTGTGCAGTGACCCCTGGATGAACAGTCCAGAGAGTAATGACATAGAGTCAGCTCTGCCACGTACCAGCTCTCTGATTGCAGCTGTATTTCCCAAATTTCAGCCATTCACTGACCCCTGCCGTGACACTTGCTTTATCTTTAGTACCACTATTTTTATATTTAACGCGACCACCCGCCGTTCAAAAACTTAAATAAATGCATTTAAATAAGCGTTTGTATTCTAGAAAAGATACTGGGCAACTGGTATACTATACGTCAATTATAACATGACCCAGACTGCACTACTGACCTTCCCTTCAAAATCTGCTCTAAGATCAGCCTTCCCATCCCAGCTGAGGGCACACTGTCTATCTAGTAGCTAGGGCAAAGTGGCTGCAGCAATGGACTCTAACATATCTACTGTTGTGAGGATGGCACAGGACCGAGCAATGTTTTCTTCTGTTAGACGTCACTATGAGTTGGAACGGACTCAATGGCACCTAACAGCAACGGGAAAAATCAAAAGACACCAAAACAAACCTCCTTTGGAATCATCCATCCTTGACATTTCTCTTCCTCTCACAAGATCAATTGATCAGAAAATCTTGTTGGTTGTACCTCCAAAACATAGCCAGAATCTGATAGCTTCTCTCAACCTTCACAGCCTTATCCTGGTCCAAACCACCATCTTCTCTTGCCTGGATTATTGTTAACAGCCTCCTGACTGGTCTCCCTGCTTTCTCTCTTGAGTCTTCTCAACTCTGCAGCCAGAGTGATCCAAACATAAGCTGGTCCATGTCATGTCACTCCAGCAGTTTATTCCACAAAGAATAGCCCTAAATCCTTATGTCTGTAAGATCTGATGCCTTCCAGACACACCCAACTTGTTAACTCTTTGACCTCATTTTCTACTAGGTACTACTGCATGCTGGCTCCCTTGCTCTTCTTCAAATAGGCCAGGCACATGCCCATATTAAGGATTTGCACTGGCCATGCCTTCAGGCTAGAATGATCTTCCCTGAGATATCTGCATAGCTAGCTCTCTTGCCTCCCTAAAATCATCACCCAAATGACCCTTTCTCAGTGACCTTCCCTGACCACTCTGCTTCAGACTATAACACCCCCCACTCCCAACCCTCCTCACCCTACTCCCTTTTTATCTTTTTCCATAGAACTCATCATGCTCTAATGTGCTGTATAATTTACTTATCAATACCCACAAGGCCACAGGTCTTTGCTTTGTTCACTGATATATTTCAAGCACCTAGAATAGTGCCTGGCATACAGCCTGACTGGTGGTCTTCCCCACCCTGTTGAGCAGAGTGGTTCAAAAAGACCCCCACTTCTGACTTCTGCTATTTTCCATCTCAGCCAAAAGACTTCGAATTCATACCAGCAACACCATGACCACCGTAAGAAAAGAAAATAAGGTGACCACTTATGCCAGTCTGTGGTTTATAGAGCATGGATCCAGGGCAATTCAGTAAACCTCTTTGCCTCTTCTGTTTACATAAGGCAAAGCATATTCTTTTGAATAAGGTGCTAGAATACAGTATAATTTTGTGATGCACAAATTATCTCATTTTTATTATAGAGGTTGCATGAAAATAAATTTTGTTTAGAGATCCTTTTTTTTTTCTGATAGATGTATGACCAGTGCTTGCGCCCAATGCTAGTAACATGAGGAATAATTTACCAGATGTGAGATACGATTTCTCTGTTCCACTGTTTCTCTCTCAGATACCTCTAGTTTCACAGCTTCCTCACTGCAGCTTCTCGAGTTTCTTATCCATTACTTATTAACACAGTAACTCTCTTCAAAGGATGAAGAAATTCAGGTTAAGTTTTTCTCTTGCCTTAGAATATTCTTCTAAAGCCAACGGGAAGATTTAACTGGAGACCAGCCACAAGAGACCCGTGGCACATATATAAAATAAAGTATGGAAGTGTTTCTATCGTTCCCTTCCACATCCTAAAACAGCTCCATAATAAACAAAGCAGAAGAACCTGAACCAAGGGGAAAAAATGGTTAACTAGAAAATCTCACCCCACACGTTGGGAATCAGAAATATTCAACCTGGGATACGTAGCAGGATGGACCTTACTGGATGTCATACTCTGTTATCTCTATCCCTCTCTTGAGTTAGGTGTTTACAGTAACTTAGAGCTGCACGTTCTTCACTGCACATCCATATGTTTTTATTATTCAACCAGCTGTAGGCCATAAAACTGTTTTATCTATTTTGTGGTTTGGTTAGTACTAATAAAATAAACTACAAATACCTAACTTAGTGGCTCTTCTGGATCCTTGCACGACAGCAAAGTACGGTTTTGCTGTCGGGCACACTCGAAATGTTGTGAAATCAGTGTCTTTGGAAAGATATACCCCTGCTCCTAAAGATTTCCTGAAGATGCTTGCAATCTGAATGAACTGTGCTGGGCAATGGCTTGTTTTTCTATTGATTTCTCAGCTGATGGACCATAACCTTCATTGATAGTTCATTTTGGATTCTTCCAGAACGAAAAGGAAATAGCACTGAGTCTCTTCTCTGCCCTGGAGCCTACATTATTGATATTCTTTAATCACCCTTTTGGAACACAAAGCTTCTGTGATGTCACAATTATTATGTGTCCTTTAGTAGAATGTAGTTAGTGAAACAGAAATAGATGAGGGGGAGTACCCCTGGGCCGCCCCGCTGTTCTCTGTTACACTGAGGACAATACGCTCCCCATTCATGCTGCTTTTTTTGCCAACAGTTGCATAAAAGGAATCTTTCCGAAGTCCTCAGAAGTGGAAATATCATAATGAGCATTTTAACCCCCTAGGAGTTATGCAGAGAAGCTGAGTCCATTTTCATATAACAATCTATTTTTCAAACTTGCATTATCTTTCTCAGGGTACTTTTTAGGGATCTCATATCAGTAAGAGAAAAAAATGTAATGAAATAAGATCATGAACTTTCTACAGTAAACATGCAGACCAAAATTTAGCCAGACTTTTCAAATCTTTTCAACTTTCCGGTATTAGATTTTATCTAAATGCCAGTATAGCGTGAAGTAGCCCTTTAAACCTACAGCTGTAGAGATTCCTTAAAACATACGAAGTTAAACATTTATAGCAACAAACATTTCCATGCTCTTTTTTTGTTTTTAACTATTCGGTAAAGGAGAACAAAAATCTTTAATGATCATACATGTTTACCAAAATAGGTATTTATATTTTGAAAATAACCGCTGAACAGCAGCACACGTTAATTCAAAGGCAGAACGAGTGTGAGGGGGCTCAGTGGCTTTGCCATGTTACTTCCTGTGGCAGTCATTACTGCATCCTGCAGACTATTTCCTGTTCTCCCCTTCCCTTCCGTCTGGTACTGGGTAAGACCATATGTCTGGTTCTGGACAATGGGTTGTAAGTGGAAGTAATGGGCCACTTCAGAACTGAGCATTTAACTGTTGCTGCAAGACCCTCCAGAGCTGCCTTTTTCCTTCGGGCACAGCTACCAGCTATTTCAAGATGGTGGCTCCTCCACCTTGCCTGGTTCCAGAGTAGCGATGCAGCAACGGAGAATGAGCATGAATAAACCATTGTTGTCTTCAGCCACTGACATATGTGGTTCTTATCACAGCATAACCTAGCCTATTCCGACAGATTAAAAAATAAAAAATCTTTGCAATGGTTGAACTCTTCGGCGTTTTGCCTTTAATATGATATCTACATTAAAAACAGTATCAGTTTTTCAGAGGGCTTGATATCCTTGGGTTAATATGTAGAAATGAATGGGGAGAAAGTAAGAAAGGACAGCGTCAAGGTAGTTTCTTCTGTAAATCAGGAAACAGGAACCTTGTGAGGTCCAGGAAGGACAAGGACTACCGCTAAGAGTTACCTGGCCCCTAACTCCCTTTTTCACAATGTAAGTCCGGTTAAAATGGACTTCAGAAGTTGTTCTGAAGGGGAAAAAAAAAATTGAGGGGGAGACTTCATATACAACTAGAACCAAGTAAGCAGGCCAAGGGAACCGGTCTTTATATACTCATTATATGTATAAGAATTTCAGAACTTTGTTTTTTTTTTTTGGTTTGTTTTTTTAAAGTAACAGCCGTAACTTTGCATTCCCCACACCTATTGCCTGCCGGTCAGGGAAACAGATTACGGGACTGCCCGGTTACGGCCACTTTGCTTTACCCTAGGGGACGACTGGCGAAGCAGGTGTGGCTCAAGATGAAAAAGTATGAGGTTCCTTTCCTGTTCGTCACCTCCTGCCCTCACAGCTGTAAATGCTGAGCTCCTTCCTTGCCCTGTGTTATGAACTCAGGAACACTCACATTTCACTTATTCGAAATAATTTGGAAGTCGTAAGAAGCGCGGACTTGATCTTTTGAACTTCAAGAAAATCCTAATTTGCAGTGGGTTATCCTTTATTTCCAGAACGCAAATGCCGTTGAAGGCTCTTCTTCCACGCACTGGTTCTGGGTTCTCTGTTGGCTCCTCTGACAGATTTTCTTTCAGCCCATAGCAATGTGAAGAGATGGGAGTTTCTTCCCCCTCTCGAAAGGACAATATTGTGAACATCTGGTTTGTAGCCTTCTTAACAAAATTTGTTCTGCAGCGCTATTAAGTTTAAACATCTGTCGTTTATATCAAGCAGTTGACAAACTGCTCTAAGCCGAATGGCAGCACAGGGTACTACATCATTAAAAATCTTTTTTTGGAAACAAATTGAAAAAGAGTTAAATCGTCTCTTCCTGAAGACAGTAGGTCCTAATCACCGAAGGTGTCTGTTTGCTTTTCCAAATGAGAAAATGTATTCAATTTATTCTAGCAATTTTCCATTTTCTGTCCCACTGACTACTTCATTTAATCACTCTAAAGCACTCTCCACATAAAGACAATGATGTGCTTCCCATTAGAAGGGCATTGTTTTGTAAATGTGTTTGTCTATTTAAAAAGCACTGAAAGTTTTCAGCAGATTGGAACCTACTGGGCTTTCTAGCCAGGCACGGACCAATATGTCATTTGTTAAAATGCAGTGTGTGGGAGCTGGTGCCAAGTACAGGGGGCCGTGACAGTGGTTTGCCCTGTCTTCACATTCTCTCAGGGAGGAGAGATGAACAAACACAACATAAACATGGAATTTCATTACCTGTTTAGGGCAAAAGTGATAACAGATGAATATCTTTAAGACCCCAGGATCTTTATTAAACTCAGAAAGAGGACTAAAGTTTGACTTGTAGGAGGCTAGCAGATTGCCCTTCAATATGTATAACCCATTGCCTATTCCAGCTCCTCACAACCATACAGAACAGAGTAGAACTGCCCCATAGGGTTTCCAAGGCTGTGATCTTTACGGAAACAGACTGCCACATCTTTCTCCCGTGGAGCGGCTGGTGGGTTCCAACCGCAGACCTTTCGGTTAGCAGCCGAGTACTCAACCACTGCACCACCAGGTTCCCTCAATACCTGCATCCAACTAAAAAGCTCAGGCATTATGGAACAGGCAATATGTGATTAAGTATAAAATGTATAGATAGCTTTATGCAACTCACAAAGGTTTTGCAGTGATTTCTTTTTCAAGTGATGGGATAAAGCAGCTTCTCCCCACCTCCCCCACAAGGAAGATTCCAATCTCTTCCTTTTATCCCCTAATTTTAAGATTTCTGAATGATAATTTCTATAAAGGATTAGTTAAAGGAAGAGTGTTTATTAGGCTTGAAAACACAATTTTAGTCAAAAAAAATTTTTTTAAATTACTTCTTAAGAGACTAGAGTATAGAAACCGTCAATCTTCTAATTCTTTTTTATTGACCAGTAGTGATTCAGTGGTAGAGTTCTCCCCTTCTGTGTGGGAGACCTGGGTTCGATTCCTGGCCAGTGCACTTCATGTACAGCCAGGAAGTACACTGTTAGTAGAGGCTTGCTTGTTGTTATGATGCTGAACAGACTTCAGCAGAGCTCCCAGCCAGTGAAAACCCTGTGGATCCCAACAGTCTGACCTGTAACTGATCATGGGGATGGAGCAGGACAAGGCAGTTCTCAATTCCCCAGTGTTGATTGTAAACCCTACCTCATATAATTATTCTGGAAATTAAATTAGATAATGCAGGTAAGGACCTGGCAAGGAAGTGCTGAATAAAAGTAGCTATTCCTATTACTTCCAATAATTCACAATGTCACCAAATATCTGAATAATTTCTGAATATCACCAAATATCTGAAGTTGTATCTCTTTTTCAAGATACATTTTGTTTCTTTTCAAAGAATATGTGATCTTAGCCTCCAGGTTTCTTTCTCGGATGGTTTTCTTTGAAATTTGTCTTAAAATTATATGTATTTTTCCGTTCTTATAGGGACTAAGTGTCTTGGTTTTGTTCTTGGTTGGTGGGGTTTTAATGTAATAAGGAGTTGAGGCACCTCCTAGATTAAAGTAGACAAACCAGGCACTTGAAAGATGCTCGCTGTTCAAAGCTCAGAGCCAGCCTGAACCCATTATGCATATGAACTGCGTTACACATTGAAATGTCTTGTTTAGCCCACTCAAAATTAGCATTAAAATAAAACTAGGTTAGGTAGACACTTTTTAAATCCTTTTCAAACGTTGAAGAACAAATCAAAGGGGCGCTTTACAAAATACAGCCCTGGGG
The DNA here is from genome assembly GCA_030035585.1 of Dugong dugon. Lineage (NCBI taxonomy): Eukaryota > Metazoa > Chordata > Mammalia > Sirenia > Dugongidae > Dugong > Dugong dugon. Next base: position 7,807,216 of record CM057479.1, on the reverse strand, counting down.
CATTGCATTCTTTCCTCTCCAGGATGGTCAACACACACCCACACTTCCCCTGCAAACCATCCTCCCCCCATCTCAAGCTTCCATACAGACAAACCCTTCAAAGATTATCTTTACTCAATTCTAAAATCAATAAACACGTTTTTAAAGTAAACCTAAACTCCATAATGAGACGCTGTAATATCTTGCATCCTGCTTTAAAAAAGTTTTAGCTCTAATCCTAAACGGAGAGGATAGCATATAAAGTCAGTACTACCAAGTACTACAAAAGGCTCCTAGAATTATCCTCAGATATTTCAGAATAAGCAATTTATTACAAAAAGCACTAGGATAATTGTACCATTTCATAATTATTATGAAATTTATAAGATCATAACCGTGTGTATGATTAGAAATCTCTGTTTTGTATGTGGCGTTCATATCAGACCCCATTCCATCCTCAGCTTTCCCGCAATGAGACTAAGCGTCAATATATTGCCAGAGAAAACACTAATACAAAACTAGAATATGGATTTTACATTAACTAAGTGTCTAACTTTCAAACTGTATACTTCTCTAGGGATAAAGGAAGAATTATAAAATTCAAAGCCTTCTTGAATGGACACTTGAAGTTTTCAAACGAATTCAGTTCTTTTGAGATTTGAATTCCATTTTTTGTGGGTTTTTGGGGGGAAAATGCCACTCACTGGCCTTGCAGAGACAAATCTTTTTAAGGAGGCTTATTGGCAAGGCTCCCAAAGCATCTAGTACCTCTGGATGCTTCTCTAGGCAACCAAAGTTCTGAAGAGATGAGTAAAAGTCAGCGGGTACCTGCAGATTTCTTCCTCCTTAGATTAGCTACACCTGGATGTCAAATTCCCAAGGCACAGACCTGGCAGGTGTGTTTGGTGTTTTGCCCAGCCCACATTGCTCCTAGGGTCCCCATTCTCTAACGTAAACAAATTAAGGAAAACTGAGTCTGTTTTCCTTTAGTTGGGCGGAGAAATGACACCAGAAAGGAATTTTGTTTTCTCTGATAACTCAAAAGAGTCATGAATATTTTAGCCAGGTTCATTATTTTTTTAATCTCATCTACTTTAATCATGGAAGCTGCGAAGCATTTCCCCTGTGCTCTTTAGATTCCTATAGAAGCTTCGTGGAAAACAACATTTTCCAAGGTGTATCATTAAATGAATGTGGGATTATATCAAATTATAGTGTAGTTAGTATCTGGGACTACTTTCTGCTTTCATAAGTAGTATAAATTTACTCACAGTTCTAAAGATAAATATCTGAAGATAAACAAAAGTAGGTAGCTTCTATTTAGTTTAATGGATGTACAAACCTTGGAAAATTCCAAAACAGCAAATGAGATCTGTTACGGGTATTGCCTGAAGAATATGTAAAGTTCTATAAATTATATTTTCTTTCTTATTGGATATTTTTTTTTTCTTAAGCCCCTAAAAATATCCAATAGGAGAGGATTACATACGGAGGGAGTGTATATACAACACCTGATTTACAAGCAGGACAGAATTAGGTTCAATGACTCAAAAACACTATATGTGCAGTATGTTTATAAATATGTGGAGGAAAATTTACACATAGAAAAAGACTATGAAAGAATAAAAATACAGTAAAGTGTTAATAGTTTTTTTTACCTTTAGGTAGTGAGTTGAGCTTTTTTTTTTTTTTTTTTGGTGTATGCTTTTCTGCATTAGTACTGTTATTACAGTGAATATGCATGTGTTACTTTAATTTATGTATTAAATCTCCAAAAGTAAATGACATAAAGCATTTCAATATCTATATAATATTATAGAAAATAATTAAGGCAAGGTGATGCTACAGACCTCTTTAAGAACTCTGTTCTCCTGATATTGCTGATATTAAGAATATGACATAGCTGGATGACTATATTTACTCTGTGCATTTATTTCTTTATTATATTTTCATTGGCAGAGACTTAGCCTGTTTGGTGTGTCTCTGCTATCTTAATGTCTTACCAAGATCTCGAAGTCGGTACGTCGAAAACAAACCATAATTATCTTCCCACATGAAGAATCACACATACACACACCTCCAACCTCTCAATTTCTATGAATAGCGCCACCATTATTTCACTCTTAAAGGTTCTGGAATTATTATTGGTACTCTCTCTCCTTTCTCACCTTCTACAGTGAGAAGCAAGCTCGATAAACTCACATCTAACATCTCTTTGTTAATCCATTGCGACTGCTCCAGTTCCAAACTCACTGCTTCCCAGTTTGACGAGTGTCTAACAGCCTCCTCACTCCATTCGCTGGCTCTAGTATTTATCCTCTCGCCATTTTACCCTCCCTCACATTTCATTCTTCTGTGGTTTACCCTTTGAAGACCCCCTCAGAGGCTGAACATTGCCAATCAACAGTCTTTCTTGCCTGGCCTTCTAGACCCTTCACCAAACCATGCACCAGACAAACCGGTTTACTCATGGTCCCCTCCACCCCCCGCCAAAAAAAAACCCGGGGCTCCGCCCGCCCGGTATCTCTTCATCACTTACGCTCTTCCAGTCTCCAAAAACATGCTCCCTTCCCATCTCTGCCTTTTGAAATCTTTGCTGTTCAAAATTCTGCCCAAAACCTTGCTCCTGGACTTCATGATGGAGCCCCTGGTGGCGCAGTGGTTAAGTGCTACGACTACTAACCAAAAGGTCCGCAGTTCAAATCCACCAGCCGCTCCTTGGAAACCCTATAGAGCGGTTCTACTCTGTCCTATAGGGTCACTATGAGCCGGAATCGACTTGACGGCAACGGGTTTGGACTTCATGATACACATCACATCCCAGTGGGAATTCACCTCCTTTGGAAGCCCTTCTTAGCACTGCATTTGTACGTGTCTCATGACATCCGTCAAAATCTGCCTTGTGATTCTATATGCAAACTCGTTTCATCAAGCCTCTTTACACGGAAAATCACCGCAGCACCTAGGCCGCCTTCTTATTTGTATCGACGCTTGGTGCAACGTGAGCCTTTTGTGTACCCACGTTTATTGAATTTAAAACACTGATTGCAATGACACAGAAGGGTCTGCAAATTGGAAAACTAGAGATATCAGTTAATAAGTCACTGTCTCCACAGCCCTCCGAACAGTGCCTGGCACCCCGAGCACTACGTGAGTGTCAGCTGTTAGTACCGTTAGCTGTTACTCCGCACTCACACACAGCGGAAGGCAGTGCCTCAGATCCTGGGCCATGCGGAGTGCATGAAAACCCAGTAGAACAAACACCCTTTCTAAAATTCAGAGCCCACCACACAATCGCGAGGTAAGACACCAATAAAAAGCCCTGCTCACCTAAAATCAAAGGTTCCTACAGCTTCAAGGAGGACAAAGGCCAACCTAAAGCCACCGAAGGGGAAGTGAACTGAAGAATTGCCTTTGGGAACATTCCTAACCTGGCCTGACCTCCAGACTTCTCCTGGGGACTTGGCAAATGATTCAAACCGTATCTTTCATCCTAAGCAGACCACTGGGGCCCACAGCAAAGAGAAGATTGGACTTTCTACTTGTTTACAGGGAAAAGTAAATGAAGGAGGGGTAAACGTATAAAACTAAGCTAAAACAGGTTCTAAAATGTAGTTCCACTTACAGACTGTTGTTGCTGTGCGCCATTGAGTTGACTACGCTTGCATTTTTGTGAAGAGCTTGTAACCATCCCCTAAAAGGAGACCTTGCTTTCCTTCCTGCCCCCCCAGGACCAGTCCTGAAGGTTGTCTGGAAAGCAGGCTACAAGCCACTCACATTTTTTTCTAAACCGAGTCCCGAAAAGCAGCCTATCAGTCAAATGGGCCTCAGCAAGGCATTGAGAAAGTCTTATTTAGATATGGAGCACCTCGCTTTAATTCCCAGAGGTGTCACAGTGATTAACGAGACAGTTGAAGAATTTTAATTTAAGGAAAGGCGTTTCCGGATAAATGCAATGAATTCTTTTCTATAAGACAGACAGACGCCAGACAACGAGAGTAACTCCTTCTTCGGTAAATGTTAACCTCCCGATTTTTACAGGAAGTAATCCGTTTGCAGCTTCGTGGTACATTGTTTGTATCAGAGCTTAAAAATTTCATGTAGTAATGAGCCTTGTTATGAATCTTAATCAATACGTTTTTGTCCAGTATTTATTAAACCAAAAACTAAACCCATTGCCGTCGAGTCGATTCCGACTCGTAGAGACCCCATAGGACAGAGTAGACCTGCCCCATAGGGTTTCCAAGGAGCCGCTGGGGGATTCCAACTGCCGACCTTTTGGTTAGCAGCGGTAGCTCTTAAATATTTATTAGGGAATAAATAGGATTGTCACATTAAAAACGAAAACAAAAACTAATCTCCTTACTCAGTTGCATTTAATTCTTACTGTTTCAGAAACAACACTAAAACCTTGGCAATAGCAGCTACTGAAAGGACTCTGCTCTGAGAAATAAGGATTCTTAACAAAAACTGAAGAGATTATATACCATATGCCTTCTGAGTCCCTGGGTGATGCAAACAGTTAACAAGCTTAGCTACTAACCGAAAGGTTGGAGGTTCAACTCTACCCAGAGGAGCCACAGAAGAAAGGCCTGGTGATCTACATTTGAAAAATCAGCCATTGAAAACGCTATGGTGTACAGTTCTCCGACACACATGGGACGTGGGGGTGCCATGAGTCAGAACTGACTTGTTAGCAACTGGTGGACACCATCTGCTTACCCTCAACCATTTCTAATCCAAAACACTGACGATATCCCAGGCGATTTGCTATATCCATATCATCTTATTTAGTCAGCACAACTGTCCTGAGAAGTAGACTATCTGAGGCAGAGTAAGTCCACACGCTGAGAATTAAAAGTAAGTCTACCATTTTAAAAAACGCAATGGAGAAAGAAAGGAAACTGAGGCTCATCACACCCCTGATGACTCGTCAACATTTCAGGCTTTCTTTTACACATGCATTTAACCAAATGCTCCTCTAAGAATTAACTGCCTTTTTTAGCAGGCATAGGTCACCGGGTGACTCAAATGTCTTGTGCTTGGCTACTAACTGAAGGGTTGGTGGTTCAAATCCACCCAGCAGCACAGTGGAAGAAAGGCCTGGTGATCTGCTTCTGTAAAGATTACAACCAAGAAAACCGTATGGAGCAATTCTTCTCCGTAACACATGGGGTCCCCATGAGTCGGAATTGACTCAACAGCAATGGGTTTGGGTTTTTCTTTGGTTCAGTGGACATGCTTTTGTCTCATGACACAGGTATAGGAGAACAGACCTCATTATCATCAGTACGGAAGAGGTGGGTAGACCTTGTATTAATGAGTTACCGAGTTTCAAGAAGGCTTTTTGAAAGGTGCTAACAACATACATTTGAAAACAGTCTCAATATTTGTCCAGTAAAACATTTCAGATTTATAAAGCGATCAAGTGCTCCTTCAGTAAGCAAAATATATTAAGGATCCCTTAATTAGTTAAGATTTTAATTTCCTTGTTCTAACTACACACAGGTAGCATTGTGTTATTCGGAAGGGCTGATTCTTCACCAAAATTCATCCCCTTTTTTGTGATAAGCTTCAGAGTTTAAGTAACTTAGCCAAGGTCACACAGCTTGCACGGAAGAGCTAGGAACTAGAAATCCCCTCATCTTTGGGCTTCTCTATTCTACCTTTGCACTCTGTTTATCTGCAAACAGTGATCATATCATTTCCCTTGGAGGGTTTTTGTAAAGAGTGAGATAATATTCATAAATGGTTTGGCATATATTGTTGTTGCTGTTAGGTGCCGGTCAGTCAGCTTGGACTCGTGGCGAGCTTATGTATGACAAACCAATCTGGCACCCGATCCTTCCCCATCTCCATGATCATTGATAGAGTTGAGTCCATTAGTTCGGCCACTGAGTCAACCCATCTCATGGAAGTGTCCAGTAAATATGAATTTCATTCACATTGGCAAGAAACCAGCTACTCTGAAAATGAGCCTTCTCCAGATCCAATACACGTGCAAATTGACTGCTTTGCGTACATGTCCTTTGATGCCGGGGTTGTATCTCACTCCTTGTTTGGGTGTCTTGTTCCCCAGGCCCAGAACCCAGCGCTTTGCTGAGTGTAAGAATTCCTTAAGAGGCGAAGACAAAGATGTGGACCCTCGGCATGCTTGCACGCAGCGGGCCTGTTAGAGAAATCATCTGAGCTCTGTAATACTTCCAGGTCCACCAGTTATCCACCCAAGTTGTCTTTTATGGTACTGAAAATAACCCTGGGTTTGAAGGAGTTAATAAAGATGCCTAAACTCCCTGACTTATGGAGTAACTTAAGTAGTGGAAAAATCGTATTTATTGATTGGTAATAATAAATATTTAGTGTTCGTTTTTAAAAGAATAATGACTCCATTCTCTTTTTTTGCAGCTTACAGCAAACAACGTAACGGGAAAATACCTGAACTAATCCCATTTGCAAGCTGGAGCAGACTGTTCTCCACACTGGCCAGTAAGAGGAAGGTGCAAGAATACAGCTAGGCTAAGGGCCTTTGTCACCGCCTGAAGTGTGCTGGGGTCGTCACATAATAAGTCACTGGCAGTAGGAGTCTGACGGCGAAATGTACTCTGGAAACCACTCCTAACTAATGGGAATAATCTTACCCACCCCAAGTGGAAACACTGCTTCCTCGGTTCCCAGAGAGTAATCCATTAAGCCTCAGACTCATAAAATGAGAAGGCAAAACACTGATGTTGCCATCCTTCTTGACACAAGAGCATTTAGGCTGTGGCCAACACAAGGATAGGCTTGAACTGTGACTGAGAAAACAAAAGCTCAGCAGTTCAAATCCACCAGCCGCTGCTTGGAAATCCTATGGGGCAGTTCTACTCTGTCCTATAGGGCCACTACAAGTCAGAATCAACTCAAAAGCAAAGGGTTTGGGGATTTTGTTTGTTTGTTTGGTATACGAAGTCCCTGGGTGGCACAAATGGCTATGGTGTTCAGCTGCTAACCAAAAGGTAAGAGGTTCGAGTCCGCCCAGAGGTACCTCAGAAGAAAGGTCTGGCAATCTACTTCCAAAATGTCACAGCCACTGAAAACCCTATGGAAGACAGTTCTACTCTGACACACAGGAGGTCACCGTGCAGCTGGGTTGTTGTTGTCTCTGGGTGGCACAAAGAGTTGAGAACTTGTCTACTAACTGAAAAGTTGGTGGTTGGAACTGATTCAGAGGTGCCTAGGAAGAAAGGCCTGGTGATCTACTGCTGACAGCTGTTGAAAACTTTATGGAGCACAGTTCTAATCTAAAACACATGGGTTCACCATAAGTCAGAATCAACGTGATGGCAACTGGAAAAATAAATAGCCATAGAGCTCATCATTTTTAGACACCAAAGGCCTGGGGATTTGCCCTGGGTATCTCCTGGATGTGAGAATATCTACAACAATATCATAAACTTTTCATGATAATAGCTTACTACTGAGTCAAGAAGTTGAGGAGCAAAGTACTAAGCTGATTTTTTTTTTCCTGAGTACCTTATCCTATCTACACATAATGAAACTTAAATGACTTGTTTTAAAAAATGACAGTAATTTCATTAAAATGTAATTTTAGTTAAAAATTCATTACATTCTAGTAAAAAGACCAGACTTAATGGTCTGACTGAGACTGGAGGGACCCATGAAGACATGGCCCCTGGACTCTCTGTTAGCCCAAAACTAAGCCAACACTTCAAACAAAGATTGGACTGGACTGTAAGACATAAAATGATACTCGTCAAGAGAGAGCTTCTTAGCTCAAGTAGATACATGAGACTAAATGGGCGGCTCCTGTCCAGAGGCGAGATGAGAAGACAGAGAGGGGCAGGAGCTGGCTGAATGGACAAGGAAAATCTGGGGTGGAAAGGAGGAGTGTGCTGTCACAGTATAGGGAGAGTAACTAGGGTCACATAACAATGTGTGTATAAATTTTTTATGAGAGACTAACTTGAACTGTAAACTTCCACTTAAAGCACAAAAAAATAAAATAAAAAATTCATTACAAGTTTAGTGGTTTAAAGGGCAGGCCCTGGAGTCAAACTAAAACCTGTTGCTGTTGAGTCAATTCCGACTCATTTATAGGGCAGAGTAGAACTGCCTCATAGGGTTTCCAAGGCTATAATCTTTACAGAAGCAGACTGCCACATCTTTCTCCCATGGAGCGTGTGGTGGGTTTGAACCACTGACTTCCGGTTAGCCACCGAGCCTCCACAGGACTCTTTAGAGTCAGACTGCCTATGCTTTGCTACTAGCACTGGCATTTACTAAGTGTGACCTTGAGCAAATCGTTGTACCTCTTTGGGCCTCGGTTTCCCTGTTTGCAAAGTAGGGATGATAATAATAGAATTCATGTCAAAGGATTATTGTGAAGATCAACTGAGCAAACACATTAAAAATGCTTAGATTCTTTTGTGGCATCTAGTAAGCACTCAATAAATTTTAGATATTATTTTCCATGTCTTCTTAATGATATGAATAACCAATGCATTCATAACTTCAGAAATCTTCCTCTCTTTGATGGGTTTTTTAAAAAAGATACTAATGAGGCAATGGAAGCTGTAAGTGCTTAGGTGAAAATTCTACTGCACTGGGTATATGATTGCATTAACTCAATATAATGGTTGAGGAGCTTTGGAGCAATGAGACTGCCTCATGAGGGCAGATTCTGACTCACCAACAAGTGTGAGGAAGCAATTATGGATCAACGATTGATAAGAAACAGTCAAATAAGCTGTGGAAAGTTGTAAATGGTATTTAGTAGCTCCAAAAATTAAAAGCATTGAATAGAAAATATACGATTATTGGCTAACAGCGTACAACCTGGCTTGTAAACGAGGAACTGGAAGAGAACAGAGAAACATACATCAAGGAGAAAAGTTAAGTCTTTTACTTAACCTTAGACTTGCCTGTCAGGCGTATGTTTATTATTTATAATGATTTATTGCATTTAATTGCAATAGTTACATACATACAGATTACATAAGAATATTTTAGACTTCAGAAGGCCTCCAACTATTAAGCATATGTTGAATTAAAACGCTCCTACCCTTTTACAATGAGCAGAGCATTCCAGTCTGTCCACATACACTCGGGAATACTCGCTTTAAGAGAGATGGGTCTTGCACAACGCCCTGAAGAGTAACAAACTGACAAGTTCCAGAAGAGCTTAGCAGCCAGCAGTCCAGTGAAAATGCGCACAACTTTAAAAGGCTTTGCAGAGTGGCCAGGTGCCCTGGGACTTTGCTGTTACCTAGATTAGGCACTTTGCACATTTTTTCCAGGGGAAAAATAGTATTCTTTAATAACTTCTCTAACACATTCTGACAGACAAAATAACTGTCTTCTTTCTAGCTCTCAATTTCTTCATCTGTAAAATCAGGGAGGGGGGCTAGGATTCTATTATCTCTAAATTACCACTTCAGCTCTGACATTCCTTGAATGTTTGGAAGCAAATCCTATAGCTTGTTCTAATAGAGCTCCATAAATATTAGCTTTAAGAATGAGTGACTATCTGGTATACCCATGATTGTTCGTGTAGCATGTAAAAATTTCTTTCAAGTCCACGACTTAAAAACGAATCCAACTTTAACCTCTCTTATCAAATCTGATGGGTTTTGCTTCAGAATATATTTCTTACAAAACAAACTTAGACAATATAATTATCTTTCTTTGTTTTGATTCCTTAAACAAATTGGAGTGACCGGTCTAAGTATCATAGCAATGCCTTAAAACTAACTGTCCATGGTTCAGTCATCATAGTACATGTCACCTACTTCATATTTTATTTTTTTGGGCTTTATTATATTTTTTAAAAAAAGCCAAATTTGACCTAATATTTTCAAGGTATTCTAAGTTTGCCTCATTTCCAGATGAGCATCTTGCAAAGTTCAGAAAATCATTCTTCTCTGCCTTAAAAGGCTAGAGAAGTTGGGATTGAATAGCTGGGCAGCACAGATGGAGATGCAGGCCTGCACGGGATGAGAGCCAGAATTATGTACGTAGGTATACTGGGCGGTAGGTTTCCATTAAATGGATATCTTGGGCTTGCCATCTTTCACCGTAATTGCTGTGTCCAGGTAGCTGACTGTCTCTGAGGATGGATCTATTTGAAGTTAATGGATCAGTGGAAGCTATTGAAAGACTGGTACAGCTCTTTCTCCTTGACTCTCCCAGTCCAAATTGAGACGTTGCTTCTTCAATAATGTACAAGTCAACACTGTCACACACATACACTTATCTCCCCCTCAAGAAAAAAATAAACACCATTTACTGCTTTGTCCCATTCATGAGCTTTTTCATGTTTTGAAAAATGTTTCATACTAAGTCACTTGAATTTGTTAATAATAATATATTTGTTTGTCTATGTCACATACATACAGATGGAGTCCCTGGGTGGTGCAAATTGTTAAGTTCTCAACTACTAGCCAAAAGGTTGGCGGTTTGAACCTACCCAGAGGCACCAAGGAAGACAGGCCTGGTGATCGGCTTCTGAAAGGTCATACCCTGGAAAACTCTATGGAGCACAGTTCTACTCTGCACATGTGAAGTTGCTAGGAATCGCAATCAGCTTCAAAGCAACTAACAACAATGACATCCAGATGTACATACATCTACACACGTACATACTTACACAGTCGCTTCTGATCAGCTTGAAATAAGTTGCATTACCAAATTAAGTTGATGCAATGCAAGAAAAAGCAGAGAAAATTCACATGCATTTATTTAGTCTATATGTTTGGCCTTTTTGAGGTAAATGTGCAATTTTCACGAAATTTTTATTTGAAAGAATCTTTCCTTGGCATTCAAACATACATAACCTTTGTGGATTAATAAAAAGCAACCATAAAAAGTTAGTGGTACATAGTCATTTGTGATCTTCCTGAAGAACAGGTTTAAATCATGCACTGACGTGTATTGAAAAGCTGCTTAGCTGATGACTAACCCTATTGATTCTCCAGCTTCCACTTCAACAGCTTTGTTTTCTCTGCCTGTTGTTGTCTATCTGGAAATACCAGTAAAAAAATGATAAAACTGTTCCATTTTTGGAAAAAAAGAAAAGAAGTCATCAAAAGTGAAGATAAATGAGAACAAAGAACTTGATGATTTCTACTTCTTGATATTCATTCAATAAATATTGACTTATTTACAACCACTGCATAGGCACCAGTGACACAATTATGAAGGAAAAGATATGATCTCAGTCTTTATGGAGCTTACAAACTATGCAGGGAAGGAAAATACTAAATTTAAAAAATCTACTGACTAAATATACAATTAATAATTGCTATAAGCACTAGGAAGGAAAAGCACAAGGTGTTATGACCAGCTAGGACTGGAGCATCAAGGAAAACCTGTGTACCTAAAGAAGCAACATTTAAGCTGGGTCTTGCAGAAAGAATAGATAGTAATTCGTCAAAGAGGAAGACATCAAGTCTTTTGAGGCAGAGAAAACCGATACAGAGACCCTGAATGATCAAGGAGGGTATCAGGAAATGAGCCTAGAAGGAGAGCTGCAGGCCACTTTGAGGATTTTAGGTGTTCATTCCAAGTGCAATGGGTGTGACACGATCCAATTGACATTTTAAAAGTTCCACCTAGATACTGTTTAGAGAATGGATTAACCCACTGCCGCGGAGTCCTTTTCCGACTCATAGAGACCCTGTAGGACAGAGTAGAACTGCTCCATAGGGTTTCCAAGGAGAGGCTGGTGGATTTGAATGGCCACACTTTGGTTTACAGCCCAGCTCTTAACCTCTGTAGAAAGGAGAAAATGGATGCCTGGAGACTAGTAAGAAGCCAGCTACACTGGTCCAGGTAAGAGGTGACGGTAGCTTTGATTCGCGTGCTGGCAGTGAGATAGAAAGAAGTAAGGGGCTTCAGGATCTTTTTTTTGAGATAGAATCAGCAGGACTCGGTGATGGACTGTATGTAAGGAATTGGGTTGTGGGAGCTGTGGTCTCAATAATGACGTACAGGTTTCTGGTGTGAACAACTGGTAGATGGTGCTAGCTTTTTCTGACATGAAAAACTCTAGGAAGAGGAGTATATGTAGGATGATTCGTCAACTCATTTTTGAAATACCAAGTTTGAGATACTGCTAAGTATCAAAGTGCAACTTTCAAGTAGAAAGTTAAATAGAGATTTGGAAGTCAGAAAAGAGATCTGATCTGAAAATAAAAAATTGGAATTTCTTGGTGTATAAACCAAATTGAAAAAACAACCAACCAACCAACCAAACCACTGCCTTCGAGTCTATTCCAATTCACAGCAACCCTGTAGGATAAAGTAGACCTGCCCCATAGGGTTTCCAAGGCTGTAAATCTTTATGGAAGCAGGCCACCACATCGTCCTTCTGCAGAGCGGCTGGTGGGTTCGGCCTTTTGGTTAGGAGCAGAGCTCTTAACTACTGCGCCATCAGGGCTCCTGTTGGTATAAAAGATGGTATTTAAGAGCATGGGGAAAGATGAGATAATCTGAGAATGTAAAATGGGAAGAGAACAAAACTGACCCCGAGATCTTTTATCAGAGGAGGTTAGTTTAGGACAGGACTTCTCGGCCATCAGCACTACTAACATTTTGGGCTACATAATTGTTGTGGGGGACTATCCTGCGCACTGTGGGGTGGCAAACAGCATCCCTGGCCCCTACCCACTACTGCCAATAGCACCCTCCCAACTGTGACAAACAAGAGCATCTCCAGAAAGTGCCAAATGTCCCCTGGGGGCTCAAGTCACCTCTGGTTGAAAATCACTGATGTGGGATAAGCAAGCAGAGTAAAATGGGGGGGGGGGGGGGGGGAGAAAGAGAACCAGAAGGATATCACGTATCCAAAACTGATAGAAAAGACCGTCTCAGGAAAAATCCGCCTGCAAATAGCTACAGAAAAGTCAAGGACGATATGTACTGGGAGACATCCGGAGTTTTAGTAACAAGGAGATTGTTGGTGACTTTGCTGTTGTTGTTGTTGTTAGCCGACGTGAAGTTGGCCCTGACTTCTGATGACCCCGTGCACAACAGAATGAAACACTGCCTGGTCCTCAGCCATCCCCGTGATCATTTGGGAATTGGACCATTGTGTCCATGGGGTTTTCACTGGTTGATTTTCAGAACTAGATCACCAGGCCTTTTTTCCTAGTTCGTCTTCGTCTGGAAGCACTGCTGAAAGCTGTTCAGCATCACAGCAACATGCAAGCCTCCACTGCTGGCTAGGTGATGGTTGTACGTGAGATGCATTGGCTTGGAATTGAACCCCAGTCTTCAGTATGAAGTGCAGAATTCTACGAATGAACCTCAAAAGTAAATTTGGTAGAGTAATGAGAGCAGAGCCCAACTGAAATAGATTACGATTATATTTCATTTATATAATTGATAATATAAAAATACAATAGTTTCTAATAAAATGTGTTTAATGGGCGATATAGTAGACACCGTTGATGGCCTTCTCAGCAATGCCTGTCATCCATCTTGTTAGCAGAACTTCAGTTTCAGTCACATAATGTACAGTCTATTCATGGGAAGATGCTACCTACCCCACTTTTCCATGAACAGAAAGGCACAAACAGTTCGTGCTCAGCTATTAACCTAAAGGTTGGCGGTTCGAACCCACCCACAGAAGAAAGGCCTGGCAATCTGCTTCCATAAAGATTAGCCAAGAAAAACCTACGGAGCAGTTTTACTCCATAACATATGGCATCACCATCAGTCAGAATCAACTCCAGGGCAACAGATTGGTTTTGTTGTTTGGTATTCATGGAAAACTGCTTAAAACAACAAATGGTGGTAAAATCCCATTGTCTTTGCCAGTGATTGGTTTAGGAAAACGCATGTAATACAAGTGAATCAACAGTGGCATGAGAAGAAATTTAAAGACTTCTGATAAATCTTTCCTTGCTGATAAGGAACACCAGGAAAGCGACACCCCATCTACTCCTCCTGGATGTGGTCTCCTAAAGTGCCTTGAGGATCGGGACACTTTAAATGCAACTTTTCCTCTCCACTGGGTAAGGGGTTTTAATGTGAGAGCAAGCCAGCACGGTGAATGTAGCGAGAGGAAAATGGAAAGAACGTGGGTCCTTGAATGAAGTGGACAGAGCACTGAATGAGCCAACGTGGAAGCCATCCATCCTCAGACTTCTGATATAGCATCTGATTTCTCGACCCCTCCCGTATGCTTTCCATAGTTTTTGTTTCTTTGTTTACTGGTATCACCACCCTGGTTCTCTCCCTCTGGAATCCTCATTCTACTGTCAACAGCCTCTGGAACAGCGTGATCCTTTTCCTCCAACATTCTGTTATCTCACTCACCTAAGTGGGAATCTGGGCTCCCCTTTTCAGTTTTCCAAAACTAGGCAAACAGCCTACTGTCACCTCTTGACCCTTCTCTCTTCTTTTCCACAGCTGTCCTCCTTTGGAGTCCACGCCATTCACTTGGACAGTTCTTTTCTTATCCACATTGCTGTCCTCCACTGACTTTCACTGCTTTGCCCACATTCCTTGAGGATTTGGAGTCTTGGACCACCACTCTCCTCCATCAGTGTCCCAGCCAACATTCGTTTTGATGATCCTTGCCAAAACACCTAGGCTCACAGTTCAATGACCTACAGTGACCTTCAGCTGCACCCTGTTCAGCACCCACAATCACAGCCACACCTTGGACTTCATCATTACTTGAAATTGCTCCACCTCCAAGATCTTCAACTCAGAAATTGCTTCTGTATTACAAAATCCTACTCCCTCACTCCCGTTAAGCCTCTTTGCCCTCACTGTGACCTGTGATCCCTCGGTCCCTCCCTCATCTCTCAGCCCTATTGTAATCTCCCATGAGTCCCTTCCTGCATGTAAAACATAAATGGAAGGCCCTTAGAAACTGAGAAATTCAATCAGTTACAAGGTATTATCACCACTTAATCACTGCACTTTTATAACTACCCAGGCTGTGTGCACGTTTGTTCAACCATTCCAGTTAAATTTCTACCAACATTCAGAACCCCCTTATCCTTTCCATGATCTTCCAAACCCACCTTGTCATAAGCAAAGCCCAGGACAACTTAGGATGACTTTCCCTACCCTTGATTCTAGACTGTGGAAACTACCAAAAAATATATATATATATATATATCTATATATGACCACACATAAGCCCCTTATTTATGCCCCAGCTGTCTAGAATGGCATGTAAGGAAAGGTTATTTCAAGAAAAATAAAGAAAATAGTCTTACTACAAGCCAAAGAGGAAAACATGACAAAAAAAGAAGAAGATGCTACAAATGTTTCTTTAGTTTTCCCATAGGGTCACCTTTCTGTCCACAGAGTCATCCTTGCATGGGAGCCCAGAGGTTTCCTTCTTCCCTGATTTCTCTCCCTTTTCTCTTTTCCTTCCCCCTGCCCACCCCTTGAGATGCTGTGGTTAAGATGATGAAGTGGGTACCATTCTGGGAAAGTAACAGCAGACATTGCAGTCAGTGGATCCCAGTAATCTTTAACAGGAGTAGGCTTAGGTCTTCCAGATTCTGCAGAGTAGAACACCACCAACTTAAAAGAAACTAACAAACAAACAAAAAACTTTATAACTTCACTGAACTCTAATAGCCAACATTGATCATTGATACATGATACATTACAGCTGGACTTGCATCATCCAAACATTTAATACACTAGCTCAGTGAAATAATAATACAATTTCAAACAAAATAAAACAGTTTTATACTGACTATTCCTTTCAGTGAGACTCATTCAGTCTCAATTCCTGTGAGTCTCTCACACTATAAAGCTCTCATTCACCATGTGTGACTCTTTGGCTCAGAGATGTTCTTGTCATCAAACATGCCCGTCAGTGCAAGCTGATGATGTCATCTGATGTTGAACCCTAGAAACATTGCTGTCTTCCAGTTCTGGAGGCCATTACAGTTAATGAGAAAAGACATGTAAGTCACTGCTATGGCTTCACTACAAAGGGAATAATTTTGACCATATGCTATTTTTGCCTTACATGCTGGTCTTGAACCTAAC
The DNA here is from genome assembly GCA_030035585.1 of Dugong dugon. Classification (NCBI taxonomy): domain Eukaryota; kingdom Metazoa; phylum Chordata; class Mammalia; order Sirenia; family Dugongidae; genus Dugong; species Dugong dugon. The sequence continues at coordinate 7,791,214 of CM057479.1, read as the reverse complement.
CCCAAGTTAATTTTTATCTCCACTTTAGTACACTAAAAGGCCCATCCCCCACTGAGGGTAAGCATTCAAAAGAGCGCGAAGAGCGACCACTCCTTCAGCCTGGATCCAGAAATGAAGACGTTGTGCAGAGCAGAGCCAAGCCAAGCCACAGCCTACCTGCAGTCAGCACGCAGTGGGAGTGAGAAGTAAGTCCTTGTGTCAGTCCTTGAGATTCGGGGGTTGTTTATTACCAAGCACAACCTTGTTGACTGATACACACATTAACTCATCCTCAGTTACATAAAGTCAATGAGAAAATAGATGCTGCTATATAGAATTTGGAGACCTGGTTGTGCAGTGGCCAAGAGCTCGGCAGCTAACCAAGAGGTTGGCAGCTCGAGTCCACCAGCCACTCGTTGGAAACCGTATGGGGCAGTTCTACTCTGTCCTATAGGGTCGCTATGAGTCGGAATCGACTCGACATCAACGGGTTTGCTTTTTTTGGTTTTTATATAGGATTTAAACTTAAAGGCATTTTTCAAAGTTAACCCTTTAGTGGAGTTAATGATAATCCTAAATATAGCTAAATAGAAGATTCTGAGGACATCAAACTTGTTTTAGTATGTAGGACTTTTAACATGTTTAAATAAAAACGAAGATTTAAACCTCAGGTAGAAGTTATCTCAAGAAGAGATTGCTATTTAATCAAGTATACATATTAAAATAATTTTAATGTTCTATGATGTTTTTGCTATAGTAAATGAAGTATTTCAAAATATGTTGTTTCCTCTAAGAGTCACTCAAAATATCTATGATTTATGTGTTTTCTGCATAATAAAATATAACTTCAATACTGATCCTTTTTCCCCCAAGGATAAAAACACATTCTCTATAGATCATATGTTATATATGAAAAACATACAGTCCTTATGAAATGCTTTAAACTTTAGGTGAGCAGCATTGTGACTAGGTCTAGCTTCTTCAGCATAACTTTCAAAAGGTCTATAAATCTATCTGATGTTATACCTTTGGCCTTCTCAGAAAGCTGGTTCCATGTATAGTCTGCCAGGTAAATGAGATGCCAAATATGAGTCAAACAGCAACAAAAGATTGTCTCTGAAAATTGTCCATCACCCTACACAAGCCTTATACACGAGGACTAATAGTATAATATTTAAAGCACTTCTTATGTGAACTAGTGAAGTCAGGAAAGCTGAAAGATCGATGCTTTTTTATTAGCAAGAAGCAGAGATTTTAGTATATCAGATTAGCTGGGCTCTGAAAAGGATATTGGTAAGTGGTTTCCCAGGTGGAAAGGTGGAAAAGGTATTAAAATTCCTCCGTGTCTCCCCAGAGCCTTAAGAAAGAAACAAATTCTTAACAAGACAGAATATGCCCTCTGAGATCTGGCCTCTTATTTCCTCTCCAGACTGATCTGTCTGACTCTACACTGAATTATTTAAAGAGAACCTTCTCTAGTTCCCTGTTTCTGGATAACTCTACCTGTCCTGATTCACCATTTTTAATTAGGTGTGGCCTATGTTTTCATTGGGATAACTGATGCTAGCTGCTGTGACTGACAAACCCTGAGTCTTCCTTGGCTTAACACAAAGTGTTCATTTCTTGCTTTAAAAGTGCCCATTGTAGGTCTGGTTGGCCTCCTCTGGTCTGTATTCCCATCAGCTGGAACACAAGGTCCTCAACGTCTACACCATCAAGAAAGCCAGGAGGCACCCTGGCTCTGAATTGCTCCAGTCTGTCCCTCATGGTCCACTGGCTAGAATGAGCCCCATGGCCTCAACCTAATTTCCAGGAAGACTGAGAAATGGAGGGGAGGACATGGACTATTTCATGAAGATTCTCTTTTCCCCCACTCCCAGCCCGTGTTCAACCATAGCATTGACCACACTGAGCGGAAATCACTGCTTACTTGTACTTGTTCCACACTGGACGACAGATGCTTTAAAGTTATACCTGCATCTTATTTGTTTTTCTACCCAGAGCTCCCAGCAGCTTCCCTGCCACACAGCAGGTGTTTAATAAATGCTTGTTAAAATAATGAATAATTGAATGAATGAAAGAACAGAGGAATCATTAAACATGAGATATTGTTTTGAGGCTTTTCAATGCCTACAGAGAACATTGGTTAGGCCAGTACCTTCTGAACACTCTTGCTTTGATTGGGGAATTTTCAGTATGGTCTCCTCAAAGTCAAACCAAAAACCAAACCAGTTGCCCTCGAGTTGACTCTGACTCATGGCGACCCCATGTGTGTCAGAGTAGAACTGTGCTCCATAGGGTTTTCAATGGCTGATTTTTCGGAAGGCCTTTCTTCTTTCTTTCTAGGTGGACTCAAACCTCCAGTCTTTGGGTTAGCAGCCGAGCACATTAACCATTTGTACCACCCAGGGACACCCTCCCCAAAGCAAAGCCCAGGACACTTAATTTTTCCCTAGTCTACAGTGCAAGCAGAACACAGCACGTGACCTAAGTTCACCAACCAGGTAGACCTACCCAAGACTTCAGTTCAGAAGCAAACAGCATGTGGAAATGGGCACTGCACCTTCATTTTTACAGGTGCCAGAGGTAGCAGGAGCCCTGGTGGTACAGTGGTTAGGAGCTACACCTACTAACCAAAAGGGTGGCAGTGTGAATCCACCACCCGCTCCTTGGAAACCCTATGGAGCAGTTCTACTCTGTCCTATAGGGTCTCTATAAGTCGGGATCGACTTGGCAGCAATGGATTTTTTCATTAAATGGTTTAGAGGTCGCGGAACCAGCTTTCAGTGGCATCCACAGTAGCTGCAGTGATTTCACAGTAGTTGCAAAATGGAGTTCCTGGTGCAGAAAGGGTCATGGGAGAAGAACGGTGATGGCAGAACCACCGGAGGTGGGTTCCTTATTATGCTACCTCTGTGGTGTGGTTTGGGGCAGTATTCCAGGAAGTTTGCCCTTGAGTCTGGTTTTACAACCCTCCCAAGAATTCTATGATCTACACAATATTCTTTTAATTAATCCCTCACTGTGTAACTAGAGAAAGTCAGCTTCTATTGCTTGCAATTAACAACCAGTTAAGACCCAGAAAGTAGCATGAGGCCACAGGATACTGGAATGAGAGAGGGAGGGAGGGAGGGAGGGAGAGAGAGAGAGGGAGGGAGGGAGAGAGAGAGAGGGAGGGAGGGAGGGAGGAAGAGAGAGAGGGAGGGAGGAAGAGAGAGGAAGGGAGGGAGGGAGAGGGGGAGGGAGAGGCGAAGAGGAGAATCAAGAGGGAGGGAGCAAATGTAGAGAAGTAGTAAAGTTATAAAAGTAATGGAAGTGGCAAGTGAGCATTAAAGGGAAATTTTGCTGACTGCACTGTTCCTCATATGCCTTTCTTTTACTCCAGTGAGGTACTGCTGGTATCTTACTTTGCAAGTATTCAGGGATGGTGGTCCATTTATAATTTCAATATTTATCCCTTAAATTCTTGCCTCGTTTCTTCAATCTATCACGATATTTATTAAATTCATGGAATTGTGTTTTAAGCAAAAGCTGTTGTAAACAGCTGCAAACAGCACATATGTTCTTTGGTCTTTCTATACAGTGTAGATTGGAAGACAAACTTAGGTTAACAGGATTTCCGAGTTAAAAGAAATTCGGGCCCAGAAAGTTCACTTGCCTCATTCCAAGAAACAGTTTGCTTAGTCCAAGGGTCTAACGTGATTGAAATGGCAAGAGAAGCCTTGGAGATAGAATTACAAGCATATTATGAAGTAGACAGTATATATAATACTATGCCTGTACTTAGAAGAAAGAGCGATCATAATTTTGAAGAGACAGCTGAATAAAAGAGAATTTGAGTTTTGCCCAAAAACTTGTCACTGAATACATTTGTTTGTTTCCATAGAATATTTATTTCCACTAAAAGTTGGGGAAATATCAAAACTTTGTTTCCTAAGGGGTTGCTTTTACTGGTGGCTGATACTTGTACAAGCTCCTGTGGGAATTTTTTAAATTTTAGAAGCCGATACTGCAAGCAACTCACTAAGACTTGCCACTCTTAATTTGAAAAAAAAAAAAAAAAGCCGTTTCTGAATTAAAATAACCTTAATGTTTAAAATGCCTTGATTTAGGATTTTTCAAACTGGCTCATTCACAATGCGAAAGTGCCATACTTGTGAGGTCATTGACTTCTCCTTGCAATTATACTTGGGATTTAAAGAAGTAGCATCAATGCGAACCTAACTGCTGTTAACAGCTTTCAAGAAGGCACTGAAAAGACTAGCTGAAAATGAAGGGTTGACCCTTTCTGAAAACCTGAATAATAACCAGAGCCTTCCCAGTCGTCCATCACGGCCAACAGCCTGCTCTTCTTTTAGAACTGGTCTATTTTCCAGGCTGTTGTCGGGATTGCTCTAGATCCTAGGGACATGACTGAAAACCAGATCATCATTCAACAGTAGGAGGTCTGCTTATCTCCCTCAGCAATGAGCTGCCAGAGGACAGGGGCCCCAGACTTTGTTTGTAAATGCCCTGAACAATGTACCCACTTGGAGGCCTAACCAATTTTAAAACTTGTTGGCCAAAAGGTGTGAAGAAATGGTCCAGAATATTTTTATGTTTGTCATACTGGGATTTGGGGTGGGGGCGGAGGGTGGGGGGTCATATGGAGTAGGTAGAGAAGACATAATTAACACTATTCATTTCCCAGAGGGGGAAAAACTGTCCTATCTTCTCAGTGGGCCTTGATCTCTTTGTTACACTGTATTTGGAAAGTTCTATTGAAATGTCATTCAGAAAATGCCACTCCAGAGGCCTTGAAGAAAAAGCGAAAGGTTAGGGAATAAGAAGCAGTAGAAAAGTAAAAGCGTACTTTTTAAAAAAAAAAAAAGAGTAATACTTAATTAGCGGCATCTTACTTAATGCTTGCTCAACTCTGAGAACTTTTATCTGGATGGCAATCAAATTATTCCCTACAAGCAAAATAAGATTTTAAGGAGTTACTAGTTTTTTTTTAAATAAAAAAAATTTGATTTTTCTCCTTCTTCCCTAACGTGAACAAGGAGACCGAACCATATGGAAAGCTGATTTGCACCTAAAGGAGGGGGGAAAAAAGGACAATAATAATGCCTGTAATTAAAATAAGTGCAAACATACATTTGGTAAATATGTTGGTGTAATGAATAAATAGTTGGTGCACTCTATGATTTTGTTCTCAGCTAATTGGCATGAGCCCTCAATTTGATTTTCTTATTCCTTTTTATGCCTGTAAATAACCTCCTTCTGCCTGCTCAAAGATCTCCCGTTGACATCAAAGAGAGAGTCGTGTATACAAGAGGAGACACCAGCAGGAGAACAGAAGAGAAAGAGGGTTAGGGTTGCAGAGACCATATTTGTTGGAGGTAGTTTTTAAAGAATGCACGCACAGTATGGATCTATGTTTAATGTAAATATGTAATTATCAAGAAGAAATACTACAAGCCTTCTATCCTCCATTTATAAAACCGAGACATTTTTAGGGTGTAGGAAGTAGTAATTGCACATATTCTTTTAGAACCATGGATTATTTTCATTCCCTGAAACCAAATGAATGCAAAGCAAAGCAATTTTGACAAATCTAAATAATGAGTGTGGTCTTTAGGTTATTAATTTGAATATGGTCAATTTGCTTGTCTTCATTAAAACATGTTAAAGAGGGGAAGAAATGGCTGAGGGAGGGGCATATAAGCCAGGGATAATCTTTTTAAAATGAATTTGAGATCTATTTTCCAAAGTTTATCTGTGTTCTGCACTCATGCTGAAATATGGATCTAAGCTTCAAAATTAGATAAATAACAACATAACTCACTTGTAACATTTTCAATTATGATGATAATTAGACACTCAAGTAAATCAAATATCTTGCCTTGGGTTCCTCTGTATTTCATTGAAAGAATAAAATTTCTTTCTGTCAAAGAAAATAATTTTCTGTCATATAATCAATGTATTTAATAACCGGGTAAACTGGAATCATTTTCTTTCCTAACATCGATAATTACATTCATCCAACTTTAATGAATGTAATATCACATAAAATTTTATTGATCACTAGAATCGAAAAGGCAGGTAAGAAAAATTACTTTTATACTTTTAAAAAGGAAGAATTTAAACATAACCTACCTATTAAAACTTTGGTAAAACTTTTTTGGTTCTTATATTTTAAGTAGTCAAACATTTTATAATTAATTCACTTTTTTAATGTGATGTTTAAAATTCCAAATATGTTTACAGAAATAATTCTACTGGAGTTTATGCGCCTCAACTTTGCTGTGGTTGTTTTTTAAAAAATAGACTTTTAACATTATTCGATCACTTTCTAAGGTACTTTTTCAAATAACTAAAAATCTTGAGAAGCATGCAATCCCTATGCTAAAAGAGTGTAACATTTTACATGTTTCATATGTGGATGCCAAAATTTCACACTATTGGTATTAAATAATGTGAGTAACTGCTTTAGCAAGTTACTTACCGCACTGAATAAGGCACTCCAGTAACTCAAATCAACTTATTGAAGAGAAGAGAGTGAGAAGCATTAAGAGAATGGCATCTTATGTACCTCAAAGACTGTCTTAATTTATAATCTGAAAGGTTTTATTATAACATAATCAAGTTGCACAATCTCCACTTTGAAATTAAAACTCCTATTTAGGATATGCATTGTAAGTCCATGACATCAAAGACTATGATTTGAGGAAAATTATTCCTTTGCAAGGAAATACCCTGTACTTGCCTAAAAATAAATTTTTGCATAAAGGCATCAAGACAGTGTTCCATTGTAGCTTGTGAATCCTTTCAAAGGGATAGTGTCCTGAATATTAACATCATCCCACACATTCCCAAGATGTATGCAATTACCTCGGAGAGAGGAGCTGGGATTGTAAGGTCTCCAGGGCTTAGATAATGACATAAAATAAATTGCAACGATTACCATGTACTTTTCCAGGAGACGTATCATTAAAAACCTATCTAGGACTTCAAGACTAAAAGACAGAGGAATGTCCACTTTATGAAATTGCTATTAAAATGTGACCTAGAGTTGAAGACAAGGTTAATTATTAGTTTTTAACAGAAGTATCATTCTAGTTTAATATCAGTGCCCATGTCTTAAATATTGAAGCAAGTCACGTTTTTCAGGGACAATTGCCTTTGAATGAAGAATGACAGCGCTCTGGTCTTGGCTGACCCTTACAACCCCGCGGTGTGATCTATGGCAACGTGGTTTCTACAGCAACCAAGGCACACATACAAGAATAGGATTAGACCGTGAAATCTGATGTCATACTTTTATAAGATATAAATTGCAAACGATATTCTAAAGTAGACTTGTTAAGCATGTGATCCAAATTATAAATTAGCTACTAAAGTGTGGATGTTGGAAGTGAATATGGAGCTTTCATTGGGACAAAGAATTAAGAATCCTGTTTTCATGCATTCGGCAATCACTGATTGACCACCTACTATGTGTGGGATATAAAGTGGAGTAAGACGTAGTCCCCAAAGCTCTTTTTTCTCCTCTTCCACCCACCCACTTCAACTAGAATCTCACCGCTTTTTTTAGAGGCTATGTTGCCACAAAATAAAGTCTGTATTTTGAAAGGTTTCTGTTGGTTTGATCATTGCAAGATCCATAACCAGATCATTCAATTCTCAAATTCTCATTAGGTATAGAAATTATCCAGATATTTGCCAAATTTCTCGTTCCCTTTCTATAATAGAAGCCAGCTCCCAGTCTCACTTTCCCACCTTGGAAAATCTGCTTAATTATTTCTGTGCCTCAGGGCCCCACTTTGGGAAATAAGGCTACTAATTCTGTTGGTGTATGAATTCTTGAAGTAATGATACTTGTATCCAACTGTCTCTAGTCTTGTATTATTATCACACTTTTGAACAAAGAAGGGAGAAAGAAAACTGTTCTTGGCCCTAGTTTTTTTCAGAATTTTAGTAACTGGACCCGACAAAGTCCATTCAACATGTTATGTTATACTCAGGACAAAACATGGAAGCTGGAATTGAATTTGTGTTTGGGCTCTGTTAAGAGGGTTAGTTTGTTTTGAATGGACCTAAAATGAATATGGCAATAGTCAGAATGACATGTCCTGGACCTACCGCTGCCACTGGATCTGATCCAATTTGTCTCTAGGTCAAGGCACATAGCCAACCTCAACTTTGCAACCGTATAGACAGATGTCATAGTGATATCTTAAATTTTCAAACTGCAAAGGGAATAACTAAGACTCTCGAGAAATATGAGAGAGCAAAAGAACTACTCATAAATAACCATTCACAGATTAATGTAGGTAGTTCTAACCATTGCATTTCCAGCAAGCCCTGGACCCCATTGTGGGTGTGATTGCGATGTGCTCTCCATCTAATGAAATCACTCCCTGGCAGATCTCCAGAAGCCAAACCCGTCTGCTCCAGCCTGTTTCCAAGACCCGTATCTGACTCATAGCGACCCTATAGGAAAGCGTAGAAATGCCTCATAGGGTTTCCAAGGCTGTAATCTTTAAGGAAACTGACTGCCACATCTTTCTCCTACAGAGCAGCCGGTGGATCCAAACCACAGATCTTTCAGTTAGCAGCCAGGCGCTTAAGCACTGCGCCACCAGGGCTCCTTGCTTCCAAGACAGGTACCTGTTAAGGATTCTTCCTTTTCCTTTCAGATCTTTTCTATTCCAAGTACAACCCCCATGCCACATATTAAACGAATATAAAGGAAGGCATATTTGCACTTAATAAAAGGTTGCACGCAAAAGCAATACTGCCATCTGAGAGCTGGAATAATCCCTTTATTCACTGAAAAACATTTATTGAGCACCTACTAGGCCAAGCATTTAGGTACAATTAGGAAATGCAATCCTTAAAAAGGAACTCAGTTTGTGGCGGGGAACAAATACCAGACATGCAAAGCAGCAGTTACTGGAAGTATAATCGGGATATGCAGGAACTGCCAAGGCACTGATAGGAACGGCCTCCTGCAGATCCAAGGAAATCACACCAGGCTTCCTAAAGAGAATACTGAGTTCCCTTGAGGGACAAATGGGAATAAGCCCTACACCGAAGGTATGAGAAAGTTCCATACAGAGGGAATGACATGTGCATAGGTGCAAACCATGGCACAGCATTGTAAGGGGATGCCAAAAATATAGTGTGGTTGGAGTTCTGTGTACTAGTAGGAGATGCAGGCAGGGAGCAGATTATAAAGGGCTAATGCTAAGGGCCACCCATCCGTCAGTTTGTGAAGGCTTGCATGTTGCTCTGATGCTGGAAGCTATGCCACTGGTATTTCAAATACTAGCAAGGTCACCCATGGTGGACAGGTTTCAGTGGCAATTCCAGACTAAGACAAGGAAGAAAGTTTTTACAATCCACTTCTATCAATCAGCCAGTGAAAACACTACAGATCGCCACAGAATATTGTCAGATATAGCGCGGGAAGATGAGCCTCCAAGGAACTCAAAATATACAGTGGCCACAACAGTCGACTCAAGGATGCCAACAATTCTGAAGACGGTATGGGACCAGGCAACATTTCATTTTGTTGTACATGGGGGTCACCATGACTTGAATCCAACTCCACAGCAGCCAACAACAACAGCAATGCTATGGAGTTTGGTCTTCATCTTCTCCCATCCAAAAAAAAAAAGCAAGGAACCTATTGGCAATATCCTTTATCAGCTACCTCCATGGAGTTCTGGCCAGACCAACAACAATGAACCCCAGGATAGCTCCAGATACGGCATTGCATTCATTATCTATTTCTGCATAACGAATTATGCTAAAACTTGGCAGCTTAAACAACAAACATGTATTATCCACAGTTTCTGTGGATCTGGAATCCAGGTGAGGTTCAGACAGGCTCCTCTGGTTCATTGTTTCTCAGGAGGTTGCAGTTAAGCTGTTGGTGGGGACTGAAGGGTCAAAGCTCAAAGGTGAATGATGGGTCCATTTCCAAGATCACTTCTGTGAGCTCTCCACTCAAGTACAGAGGCTTTCCCCAAGGTGAGTAATGCAAGGGAGGGTAGGACACACCCAAGATGGAAGATATCCAAGACAGAAGCCAGAGTCACTTCATACCATAATCTCAGAAGTGACATTCCATCAATGTTGTCATATTCCATTTGTTAGAATTAAGTCACTAGGTCCAGCCCACAGTCAAGGGCAGAGTATTGCCAAGGACATGACTACCCAGCAGACAGGAATCATTGGGGCCATCTTATAGGACCTCACCATCAGGACAGTCAGAAGTTCTTGTATATGTGACTGGCAACATAAGGTCATACTACAAGAGCCAAGAAGATAGTGGTTCCCTCCTTTAATTACTTTAATCGTGTCAGGTAATGCTGAATTTTATCATGCATTTACTAGGACACAGGTACCATATTAAGCTCATTGTTTACTTTATTCATATAAAAACCATGTGAGATAGAAATCATCTCCATTTTACAGTGAATTAAAGTGAAGTTAACTTGCCCAAGGAAAACAGCCAACAAATGTTATGAATAATACTTGGAACTGAGATTCAGACCTAACCTAGGAGTATCTTTCTCCAAAGCCCACTCATTTAACCACTGTGCATATGGTCTCCAGTGTCCTATCTGCTTCTGAGTGTCTTAGGCAGGGTTCTCTAAAGAAACAGAGCCAGTGAGGTGTATAAAAGTAAATATTTACACTGAGTTTCTGTTTAGGGTGATGAAAACATTTAGAAACTGATTGTGGTGATGGTGGCACAACATGGTGAATATAAGTAATGTCACTGAACTGTACGAGCAAAAATGGTTGAAATGTTAAGTGTTTTGTTATATATTTTTTACCATGAAATAAAAAGAATATCTGGGTGGGGAATGGGTCCTCCCTCAACATAGGAGGACCCCCCCCCCAAAAAAATTGTTGAGTTGATTCCGACTCATAGCCACCATATAGGACAGAGTAGAACTGCCCCATAGGGTTTCCAAGGAGCAGCTGGTAGATTCGAACGGCCAACCTTCTGGTTAGCAGCCATAGCTCACAGTAGCTCTTAAACACTGCATCACCAGGGTTCTGATGAGGGCCCATATACCCATATATCATCTGTCAAAATATTTAACACCGTTAAAGCAAGCTAGCAAATTATTAAATAAAGCAAGTATTTCCTCCTAATTTGACAAATACACCTTCTTAATAACCTGAAGGGGAAAGGGCAAAGTAATTCTTAAAAAAATAAATAGCTATGAAATCACCTAATAAGGAAACATGGAGACATTAGCTCCATTTGATTGCTTGGTTCAAAGATGAAACGTGTTTAAATATGTTCTGTAATAACAGCTTTTATTTGTATTTATTCCAAGGAGCTCAAAGTACTGTGTGAAATTATTTAATGCCCAAGAGAATTAGGAGGCAGGCATTATTATCCTTATATGGGGTAAAGAAGCTAGCATTTCTCCTCTATTGTCTCACACTGGCCATTTCATCACTGGGCAAACATTTATGGCACACCTACCCTGGTACTTGTCTAGACAGCTGATATTAGACAAGTGACTTAGTCCTGTCCTCGAGAAGCTCACTACCTATTGGAGAAGACAAAGTCATCAACTGGTAAGTATAATACATTGGGTAGCTGTTATAACAAAACACAGCAGGAACACAGACATGAGAGAGATTAATTCTTCCTGGGCCTATTAGAAAAAGTTGATTTGGAGAGCACCCTCTAAAGATAGGATCAAACCTGAGTCTACACACTGGCTCCTCCTATTCACCACGTCTTGCTTTTCTTCATCTTAGTGCAACATATACATTGCTGTAATTTGCCTTTTGTGTATTTAGCTATTTTCTATTATTGTCTTTTACCTTGTTTTGTTTTTATAAAGGTCTTGTTTATTAGAACTACACGTTGGAAGTCCCCATAAATGGATATCATGGGAAAACTATAGGTCATAAACCAAAAACCAAAACTGTGGCTGCCAAGTCGATTCCTACTCATTAGCAACCCTATAGGATAGAGTAGAACTGCCCCAAAGAATTTCTAAGGAGCACCTGGTGGATTTGAACTGCCAGCCTTCTAGGTTAGCAGCCATAGCTCTTAACCACTACACCACCAGGGTTTCCATAGGTCATAGAAGAGTGCTTTAATCTTCCTCAGAAAATATATTTTCCAGACTTGAATATAATTTTTATTTTGCTTCCTGGTATCAAAGATGTTCCATGGCCTTCTCACGGCTGCTTTTGTTATTGTTTCTCTGGTACTTACCTGGATCATCTATTTAGGTCAGGCCTCACAGGTACTTCCATAATTACTAGTGCCTAACTCAAGATAAGGTATCCTTTTAAAGTACTCCACTACCAGCAAATTTTCTTTACTTTTTATTTCAGGAGATGATTTAAAGGGAAATAACCAGTTTAAGAAATACCAAAATCATTTTTCAGAATAAATGTTCTTCCCTGGAAGATAAGCATAAACTGGCCTGCCACCCGTCATTCTTCAACTGGGGACCATTTTTCTATCTACAACACCAATAATTTCCCCCTTTTAAAAATAATTCTTATCATTGACTTAATGAAAATTCTGAAGGATAAAATTAGGTTTAGTGATTGTAACAGTGAGTTTTTCTCCAGTTATTGTTCTACCACATAGAAAAATCAAATGAAATTCAAAGTAACTAGACAAGATAATAAAGTTTCTAAAAAAATCTAACTATTCTTATGTACTCACATGGAAATGTGCCTAAGGTATTTAGTTAAAAAAAAAAAAAAAAGTTCAGTTGAGTGATTCCGTTTTGGTTATAAAATTATTATCATTTTTATGTGTTAATGTATTAGCTTCCTAGGGCAGCCGTGACAAATTACCACAAACTGAGCAGCTTAAAACAACAGAAATTTATTCTCTCACAGTTCTGGGGGCTGGAAATCCAAAATTAAGGTGTCAGCAGGACCATGCTCCCTCCGAAGGGAGTAGGGCAGTGGCATCACTAGGGTTGCTGTCACCCAGTGCAGTAACTCATGGTGTCACCACCCCATGCTAGTTACCACAATATTGTAGTTAAAACACCAGAAAATTTGACAAAATCAGCAACTATAAAAACACCAGCAACAACGAAAACAACAGCGAGTGCACGTAGCGCATGCAGAGGAAACAATGTGAACTGAAGCATCATTGTAATTGGGTGATAATGACGACTCTATCTGGAATACATTAGAAGGTTCAAAAAGTCAATCAGCATAGAGTTTTAGCATTGTAGCTATATTAATACCTATAAGCCTGGCTTATGAAAAATTTTTTTGTTGTTTCGACTGTTGTTAGGTGCAGTCGAGCCGGTTCCAACTCATAGCAACTATATGTACAACAGAACAAAACAAAGCCTGGTCCTGCAACACCCTCACAATCTTTACTATGCTGTAGCCACTGTGTCAATCCACCTTGTTGAGGGTCTTCCTCTTTTTCAATGACCTTCTACTTTACCAAGGATGATGTCTTTCTCCAGGGACTGGTCCCTGCTGATAACAGGTCCAAAGTACGTAAGACAAGCTCTCGCCATCCTTGCTTCTAAGGAGCATTGTGGCTGTACTTCTTCCAAGACAGACTTGTTTTGTTCTTTGGCAATCCACAGTATGTTCGATATTCTTTGCCAACATCATAATTCAAAGGCAGCAATTCTTCTACTGTTTTCCCCATTCATTGTCCAGCTTTCACATGCATAGGAGGTGACTGAAAATATCATGGCTTGGGTCAAGTGCACCTTAGTTCTCAAAGTGATCTCTTTGTTTTGTAACACTTTAAAGAGGTCTTTTGCAGCAGATTTGCCCGATGCAATGCATTTTTTGATTTCTTGACTGCTGCTTCCAAGGGTGTTGACTGTGGATCCAAGTAAAATGAAATCCTTGATAACTCCAGTCTTTTCTCCATTCATCATGATGTTGCTTTTTGGTCCAGTTGTGAAGATTTTTGTTTTCTTTATGTGGACGTGCAATCCATACTGAAGGCTGTAGGCTTTGATCTCCATTAGTATTTAAATGTTAGTTAAAAGGGAAGCTACAATATATAACTAAGGTAGAACTAGGTTATACTACCAGTTTAACTTTTTATATAACAGACTATCTTTTATGAAACTTTATAGTTCGTGGTGTGCTGTGTTGATTGTGGATCCAAGTAAGATGAAATCCTTGACAACATCCATCTTTTCTCCATTTATCATGATATTGCTTATTGGTCCAGTTGTGAGGATTTTTGTATTCTTTATGTTGAGGTGTCATCCATACTGAAGGCTGTAGTCTTTGATCTTCATCACTAGGTGCTTCACATCCTCTTCAATTTCTGCAAGCAAGATTGTGTCATCTGCATGTTGAATGTTGTTAATGAGTCTTCCTCTCATCCTGGCGCCTCCTTCTTCTTCATATACTCTAGCTTCCCGGATTTATTTGCTCAGCATACAGACTAACTACACTATATTCTTACAAAAAATATTAAATTTCTACTGAAACACTGCATGCAAATTGGTGTCACCCCCTCTGACAGTGTCACCCCGTGTGGATGCATCCCCCACATCCCCCTAGGGACGCACTGCAGTAGGGAAGAATCCTCCCTTGCCTCTTCTGACTTCTGGTGGTTGCTGATGTTCCTTGGCATTCCTTGGCTTGTAGGCGCATCACTCCCATCTCTGCCCCCATTTTCACATGGCAGTCTTCCCTGTATGTGTGAGTCTCTGTGTGTCCTCACCTCTTCTTATAAGCCAGTCATTGGATTTAGGGCCAACCCTAATCCAGTATGACTTCATCTTAACTAATTATATCTGCAAAGATCCCATTTCCAAATAAGTGCTTCAGGGGGACATGAATCTGGGGGAGGGAAATATCCAACTCACTGCAGTTAGTATAGTCATGTTTTTCAGTTTCTGAATGAGGAGCTGCACTTCCTATAATCAGCCCAGTGACTAGTCTCTGCCTGGGGCAGTCTCGCTCTCTAGACACCAAACCTGGGGTCCCGGGATCCAGGCCGCCATGTTTTGCTGCCAAAATTGAATCCTGGCCCTCTTTCTTTAGCTGGGGGAAAAGAATGTTTCAAGTTTTTCTTTCATAAAGAGTTCTTATGGAACTTTGGAACTTGTTACCACTTGGCTGTATCAGAATATTGTATAAAATTGGTATCTGCTTTAACACTAATTACATATGTAATTATTTTATTTTTAATATACGGATGTTTTATGCAGTCTTACAAAACACAATAGGGCTTCCTGGTCCTCCACCACCTAAGCGTGTTTGAGAATCACCAGCCCAAAATCCTTAGCAAGGTGCACAGGCTCTGTCCCACCCTGAAATCTGCATATGGAAGACTAAAAACCCGTTAACCAAACCTGTTGCCTTCAAGTCGATTCTGACTCATAGTGACCCTATAGGGTTTCCAAGGAGCCGCTGGTGGACTCCAACTGCCAACCACTGCACCACCAGGACTCCTAAGGAAAACTAGAGTTCCTGAAAAATGCCCAGCTCTTTACCTTCTGCCTTTATAGACGTGGTTTCCTCTGCCTGGATTCCTTCTCCAAGTGACTCTTTCACCTCACTACAGTACAGCTTTCACCTTCTTTCAGAAGCTTTCCCTGGTCATCCCCAAATGTTAGGCACATTTCCACTCTGCTTCCATAGCTCACCTGGAGATGGCTGTTGTTTTTTTTTTTTAATTGTACTTCAGGTGAAGGCTTACAGAACAAATAGTTTCTCATTAAACAGTAGTACACATATTGTTTTATGACATTGGTTAACAACCCCACGACATGTCAACCCTCTCCCTTCTCAACACTTTTTTTTTGGGGAAAATATACATAGCCAAAGATACACCGTTTCAAAAATTTCTACATGCACAGTTCAGTGACATCGACTATGTTCTTCCAATTGTGCTGCTATTCTCACTTTAGATGACGGTTTACAGAACAAAATAGTTTCTCATTAAACAGTTAGTACACATGTTGCCCTATGACAATGGTTAACAACCTCCCTACACATCAACACTGTCCTTACTCAACCTTGAGTTCCCTGTCACCAGCTTTCCTGTCCCCTCCTGCCCTCCAGCCCTTGTCCCTGGACTGCTGTGCCTCATTAGTCCCGTTTTGTTTTATGGGGCTGTCCAATCCCCAGCTGAATGGTGAACCTCGGAAGTGACTTCACCACTGAGCTAAAAGGGTGTCTGGGGGCCATACTCTTAGGGTTTCTCGAGTCTCCTTTAGGCCAGTAAATCTGGTCTTTTTTGTGTGAGTTAGAATTTTGTTCTATATCCTTCTCCAGCTCTGTCCAGAACCCTCTGTTGTGATCCCTGTCAGAGCAGTCAGTGGTGGTAGCCGGGCACCATCTAGCTGTACTGGACTCAGTCTAATGGAGGCCATGGTAGCTGTGGTCCATTAGTCCTTTGGACTAATCTTTTCCTTGTGTTCTGTTCTCTTCATTCTCTCTTGCTCCCCAAGGGATGAGACCAGTGGAGTATCTTAGATGGCTGCTCACAGGCTTTTAAGACCCCAGACACTACTTACCAAGGTAGAATGTAGAACACTGTCTTTATAAACTGTGTTATGCCAATTGAGCTAGATAGAACGGCTCTTCTTATAAACTTTTCACACTACAGTCATTTTTACTTATGTATCTCTCCTCAACTAAATGACAGGTCCCTCGTGGACAGCTGCAAGTTCCAGTCACCTTCGTTTTTCCCCACACGGAGCTGGCCACAAACTGCTTAATGTGTGTGTTGTACAAATGATTACTTACGATTACTTAAGAAAATTTTTAACCCCAGTCCTGTCTCTAACTTTCACTCAAGTCCAAATCCAACCCAACCCTACCAGTATCAGGAAGGGAGGGAGGGAGGAATGGAAGGAGAAAGGGAGGGAAGGAGGGCAAAGTTACTTCTGCAAATTAAAATTGTTCTGTGCCTTTTTTAACCAACCTATATTAAGTGACTACTAGAGTTTAGTTAGTAGCTTGTACAATAATGTTTTCACCACATACAACTTATTCCTGTCTCATTTTGAAAAATATTTTGAAATACTCATCATGTGCCAAGCACTGTGCTAAGTACAGTGAGCAAAATATGTTGTAGGCCCCACCCTCATAAATAGCACAGTTTGATGGGTTGACATGCATTGATTGATGATTACACGTATATAAACTTTGATAGCTGCTATGAATCAAAAAGCGGATGTTATAGGGAGTCCTGCCTTGGTCTGGGAGGGTCAGGTAAGCCTTCCTGGGAAGGTGTTGCACAAGCTGGGACATGAAGGATGAAATGGAATTAGCTGGGTGATGGGGTTAAGGTGAGAGATAGGGTTTGCAAAATTCACAGAAGGAGGAACACCATGTGACGAAGCTTCTGAGACAGAAGGGTGCCAGGATGTGGACTGAAAGAAGGCCAGTGTGCCTGGAGATCAAAGATGAAGTGAGAGCTATGAGGCCAGGGAAGAAGGCAGGGTCTTGTCGGCCATCCTCAAGAACAACAGGAAACCACAGAAGGGTTTTAAGTGTGAGAGTGATGTGATCAGAAGGGCAGGATCCTTCTTTGTGAGAAATTCTCTGGTGGCAGTGTGAAGAAACAAAGGCAAAATAGTTGCAGGGAGACCAGTTATGAGACTATTGCAGTAGTTCAGGCAAGAAAATATGATGACTTGAACCAGAGGGGTGACAATGGGAAGGAAAGAAGAAAACATGTATGCAAGTGTCTCAGTTACCTAGTTCTGCTATAACAAAAATACCACAAGTGAATGGCTTTAACAAACAGAAATTTGTTCTCTCACAGTTTAGGCAGCTAGAAGTCTGAATTCAGGGTGCCAGCTCTAAGGGAAGTCTTTGTCTCTCTGTCGGCTCTGGGGAAGGTCCTTGTCTCCTTTCAGCATCTGTGGGCAAGGCCTTCCTTGGAGATCTCCAAGTGCCTTGGCATAACACGTTACAAATCAGCATCAGAAACAACTCAGGATACAGCTCTTCGGTCAGGACAGCTTCTCAGTAATGCTCACAGGTAGGCCTCTTTCTCTTGGCCCTCGGCCCATCAGTCCTTTGGCCTCACCGGCCTCTGCCCTGCTCAGGCAAGTGTCGCAAAGCTCTTCAGCTCCACAGACAAGTGCCCAGAAGCGTCACACTCTTCCAGCAAGCCTCCTGCCCGAAGGCACTCAGCTCTCTCACTTCATGGGTCAGCACACCCACTGTGCCATCTTCTGCCGATCTCCTGGTTCTGCTGCTACCAGTTCTCTGCCACCACTTCTCACCATCTTGTACCATCTCCGGTGTTACAGCTCTCTGTCTCCTGGGTCTAGGAGGTTCTCAGCACAAGGATCCTGGGTCCAAAGGACGTGCTCCACTCCCAACTCTTCTTGGTGGTGGTGAGTTCCCCTACCTCTACTTGCTTCTCTCTCCTTTTATCTCTTCTAAGATAAAAGGTACGACTCAAGTAAAGGTGTGACTTCAGTAAGCGTAAGGGTGTGACTTGAGTGACTTAAGTAAGGATGTAACTTAAATCACACATGCTTGTAAGGCAGCGATTCAAGATACTCCTCGCCCTTATCCTGCATCATTAACTTATAGAGGTTATGATTTACAACACAATCACGAAATGGAGGATAATTACATCAGATCACAAAATGGAGGAAAACCACACAATACTGGAAATCATGGCCTCACCAAACTGACATATATTTTTGGAGGACATCATTCAATCCATAACAGTGCAATTTCTAGGAGGTAAGACGAACGGTTCTTGGTGATGAATTGGATATGAAGAATGAAGCAGAGGATAGCATCAGAATGGTAGAGATTTCTGGCTTATGGGACAAAAAATTTACTTATCTCATTCACTGAGATAAGGAATCTCAGAAAGATTTAAGTCATTTCAGACACATTGAGTTTGAGGGATCTTTGACATGTGCAGAGAGACTGCACTTTGATTTTCTTTGTCTGCTGGGAGTTATCCAAGGTAAAACATTGCTTTATGGGACATGCTGCAAGCAAGATTATTATCAACAACAAGGCAAGTTGCTGTCAAGACTCCCAGTGGTAAAAACTGCAGACTTGAGGAAGCCCCCACTATTACTATTCATTCAGTCATTCAGCATTCAGTGACTTACTTATCTAGATAAGCCTTAGTCCCCTTAGATCATTGTGTTATATTACCCAGTTTTATTCCTTATGGTTTTTACATACGTCTGCTTTTCCTTGTTGGAATACAGGTTTCTTAAGGGCAGGATCTTACCTTTAAATCCTCTTATTCCCCAGAAGACCTGGAAAAATGCTCTACTTAATAGGCTCTCAATAAAGATCTGTTGAACGAGTTGAAATAAAATCAGCTGAGCACCCCAGAAGGAGACATCAGAGCAGTTTTTCCTAAGTTGTTACAACGCTCTGAGCAGCAGCTTCTCACAGAGCCTTTTATAATTCTACAGAGGGAAGTTTTCACGCACTGGTTTACTCATTTGTTCAACCAGCGAGCATTGCACACCCTCTGTGGGGAGGACTCTGACGGGGAAGCAAAGATGCTTTATCCTGGGAGTGGCCTGTGAAATGCCAGGGGCTGGCTGGGAGTCACCACCTCCAGGCTGTCTGGATGCTGACTTGGTCTGTGAGTCTCCGTTCAAACCAGACGTAAGCCTCATCCTCTGCTCAGCTAAGAGGCCTAAGAAAGGCATTTTTTCTCCACCCAAATCCTTCCTGGTTTGATATTCTGCTTTCCAAAGCCAGATCGGAAGATTTGGCTCATCTGCATCCCTGGATGTTAAGAGAATTACTTAAACTATTTAGAAGGATGCTTTTGGAGAGAGTCAGCAAAAAAAAAAAAAAAAAAAAAAGAAGCTGAAATGAACAGGAGGGTTCTTGTTCAAAATCGCAGGTGAGACCAAGGAGAGGCGTGCGCCCCTCCCAGTTTCCTGCCAGGTTCGGAGATATTCCGTGTCATTGGTTCATCATCCTTCCATGACTAACTGCCTGTCTGCCAGCCCTCACACACTCACTGCTATCAAGACTGCCTCCTAAGGGGCAAGAGGAGGCGGGACTAGGAGGGATCCCACCATGGCCACACTCAGCTCTTCTGACCCCCTGCAGAGGGAAGATCTCTCACAGAGAGCTTCTTAGCATCGTCCTCCAATTCCACAGATGCCAGCCTGTAGTTTGAACTTCCACCCTGGAATCAGAAGCCTGATTCTGCCCAGGCTCCACTGTATCCATGGGGTTGGAGTTCTGCAATAGGATCTTCCCCTAAACACTGCCCCTTGAGCACATGAGTGAATGCCTTTGTGCTCAATTTTCTCAGCTGTTAAAGGGGATCGACTAACCCCAGAGGGTTGTTAGGAGAAAGAAATACAAGGTTATAAAATCCCTTGCGAAGACAAAAGCATTTTGTAGTGCGTAATAATCGCTATGGTCATTAATATTTTTTGCAAAGGCGTTTAGGAAATTGTGGTCCACCAAAATTTCTGAACTTGGGATAATTAAAGGAAATTAAACAGATTTGCCCTAGGCACCTGGCTAGCTATGGTAGATAAACTTAGCCAGGTTCAACTGAAGGGCTGGTTTACTTTGGAAAATGACAGGTGCGTGTTTTAAGGTATAGTAATTTTTGTTGCAACAGACTGCAGAATGAATCTACCTTTGCAAAGATGAAATGGCAACTCACATCCTTCATCAATTTAGCAGTTTTACTTTCATGTAGGATAGTTGTTAAAACCAAAGTCTGAGCTGGTCCAGGAATGTTTAATTCTTCTCGTATGTGTATTGTTATTTTTATACTTTTGATTATTTTCTTAATCCACTTTCCAGGCTTACTTATTTTATCAGCTGAAAAGCTGGAAAATATCCTTATGACTAAATACTTTGCTGTTTATTATTTTACTTATTTTTTTTAGCCAAACCCTATGATAACATTCTAATTTGATAATGTTCCATTAAACACATTAATAGGAGATGGGAAAATATCACAATTAAGGAATGTTTTAGCAAGGTTTAGTAAAATGCATCCCATAGCATAAAAGCATTGCATTTCGCTTTTTTGAGCGTCAGTAAATCTTTGAAAAATGATTTATACTAATAAGCTTTAGGTACATCTATGTACACATTTAGGGGCCCTGGTGGTGCGGTGGTTAAGAGCTCAGTTGCTAACCAAAAGGTCAGCAGTTCAAATCCACCAGGCGCTCCTTGGAAACCCTATGGGGTAGTGCTACTCTGTCTTGTTGACTCGACGGCAACGGGTTTGTTTTTTTTTTTAATGTACACATTTAGCTACATCTGTGTACACATATGGACAATGTTCTCGAATGGGAGTATGAAAATTAAGACTTATATGTCTGATTCTGCCACTGTTTGTTACAATTTGAAAATCATTTAACTTGCCTTTGTTTCTCCGTAAGATGCAACTGGTAATAACGTTAATATGGTACAGTGATGTTATCACCAGCAACTAATAAGAGCAAAAGGTACACCATAAAAGCTGCAAAAATAAGTGTCCTAGCCCTGTAAAACCAAATGAGACTAACGAGGTACAGGAGTCCAGTGACAAGGGCCAGAAGGCAGAAGGGGACGAGGAAGCTGGTGATAGGGAACCCAAGGTTGAGTAAGGATATTGTTGATGTGTCGTGAGATTGTTAACCATTGTCATAGGGCAACATTTGTAGTAACTGTTAAATGAGAAACTATCTTGTTCTATAAGCCTTTGTCTTAAGGGAGAATAACAGCACAATTGGAAGAGGGTAGTCAATGTCACTGAACTGTGTATGTAGAAATTTTTGAAATGGTGTATCTTTGGCTATGTGTATTTTCACCAAAAAAAAAAAGGTTCAGAAGTTAGAGGGTTGACAAGTTGTGGGGTTGTTAATCAATGTCATAAAACAATATGTGTACTACTGTTTCATGAGAAACTATTTGTTCTGTAAGCCTTCACATGAAGTACAATAAAAAAAAAAAGTGTCCAATTAGAATTTGGTTTTTAAACATATTTTATCTACACATAAAACTAATTTACATGCCACTTCAGATCTAATATTTAGGATATTGCTAATCATCAAATTAGATCTAATTAAGCATATAACATAGTTATGTTTCCTCCCAGAAAAGGGTATAAAAATATTAGAACTTAAGCTATTTTTGATGTCAAAAATTGCAATAAAGAAAAAAATTCAAAGGTAATTATTTGCTACTGACATTTATCTATTTAAAGAAAAATACGTGAAAATAATCACGCTAAGGTCAACTTTGATTAAAATTGTTTAATTTAATAAACAAATAAAATAAAGAAAAAAAATTTCTTTAAATTTTGGCTTTACCAAAGCCAATAGTATTTCTTTCATAAATCTATATTCCCATCAACACATAACTTCTAGTAGACGGAACTGCAGTACTCCAGTTCTAAATTTAATTTTTAGAGAGTAACTATCGAAGCAATCAACATCTGTGTAAGTATCTGAAAATAAATACTGAGCAGAAACCCAGAAAACAATAAGATTAAGTAATATTTACATAATGAGTCTAAATTAACCACATGTCCAAATATATCATGAATTAAAGTAGCAAAAATTTGAAACCACATGTTCTGATGCTTTAGAAAATTTAACATGTCTTTATTCCAGAAGTGTGCATTCTAAACAAGTTTGTTCAAAATAACTAGGGAAACAGATCATATATATAAAACGCTGTTGTTCGTTGCCATCGAGTTGAATCCAGCTCATGGTAACTCCGTGCGTGTAGAGTAAAACTGTGTTTCACAGAGTTTTCAGGGCTGTGACCTTTTGGAAGCAGATCACCAGGCTTGTCTTTTGAGGTGCCTGTAGGTGAGTTTGAACTGCCAACCTTTCGGCTAGTAGTCAAGTGCTGAACTGTTTGCATCAACCAGGGACTCCTTTATGTGTCTATCTATCTATATATACATAGAGAGAAAGTGATACATATAAACACACATGTATATACACACATATATGTATGTGTGTGTGTATTTATATATGTATGTATATATAGAGAGAGAGAGCCACAGGAGCCCTGGTGGCACAGTGGTTAAGAACTCAGGCTGCTAACCAGAAGTTCAGCAGTTCAAATCCACCAGCCACTCCTTGCAAACCCAATGGGGCAGTTCTACTTTGTCCCATCAGGTCACTCTGTGTCAGAATCAACTTGACAGCAATGGGGTTTTATATAGCCACAATCTATTTCTCATGTGGTATTGTGAAATTGCTATCTGTCTTAGTTATCTTGCGCTGCAATAACAGAAATATCACAAGTAGATGGCTTTAACAAACAGAAATTTATCTTCTCAAGTTTAGGAGGCTAGAAGTCCAAATTCTGGGCACTGGCTCGCGGGGAAGGCTTTCTCTCTCTGTTGGCTCGTAGGCAGTCCTCTCTCTGGCCCTCGGCCCCTTGATCCCTCTACCCCTTGGCCTGGCCTCTGCCCTGCCCAGGCAAGTGGTACAAAGTTCTTTAGCTCTGCTGATAAGTGCCCAGAAGCACCCTACTCTGCCAGCAAGCCTCCTGCCCGAAGGCACTCAGCTCTCCCACTCTGTGGGGTCAGCTCCTGCGCTGTCTCACTCTGGTCTCCTAGTTCTGCTGCCACCAGTTCTCTGCTGCTGCTTCTTGTCGTCTTGCACCTCTTCAGTTTTACAGCTCTCTCTCTGTGTCTCATGGTTGTAGGAGGTTCTCAGCACAGGGACCCCAGGTCCAAAGGACACACTCCACTCCTGTCTCTTCTTGTTATTGGTATTGAGGTCCCTACCTCTGCTCACTTCTCTCTCCCTTTATCTCTTGTAAGAGAAAAGGTATGACTCAAGTAAGGACCTGATTTGAGTAAGGGTGGTAAGGGTGGGACTGGGGTAAGGGTGGTAACTCTAGTCACATCCTCAAGTAAGGCAGTGACTCAAGATACATCCCACCCTAATCCTTCCTCATTAACGTAAAGGACAACTCACTCCCAAAGGGAATCGTAACTACAGGCATAGAGGCTAGGATTTAGAACATATCACAAAATGGAGGATAATTACATCAGATCACAAAATGAAGGATGACCACACAATACTGGGAATCACGGCCTAGCCAAGTTGACACATATTTGGGGGGAACACAACTGAATCCATAACACTATCCTACATTACAGAAATTTATTGTTGGCACAGCTTAAAGAAATATTACTATTTACTGTAATATCAACTGTTTTAATAATTTCACTTTGCTCTGGGGCTTGGCATAGCTTCTCTTGCTACCTTGTACAAGGTATTAAAATATATTATAAATTTATCTTATAAACGAAAACCTTTATATATCAAATAGTTTAATCTGTATTTCTATTTTACAAAGACGGGAATGTAAATAACCATTTGACTAAGAACAGCTGGCAATTTGTTTTTCCTCACTTCTTTCTCTACTACACATTTCCAAGAAGTTCTCTTTCTTGAAGCCAAAAAAATCTTTAAATACTGAATTTTCCAAGTCCCGTTGTTGTTCCTGCTGAACAAACATGCCTTCATGGTGGGCTTATGTTTGCTGTGTCCATCTGCCCTATTCACACTTACAAGTTCCGTCTTCACCTAATTCCTTCCTACTTCCTTCCCAACATTTCTACCCACCACCCCGTTGCATTCCCAGAAAGGAGTCAAGCAAAGTGAAATCAGGATGTGCAAAGTGCCTGGATGTGCTTGGCACTCACTCAGAATGTATTTGTCAAACGGTATTTGTTGGATGGATGGATGGATGGATGGATGGATGGATGGATGGATGGATGGATGGATGGATGGATGGATGGATAGATGGATGGATGGGTGGATGGATGGATGGATGGATGGATGGGTGGGTGGATGGGTAAATGGATGGATGGGCCGGGTGAATAGATAGATGAAAAACCAAACTAATTTCTTGTCTGTTCACACCCAGTCTTCAACTTCCCAGTTATTCTTTCATGCTGATCACAGGCAAGATTCTGAAATAAGAAAAGTGAGCTGCATGTCCCGCAACCCTCCAACCACTTCCATTCCACATCTCTTTTCTTTCCCAGTATGTAGAGGCTACAAACCACTGCCTTTCTGCTGCCATTCTGGATGGCTCATTGGCATTGTCCCATGCTTCAAAACTATTCCTGAACTACAACAAATATGACAATGGCAACAACAGCAACAGTCACAGTGAAAACAAATAAACAAAACCCTCCATGATTTAGAACAGTTTAGCATTTCTTTATTCCAGAAGGGCTCATTCTGAACAAGTTTGTTACAAATAACAAGAAAAGGAGATAATTCTATGCCTCTTGACTCTATTAGAGTTAACAAATATTTCTTGCGTACGTTTTCAGTTCCCTAGTTTCAGCTACTTATAGCAGAGAAAATAATCTAATATTAACTCATATTAGATTTCTGGAAAATAAGCGTTTAAGCCTGACAACGTGAAACTCTGCAGTGGAAGGAAAAGCTTGGTTGGCAGCAGGAAGATGAGGCGGTGTTTAGGGTGCGTGCCCAGTGTTCTGCATAGTATGCCATATAGACCAACATCTGATCTGCTTGTAATTGAGGTCAGCTTTTGAAGTTCTTCCTGGCCACCAGCATCCAAGCAGGTCACTGCTTCAATTCCTTTCCCATTGGACACACAAGTCAAAGGTTCACAAACAAGTTTAGACGCTTTAGATGCGTAGATAAGATGGCTTAGGTATGTTCATCTTACAAATTTACAGGCTTGGGGTAAATGGAGTTACATAGGCACACATTCAAGGTGCAGACATTTATAGTTTATAGCTTGAGATGGCAGAGTTTATATAAGACGAGAACACAGAATGAGGAAAAACGTGAATGAAATGAAAGCTCTGACCTGCTCCCTCTGCCCCAACCAATATCCCCCATGCACCTCCTAGATGCCAGCTGCTGTGAAACTTTGTTTTGTCTCTCAAGGAATGCCCTGAAAGTGTAATCTATCCAATATCTGCTGGTTTTCCAGCCCCAATTAATGGGAAAATTTAGAGAGAAAAACCTCTGTTCTTTTAAAAAATTATAAACAAATTTTAGCAGGTTTTTTTTAAAGTTATGAGACTAGGCGCATTATAATTGTTTCCAATGAGGTCGGTTAGGCCTCCGTCTCTAAGGCCCCTGGGGCTTAGACAGCTCAGTCCAAGTCTCGGGGAGGACATTCTCTGGCTGTTATTACGCTGTAATTAAGTTAACATGAGTAAGGAAAGCTGGCCCAGGTTAGATTTCGAGGTTCTGGTATACCGTGCTGTTGAGGAAAGCATAATCAATGAATGGAGCTCGAGAACTGTGTGATACACAGCTACCAAGGCCTCCACCAGACTAAGTCCAGTACAGCTAGATGGTGGCCGGCTACCACCACTGACTGCTCTGACCGGGATCATGACAGAGGGTCCTGGACAGAGCTGAAGAAGGATGTAGAACAAAATTCTAACTCACAAAAAACGACCAGACTTACTGGCCTGACAGAGACTAGAGAAAGCCCGAGAGCATGGCCCCCAGACACCCTTTTAGCTTTTAGCTTAGTGGTGAAGTCACTTTTACGGGGATTGGACAGCCCCATAAAACAAAATGGGACTAATGAGGCACAGCAGTCCAGGGACAAGGACTAGAAGGCAGGAGGGGACAGGAAAGCCGGTGACAGGGAACCCAAGGCTGAGAAAGGACAGTGTTGACATGTCGTGGGGTTGTTAACCATTGTCATAGGGCAGTATGTGTACTAACTGTTTAATGAGAAACTATTCTGTTCTGTAAACCTTCAACTAAAGTACAAAAAAAAAAAAAAAAAAAGAATTATCTATGTGAGATCAAATTGACAACAGTAACTCAAAAGATTTGCTGGGAAGCCTAGGGGACAGTGAGTTGAAGACAATGGTGATGGAATAATTTGGAAAAGGATAGTGAGAATAGCAGCACAACTGGAAGAATGTAATCGATGTCACTGAAATGTACATGTAGAAATTTTTGAAATGGCGTATCTTCGGCTATGTATATTTTCACCAAAAAAAAAAAGGTCCTCCAAGGTCGAGAAGGGAGAGTGTTGACATGTCATGGAGTTGTTAACCAATGTCATAGAACAATACGTGTACTGACTGTTTAATGAGAAACTATTTGTTCTGTAAGCCTTTACCTAAAGTACAATTAAAAAAAAAGAGTTGTGTGATAGTTGAAGACATGTATAAGAATGAGTGATTTTATTTTTTCTTTTTTGGTAGTGGGAGGGATGTAGGTAGTAGGTCACTATTTCAAGTGTGAAATAGCTTATTGCCTCTGAAGGAGCAGACCATAAATAACCAAAGACAAACCAAACCCACTGCCATGGAGTCGATTTCAACTCATAGCGACCCTGTAGGACAAAACAGAACAGCCCTGTATGGTTTCCCAGGCTGTACATCTTTATGGAAGCAGAGTGCCACATTTTTCTCCCATGGAGCAGCTGGTGGGTTTGAACCTCCGACCTTTCAGGTTAATAGGCAAGTGCCTTAACCACTGTGCCACCAGGGATCCTCCAAGCCATGACTACCAGGGATTATTTTGTTTTGTTTTTTGTGAACCTGTTTTCTCTGATCAGCAAGAGCAGAGGCCAATTAATACATGAGAGAACAATGCTGTTCCACCAATTTAATTCATTCGTTCATTTGATAAACCTTTGTGGACTGACTAACATATGACAGGCTGCCAAGTCTCAAGGCAGGAGGAAGGGAACGGAGCTGCATGAGTGATGTCTGCACTCCCAGAAGACACCCACCAGCTTGCATCTTGTTGGCCACAGTCATATCACAAGGTCATCTTCAGAGGAAAGGGAGACTGGGAAAGTGAGCTACTCACTGTTCCAACCTCTCTAGCTGAGATGGAAGCCCTGGTGGTATAGTGGTTAAAAGCTGTGGTGGCTAACCAAAAGGTTGGCAGTTCAAATCCACCAGGGCTCCTTGGAAACCAAATGGGGCAATTCTACTCATCCTATAGGGTTTCTATGAGTCAGAATAGACTCGACAGCAATGGGTTTGGTTTTTTGGTTTTTATAGTTGGAACAGAGAGCGGATGTTGGAGGAGTTAGCAATGCTGCCTTTGACAGAAGACAATTCTGAGGGGGTGGTACTGGAAATAGACTTGAATCACAGGATGGACGCAGCCATGTGAAAATCTAGAGGGAGAACCCAAAGCAAATACATAGCCTTAAGATGAGAATGAGTTTGGCCTGACAAAGAAAATGTAAGCAAGACTGCAGTGTAGTGATGGAGGGGAGAGTGAAGGGACATGAGGACAGAGAGGTGGTCAGAAGCAGATCATTTACGACCATGTCTTGGAAGAAGTACAACCAGAATGCTTCTTAGAAGGATGGATGGCGAGACTATGTCTTACATACTTTGGACATGTTGTCAGAAGGGGTCAGTCCCTGGAGGACATCATGCTTGGTAAAATAGAAGGTGAGTGAAAAAGAGGGAGACCCTCAACAGAATGGACTGACACAGTGGCTGCAACAATGGGCTCAAGCATAACAACAATCGTGAGCATGGCGCAGGACCGGGCAGCGTTTTGTTCTGTGGTGCACAGGGTCGCTATGCGTCAGAACCAACTTGACGGCACCTAACAACAACAACAACAAGGTAGGAAATTTGGATGTGTTTTTTCCAGGGCTTTGAACGGGTTCGTTTGGTTCGAACCCCTGCTGAGAATTTCCATCTCTAACAAGTTCCCTGCTGAGAAGTAGCATTTCTGACAAGTTCTCAGGAAGTCATACATAAGAATCACCTGGGATTTTGGAAACCCTGGTGGTGTAGTGGTTAAGAGTTCAGCTGCTAACCAAAAGGTCAGCAGTTTGAATCCACCAGCTGCTTCTTGGAAACCCTATAGGGCAGTTCAACTCCGTCCTATATGGTCACTATGAGTCAGAATCGACTCAATGGCAATGAGTTTGGTTTTTTTCGGAGATGGGGATCTTGTTAAAAATGTAGATTCTGATTCAGTATATCTGGGGCCCTGGGGGCATGGTGATTAAGAACTTGGCTGCTAACCAAAAAGTCGGCAGTTCGAATCCACCAGGCACTCCTTGGAAACCCTATGAGCCAGTTCTACTCTGTCCTAGAGGGTCACTTTGAGTCTATGGGCAACAGTTTTTTTGTTTGCTTGTTTTTGGTTTTGTGGAAATGCAAATTCTCAGAAGGAACTCATTAGAAATGCAAATTCTCAGCAGGGATTCAAATCACAGCAAACCAGTTTGAAAGCCTGGTTTTTTCTAAGTATAATGGGAGACCACAGGAAGGTTTTAAGAAAAGGAGTAAAATGATCTGTTTTGCATTCTTCAGAGGTCATTCTGGCAAGTTGTTGAGAACGGATCATTAGGGAGCAAGAATGTAAGAAGAGAAACCACTCAGGAACAGGAGATGCTGATTATATGGCAGCACAGCAGACAACGCACTCAGCTGCTAACCAAAAGGTCGGCAGATCGAATCCACCAGCCACTTTGTGGGAGAAAGATTGGCAGTCTGCTTCCATAAGGATTACAGTCTTAGAAACCCTGTGGGGCAGTTCTCCTCTGTCCTGTGGGGTCGCTATGAGTTGGAATCGACTCGACGGCAACAGGTTTGGTTTTTAGTTTTGTTTTAGAGTGATAGCAGAGGGGATGAGGGAAAGTTAATAGACTTGGGTTTTAATATGGGGAAGAATCATGTAACTTGCTAATACGATAGAGCGTATAATTTATTGACCAAGCGGTAACGATTTTGAGAGTGAAAGGGGGTGCTATTAGTAAATCCCTGATCAACAACCTTAACTGATTATTCCAGGCAAACCAGGACAGAGAGCAGAAGTAAGGGAAAGAGGGAAATGAAGCATGACTCCCGCTTTGACTGGGGCAACCAGCACCACTGAGGAGAAGAGTGGGAGCAGAAGGAGCAGCAATGGGGGGGAACCCAGCAGTTCCACTGAGGGAGGTGGAGTTTGAGGTGGCTCTGAGATATCCAGCAGACAGAACAAGTAGAGGGGTAGATGTGCCAGCCAGAAGTTAGCTTCTAGAGAGGCTGGAGATGTATCACTTTTTTTTAAAGGAAAGAAACAGAATGAGACACTCTGGAGAGAGGGCTTAAGTAGAGGAGACGAGCTTTGACTAAATCACTCCAGCATTCAGTGTTTGAGCCAAGAATCATGAGCAAGCAAATTACACTGGGAATTAATAAAGACTGAAATAGGAAGAAAACCAAGGAAGTAAGATTTCAGGAAACCAGGGATAGAAACTATTTCAAAAAGAAGAGAATAGGCAACATATTACGTGATGCTGAGAGATGTATTTGAGATAGAGAAATTGCAGTAACCATTGAATTTAGCAACACACAGGACATTAGTGTCCCTAGTTGTCTTAGTCATCTGGGGCTGCTATAACAGAAATACCTCGAGTGGATGACTTTAACAAAGTGAAATTTATTCTCTCACAGTCTAGGAGGCTAGAAGTCCGAATTCAGGGTGCCGGCTCTAGGGGAAGGCTTTCTCTCTCTGTCGGCTCTGGGGGAAGGTCCTTGTCATCAATCTTCCCCTGGTCTAGGACCTTCTCAGTGCGGGGATCCCAGGTCCAACGGACACACTCTGCTCCTGGCTCTGCTTTCTTGGTGGTAGGAGGTTCCTCCTCTTCTCTGCTGGAGTCTCTGTTTTATATCTCAAAAGAGACTGACTCAAGATACAACCTAATCCTGTAGACTGAGTCCTGCCTCATCAATATAACTGCCTCTAATCCTGCCTCATTAACATTATAAAGGTAAGATTTACAGCACAAGGGAAAATCACATCAGGTGACAAAACGGTGGACAACACAATACTGGGAATCACAGCCCAGCCAAGTTGACACACATTTTGGGGGGACACAATTCAATCCAGTTAATTCAATTCATTTAGTGAGTAGTTGTGGAATTAAAGAGCAAACAGGAGGGAGGAAGTGGTGCCAGTCACCACAGAAAAAGTTTGAGGAGTTTTAGTTTGAAGGGAAACAAAGAAATGGAGTGCTATTATGGAAGACAAATAAATTTTTTTGAAGCTACTCAGGCTCAGCCCAGAGGTCTGGGAAGACTTTGGGAGGTGAAGCCTACAAACCAGTGTCATTTTCATGACATATTAAAGACCACACACTTCAGTCTCTAAACAGTAGGGACCCTACGAAGAATGCTTGCTATGGACAGATTTGAGTTTTAATTAAATTACTATGGTTACCAGAACAGTATGGGTTGGAGGGGGACCAGTTAAAGAATCTGCTTCATAAGTAGTCAAGACGAGAGATGTTGTCAACCTCAAGTACACAGGGATAGTCAGTACAAAGGAAAGAGAATGAAACATATTTAAGGAAGTCAAGTTATCATGAATTTGCTTGACTATAGTGGTAAGGGAGAGAAAATGGCCAGTTGGCGAGACTGACAGGGTGGATGAGCAACAGAGAGAGAGAAAGAATACCAAATAAGGAGCCAGTTCTGTTTGTTTTGTTTTGCTTCTTGCTAATGCGGGTGGAAGGCTAATGAAGTGAGTCTTGGGCCATCTTGAATTTGAGGTGCCTGTGGGGCAGTTAAATGAGGATGTTTTAATTTTAGGCAATTAGATCTAGAAATTGGAACCCCTAGGTGGCTCAAATGGTTAAGCGCTTGGCTGCTAACTGAAAGACTGGCAGTTTGAATCCACCCAGAGATGCCTTGGAAAAAGACCTGGCAATGTACTTCCAAGAGCCCTGGTGGCGCAGTGGTTAAGAGCTACAGCGAGCTACAGCTGTTAACCAAAAGGTTGGCAGTTCGAGTTCACCATCTGCTCCTTGGAAACCCTATGGGGCAGTTCTACTCTGTCCTGTAGGGCCACTGAGTTGGAATCGACTCAACAGCAACAGGAATCTTGCAAAAGATCACAGTCATTGAAACCCCTCTGAAGCACAGTTCTACTCTGACACACATTGGGTCACCATTCGTTGGAATCCACTCAACGCCAGCTGGTTTGGTTTTTCAGTTTGGAGAGAGATCTAGGCAGAAGTCATCAGCTTAAACACAGAGCTTAGAGACACAAGGTGGATGGCGTACTCTGGCTGAGACGGGCTGTGCAATGAGGACACAGCCCTGTCTACTTTTAGAGTTTAAAAGACTCATGGAGAGTTTTTGACTGCCCAGGATTTCGGCAAATGCAAACAGTTTTGCCGGTTGATAGAAAAGGTAAAGATGGGGGGAAAGAAAGAACTTTCCATGAGCCAACGGCTCACTTTCTACGTCTTTTTTTTTTTTTTTTTTTTGTCCTTTTCCATAACTTGCCAATATGTGAAGGAAGCGTCTTTATTAGAGTCTTTCTTCCCTTTCACTGTCTTGCTGTGAGCCTTAAGTTACTGGTGAACTGCAGGAGCTCCAATAGCAAAGTCAAAGCCAAAAGGTTTAGAAGCCAACATTAACTGATGGAGTCTTCCTGAGAGTCATCTGTTCGGCTAAGGAAGTGGATCATCAGGCGACACATTCGTTTTTATTGCAGAACTCAGAGCAGCCAACGAGTTAAAAGCAAAAACCCAGAGATTTATCAAAGACAGAATGTTGTTGACTAAGCTCAATTTAGGGGGAAAAAATGTTGATTATTTATTAAAGTTGTGGGTAGCACATAAGTCTTAGCTCTTCTCTTTCCGCATCCCTTACACAACCTATAAAAGCATATCGAGAGAGCTGCATTTGTCTGAAGCATGGGGGTGCTTTCTTGGCACGAGTCCCAGAATCTTCCTGGACAGTGTGCTCAGTGGGGGGGTTGGGAAAGTGGCATAATTTACACGTTTGGAAGTGTGGTGGGTGTAAAAGGAATGAAATCAATTCTTCACTTGGGCCATGGATAAATATAGCTGACAACTCATAATATGCTTCACTTCAATTTCTAAGAGTAGCTATGGATTTGGGGGTAAACTCTACGTAACTTGAGGATGACATGCAGTGATTCCAGGTGATTAGATGAGGTAGCCCTGAGTGTTTGGCAGTCCTGACCATGGGTTGAAGTGCTAAAAGATCAGGCAGTGGAAAAACAGGCAGGTTCTACATTTGGATAATGACTGTGAGTGAGCTCACTAATAATGATACCAAGATGAAAAGCTGAAATCAGTGGAGAAAACGCAGCTGTCTACTTTGAAAAAACTTCAGGCGGAAAGGGGCAGCACCAGGAGCAATACTATTACAAAAACATTTTGAACATCTGTAAATATAATAACTTGTTTTGTTATGTTTAAAACAAAAACTGCAGGCAAATATAGAAAATAATAAAACAAGCACCTGTCCAATTACTACTCTGAGTGAACAAATGCCAACATTTTGTTGTGTGTGTGTGTGGTTTTTTTAAAGAAAAGTAATAAAACATTTTTGATAAATTTCATCCTTTCCCTTCCCCATCTCCAGCCCCATTCTCCTTCTTCCCCAGAGGCAGCCATTATGAAAATTTGATGTGTGTATTTCCTGTCTGTGTTTTATATATACATGCTGTTGTGGTTAGATGTTGTTGAGTGGATCCCAACTCATGGCGACCCACGTGTGCAGAGTAGCACTGCTGTATAGGGTTTTCAAGGCTGTGAACTTTCAGAAGCAGATTGCCAGGACTTTCTTCTGAGGTGCCTCTGGGTGGGTTAGAACCACCAACCTTTTAGCTGGGAGTTGAGTGTTTAACCCCTTGCCTACCTAGTATGTGTATACATATATATGTGTGTGTGTCTATATATACATATATGTATATATAGACACACAAATATAGAGACACACATACATATATATACACACAAATACATATATACATATGCATACTTTATCTATATATACATATTCACACTCAAATTATATAGTGTTGCTTTTAGAAATGAAAATGTATCTATGATATTGTACCATACTATACAATCCTGTACCTTACTGTTTTGGTTTGAATAGTATGTCTTTGATATCTGTTCAAGGTGATACATTCATCTTATTCATTTCAATTATTGTGTATCTATTTAAATTTCATTATATGAATATACAATATCTAGTTCCCTCATTCTAATGATTGTACATTTGTTTTAATTCCATTGTGTTAGTACATTACCATTTTTTTTTTTACATGGTCACAATGCTACGGTGAATACCTAGCTTATGTCTTCTGCTGCATATGAGCATGAATTTGCCTAGGATAGAGATCTGAAAGTGGTATTGCTTATCTGCAAATTTAACAGCAGTTGCCATTTGCTCTCTTTGCTTTCTAAAAATGTTGAACCAAGCTATGTTCACACCAAAATACACTGGCATCTTTTGGAGACTTCTAACAAAAAAAGAATTGGCCACTTAGTTAGCCAAACCTTATGGATGCCTGAAAATTTAAGATAGCATTTTTATGAGTGATGGTTTAAGTGTCGCAAGTCACAACAGACTTTGTGGTAGATTGTATTACTGTTTAGTAAATATTCTAGGGCCCTGTCTACAGCGTCTCTCTGTGGGCTAACCCTCACTGTGGGAAAATTATACATCCTCAGCTCTGTGCGTCTTGCCCATGAAATAGGGACAGAACGTGGTGTGTGTCAATTGTGTGGAGAGGTTTTCCGACTCAGTCCGTGGGTCACCGTATCTCCCCATGCCCTCTGTCACGGACAGCAATTTTTTAGACAAAGGCCACTGCGTCAGTGTGAGCCCCAGAGGGAAGGCAACAGGCAGCAGAGTTTCTGTCAACCCACAAAGGATGTAGAATAGGAATGAAATACAAACTTTTGTTGTTGGAAGCCACTTACATTGTATAGCCATTTGTTGTAGCAGCAAAGCCTAGTCTATCCTAACTGATACAGACATTTTCAGAATTAAACGTTGTGGTCGCAGCTGTAGTGAAATTAAATGAATGAATGAATAACTGCACAATAAGAAAAAAAAAATCCTCACAACTGGACCAAAAAACAACATCATGATAAAAGGAGAAAATACTGAAGTTGTCGAGGATTTCATTTTCTTGGATCCAAAATCAATGCCATGGAAGCAGCAGTCAAGAAATCAAAGAACGTATTGCATTTGGCAAATCTGCTGCAAATGACATCTTTAAAGCGTTAAAAAGCAAAGATATCACCTTGAAGACTGACGTGCACCTGACCCAAGCCATGGTATTTTCAATCGCCCCACATGCATGGGAAAGCTAGACAATGAATAAGGAAAACCTAAGAAGAATTGATGCTTTTGAATTATGGTGTTGGTAAAGAACATTGAATATACCATAGACTACCAGAAAACCCAACAATTCTGTCTTGGAAGAAGTACAGCCAGAGTGCTCCTTGGAAGCAAGGATGGCCAGACTTCGTCTCACATACTTTGGACATGTTATCAGGAGGGACCAGTCCCTGGAGAAGGACATCATGCTTGGTAAGGCGGAGGATCAGTAAAAAAGAGCAAGACCCTTGAAGAGATGGATTGACACAGTGGCTACAACAAAGACCTCAAACACAACAATGATCTTGAGGATGGCCCAGGACCGGGCAGTGTTTCATTCTGTTGTACATAGGGTTGCTATGAGTCAGAACCCACTCAACCACACGTAACAACAACAAGAAGAAAAAATTTAAGGCTGTGTTTAAAGCTGTGCAGATTGGTGTTTGAGGGTAATTCTGAAATGCTATATTTTATCAGTAGGAAATTGAGAACTTCTATAATCCCATATAATCACCACATACACCAGGTGCTAGCAGGAAAGAAAAACCAACCTTCAAAATTAAGAGAAGATAAGAAGTAGTCTGCATACCTGGAGAACTTCCTTTCTTAAAATTCTTAGTCTTAAAACCTGGAATTTCAGATCTGGACAGGTGTTTAACAATTCTATCATCCCTGAATGTCACAATATATTTTGTTGTGTCCATCTGGGGTAGGAGGAGGAATTAAAAAAAAAAAAAAAAGATCAGGCTGTGCAGCTTGGAGGTATTTAAGAAAATAATCTGATTAGGACATGAGAAATTAGAAATTAGGAAAAGTTACAGAGGCCATTTGTTCAAAACTGTGACTTCTGGTTCTGCAAAACGGGAGAAGGGAAGCTACAAAGGGCATAAGAATGAATAGCTAAATGTGCTCTGGAGATTCCATCAGGTATCCATTAAGGAATTAATATTGCTCAGTTCTTATTATGGGCTAGATACAGTGCTGTGCAAAGGAGATCCAAAGAAATATAAACCATTATACCTGACTTTCCAGACCTCAAAATGCATGTGGGCAAAGCAGATCCAAACATACAGACAAGTGTCTAGCAGTACTGGTAGGAACCAAGGGGCTGGTACGAGAAAGAGAATTCAAAAGAGTGAGGAGGTCACGGGTGGCCTTGGGTCGCTATGGCCCTAACTCAAGGTCAAACAACCAGCAAGTGGCAGAGACCAGACTGGAACTTGGGGGTTTTGTTTTAACTCTAAAACAGAGTTCTTTACAGGAAACTGATGGTCTAGGGGCCATATGCAATACACAGATGAGTTTTTATTTTATTTTTACCTGCGTATCTTCATTAATTTGGGCTAACATACAATCATTTAGAGTATTCGTATAAAAATCCCTATTTCTAGCAACTCCGAGCATTCCCACACTAACTGGGGGTTCCAGCAGATGGACTGTATGTACTCTGCTCAGAGTGCCCAGTCCCTGCTACTCGCATGATGAATGCAAGTATAGTCATCAGCCCACTCATTTCTCCTCCACTCAGTCAGCCCCAGTGGGCCCCGTTCTCTGACCAGAGCAAGCAAGGAGATTATGCAGACGTTATCTGGCCTAGTTTGGTTCTTTGAGTATCTGCCCCTTGATGAGGCATTACGGGGTCTGCATGAAAGAAATACCCAACTAGTTGCTTAACACTGGAAGATTCACTTCCCAGACTGTCAAATGTCACCTACCCTGCACCTGGTTCCTCGTTCCATTTCTACAACCTTCTGTGCTACTGCTCTTCCTGTCTAATCTCTGTTTATACCTTTTCTTGTCATTCCTACTTGATGCATGATCTACATTCTCTGAGTCTGTGACCTCAGCTCTCCTCCTGCCTCTGGCTTTCATCTCCCTTCCTGGGCCCTTGGATGAAACAAACAACCTTCCCGTCAGCACCTCTCCTGCTCCATTGGCCCCGGGAACTGCGCTGCCCTTGACATCCCCACAGCCAGGGGGCTCACGGGCGGCACTCGTATAGCCCACTTGGTTGCCTAAGTTTAATATCTATTAGTTTTTTTTTAATTATCCAGCTACTTTATGTATTTATTGGTTTAGTTCATCTATTTTCAATTATTTTCTGAAACAGATATTCAGAAGAAATGTGCAGATATAGTAAAACAAAACACTAGAAAAAGAGTAAGACTCAACTAATAAAAAGAGTGAGGGAATAACTGCATCAGAAACTAAGGTTAAAGCTGTTCTAACAGTGGTACAGGGGCTAAGAGCTCGTCAGCTCACCAAAAGGTCAGCAGTTTGAATCCACCATCTGCTCCTTTGAAACCCTATGGAGCAGTTCTAGTCTGTCCTATAGGGTCGCTATGAGTTGAAATCAACTCAACAGCAACGGGTTTGGTTTTTGGTTTATTCTAATGGAGCTTTTAACAGTTCTGAGATTCACAGCAACCATGGCTTAAAAAAAAAAAATATTGAGGTACTACAAATTAATATAGGTTATGTGGCTCAAATAAAAGAAGCATATTAGTCCCTTTGGAGGAAAAAAAATTCTGCTACTGAAATCTATGGAAGAGAAAATATGATGTAATAAGGAAATAATTTTTAAAACAGTGAATTATTTCTGAGTATTAAATATAAATAAAGGAGAAACCCTTCCCTAAGAGAGTTTCAACAAGCAAAAGCAGAGCATTTTGATAAAAGAAAAAGATTCATTCCTCTTTTCAATGTAAAAGTGTCCTCTAGTCTGTAAATATCAGTTTGGTGGAACTATGTCATCCATAGGAATGGAAGCTAATCCCAACCCTTTCTGTTGTTTTTGACATGATCTGATTTCATTGGATGCTACCGTAACTTGCTAACTTTAATTACCATGTTAAAAAAAATTTGCCATTGAGTTGATTCCAACTCATAACGACCCTATAGGACAGAGTACGACTAACCCATAAGGTTTCCAAGTCTGTAATCTTTACATCAGACAAATCTGTTGCAAAAGAGCTCTTTAAAGTGTTGAAAAGCAAAGATGCTACTTTGAAGACTAAGGTGAACCTGACCCAAGCCATGGTATTTTCAGTCACCTCGTATACATGTGAAAGCTGGACAATGAATAAGGAAGACCAAAGAAGAATTGATGCATTTGAACTATGGTGCTGGTGAAGAATATTGAATACACCATGGATTGCCAGAAGAACAAATCTGTCTTGAAAGAAGTACATCCAGAATGCTCCTTAGAAGCGAGGATGGTGAGACTTCGTCTCACGTACTTTGGACATGTTATCAGGAGCGACCAGTTCCTGAAGAAGGACATCATGCTTGGTAAAATAGAGGGTCAGTGAAAAAGAGGAAGACCCTCAACCAGATGGATTTACACAGTGGCTGCAACAATGGGCTCAAACATAGCAATGATCGTGAGGATGGCGCAGGACCAGGCAGTGTTTCATTCTGTTGTACACGGGGTTGCCATGAGTTGGAACCAACTCTACAGCACCTAACAACAATCTTTACAGAAGCAGACTGCCACATCTTTCTCCAGCGGCTGGTGGGTTCAAACCGATGGCCATCATATTAGCCACTAAACGCTTAACCATGGAGCCACCAGGGCTCCTCAAATTACCACTTAGCACCTGAAAATTGATACTTCAAAGGCCACTAAGGAGAGCTTTCCACGGTTCCTCTAAAGTCACACTATTTTTCTTGACAGGTCCGTTGTGTGAAATAGACTCATCATTTCATTACTCCTGGATATCAAAACATCAAATTGTTGGGAGCCTGAGCTCATTCCCTTCGCAGCGTGTCGGAGCCTGACAGCTCCTTTACACTGTTTTTGAATTCCATTATCTCCAGTAACCCCTTTGACCTGCCCTTTGGCTGGCTGGCATCTCCCTCCGTGGGGGGAGGCTGTCTTAAACCTTTCCCTTTTTGGAGCCTTTGAAAACTGTTCTTTTAGAAGTCAAACAAGAGTTGGAAGCCAACAAGAACATTCCTGGAGAACTTCTTTTAACTTTCCCCTAAATTATCTGAGGACACAAACTCGGCTGCCTCACTCAGTAAGTGATTCAGCAGAAAGATAAAGATTACTATCCAAGTGTTTCCCTTGACCCAGGAAGCTATGTGAATTGGATCTTAAGTGAAAATGCCAGATTTTCAGTGGCCTCGGGCCCATGCCAAACTCCTAGCATTGCAGCGAATGCCAGGTCCCCCCTTGCCAAAGTGAAGATGGGAGTTCGCGTGTCCACATTTCTGCAATCTGGGCTCGCAACCTTGGCTGATAACATGTCAGAAGCATCAGCCATTCCAGAGGCAACTGATAGCCTTGGGTGAGGCTGGCTTCTTTCAATTAGCACTTTGCTCTGTGAAGCTGGCAAGCCTGTAAATTGGCAGAGCGGCCACCCATCACCTACCTCCGACGGGGTGAAACAGCCAAATACGTGAAAAAAGAGACAGCAGTTAACACAGGCAAGCAACAAAAACAAGGAACTGGGAGATGGGTGGAGGCTGAAGTGGGGACTCCGAAGAGGCCAGCCATCCCTAACGCTCCTTCCTCGGGGGACAGGTGGAATGAGACAAGAATATCAGAGGACATGTTCTGCCTTGACTTTTCCGTGAAGGTTGGAACCTCTCTCCGTGGCACTGTGTCCTGATCTTGAGTAAGGTTATCTACGTGTTTCTTCTTTTATGTCTTTCTGGAATAATAAGGCTGACTTCTTTGCAATTTGGAATCCAAGCCAAAGTACGTCTTAGACTAAAACGTTTAGCGAGTGGCTAAAGAAAATTAAGCTAACAACTATCGACATGTTTCTTCCCATTTTTCTTTTTCTGTGCTGCACCAGAGACACAGCCTTATACGGAGAGAGCTCCCCTTCCTTTGGGAAACCGCAGCCTTCTGCCACTTTGTATTAACGCACAGTGGCGGAAGGTGGTAATCTGCATGATTCCACAGAGAAAAACACCGATTTCTTGCAGGTGTGTGGGCAGAATTCACAGGTGCTTCTGGAAATCCAGTCTGGGCACTGGGCTTTATCCTTGTCAGTGCATGAAAGGCATATAAGCTTTCAGCTGAAACCCCCCTGCAAGAGACAATTTGGCCCTTGGCACCAGGCATGGGTAAGAAACAGCCACAACAGAAGATTATTTTACTGTTAAGAAATCACCTTGATGAAAATTACTGATGTCGGATCTCAATAACATTGTGGAAGTAGGCCTTAGAGAAATATGCAGAGAAAGTGACATTTCTGACATGGCACAAACAGAAGCTTTTGAAACCTTCCATTCATTTCTCAAGGTGACTGCCTGCAGAGATACCATAACAGGTGAAAAGGTGAGGAAGTTCATTTAATAACTGGGAATGAATAAAAAGCTGCTACTAAAAAAGAGAAGGCATTGGTGATTCAAATGATAGAACTCTATCCTTCAGTGCAAGAGACCCGGCTTCTATTTCTAGCCAACGCAACTCATGCGCAGCCACCACCTCTCACTCTAACGAAGCTTCTGTGCTGCTATGATGCTGAATAGGTTTCAGCAAAGCTTTCTGGCTAAGACAGACTGGGAAGAAAGGCCTGGCTATCTACTTCCAAAAATCATCTGGTGAAAACTTAGTGGAAAGGATTACAACAATCCAGTCCATGTGCATGGGGTTGCCGTGAGTTGGAATGGACTCAACAGCAGTAGGAACTAAAAAAGGGAGAGGGGAGGGGCTTGGTCTGTATTGACTCTTAAATGGATGGAAGTTATTGAATGGCTGTCCAGCTCTTCACTTTGCTAACAGCTGAAAAACAAAAAATTCAAAGAGTGGTATTGCTTTTTAAGGTCCAAGAGCACACTCCAGCATATTTCTCAGCATATTTCACCAGATTCCATATACACATATAGGTTTCTTCTCTGTTTCAGAAACCCTCATCACATAGAAAACAATTCTCTTCATTTGTTTGCTTGACTTTTAGCTTTGTTTTTATTCTTTTGAAGAAGGGAGTGACAAGATCAGAGTTGGGCCTCACTGGGTTCTCAGTCTGAGGTGCGGGGGCAGGTGCAGAGCGGAAGGAGGGACACCAGTTGCCCCTGGGTTTGCAGTAACCCCAACAAGTCAAGAAGAACAGAATGTGGGCACAGAAGTGAAAAAGAAAGATGATTTGACAGGTTAGTGGGGTGCAATTTTTTTTTGGCTTTAACAAACAAATTTATTTTCTCACAGTTTAGGAGGCTAGGAGCTTGAATTCAGGGCACTGGCTCTAGGGGAAGGCTCTCTTTGCCCGCGCTGGGGAGGTGGGGAATCCTTGCCTCTTTCAGCTTCTCTTCCTCTGTTCTTTGGTGATCTCCACGTGCATCAGTCTCTCCCCATATGTGTTTGCCTTCTGTGCCCTCTGCTCCTTTTCTATCTCAAAAGTGATTGGCTTAAGACACACCCTACGCTGATATGGCCTCATTAACATAACAAAGGAAAACCTATCCCCAGATGGAATTATATCACGTGGATATATGGGGTTAGGATATACAACACATTTTGGGGGAATACAATTCAACCCATAACAGACATCATGTTTGGTACAGCAGAGGGCCAACGAAAATGAGGGAAACTCTTAATGGGACAGATTGACCCAGTAGACTTAATACACTTAACAATGGACTCAAACATATCTATAGTCACAAAGATGGCACAGGACCGGGCAAAGTTTTTGCTCTGTTATACATAAGGTCTCCATGAGTTGGAGCTGACCCGACAGCGAATAACAACAACACAGACCCTAGTATTAAACTCAGTCAATAAGTAGCATTATCAATAGCCCAGATGAAAGGCATCCTTTGGCTTCCCAACAATTATTGTAGCTCAGGAAATGTACCAGTTTCAAGGTAGTGAATTCCCTATAAAGAATGTAAGAAATTGGCTCATAAAAGAGCCATGTTTGTAGCTTCTCCTTTTTTAATCATATAATTATAAAATTGCATTAAAATACAATCTTATACTTATCAAATATTGATCCTCTTCCCATCCTCCAGTAATTTTTTATCTTTCAATTTATTGAGTTTGAGTCTTTCTTTCTCAAAGAAATCTAGATAAATCCAATACTATTCAGTCAGTACTCTGCAATTACCCAGTTGGCTCTCCTAGATGGGTACTTTCTCCATCCAAAATAACTAGCAAGTTATTCCTTCTTCAAAATTTGACAATATCTAAGTATACCAAAAAAGAAAAAGAAAAACGTTGCTGTTGAGTCGATTCCAACTTGTAGTGACCCTATAGGAGAGAGTAGACCTGCCCCATAGGGTTTCCAAGGAGTGGCTGGTGGATTCAAACTGCCGATCTTTTGGTTAGTAGCCAAGCTCTTAACCACTGCACCACCAGTGCTCCATAATGGCCTTTAAATGATATCCATTCACAGGAAGGGAATACTTTCTTTGAAAAAAGACACGTAAAGTAACCTTGGTGTACGTATTCGTTTTCAACAAATGTTGTATTTGAAAACAAGGAGTACAACCAGCATCATTTTAAATGTTCCTTTGCTCTGTACACGATGGGTTTGAAGTCTCTTCTGAAAGATGATGAACATAAAATCAGCTGTCTAGTGAGCTTTATGAAGGGAGAAGTAAATCACTTCTCTCAAAAACTGATGATGGCAAAAACTAAACATTCTTCTTTCTCCTATGGAGAATTCTGTGGAGGTGCCTTTCTGTGTGCGGGGTTGCTGGCTTTATTCCAAGATGGCAACGCTGAATCACACCGTTTGCTCAGGAACCTCCACTCCGTATCTCTAGTCCTTTCCCATTTTCTATCAGCTGCTTCTTGTCCTCAGTGCCTTCCCCTCTAATACTGTATCCCTTCATTTAAGGTTCAGGGTTCTAGGACTGACGCCTGTATCTGTTTTCCTTGGGTTTTTGGGTCTTTATTACAGCAGAATGGCTTAGTGTGTCTGACCAGTCCTCCCACTTGGCTCCGCTCCTTGGGGATATCAAATTTGATGGAACGTGGCAAGTGTTTGAATATGGAAGAAAAGAAAAAAAAAGAATTATTTCCTATTTATTATATAAGTTATCATACTTACTGAAAAATAGGAAAGTACAATGAACCCCCATGCCCTTCACACAAATATAATAATTACCAAGATTTTGTCATACTTACTTTATAGTTTTTTTCTTTTCTATGCTTGATATTTTATAGGACATCCCAAACAGTATGTCATTTCACTTCTGTATCTCTGAAATATATGCTAATTTTCTTATATAACTATACTACCATCACCAACAGAATTAGCCATAGTCTCTGGATGCATCTCCTACCTCATCAGTGAGCACATTTCCTTAACTCTCTCAAAAATGTCCATATTAGTTTCTCAAGGCTGTGTATCAAAGTACCACAAACTGAGTAGCTTATAAGAATAGAAATTTATTGTCTCATAATGCTGGAGGCTAGAAGTCAGAAATCAGGGTGTTGGCTATGTCGATTCCTTCTGAGGGTTCCAAGAAAGAATCTGTTCCATGCCTCTCTGCTGGCTTCCTGTGACATCCAGAGATGCTTGGCATTTCCTAGCTTGTAGAAGCATCACTTCCAACCTCTGCCTCTGTCTTTACATGGTCGTCTCACCTCTCTGTCTCTCCTCCTCTTTTCTAAGGACACCACGAGTGTTGGATTAGGACACATCTCCTCCAGCATGATCTCATGTTAACCGGTAACATTTTTGAAGACCGTATTTCCAAACAAGGTCACATTCACGTGTACCAAGGGCAAGGACGTCAACATATCTTTTGCAGGGGAGCACAGTTCCATCCAGAGCAATGTCCTTTTATAGTTGGTTCATTCAAGTCAGGATCCAAACAAGATCTAGATATTTGGTTGTTATGCCTCTTAAGTCACATGTTATCTAGAGCCACTCCCCACCCCACCCCCACCATTTTAGTTTGTTTAGTTTGTTCATGCCATCGACTTGTGTGGAAATCCCATCACTTGGCCTGTAGAAGTTTCCATATTTTGGATTTGTGTGCTTGCTTCCTTGTGCTGTCATTTGTTGACTCTACAGTGTTGAGCCTGGATGATTACACCAATATTAAAAAACAAAAAAAAGCAAACCCGTTGCCGTCAAGTCAATTCCGACTCATAGCGACCCTATAGGACAGAGTAGAACTGCCCATAGGGTTTCCAAGGAGCGGCTGGTGAATTTCAACTGCTGACTTTCGGTTAGCAGCCGTAGCTCGTAACCACTGTGCCACCAGGACTTTGTACCAATATCAGAACCAATGAAATAAATAGGGATGTTTTCAAGGAGAATAGGAGGAAAGATAAGTTCGGCTTTAGAAAGTACTTTTTATATGGTACCTCCAGAATTACTAGTTTATTTGGTCCAAATAAAATCTTACTAAATACAACAAACAAAAATCCCCACCACTTTTCATCCCGTATTAATCCTATTTATATATTTTAAATGGCTTAGCCTTATGAGCATCAAAAAGCAAAAGCATTGAAATGCAAGGGGTGCCTATTTATTTTATTCCTATGGTTTACTTCCAACTTTTTTCTAGTTTTATGTATTGTTTTGAAGAAAGCTGAATAAAAACACTTTCTGCTTTGAATATGTTAAAGTGAAGAAAAAGGGAAATGGTTAACACATTATCTTTCCCAGCATCCTCTTTCCTATTTCTAGAGAAAATATTTTCGTTGAAGAATAAAAATTCTCTGACTTCCAGTTATGCCCTTCCCTAACAGATGACCATAGCGGTCCTCCTGTTTCACATTGTTGCATTCTGGCCCAAAGTATTTCCACGCTCCCCTGGGATTCACACTCAAACTGGTCTCTCAGGTCTGTGATCTTTACTGAGGCTCCTTCCGCACCCTTCCACTTTCTTTCTTGACTTTTCTCTTTATTTCCTGAAGACCATGCTCATTTAACATTCTAGCGTACAGTTTGGCTAAGTCCGTCTGTATAGGGGCCCTGGTGACACAAT
The DNA here is from genome assembly GCA_030035585.1 of Dugong dugon. Lineage (NCBI taxonomy): Eukaryota > Metazoa > Chordata > Mammalia > Sirenia > Dugongidae > Dugong > Dugong dugon. The sequence continues at coordinate 7,746,270 of CM057479.1, read as the reverse complement.
GGTTAAGAGCTCAGGTGGCTAAGCAAAAGTCAACAGTTTGAATCCACCAGCTGCTTCTTGGAAACCCCATGGGGCAGTTTTACTCCGTCCCATAGGGTCGCTATGAGTCAGAATTGACTCAACGCCAACGGGTGTTTTGGTTTATTTATGTATAACACTCACAAAAGAGTTTATAAGGAAATTAAATTTCCCTTAAATTCCTCTTGTTTATTTAACATGGAGTAATAAGGACAATGAACTAACTGAGACATATTGGGTACATAGCATGTACTCAGCAACATGCCAAGTGCTTCAGAGCATGGTCTCATGCGATCCTTATAATGATTCTGCAAGGGGCACTGTTGTGACAGACGTGGGCATGAGGCTGATGAAGGTAGAGGATCTCACTGACCACAGAGAGTAGACGGCAGAGCTGGGATTACAGCAGTCAATCTGACCCCAAAGCCTCTACCCTGAGCAGAAACATCAACACATACGTTAACATCCCTCCTCTTCGTTCTCAGTTTGAAAAATGGAATATTTGACTCTAGTAAGAGTATCAACTGCATCAATTGTTTTTTAAAAAATGAACGCTCGCCCTGTAATCATCATACTATTCAATGAGAAGTGTGGAATCACGCCATTCTTCCTCTGAAAGAATGTGTAACATAAAATCTCACTTTGTCACAATAGAAATTGGAGATTTTTCCCAGTCGTTGAAGTTGCAGCAAATACCTGGAAATGTCATTGCCTCTCGTTGCTTTTTCTAAATTACACGTACATCATGCTATTCCGTAAGTTAATAAAGATGCACATATGTTACTAGATTATAATTATTTCAATATTTTGATAACTATCTGTTGTGGATTAAATTGTGTCCCCCCAAAATATATATTGAAATCCTAAGCCCTATACCTAGAAATATGACCCTGTTTGGAAATAGGGGATTTATTTTGTTATACTGATGAGACCACATCAGAGTAGTGTAGATTCTAAACCCGATCACTTCCCAGCTATGAAAAGAGCAGAATAGACCCAGAGACACACACAGGGGAGAGCTGGATGCCAAGGAACACCAAAGGCAGACCCCAGAAACTAAAAGAGAGGCTGACAGAAGGAATCAACGTGGCTGAGACCCTGATTTGGACTATTAGCCTCCAGAACTGTGAGAAAATAAATTTCTGTTCTTGAAAGCCACCCACTTGTGGTATCTTTTGTTACAGCAGTACTAGGTAACCACAACACTATACTTCAGGGTATTTGGTTTCCTTTGACAACTCTGTTTCAATATAATTGGTTTCCTCGGTGCCCCTTGCATTTTAGGTTATAAATTATAAAATATTATTCTTAAAAGGGGCCTATGGGCTTCACTGGCTGCTAAAGGGGTCCTTGGCACAAAAAATGGTTAAGAAGTTGTATTTTACTCTCTCTCTGTTGCATACAGAAATCTTTCCTCCTCAATGATGAAGCATTTTTTGTGAAAATGGATGACTCACTTTTACTTCGTTACCGAAAACCAAACCCATTGTGGTAGAGTCGATTCTGACTCATAGCAACCCTATAGGATAGAGTAGAACTGCCCCATAGGGTTTCCAAGGAACGGCTGGTAGTTTCCAACTGCTGCCCTTTTGGTTAGCAGCCAAGCTCTTAAACACGGATCCCATTCTGTGTAGATGAATTAAAAAAAAAAAAAACTCCAAACCAAACCCCTTGCTGATGAGTTGATTCTGACTCGTAATGACCCTATAGGACAGGGTAGAATTGCCCCATTGGGTTTCCATTGCTGTAACCTTTATAGAAGGAGCCCTGGTGGCTCAGTGGTTTAAGCATTGGGCTACTAACTGAAAAATCAGTGGTTAGAACCCACCGGCTGCTCCACGAGAGAAAGGTGTGGCAATCTGTTTCCATATAGATTACAAAACCCTGTACTTCCAGGGTCACAGTGAGTTGTAATCTACAGGATAAAAATGGGTTTGGTCTGGTGATTTTTACAGAAGCAGATTGCCACATTTTCCTCCTGCAGGTAAGTTTGAACCACCGAACTTTTCGGGTAGCAACCGCTTAACCGCTGCACCACCAAGGTTTCTTAGATGAACTATAAATCGAAACCACACCAAACCCGTTGCTATCGAGTCGATCACGACTCATAGAGACCCTACAGGAGAAGGTAGAACTGCTCCATAGGATTTCCAAGGAGAGCCTGGTGGATTCGAACTGCCGACCCTTTTGGTTAGTAGCCGAGCTCTTAACCATTGTGCCACCAGGGTTTCTAGATGAACTTGGGGGGTTGGGGGTGGGGTGGGGGGAGGAAGAATCTGGATCCAGTGAGTTCAGTTTCACCTGAGGGCTCGACCGCACCCACTCTCTGAGTCAGCTCTGCCCAAGAATGTAGTAATTAGCAATGTAAGGAGTAGGGCCCCTTTACAAACTCCAGGCTCGGTTCCTGCTCCAGGTGCCTTGCGTTTTCTCCTTAACTGTTCCGACTTCTGGTTTCCCAGACTCTGTCTGACTCTCTCACCCTTTATTCCTGCTTTCTTATTTCTGGGCTTTTGATCCCTGCCTTAACTCATCTTGCTGGCCTGAGTCTTTGACTACCTGTCTGCTCTTTGACTGAGCTGATTTCGCCAGAAATGACCTGCCTGACCAAGCAAGCCTGATGTGTCTCTTTGCTTTCCTGCACGCTGGTATGACAGAAAGGCGTGGTGAATCAACTCATTTCTGAAAAGGAAAATTTGAGATGAAATAAAGATGGTAGATTACAAAGGAAATACGTATAATCTGAATTGAAGGATATGCTATATGCTAGATTTCAATGACAGGTTCGTGAAAATGAAGATCTTTTTTTTTTTTTTTTTTTGCCATTGCCATTGCCATTCAGGCTCATGGGCCCCTGAATAATATCACAAAATGGTGAACCCCAAGTTACAAACCCCTGCCGTGCCTGACAGCAGCGGTAACTCACGTTTCCAGGCGCACGCTAATCTACTGGTAAAATGAGTCCTAATTGCACTTAAAATACTATTTCTCTAGCAAACCTACCTCACTTTGAAGCTTCTTTAAACTCCCCTTAGTCAGCGTAGGCGTTCTGTGGGAACGTTATATCAGTGTTCCACAAATTAGTCCTTTTGACAAGAAAGGTGCCCTGCTGACGCAGTGGTTAAGCTGACCGGAAGGTTAGAGGTTCAAACCCACCATCGGCTTTGCAGGAGAGACGTGGCAGTTTGCTTCTGTAAAGATTTACAGCCTTAGAAACCCTATGGGCAGCTCTACTCTGTCCTATAGGGTAGCTAGGAGTTGGAATCAACTCGATGACAACGGGTTTGGGTCGTTTGGTTTTTCCTCCAGCCGACTGTGAATCATCACCCCTTCGCTGCAGCTAAGCCAGTATCCACAGAAGGCCTCACCATCACAACGTACCTTGCCCAAGGCAATGCTTCTGTGGCTGCTGCCAGGGAGTGCCCCAGTGGTGGTGCCAAGGCCTTTGAGAGTCCAAACAAGGCGTTGGCTCCAACACGGGAGGTTCTGCTGACTGTACCAAGAAGCCGTTTCTCAGCAGTGCCAAAGCCAAGCAGCTAGCACAGTGCCTGGCTTGGGGTCAGCGTGCTTCAGTGTTTCTGAATTGAAATGAAGCCTGTGCGCTCACCATCCAACCAAGATTGCTCCTCCAGTTTTTACATTTCCTTTATTTACCGTCCCTTGCCCGGACTCTGATGTGAGTGCATGAAGGCCAGGCTGGAGGGCCATCGGAGTGGCCAGCAGCATGTTATGCTCGGAGTCAACCTTCCGTCTGTCTTCTTCTGATTTTCCAATGATTTTCCCCAGGAAGATCCTTGGTTCTGCCTCGGTCCCCGTCCTATGAGAACAGGCCTACACAGGCCTGGATCCTATGCTGGTGGACTTCAGGCAGACGTCTAGACCCCCACAGCATGCCCAAACCTAGAGTTGAGCCCCTGGCTGTCACAGAATTCCAATTAAACAAGAGAACAGAGTCTGCTGAGCCTTTGGGGAGGTCCTCATAACAGAAATGAAACTTGTAAACTCTATAAAATACAGGCTTGCCAATATTCTTTTCACTGAAATATTGTGCTAATAATAAATTATTTGGAAACGGTGTCAGTTGTAACTTGGTAGGTAAAGATTATTAAAACAAATCCCACAGGGGTTGCTAATTTCCTCTTATGCATTGCAATTGAAATTCTTAATGGCTTCCCCAAAATGAAGGAGCCCTGATGGCACAGTGGTTAAAACGCTCGCCTGCTAGTCATGAGGTCAGCGGTTCGAACCCACCAGCTGCTCTGCAGGAGAAAGATGTGGCAGTCTGTTTCCGTAAAGGTTTACAGCCTTGGAAACCCTATGGGGCATTTCTACTCCATCCTATAGGGTCACTACGAGTTGGAATCGACTCGACGGCAACTGGTTTGGTTTTGGTTTTGGACCCTGAAATGAGAAGTGAAAGGAAAAACAGCTTCCATATTCAATTATACTTAAAAAAAAAAAAAATTAAAGTAAAACATTTGTACATTCACCCATGCACTAAATCTACTGTGTTTAGATTTGATGATAATAATAATAACCATAAAAGCTAACAATCTTGCTATGAGACAGTAGTGTTTTAAATATTTTACTTTTACTGAGGCATCTAACCCTCACGGCAGCCCTATGAGATAGTTTCCCCCATTTTACATACAAGGAAACTGAGGCACAGACTCAGTTAGAAACTTGTACTCATTATGAGACAAGATTTTAAGAAATACAACCATGAGGATCAAAGAATACCTTCTCACTTGTTAAAGACCTCAATGACCTGTTCACCTTCATGCCCACAGTACTCCGAATCCCTTCAGAGAACCATAAAACTTTCTGCCAGTGGTTAACTGTGGCTTTTGACCCATAGAAAGTTGTCGAATGAATACCAATGAGTCAGACTTTTTTTTTAACGAGAGTAGAACAAAAAAGTATAGAAATATCAGACTACATTGCCCATTACAATAATAAATGTTTCTCGAAACTTGTTTCTGTCGTATGATGTGTGTGTACGTGTGTGTGTGTGTGTGTGTGTGTGTGTGTGTGTGTGTGTGTGTGTGTGTGTGTACTGGGTAGTCATGTAACATATAACTGGGCTGCAGTCGAAACAGTTTTAAAAACACTGCTCACAGCCTGTGCTTGGCCCAGGGGTGAGATCCTCAGAGTCTGGGCTCTTGCTGAGTTAACTGGGCCCTACCAGAGAAGGCTTCACTGGTTTCTTGTCCTTATCTCAGCTAGGGTATCTTATCACTTTGCCTCTGGAACACAATGACAGCTACCTGTCCATTTCTTTCATAGTGAGAACAAAAAAAGCATGTTATCTTCATAGCATGAGTTAAACACAGACCTCAAGAAATGGAGCCACATGCGCACAGCATGATTCCCTTGTGATGATAACTACAAGGGAGCTATGGCAACAAAGCTTCCTTGTCTTCCTCCCTCTGATTACCCCTTCTGAACGATCTGCAGGCATTCTGCATAGAGTAAGGACTTTCTCTAGCCTAGAAATGAGATAGAGGCTGGTAGGAACCTCTGTAAGAGTAATTTATTGGTGGATGTTGTACCAGGAGCCATAGCCCTAGTAGAGGCTCTACCTCACCCTCCCATGTGTTATTATTAGAGACATCCTTACCTGCCTTCTCCAAGGTTTGAAAGCCTCTTGGCAATTGACTAAGCCATCTTCATCTTTGTATCCTTCAGCACTCCTGGCTTAGTATCCAGCATAGTTTCAGATCATTACATATTGTTGTGGATTAAATTGCGTCCCCCAAAATTGTGTGTCAACTTGGCTAGGACATGATTCCTAGTATTGTGTAATTGTCCACCATTTTGTCGTCTGATGTGATTTTCCTGTGTGTTGTAAATTCTACCTCTATGATGTTATTGAGGCAGGATTAGAGGTAGTTACGTTAATGAGACAGGATTCAATCTATGAGATTAGCTTGTATCTTGAGTCAATCTCTTTTGAGATACAAAAGAGAGAAGCGAGCAGAGAGACAGAGGAACCTCATACCACCAAAAAAAGCAGAGCCAGGAGTGGAGTACGTCCTTTGGGCCTGGGGTCTCTGTGCTGAAAACTCCTAGACCAGGGGAAGATTGATGACAAGGACCTTCCCCCAGAACCGACAGAGAGAGAAAGCCTTCCCCTGGGGCTGGCACCCTGAATTTGAACTTCTAGCTTCCTAAACTGTGAGAAAACACACTTCTGTTTGTTAAAGCCATCTACTTGTGGAACTTCTGTTATAGCAGCACTAGATAACTAAGAATATTTATTGAATTTGAAGGGCTTTCTTCAGTGTGTGCAAACACTTTGAAACACAATTTGAACAGAACCCTTTAAAAAATAAAATTATGAAAAGCCCGGCAAGATGGCGCTCTAGGCAGAAGCACCACGCTGTCCCTCCACAGCAAAGATCCGAAAAGCTAAGCCAAACAGAGAATCAACAATCCTGAAACCCTAGAACATCAAACGAAGAGATAAAGAACTCAGCCGAGCACGAAATGGAGTGAGAATACTGAAAGAGAACGGAGAGTGAGGAGAGATTCATGCAGAGGTCCCCTACCAGCTAACGCAGCACGGATCCACCATCTTGGACTCCTATCGGCAACCAGCAAACAGGAGAACGGGAGAGCAGCCTCGTGGAGCGTCCAATGGGAGACGGAACGGCCGGTAATTTGTGGTGTGTGCTTTCCCACCCCCCCCACCCCTCTTCGCCTCGGCTGGGTCTCCCCTGCTTCCCGTGGCCAGGGTCCCTGGGCTGGGGGGCGCCAGTGCTTGGATTCCGCACGCGCGAGCCGGCGGCTCTCTGGGAGCCGTTTGTTGGCTGCTGGCTTTGCCGCCTCCCCCTCCTTTTGCTCGGGTGCCTGGTTCTGAGCGCCATCTTTGCTCTTTCCTGCAGGGCTATGGGGCTGCATTCAGGCATGTGGCTGCTTCCGGGTCTGGGCTGCCGCACTGGTGGGGTCCTGGGGCCTTTGTTCATTTGCTCTTCTGCTTCCTGCGGCCTCAATTTCTTGACCCGGGGACGCCGGCTGCCAGGATTATGCGCGCCTGGGTGGACGGCTCTCTGGGTGCCGTTTGTTGGCTGCTGGTATTGCTTTTTCTGCTTCTTTTGGTTTCTCGCTTGCCTCTCACTGCCTCCCCCTCCTTTTGCTTGGGTGCCTGGTTCCAAGCGCCGTCTTTGCCCTTTCCTGCGGGACTGTGGGGCTGCGTTCGGGTGTGTGGCTGCGTTCGGGTGTGTGGCTGCTTCCAGGTCTCGGCTGCTGCACTGGTGAGATCCTGGGGCTTTTGTTCGTTTGCTCCTCTGCTTCCCGTGGCCACAATCTCTTCAGCGGGGTCCACTGGCTGCTTGGATTTCGCGCGCCTGGGCGGGCGGCTCTCTGGGTGCCGTTTGTTGGCTGCTGGTGCTGCCTTTTTTTTTTTTTTTCTCTCTCCGGCTTCTTTTGGTTTCTTGCTTGCCTCTCGCCACCTCCCCCTCCTTTCACTTGGGTGCCTGGCTCCTTGCACCCTCTTAGCTCCTTTCTAAGGGTGCCCAGAGCACAGGCAATTTGTGATATACACTTTCCACTCTCCACCCTTCTTCACTCACACTCGGCCACCTCTGTTTCCCACGGACACAGTCTCTTGTCCAGAAACACCAGCCCACACTGGCTGGCTCTCTGAGTGCCATTCATTGACTGCTGGTGTTACCAATTTTTTTTTAATTTTATTATTTTTTTCTTTTTTGATTAGATTTGTTTTCATTTCCCTCTTTTTCCCTTTTGTCTTTCTTCATTGCTCAATGTCTCGTCTCTCTATCTCTTCCTTCTCTTTATGATCCCTGAATAGCAGGCGTTGTATGCCTCTGCACCTTCTGGCCAGGCTGTGCTGTGAAACCTGAGACCGATTTCCCCAGACCTCATAGCTGCATCGGTGGGATCCCTGGGAACTTTGCAGTTCTTTAACTTTTCTGATTTTTATTTGTTCATTCTTTCCTTTTCTTTCTCTTCCCCCTTCTGGTTTCTCCATCCCATAGTCTCTCACCTGTCCATTCCAACGGCAAGCTCCCCTAGCATTCTTTTATGTTTGTATGTTTTTCGCTCCTGCTCCTCTCTCCTGTCTCCCATAACCAGCTTAGCTTCACACATAACCATCTCCCCGCTGCATCCTGCCTACCTGCACCGTGCACTTGACATCACACCACCAAGCTGTGCAGGCACGCCCTATTGGAACCTGCCCAGCACTGACTACCGACCGTCCTGGTGGCTGCGGTGAGTGCCACAAACAACCCGTCCCAGTGGCTCCTCTTCAGCTAGACCTTCCCAGCTGTACCACAAGGACAAAACAAAAAAATCTACAATCAATAAACCAGAGAAATATCTACTGAATGCCCCAAAAACAGGAAACAATATCAAAACATTTACAAAAACAAGACAAGATGGCTCCAATAGGCGTCCAAATTAAAACACCAGATAACTCTCCTGTGGAAGAAAATGCACTAGAAGTACCTGGTACGGAACTCAAATCACTAATACTCGGAATTTTCCAAGAACTGAGGCAAAAAGCTGACAAACATGAGGAAAAAATAGACAAATTTATGGAAAATACAGAAAAAAATTGGAAGAATTCAGGAAGATGATGCAGGAACAAAATGTGAAAATAAATTCACAACTCGAAATTATACAAAAACAACAATTAGAAATCCAAAAGATAAACAACAAGATTTCAGAAATGGATGATGTCATAGAAGGACTGAGAAGCAGATTTGAAACCGTGGAAGACAGGATCAGTGGAACTGAAGACAAACACTTGGATACAACTCTGTTTCAGGAAAACTCAGAAAAAAGAACAAAGAAAAATGAAGAGACCCTGAGAGTTACGTGGGACACAATTAAAAGCAAAAACTTACGAGTGATTGGCATCCCAGAACAGGGGGAGAAAACAGAAAACACAGAGAGGATCATTGAGGAACTGCTGACAGAAAACTTTCCCAATATCATGAAAGATGAAAAGCTGGCCATCCAAGAAGCTCAATGAACCCCATATGGAAGAGACCCAAAAGAAAATCACCAAGACATATCATATTCACACTCGCCAAAACTAAAGACAAACAAAGAATCCTGAGAGCAGCTTGTGAAAAACAAGAAGCCACATACAGAGGAGAAACAATAAGACTATGCTCAGATTATTCGGCAGAAACCATGCAGGCTAGAAGGCAGTGGGATGACATATATAAAATTTTGAAAGAAAAAAATTGTCAGCCAAAAATAATATAGCCAGCAAAACTCTCGTTCAAATTTGATGGTGAAATTAGGTCATTTCCAGATAAACAGAAACTAAGGGAATATGCAAAAGTCAAACCAAACTTACAAGAATTATTAAAGGGAGTTCTTCGATCTGAGGACAAACAGCTTCAGCCCTCAGGCAGGACCTAGGATGCAGGTTCATACGAACCAGATACCATTCTAGGAAATGAACTATCGAGGACTATCCAAAACCAAAAGAAATACAACAGGGAATCAGAGCAATCAATCAAAGGATGACAACAACATCAAAACAATGAAAGAGGGAATAAACGGCATAGGTATAGAACCTTCTAACAGAGAGGAAGGCAAGGCGATACCAAGTAAGGGTAGACTGCTTCAAACTTAGAAAGATAAGGGTAAAATTCATGGTAACCACAAAGAAAGTTAACAAACCAACTCATAAAAATAAAGACGAAAAACATAAAGTCTCAGCAAAAACAAAACCTACAAAAACAAAGGAAATGAACACAAAATCCACAAACGAAAGTAACTCAGCACAAGAGTAAGAAGAACAAAGAAAACTTCAGCACCACAAAAAAAAGCACTACAAAATGACAGCAACATACTTCCATCTATCAATAACTACACTGAATGTAAATGGACTCAATGCACCCATAAAGAGACGGAGAGTGGCAGAATGGATAAGAAAACAGGATCCATCAATATGCTGTCTACAAGAGACACACCTTAGAAACAAAGATGTGAATTTATTAAAAATCAAAGGTTGGAAAAAAATATATCAAGCTAACAATTACCAAAAAAGAGCAGGAGTGGCAATTCTAATCTCAGATAAAATAGACTTTAAAACAAAATCTACCATAAAAGACAAAGAAGGACACTATATTATGATTAAGGGGATGATCCATCATGAAGACATAACCATAATAAACATCTACGCACCCAATGACAGGGCTCCAAAATACATAAAAAAAACTCTAACAGCACTGAAAAGAGAAATTGACAGTTCCACAATAATAGTAGGAGACTTCAACACACCACTGTCAGTAAAGGACAGAACAACTAAGAAGAAACTCAGCAAAGATACAGAAGACCTAAACGACACAATCAGCCAACTGGACCTCATAGACATATATAGAACACTCCATCCAACTGCTGCAAAGTACACATTCTTTTCCAATGCACATGGAACGTTCTCCAGAATAGACCACATCTTAGGCCACAGAGTAATCCTCAACAAGATCCAAAACGTTGAGATAATTCACAGTATCTTCTCTGACCACAATGCCATCAAGGTAGAAATTAACACTAGAAAGAGCAAGGAAAAAAAATCAACTACATGGAAACTGAATAATACCCTGCTTACACATCAGTGGGTAATAGAAGAAATTAGAGATGGAATCAAAAAATTCCTAGAATCACAGGAGAATGAAAACACATCATACCAAAACCTTTGGGACACATCAAAGGCAGTCCTCAGAGGACAATTTATAGCAATAGATGCACGTATCAAAAAAGAAGAAAGGGACAAAATCAAAACATTAACTACAGAACTCAAACAAATAGAAATAGAACAGCAAAAAAAGCCTACAACCACTGGAAGAAAGGAGATAGTAATGATCAGAGCAGAAATAAATGAAATAGAGAACAGAAAACAATAGAAAGAATCCACAAAACCAAAAGTTGGTTCTTTGAAAGAATCAACAAAATCGACAAACCACTGGCCAGACTGACAAAAGAAAAACAGCAGAGGACACAAATAACCCAAATAATAAATGAAATGGGGGACATTACAACAGACCCAACTGAAATAAAAAGGATTATAACAGAATATTATGAAAAACTATATTCCAACAAATTTGAAAACCTAGAGGAAATGGATAAATTTCTAGAAACACACGGCCTACCCAAACTACAACAAAGTGATATTGAAAATCTGAACAGACCCATAACAGGAGAAGAGATTGAAAAGGTAATAAAAAAAACTCCCAACCAAAAAAAGCCCTGGTCCAGATGGCTTCACTGGAGAATTCTACAAAACATTTACAGAAGAGATTGTACCAGTTCTACTCAAGCTATTTCAGAGCATAGAAGAGGAAGCAACACTTCCAAATTCATTCTATGAAGCCAGCATAATGCTGATACCAAAACCAGGCAAAGACCTCACAAAAAAAGAAAATTACAGACCAGTATCTCTCATGAATATAGATGCAAAAATTCTCAACAAAATTCTAGCCAATAGAATTCAGTATCATATCAAAAAAATAATACACCACAACCAAGTAGGATTCATACCAGGTATGCAAGGATGGTTTAACATTAGAAAATCCATCAACGTAATTCACCACATAAATAAAAGGAAAGAAAAAAATCACATGATCATCTCAATTGACGCAGAAGAGGCATTTGACAAAGTCCAACACCCATTCCTGATAAAAGCTCTCAATAAAATAGGTATAGAAGGGAAATTTCTCAACATAATAAAGGGCATCTATGCAAAACCAACAACCAACATCATTCTTAATGGAGAGAGGCTGAAAATATTCCCTGTGAAAACAGGAACAAGACAAGGATGCCCTTTATCACCACTCTTATTTAACATTGTGCTGGAAGTTCTAGCTAGAGCAATAACGCAAGAGAAAGAAATAAAGGGCATCCAAATTGGTAATGAAGAAGTTAAACTCTCCCTGTTTTCAGATGATACGATACTATACATAGAAAACCCTAAAAACTCCACGAGAAATCTACTGGAACTAATAGAAAGATTCAGCAGAGTAGCAGGATACAAGATAAACATTCAAAAATCAGTTGGATTCCTGTACACCAGTAAAGAGAACGATGAAAAGGAGATCAGGAAATCAATACCATTTTCAATAGCCCCTAAAAAGATAAAATACTTAGGAATAAATCTGACCAGGAATGTAAAAGACCTATACAAAGAAAACTACAAAACACTGCTGCATGAAACCCAAAGGGATCTACATAAATGGAAAAACATACCATGCTCATGGATAGGCAGACTCAACATTGTGAAAATGGCAATTCTACCTAAAGCAATTTACAAATACAATGCAATCCCGATCCAAATACCAGCAACATTCTTCAAAGAGATGGAAAAACTAATTATTAACTTTATATGAAAAGGGAAGAAGCCCCAAATAAGTAAAGCACTACTGAAGAATAATAAAGTTGTAGGACTCACAATACATGGCCTCAGAACCTACTATACAGCTACAGTAGTCAAAACAGCCTGGTACTGGTACAATGACAGATACATTGACCAATGGAACAGAACTGAGAACCCAGATGTAAATCCATCCACCTACGGTCACCTGATCTTCGACAAGGGCCCAAAGTCCATCAAATGGGGAAAAGACAGTCTTTTTAACAAATGGTGCTGGCAAAACTGGATATCCATTTGCAAAAAAATGAAACAGGACCCATACCTCACACCGTATACAAAAACTACTTAAAAATGGATCAAAGACCTGAATATAAAGCCTAAAACTGTAAAGTTCATAGAAGAAAAAATAGGACCAACACTTCAGGCCTTACTACATGGCATTAACAGGATACAAACCATAACCATCAACACACAAAACCCAACAGATAAACTAGATAACTGGGATCTTCTAAAAATCAAACACCTATGCTCTTCAAAAGACTTCACCAAAAGAGTAAAAAGAGAACCTACAAACTGGGAAAAAATTTTTGGACAGTACAAGTCAGACAAAGGTCTAATCTCCATAATGTACAAGAAAATCCAACACCTCTACAACAAAAAGACAAACAATCCTATCAAAAAATGGGTGAAGGAAATGAACAGACACTTCACCAAAGAAGACATTCAAATGGCCAACAGACACATGAGGAAATGCTCGCGTTCACTAGCCATTAGAGAAATGCAAATTAAAACCACAATGAGATGCCATCTCACCCCAGCATTACTGGCACGAATCAAAAATACTGGAAATAACAAATGTTGGAGGGGCTGCTGGGAGATGGGAACTCTTATACTCTGCTGGTGGGAATGCAAAATGATACAACCATTTTGGAAAATGATATGGCATTTCCTCAGAAAACTAGAAATAGACATACCGTTCGATCCAGCAATCCCACTCCTAGGAATATATCCTAGAGAAATTAGAGTCGTCACTCAAATAGACATATGCACACCTATGTTCATGGCAGCATTGTTCACAATAGCAAAACGATGGAAACAACGTAGGTGCCCATCAACAGATGAATGGATAAACAAACTATGGTACATACACACAATGGAGTACTATGCAACGAGAAAGAACATCAATGAATCTGTGAAGCATCTCATAACATGGATGAAACTGGAGGACATTATGCTGAGTGAAATAAGGCAGTCACAAAAGGACAAATATTGTATGAGAGCTCTATTGTAAAAACCCATGAAAAAATTCACATGCAAAATGTAACAATCCTTGTTGGTTACCAGGGATGGGGGGGGGGGAATACTAAATAGGCAATAGATAAGTGGTATCTTGGGTGAGAGGTGAGACAGTACACAATACAAGGGAAACTAACACAATCTGCACAAGGAAAGGTCATGGAGGTCCCATGGACACATCCAAACTCCCCGAGGGACTGAGTTGTTGGACGGAGGGCTCTAGGGACCATGGTCTCGGGGAACATCTAGCTCAATTGGCATGACACTACTTATAAAGATAATGCTCTACATTCTACCTTGGTGAGTAGTGTCTGGGGTCTTAAAAGCCTGTGAGCGGCCATCTAAGATATTACACTGGTCTCATCCCTTTGGGAGCAAGGGAGAATGAAGAGAACAGGATACAACGAAAAGATTAGTCCAAAGGACTAATTGACCACAGCTACCAAGACCTCCACTGGACTGAGTCCAGTACAGCTAGATGGTGCCCGGCTACCACCACTGACTGCTCTGACCAGGATCACAACAGAGGGTTCTGGACAGAGCTGGAGAAGAATGTAGAGCATAATTCTAACTCACAAAAAAAAAAAAAGACCAGATTTACTGGCCTAAAGGAGACTGGAGAAACCTCAAGAGTGTGGCCCCCAGACACCCTTTCAGCTCAGAGCTGAAGTTACCTTCGAGGTTCACTGTTCAGCCTGGGAGTGGACAGCCCAGTAAAACTAAATGAGACTAACAAGGTACAGGAGTCCAGTGACAAGGGCCAGAAGGCAGAGGGGGAGTAGGAAGCTGATGATAAGGAACACAAGTTGAGTAAGGATACTGTTGATGTGTTGTGAGATTGTTAACCATTGTTATAGGGCAACATTTGTAGTAACTGTTAAATGGGAGGCTATTTTGTCCTGTAAGCCTTCATCTTGGGTGACAATGGCAGCACAATTGGAAGAGCATAGTCAATGTCACTTAAATATGTACGTAAAAAGTTTTGAAATGGTGTATCTTTGGCTATGTGTATTTTCACCAAAAAAAAAAAAAAAAAAGCTTAGAATTCAGAGGGTTAAATTGTTGTGGGGTTGTTAACCAAAGTTATAAAACAGCATGTGTACTACTGTTACATGAGAAACTGTTTGTTCTGTAAGCCTTCACCTGAAGTACAATAAAATATTTTTTTAAAAAAATTTATACATAAAAAAATAAAAACAAAAAATAAAATTATGTAACAACTTATTCAAAGGAACGCATGAAGAGTAAGTACCCAATACACAACATGTTTTGGGACTTGATGCATTCATAATAAGCATAGGTTTAAGCTAAGAAATAGAAAGTGTCCCTTAGGAATGCTATTTCTATTGAAAAACATTCCTTTTAATATTGCAGTCTGGCCCTTACACCTTCCTGGAATCAGACTCTTCCCAGGCTCTTCTCCATCCAGTGGAGCACAGCCTGTCCCCACCCCAAGCCTTTGTGGGAATAGCTTTGTCACTGTGTGTGTTTGTTATCTATTTATCATAAATTGGAAGAATGAATCATACGTAGAAAAGTTCCAAGGAAATAGCTGATCGTTGTAAGGTTGGGAGAGATGGAAGGGTTATACTCCTGGACACTATGTCATTTACTGCCCAGGCAAGGGGCTCACAAAGAGAAACACGAACAGCTCTCTATCAATGCAATGATGCCACGCAGGCAAAAGTAACCCAAGACCAAAGCCCACCGCCGTTGAGTTGACTCCGACTCACAGTAACCTCATAGTGTTTCCAAGGTTGTCAATCTCTACAGAATCTTTTGGTTTTGAACTGCCATCCTTTCAGTTAGCAGTCATTGCTCTAACCATTGCACTACCAGGGCTTGGCAAAAGTAAAAAAAAAAAAAAAAAAAAAAACCTGTTGCTGTTAAGTCGATTCCGACTCATAGTGACCCTGTAGGACAGAGTAGAACTGCCCTGCAGGGTTTCCAAGGAGCAGCTGGTGGATTCGAACTGCCAACCTTTTGGTTAGCAGCCGAGCTCTTAGCCACTACACCACCAGGGCTCCAGCAAAAAAATAAGGAGAGGGCAGAATTTTCCCTTAATATGTCACATTTCCCTTCAAAGTCTACGTGTGACCTCACTTCTGCTTTCATCAGCAATTCAAACCCACCAGTGGCTCCGTGGGAGAAGGGACCTGGCCGTCTGCTCCAGGAAAGATTACAGCCTAGGAAACCCTATGGGGGCAGTTGTACTGTGTCATATAGCGTCACTAGGAGTCGGAATCGACTCAACAGCACACAACATTTACCTAGCCCACATACTGTGTATCACACCCTTAGACTATGTGACACACTCCGACAAATCTTTTATATGCATTGTCTCATTTGATTCCAGTAACATCTCATGAGGTAAGTACTACTGTTATCCCATTTTATAGTGAGAACACTTAGGACTACAGAGCGTATGAGAGATGCCCAGTGTCACAAACAATTAAGCTGTGGGCCTGGATGCAAACCCGGGTCTGTTAATCCAAGCCCTTGTTCTTAACCTCTGTGCTACTCTATTCAGCTACCCAAATTCCAGGCCAGCATCCCTCAGTCTGGTACAAAAGAATAGTCTGCTACATGAAAAGTTCGTTATTCATTGCCTCATGTATGTACTTGGGCTTCTTAGTATTTTTGTATGCCACTGTAGCTGATGTTCTACTCTGCCCAGATAAAAGAATTCCTTTAAAAAAAAAAAAAACTCACTACCATGGAGTTGATTTACAGAAGCAGACTACCACATCTTTCTCCTGCTGAGCATCTGGTGGGTTCAAACCACCCACCTTTCACTTAGCAGCTGAGTGCTTCAACTTTTACCCAATGTTAAAAGATAATTTTCTCAAAAAAAAAAAAAAAATAAGAGGTAAAATCATGACTCACACAGATGTAAGCAGCCCTGGTGGCACAACGGTTAAGCACTTGGCTGCTAACCAAAAGGCTGCCCATTCAAACCCATCCCGAAGCTCTGCAGGAGAAAGACCTGGCAACCTGCTTCCATAAAGATTACAGCCAAGAAGACCCCATGGGGCAGTTCTACTCTGTCACATGGGGTCACAATGAGTTGGAATCGACTCAATGGCATCCAGAAACAACAACATATAGATATAAAAAGGAACACATATTAACGATTTTATTTAACTCATTAATGAGGGAATCCACTAGAATAACCAACCACCAGTTTCAAAGAAAAGAAAAAGAGCAGAGCAGTTTTAGTTCCGAAACAGGCAGATGAATGTGCAAATGAAGGCAAAGCTATATGCTCTCCCACAGTGGAAGAGAGAAGTCAAATGAACCCCTATTCTTTACAGGACAGAAATTATTTGCATTTTGAGATGATATTTTACATTGCTATCAATATTTTACAAGTCAATTGAACCCCTGTCCTTTAGAGGACAGACATTATTTGCATTTTATGTGATATCTTGCATTGCTATTAGTTTTTTTTATAACGTATAGAGTTGAAGAGAGTTCAAAGGCAATGAAAGGCATGAATCAGATAACCTGGAAAGGTGTGCTCTAGGCCCTGCCCTCTAGACGGTGCAAAATGTTTGTGGGCCAACCGTCTGCTATCTAAATAAAGTTTTATTGGAACACATCCGTCCCTGGTTGTTTACTTACCGTTCACGGTTGCTTTCACATGACAACAGCAGGACTGCATTGTGGAACAAAGATCTCGTGACCCACAAGCCTAAAATCTTTATTGTCTGACCCTTTCCAGAGAAAGCTCACCAACTCTGGCTCTAAACAATGCCCAGTTTTCCATCGCAGCACTGATTTTCTTCCACGCAGGCTAAAACGCATGGCTTCACAAGTTATGTAAAGCAAGTAAAAATGATCCTAGGAATCTCTTTCAATGCAATAACTAATCAAGGCAGATATTTGGAAGAGGAGAATTTGTGTACTCCTCAAGTGTAGAGCAAAAAAATATTGGATTTTCTATCAACTTGTGAGAATTACACTACAGTGTCTGTGTCCAGAAGCAGAGCCATCCACTCATTCTCAATGGCTATTCGAGAACACCTTGACTCTTGCTCTAACCTGTGTTTGGAAAGGTTCTACCCTCTGACAGCTTCTAGCAGATGGAGAATAGTGACATATTATCAATAACTTTAGCAGTGATACATTCTGTGTATACTTTTATATTACTACAGTTACCACATATTTAGATTTATTCTATAAACCAGGAAAAGCAGTATCTTACTGTAGGTCTGAATCACTAGCATAATATGAAGTATATGTTGGCATTGGCTTAAATAATAAAAGCAGAGCAGTCAGGTCTGAAAAAGCCTTGTTCTTTCCTTGCTCTGGAAGAAATTGCTAATAATTTGCCCTTTCATTTACAGATATATAAAAATGTTGTATATACATAATGTAATGCTGTTAATATTAATGTTTTGCATGCCCATTAAAGGAGGTATAGCTTTCAAAAATTCAGCAATATGAGATTATTTGTGGTCAAAAGTAAAATCCACCGCAAAGCCAAGTCCTGAGGTCAGCTCTCTGAAAGAGAAAAACACCATTCTAAGATCATCGCTGAGTACCTATGATCTTCTAGGCTTGTTTACATAGGCTGTTTCCACTAATCTTCACAACAGCTCTTCAAGATGGGTGTTAACAGACCTGTTTTCATTGATGAACAAACCGAGGTTCCGTGAGGTTAAGTAGCTAATGAGAAGCAGGACGGGGCTTTCCACCGCAATGCACCTTCAAAGGAAATGCTCTTTCTGCCATGTTGCTTGAAAGCCATGACTGTGATGACACCATGTATGTTTAAATTTTTTATTGTGGCGGAACTGTACATAACAAAACATATGCCATCTCAACAATGCCCACATATACAGTTCAGTGACATTGACTACACTCTTCAAGATGACACCATGTTTTGTTTTAAGAGCCTCTTTATATGTCAAATACCACATAATTGGAAATGAGCAGAAAGGCCAATGCTTGGAGATTTTGCACGGTTCATGATAGAGGGAAGAGATCGTTTTGAGCAGCATTACAATGAATTAGTTGCTTGCCATTGGATTCCTGGCACAGAGGGAGATTTCGCTGGCCGGTCAACCCTGCTCTTCCTTGCAATGTGATCGTTTTCTAATGTGTTTTTCTAATGCTCGGTCTAAGCCTCCTGTAGCTCTGATCCACAGAGCGTAAGCCCTGAGAGCTATTTCTCTACATGTGGAAATTGGCAAAGAAAGGACAAGAGTCTCAAAGAAAACAAAGAGCCCCATTTTGTCTCTTCTTGGTTCTTACCACTAGTTATTGATTATGTGTGTTTGCTGATACAATTAAAAGCCTCACTCAGTTTCTCAATTCCTATAAGGAAAAAAAAAAAATTGAGTGTTACATGGTGTATAAACACGGAAGGATGAAAAGAAAAACAAATTATGCTTATTCTTACCATCCTAGGGAACTAAACCAAAGCCAGTTCCACATCTAGACAGTGAAGGCATCATGTGGATGTTGCAGAAAAGCTTTAGCTGCCACAAAAATATTTCTGTATTGACTCGCTATGACCTGACATTTTATTGGGAAAAAACAGAAAAACGGGGGCATTGTCTTCAGAAAGCTCTAGTTAAATAAACCGTGTGTTTCCTGAGCAAGGCCTTCTAACCTTTGGAAACTGTTCATCAGATTAGACAGTTGAAATTTGGAGGTGGAGGAATTAAGATACTAAACAGGCGGACTTCAGGGGGTGTGATTCATGCTAAAACAAGCTTTGAGGTGTAGTGATGGGAGGAAGGGAGCTGGCTTAGAGGAACACAGCCCAGGAGTCTCAGAAGGGCCCAGGGCTTGTGGCCTGGAAAGACTGAGAGGAAGAATCAAGGAGGCTCTGCAAGTATATACCTATTTTTTTTTTTTTTTTTTTTTTGAACAGATACACAAGGCTCTCTGTTTCTGATGGTTACTTTGAGAGCCGGAGGGACAGGAAAGGAGACTCAACACTTGAAAATTTTATCAGATGCAAGTATAAAATTATTTTTATCTAAAAATTAAAAAAATACTAAAACAATAAATTTAATGGACAGGATGGTTGACTATATTGTGAAATTATTGTTAATTTTCTCAAGCGTTGTAACAGCGTTACGGTTATACAGGAGGACTCCTTCTTAGATGCTGAGATGGGGAAAGAAGTGTCATCAGGTCTGCAACCACTTTTAAATGTTTCAGTAAAAAAAATAGTGTGAGTCTGTGTGCACACACGTACATATGTACCAGTTACTAGTTACTGTCGAGACAGTTCTGACTCTTGGCAACCCTACGTGCATCAGGGTAGAACTGCATTCCATAGAGTTTTTCAATGGCTGTGAACTTTCAGAAGCAGATTGCCAGGCCTGTCTTCCAAGGTGCCTCCGGTGGATTTGAACCGCAAACTTTTTGTTTAATAGCCAAGTGCTTAACCATTTGTGCCACCCAGGGGCTGTGATATACATATATACCTGGATGTATACATATTTGTGGAAGTCCCTGGGTGGCATAAACGGTGAAGGGCTCGACTACTAGCCTAACGATTGTCAGTTCAAACCCACCCAGAGGTGCCTTGGAAGACAGGCCTGGCAACCTACTTATGAAAGGTCACAGCCTTGAAAACCCTATGGAGCAGTTCTACTCTGCACACATGGGGTCACCATGAGTCAGAATCCACTCAACTGACGACAACGGTATATGTTCATACACACACAGAGCATGCACAGGTGGGGCAAAATGTTAACAATGGTTGAATATACATGGAGGGTCATTGTCTTGGTCTTTCAACATTTCTGTAATTTGAAAACATTTTTTTTTTAATCTGGGGAAAATAAAACAAAACAAAAGATAAAAAACACACAACTTATTTAAGAACAGAGAGCTTCACAGATCTCCAGTCTTGCTACCTTAGGGTTGATGTAAGTAGACTTCAGAGGTTGTTGTTGTTAGGTGTCGTCGAGTGAGTTCCGACTCATAGCGACCCTATGTGCAACAGAACGAAACACAGCCTGGTCCTGTGCCATCCTCACAATCGTTGTTATGCTTGAGTCCATTGTTGAAGCCACCGTGTCAACCCATCTCCTCGAGGATCTTCCTCTTTTTCACTGACCATCTGCTTTACCAAGCATGATGTCCTTCTCCAGAGACTGGTCCCTCCTGACAACCTGTCCAAAGTATGTGAGACAAAGTTTCACTATCCTTGCTTCTAATGAGCATTCTGGCTGTACTTCTTCCAAGACAGATTTGTTCATTTTTCTGGCAGTCCATGGTATATTCAATATTCTTTGCCAACACCATAATTCAAAGGCATCAATTCCTCTTCAGTCTTCCTTATTCATTGTCCAACTTTCACATGCATATGAGGCCATCGAAAACACCATGGCTTGGGTCAGGCGCACCTTGGTCTTCAAAGTGACATCTTTGCTTTTTAATACTTTAAAGAGGCCTTTTGCAGCAGATTTGCCCAGTGCACTATGTCATTTGATTTCTTGACTGCTGCTTCCATGAGTATTGATTGTGGATCCAAATAAAATTTAAATCTTTGACAACTTCAATATTTTCTCCATTTATCATGATGTTGCTTATTGGTCCAGTTGTGAGGATTTTTGTTTTCTCTGTGTTGAGGTGTAATCCATACTGAAGGCTGTAGTCTTTGATCTTCATCAGTAAGTGCTTCAAGTCCTCTTCACTTTCAGCAAGCAAGGTTGTGTCATCTGCATAATGCACGCCGGTTGTTAATGAGTCTTCCTCCAATCCTGATGCTGAGTTCTTCAGAGCTGACCATGTTTAAATATCAGAAATCAGATATCAAAATCTATAATTTAAAAAAAATAAAAAGGTCACGGAAAACAGTGGTTAGCATAGTCTGCAGTGGAAAGAGTTCTTCAAAAGCATTTCTGTCCAGGGCTATAAAAAGCTGGGCAGCCTTATTAAGTGCAGCCAGACTCTTTAAACTACTTAATCACTGTCGTAATCACGGTAACTGCTTGGCTGGCAACGCTGCTTAAAAAAAAATTCTGTTGCCATATTTCAAACCCTTTTCTGGAATCTGTTCTTAAAGTTAGCATAAATGAGACTCTCAAAAACAATGCAGGGCGAGGGGAGGGACCGAAAATCCATATGACTAATCCATGCTCTTGGGAGCCCTTGAGGTATGGTGACTCAGGGAGAAAGTACGTCCCTCCAGGTCATTCTTTTGGAGGCAAGGTGTGCTGCCCTTCCAGTTGACAGCTGCCTCTCTCTTGATCCTTAATGATCACACACACAAGGGTTTATGAGCCCTACTTGTTGTATTTTACAGAAATGCTAATGTTTCCCACATTAGCAGGGAAAATCCTGGTGCTGCCGGGTGGAGAGAGAGCTTGAGGGAAATGGCCTCTCAAGGTATATTTTCCAGAGTTCAACAAAGTACCCATAGCTTCCTCTTTGGAAACGGCCAAGAGTACATAGACCATGTCCAGGAGGCATTTTCACAAACCTGTATGTGTCTGCTACACACAACGTGAATTTCTAACCCACGCCTTCCTGGAAGATGGTGGGGACTTGGTCTTTTTGGTACTCCGCCAACCGTGTGGAAGAATAAAAGTCCTTGTGTATGTTAAAGTGTGACTAAAACAATCATTATTTTCATCTAAAATATTTAAGGGAGGTGGTAGGAGTCCTTATCTTTTCCCTTCCCTTTTACAAGGAGGGAGTTATAAGGAAGGGACCTGGATTTGTGCGGGAGAAGCCTGCGTTTGCTCGTCTGAAATGTTTATGCTGCACGTAGGCTGTAGGTCACGCTGGCAAACATCCCAGATGCCCAGACTTGGTTTTTTTTTTTCTGCTGTTTTGGAGCTCAGTGCTAACTACTGACTGTTAGCAGACATGAAGCGCTCTGCAATTCTTTCCTCCGAACGAGCTACAAGAAAACTACCAATTATAGCCAAGAAACACTCTTTCAAATACACATACACGTCGTAACGCGGGCTGGAAACCAATTGAAACTTCTTGATTTGCCCTTCAAGGCCAGAGGCAGGCACTTAAGGCAAACGCCTAAGACATTTTGAAGAACAGAACAGTTATACTAAATTTAGTATCCTAACCAGCTGGTTGGCATATATGCAATAAGATTTAAAAGGAAAGAAATTCAACCCAGAGTAACAGAAGATAAAGATGGATGAAAAGAAGGTCCCTAAGAGACACACTTTACAAAAAGAAAGAACTCATACTTTGAGTGGTTCTAACTGATATTATTTCCTTTCATATATGCATCTAAGATGCCGATTATTACTCAGGACGTTTTTAAATTCCTGACTGGAGTGTGAATTCCCTAATGGGAAGAATCCTGTCTTTCATATTGTAATCTCCAACGCCTGGGACCAAAACCAGTTTTCGTCAAGTCAACTCTGACTCATGGCAACCCCATGTACATCAGGTAGAACTGTGCTCCCTCCATAGGGTTGTCAATGGCTGAGATTTCAGAAGGTGATCACCAGGACTTTCTTCCAAGGTGCCTCTGGGTGGACTTGAACCTCCAACTTTTCAGTTAGCAGCTGAATGCATTAACTGTTTATACCACCCAGGGACTCCACTGCCTGGTATGTAAAAAAAACAATTCTGACTAATAGTCTGACTCATAGTCATGATCCTATAGGACAGAGCAGAACTGGCCCATAGGCTTTCCAAGGAGTGGCTGGTGGATTCATACTGCCAACCTTTTGGTTAGCAGCTGAACGCTTAACCACTGCACCACCAGGGCTCACTTAGTGTATAAAAAACCAAACCTGTTGCTGTCAAATCAATTCCGACTCACAGCAGCCCTACAGAACAGAGTAGAACTGCCCCATAGGATTTCCAGGAAGTGGCTGGTGGATTTGAACTGCTGATCTTTTTGTTGGCAGCCGAGCTCTTAACACTGCCCCAACCAGGGCTCCATACCTAGTAAACAGTACATGTTAAATAGATGTGTGTTGTATGAGTGAATAAATTCGTGTGTATGTGTGTGCTCACTGTACAGAAGCTTCTAGGCGTGTATATAAGCACTGATCTGCTAGCGAGGGCTCTTTTAGTATCTTAGAGCAATCTAATAAAAAGGCTGAGAATGGCTGAAATAATGCTGTTTCTGCTTCTATATTGTTACTCTCTACTGTACGTGTTCTCTGCTGGTAAGCTAAAAAGGTATTTTTGGATTTGTTGTGTTTTATAAGCTACACTTCAAAATTAACCCAAAACAAAGAACCAAACCCATTGCCATTGAGTCAATTCTGACTTATAGCGACCCTGTAGGATAGAGTAGAACTGCCCCGTTGGGTTTCCAAGGCTGTAATCTTTACAGAAGCAGACTGCCACATCTTTCTCCCACGGAGCAGCTGGTGGGCTCAAACCACTGACGTTTCAGTTAGCAGCCCAGCACTGTGCCACTAAAGCTCTTCACTTCAAAATTAAAACTAAACCAAACGAGTTGCCAACAGTCAATTCCAACCCACAGTGACCCTACAGGACAGAGCAGAACTGCCCCATAGGCTTTCCAAGGATCAGCTGGTGGATTCCAACTGCCAGCCTCTTCATTAACAGCCAAGCTCTTAACCGCTGCGCCACCAGGGCTTCTCAAAATTAGATGCATGCAATTGAGTTAAACCTTAGGAAGCCTCCATGAGTATCCAAAAAGAATCCATATTACAGATGGTTGGCCTAAGCTGAGGAGTAACTGTGTGGTTTGCTTGGGGTCAAACAAAGAGTCAGAAGTTGTAGATGGAGGTGTCCCGGATTCAGCAAGGCGCATGTTTTCTCCTAGAGTCAAGTTACACTTTATCAAAAGTAGGGAAAGGAGTCCAAGCTGTACTAAATTACTTACGTAAAACAAGGAAATTTAAAGAAACGTCTCTCATCTGTCTTGGCATCTTAAATAATGTGCAAGCTTACGCCAGGAGGTTAAGTACTCATAGGCCCAAATGAAAGACGGAGCAGAGCTGGGTGCTTATCCTGTAGGCTTTTTTGTTTTTGGTTTTTCCTTTCTCCATTCGACGGACCCTAGACTTACACATGACTATCTACTACTTTTTCGTCTTCCTTTAATGTTGCATTAATGAAGCCATTGCACGATAATGATGTGATTGAAGAGGAATCTTCTACCGTTAGGTTTAGAGGTTTAATAGTTTAGTTGATTTTAAGCAATTTTCTTTTCATGGTACACATTCACCTCCCCTCCTGTTCTTGGACTTTTCAAGATAAAGAGTCACTGTGACCTCAAACACACACACACACACACACATAGACACACAAAACTCGAATCTCTTTATTGAGCATGAATAGCTGTTAGTTAGGAAATAATAGGTTCATTACCAACTAAAAGATGGGTTTCAGTTATACAGTTCTTCGTCAGATACCGAACTAGAGGTATGAGTAATAAAAGTGGATAAGGATGTGCTCCAAACACCAGCGTGAAAAGAATTAAAAACAAATTAAATCAATCTCCAGTCTCGAAGGAAGACAAAGCTAGGTAGGTTAGGTTCAGTGTCATGGGGGAGTGGGCCACCACCGGTCACAGCGCCTGGCCCCGGTGGGCTTTTATGAAAGATTTCAGTAAAAGAATGTGTTAGGGATCTGCTTGCCGTTATCTGAAAATGTTTCTAAATAAAAAAAAAAAAAAAGATCTACTTAACAATAAGAGATAAAATGCGGAAACACCAGAGGATTGCTCCCAGTTCAATTATACATATAAATGATTAGCTATTAGATCTTTCTGAATTTTTAATCTAGGAAGGGGTAGAGAGAAGCAGAGCTCTGAGCCCCTGAAGTGGACTTTTATAGTGGCGGTGAGTGGAGGGCAGGATGCAGGAAAGGGGTGGAGGGATTGATTGTCACCCACCATAGGAGTCTTCAGAGCTTTGCCTGTAGGAGGCCAGGACAAACAGAAGCTTGAATCAACATACTTCTGCACAGCCGAAAATGCTGAAGGCTTTGCTTCAAATCATGTAAAAGCCAAAGCAACCTCTGATGTCTTAGCTTCAAGCCCTTTTATTTTATAGGCGGGACTTTTGGGGCACAGAATATAAAGGGATTTGCCAAAAGGTTACGAAGGGCAAGTCAGTAGGAGAAATAGAGCAAGAAGCCAGATCTCCCTTTTCATCGTTCACTTAACACGTTAACTATCTACGGCTGGCCATGAACTGTGCTGGTATTATCAGTATTATTTCCTTTAGGCCATGTGTTTACATATACACAACTTTTTTTGTTTTTTAAATGAAGGAGTTGGTTGGTTTTTAAAACATAATTGACTTCATATGAAGAACTGTTCTGAAGAGATTTCATTTGTCCATTTATCACAGTGTAAAAATCTTGAGCTGAATGTATCTTTAGCTTTTGGGACACAGTTTAATCACTAAAAAATTGATTAATGTACCCACTTTGTTATATTACAAATAAATGTAATATTTAATACCTCCCCATCACTGATGTATACATTAGAATGATGAGTATAAAACAACAACAACAAAAAAAAACTCATTAACGTCGAGTGGATTCCGACTCATAGTGACCCTATAGGACACACTAGAACTGCCCCTTAGGGTCTCCAGGAATTGGCTGGTGGATTCCAACTTCCGCCTTTCGGTTAACAGCCGAGCTCTTAACCACCGCACCACCAGGACTCCAGAATAATGAGCAGGGGTAGTAAATACAGTCATCCCTCCCTATCTGCAGGGGAGTGTTCCAGCACTCCCCCGGATACCAAAATCTGAGGATGCTCAAGTCCCTTATAGAAAATGGTGTAGTATTTGCGTATAACCTCCCCATATCTTCGTATACTTGAAATCATAGCTAGATGACTTACAAAACTGAATATAGCGTAAATGCTATGTAAATAGTCGTTATACTGTATTGTTTAGGGAATAATGACAAGATGTGAGGCCAACGCTGCTCAAACCACCAGTGCTGGAGAAAGACTGAGGACCTGAGAGACGGTGGGAGGCTACAGCAGGGGATGCTTGCACATCACTTCATTCGGGGATCCAGCCTTGTGCTCCGCGCGGCAAATTCAAGTTTTGCTTTTTGGAACTTCTTTTTTTTTCCCCCTCATCTATTTGATCCGCGGTTGGTTGAATCCTCGGATGGGGAACCCACGGAACCCACGGATACGGAGGGCAGACTCTTTTCCATTACCACACTGAAAACTCGCCTTCAAGTTAAGTCTATAGTGTGAATGTAACAAACAGAACCCCAGATCCATTGAAAACGAAAGCAAAAGCAGTGGAACACCTGGGGCGGTGTCCTTGGCCCTACAATAGCAATTATATTCTCAGTTTGAGGCACCTGAACACCTGCTTGCTACCCAACCAAAACGTAGACTGTTTAGTCCGTTCGGACTCACGACGACTCCAGGTGCGTCAGAGTAGAACTGTGCTCCATAGCATTTTCAGTGGCTGATTTGCTGGAAGGAAATCACCAGGCATTGCTTCCAATGCACCTCTGGGTGGAATCAAATTTCCAACCATTTGGTTAGCAGTCCAGTGAGTTTGCCCCACCCAAGGACTCTAAAATTACAGTAGTATTCCTTTTTTACATACATTAGGAAAGTGATTTTTACTATTACTATTTTTTTTTTTTGGCCGATTCTTCTCTGGGATAAGTCCAGAGACTAACAAGAAGTAGTTAGCCAGCTAGTGATGTTTTAATTGATCTTCTTATTTTTATTGCACACCTTCATCACAGTGTTTGAAAGGGCAACTGTTCTGCCAGAAAGGGAACTGCCAGCAGCTAAAGCTAATTTGGAGCCTGGAGAGTCTGCCAGCGGCTGGCTGGGAAAGCACCTGATTGATACATTGTGGGGATGTTCCAACAATGGGGTTACCTTTCACACACACAGACCAGCACTTTGTTACACAACCTCTGTGAGAAATTTCTGTTCCTGAGATTCTTTCTGCCCTTGTGAAAAGACTAACAAATGGACACATTTTATTTTTCTCTTAGCTGAGCTTGGTTTACTCAATTTGGAAACTTTGATTTCAAAGACAAGCAGAAACAATGGCATTACGTTATTTGGTAATTTAAAATTACAATGTTGTTAGTTGCTGTGGCATTGATTCCAACTCCTGGAGACCTGTGTGTAGCAGAACTGCTCCATAGGGTCTTCAAGGCTGTGACCTTTCAGAAGCAGATCACCAGGCCTGTCTTCTGAGGCACCTCTAGGTGGATTGGCGCGGCCAACCTTCAGACTAGTAGTCAGGGGAAATTATAATTGGGGCCACAAAATTAAAATTGAAATTGCAACACTTTGCTGTTGTTTTTTTTTTTTTACACAGACTAGTAATCAGAAGTGCTCTTGGTAACTAGGGTATTCGGCTTAGTTACCAGGCTATAAATTGTGTCCCTGAATTTTGATCTGCAACCAAGGAGCAGTTAGGTGCAGTGCAGTTCATGCCAGAATAGATGAAACCAAGATTCTAGCATTGACAAGTAAAACTAGAGGCCTCTAGAAAAGTTGTTTTTGTTTTGTTTTATGGGGGACGGAGAGTATTTATACAACAAACAAGCACCGTCCTGGATGGATGCTGCTTTAGTCCTTGGTTCACAAACCATCCTTTTATCAGAATCTCCCAGACGGCTTTCGAAATATCCAGATTCCTCCACTTACTGGAGGTGTGGCCCTGGGCAAGTCACTCTTGGCTTGGAAAACCTGGCTCACTTCGTCATTTCAGGGGCCCTTTCTACCTCCCTACCTAAAATAACATCTCATCCTCTATGGTAAGGATTAACCTGAAATAACACAGAGATTTTAGAAATTTGCCATAGCTAGTAGCTGCTTCTACCGTGATTACAACAGATCACGCTGATGGATGAAGCACCCCTCTGGGTGTGGGGTTCTCACTGTCTAAAGAGCTCCCCCAGGAATTCCAATGGGCTTCACACTGTGAAGACCACAAGTGGCAATGAAAACACTCACAAAGTTTAGGATAAACAACGCTCAAAACACATGGTCATCTTCTCAGGGAAAGAGGGTATCTGAAAATGCGACTAAATGCACTGTTGGCCTCTGGCTTGCCCCAATCCAGTATCACAATATTTGCTTTCATCAATGTCAAACTTTTACCAACAACGTCAGATTTTTTTTTCATTCCTCCTGGGATAATTCTGTAAAGAAAAGACGAAGCGGTGGATGGCAAACTGCTTTGCTTGAATGGAAACTAGATCGATTTGGGATTAATTGTTAAGAAAGCAAAAGTATGTTTCCCTACTTTTCTTCTCATGGCTAACTTTGTAGGTGATCTTTCCAACTGTGCAGTTCAGGTGGAAATAGAAACATTTTCTGTTCAGGATGGTTAGGATTTTATAAAACTTTATTGTAGAATATTATTTGGGAACCGTGAGTGCAGTCCTTTTATGGGGAACCAAGGGGTTCATATCACTTAACTGAATATTCATATTACGTGCATGTCCTAATTTGAAAAGTGTGTACCCAAAGCTCCGTGGACGGAAGTCTCTGGGTGACGGCGAGCAACTGCAGAGAAAGAGAGTAGAAGGTAAATGAAAATAACAAAAGGAAAAAAGAAAAGAAGAGAAAAAATGCAAAGAAAAAAGAAGGAAAGGAAAATACTTGGAAGGCACTTTTTCCATAGGAAAAAAATATTTTATTTTTTTAAGAACAAATTCAGTTTGAAACAGACGTGGAATGTGACTTCACGGATTTCATTTTCTGGGGGGCTAACTGCAATGTGGAACTAAAGCAGATTTAAAACCTATGACAGGCTATTAAAATAAAACAAAGAAAGAAAAAAATATTTATAACTCAAGCATAATACTGTTACTTACAAACTGGACAAAGAAATTTTAAATAAATATTCATGGTACATAATTACGGCACAAATATGCAGCAATCTGGCAACCTTTTATACCATTTTTTTCCTCATTACAGTGCAAAGGGGAATGGCACTGCCTTTAAACAAGCTGTAGCTAAATACATTGCAAAATTCAGATTTTATACAAAACATCTTGCTTAGACTTTATAAAAAACCAACATTGCTCTATGTACACAATCTGGGTAAGAAAAGCCATTTCTGTCTTGTTTTCAGATGTATTTTTTATTAAAAAGGTGAATAAGGCTACTGTAACACCCCAAATCCATATACAGTAAAATCTGAACCTATTTACAGCATCTTCACTTAAACAGGATGGTGCAAATTCCAAAGTCAGGTGACTAGGGATGATCATACAAGAAGGCATTTACAGTAACTTTCTAAAGCTGAACCAACTTCAAATAAAGGGACAGTTGGTAGATTGTCATATTCTGCACCAGACACAAAACAGACACACAGTACACTTCTCAACTGGTTGCAGGTAACTCTTCATCAATTCATCTGATTTTTCACAGTTTAGTATATAAACCAAAATGTAGCCAACCGATGATGATACATACATTTGATTCATTAAAACCAGACTCACTATTTCCCTTGTTTTCCCCTTCTTGCCCCTCTCCCCATCCTAAAAGTAATTTCCAAAGGTTTACAAGAAACTCTTGTATGAATGTACATAAAGAAGAGGTTGGGGTGACGGAAAGAATTACATATGTACTGCGGTTGGTTACCAC
Source organism: Dugong dugon (assembly GCA_030035585.1). NCBI lineage: Eukaryota > Metazoa > Chordata > Mammalia > Sirenia > Dugongidae > Dugong > Dugong dugon. The sequence goes on along the minus strand of CM057479.1, from coordinate 7,716,070 downwards.
GGCGACCCTCCACAGAACTATATCTATATATATAATATATATTGTAGATATATATTATACATATATGTACACATGTATACCACACACCCACTCATACACACACACACACACACACTTTGGACCAACATCATTTTCAGGTTCGGGAAATAGAGAATAATAATTTCTGTGACAACTCATTTTTACAGGTACTCACTGTAGGTCTGAGAACCTTCAAATGCTGTTGCTACATTTTTTTTCCTCCCAATTCAGAAAGCAAAGCGTTACCATAGTAACAGGACTACGTTAAAGATGTCTAGTTTGCATAGCACATAAAAAGTAGGTTTCCTGTTTATTTTTTAAATTTTTTTCCCCGGAAGGGAGGGAGTAGGGGGGAAGGAGAGGAGGAGGGCAGCTAAACTTTCAGCTGAACCCCCTCAGTGGGACCTGCTGGATTCTAGTGAACACTTCAGCCTGTAAGGCAAGGGAAAACACAACGCAGAAAATAAATGCCGGAACATCTTGTCATTGTCAAACATGTGATGCAGTAACACCGATTTCCTGCTATTTTGGGGCTTGTATTTCCTAGTCCACGGTTACATGAGATGCCTTCAGAGGACTTCGGTATTTTTGTGTTTGCGCTCATTATTGTTAATTTTGGAGTAATGTTATTTTTCCCAGAAGTCGCCGTCCAATTTTTTTTTTTTTTTTTAAAGCACTGACAGTGGGGACCACTTAATTGCCACGAATGAATTTCACATCTTCTGGGCTGTACTCTGTGCAATCTTAAAATATATATTAGTAAAAATCTTTCGTTTTATATCCCTTGTGTTCTATATACCTATTATAAATACGTGCTAGCTTCCTTCTCCCCTCAACATCATAGTTTACTTCAGTCTTAAGGACTCTAAGAGGTTTGCCATATGTGCTTTACTTTGAAACAGAGCAGCGGGCAGCTTCGGCCTCGGTCACAGTACCTACCCTGCAAGCCCCCCGCAGCACAGACGGCACCGCCATAAACCAAAGTGTCATAAGGCTAGATATGGAGGGGGCGGGGGGAAACGGGGCGCTGAGGGGCGGGGCGGGGGATCTGACCTACCTTTTCTACATGAGAATTCTTCAGTCAATGATGATGGAATTACAGCCTGCTTGACCTTTGGCTTTTAAATGGCTAGGTCAGATTTGGCTCTCTGCTATTCTCCTAAATGCTTTCTTTCCCTGTGTTTAATAACATGTGATAAGTATAGCAGCTGAGTCTGCTTAAAAAAAAAAAAATCACCCAAAGCAGACTGACTTTCCTACAGCCTGAGAGCTGTTTATCTTATTGCCAGTACCACAACAGTCCTGCCGAATATATCATCAGCGGCCCGAGGCTCCGTCCAGCCCAGCCTGTTCCTCCACCAACAATACCCCTTTGTTCCGCGGGAGCAACCAGGAGGTACTATTTTCCTCTGCGCATTGCTATTTGATCCAGCGAATCCCTTCAAACGCACCCCCACCCACTGCGTGTGCTGTCGTGTCTCCTCGTCGCCTCTGACATCTCAGCAAAACCAAAGTGCTGTGCTACCTAATCGTTTTCGTCGTCTTCCACCCGACTTGCTGATGCAGACGCAGCAGCAGTGATAAACCGCCGGCCCAGTCAGCAGGCAGCCCTTTCCCCCGCCCCACCCCCACCCCCCAACTCTTCGTCTTGCCGGCTGACTGCCTAGCTTCTGGCTGGAAGGCTCCTGATCGCGAACACCGCTTCTCTAAACTCATCACCCACTCAAATGTAGCTGTTGCTGCAGACGGATGAAGAAGGGAACTCCACGCGTTAATGTCCCATTGGTGATGCAGGATGGAGAGAGAAAGGGGATCTCATGTGAAGGACTGCAGCGCCCTGGACAACAGGAGGAGGGTAACAGTGATGGACTAAAAGCTAGAGATCTCTAAAAGCCTTACTTAGCCAGAGGTCTGTGTGACAAGTCCAGTATGCACCGAGAGACAGAGCCGCACCGAGAGACAGAGCCACACCGAGGTGGCAGAGACTGCATTTCCAAGCGTGGCATCCTAGGGTACCTTCCCAGGATGCTCGGAGCTCTCTTGCCCACCAACCACTCTGTCTTCCCTTGGTTTTTGTATCTGCCTGAATTACTGCAGCACATGGCTTAGAGGATGATACATGTAACAAGAATACAGCAATCCGAATGGGTATCTTCTACACACAGTCTTCCAGCTTTCAGTGAGTACTTTTATTCACCAAGGCTGAAATTCTACAGACTAGGGTCAACTGTCCAGCCCATCAAGGCTCTTCTGAGAAGGAGTGTTCCCACTCCCCCACTGTGCCTCAGTCAATTCCAGAGCACAAGGTGTCATCAAACCCTCAACCGGAAGCATCCGAACAGTGAGTTTCCTCTGGGAAAGCTAAGGTACCGGCAGAGTTGTCTCAGACCTTGTAGTAAATGTTTGCTGGGCTCTGAGGAGGCATCTCCTGGACTATGTACACAGGATGCCCATAATCCCCGCTGACTTTTTCATAGTGAGGGCAGAAAACACTGTCTGCAGTCCTTAGTGGGATGATAATGTCACTGGGCTCCGAGCCATTGTTGTTGGCGCCGCGCTTCGGCGTGGCTAACGTGCTGAGTGACAGTGTGGTCGTGTGCTGCGGCGAATGCTTTCTGTGTCTTCTCCGGTACTTGAGTAAAAGAACCACCAGAGTGATGATGATGACGATGAAGATGATGCATCCTGAAGCAATCCCTGCGAATAAGGCCACTTCGGAACCAAGGATATTGTTACCAGAATGTCCGGCACTGTTGCCGTCTGTGCTAGAACCTGCAGAGATGCAAAGAATGGAAGAAGAAAAAGGTTATCACTGTCCTGAGTGCTGACAGGCTATTTTTATGACCCTCCAAAATGTGAAAACTTAAGCAGGACCAAAGATTTAACTGGCAGCGAAGCTCTGACAAACCAATTACCTCCTTTAATAGTTAAAAGCCAATGGCAGGAGTCAGCCATCCATGTGAAATGAGATATCAGGTCTCTAGGTCTGCCTTTAATGCTGCTCCCAAACCACACGGTTTGCTTTTCATGTATCATCATCCATCAACAGCACGGACCGGCTGGGACAACCAGTCCTTGATCTCGCCTCATCTTTTAACGCACGTTAGCTAGCCTGAGGCAACAGCAGGGAGACAAAAAAGGAAATAGCCGATCTTCCAGGTCAGTTTGGAGTGCTCACGGTGTACTTGCTCTTCCGCTTTGCTTCAGATACAGTGGTTTCCTATGAATCTTCAAACAGCCTGCCTTCTGAAGACAAGCCCTGCCTACTGGCAGAACAGCTTGAGAATGTAGAAGGAGTGATGGGACCTGGGAAAATGTTCCACTCATACCTCGTTTGTATTATTTGATTTACGCTTAAAGTATATTTGGAAGGCAGCAGAAACTTTCACACGGAGCAGACTGCCAACCCAAATGTTAAGCACGAAAAAACTGCCTGGCATCGTTATATTATCCATTTACCAGTTTGTCACAAGAATTTGACATATCTTGTCACTGAAAGTTAGAAATAACAACTTCCCTCCTTGATGCTTAGAAAGAGATGGAATGTTGCTGCAGATGCTAAATTCACAAGACTACCAACCAGGCATACCTACGGATCCTCCACACAAAACTGCTGACGCCGGCCCAACAATTACCATATAAAAAATCCATCTCACAGCAACCAACACAGAGCTGTTTGTTCCAAGATGTTAAGAAAATGAAGTTAAGTGACAGTCAATTTTGCACGGTGTTCTAAACTTTTGTCAGGGATCACTTTAATATTTTATTTTGCACTGAAAATAGGAAAAAAAATTGGATGCTAACCATCTGAAAAAAAATGCCATTAAGCCATTATGCAATATTTTAAACTGTTACCATCTAAAACTTTGAAGAGGATCAATTAGTCTCTTTGTGGATTAGATATAATTAGATGAGAGATTAGAACATTCATTATATATACATTAACATCAGCTTTAAGCTGCTGTTGAGAGCCAGCTTGATAAAGTATCAGCCAAGAAAAGAAGGAAAGAAAATAACTTTAGTCTGAGAGAGTAGTGTTAATAATTGGCACTTAACATCTGATGAATTTTACTCTTTATAATCAAAGACTTTCGTGGGAATGAATTATTTTGCTCTTACTGAGTGTAATTAATAACAACTAGCTGAGAGCAAAGATTACCTACTTCTGTAACTACCAGCTAATCCTACTGGTGTAAAAATACTTTGACTTTGTTCTACCTCTTGAGATACTATTTTGCACACAGACCTACAAACACGCAGCTCATGTTACTATACCTGGATTTGGTTTTACAAAGGGACTTGTTGTTGAGCTTCTCCCATTTGTACCAGCTTCCAGTTCTGGACGTCTTGTTGGATCATTATTCCTGGCTGACCCAGCAGAACTTGCATCTATATGAAAAAGAAATGATTAATTACAGCACAGACATCTGATATTTAGCTTTATGAGCTGGATATATATCTCAAGAAGCATGAATAGCAATGAACATAAGCTTCTTTATGCAAAGTACTGTGAGATATAAGAATGTAATTTTCCTTTTAAAACAAAATGGTTATACTAGTTTTTTCAGAGGTTTAGAATGTGAGGCCATCTGTGGAAACTATAGGGATTCTTGCATTTGGCAGGCAAAGCATTGCAGATGACATTTCAATTTAACTGAGCAAGTTGATTGACTACTACACCAATTTCTAATTAGAAGAACAGTTCTGCACAATAGGTTGTCTATATGTGAAAAGGCACAGTGAACTCTTCTGTAGTCAAGATTCAGAAATGAGCAAAATGGTAGAAACTTAGTTTTCATTCTGGCTCTTTTAGTTTTGAACCAAAGAGATATTTTCAGAAGAAAAAAATATATATATGGCAATAGACATTCTACCTGGCTGACCTTTACTTTTAGATCTCCAATAAAAGACGTTTATTACACTGACTTGAGAAAATCTGCCAGTGGCTCAAGATGCACTGAAGGGTTTGCTTTCGAAACTAAAGAGAAGAGTGAATGAAGGTGAGTGTTATCAACATTGGCTCCACACTAGCTGGGGGGCTAAACCAGATCACAGTGGCTTCATGAAGCAGCAGATGGTCTTTACCTTGTCCAACTTTCATGAGGATCTTCATGGCTCTTGTCTGGCACACCCCTCCCTCCTGGTTATCCAGGCCCTCCAAAGACCCATTTGATGTAGCTGATTAAAAATAAAATGGACAAAACAAAAAAATAAAGAAAAATCAGGAAATCAATAAGCCAAGTTTACATGAACATGAAATGCCTGAAAACAATTTGAAAAATAAGAATTCGCTCTTACTCACAAGTTTTCTGAATGTATGGGATGCTGAAAGCCAAAAATAAACAAAAAAAGAAGAAATAAAGAAAAATGGATACTGTAAACACTGCTGTATGTATTCTATCCGGTTTCAATTTACTAAAGCACTTTCTCCTTCCTCACAATTAACTGACATAGTATTATTCTATAGATAAAAGGGGCAGCATCTTCCAAAAAAAGCCAACTATTTCGGGGCCAAGCTTAAAAGAGCAAAGTAGTTAATACAGTAATTTTAAAAAGTGGTTATCACCACACAACACCTGCTTCCTCTAATACAGACTTCCTGTTTCAAGAACAATTAGCTTGATGCTCCCTGCTTGTCAAGCATCCAGGTTCTGTACACAGTAAAAGCAGAGCCTCCCAAAACCCTTCTCTTCTTTCTTCAGCCTTATACTTGCTTAAGATGTATACTAGAACGTCCCTTTGGTTTGCTAGAATTCAGGTCTTCACATTTTGAAGTTTTGCTCCATCATTTTGTAAACAGGAAAGAATGACTGCGTTATTATTACTCATATTGCCCTCAGTCAAACTCTTCAACCGAACCACCTGTGGTAGGAAAACGCTAGACTGGTAGAGAGGTCACCCACACGTGCCCACGGCTCTGTTGCAGTACTGTGGCAACTCTGAAGATAGGGTGAGGGCTTTTAGCAGCCACTGGTCTCATATTCAACAACTCCATTCTCTTTCCACCAGCAGTGAGGGGCAGGTGGAAGGGCAAAACTGTTTTACCATTTTCAGTATTTTTTTTTTTTAAACAGGTTATGTTCTTCTCTATTAAAACCCATATTCTGTCTCTTTAGGGCAGCGAGTTCTCTGAGCAGTTTTGTAACTAAAGCTGTAAACAGACGGGCAGCCAGAAACTTCCCGGAGGAACAGAATTTAAGTTACAGTGTAAGTTCCAAGGAGGGAAAAAAAGGTGCCGAGTGCTAGATATTTTCATTCTTCTGAAGTTCAAGGGGCAAGAAACAGAAGTGTTTCATGTACATCTCTGCAATTTAAATCATTTTCTACTTCGATTATCAAAGTCTTGTCTACTAACCTTGTACTTTCAAAGAGATTAAGAGACAGGCAGACTTTCTGGTAAAAATAAATTCAAAAGATATTCCTGAATGGGATTGTTTGTTTTCCATGTGGAAGTCAGCAAACAAGTTCTATATGCACTTGTAGTAGAAATATGCATGTCGTGGATATCTACATTAACTAGAAAATAAGGCATTTATTTACCCGTCTTTGTGTTCCTGAATTACTGACTTTTACTTTCACTGTTTTCCTTAAAAACAGCAGCTGCCTCTTCTGGGTATAAATATTTCTTTGCTTATCTGAGTGCTCGCTTTAACCTCACGATCATATCTCACTCTTGTACAATTGTCGAGACTATGTTTCTCCTGGGAAACTGGAACGGGGCAGCACTTTAGTGAAAACTAACCCATTCCGCTACACCAAGTTCCTTCCATGTGATTCTAAAATTTGGGGTCCGTGATATTACACAGGAGAAAATCTGCCAGTGGCTCATGGTACACTGAAGGGTTTGCTTTCAAAACTAAAGAGAAGCGTGAATAAAGGTGAGTTTTACCAGCCTTTGCTCTACAATACATATATTTTGTAAAAAGTAGACAGTGCCCTCTTACAGTGCCCAGTTGCTAAGAAACTGATGGGCAGATAAGTTAAAACAAACTCCTACAAATGTAGTATGTTTCTGTGAATCTAACATTATTTTCCCCCATTTCCCCATTTTTCTCTTCTCCAAACATGTGCTTAAATTTCAAAGTATCCTTTCCTCACAAAGTCTTACGATAGCACTGGTTTCTATGAGCAGACGCTATTTCTGAACAATATCAGAGCAGTGCTATAATCTACAATTATTCTTTAGAAAATTTTAAGTTGATCTTTCATTAAAAATAGGACACTTCTTTGTACAGAAAATGTGTAAAACTGATGTCTTTATTCAGCTGATGGTTTCAAATGTTTCGTTAACTTAATTCAATCCCCAGTGTTTTCAAAGTCACAAACACAGAAATGTGCCCACGTGCGTAAGTGCGCCAAAACTCAGTTAAATCACTAACTTTGCCTTGCTAAAAACTTTTAACATTAAGTTGGCAATTGATAAAAACTAAGATCTGACAAGTAATGCAAAGAAAGAAAGGGAAGCATATAGATTTGTTTATCTGGGGGAAAAAGGAAGTCAAAGATTCTGGTCTGAAAAAAAAAAGATTAAATGAATACCAAGACAAGGCATAATAGAGAAGTGTCATGGGTAAATATAATTCCGAACCATATCTGCAGTGGTAGAAACTACTGAATGGACGACTTTTATTTTGTTAAACTGGATTCACAAGAAGTGCACATAATTTGAGTGGCTGTTTCAAATTTTTTTAAATTTGTACGTCAATTCCTTTTCTGAATATCAATGCCTTTGTGCTGAGCTCCCTAGGTTTACCCAAAATGATGTCGGAGCAACCCAAAAATGTAAAGAACTCTTCTGTATTCAAATTAAGTTGCAATCTATAATTTAACATCCACAGACTATAACAGGAGGGAAGTTGATCTGTGGAAGAAACTGCTTTGCATTCTTTAACAGTTGAAACTTTTTTTATTCCTTTGTAAGGAAAGCCTGCAAGCACTGAGCATTGAATAAAGGAAAATCTATAGATGCCGCCATTCCAGAGTTCTTCAGAAGTCACAGGCTACTGCTGGTTTGGGGGAGGGGGGTGATGAAGGGGCAGAGGAAGGCAAAATAGGGCAGAACAATTTGAGCGACAAGACAGATTTTCTGCTACATTCCAGCCTCTTGCTTCTTCTCCCTTTAACTCAGTGAGTAACTTGTGAAAGTTACTGGAAGATTGAAAAATTAATTACTATTGCTAGTGTTAAAATGGCACCTGAAATACTCAGCTGTTTAAAAAGAGGCTACACTTTAAAATACTGTAAGATGTTCTACCATAGAGCTTTTGCGCTAATTCAGGAACGATCTAAGCTGTCACGGAAAACCCCATTTTAAGATATTTGTATCACTCGAAACTTCAGTTCAGCATACAGAAGGTAAACTTTACACAAGTAGAAAATACTTCTGAATGATTTCAACTCATTTTCTGCTTGGTCCCATAGTGAAAATTACAGTCACTCTAATTTCTCTCTTCCCTACTCCATACTTATCACAGGCTGTCGTTCTCATTCTGGAGCCCCTCTTGCCTGGAGCAATGGCACAGTCAAAATGTTCTTCACGGTAAGTGATTGTTCTGATGGTGCCACTTTACAGGCAGTGGGCTCCAAAATAAAACCACAAGATCAACATTCTGATTTCTGCAGCCACGGTCATCAAGAAGCCTTTAAAAGGCTTAGCAGCTGATTTTGAAAAGTAACGAGGAATTGCCAATGCTTGGGAATAAAATCTATTTCCAACCCAGGAGAAAATTCTGTAATTATTTTTATTGTTGATTGGACTGTATTAGAGATTTTCAACTTAGAAAAAGAGTACAAATAAATTGCTACCTCTTTATGCTTAGTTTTTCTTTGTATCTCTCTATCAGCATTACCTAATGCAGCCACAATCATAGTACTGCTAAAGGGATGAAATTGCATTTAATCATTTAGAGACAGAAAAAAATAACATTGTTATACCTAAGCTTTTAATGCCCAGACGTTTCTTCCCCCCTTGGCCTGGGGAAAAATAGGCTTTAATAAAATTAAAAATTACTAGAAGAATTTCTCCATCTAGTTGGAAAATAAGTTTAATAAAGATTCATGGGCATTTTATAGCCTGTTTTTAAAAGCTTTTGCTTCGAGATCTAATTACACGTACTAAGCATAGTGAAATCACTATTAGGTCCCCCCACAGGGCCTGATTTCCAGTGGGTAGAGAGCATTGCTCAGCAAAAGAGAAAGAACCCCGAGTTTACAGTGCCTAAAAGTTCTCTAGCACATCTGAAAACTACACAGCCAAAATCTGAGGTTTCTCGTTTATTTGCCTTCGAACTTATCGGCAGGTCTCACTCCCTGTGAACAGTACACTGGTTATCTGAGTAGGAAAAAAGAGACAACATTGACTAAAACAGACTAAGAGGGCAAGAATATTTCTGGCGATGTCTTTTCGACTGTCCCCACGGAAAGGAAGTAATATTACGTTTTAACATGTCTTCATTGGATCGTTACTGCTCTGCACCCCAGGAGGCTAAGCTGCTGCACTGGATCTTGGCTATTTCCCCTTCATCACATTCGTAACATTGGGCTAATCAGATGGAGAATTAACCTGCTGGATATGTGCCGATACAGGGGTCTCTTTCACAAAGAGATTGGGAATGAGGGCAGTACAAAAAATCCTACAGGCTGATAGCATCCCTGTGAAGGAAATTTTTTTAGGTTATGATGGAAAGAATGAAATATCAAGATGTACTAACACTATAGGGGGTTATTTCAAAATACTTAAAGAACTTAGTGGTATGGGGGATAAACATACTGGGTCAGAAAAGCCCCAAAGTTCAGTTTTCTAGTTAGAATAAAAACCTTGTCTGGTAAGACTGTAAAGCTGTACTTGACATAATTCACTCTTATTTGATTACGAAACAAATGGCATTTAAATAAGCCTCTCTATCAACATCATCCTCTACATGTACTAGTCTTTCCCACCATCTTATTACATGCTAGCCCTGCTAATTTGTGATTTCTTAGGCCTGCTTTCCTACCCAGAAGAGAATAAACAGATCAGTCTCCTTAAGCTCAACACAGATTTCTGAAGAACTAGAAGCCTGTTATCTGGCAAACCGAGAAATTTTTAAAAAAGCATAATCAAGCGAAAAACACAAAAAGTAATTCATGGTATTAAAATAAACATGAACACAAACTAGATTACAGTTTTCTTTTCCCAGGGCTATCAAACATTTGGGTGTTTCCTCCCTTCTCCAAAAAAAAAGAAAAATGAAATGAAATGAAGTATGTAGTTGAAAACAAGGAGCTGATGAAAATGTAATGCCTTAATGTGAACATACAGTCCAGGAAGCTAAGAACTAGCTACTTAACTCCCTGACAGCAACTGAAATTCAAAATACATGATGTGAACTCAAAATAGGTACTACAAAACTGGAGATTCAATTTCTAGAACTCACATTAATGTAGTGTAATCTGAGGATCACGGTTATCTTTAAGATGCTAATGTAGAAGGAGAAAAGTTCTACAGACAACAAGTTAACGTCCAACAAGTAGCAAATATAAATGCCTTTTGCTTTAGAGAGAATTAGTAAGTACTTCTGAGATTGAAACATAAAACACGCCAAAAGAAACAAGTAAAAATTCATTTTTACTTCATCTAACCTCTTTCTTTTTATGTGTTTTTCTCTGTGGATTTATAGTGAAAGATGAGGCGTACACCCCATAATGACGTTCCAAGGGCCTTGCTATTTTTGTTTGGCTCCAGTATTTAAAAAAAAAAAAAAAAGTTCAGCATTATTTTAAATCACATAGCATTTCATCCCATAACATCAAAATCTGTCTGCCTTATCTAGGAGCCAAAATGTCATAGAATAATTTCTTTAAATGGCCCCATTTGAAGGGAAAAAATAATACAAAGGAGAATACTTTGGAAAAGAAACACGTATCCACCAAAGCTTTTTTTTTTTTTCTAATCACCACTTGATGAGATAGCTCTCACTGATATTTGATTAACTCTTATTTGTGTGTGTGAGGAATAGGCTATGTTCTCAGCTAAAACACTATACAAACCAACAGTGATGTAGGATGTGTGGGTTTCATGTCCAAGGAAACATTGTTCAGGTATGATATGAAAAGTACTTGAATTAAAATCACACTTGCTATGGATGTATTTAGAAAATTTAAAGCAGTAAGTCATGCACTCGGAGCCCTGGTGGCGCAGTAGTTAAGAACTGAGCTGCTAACCAAAAGGTTGGCAGGTTGAATCTACCCGCCACTCCTTTAAAACCCTATGGGGCAGCTCTACTCTGTCTTATAGGTCGCTGTGAGTCAGAACCAACTCGACGGAAATGTTTTTTTTTTCTTTTTTTCCCTTTTGATAAGTCATGCACTGAGAAGTAACAACTGCCTTAGCCTCACTGACTTCTACACAACACTATTAATTAGTTTCTTCACTACAAAGACTGATTTGGAAAAACGAATTCTAAAATTGAGAGTCACAATTTAGACCTTCCTCCTATTTTCTAGCATGAAAACATTACTAAAGAGACCATGTAGCAGGTGTAAATGGATGCTCCTGAATGAAGTGGTACAATTTTATTCTCTCAATTTCATCGGGCTCATCATGAACAACGACAGGGTATCCTACTGACAGCTCAGAAATGAGACGATGAGTTTTAAAAATGTAACAACTTTGAAACAGTTCAGTAAGCTGACGCTGTTTGTGTGTTCAGTAAAAGAATTTAATGACATATACCATTTAGACACTTTCACCTGGCAAGAAGAGAATGGGGATACTATGTAGAATTGAGTTAGAATGTGCCCCCCACAACATATGAGACTTGGACTTGAGGGAGGTCAGCCCATAGACAGAATACTAACAATATCAAGTCTCAAATACCACATTTACAACATAAGAATTCTATCATATCTTATTCATACAACCTTTTAACCATTACAATCTGTATGTAAAGATGAAGTAACAATCAGGATGCTAGGGCCATAGTTATCTTTGATAATACAGTCTTTAAAAGTTACTGATAACATACAACCAGAGAGGTCCATGGGTGGAGCCAACAGTTTGTGCTGGACTACTAGTCTGAAGGTTGGTGGTTTGAACCCACCTGGCAGCGAGTACCACAGAAGAAAGGCCTGGCAGTCTCCTTCCATAAACACTGCAGCCAAGAAAACCTTACAGAGCAGTTCTACTATGTAACACATGGAGTTGCCATTAATTGGAATTGGCTCGAGGGCATCGGGTTTGGTTTTTTTGGTTTTACATACAACCAGAGTCAAAAAGATGGGAGAGGAAAAAAGCCGTGCATATGTGAGTGTGTCAGTATGCATGTGTATGTGGGTGTGTGCACGTGTTCACATGTGGGGAGTATATATCAAGGAAAGAAAGACCCTCCACGCTCAATCCAATATACTGATGCTTTTCTGAGAAAGATCAAACAACAGTACTGGCAATAAATTACCTGCCCCTTTTTCTACTAGAGGTATGCTTAAATGCATGAGATTATTTATGGAGTGGTTTACTTTATTTCCCCTCAAAATATTGCTTGCAATACCTTGGTGTCTTCATTTTTAATTAATTCTGTTGAGGAAAAACCTCCTTTTATAAATCTAAGATTTTATTGCTAAAAGTTATGACGATTTATACAGGTGGAATCTCTCATTAGGTAAAAACACTTCAACGTGATTTCATAAAAAAGCTTTTCATCCAGTATGCTTTCAGGCAGTTTTTCTCACTGCCACGGTGATGTAGACAAAGTTAATATAGTGAGCATATGATTGTGAACAGTAAAAGAAAAGATTACATTTGTATACGAGAGGCAATCTTAATACGGGTCAAAACGTACTAAGAAAAAGGAATTGTGTTTTAAAAATAGGTGGCCAGATGACCACTTCAATAGCACTGACTGGACTTACATTAAAAAAATAAAAAGAACAATGTGTTTTAAAGATAAAACAGAATTCCCTATTGTCTATATCAGCTGTTTAAGAATTCAGATGTTTTAAAATGAGACATGACGATCAACAAACAGTGATCATTTCTAATGAAAATATTCGCAACCATGAAGAAGCATGTGTTTGAGTGAATTATTTCTAGCATACAATCCATCCCCTGCCCCTGAGTTTTAACAGTCTTAATCATTAAAATCTCTTTGGTGCAGAAATGGGAACATCTAGAGAAGAAAGGGCAGAGTAAAAAGTTCACACGGGGAGGTGGGCACAACTCACAACGTTCTTGCTCATTCTCCTGTCACTAATTGCATGCAATGATATTAATGACCCAGTAATTGCGAGACCCAGTGGCATTGAAGTGGAAAGCACCAAGCTGAGGCAGAGTTCATCACTGGGTGGTAGGACTTCACCAATCACAGCACTAATGTCTGCTGACAGGTTAGAATGTAACACTTCAGATGAGAAAATGTGCCACTCTCGTGGGCTAACAGTCTAGATGGACAGGATGGTATCTGCTTTGACCATCTAGAGACCAGCAGTAACCCACAAAAATGTGCCTCTGGTCTGAATTGGCCCTACAGACGAACCTTTCAGGGGAGATGTTCTGGCCTCTAAGAATCCAGGGCAATTTTCCACATTTGTTTCAATAAAAGAATATCTTCATCTCCTGATGCAGGCACATCAGGCAGAACAAAACTGGGCCGTATCACTAATATGAAAAAGCCATTTGGGTAACATCACTCTCTCTTAGCTGCACATAGCCTGGCTTCTCTGTAATTTGATCAACTATGCTTCTGCCAGAGGTTTTTGCCAACCAACCAAACCAATAAACAAAAAATTGTAGAACTTGTACTTGACTAAAGAAATCTGAAGTTTTCTTATTGCCTGCATTTGTGTATTTGGATACCGAGATCTTTATTTTTGTATAATTTTGCTATTTAGCAAAATTACATACTTTCTATTGAAGGGTTCAAAGTACTTGACAATGTTTTAAAAACACAAAGTAGCACAGTCTTATTGGAATGCAACTGAAGATTAATAGATTAGTACATCTAAACAAACAAAAAAGGTCCCTTGGAGGCACAAGCGGTTTACAATTATCAGCTGCTAACCTAAAGGTTGGCAGTGTGAACGCACCCAGCAGCTGTGGTCCAGAGAACTGCTTTTGTAAAGATTACAGCCAAGAAAACCCTACGGAGCAGTTGTACTCTGTAACACATGGGGTTGCCATGAGTTGGAATCAACTCGGCAGCAACGGGTTTGGGTTTCTTTTTTTGGTGATATCTAAAAAAAAAATCAGAAGACCTAACAAATTGCTATTATAAGCACATTTTCCCCAATGTTCCTTCCTCCTTGCCTACTACAGAGTCTCTGGGATTTTCTCAGTTTACCTCTGGGGGCATATGATTGCAAGTTAGTTATGTTATGTAACTATGGCACCACATTAGTCCCAGCACGCTTGATATAAGCACAGAGTTCATCAGGTGTCAATACCTCATGAGCTGCTTTACTGTGGCTGGTGGGCACTGTGATTGGTCACAGAAGGAGGCGACGTCACATGCTAACAACCCTGGTCTAAGCGCCCAGCAGCTCTGCTCTGGGTGTGGGGTCATACACTTCATGGCTATGTGGACTGTACTAAGCTACTCACACGTTCTACATTTTCCTTCTCTCACAGCATTAAGAATACCTCTATCACCACCAGTGTTTCAAATATCCAAAGTGACATCCTGTATGTGAAGGCCTCATCACTTCCATAAATGATCAAAACATCTAGCCTGAGATTTTGAAATTTCGGAAACAAATACGTAACTCTTAGGAACTATATAAGTAAGTCTTCCTCACGTCTTGTTAAGTTTGCCTATTCCTTTGGCTATTCTGTTTCACTTTAAATTTTGATCCTCATGATGAATATTTAAAGACTATTAGAAAAGGAACAAAGGAACTTTTTTTTTTAATTGCTTGTACTAGGGGCCCTGGTGGCGCAGTGGTTAAAGTGCTCAGCTGCGAATCAAAAGGTCAGCTGTTTGAACCCACCAGCCGTTCCGCAGGAGAAAGATGTGGCAGTCTGCTTCCATAAAGATTTACAGTCTTAGAAACCCTATGGGGCAGCTCTACTCTGTCCTATAGGGTCCCTATGAGTCAGAATCGACTCGACGGCAGTGAGTTTGTTTTCTGTTTTTTGTTTTTTGTTTTGGCTTACTAGTTTTCCAGTATTGTTCAATTATTTATAAATCTAAGTGAACTTAACAAAAAAAAAAAAAAAAAGCTCTAAATAAAGGTGCTAGAGATATTAAGATGTATTTTATGAAATATTAAATGCAATTTTATTCTGAGCAATTCCTAAATAATTCTGTTTTTCTAGGTCATCTCCCTCATGTCCCATTTGCTCTGATATCTGCTTTGTATGTAAGTTCCTTTAGTCTTTCCTGCTCTTTCAACAACTCCCCATCATTTTAAGAATCAGAGACAGCTTATTCTTTCACTGATTAGTCCGGGTACAAGGAAGTGGTACTCGAAGCACCCCTATCTAGCTGTAAATGAGATTGTCTGGGTGACAGTATTTCATGCGAACAAAGAGTCTCAATCTCAAACAGCCTTATCCTCTTTGCATCTGAAACCGAGTCAGCTGGGACCAATATCTCAATGGCCTGCGAGCCAGAGGTTTCTCAGCACAACCTCAAGTTAAGCAGAAACTGAGACTTTATTCCTTATGTAAAGAACTTAGCTTTATTCATATTAAATTCAGCAAAGAGGAGTCTTACGGAAGTACTCTGTTGGAGCCTTCAAATACAGTCAGAAATTGACCTAAGGATTTCACATTGTGTTAAAAAAGAAAAATAGAAGCAACGCTTCTAATTATCAGGCTAATGGAATAATGTGCTTTTCCAACTTGGTCACAGTGGCCAGGCAATCCTGAAATGCATTTTCTTTTCCTCCAGAAGAACGTTTATACTACATCAGGATGCTACTGAGATTATCGATAAAAAATGCAGCATTGTCTTTGTGTAACAGCAAACTGAGAGAAAGTCCTGGTAAGATTGGTTAAATGGAAACTGGGAAAAATGATTACATGTATTTGAAAGACTCCTCCCCTGTCTGTCTGTTTTGGTCTTAAAAAGGATCTGCTAACAAGCTCAGGCAACTCCAGGAACAAAAAGATACATAAATGCCTGTTTCTTGGTAAGAAAAACCCAAGGACAAAAGAACTTTTATACCACTGAAAGAAGACAAAGAGGGACAGTCTTATAATTAAGTTATGCAGCATTACTGAAACTTGTAAATTCTCTGGAGTTTTATTTTACGGATGGTTTTCAAATAAATGACACTTTTTGAACCCATTTCCTGGAGCTTGCAGTAAAGCCTAGGTTTGCCTTTAGCCTCTAACTCACACTTCCTGCACTGCTCCAAAGTTAACTTTCAGTTGTACTTACTTTGTGTCCACCCCAGAAGTAATCACTTCACATGGATTACCCCATTTAAACTCACACCAACCCTGTAAGATAGGTACTATCATTATCCCATTTTACAACTGAAGAGACTTAGGCTGAGACTGGGCAAACTATCCTTCACAGGGGTGTTAATAAACCCAGCTCTGTGAGACCCCATTAACTACCATGTTAATCTGCTGCTGTAGGTGGTGTGTGGATATATGTCCTTCCAACATCCAGCCGTGCGGTATTCTGGCAAGACTTTGACAAACATTCTACTACAAGGATGACAGTTGTAAGTTAAAAATAAAAAGGTGTTAAAATGTTTGAATTCGGCAATTACACCAAAGGTATTAAACGTATATCCTTATACCTAAGTGAGAAGACATAATTGGCATGCTGATGTTGCCATATCACCGAACTCGCTTATATTTAATGATGGAAATGCAGCTTTTACTACATTTCTCATACAAAAATCATCCACAAAAATAAGCACATAATCGCTTCACAGAGGCCTTACATTCTTGTATATTCTAAAGGAAACCTATATGGAAAGGATATTTGCAAGCCCCCATAACTATATAGCTAGGGAGAGAGATCACACCACATCGGTGTATTTCAGTACCACTCACCATACAGGCTCCCTAGAAGTAACCAAATCAAAAGCAGAAAAGAAAACAAACAAAAACTCAAAAGGAAAACAAATGCATATATACTCAACAAAAATACAGGCAACAGAACAATAGTGCTCTTCTGTTTTGATTAAGAATATTGTTTCATTATATTTGTGGAAACATTTATTTATTTTGCCATCTTGCTCAGAAGGAGTACATTCCTAAAAAAATAGCAAAGCTGACTATGGATCCTCCCAATTATATATACATATATATATATAAACCCACTGCCATTGAGTCAATTCTGACTCACAGTGACCCTATAGGACAGAGTAGAACTGCCCATAGGGTTTCCGAGGAACGGCTGGTGGATTTGAACTGCCAATCTTTTCATTAGCAGCCGAGCTCTTAACCACTACGCCACCAGGGCTCTCAGTCTCTCTCTCTCTATATATATATACATACATATACATATAAATTGCTTTAGAGAACTAACCTAGTGAGAGTCTAAGAAATGGTAACTCATTCAGATACCAGTGATTCTCCAGGAACCCGTCACCAAGGCGAGCAACGTGACTGGGTGGCTCTGGGAAGGACTGCAGTGTACGCTGCAGGGTGAAGGTATAGAACAACCTTAAAACAACCAATCTTTAGAAATGGTGACTTTCAGACTATGCTCGAAGACCATTTCTTGGCTGTCTCTACCACAGATTTGCAGCAAAACAATGCAAAAGCCACAGAAAGCTAAACTGGGAGGTGCTCATAGAATACAGCTTTCTTTGTCTAACAGCTCTGTCGCAGCCACTGTTCACTTAAAAAGTATCTACATAACACCAAGTCATTTTCCATCTCTGACTCACCTATTTTTGGTGGTGTGATGAAAACCTCTTTGTAGGTATTTTGCAAGGTTTTACGCTAAGGATGGATAGCCAACCCACAGAATCCTCATAATGGTGGATGTTGCAAAGGGCCAATACATCAAAATTGCTGACACATTCAGCTCTGGTTTGTCACCTCTAGAAAGAAATTGTAAACCAAGCACAGACAGTGCCTAAAAGAAAACTTTGTAATACAAATATGAGTAAAGGCTGGGAACACGGTTAGGAATGCTCTCCCAATATTAATTGGAGTGTTTACTATGTCTAAGACAGAGCCTTCCTTGAAGATGGGCAACATCAGAACAGATAGCTATTTTGGGAACTTTTTTTTTTTTTATTTTTAAAGTTGTAATAAAGTAACTACACCCATTCATCACAGATCAACTATCTCATTATCTGACATTTCACACTTATAACAATAGTAAAAAATCTACTATCTGACTATTTTGCACAGTAACAACATATATCTGGCAGTAACAAACGCTGAGGTGCCAGGTGAGAGTAAAACTGGCTGTGATGGTTAAGGTTATGTGTTAACTTGGCTGGGCTACGATTGTCAGTGGTTTGGCAGTTATGTAATGATGTAATTGGGAAATTATGTAATGATGTAGTCATCCTCCATTTTGTGATGTGATGTAGTCATCCTTTGTTTTCACATAATGCCGATTTTTGCATTACAACCTGGTTTTTAGAATCTAAGCACGTTGATAGTGAGGAGTGGGTGTGTAGGTTATCTAAAATGTTTACCGTGTTTTTAAGGCAATTAAAGACCTGAATGTAGTGAAGAACAGGGGACTTTTTTCAGATCAAATGGTCTTAACATCCCCACCTTTGGATCATTTAAAGGTTAGGAGATTTTATTATGCAAATTAGACTGAGAGCTAATTACTGAAATAGATCACTAGAAAAAGTCAATTCTAAACAATACGAAAACCCATATACATCATTTTGCCACATGTCAAAGCAAATCATCATCTATGAGAAGAGTTAATGAGGATGCATATCATTCTGCCATATCATTTCCTAAGGGAATTTAATGGATACTCGGTAGGTTTAAAATTAAAGTCTCAATTAAAAATTAGTTTTTACTTCTACAACTTAAAAATGTGATGACTATATTTAAATCTTGTAACACTATAAATCGAATTATATGTCTTCAAGGAATTTACAGCAGATCGTGTCCATTTCAACTGGGGAAAAATGACACTAATTAGAGACTTTATATTGGATTTGTATGTTTCCAATCACAAAATGACTTCAAACTGGAGAAAACCTCAATCATTAGCCAGAAACACAACAACAACAAAAGCACTTTCTAGAGAAGGAAATTAAAGTTCAAAGAAATAAAGTGACTTTCTCATTAAGCTCAGGCAGCAGGATTAGAACCCAGATTTCTGGACTTCCTGCGTAGTGCTTCTCAAACATTGTTTACTGCGGGAATCATCTAACACCATTCAGTAAGATGGCAATTGGACCATTCCCTACAGGGCAATCAACCACTGTTCCAAACTATTATTTCTCTTAATCCTTCCCATGAAAAGCAACCAGTATATAATAATGATGTAGTTTATAATGATACTCTTGGATGTGAAGGTACTTACCAACTAAATACTAAGTTTCGGAGTCAAACACGCGTAGTATATATTGTAGTAACTTAAATATTAATATCTACTATCTCAAAGTGAGTCAATTATTTGAAGTGTTAAAAATATACTTCTAAATTTGTGCATTTTCCCTCATGCTAGCTAATACAGTACTATTTTATGAATCTACCAATATCAAAATGACTACCGTCAAATACTTTCATTCTTCTCAAAAAAGAGAGCGCAGAGTGTGACTCGTGTGTATATGTGGTGGGGGATGGCATGAGTGTGTATCTGTGTGATCATCTCATGTGGAAAGTAGTGACTTTTAAAAATCTATTAATTGTTTTGGTGCCCTGGCATTCTTGAAGCAGCAATGGAAAAGTCAACATCAATTTTTTAAGCGATTTTAAAAGTTGTTCTTCTCATCTCCCATTTCCTTTCAAGGGAAATCTTTCTGTCGACGAGCTTTGCTGTAGGGTAGGTGAAAAACTGGCTTCTAAAATTTCTCAGGTATCTGAAATGCCTCCCTATTTCTGTAAGGTAATGGGGAAATCTTTAAAACCCTCTGTTCAAAGTCTCAGTGGACTTCTCAGCAAAGTTCTGAGGCCTGGGCCCTTTACCCAGCCATGTGACAGTCACTCAGCCAGCAATGTTCAAACAGCCCCTCATTGTTTCAAACTTGAAACCCTGAATTCTACTGTAAGAAGGATTCTTTTATCCCAGGCTATTACATGCTTTTGCACTGTACATTGTAACTGTAAGGAGAGTTCCGGAGGCCAGAGTAGCTCAGTTACCTGCTAATGAATCTGTTAATGGGGTACAATGAATTTTTTTTTTAATAGAAAAATATAAGATGTCATTACTGTGCAGATTAATACCAAAATTATAAATTAAATGGTGCTTCTAAATATAAATTCGTCATGTATAGGTAAAAAGTAGTATTAATACTATAGTAAACAAAAAGTTGTTGGTAAACCATTTACTTATCAGCATTCTTTGCATATTATTTCAGACTGAAGGCTAAACCCATAATCTTTCCTGAAATTCCACTGGCACCCAGTGGAACTTAGAATACGCAACATCATCTTTATTAAGCCATAATTAAAGTAAGAGAAAAGAATCTGCTTAGTCTATTGACTTACTACCACGGAAGGGCCAACTGGTGGATACAGGCTGCAGCCATGGCTTTAGCAGCATAAACTGAACATCACCAACACATCTGATCCTGTATATTAAGTCTACTCTTCAGGCACCCCCACCTTCTTTCTCCCCCTCCACCAGGGGGTGGGGTGTGGGGCATTAACCTTAACGAATTCATCTGAGGTCGGTTTCTATTTCCTACAAATGTAATATTGAACACTAGAGTCCCAAGTAAACAGTCTTACATAAAAAGTCCTTAAAAAAAAAAAAAAAAAAAAAACCTAAGTTATGCTTAGAAAATCTTAAGGTTTCTATTTTACCTAGCAACTATTTTATATTTCCAAAGATTTCACTATTATTTTGGATACTTTACCACTTTACCATTCACTCCTTCTGCTTGTTTCATCTCCCAGAACGTGTTTATTTTCACTTTTATGATAATTATTCCTTTAAATGTAAAATTTAACCATTTTCTCTTTTTCTTTGTTACTTGTTCTCGGTAGGTGGCTCTCTGAGTATCAAGTTGGCTTAGAAATAGGTTTTCAGTCCCTGTGACATTTCAGGTTTGCAGCAAAAGGCAACAAGATAATTCGATGGCTCTGACAATCTTTGTTTCAATTACTAATGCAGTTAAAAAAGTAACATATTCCTGGGTGCTACATAAGTATTCAGTGAATTACTGCTTTTGTGCTCTGAACAGCAGGTTGTTGTTGTAAGGTGCCACCAAGGTGGTTCTGACTCACAGCAACCCTACATACAACAGAATGAAACACTGCCCTGTCCTGCGCCATCATTGTTATGCTTGAGCCCATTGTTGCAGTCACTGTGTCAATCTATCTCCTTGAGGCTCTTCCTCTTTTTTGCTGACCCTCTACCTTACCCAGCATCATGTCCTTCTCCTGACAACATGTAGCTTAGTATGGTAAGAGGTTTCAATCTTATGACCAAGAGGTAGGGGGAGCCTAGCCAGCAGACAGCAGTTCCTTGTTCCCTAATGAACTGAAGTCTGTGGTAACGAATGAAAAATTAAACCAAATTATGAGTATAATGTTAAACCAAAAAGATTTGTTTAAAAAAATATTTCATTGCTTGAATGATGTGAACAGCCGTCCCAGTCACCCAGACTTCACTCTGACAAAGCCCTGTGGTCTCAGGACCAATCCTGGCTTTCTGTCAACTCACACCCTGCCTGGTGCCAGCACAGGACTTGCACACAGCGGGCATGTGGGCTGGGTGTGTGCGTCACCTGATTTCTCAGCCTCAGGAGTTAATACTAGCTCAGATTACTTTGGGATATGACCTAAAGGATGCATATTACCTGCTTCTGAAACAATGTGTCCAATTATTAAATAGATGGGCGCGGAGAGTAATTCATTGAGCAAACCCAAGTCTTGGCTTATTCTAAATCTGGTTTTAACGTGACCATGACCATGTATAAATGCAGTCTGTCAGTAATCCCCATACTTTGAACCTTTGAGCTCCATCGTCTAGGGCTTGGCAACTTCATGAGGAAAGGGTACCACATACTACTTTGTTCACTGTTGCATCCCTAGCACTTAGGCACTGTCTGTGGCACAGAGCAAATACAAAATGAATGAGTGAATGGATGGATGAATGGATGAATAGAAAAGTCATTGCACAAGATTTACCTTTCAAAACCTCACCAATGCTCCTTAAAAGTGGTTTTGTCACTAGAAATGCTGAGTATATTCCTATATATCCATTTATTTCAAATACTACAAAGACTCTAGCAGGATTTCCCCCCCTTAGGATACTTATATGTAACCAATACTGTTAGCACAAGGTCACAAATTCAATTACAGTTTTCTTCGAAAAAAACGTGAACAATTGCCCAGCAAGGATTCCCACCAAATTATTTGCCACAATGATAATTTTAAGGAAACAAAAACAGATACAAACCTATTTAGCTTATCCTAATTTCTATAAAGCAAATGAATAGCGTTATACTTACATATAATGTAATAATCTTTGTTCTTCTGAAATTCTAGACCCCAGAGATTAGGGCTGAATTCTTGAAACTTGATAGTGAATTTTACGTCTTGGTCTGGTTTGGCACAGTTGAGGAGAGGGGTATTTTCCTTCTTAATAGTGCATCTATCTGCTTGGTCTTTATCAACCATATAAACTTTATAGTATTCATACTGGCCAACAGTTTTAGAGTCCACTTTGGGGCAAATAATATCCATTTTGTCTCCTATTTGTGGGTATAGTACCAGTCCTTGTCCAGGTAGAAATCTAAAAGCATAGGGGAAAAAAAAAGCCATTCAGTTGATAAAAATGAACAGTATTAATGATGATTTCAACATAGCTAAATAACGTCAATAATCCCAAGCTACAATTTTTCAGATCCACAATATTATTTACTAAAAGTATCTTAGTTCACATCAGCATGGGATGAACGTATTTAGGAATTAAGCTTTAAAGAAAAAAGAAAGAAACCACTCTCTTGTACTCTAAGCAATAGCTGATCAGTTGACCTGCCGCCATTTCTTCACCACCCCCTCGCCTGTCATATTTCAGTAGCCCTTTGTGAAACTCTACAGTAACTCTTCCTCTGCGGTGAGTCAGACCTTCCCACCCATTTGTTATTTTGTAACTATTGGCAGCTCAGCTTCTTGGGCATGCCACACAGAGACTTCATCAATTTGAGGGAATAGTGGATGCAGTAATACTTTGTCGTCTTGTTATTTTCCATTTGCTGTTGATGTTAATTAACAGACAAGTTTCATCAAGAATGTTTCAAATTACTTATCATAATTAGTCAGTCACTGATCAAACAATGGGTTTTTTATTACACCAAACAAAAGAAATGTCTTACAAACCCATAAAAGACAACCAGAAATAATTAGCTGTAGTATCGATGCAGCTGTGAAGTGAGAGTCCTCCACCTGCAGGGGCAACTGCTTCAATCCTTGCTCTACAAACCTTTCTTTCCCCCTTGGGATGTGTTTGCTCCAATTAATTCGTAGAAGCAAATCTTTAGAACGAAGACTACTGATCCAATATCCTCCTAATGCTTACAACTAAAAGCTTCGCCCCCACCCCCGACCCTTCTTCCCCTTTCTTGCTAGCCAGGCTACTGAAAGATCTTTCTTAATGGGGAGTTTCTCTGGGAAAGTGAAAGAAGAGCTACCTAATGAACATCCCTCTACGCGTGCTAACACTAACAACACAGTCAGAAACCCCGGCTCCTCCGTAAGCAGCCAAGCCTGCAGGCTTATTAAAATAAGAAAGCCAGAGAACGCAGTGCTGCACTGGAATCCCTCCTGTCCAACTACTTAACCAGAGAAGCCCACTGGCCATGCTGAATAACCAAAAACCAAGCCCACTGCCCTCAAGTTGATTCCCACTCAAAGCGACCCTATAGGGCAGAGTAGAACTGCCCCAGAGTTTCCAAGATGCTCCTGGTGGATTCGAATGGCCAACTTTTGGTTAGCAGGTGAACTCTTTACCACTATGCCATCAGTTTCCCCATGATAAATTAAAAAAAAGCCAAACCCATTGCTGTTGAGTTGATTCTGATTCATAGTGACCCTATAGGACAGAGTAAAACTACCCATAGTGTTTCCAAGGAGCACCTGGTGGATTTGAACTACTGACCTTCTAGTTAGCAGCTATAGTACTTAACCACTATACCACCAGCGTTTCCTTAATCTCTACCCATTGCCGTTGTGTCAATTCTGACAGAATAGAACGGCCCCACAGAGTTTCCAAGGAAGCACCTGGTGGATCTGAACTGCCATCTCTTTGGTTGGCAGCTGTAGCACTTAACCACTCTGCCACCAGGGTTTCCCCATGATGAACACTGGGTCATAATTCACTGATAGAGATGAAGAAAGGATGATGGGACACCCCCAATTCCAATCCATACTGAGGGAATAGCTTGTGATTTACGCTAATGAATGGTATTAACTTTCTGAAAAGTACAATAAGTTGATCATAAAACAGCACAGAACATATGCTGTTCTATCTATCATAGATTCGTATTTTTAAAAAATACTCTGTATGGCAGGAAAAAGGCATGTTGCACACAGGGGCATGTCCTTCCCTCTTGGAAATGTGCTATTTTACCACCATAAACAGACGGCTTGAGTCCCCTTTTCTTTACTGAGATCTTTTAGCAAGGACACATTATATTCACCGCCCCACACCCCTGCAAAAAAAAGAATAAGAAAATCTAACAAAATCTTTCCGTGAAGCAGAACTCAAAATGAGATTTTTCTGTAACAATGATGAACTTAAAACAACCATGTGCTGTGTGAACCCTTGAAGAATTCTCTAGAACTATGATAACCAGGTACTCAGTAATAGCCTCTCTGTGACCTTTTTGTCCATTTCTACAGTTTTCTTGAGAGGTGCTTCTAAAATTCAACCCCAGTGAACTGACAGGCTTCCCTGGAGGACTGTGTTAGCCTCTGAATTCCAATGTGTCATCTCTGTGCATAGAACACACAGTACCCATCCACCCTGAGCTTCCCCCTTAACTCTAGTTTCTCAGGTGCCAAACTCAAACAGAACTTTTTGTGGACGAGGCTTTTAAGTTCATCTTTAAAAGCCCCAGTGACTGATGTGTAGCTGTGGTTGAGACCCGGCAGGACATATGGCAATCGGCACACATTAAGTACAGTGAGCATTCAATTGTTCACCTTTCCTGACGCATCCTTTTCCTCCTGTCTTATACCCTGACCTTTTTAGGAACTCTTCCCTGCCTACAAGAACCAGAAGCCCATTCTTGCCTGGGGTTTCCCACCGCACTCGTCCATCCAGCCATTTTCTATCTCTAAATCTGCCCCTTCAGCGGCTGGCACAGCATAAACACGGCATAAGTATTAGCTATTATTAGAAAGATTCCTAAATCATGACTGGAGTCTGTAGCCTCTACCTACCTCCTATCAAAGGACTGATCTTCGGTTAATTTTTACCATATGCTTGGGTGCTTGCCCAGGCAACTGACACCAGGATCCTCGGTTAAGCCAGATGCACCCATTTTCTTGTCCAGTCATTCAATTCTTTTAAGGAAATTCATCATCCCCCCCACCTCCCACACATGCTCCTTTATTCCGTCAATTCTCTGTGCATCTTAGAAATCTCCCACTTCACACCCAATGTTCTCAAGATTGGCTCACCAAGCTTTTCCTTCATCCAAAATGCTCCTGAGATCCTGTTTCCTTTATGTTTTTTTTTTTTCCTGCTTAACTAAGGACTCACTGGTGATTCCTCCCCACCCATGTAAGGAACTCCTCAAGACTCTCTCCACTCACCAGATCTGAGTGACATCTTTTGCCAGCGCTGATGGGTTAAGGTCAAGACATACGACATGTGGGCCGCTTTGGCCTCAAAGACTTCCACGTTTTTGGAACGTATATCCAGAAGACACAAATCACAAAATTTCATGAGTCTTTAACTCATTTTGCAAACAAAACAGACCTGGATGTCAAGTTTTTATTCAATGCATGCAATCTGAATTTGATCCACATTATTTGTTAAAACATCTGTAAATGTCAGTGACGGGGGAGTGATGGGATGGGATGGCTTATCAAATGAAAGAGAAGGGAAGAATCTCAAATATCAATAAACATAAAAGTAAATCCCCACAAAACCCACTATTCCTAATGCTTCTAAATGTGTCTATTCACTTTTCAGAATATACTTGATTAGTAAGGCAAAAATGTGATCCTTTGACCAGAAAAAGTCATTGTTTAGACAATTTGTTACAAAATTATTGTTAAATTATCTAAATCAATGCAAAAGGAAAAGACCCAATATCTGAGTGCTTCAGAGATCGATGTTTTGTCTGTTTGTACATATTTTAAGACGGGCAGCACACCGGTCAGTAAGATAATGGTTTCCAGTAGACAAAGTGTAGGGATGAGCTGAGAGCTCAAATCACAGGTCTCCTGGATACGCTACCACTGACAACCACAAAACCCAAACCCGTTGCCACTCAGTTGTTTCTGATTTGATGGCAACCCCATGTATTACAGAGCAGAACTGCTCCATAGGGTTTTCTTGGCTGTAATCTTTACAGAAGCAGATTGCCAGGCCTTTCTTCCACACTACCACTGCATACAGTCTTAGTGAATTACTCTGAAGTATAGCCACTGAAGCCCCTCTGCCTTCCGAGAGTCCTTACAGTTTCTAAGGCAACATGGAGGCAAACTAGAGTAATAACAATACAACAGCTACAGCAACCTATTTCGTGCCAGACACTCTGAGTGACAGGAAAGTACATGGCCGCCACTGCCGATGAGGAGGAATTTACAGTCTCGTTCCTCAAGGGCAGGGCGGTACCATGTCTATCTGATTCAATCCTGAATGCCCAGGTGGCCAACATATAGTAGATGCTCAATAAATACTGTATTAGTTGGAAAAAAATACGAACGAATAAATGGAAGCTAAGATACGCACAAACAAATGTAAGTCGGATTAAGCGCCACAACTATACGCAGATCACACGCACAACAGGAACTCCGAAGATGGAATCATTTAGAGTGGGACGGGGAGCTCGGAGAGCAGACAGAGGGTTTACAGACGGTGTCATCTCAGGTGCAATGGTGCTTCTGATTCTTTCTCTCTGGAAGGATTTAGGAGTATCTGCAATCTTCTACTTTCCTCCCTATGTAAAATGCAAGGCAATGAACAATTTCCAGGACGACTAACTAATAAAAACGCTGCTGCCTTTTGAGCCTTTACTCTTTGCTAAGTACGGTTCAAAGCACATTACCACATTATCTTTATTTAACCGCTACACAAATACATAAGACACAAAACAGATGAAGACCCATCGGTGCCAAATGTGAGAAACGATAGGAAAAGCCTCCTTTCTCTGCACACTTTACAGTTCTCACTGCATCTCATTAAAGCATAAAACTACTTTTTTAAAATGCATTTTTTCCCTAAATTGAGCTTTTTCATAGATAAGCCAGAAAGTTAAAGAAGCTGGAGAGAAAAGCAATAACCACGCAGTCTCAGGAGTGTCTCGTGGAGAGCCACAGGGAACTCAGCGCCATGCCAAGCCCACAATTAAAAAAAGCAAAAACAAAACCCATCGCCGTCGAGTTGATTGTGACTCATAACGACCCTACAGGACAGGGTAGAACTGCCCCAGAGGGTTTCCAAGGAGCAGATGGTGGTTTTGAACTGCCAAACTCTCAGTTAGCAGCCATACCTCTTAACCACTACACCAGCATGATTCCCACAGCTGTGCCTAAAGCAGGACTCCTCCTTCTAGGTAGCTGACCGAGAGCACAGCTCATCAAGGCCGGCACCTGGCATCCATACCGCGCCCTGGGAGGCCAAGCACCAAAAGATAAGGATGAAACAAGCCGATTAAACAGAATTTTCGTTTTAAACGCAATATTTAAAAGATGGGACACCAGAAAATTTTGTTTATTTAGAATAGCAGAATGTACATGAAAATAAAATGGTGCGCATTCTTAATCATACCACTTTTTAATGGAAGACCAGGAGCCCCATATGTTATAATTAAGTCAATAAACATTAGACTTCTATTTTTGAAGCTAAGTCATTTATATTTGGATTGTTATTTCAAGGCTTATTAGAAACATTAGTAAATCCGATTACACAGCACATTTATGCCCTATGTATTTCGTAATATTCAATAATTCACTTATTCTATGTTGACTTTGGAAGTGTTAAAAAAAAAAAAGTGTAATTATAGTAGTGACGACTGGTTAATTTTATATTACTAAACTGACTGTCTGTGTTGTTGTTAGCTGCCGTCAAGCATGACAACCCCATGTGTTACAGAGTAGAACTGCTCCACAGGGCTTTTCTTGGCTGTAATCTTTATGGAAGCAGATCACCAGGCCTTTCTTCCAAAGTGCTGCTGAGTGGTTTGGAAATGCTAACCTTTAGGTTAGCAGCCAATCACTAACCACTTGCCCCACCCAGACTCCCTGACTATCCATAACCAAAAAAAAAAAACCAAAAAAAAAATTGCTGACTCACAGTGACCCTGTAGGACAGAGGAGAACTGCCCCACAGGGTTTCCAAGGCTGTAATCTTTAGGAAAGCAGAGTGCGACATCTTTCTTCCATGGCGCAGTTGGTGGGTTCAAATCACCAACCTTCTGGTTGGCAGCTGAGCCCTTTAACCACTGTGTCACTAGGGCTCCTGTTTACTATCCATAAACCCAAAAACCAACCCATTGCCATCAAGTCAATTCCAACTCATAGTGACCCTACAGGACAGAGCAGAACCACCTCACAGGGTTTCCGAGAATTCCAACTGTTGATCTTTCAGTTAGCAGCTGAGCTCTTAACCACTATGCCACCAGGGCTCCATAGTAGATGTCAAATATAGATTTTTTTTTCCCTGTATTAAGATGACAATATTCATCTTGTAACCAAAAATAACACAGTGGAAAACCCACAAAGAGTAACAACCACACAGGAGTGAGGTCACTCTTGTTAAACTTCACCCAAACAAAAAGTGGTTAGAGAAGCCATTCAATCAAGTCTATGGACTTTTAATCCAAAATGAAAAACAAAAAAAGATCAACAGTGAGTCACGTCCTATACAGAAGACGGAACACAGGCAGGCCAGTTCCCGCTCCGTGAACAGACTACCAGAGCGGTCCCTCGGCTGTCTCCTGGGATGTGGGGTCTGTGTCTCCCTCCCTCCCCATCAGCAGAGCCTCAGGGGCTCATGGAACAGGGGCAGAGGACTGCCTCCTGGGCAATGGCGCTGTGGCCTCGTGCACCCTCACTGCAGGGTCTCCCCAGGAACCCCGGGAGGATGCCCCAAGAGTGGGCCATGCTGAACAGAAAGAGGCAACTCCTATGGTTTTCCCCAATGAATCATCATTCCAAAACAAGACAATACATATCATGACCTTAAATCAGATATTGAGACAATAAAACCTGAAATAAAATGGAAATCCTGAAATAGATTCACGTTAACATGCCGGAAGTGATTTGATACTAGAATCTAATTTTAGCTTTGAAATACCTATAGAACTTAACCCCAGTTTTTAAAAGGTATTCCCCAAACTCGACTCTTATACTTTCAAAACGAACATGTTGTATAAATCTAATGATCTAAATTAGACATTACTATTTAATAATCTAAATTAAACGTTAGTAATCTCAGTTAGACATTTTAACTTCCTATTCATAATTGTAGAAACTTTTCTTAGTCATTGTATGACACTCTATTCTTTAATGTTAACCACACAGAACATACCAGAATTAATGAAGACTACAGTAGAAAGTTTTAATCCAAACTGTGAAAGCACGCTTGTTTGAAACACTGACATAAATATGTTTAAATCATGACCCAGCCATTCAGGGCTCAGGGATCACCACATGTAATTTTCCTTCTTGTTAAACTTCACCCAAACAAAAAGCGGTTAGAGGAGCCATTTAATGAAGTCCACTGATTTTTAAGCTAAAATAAAAAATAAAAAAAAATCAACAGTGATTCACTTCCTATAGAGGAGACAGTCCCTATGAGTCGGAATCAACTCGACGGCAACGGGCTTGGTTTCTTGGGGTTTTATCGGAGACAGTGATGTCTCTGTGATGTCAAGCCTGGATTTTTCTGTCGACCAGTACTGCATTACCAGGTCTCGTGGGGTGCCTGGGAAATCAGATGGAGGCAGTGGTTGCCAGCTCTGTTTCTGAATCTCACCCCATGTAACAGGATGATTCATGGGAAGCCAGTTTGTAGATGCTTGGGAGGGCTGTGCAATGGAACCAAAACTGCACTCCCCTCCCCAACCCCCTTTTCTCCCCACCCACTCCTGCATTTCTCCGTGACCATAACACAGGCCCTGGTGGCGCCGTGGTTAAGAGCTCAGCTGCTAACAAAAAGGATGGCAGTTTGAATCCACCAGCTGCTCCTTGGAAATCCTATGGGGGCCGTTCTACTCTGTCCTACAGGGTCGCTATGATTCTCAATCGACTCAACAGCAAAGGGGTTGCATTTGGTTTTGGTTTTATAACACATGCACCTCAGTACCAATATCCAATGACATCTTCCATTTTTGTTCCAGGGTGGCCAAATACATAGTAGGTTAACCTTGGAGAAAACTCAAATCACTGAGTGCAGTGATGTAATGAAGTGATGTAGCTGGTGCCAATGTACATGAAAAATAGAAGAAAGGGAAGCAATACATGCAGATAAGTGATTGAAGAATATGTCAGTATTACCATAAGCAAAGGTGAAGCAGTATGTTAGTAACCAAATGCAAAAATATCAAGCTGATACAGAATAAAAGCAATCAGAAAAAAAAAAAAGATATATAAAAGAATGACCCATTTTTATGCTCTAGTGTCCAAACAAATAATAGGGTTAGACAAACACAAAATCTACCCAGAGGTGCCTTGAATGAAAGGTCTGGTGATCTACTTCCAAAAAAATCAGCCATTGAAAATCCTATGGAGAACAGTTCTACTCACTCCATGGCAACTGGCTGATTGGTAACATATAACAGGACCGGTGGAAATCACCCCATAAATGCTAGTGCATACGCAAACTGAGAAAGTAATGGGGCGGGTGTGTGTGGAGGGGCGGGAAGCTACTCTTTTATGCTCTTCCATCTCTGGAGTAAGCTGCCAAGCAAAATAAAGTTCATAGGGGAATATACATTACTTTTCCATGGAGAATTTTTTTTTTTTTCATTTCAAAGTTATATCATTAGGCTACATGATTCTTATAAGTAAGCTGCTGATTTCAGTTGAGAAACATACACATATGTGAAATACGTGGTATCCTATTCGGCTTATTTTGCTGAGTACATGGAAGCCAACATACACAGGTGGTCACATTCAGTGTCTTCACCTGAGACAACTATTGGCTCCTGGGTGGTGGGTTTGGGGTGATTTTTAGCTTTCTCTGTTTTCCACAATTCTCTGCAATTAATGTTCAATGCTTTGGTGATCATATTGGAACATTATTTTTCAAAGCATAGTTTCAAAAACAAATTATACCATTTTCTTGAACTATCTTTCATAATCCTAATTTAAAGAAAAAGCACTTAAATATTTAAGACCTGCAAACTATTTTTAACTTTTTGATGCAATTCTTTAGAAAGCAATGAACTAAAATAATTATAATCTGAATTATGGCCTATTTAATAAATCGATTCCTGAGTTCACAAAAGCTGTTGTAATATGTTGTTGTGTACCATTGAGTTGATTCCAACTCCTAGCAACCCCAAAGAACAGAGGAGAACTGTCCCATGGGGTTTCCAAGGCTGAATGTAGCCTTTAAGGAAGCAGGCTGCCACATCTTTCTCCCTCGGAGAGGCTGGTGGGTTCAAACGTTTTGGTTAGTAGCCTGGCGCTTAACCACTACACCACCAGGCTCCTTTGTGTTGATATACAGCTTGTTTATTCAAATAAATTAAAAGCATGGGATACAATTTATGCTTAATCATTAAACTGCACAAATCTGTGAGTTAGCTAACGATTCCAGGAATCTGAATCCCAGCTTTAGGAACAGGTTTATTCCAGCACAGCTGGCAAACTGCTGTTGTTCTATACTGTTGAGTCGATTCTGACCCATAAAGACCCTAGACTTAGCAAACTAAGAATCATGTAATAGGTTTATCCCCAAGCCAATGCTCTGTATTAAACAATTTTGAGTTTACCATTTTTTGGAAAACAGGCACTTTTTCCATAAAGTGCTTTTATCTTTATTTTAATTAAATATCAAAGGCTGCAGTTCAGGAGAGAAGCCAGTTTGTAAATTGGTTTGTCTGAAATTCTGAACGAGAAAAGCACTCTGTAGGTTTGCTGTAATTGGTTGGTTTTTCTAGCCACCTCCTGACAAATGATGCATGCTGCTCTGGACAAAGCCCAAACCCTTGACCCCTAACTCCACGGTGCCCTTCTGGTCTTCAGCCAGGAACCCCGAGCACCAACATTTATATGGAGACAGATAGGCGAGCATTAACACAGAATATCAAGAATTATATATGTTCACACAGATGCCCGACTCCTTTCAGAAATGTTCTGTATACTTGGGAATATAAATGCTACTGAAGAATGATTTAAATTCACGATGATGCCAGTTTGATGGCACATTTCATAAACAGGCAGTGTATTCAGTCCTGCATTGCTTCCATTAAATGCTAGATTGCTGTTACAGCTTAATAATATTCTCTAAATGTCCTAAACAGAAGAGTTTTGTTATAAAATGAATACATAAAAGCAGGACCCAAGACTCAGGCAGTATCTACCACAGGAAACACTTGGGAAAAAGACTTTTTTTTTCCTTTTTTGTGGATAGCCCTTTACTGCCCCCTTTTGCACTTGAACATCAGAACAAGTTTCTACACGTGCTTATTCTGAAACCAGAGAGCCAGTGGGGCGTAGTGACAGGGTATTAGGTTTATACAGACTTAGGTTACCAGATACTGCTGCTTAGAGTAACAAGTAATTACCTTCAACTTTCCAGCAAGTGCACCACATCTTTCTCTTGACTCTAACCCTCCAAGAAGCCAGGTAGTAATGGGAGGCTGTCATTCAAACGCGTATGTGTGTTGGAACAACTGCCTCTTTTCACAGGTGCCCCTTAATTCACACTTTTCTAAAAAGCAAATACCTGCAACACGAACCTGATTTATTCAAGGAAAAGAAAAGGGGCAGAAAAGCAGGCTATACAATTTGGGCCCATTAAAGTGTTATAAATCCCAGAGCTAAGAGTGGGGCGAGAGGGGGTGTGCATTTCAAACTTCACACCAATGACAGGCAAAATCTTTTCAAGAAAAGGAAAAATGAGAAGCCCAGAGATTCAAGTGTACCGTGAGCCTATGGCCCACAAACCAGTTTAGCAACTCTTCAAAGGGAGGTCTGACAGCATATGTGCCTCTGCATCTATAGGCTAGGCACACATTTGGAAAAAGTAACAAGACTACAGTCCAAAGCAAAGTTTTATTTACAAAATTCTAATCTGCAGTGACAGAGCTAGCAGGCCCAGTTCTCAGCCCAACGACCTCAACTTCCATTTGACAAAGTCTGCGTGTGCTGCCGTGTACACTTTTATTTCAACTTAATCCATTTCCCTCTGTCATTCTACAATTACTGGATGAGTCAAAATAGTATAATATTTCACAGCCTACACAGCTGTACAATGGAATGAAAACTGACTCCTTTTGATGTTAATCTTTTTTATTTTTGGTACAATGTTCCCAACACTGGTGGCTAAAGTAAATTTTATTTTAAAACTCTCAGACATAATTTTCTCATAATTTAAATATTTTTCAGGAAAATAACACAAGTTTGTTTTTTTTTAAATTTTTATCTGTATCATGGTTTTCACTGTAATAAAAACCTCTGTGTCACAGAAGGGAAGCACATATAAACAGCTGAAGTTGAAAAAATATATCTTCTACATGTATATTAATCATCTGTAAGTCAAAGTTAAAATTAAGTGTGTGATGAGAAGGTAGGGGGAGCAGGGAAGCTAGATTAATAGAAATAGAACAATCGGAATGGAAATAATGAGAATGCTGACATACTGTGAAAAATGTAACCAATGTCACTGAACAATATGTATAAAACCTGTTGCCATCAAGTCGATTCGGACTCGTGGCGACCCCACAGTACAGAGTAGAACTGCCACACAGGGTTTCCAAGGAGTGGCTGGTGGATTCAGACCTAATTTGCTATGTAAACTTTCACCAAAAATACAATAAAATAATAATAAATTGTGTGATGTGCAAATATCATTGTTGGGTCTTCTTTTCACAAGTTAGCAGAGACTAGTTATCTCTGCCATGAATTAAAAAAAAAAAAAAATCAACCACTTACTTTAAAACAAAAAATTGAGGTTTTTTTTAAGTAACTGAAGCAAGCACCCTCGCGCTCAAAATATATCACTCCATGGTTTTCACAACTACGTAAGGCAAAACTGGAGGATGTAAAAATTAAGGCTGGGATGCTCTGCTTGGTGTGCAGTGAGAAAGCAAAACGGGGAGTGATCTCATTAATGCCCAACTCAGTCATGTGCTGGCTCTGCCTCGTCAGCTCCATTACGGATACAAATATTTCACAACCTTTGCAGACGAGGTGAGTCTGCAACCTTCTTTCCCAACTCTAATGTGTTTGTACCTGTACAGTCTTGTTCCAAGCCATGCTTTTAGCAAGAGTCCATAAACGAAGGTGGAACTCCTGTTATTTATAGATGAGACATCCCTCCCACCCCCCCGCAAAAAAAAGGCTTTTATATAGAAAGAAATGCAAAGGGCATTTCCAGCTGGTTATCTGTTGGTTTAGACGTAAATGTTCCAACCCATTTGCTCATTTATCTGAGTGAGAAAATTACAGAAATGAGAGGCATATGTATACTCATACTGAGAATGGCTTGGCATTTAAAAAACTCAAAGAAATGGACTCTCAATATATCTTAGTCCACAGCAACAGGATAGTCTAGAATTTAGGTGTATGCATATTTTATACCAGTACTCCCTCTTTGCCTACTTTTTTTTTTTTTTTTTTGACTATTTAGATGAAATAATGTCACCCATGTTTTATTTAAATAGAAATTATCTCCCCTTTGGGAGGGAAAACAGCACCGTGAGAGAATGCACTCAGGGAATCCCATGCCTGTTCTTCGAGCTTAAGTCTGAATCCCAGGACAGACAGTCTGTCTTCCTTGACTGCAGGATCCCTAGCCCCTAGTCGAACGCCTAGCATAAAGTGGGTGCTCATAGGGCGTGTGTGTAATTAAAGAAAGAAGAGAGTAAACGAAGCACAAGAAGAGATAAAATTCTTTTAGTTTTCTCTTGACATGAGAAGAAATTCTCCTTGCTGTCAAGCATAACATGCCCAGCAACATAATTTATGAGGATGTTTGCAGCAGCTTTACAACCAGTCAAAAGGCTGCTCTAGAGAGGAGGAACACAGTCTCCTAGACACTTTCTTCCCGGGCTCCAGAGAAGGGGGCAGGATAGGTCTGCTGTGGGCATAGGACAGAGGAGACATTCTCCCACACCTTTCGGAGGCTCTGTGGCAACCTACAGAGTAGGGGAAGAGAAGAGGGAAGGGAAACCTAGCAGGCTACAGAACGGCCAGGTCTGCACTGCCAACACCAAAAAGATAAAGGAGTAATACCTGACTGGGTTATTGACTTCCCTACAGATAACGCCCAATCTGTGTATCTTTTTTTTTTCTTCTTCTTTTTCTTTATGTGTATCTTTTAAAAATGTGAACTGTGCTACCAGTGTAACTGTGTGGACCATATATTTTTTTCCTGCTCAGTCACTATATGCAGCCTAGAATTACTGTGACTAGAAACCAAAGTCACACCAAAGGTTAAATACTATGAGGTTATGCAAACAGGCTGCTACTGAACCTAACTGGTGTTAACTGGACATGAAGAAGCTTAGAGTTTGTGTTGGGTCCCTGAGATGTAAAAGGAATCAAGATGAGGCTGTTGGAGTCCTTTGGTTTATAGGTAAGCAGATGATTGGCACTGGTGAAAATACTAACGCAGGATCACATCACTCCGAAGTCAAGAGATGGCAATATATGAAGAGAGCAGACCCACCAGTATTCACTGCATAGCTTCCTTAAACAAACCACTCCAAACCTGCAGAACATCAAAAGCCAGATGGGCTGTACTGAATGAATCCACAGGCAAAAAGCCAGAATCCCAGTTTGCTGTAGAAATAGGCCTGGACTTGATTTGAGTCTTCTCAGCTCTGACAAGCTGGAAGCTGGCACAGACCCCAAAATCCAAAATAAAATGGCATTTAATTGTGACTAGACTCTAAAAAAGATGTCATACTATATCTCCTTGGCTTCATATGCACTCAGCATCTAACCAAATGGAACTCTCCTCAAGAACCTAACCTGTTTTTCTCCCACCAAGAAATAATCAAATTTTTTTTTTTTAAAAAAAGGAAAATGTTAATAGTCGAAGAAATACTACTCAGTAAATGCATTAATATTACACGCTGCAATAACTAATTAACTTTAAGTGGGCTAATTATTATCCTGTTTTCATTGGGCACACCCTGTTACGTAGCAAAGATTCAAAGGATCCACACAGAACTGGATATCTATCAGAGGAAAGATGATAAAATCAAAATGGACAACTGAAGAATCACAACTAAAGCCTTTTTTAATCCACCTTATACATATCCGTGGTGGCACAGTGGTTAAGAGCTATGGCTGCTAACCAAAACGTGGGTAGTTCAAGTCCACCAGGCGCTTCTTGGAAACCGAATGGGGCAGTTCTACTTTGTCCTGTAGGGTTGCTGTGAGTGGGAACCAACTCGACAACAACAGGTTTGGTTTGGTTTGTATATGTATTGCCTTGGACAAGCACACAGTTTAGTTACAGGATAACCACTCCATACAACAGCGTAAGAAGGACAAGCAGAGCAGTTCAGAGGAGCAAGTCTACAAGCAGAGCACGACAAACAACAACAACCCTTTGCCATCAAGTAGATTCCGACTCATAGCAACCCTACGGGACAGCATAGAGCTGCCTCATAGGGTTTCCAAGGCTATAAATATTTAGGGAAGCAGATTGCCACATCCTTCCCCCATGGAGCACCTGGTGGGTTCAAAGCGCTGATCTTTTGGTTAGCAGCTGAGAGCTTTAACCACGAAGCCACCAGGGCTCCTAGAACCAGAATCAAAAACGCACACTGCCATCGAGTTGATTCCAACTCATAGCGACCCTACAGGACAGAGTAGAACTGCCCCAGAGGGTTTCCAAGGAGCACCTGGTGGATTTGAACTGCTGACCTTTAGGTTAGCAGCTGTAGTTCTTAACCACTACGCCACCAGAGTTTCCACAGAACTAGAATACCTAGGTTTAAATTCAGGATGTACCACTTACTAGCTCTGTGACCTTGAGCAAGTTAATTAACCAATCTGTGCCTCAGTTTCCCCCACTGGTATTATGGAGATAATAAAAGTACCTTGTTTATCTGGTTATTATAAAGATTTAATGAGTCAGTATTTGTAGAGCATTTAGAATAGCTGGCACATAGTAAGTGCTATATACAACTACAACTGGCCCTCGGTATCTGAGGGGGACTGGTTCCAGGACCCCCAGACACAAAAACCCGCAGATGTTCACGCCCCTTATATAAAATGGCATAGTATTTGCATATAACCTACACACATCCTCCCGTATACTTTAAATCATCTCTAGATTACTTACAGGCACCCTGGTGGCACAGTGGTTAAAGCGTTTTTGCCTGCTAACCAGAAGGTCGGCAGTTGGAACCCAACAGCAGCAACATGGGAGAAACATGTGGCAGTCTGCTTCTGTAAAGATTATACCAAACCAAACCCGTCGCCACTGAGCTGGTTCCGACTCATAGCCACCCTACAGGACAGAGCAGAACTGCCCCATAGGGTTCCAAGGAGCAGCTGGTGGATTCAAACTGCTGACCTTTTGGTTAGCAGCCAAGCGCTTAACCACTGTACCACCAGGGCCTTGTAAACCCTATGGGGCAGTTCCACTCTGTCCTATAGGGTCACTATGAGTCCGATTTGACTTGATGGCAGTGGCGGAGAGATTACTTATAACACCTAATACAATGTAAGTACTACGTAAATAGTTGTTATACTGTATTGTTTAGGTAATAACGACAATCAAAAATGTCTGTTTTCTTCCTCCCCAAATATTTTTGATTTGCAGTTGGTTGAATCCGTGGATGCAGAACGTGAAGATGTGAAGGGCTGACAGTATTGTTAAATAATGTCCATCAGTTCGGTAGGCATCTAAGTAAGAAATATTATTGTAAAAAATTCTATATTGTCCATCTCTACAGGCTGAATTCCTGTATTCATTCAACAGTCCCACCTCCTATTGTACTGTGGACTCGAATATGCAAAGTGGATCTGACATAGCCCCTACTCTCAGTCCATATTTGAATGAGGGCATTCAGGAATGTAAGTATTTTAATGGAAACAGCAAGGGTATGGAAGCGAAGGAGAGAGTACTCAATTTGCCAATAAAAGGGAAATAATAATAATAAGGTAGATTATATAGCAGATAAGGCTTCCATCAAATCTTAAAGAATAAGTATGTTTAGCAGGTAAACAAGATGAAATATAACATCGAAGAGTTTAAAAGGTGAAAGTGTTCTGTTACCTTTATTGACAGAGAATTTTCACTTATTCTGTTTTTGTATGTGGAAGGCAAATAGAAACCTAGCCAGACACACAGTGGATTTTCAATTAATCTTTATTAATAATGGCTGGCATTTATTGGGTCGTTGTGCTAATAAATGTTAGCTGTTATTAATAGCTGAGCTAAGCTCTTTAAATATATTTAATCTTGGCCACAATTTTATTATTATTTTATTTAGCACTGCTACATTATTGTCCCCATTTTAGAGATGGGACAACTGAAGGACACAGGATACCAACTGCCAAGTTACACAGCTAATAAATGGTTAATCTGGGATGGCGCGCACACGAATTCAAAGCATGTGCTTTTAATTACACTAAAATAGCGCTTGCCCCATTACACTGAATTGCCTTGCCCACCCATTATTATGCTCATTTTGAAAATCAATACAAAAATCTCATGAGTCTGACTCATAGCAACCCTGTAAACCAAAAAACCAAACCCATTACCGTGGAGAAGATTTCAACTCACAGCGTTAATTCTCACATGTGAATTATTTCAGAAAGGTAGCTAAGATCAATAGGTTATCACAGGGACATTGCTCTTCAGATACCTGCTAGCTAAATCCCTACTGCCCCTAAGGCATTATAGTCAGATGTATGAAAGAATGTGGTATGTTTATAGATACACACTTTATAGACACACACTACCTTTAGCTGAAATATTAATACTTTGACTTGCTTACTCTTTTTTTTTTTTTAAGCTCAGATATCCACTGTGACATTGTTTAAAGATGTCCGGTCATCTTTCAAGACTCAAGTTCCTGCTCCTCTTGAGTGCTTTCGTGACCACCACCTCCCTCCAGGATGAACACCATCCCTTCTCCACGAAGAAGGCTCCTACTTCGCGCCATATCATGTGTTTGATTCCAGCAGGGTTTCCTTCTACCAGCCTTACAATTTAAGTCACTTGAAGGTCAAGATTATTCCTTTTTGAATTCTCAGATCCTAGTGATAGGCCTAACAGCTGATAAATGCTGGCTGCTGAAAGAATCAATGAATTATCCACCATCAATGATCCTTTGTATCAAAAAAAAAAAAAAAGAGTAAGAATGGGGGCAGGGGGCAGGGGGCAGGGAGCAGTAAGGAAAAGTCCCATAGAATTCTTCAAAGATCACAAAATGGCTTTTAAATGTATGATGATCAAATGTCGAGCTGTTTTCAAGAAAAACTGATCTAGAGCCAGGGTTCTCAAAACGTGGTCTTTGACCAGAAGCATCAACAGTACCACCTGGGAGCTTGTTAGAAACAAATTTTCAAGTTCTGCCCTAGACCTCGGGAATCCGCTGGGGGTGGGGCCTAGCAATTCGTGTTTTTAAAGAAGCCTCCAGGTGATTCGGATGTCCTAAAGTTAAAGAACCAAGGATCTAGGGGGTAGCTCTCCAGTAACAGATACATTAAGACAACATAAGCACCATAAACAGAAAGCTGGGCTGTGTCTGT
Organism: Dugong dugon; assembly: GCA_030035585.1. Taxonomy (NCBI): domain Eukaryota; kingdom Metazoa; phylum Chordata; class Mammalia; order Sirenia; family Dugongidae; genus Dugong; species Dugong dugon. Next base: position 7,675,890 of record CM057479.1, on the reverse strand, counting down.
TCATCCAGTAACACTTCCTGGATGTCAGTGCCAGCCAGTACTAAGTAGTGATTGCTGAAATGAAATAAAATTCTTGTCCCTACATTTTAGGGATAGGAGAGGATTAAGACTTGCATATGAATCACAACAGCGCGGTGTAACATATTCTTTCTATACCCAAGTGTCTAACTACAAAGTGCTTTGGGATTAGAGAGGAAGGGTTTAAAGCAATTAAGTTTGGTCTACATCATAAAGAGAAGGAGCTCATTTATAGACAATGGTGAGCTTAGTTGGAGAGTCCCTTACAATGATTCCTTTTCCCACAGAAAAAGGTGAATTCAAGGCCCATAAGAGCTTATTTTTACCCAAACTGTACCCAAAATATGGTTCTGGTAGTTTAGTGAAAAGTTACGTTTTCTAACTTGTTCTACAGTTGGATACAGTCTGAGCTGGCCTTGACCACAATCGCCCTACCAAGCTCACCCATGAGGCAATTCTGATTCAGGGCAAATGCTCGCAGGCTACAGCGGGCCAGGTCAGTTAGTGGAAAGAGCAAGAGCTGATGGAATTCTGAAGCAGTTCCTCAGCTGTAATACCGAGACTGGAAGGGATCTGGAAGGCAGAGAGTCTACAACAAGCACCCGGGTTAGGTGTTCACTCAGCAGGGACTGTAGACTGCGGAACAACAGCAGCATAGGCAACAGCAGGGAACTGTGCCCAAACATACCCAACTGCCAAGCAAGCTAAAAGTTTAGGACTGTCTATAATCACTAAAGGAGCCCTGGTGGCGCAATGGTTAAGAGCTCAGCTGCTAACATAAAGGTCGGCAGTTCGAATCCACCGGCCGCTCCTTGGAAACCCTATGGGGTCGCTATGAGTCGGAATCGACTCGACGTTAATGGGTTTGGTTTTTTGGGGGGTGGGGTGAGGAGGTAGGTTCTAATCACTTATTTTCCTCCAACACAAACATACTGTCCCTACTGGTTTCAAGACATTGGGCAGCACTCGTAACTCTTCTGGGATATACAGGACTGGTAGGGGAGAGATGCGCAGATGAAAGCTTTCAGGGCAGCTACAAGTATCACAAGAGCAATACAAACACCGTACTTAAAACTGGATGCAAAGAATTTAAATCAAGAAACAAACTGGATTTTAAAAATCACTATATATAGGAAACATGAAAAATTTATAGTACTGAAAAAAAATGATGTTTTCAAAGCACGGCAGAACACCAAGTGTTCATTCATCGTCCTCCGAATGTATGCCCACCACTGAGAAGTCTGAAAGTTTACCTATTCATGCTTTACAGAATGGAAATTGCAAACTATTAATACTTCACTACTGCCAATGTTTCCTTCGTATTTTGTTTACAGAATTACCAAGGAAGGGCTGAAACAACTTGTTTTTCTTTAATGGAGCCTTCTCTGAAGGTTTTTTTTTTTTCCTTAATCTGAAATCAGCAAGTATGCATTCACCAACCACAAAATGCTTTGGGAACCGAAAGTACTTATTTAGATTTATACATAAAAAGGAAAATACTCTGTAAATGTTTAAAGCCATTGCTGGTTCTCTGCAGGAACAACAGAAATGGGTCCACCTCACGTTCAGTGTGCACGGAAAACAGTTCATAATTGATCCCCTACTCCTCTCGGTGGTGTGCGCCAGATTCACCATCCTCACCTATAATCCTTCTGAAATATGTCAACGCAGGTAGGACAGAAAGCTGAGCGTTGGCTGAGGGAGAGTAAGCAAATGGTATGGATTTCGAGCACCATTTCTTTAATCACTTTAACGGTGGTTCTAACAGAAAGGTGGAGGCCAGGGCAATTCAGCTTCTCCTTTTGTCATTTGCCTGCCATAAATATGCACCAGTCTGCATTTGAAAAGCTGAAGGAGGCCGCAAGCTTGCCGGACATTTATCATGCTCTGTTCCCTGTTAACAAGCAATACTTCAGCTGAATAGGCCATTAGCAATCATTGTCAAACGGAGAATGCAAGGTGCTTGGATGTGACCTGCCTGTAAATTAGGGGGTGTCCCTTCCCTTTGATGAATCTAGACAAATAAAATGGATCTTTTGATATAGATTACTGAATTAACTTAGCAAGGACGGTAAATGCATCAGGCACCGGGTATGGCACGTCTATGTGCAATAATTTTAACATGTTTTTAACCTTTAAAACACTAAGAAAATGTGGCAATCCAGAAAGCCCCCATGTTGCCGTTAAGAAAACAGCACTGAATTCCCCTTTGTAAAACACACCCAAGATCCACTCCATCAAGAAAGACACTTATAGTGCTTTTAGGCTTCAGTATTTTCAATGTCTTAAAGAGTTCAGACTCCCCCAAAGAAATGCTGAGACTTTTCTGTAACAGCAAATAGGAGGCAATAAAGCAAATATTTCCCTTCTGGCCTGACCAACGGCGGATGTAACTCTGCGTGTAACCCAATCATGGATTCAATGGTTTACTTTGTTTAATGACTAAAATGGAAAGTGTAGAAGGCAAAAACAAAAAGTCCAGCTTATTTACAAGGTTTTTCAGGATAGAGGGCAATCAGATTCAACAGCAGGGTGGATTTTTTTTTTTAACTTTAAAGCTGTGGAGCACTAAGATTTTTATAATCCTGTCAATTCCACAAAGACAGCCCACCCCATTCAACTCAAAGGTTAAGACAGACATTAAAGAGTAAAATATCATCTAAATTAAGCCCACTGGTTTTGGCATATTAGATTACTATCAATTTGAATTAAAACTAAATTCCCCTCTTTTTTTATTTTAGTGTTTTTTTTCCAGAGTGGAAAAGACAAAAGTTACAGAAGAGTTATCTAGCTGAAGGAGGGGGACAACGTGTACTGTTTATCTTTGCTTCTCCCATGCAGGGTGAGATGGAGCTGGGTCTGAAAGATGGCTGAAATCAAAAGGTCTCTGTTTTCTTTTCAGATAACCCCAGCCCCACCTACCCCTCTGGTTCTCTGTCCCTTCCCAGCGTGTCCCTGCCTGAAGCCCAAATAGATTAAGGCAGTTAATCCTGCAGAATGGCTGCCGCTGCTAGGCCAGGAGTTAAAAAGGAAAATCTTCCAGGCCCTAACAACTGCAGTGATCTCAAGTTTTAATCAGCCCCAATCTCAATATATAAAAAAAGGCAGTCAATGAAATCTACCTTTGCCATATTATCCACCACCAATGAGCAAGAACTGAGCAGCCTTTCTTCACTGCTTTAACCATCCCAGGCCACAAGGAGGCCTTTGATACCTTCTAATCCTAGTTTCCAAGTCTGTGTGCTCTCACAATACCCAACAGCCGGGAGCAAGGGCTTCCATCCTGACACCCCTTTCAGAGACGTGTCATTTCTAACATCAAGCTAATCTATATGTTGCCATGGCTTCGCTCTTTATCTGCCTTTACATCTTATGAACTGCATGGATTTACCACATTATTTTTATCTGAAAGACAGAAAATGGTGGTTTTATTGCCATACAATCAGATTACTGCTGCTAGTTTCTCTATGCCTTTTTACCATACTTCAATCAAAAAGGATCAGTTTCTTTATACTCTGCCCTTGATTTACATTACATCTGTAAAGACCTAGCCTGGGTTGTAATCCCTTTATTAACTATGGCCGGGGTTGATTTGCCTAAAAATAAAAGCAAATTGTGTCAGACCCTTTCACTTTGTTTTTGATTCGGAACTACAAAATGGATTACTAAAGAAATCTTCAGAGTTCACACGGCTAGTATAGTACTGAATTTAAAATGAGAATTAAACAAGTTAAACAGGGGAGCCATGTCCACGGTTTACATTTTCCATCATGGCAGAAGGGCTGAATTGCTCATGTCTTTGTATTCCTTGGCTTTATAGAGACAATGAAGCCACAGGAGTTTTTCCAAGCTGTTCGGAACACTGTCCCATTTGCTATCCTTCCTTCTTTGCTTTTCTTATATTCCTCCCCCAACCTCATTCTAATTCTCCCCAGAAAAGGATGGGGGGGGGCCCTCTTCCCTGAAAGAGCTAATTCCTGACTAGAAGCTTATAGTTCTATGGGTCCTGCATATTTTAATCAAAATATTTTAAACAGCTGAACACTCCTATTTAAGGCTCTATGCCGCTAGACAAAGAGTGAGCTCATAGGCAAATCTATGTAGATGTCTGATAAATGACCTGAAAAACAGGTTCTTTATGTCAGCAGCAAAAGAGGGCCCAGATCAGGCAGACAGGAGTACCATTTTCACTCACCATTTTTCTTAGAAGAGTGCTGTCTTTTTTTCCCTAATTTGCAATTAAATACTTTAATAAAAGACTAAAGTTTTCCTAAAATGTTAAACACAAAATCCTTCCTTAAAAAAAAAAGATGCGATTAGGGGCCACATTCTGGGTTCCCTTTTCCCTGCCACTCCCACTGTTATGACGCATCACCGCAGTCGTGCTGGGATCTCAAATAGTTTCCCATTAGGTGAAGGCACTCTGGAAAGCGGCTCTAAGTGATGTGTCACACTGAAGCTCCGGTGAGCTACCTACAGTGTATCAGGGTAGGGCAGGGTGGAGGGATTGAGTTGCTTCCTCTGCAATCTCCCTGTGAAGGTAATTATCACACTGATCCACCAACCAGAGGATTTGCCTCATTAAAGTTTACAGATAGGAGGTTTTACAATAATCACTATAAATAACGTATCAGTTATTCTTCAGCTGACTCTGCTATGGAGGAGCCCTTCCAACATGCAGCTTTCAGAAGGTCTCAGGGCCTGCCTACTGCTAATTCACCTGTCCTCATCCTGGAGCCTAGGAGTCAGGAACATTTAGGAATGTTGCAGTCATTTGCATTGCTTTGCATCAGCTACGTTTAGGGAAAGATTTAGAACCAAGTGCTTAACAAATAATCTTAACCTCCAGCTCCTCTTCCTGAGGCTCGAAGCTGTAATTGCTGAGGTTAAAAAGTGCAGTCCTCCAGACACATGGTTCCCAAATAAATTCTCATCTTAAAAGAAGGCTACCAAGCATGTTGTGAGATACCGCTTTGTGCTCTGCCTGGCTCAGCTGTCCCGTGGAACGACCACAGTCCATTGCCTACAGTTTATCATCCTGATGAGAGGCGAGGAATGTGAATGTGAAAGCACTAACAATTCCACCCCCGGTGCTTTGTTCTTTTCTCTCTCTATATTAAAACCGACAAGATTAACCCAAACGCAAACTGTGGAGCACAGTTCAAGGGGCTATTCAATCAGGGGTGAATGTGCATTTGTTGACCGACAAAAATAAGAATTTCAGACACAATGGAAGGCAGGCTGGCTTATATATGTTATTGAATGGACTGTTTAAACAGGACTATGCATTGTAGTTTATTTTATCAATCTCAGACAGGTCCGTATTTATTCAGAGCCTGTTGTGGTGCCCATGTATTATAGGTTATCTGGATATTATCCAGCCATTCTTTTGCATCACCCCAAGTCAATCAATATCAGGAACTGTGTATTATGTAGGGGAAAATTACATGGGAAAAGAAAAATGCTTTGTTAGCTAAGTAGTGTGTGACGTATAGGGAATAGCAACCTTTGATATAAGAAACTAATGCCTGGCTGAAATTTTCAACCAAGTCAGTGTAATTCATTCTAAAATGCCATCGCAATACAGGTTTGCTCACTGTAAAGTGAAATTCGTATAAAAATAAGGGCTGCGTATTTTATTTTGGCTTTAAAAACATCATACCTGGAAAGAACTGTTCTAGTGAAATGTTATTTAGGAACAGAAGCCAGGTTTTGCTATTCTGTCCTGAATTTAAAAAAAAGAAAGAAAAACCTTAACCAATCTAAATGGCATACAACCAACCCAACTTTCCCAGACCCTACTGATGCAATGTGAATTTAGCAGGGCAGATGGTAATGTTTCAGCATACAAGATTTCTTCTGATTCTTCCATAAACTCTCAGGGATGGGGCAGCAGACAGTGTGATTAAAGAAGTTATGGAGACGGTGAATTTACAAAGGATTTTCTGGACCCTGTATTCAAACAGCTGCTGCATACTCCGAGTCCACCACCTGCTAAAAAAAGCTGACCTCCAAATGAAAGAAATCTAATTACTGATGGTTGCTTCATTACAAACGAATTGTTCTGTAGTTCATAGGAATGGACGTGAAACTTCAATGCATTTGATTACCTTCCTGCAACATCGTATTTACTGATGGAGACTGTTCCCTGGACATAGATATGCGACTTCCACAAACAAATCAACCCCCTGGCATCAGGGGTTTTAAGCATTATGAGACTTAGGACAAGGCTCTTTCATATCATTCCTCCAGGAAGAAATTTTCTAATTCCTCAAGCTAGCATTCAGCTGCACACTTTGTGAAACAGACCTTTTCCAGGGACAAACTATCCAGAGTCCTCCAGGCAAGCCACTATAGTGAGAATTTTTAAAGAAATTCCACCTTGAGGATGGAAGAACCATACCAACTCCGGTATCAGTAGTGCAGGCAGGTAGGCTTCTCCAAAATACAGGCCTCTGGCAGGTCTAGGGAACCCTGGTGGTGCAGCGGCTAAGAGCTCGGCTGCTAGCCAAAAGGCTGGAAGTTCAAATCCACCAGCTACTCCTTGGAAGCTCTATGGGGGCGGTTCTACTCTGTCCTCTAGGGTTGCTATGAGTCAGAATCGACTCGAAGGCAACAGTTTTGTTTGCTTGTTTTAGCAGGTCTATAAATCTCTGGCCACAGCACAGAATTAACCCTCATTTTCATTATCAGGATGGTGAGTCACTATCAGTTTTCGTCCAAACCTCCCCCCAAGAAAAAATTACCAAAGAATGATTTCTAAACATTAGGTTGAAATAAACATTGTTCTACCTTCTTCCCCCAAGAAGGTTATTTCCAACCCTCCTCCCAGAAACACAAAGACTGTAGAGTTAATAATGCAAGATGTCCACGCTAAGTTAATCGCTGAAAGGATTAATGAGAATTTCTTTCCATTAGATTTAAATATAAATATTAAATCTTGATAAGAAAAAAAAAAAAAAAAACCCGCGACCAGAGAGAGCCCCCATCAGTGAAAGTGCAAAGTCGAGCAGCACACGCAGTCCGGAGGGGGAGGGGGCGAGGCCTGGCGCCGCGAGCACTGCGCATGGAAGAGTGACCTCTGCAGGAATAAGGCGCGCACTGGCTCGGGCCTCGCTCCCGCCGGGCCCCCCCACCTCTGTCCTGGCTCCAAAGCCGGTCTCTCCCGGACGCCGCCGGCCAGCGACTGCCTGCAGGTCCCGAGCCCGGCGCTGGAGGCCATCACCAGGTGTCTCACAATTTGGTATCTGGGGTTTAAGAGCTCACTAACGGCACTTTCTCGGGAAACAGAATATCTGACTGTTGAAAAAATCCATACAGATCAGGCTACTGGAAAGGAGGTTGTATTAAGTAACTAACTTATAAATACGAGCAGTGTTTGAAAGTGCCATCCGAGGCCCAGGCGAGAATTTCTGTTTAATTCGGCTTACAACTGTGACGTTTCTCGCCCTTTTAATTGGGAATTCTTGGCTAATATTTTGGTGAATTTAGAATTTACCGCTTTCAGAAACAGTGGATAAAATTCCTTAATTAGGATGTGGTTTCTAAATCAATCATCCACGTCTTTATTCCTAAATCCATGTCCAACACCCTCAACTTCAATAAAGCCATTGATTTTGCTTCTAATACTAAACGCTTACTTCAGAACTCGCCAATGCCTCCATACTTTTTTTTCAAGTTTCCTGAGGCTAAATTCCATAATTCTGTAAAACATTTTTTTGGATGTAATTCGAAATGTATCCCGAGAATGAGGTAATATGCAATACTGAATGCACAGATGATTAATTACGAATATGGCCATTTATATTTAGGAATGTACTGCATTTTCTACACGCTGAATTTACATCACTTTCGCTACCCAAACTGAAAGTCTCTACAAGGCCGCCTATCTTCTGGCTTTACCGTTGGATAAATGAAAGTCTGATCCCAAAAGGTCCAACTCCTGCCCAGTTAGTTTCCCCAAACGCCAAGGCTTTGGGGAGCAGTGTTTACCGGGGAGTAGCCTAAGCTTTTGCAGAATGCGTCCTTAAAATCAAGTCGGCTATCTCCACCGCACAGAGTTTGTAGCCATTGATTTACAAACGAAGGAGGCGACCAACGTGCCGGGGGCTGAGATAAGAAACCTAAAGCACGTCTCCCGGGCAAGGGGTGCAGCGAGCGAGGAGAGGGCTCGCCGCCGGAGTTCTCTCACCGAGCAGGAGAGCTCCTGGCGCGCCCTGGGGCTGGCGGCGACACGACTACGCGCGGGCTTGCGGGCGCTGCGAGCGCCGGCGGCGCAAGGAAACCAAGGGCTCGCCTTTCCGAGGGTCGGCTCCACCGCCCGCCCCGCGAAGCCCAGGCACCGAGCGGTCGCGTTGCGTTTCTCGGAAGGGCCACATCCCCGCCTTTCTTGCCAGCCCACCCCTCCGCTGGAGCCCGCCAGCCCTCCGCTCCGGCCGGGATTATTTGTGGCCATGCTCTTCGTCCTCAAAAAGAACCGAGGGTCAGGTATCGCCATCGGACACCTTCCCGGACGTGACATCCGATCCGCCAGAGGCTTTTAGCGCCGGGGAGTGCCTGGGGGGAGGGCGCCCTTTCGGGCCGGCGCTCGGGCTCCAAAGTCAAGCGAGGTGTCTCCACCTAGTGAAATGTGGCGGCGGGGGTGGTGCGGGGACCTGGCTGAGGCTCCAAAAAAACCTGGCTCCGCGGGGCGGCCCGGCGGCGGTAGGCGCGTCCGTGCCTCTCCTCCCTCCCAAAGGACGCGGCGCGGCGGACCAGGGCTGGGACTCGCGGGGACCGTGGGGCGCGGGCGGGGTTTGGGGAGAATCGCGGGCGCAACTTACTTGGAGTTCGAGGAATTCCAATAGATCGGCTCTAAAACTATCGATCTGGACATCGCAGTTCTGCATAAAACCATCAAAACTCCCCAGCAGTACTTCCACACGGAGTCCCTCCTCACGGCCATGGCCACACCACTCCCAGCTCCGCGCGACCTCCGGGCCTCGGAGGGGCGGTGGGTGGGCCCGCTATCCCCAATCCTCCCGGGCAAAAAAAAAAGGGGCAAGAACGCAAGACCCCGCGAATCCGGAGCGACCAGGGGCACGATCGCGCGCCAAGCCCGCTTCCAGCGGCTGAGTCCTCGGGATGCGCTCGCCCTCCGGGGGATCCTCAGGGCGCGAGGTGGGGGCCGCGGGAGCCAACACTCGGTGCGCGGCGTGGCGGCGGGCTCGGGGCTCCGGGTCGCCGCGCCGAACGCAACTCGAAAGGGCAACTCCCGTGCGAATCCAGGGTGCCGGGCGCATCCACGGCGGCGCGCTCGCGGGGCGTGAAGAGGGACGCGCGGCGCGCTGGGGTCTAAAAACAAAAGGCAAGAAGAGGCGAGGCGGCCGGCTGAGAGGCGAGGAGTGCAGCCGGCGGCGCGAGGCTCTGCTGGGTGGGCGCTCCGCCCGGAGAAGGGTCGCGTCGACTATAGATCCAGAGGGGCGGGCAGTGGCCCGAGTCCGCGGGCGCCGCGTCGGCGCGATCCCATCTTCCAGTCTTCCGAAGGAGGCGCGGCGCTCGAGCGAGACCTCCGGGACGCGTAGGAAGCAGCCCGATTCCTGCTGCTCGTCAGGGACCTGCGCTCTGCGCTCTCGGCCCCCGAATGCGTGAAAGAAGGATCCGCTCTGTCCTCGCTTGCGGACGGGCCTGAGTGCTGCCGCCGCTTTCCCCGCTGCTCGCTGCGGGCCCGCCGGGACGAGTCTGCGTGCCTTTGTGTGTGCGGTGAGTGCGCGCCCCGACCCAAGAGGTTGGGCGCACGGCTGCTCGCTCCGCTCCGGCCGCTCCCAGCGCCGCGCGCGCGTCTCCGCGACGGAAAGCCAGCGCCGCCGGCGGGCTGTCAGAGCGATATAAACGCACGGCCCCGCCCCGCGTCGCCCAGCTTATTGGCCAGCCTCGCCGGGGTCGCGCGCTGGTTGGCCGGGGGCCCTGTCCTTCAGCCGCCGACATTCGAGCGCGGTGAGGCGGGGCGGCCGTCTGACAGGTAAATCCCCGCCCCCAGCGCCGCGTCCCGGGGAGCCCCGGCGTTCCGGAGCGCGGCACAGTTCAGAGAAGGGTAGGGATCAGGAAAAGTCTCTTTCCCGTCTCCACAGGGCGCCCACTCACCCGTTAACGCGGGTCCTCCGCCCGGCCCTCTGGGAGACGCTGGTGGGGAAGACGTTTAGAAAGAGGAACGACCCGGAGTGGGGGAGAGAAAGCATGGAAGAAAGCGAGGGGCGACCACTCCAGGCCTCACCTTTCACTCGTCCTCTCTGCGCCCCTCCCTACGACACATTCCTGTCTTCTTACCGTCATGCCTCTGTTTTCTGGCAAAATGGCTAACGTCGACACTCAGATAAATGAGAGGGCGAAACTTTTAAGTTTTGCCAAGTCGAAGGCAGTAGATTTGCTTTTGGATTCTCCTTCTTAAAATGTTTTTCCTTTTTCTATAGAACTTTTACACACCCGGCCTCGCCCCTCCCGCACGCATACACACCCATCAAGCCTCCCGGCTCCCTCCGCTGTGTCTCACGAGGCCTCTTAATGATGGGTTTCAGAATTTGTTTTGTTACAAAACAATCAGCTAGGAGCCTACCTAAGTCAATAGGGCCTGGAAATGCAAAACGACTTCAAAAGGACTTGGCGGAATTCGCAGCAGATAATTAGGGGCTCTCGACTTGGGTGTGAATATCTTCGCCCTCCCCTGTCTGTCAGGTTCGGTGTCACTTTCTCCGCTCCACACTTTTCTGGTGGGCGTTTTTCTCTTCCGCTCCACACTTTCCCCGAGAAAACAGCACCGGGGAAGCGTTCACTGCAAACGCAGTCCCGGCAAACGCAGTCCAACTCGACGAGACGCTCACGCTTTCCCGAAGGTGATCGGGGATCCACAAAGTGACGAGGACCGACACCCGTGTGTGATGCAGAAGTCGATGCATATGCTTATTTGCAATGTTTCAAAAACTCAGATGAAGAGGAGGCAGGAAATTCTTTATTACTTTGATTCTCTGTTAAGTGCCTGCCTAAAGAGCAGCTTTGAGACTCCTTGACGATCCGGAGGGCGTGCTCAAATCAATGATTTTCCACGGACCCACAGCGCCCACTAGCGACCATCTTTACTTCTCTGTATCCTGACGGCACAATACCCGGAACGAGTATGTTGCGGAATCTAATCAAATCAGAAACTATGAAAGTATGATAATCTTTTAAAACAGCCAACGGCAGTGAGGACGTGGTAGAAATAAGGCAAAGTACAACTGTAAAATTCACAGCTTGGAAAAAAATTAAGCAGAATAAAAAGTGCTAGTATACCCACAACATGTTTTTTAAAAATCCTGTCCACGTCAGGATTTCTTTACGTTTCAAACGCAACAAACCGGACAGTATTCCTACAATTTGTATTTCTTTTTTTAGTCAGCCAATTTATCCACTAAGCTAAATTCAAAAGAGAAAATATATATGGTGAAACACCTCGTTAAGATACTAGCTAATTTTTTTCACTCGTTTTCTTAATCTTTGAAGTTTTTAGGGTGCGTTAAGTATTAGTTTTTGGAAACATTAAGTACGTTTCAGCTGGGAGTGTTAAAATGTTATAAAGACTAGTTTGTTAAGATCGAAAACACTAAGACGTGTATAAATACACTTGTTTTTACAAATACGTCTTTAAGAGAGAAGAAAACATTTCCCCCCATAATTGCTAGTTTCAAACAAGCCTTCAACTTGAAGAATGAAATTTTTAAAAGAAGCTGAGAGACGACATGCCGCTTCGCAGTCATCCCAAGATTCCTAGGAAAGACTAAAAAAGCAGGAAGAGGCAGGAGGTAACTTTAAAAAGGACTAGTGTTTAATCAGCTTAAAACATTTAGGGAATTCATTTGAAATCTAACCTAAAAAGTTAGCTTAATGATCTTTTGAAAGAACTAACCTGAGTATATCAGTACAATCAGTGTTTGATGTTTAGCAACCTTACTTTGTGAAATGGGTGATCTCTTAGCTCACTACATCCTCTCAAGTGAAGTAGAGGAAATAAAGGAAATCTGCATTGTCTGAAAATAGCCGTGGCTTCCAAAACTATCATTTTCACTAAATCAGATAATCTCATACCCAGAGCATTTTACCTTGAGAAAAATGTAAATGTACATTTTAAAATTGCTTCCTTTAGAAGTGTGTATTTGACCCAAAAGAAATCCTACAGGATATCTATTGTTTGTATAACTTTAGTGTGTGTGAATATGCATGACTTACTTTCAGTAAATAAGGAATAATTAGGGACCAGCTGTAAAGACTATGTGAGGAGCATTAGCAAGCAACTCAAATTTCCACTGCTGTTTTGATATTAATTTGGGTAATTAAAAGCATTATTGAACATATATCATGCCAGGCCAAAAAGAAAAAAGTCATATTGGACATGTACAAAAGCCTATGTAAAGCAGAAATTCTAAAACACCCCAAAAAGCAGCAGCAAAATCACATCCATTTAATCCTTCCTGGATGTGAACCTAATTTACAATTCTAGGAGAAATCTGGTTACTTTTGAAAATCTGTAATTTTACCAGGACGTACTTAACCCCGCATCAAAAAATGATGTTTTATTTCAGCTACAGCAGTTACTTGGTTTACTCCAGTTAAGGAGCAAGCTTCTAAACGTAAAATTCATGAAAAGGTTGGGAATTTCAGATAAAGTTGGTTATAAAAGTTGATATCAAGTTACATTCATGTAGAATGGGGTGGCAAATATAAAAGTTGGATAATTCCAGTTCGAAAAAAAATAGGAGGGCAACATATCTGCCCACAAAAATGTACCTTATGAGATTATTATGGTCCTACCTCTTTTGAATTCCTAAGCATGTTTTGGTCTTTAGAACTTAGGGTTAATAGTTTCTTATATATTCCTTGTAGTATTCCATTCTTAGATACTCAAGAAACATACTTCAGTAAAAAAGAAGTCTTATCTAAATATAAAGCTGCAGAAAAATTACTGAAATTTGATACATGTTGATTAAACGTTGTCAAAGAGAACTTTCTATGTGGCTGCAAGCCTCTCCTAAAATTGTGTCCTCTTGCTTCCTGGCACTGTAGCTGATTTTATACCAGTCACTGAAGTTTTTACAACTATTTGGTCTATCACATTTTGCCCAGTTTACTCCTGAGGGAAGTGCTTTCTGACCCTAAGGAAGATAAAACCTTTTCTTAAAATCAGCTTTGCTGCACACCCCTCCTCCACTGATCTGCTTTAAAATGCAGATTACACATTGAAGTCTCTTTAATTGGAGCCTACTTATTTATGAATTTGTCAGGAAAAGTATTAGTTATTACATCAGGCTCTTGGTCAAAAGAATCATTTTTCCTTGTTAAGAACTGGGAAGTTTAGTGACAACTCATTACTTATGGACTGTGACAACTTTTCCAATAGTTGTTTAAATTCAGCTCAATCTGTATTTTACAGGATTATTAGATGAGAAAACAGCATGTTGAGGAAAGAAAACAGGAGTGGGTCCAACTGCACCTGGCAATAAGTCTTATTTCCTGATTTGCAAACCAAGAGCTTTGGAGGACCAAATTCCAGCCATCCCATTCCAGGCTGAATTGCGGTGGTGGAGATAAACCAGCGCTACCTGTGCATTGTTTTGATTGTATCACTTATTAATTCTAATACATTAACCTCTCTAAACATGATTCCCACTTTAAGGACTGATATGATATAGAAATGGAATATTATATATGAAAATAAAAAGTTAAAGGGCTACTTGCTCTACACATGTAAGGGTATCACTGACAGCAGGCGTAAGGAGATCATGACTCTCCTATCCTGGGTCTATAAAGCCATTTTTTGTCCATTTATTCTTCCTTCTTAAGATATTCACTAGCACTTAGAACCAACCGCAGTCATGTATTCCCTTGTTAAATTTACTTTGTCATTTGTCTAATCTGAAGTGAAAGCCTAGAAAATAAGGGAACAATCATTATCCAAATGTGTACAGAGAACAAACCCATTTTATTGTAACCCAAATAACCCAGGGTTAGTAATCGACGGTTGTACCAATCTTGGAAAATTTACTGACACTATTAAAACACACACACACCCGATCGTGAAACCATTGAGTCAACTGAAGATAACCAAGTTTTAATGACTGGCTTCAGACATAAGACTAAAAAAAGGATAAACAAAATTCCAACATCCTCTGACCAGCCCCTGGAGGCTTGGAAAAACAGCAATCTCCTTTTCAAAAATGACTTCCAATGAAGTGTTTAATTTATAAATCCAGTAATAACTTCTGTGTAAAGCACGTCATGTAATTGCCTTTACAGGGCATTCAGATGTAAACACAAGCATTCTGATTTGTATTACTTCGTAAAATCAAAGTTTTGAGGAAATAACTTGGGGAGTAAAGGCTAGGCTAATTTGCGCACACACACAATCTCACATTTACATTGGGTCCTCTGCATCCCCCTCCCATTGTTTCCTAGCTCCAAATCAGCTAGTGTTCTCAGGCAGTGCAATCTAATCACCTTAAATGGCAAATTTACTACAAAACGTAGAGTGCAGTGTATTAGCAAATAAAGATCTTTTATGTTATTGCACCATTGGTTCTCCATCATCATGGACAAATTACATTTAAAAAAAAAAAACACTAAAAAAATGCTAGGAATAATAGAGGCCAAAGTTAAGTAATCAAGACCACCGTTGAGGGGCAATTCAAAAAAGTACGGCATATTGCTTGAGCTTCAGCACCAACTCTAGATTTCTAGATTAAAGCCTCCCCCCCCCCTTATCTTCAGTGATGATTTAGGTCATTTTACTGCTTAATGGAGTCCCTCGGGTGGCACAAATGGTTAAAAAAGGTTGATGGCAGGCCCACCGGGTCATCTACTTCCAAAACATCAGACACTGAAAATCCTATGGAGTGCAGTTCTACTCTGAGACACACGGGGTGGCCCTAAGTTGGAACAGACTCTATGGTAACTGGTTTGGTTTTCAAACTGCTTCATAGCACTCTAGTGCTCCAGTATTCGTGAGCCTCTGGGGGAAGGGGAACACTCAGAGGGAACTTCAGAAATTAAGACACCACATCTTCAGAATTTCTCATGGCCTGTCATGCAATACGGGGTTCTGGGTGTAAACGAGGAAAAAAAGAAACTAAAGGCAGAGGCTCTGGTTAACAGCTTCCAAGAGAGTTAGGTGACAAAATGAGGATCTTCAGTATAAGATGAGGCATTAGAGTTTATATGTAGAGTACAATTAGTCAGGGGCTTGTTCTACTTCAGAAAATTAAGTACAAAGCCACAGAAAATTCTTATCTAAGGAAAGGTGGAAATACAAAAAAGCTATGGACATATACCAGCACAATGAAACGATTAAGTAGATAACTAAGGAGCGATTTAATTTGCTACATCTTCATAAAGAAAATGCAAGTAGTAAATCTTAAAACTACAAACCCTTTCCCCTATTTGCAAGCATTAAAGAGTCCTCACACCAAACTAATTTAAAGGTTGAGTTTATACAATCGATAATTCTGCAAACTCCACAATATAAATGGCAAAGTCTACATATTTTAAATACTGTCATAAAAATAAACAGTCATTAGAATTACTTCTATAATGCATTAAGAATAATCTAAAAAACAGATTATGAATAGAGGCATATTTAATAAATTAGGGAACATCTGAACTGCTAATATACTGGGATAGAATTGAACTTTTATAGTATGTACACAAAGGCATTAGAAACAAAAGAAAACATGAATTAGTACACATTGCTGCAGCACAGGAGACTGGGTGTACAGTAACAATTACACCCTCCTTCCTGTAGCTTGGCAGAGAACAGTAGTCCATCACCAAGCACAGAACAATCTTACATCTGCAGTGAATCCTCCAGTAGATACTGCAGTACCTCACTATGCAACTTGCTGTGATTTCACACCATATGAGGGAGTAAGAAAATTTAAAAAATTAAAAGGCACACATAAGCTGACTGGAGACATTTTAAGTCCAGGCTACTTTTTTAGATACAATATTTAGAAAAGATGTATAGCAAAACAGTTTTTAAATAAACATTTCCCAAAATTTGAATACAGAACTTAGGAATAATGGATCTGCACCAAAAAAGTTACATAAAAAAAAGTGTAATAATCATGAAATAATTACAGCTTATATTTAGAGATTTAAAAAAAAGATTTATAGACAACTTATATTCATTCTTTAGGAAAATAAAGTGAATGTTTGACTTTAGCGTAATAGATACAATGTTTACTAAGTCAGTTCCCACTACAGTTCATGCTTATTTAAAGTTCTATCTTTAAAGACATTTAAGCTGCTCGTTTTGTTCCCTACCACAATCAACACTGAAGAACTCTGAACTAAAGCAACAGCGTTTTTCTTAGCATGCACACACAAAGTAATATACCCTTTCGTCATCTCATTTAACTTGTTTTCAAATTTTAAACTGTCTCAAAAATATCGGGAAACATTTTCTCTCCTTTGAGGACATGTTTCTGCATCTCAGGTGGCACTTTTACATCCATATCCTCTTCTTGAGTAATGTTTTGATACCAGTAGATTTAAACATATGAAAGGATAAAGGAAGCAGATTTTAGCGTAGAAAGCGGAAAAAAAAAATTCATCCATAAAATACTACATGCAAAACAAACCCTTGGAAAAAGTTTAAATGTGCCTGTCCCAAAAATAAACATGCAAGTACCCTACACTGAAAATGATTTGACTAGCTTAGCCTTTTATAAAAGCATGAAGCTAAGTTCTTTCTGATGACTTACGCTGAAAATAATCTAAGACTCCATAAATTTTTAGAAGCATTCTTTTTCTAGTCTTTATTAAGCATAATTTATGGTATAATACTTATATCCTAAAACAGAGGCACAGGTTTGAGGATTTAAATCTTTTTCTCTGGGTGCTGTTAGTCTGTCTTAAAGATAATACTGATGTCATAATTGCTCTATCAGCATAAAGTAGTACTTGTAAAAATTGCAGCCATTAATGTAGCCATTAAATTCTAATTCACAAGTATATTTAATGTACATATAAACCCTATGTTAAAAGTATAAACGAGAAGAGAAGAAATATAGCAGAGTTCTAAGACTTCTAAATTGTTGACCACCCTCTTTTAAGACTAACAGAACTTTAAAAAAAATTGCTTAAACATAGGAATTTAAGACTTTTACTTTATTCAGCAAAATCATTTATTTACACAACGGGGAATGCTGGTTTGATTTTGTCAATGAAATAAAAACAAATTGAACAGAGACAATACTGAACTGTATATATATTTTTTGTATCAGAGTTGACCAACTGTTTTCCTTACCTGTATCAGGAACATCAAGAGCAACAGTATCACAAGGACACTGGTTTAACAATACACCACACAGGTCCAGTAATACCCTGGGAATTTTCCAATGCAAGTACCAACTTTTCCTTTTTTTATAAATATATAAAAAAACAAAAAGTCAGCAAAACCAGCATTATGGTGTAATAAACAGAGTATAACTCTGAAGTCAGTGAGCCAGTAAAAACCTTATCAGACCATCCATAGTTTTACACAAAGCGATCTGCTCTTCTTCAGACCACTAACACAGAATCCAAACAGGTGAAAATACCTCACTTTTCAGAAGACAACAATGATCTGGTAAGGATTTGACTTAATGGAAGTTAAGGGGGGGGAAAAAAGGAATTGCAGAGCATAGCCCCTATTAGAACAAGCTAATTTTCCGTATTTTCCAAATTAAAATAACAAAAAACAAAACAAAAAAACCACTTCAACATGAAGCTACCATACAAAGTTTTTCCTCTTTTTTTTTTTTTTGTAAAAAGTTCAGAGTTTGCAATTTAATCCTGGGTTTTTAACGAGAAGGAGAGTTTTGGCCTGGACTTCCCCTTGCCCAGGATAATTTTTTGCTCTTCCTTTTGCTGACGTTGTCGCTCTTGTTCTAGTTTCATCCTTTCCTCATGAATCTTTCTTTGTTCTTCGACAATTCTCAACTGTTCTTCAGCCTAAAAAATAAAAGTAAAAATGAGAACCTTCTATGAATTCCATGTCTTCTTTTAGTAATTATTTTGGAAATCAGGTTGTAACTTAAACAATCAAAATGTAAAATAAAATATAGCACGTTTCTTTAAACTGCCTAAGGTCACACAGTAAGCAGAAGAAAAACATCAAAGTCTCTCAAAATTGAAGAAATTAGACAAGAACCTTTTATTTTCATTGTTCTTACACATTTTCTGCATTTTGGTTTTCATGAAAAATGAGTAAACTGTAGGAAAAGGATTTCTACGTTTTAAAAATAGAAAGCAATCTCCACAATTCATTAACTTGAGATCAGTCTAAATTTTGTTCTATTACCTCTTTAACTATACCTTCAGGACATGCAAAGAACACCCTGCCAATTATAAACAATGTATGGATTTATTCAGAGCATGTCATCTAGAACACTGTAGAAAGGTATAGAAAAATTCAAGAAAAAACCCCATTAGGGCTGCACTGTAATGACAATACGTGACCAAGAATCACTGAACATTTCTTTCCCTGCACAGGAAAAATTAGGAAGCCTTTCTGACCTGCTATCTCATTTCAAATGGACACTGGTTTAATTAACTCTTTTACTACTCCAAATACTTCAACCTCAAGCAACCAACTTCCTTCCTGCATTCTCTACAGGTAATTTCCTCTCTTTAGCAGAAAATTTGCGCCGTTCTGAGGCGTTCCTCCTTCAGGCCTCTCCTCTCCCTTCCTGCCTTCCAGAGATACCATGCCCACTTCCTCAATTTGGCAATGTGTAGAGATGATTGTAGCTGTCATAACTGGGTGGGTGGGCTGGAGTGGGGGAAGGCTGCTAACAGCATCTACTAAGCAGAATACAGGGACATCACTAGACATCCTACAATGCACAGTACAGCTTCCCACAACAAAGAATCACCCAGCCCCAAATCTCAACAGTGCTCGGGTAGAGAAAGCCTACTTTCTCTTGCATTTTCAATCTGTCATCACTGAGTTGGCCTCCGTCCCCTCTTTGTTTGACCTCCATCACTGCAACCTATGAGCTGCCTTCCTGTTTCAAAAGTCAAATTTTAAGAAGTTGTTGCCTCCATCCCCATGATTCTACTGAAATTGTTTTCTAGATGATCAAAAACAAAGGTAGTGGGTGACCTTTCACTTTATTCATTCTTCTGTTCACTTAAGTCTTTGTACAATTTCCTCTTCTCCCACATATCCTCTAACATACTAAGGTTCTGCACCTGATCAATTCTGCTTATCCCCAATGATATTTTTTGGTTCAAGGAACAGTAAATTCCATGTGACTGGATTACAGTCCTTCATGAAAGAAGAACATGGGAAAGGTAATGGACCTTGGTATGCAACACAGAAAGTTCAGATTTCACCTTGTGGACAGCAAAAAGAGAAGAAAAACCCAACAATCTTTAAGTAAGTACCAAAAGGTTTTGTTTTATTCTCAGACAGCAGTGTGGGGGTAGACTAAAAGGCTTAGGAGATAGGTGGAAGGGCACAGACCAGAGATGAAGATCAGAATTAATAGTAGCGGGAATCTGATAGATAATTGAGGTAGAAAAGGAGAGGAAGATTTCAGGTATTTCTAGCTCTTTACATTCCCACAAGATGGAAAATTCAGAGAGAAGTGAACTACATCTGCTCTCCAAAGCTGTATTTCCAGCTGTCTACTGGACACCTACCTGGGAGACCATCTATGATCCTTTAAAATTCAACGTGTTCAATTTTTCCACCCTATCAGCCCTTTCTACCTTCCTTAAACAAACACCCACTGAGTGTACGTCGAGCATTTTATAAGACACCAAGTAAACAGTTCTACTTTTAACCTCCTGAGTTTTTGTGCTGTTGCTGTAGTTGGGTGCCGTCGCATCTATTCCAACTCAGTGACCCTACAGGACACAGCAGAACTGCCCCACAGGGTTTCCAAGGCTGTAATCTTCATGGAAGCAGACTGCCACATCTTCCTCACCTACCTTCCACACTGCCACCTAAATTCTATAGCTTAGTTTTGCCTTTTCCCTCCCCCCCAACACGTTCAAATATGTAGTCACCAAGTTTGTTATTTCTTCTTTTACATTCTCTCACCTAGAGTTTCTTTTCCGTTTTCTACTGCCACCATACCAGTTCAGGGCCACATATCTCTGGTAGCCCTGAAATGATTTCCCTGTTTCCAGTCTCTGTCCTTCAATCTGTCCTACACAGTGCTGCTAATCTTTTTTTGAGCATTACTCTCTCTTGTCCTCAAACTTCCAATGATTTCAACTGTCCACAATATAGCTTAACTTTATAACTTAGCATGCTATTTGTGACTTTCTATAATTTGGCGCCAAAGAGTTTCTACTACTCTCTTAAATTATTTTTCTTTCTATCCTGCCCTCTCCATCCTGTTCATGCCATTCTTCCCCTCCTACTGACACTCTACCTCTGTATCAAAATCCACTTTACACTGCCAGCCTCTTCACAAGCCTTCCACTGATAGCTATAACAGAAAGGGTTATCTCCGTCTGTTCATCTTTAATTGATTAATGTCAATCACAGTCTTAATAAACAATCGCACTTACTATGCGCAAATGAATCAAGATGTAGTAATGGCTCAAAGGGTGTGTGCATACACTGAAATCATTTGGGAAGCTTTTAGCAATATAAACCACCAACTCACATTTCCTAAGGAAATGTTCAGCAACCTTGAGGAGTCAAGTGTGGACAAACATATTGTAAAGCAGAACCTCAATCCTTGAGAGAAATCTAATTCAGATGACATAGATACTATGCTTTACACCTGTCAGACTGACAGAAATTCAAAGTGTGAACAGCACACGCTCTTGGCCAGTCTGAGAGGAACTAGACACTCCCATACATTGCCAGTTGGATGGCGAAACAGTAATATTCTTAAGAACAACAACTTGGCAATATCTGTTAAAGGACATCTTTATAATGCTTCTACCCAGCAATTTCATTTTCTGGAACTTATCCTATAAGCATACTTGCACACGTGCAGAACCGATGTATTTACAAAGTTATTCATTGCAACACTGTAAAAACAGAAGACTGAAAAAACCCAAATATCCACCAATACGGGACAGGTTAAAGAAATTATGGAATTATGGGGTATCCGTAAAACAGAATACTGCCTGTTTTAAAAAAAAAGGAAAAACAAAACAGGAACTCTCCATGTACATAAAGGGAAGAATCTCCAAGTTGTACTGTTAAGTGACAAAAGCAAAGTACCAAATACCATATACAGGAGCAAAAAGGGGAGAGTAAGAATATAAATATTTGTCTCTCTGAATATACATTTAAAAAATCCTGAAAAAATAAAACACATAACTCAATATACCTTCTGAAGAGAGAGATGAGAACTGGGAGAATGGGAAAAGGTAGAGGCGTTACTGTTTTATTTTCTAAAAAAAAGATCTGAACCATGTGATCACATTACCTAATCAAAGAATTAAAAATAAACAAGGTTTTTAAAATAAAGCATTAAATGTAGAAATGTCACTAGACTAAGAGGTAAAGGAAAGGTTTCCTCTAAAAGACACAGAGCATCTCAAGGAAAATGGTATGGAGGAAAAAAACTGGGAAAGTTCATTTCCCTTACCTCTCCCTCCCTCCCTGTAAATCTAGCCAAGAAAGAACATTGTAGACAAACCAGTGGTTCAAGGTATTCCATTAACAATACATGACAAGTTTAGTAAGAGAGTTAAATAAAGGGGGCTGCACTTGGCTTTGAGGCATAGAGGCGAGGTGGGGGGCGGGGAAGAAAAGGAGAGAGGCTGCTCCAGGTAAAAACCCCTCCATAGGCAGAAAAGTCTACTCTGGTACCTCCTACCAACCAAGCTTAAATTTAAAACTAATTTAAGTAAATGACAAATATCACTCCCCTTGGCTAAATGCCCAATTAGCGGAAAAGAGTTGCGAGCCCAAAGCAATAAGAAGCACTCGTTATTGAATATATATTTTAAGTCTTTAAATGTACAGGAAGAGTTAGATACTCATTTCATAATATAAATATCTTATTGCAGATCCATATTAATATGTCAACAAAAAATGTTAACACTCTTCCCAATCCATATAATTCTTTGCCTTTCTGATCTATCCAGCTTCTCTTTACTCAGGTTTGCTTTGTTCCCAAGTAAATACTTTCAGGTAACTTCCTTTCACATGGCAGAATCTGTATCTGGTGCCAAAGACCAAAACAGTCTTAAACGAATGGAACAGAGAAAATCCTGCCTTTATATACAGGTACTTGTATTTTGTTCATTACAGCTTTAAACTATGCATAAATGTTATTCAACTGCACCTTGGGAAAAACAAAAACGGAAAAAGACTAGTCAACAGAAACCAATCATCTTTCATTTTAATACAGTGGCTCTCCACTGATAAAGCTGTTTTTCCTGTTGGTCTTTCAGTGAAGTGTGGTATGGTTACACACCTTCTCACTTGCTAGTTCTTTCTCTAAACTCTAGTCTCCCTCTGTAGTAACTGTCTTTGATCTGCTGCCTCCTTCCTGCTGACTCTACTAGCCAGAGAATATCCATTGTGATTCTGCCCTTCCTTTTGTTCTACGGTTATGCAAAAGAAAGCATTATTCCTATGGTAGTATGTGTCTCTGTGCAGAGTGAGCAACACTAACCTCACCGCAGGAGTATGTGGAGGACATCGTGGAAGTCAGGAAGAAAGCTAACAGTACTAGAGCCATTAGGCCAGGCCCTGCTAGTCATGCTCAGAACCCTGTCCTTCAGCCTCACAAAGGAGGTTTTCAACCCTGCACTCCACTCATCCCAAAGAGTCACTGCCAAGATGGAGCATAAAAACAAAACCAAAATACCCCCTTATAGCTGAAGGACCATTTACCCCTCCCTGTATCTTCTGCCCCACACCCTTTTACGCAGAGGGCTTACTGCTTAAAAACAGCAAACAAGCAAACAAACAAGCTCTTTCCAAAGCATTCGCCTTCTTGCTCCTTAGCAGGTGAGGATACTGAAATCCACTAAACTCTACTTGGAATATATATGAAATTCCACAAAACAGAACCACTCAAACAACTGCTTGTTGTCAGGAGTGGCCCTGAAAATGACAGGAAAGAATGAAAAATAATTAGAAACCATGCCACTAGAGAAGAAATGTGAATTTCTGCATTTTGAAGCTTCCAAGACACATTCTACCATTTGAAATTTTAGTTCCTCAGCTCATCTTAGTAACTCATATAATGGATGTTCCACTTCAGATAAACAATGAAGAAAATATTCAGAAGAAATTTGGTGCAATTAGCCTCAACCCTTAGGCAAACTACATTAGTAAAATTTAAAAATGCACAAGGTTAAAAACAACTCCAAAACAATACAGAATAAAATATAAGGAGCCCCCCCACCGTGGCAACGTAATTAGTCTGTTCCCTCCTTAAGGTAAACAATACGTCAGATCTTTTCATTATGAGATAACATGAGGTACCGTCTAAACAACTCCAAAACAATACAGAATAAAATATAAGGAGCCCCCCCACCGTGGCAACGTAATTAGTCTGTTCCCTCCTTAAGGTAAATAATACATCAGATCTTTTCATTATGAGATAACATGAGGTACCGTCTGAAGAGAGTTCACAGCACCATCTACTCCCTCTACTCTTTTTCCCTCTCAATTTATTAATTTCCCTTTTGGTTACCTTTATAACCTTAAATATGGTTTTGAAACTTCAACATCAGATCATATCTCCTGAGATTCCGTATGATCTAAAATGAAGACAACTGCATCAAAAAGAAACCATTAATAGCAGAGCTTGGTATGGGATACTGGGTACACAAATCACGGCCTTCCAGAACTTTAGAAAGAATGCTCTATAATATTGCCACAGAGAAATGTAATGCCTTCAGGATTTTCTTTATCGTTTACATTCTAAAATTTAACCCAAACCCAAACCACCCATCTAGATGTGAGACTTTAAAATCTTCTGTGTCCTGAATTCTCTTTCCCTTTGGGTCAGTTCTTTTGCTTGTCTGTATTATTCATCCTCCTTCCCCTTTTTTAACTAAAAAAAACTGACTGTGGCAAAATACATAACATTCACCATTTTAAGTATACACTTCAGTGATATAAATTACACTCACAAGTTGAGTAACCATTATCACTATTTCCAAAACTTTTTCATTACCCTCAAACAGAAATTCTGTACCCATCAAATCATAACTCCCCATTAGCTCCCCCCCTCAGCCTCTGGTAACCTCTCATCGACTTCCTGCTTCTGAATTTGCTTGTTCTGGATATTTTATGTAAGTGGAATCTCACAATTTGTGCCCTTTTGTGTCTGGTTTATTTCACCTAACGTAACATTTTCAAGGTTCATCCATATTGAGGTACGTACCAGAACCTCATTCCTTCGTATGGCCAAGTAATACTCCATTGTGTATGTATCACATTTTGCCTGTTGATGGACACTTGGGTTGTTTTCACCTTTTGGCTACTGCAAATAAAACTGTTATGTGTATTAGGGTAAAGCATCTGTTTTCATCCCTGTTTTCAGTTCTTTGGGGGTAAAAACCCAAGAGTGGAATTGCTAGGTGGTAGTTCAGTGGTAGAGTTCTCGCTTTCCATGCGGGAGACCCTGGTTCGATTCCCAGACAATGCACTTATGTTCAACCACTACCCCTGTATCAATGGAAGCTTACCTACTGCTACGATGCTGGAAAGGTTTCAGCAGAGCTTACAGACCAAGCTGACCAGGAAGAAAGGCCTGGCAACCTACTCCAGAACCAGGCAGCATTTCATTCTGTTGTTCATGGGGTAACCATGAGTTGGGAGCCCCTTTGATGGCACCTACCAACATGGTAATCGTATGCTTAAATTTTTGAGGAACTGCCGAGCTGTTTTCCACAGCAGCTATACCACTTTACATTCATACCAGCAATGAACTAGAGTTCCAATTTCTTCAAATCCTTGCCTACACTTACTACTTTTTTAAATAACTGATGACAGCTACCATAGTGGGTGTGGCATTATGTCTCACTGCAGTTTTGGTTTGTACTTTGCTAATGACAGATGACACTGACCATCTTTTCATGTTTAATAGGCCGTTTGTATGTCTTTTCTGGAGAAATGCCTATTCAGATCCTTTACCCATTTTTAACTGGGTATTTTGTCTTTTTGTTGTTGAACTGTAGTAGTTTTTAGTATGTTCTGGATATTAAACCCTTATCAGCTATATGGCCAGCAAATATTTTTCCCCATTCTGTAGGTTCTTTTCACTTTCTTAATGTCCTCTGACCCACAAAAGTTTTTCATTTTGACAAAGTCCAATTTATCTGGGTTTTTTTTCCCTTTTGCTATCTGTGCTTTTGGTGTTGAACCTAAGAATCCACTGCCAACTCCAATGTCATGAAAATTTACCTTTATGTTTGTAGTTTTATGATTTTAGCTCTGATCTTTAGGTCATTGATCCACTTTGAGTTACTTTCTGTATATGGTGTGAGGGTGGGGTAGGGGTCCAACTTTATTCTTTCAGGTGTGGAAATCAAGTTGTCCCAGCACCATCTGTTGAAGAGACTATGCTTTCCCCCATTAAATGGGTTCGGCACCACTGTTGAAAATCAATTGGCTATAGATATATGGGTTTATTTCTGACAATTCTATCTCACTGGTCTGTATGTTTATCCTATGCCAGGTACCACACTGCTATGAATACCACAGTAGTAACTTCTGAAATCAGAAAGGTGAGTCATTCAGCCTTGTTCTTCTTTCAAAATTGTTTTGGCTACTTAGAGCCCCTTATAACTCCACATGAATTTGAAGATCAGCTTTCCTTTTCTGCAAAAAAGGCTGTTGGAATTTTGGTAGGGATTACGTTGAATTTGTAGATCACTTTGTGTACTACTGCCTTTTAGCAATATCGTCTTTCAATCCATAAACACAGTATTATCCTTCCATTTATTTAGGTCTTCTTTAATTTCTTTCAACAGTATTTTGTAGTTTTCAGCATGTAAGTCTTTCACCTATCTCGTTAAATTACTCCTGAGTATTTTATTCTTTTAGATGCTATTGTAAATGGAGTTGTTTTCTTAATTCCCTTTTCAGATTGTTCACTGCTGTTAGATAAAACACAACCGATTTTTATGTGTTGATCTTACATCCTGCAACTTTACTGAATTCACTTATTAGCTTCAGTAGCTTTCTCGTGGACTCTTTGCGATTCCCTATACGTAGGGTCACGTCATCTGTGAATGTAGGTAGTTTTATTTCTTCCTTTCCAATTAGAATGCCATTTAATTCTTTTTCTGGCCTAACTGCTCTGGCTAGAACCTTCACTATAGTGTGAACATCACGGTGAAAGCAGGCATCCTTGTCTTGTTCTTAAGGGGAAAGTTTCCCGTCTTTCACCATTATGTTAGCTGTCGGTTTTTCATAAACGCCTTTTTATCATGTTGAGGAAGTCCCCGCTATCCCTAGCCTTCTAATATGTACTTTTATCAAGAAAGGGTGCTGGATTTGAGATGATCGTGTGTTTTTTTCCTTTGTTCTATTACACGGATTTTCTTGTGATGAGCCACCCTTGCATTCCTGGGATAAATTCCACTTGGCCATGGTGTATAATCCTTTTATTATGTTGTTGGGAAGAGTTTACTAGTACACTAGAACTTGTGAACATCGGAACCTGTGTAAGGCCGAAACCTGTCAGAGAAGGAAAATTCAAGTATTTTCCACTAAAATGAGCAACAGAAAAATGGTAAAACCTGTCAAAGACAGAACACTTGGCAGGACCAGGAAAAACAAGGCAGTCCCGTTGAGTCCCAGCTCTCACAGGTTTCACTGTACTTCTTTCCCTTTTGTGAGCTGAAGTTGTCCTCCACTGGCTGGTGATGCTCAACTATTAACTCATCGTGAGAGATTACACCAGAAGGGTCTTTCTTCCCCCTCTTCCTTCCTCTACATACCCTATCACTCGCCAAGTTTACCGACTTTTCATATACTGTTTCTAATGCCACCTTACCAATTCAAGCCATTTTTTGACAGACCTTCAATGGCTTGTTTCCAGTCTCTGTCCTACTAGCCATCCTACACAATGTCGCTGCACTAATGTCCAAAATGTGTTTTTTAATTGTTACCTGTCATGTTAAGACTTGACATGAAGTCTTATATCAACTTACTATATTGCTAACTGGGACCAAGGCTCTCACACTCTGAAAATCTCTGCCTAACTTTCCCATTACTCCATTCCAAATGAAAACATCTAGTTGACACTTGCATTTGGTGCCATACTGTATTTTTTCTTAAAATATGTAATATGTGTAAATATACCGCTGTTAAACTCCTAAGGACTGTGCCATTTCACCATGGATATATGCTCACTCTACCATAAATGCTACTCTCTCCAACTGTGTTAGGTTCCTGTGGCCACTGTAACAAATTATCACAACAGAAATTTTTTCTGGAAGCCAGAAGTCCAAACTCAGTACCACTGGGCCAAAATCAATGTGTTGGCAGGGCAGCACTTCCTCTGGAGTCTTTAGGGAAGGATCAGTTCCTTGCCTCTTCCAGCTTCTGGTGGCTGCCACCTTTCCTTGGCTGATGGCCACATCATTCGTATCTTCAAGGCCAGTATCTTCAAATCTCTCTCTGCTCTGTCTTCACATCATCTTTGCTTCTATGTGTAGGGTCTGTGAACCTTCCTTCATTTTGTCTTCTGTTCATTTTAGCCCAAGCTGGCAGTCTTTCCGCTGATACAACATGCTCAAAAGCCCTACAGGTGTCTCAATAAGGGGATATCATAGGGATTCACATCATTAGACAAGAGAGGCTTCTCCACAGATCTTACCTAAATAATCTCATCTCTATTCCTGGCTTCTGCTGAGATGGCAGAGAGGATTCATGAATCACACGCACAACCTCTTCAGCACTCACGAAAAGTTGTCCGGCCACAGAGTTGGCCTTTTTTTACAGGGCTAGCTTTCCTAACAGCGAACCTCCCAATTTTAGCATCTTTTGCAATTTGGATAGGCTGAAATTTTCATCAAATCATCAAATAATGGTTTTTTTTTTTGCTTTAACAGCTCTGTCCTCAATTTGTCTATTATTTTACTATGAAAAGCAAAAAATAACTAGGTCACACCTTTAACACTCTACTCAGAACTCTCTTGTAGGATACAAGTGAGCTAAGTTTTCTGCTGCTATATAACAAGAATCACCTTTTCTCCAGCTTCCCAGAGCATGTTTCTCATTTCCTTCTGAGCCTTCACCAGAAGCACCTTTAACATTCATATTCCCCATAACAGTTTAAGGCAATCTATGCATTTTCTATCATGTGTCTCAAAATTCTTCCAGCTTCTACTCATTCAATTCTGAAGCCACTTACACATTTTTATGTATTTTTTGCAACAGCATCCCACTTTCTGGTATCAAAATCTGCACTGATTTTCTGTGGCTGCTATAACAAATTATCACAGACTAGGTGGCTCAAAATAACTCAAATTTATTCTGGAGATCAGCAGTCAAAAATCACTATCACTGGTAGGGAATACAAGGTGGAGTAAGGATATTCTTGATGTGCTGTGAGATTGTTAACCATTGTCATAGGACAACATGTGTAGTAATTGTTAAATGAAAAACTATTTTTTCTGTAAGCCTTCATCTTAAGTGAGAATAACAGCACAGCTGGAAGAGCGTAGTCAATGTCACTGAACTGTGAATGTAGAAAATTTTGAAACGGTGTATCTTTGGCCATCTGTAATTTTCATCAAAAAAAAAGGTTGAGAATTTAGAGGCTTAATACGTTGTGGGGTTGTTAACCAATGTCAAAAAACAACATGTGTACTACTATTTCATGAGAAACTATTTGCTCTGTAAGCTTTCACCTGAAGTACAATAAAATATATATTAAAAAAAAAAAAAAAAAAAAAAATCACTATCACTGGGCCAAAACCAAGGTGCCAGCAGGATAATCCTTAAGGAGCCCTCATGGCACCCTGGTTAAGACACTGCTAACTGAAAGGCTGGCAGTTCAAAACCACTAGCTGCTCCATGGGATAAAGATGTGGCAGTCTGCTTTTGTAGAGATTTACAGTATTGGAAACCCTATGGGGTCGCTATGAGTTGGAATCAATTCGACAGCAGTGGGCTTGGTTCTTTAGTTTGGCAGGATAATTCAGGATAAGCTCCCCATCTCAAAATTCTTAATCACGTCTTCAAAGAAGTTTTCTGGGGCCATATACAGTAGCACAGGTTTCAGCAAATACGATGTGGATACCTTTTAAAGGACCATTTTTCAGCCTACCACACCAACTCATTTTTACAGTCTGAAAACAGTCTTCAGAGCTCTCTCTTAACTGCAAAATGAAGTTGTGGTTTACTTTAAACTTCAGAATGTGGAACACATTCCACATACCATCAACTTTCTAACATGGCACTTTTTTGCCTCAAGCTGGTGAGGTGCCAAGTGGTACAGCACGATGCACACCGTAAACCTCCCCACTTGGCAAGGACTGGGGGAAACCATCTCAATACTGAAAAGAAGAAATGTGAGGCCATGGGCGGCATGAACCATGAACTCAGTTAAAATTAATTACTCCCTCCTCTGACATGGCATGTCATTTTAGATTTTACTAGAAATGATCAGTCTGGCTCCTATTATCATTTAGGTATTTACATGCAAATTAATAACGTTTCTGTTCTTTTTTGTTTTTATACCAACTTCACCAGGAGATAGTTTTGAGGGTCACGCTTTCTACTGACACAACCTCATGGATGTTATTACAGAGCAACATCTAATTAACCTTTCCATAGTATGCTTCCACTTCTAAATAAGAAAGACATACACATTTCAGAATATCTGGGATTTTCCCAGATACGTCACAAAAAAACTGTGGAAGAGAGGCTTACAAAAATTTTAAAGTGCCATTTAAAAAAAAAGAAACAAAAACCCTACATTGTAATAATAACAGCCCCTCAAATATTTGAAGGTAACTGTGCATTGTCAATATTAATTCAACTAGGAACTAATCTGCCAGAAAGCCTAGTCAAGTCAACAAACACTTGGATTAATTCTTGTTTGGTATTATAAATCAAGTATACTGGTTACTATTTCTTGCCTCCTTATGAACAGAGAAAACCAAATTTCTCGATAAATGGGTTAGAATGAAAATGAGTAAGAATTACCATTCAACTAAAACCTGCTGAAAAAACTCACTGCCGTCAGGTCAATTCTGATTCATAGCGACCCTACAGGACAGAGTAGAACTGTGCTATAGGTTTCCAAGGAGCGCCTGGTGGATTCGAACTGCTGACCTTCTGGTTAGCAGATGCAGCTCTTAACCACTGAACCACCAGGGTTTTCCAATCAACTAAAGTACCAACAACATAATTTTCTTGCATGAGTGAGGCCATCTGGCTCAGTTAATACATTTTTTATTACAGTCATTACTGGCTCCAATCTTTGAACTTTTGTCACAAGGCCTACTTAAAAGTTGGTCTAAAGCGTGACTTAGATTTACCTTTTTGCGAATTTAAGTATTTTTATGTGCTCATAAAAGTGATATACATTACTTGCTGAAAATAGGGAAACAGGAGAAAAGTACTGTTACACATAAGACAACCAATTAGATATCTCACAGCACTTTCTTCTCTTAAAATGTATAAATACACTTTTTCAAAATAGCAGAATCACATTGTACATACAAGTTTCATATTTAGTTATTTACTGTTTCACCTCCATTTATCAACTACTTTTTGGCTATGGAAAAAAGCACTGTATATATGTGTAATAATCCATCTAACATCCTTATTTTTGAATTTTCACTGTTAAATGATCTGGGAGAACATCTTTGTAAATCTATTTGCATCTGATTCAATTTCCATGTGAGAAATTCTTAGAACCATAATCAATGACAGAGTATGACCATTTTAAAGGTTTCTGGTATTTACCGTTAGATCTCTTCTAAAATGGTTACACCCATTTAAACTCCCAGGATCACCACATTTAAAAAAAAACAAACAAAAGCCTTTTCTAATTTAGTATCAGAGAAAAAGAAAGGAGGGGAACATTCTTTGCTTCCTACTGAGGTTGGGATATATTTTCAGGAATTCATTATTATAGATACTTTTCATTCTACTTGTGTGAATAACATCCCTTACACTTCTCAGGCTTCTGTTTTCTATAGGGGAGTTGGTTTTCTTTACTGATTTGTAAGAGGTCTTTGTATCATTCATTCACAGTTACAATGTTCAAGAAATCTCCCCCCGCACACCTCCCCCTTTCCCAGGGTACTTTCTTCTCCAACTTGTCTTTTCTCTAATCTGCTTTCAAAACCTTATCTCCCATTACTTTTCACACATACTTCTTACTACATATAAAGCTGGATTATCACAATTACTGCTACTTTTCCTGCCATCCCAAGAGATCTCACACATTCTTGCCTTTCTTTCTTCCATTCTGCTTCCCAAAAGATCTTTACCCTACTTCATTTCCTCTCACACTTTGTCCTATTCCTAAATTTAATTTTTAACTATCCATTCAAGGATCACCTCAAGGGTTATCGCTTCTAGAAAGGTTTCCCAGGCCACTCCAGGGCAATATAATTTATGTCAATAATTTCATACTGCCCACATCACTCACCAAATTTTTCCATATTATTAGCTAACTTCTCCTGGAATTGACCTTGTCTCCCAACTGATGCATTAATTAAGAACTTAATGCCGTCTCTAGTTTTATCTTCAAATTGCTCCAAAATAGAGATTATGTCAATAGTTAAGTTTGGCCACATCCTCCCCTCCCCTTCTACGGGCTACAGTGCTTCATATTCTTCTTGCTTTTTATAGTACATAAAATAAACTGTACATATGTCTGGCATATTATGTTATGAAGCAAGACCACTGGTTAAACTAGAAAAACTACTATCACTGAATACCCAGAAAGTCCCAAGCCATCTGTAACTTCTGTAAGTGTGGCTCACAGGTAAACTGAGAAGGCTGTCAGAGGGATATAAGGAAGCTCAAGCTGTCCCTAGGCACCCAGCCATCCACGCCAGGATCATAAGCGATCAAGATTGTAGCACAGCATCCACGTTGAGGAGCTCTGCTCTAGAAGTCACAATCTGTTTCATTCCAGGCCACCCACAAACTAAATCCTCTATACCTATCTCGTCAGGTCCTAAAAAGAATTCTAGTCCAACCTGCTTGGCAATTATACTTCAATGTTTAAATTATCAGTCATATTGTTCCTCTCTTCTAGAATGTCCACGCCTCACAAACAAGACTGTATTTACCCTTCAAAGATCAAATCAAGATTCACTTTCCCTGTTGCTTTCTCCTACCTGCACTAAGATGCGCTAGTCATATGGAACCCTAAGAAAGCATGATCACGTATTTATGAGCACACAGTGACACACCTTGACCCCTCATGCATCTCACATTCATAGCGCTTTTTCCACCTAACTAGATTTTAAAGTCTTTTATCAGGAAAGCAGGATCCCATCTTCTCCTTCCACTGCAGCCTTCAAAATAACCAGGACAGCGATATTCACAAAGAATGGATCATGCTATGTGCTCACTAAATTGCCTGGGGTATCTGCAGTATTGTCCCTAATCTGGAGCACATTATTTTCAAAAGACCATGCTCTAGAACCAACTGCTCTGTTTTCATCTTTTGACAATCAATCATGGGACACAATACTTACGGTCCTCCTTCGCCTGCACCCCCAGCGGTATGCACTATTAATAAATTAGACCCACTTGTATCTTTTTCTGTGCATTTATAAACCCGTTCAAACCAGTTACATCATGGCTGACAAAATGAAACTGCAACAGACTGCAAGTTTTAAACTTTGGGTGATCTGGAACAGTAACTCTAACAGGAAATATTACGGGTCGAAGCCCTGGAATGAGACTCAGAAGAGGCGGTGTGAACCCTTTCAGGAGCCTAATGCATGAGATTGGATTACTGGTGGTAAGCAACACACAAAGCCATGTGGTCAGCCGCCACCTTTAAGCGGGACACAGTTTCTCACTCTCCTCAAAATCTGACACACAAGATGAATGGTTGCTATGCAATGCTTATGCTGCCCTTGCTCTCTGTAAGTTTCCAGCAGGGCTTCAATCAGTTATTTTTCCCATTCTGGTTCACCCAAATTTTGAAAATTCGGGTCTGTTCTGGTTTCGTTTCCTCAGCCATGACTGAACTGGGAAGAACCAATTCGAAGCCCTGTTATAAACATAGCCACACAATTTTCTTTTAAAACCAAGTAAGTGGATCTTATTTATAACTTTTATTTTCAGTCAACAATAATAACTTACAGGAAATGTCTTCTTTTTTTAAAAAAGCTATATTTATTTAACACTAGACAAACTTTTCTAGACCTCTCTCTAGAAACAACAGTCCCTGCTGGGTAAAGTCTTCATTCCTGGGCACAAAATATCACTAACTTTCCATCCAAAAAGCTTTTCCTTGTAATCCCTAGCCATCCCCTTTGGTTTTTTGCAGTATTTATATCTACAGTCCCTTAATTCTAGCTTTCATCTTCCTCACACTGAGACTACTTTAAGAATGTGAAATTTCTTTGAATGGCAAAACTCTTTATACTCCAAAAACTTTATATGTGCTAAAAAAAACCAGAGAAATATTATTATATACAAAAACTGATCTGGAAGAAAAATAAATACAATATGGATCAGTCCTAAACGTTACCTCAGCGTTCTTGTATTAGCTTATTACAACTTAAAATTGCTCTGTATGTAACCTCTTACATCACTCTTTACCATTTCATAATTACTTAAGTCTCTGTATTCCTTGCTAGCTTATAAACTAGAAATAAGAAACAGAATTTATTAAGTCTGGTACACTGTCAAAAATATACTATCTACTTATTCTGCCTGTGGTTAATGCACTTGGCTGCTAACTGAAAGGATGAAGGTTCAGATCCACTCAGAGGTGTCTCTAAAACAAAAAAAGGGCTGGCAGTCTACTTCCAAAAGTCAGCCACTGACAGACCTGCGGGAGCACAGTTCTACTGACACACCTGGAGTTCCCATGAGTCAGAATCGACTTGACAGCAACTGGGCTTTTTTTTAAACTGGTACTTTTTCTTGTCTAATGGTTGGTAATAATTCAACTAATGTGAAGTGAAATGTTACCTATTAGCTGGTTTAAGTACCTCCAAGCTTTGGTTTTTACTGTCTGGTTTTGTTTTTGTTTTCTAGCAGAGAAGTATGAATGGAGTTAGAAGAAATTTAGAATAAGGGATGAGGAAATAAAGACTTATTACAATTTCACCTCAGGAAACCTGTTTTAAACCACAGGAAATTTCGGCATTCCCTCCACATTAGAAATAAGGAAATTTCTGGATGCCCCCGCAAATAAACTCTTCTGGTAGGCAGCAGCTAAAATCCAGTCAACTACTCCTCCTCTTGCCCCAAGCCTTTAAGGTAGGCCTGAAAATTAAGTCAAATTACAGAGCACAAAATCATCCCAGAGGATGTGAAAAAGAATAAAGCAAGTGGAAAATACTTTTGTACTGTACACTTACCAGTTTGGCTTGTGCTTCTGCAATTTTTCGGTTATTCTCTTCCAGTATTCGCTCCAGCTCCTCACGTTTTGCACGTTCTTCCTCCTAAAGGGGAGGACAGGTTAAGATGTTAGAAAAATAAAATGTTTATTTTTATTGATAAATATTTACTATCTTCCTCTGAAATTTTTTGATCTGACTTACAGGGTAGCTTTATAGCTACCTCCGTCTGACAAATGATAAAACTGTGCAGCTACTAAAATTGGTTTCTAGCACTAAATTTAAATCATCCCTCCCAGTCCAAACAGCAACCAACTAAACCCTCCCTAATGATAGTTTCCTGGCAATTATTACTAATACTTTAATATCACACAAATCAACAAGGACAACTACAAAACTGGAATAGTATTTACCAAATTAAAAAAATAATACATAAAATATAAATAAAGTGAATATTTGTCTCACCAATTATGTATACCTACGTATTCTTTACCTATACTCCTTTAATCAGCATTAAAAGTTGAATATTTACTGTCTTGTCCAGTGTCCTGCAGAGTGTGCTCCTCGGCTGCCATACGCGCCAGCTTCCTCTTTAAAATGATTTGTACTGTTAGCTTGGCAATACCTGCATCAGCAGCTCAACCATTTATAAAGAAACAACATACAAGGAAGGCTGAGCTGAGGAATGCAGATGTTTATGGTAAGAAGGAACAAAAAAATGTAATTCATCATTCCTAAGGCAAACAATTAATAAGAAAAATACATTTACTGTTAGTGAAAAATACAAATGGTAATCCATACTTCATGGAACTAAGGGCTTCTTCCATGGGGAAAATGGACTTAACATTCAGATGTTGACAATTTCAATTTCTAAAGGCAGCTTATATTGTCATCTACAGTCTGAACTGAAATTCAGGAATCCAGGGGATGCATGGTCAGGAAATAAAATTCTGTAATTTATTTTTTCTTGGAGAATTTTAATGAGGTTTTATAATGCAAACTATATGAAGACTGCTTGAGATTTGGGCAGTGTTCAGATCACAGCATACATATTCAAATGGTTTTAGTATTTGGGAAGACTGTCAGAGGGTTGTGTCCGTGTTAAAAAAAAAAAAAAAACTGTTAATATGAAACAAAAAGCAAACGAAGAGAAAAAAATCTTACTATGATTAATAACTCGCTACAAGACAGCACCATTACTCCAAAAATATCTTCGTTATTAAGCACGGATATAAAAATTTCATACATTCAATTTTACAGAGCCTGTGAAATCCACTATAAACAAAGACATATATATCTAGTCAAAGACAGCACAAAGAAAAATGCATTTTAAAAGCTAAGCTTACTGGAAAGCAAAGAGATTTAATATCATGTCAACTTGTCCACAATAATGCCGAGGTTAAAAATGACAACGAGTCATATATTTTGAGTAAAAATATTTAAGTTCAAGAACACATTACTACAGGATTTTCTACGGCACACACCAATAGAATTCATAGTCATTTATGCAAACTATGCTGAGGGACACTCAGTGCTGTAAAATAATTTGCCTTGAGTGTTTCAATGACTTTCAGCAAGTTTTAGGATCCTGGAGTAATTAGTGCAAACAAGCCATAAAGCTTCAGTAGCAAATTACTGTCTCACAGAAAGACATTTTCAACTTCTGCTCCAGCTGCTGATAAAACAAATCATGTGTTTAGCTTGACTCCAGACAAGGACAACCTGTTCCTTCATAACTCTCTAGAGAAAAAAAGGAGTTGTTAGTAGATACTAAAAAAGTGGATGAATAACCTGGACATTTTTCCTAAAAAGATTTTTTGAAACACATTAGGAGAATGGAGGGACTTATGATCAGAATGCTAGAATTAGTCCATTGTGCTGAAGCAGGGTTTAGGGAAGGAGGTAAGGGATAAAAGGAAAAAAAGAAGAGTAAGAAAACCTATTTATCAAAAGCAGGTGCTGTCACTCAGTGTTAGGCCCTGCTCTTTTCAATCTGACTGAAGGCAAAGAGCCTCTCACAGTCTAAGTAACAGAGTGATAAACAGAAAAGAATATGAAACCACAGGTGGATTTTAACTTTTCCCCTTTACCACTCCCTGTCTCCCCACACCCTCCCAAAAAAGAAATGTAAGTCCTGCAGCCATGGCAAAAGTTTCAAACACTTCTCAAATATGTAGGCCAGTTCCATTAAATCAAAGTGTTCCTTGAATATGTTTTATGAAAATAACTTTGAAGCATCAGCCAGCACTTCTGAATAGGCTAAAAAATTAACTTTCGCAGCAATGTAAGTTTAGATGAGAAAGGAATGAGATAGTCTGTATTCCATCTCTTTCTGAACTGAGCAGGAGGTACAACCCGACACTGAAAGTTTTGCCATGGACTGTCTCTACTTTCCAAACGACCGAGCGTTACCTCTCTAGCTTTTTGTGCTGCAAGCTCAGCTTGTCTCTGTCGCTCGAGTTCTTCGAGCAACTGCTTTTCCATGATGCGCTTGGCTTCCTCCACCCTTCGGAGAACTTCTCGCTCAATCTCATCCTTCCTTTTCTCCAATTCTTCCTCTACCCTCTTTGCCACCAACTCTTCCACTCTTCGCGCTGTCTCTTCCTCGATGAGCTTTTCTTCTATTTCCTGCTGCCGACTGGCAAACAAAGTTGAAAAAATAACTTAGATACTGTAACAAATACATCTAAGGATTTCAGCAAAACTAGTTGTAGGTTTATTAAACCACTGAACCAATAAAACCACTGATGATATATTTTAATGATTCTAGAATTCATTTTCATGCATTTAAGGAAATAATAGATACCAAAATGGTAAGTGATACAGAAAGTCAAATAAATATGAAATCATGTTTCTTTTCTATCATTTCCTAAATACAAAAAGATGGTTATATACGAAGAACTTACTTCTTAAGTTTTAATTTAGAAACTGTAGGTAAATCTAAAGTAGGAAATCTACTTTTGTTACCAATTTTATGAGAGGACAAGCTGTTAAAATATGTGATTTGCTCATTTGCCAATCCACTCTATCTAAAGGTTGAGCTACAGAGCAGTCAGGAGACGTTAACCACATAGCAGGCAGTTCAAACTGGCTACTCAGGTTTCTTCTCCCCCTAAAGCAATGACGGAGCCCTGGTGGTGCAGTGGTGAAGAGCCTGGCTGCTAACCAACAGGTAAGCAGTTTGAATCCACCAGCTGCTCCTTGGAAACCCTATGGGGCAGTTCTATTCTGACCTATAGGGTTGCTATGAGTTGGAACTGACCTGACAGCAACGGGTTTGGTTTTGGTAAAGCAATGTATAGAACAAACAGTAGATTTGGAGAGATTCAGACTCCTTTTAGTGAAAATACAGACCAATTCATTCTGGCTCTGAACTTTATGCTATACCTTCTTTTCCTTTTGTTAATTTTCAATTAAAAGCTCCTCCAGAGATGAGAAACTGGGTGAAAATGTATTTTTTTTAAATTATCAATTCTATTAAAAAGTTCAATGAAGTGTGATACTATTAATTTGATTATTGTGTCTAGTCCAAATTGAAGATTTAATATGAAGAAAAATATAAAAGACCACATAAATATTTATTTGATTACAAAGTAAATGATAATTTTGGGTACACTGGGAATATATTAAAATTAATTTCACAGGTTTCTTTTTATCTTTTTAATGTAATTATTAGAAAAATTTAAATTACGTACATAGCTCACATAATATTTTTATTGGACAGCAATGTTTTAGACAATCAATAATTCATGGTAAATGAATGAATTCAGAGACTATGGAAGTACACCAACTCCTCACTTACTGACATGGTTAGGCTCCAAAGTGAAAATTGGTGTTGCGTGAAAATGGAGGATGACCACATCAGATTATAAAATGGAGGGTCGTTACATCATTACATAACTGCCAAACCACTGAGAATCATGGCCCAGTCAAGATGACACATAATCTTAACCATCAGAGCCAGTGTTACTCTGGCCTCACACCTCAGCATTCATTACTGCCAGACGTATGCTGTTAATGCACAAAATACTCGGACGGATTTATTATTGTCATAATTGAAAAATATCAAATACCTAGATAGTTAAGTGAGGCGTAGGTGTAAATCTAAATCCTCAGAGGCCAATTTGTTTCAACTTTCTCACAATCGAAAATATTAAAAATATGTAACACATTTATAGGTTTTGATGACTCATCTGACACACACATATGTGACAGTCACCTATTTATCTATTTAGTAAAGACTGAACTGGAATCGACTCAACAGCAACGGGGATGTATAGTTTCAAAGTGGCCTTTAAAACACTCCAAACCATTTCAGCTCAACTCCTTTTTTGGGGGTGATCCAATTCCCACAACTGCTTTCATTCTCAACTCCTGTTGTCTATTCACAGTGATACCACACTAACACTAAGGTAGCTTCAATATTTCAGTTTCTACATTTATCCTCTCTACATTTTTGTCAAGTACAGTAGCTTCTTGACAAAGCCTATTTTTCCTCACTGTTTTGTGCTCATGGGTACCTCAAGGGACCAAGCACCTTTTCTGCCTATGAAGGTTTATTGGGAAGCTGGTGCATCAGTGACAGTGAGTGCTGCCACAAGGCAAGGGCCTTTATGACTGTCTGAAACCAAAGAAACAGGTGTGTGCTGCAACTTATTGTTTTTACAGGGTACTGTATGAGGTGTCTGAGTTTTTGGTAGGAATAACAAAAATTTTGAAAATTTTTACTTGCTACACATACTTACCAACAGACTCCAGTAGGGACTCTGAGGTACAATTAGTGGTACTTCACATGTACCATTAAAGACTTAGAGAAGGCTTGTGGGAGGGCGTAAGAAAAAGAAAATCCATACTACCTACCAAAAATTCAGACACATTCAATGATTCAGCATCCTTCCATTAATGAAAACACATGGTATCAACAAAAAATTCAAAACAGAAAATACTTGGTTCATGAAAAGACTATAGAAAATTATATTAAAAGTTTTATATAGCTGCAATACCCATTTCTAAGGATTCTACTGCTTATTTC
Organism: Dugong dugon; assembly: GCA_030035585.1. Classification (NCBI taxonomy): domain Eukaryota; kingdom Metazoa; phylum Chordata; class Mammalia; order Sirenia; family Dugongidae; genus Dugong; species Dugong dugon. The sequence continues at coordinate 7,636,355 of CM057479.1, read as the reverse complement.
TTAAAGACTGCCTTCCAGATTTACTGGCAATTTTTATTTTAAAAAAAAGGATATGAAAGCCTAAACTTACTCAAAGTGTGCTCCTTTTCCTTTTAAACTTCCAGTCAAATATAGTATTAAGAGTTGTTTCAATTAAGCCTTTTATCTATAAACCAAAAACCAAACTCAAACCCATTGCCGCTGAGTCCATTTCAACTCACAGTGACCTTACAGGACAGAGTAGAACTGCCCCATAGGGTTTCTAAGGCTGTAAATCTTAACACAAGCAGACTGCCCACCTTTCTCCCATGGAGGGACTGGTGGGTTGGAACCACCAAACTTTCTGTTAGCAACCAAGTGCTTAACCACTGTGCAACCAGGGCTCCTTTTATCTATAGCAGGCTCCATTTAAGAGAGCAGATAGCTACCCCAACACTAAAGGTACATCACCAACACTATCTAAAGGAAATCAAGCAGCAATTTCCACGGAAATTAAACTACAGGTCTAATGAATATTTCAGATATGAAAAGGTTGCTTCTGTTTTACCCAAACAGAAAGAGAAGAGTGATAGATAAAATAAGTAAGGCTAAGTTTGGCCGACAGGTATGCAGGACATTATAATGGTCTATCTACTTTTATATATGTTAGAAGGTTTTTATAGTAAAAAATTTTTAGAGTATACACCCCCCCCCATACTTTTGCTAGTTGGTTGTCATGAAATCAGTAAATGTAGAGAAGTCTAAGAAGAAACTAAAATTTTCAAAAACAGTACAATTCAACTCTTAATCAGTGCTAAGTGGAGCACAGAACTGACAACTCAAAAGGAGAATGTAAAAACAATTCCGATTAAAATTTTCCACAGAAAATGGAAAAAGGAGGGAAAAAACTGGGATAAGGCCTTAGGTTAGCTTATCAGTAGAAAAGTTGCCAAATTAACTCAAGATTTTGTTAAGGGAAGAAGAGGTCTCACGCATATTCCAAGCTTCTGCCAAGCAGTCCCTAAGCACTATCACCAGCAGAACGGCTAGCAGGGCCACACTTCTTAAGATTTGGTCAGTCAGGAGACAAGCCTAAATGAGTCCATAGTTTCTCACAGCAAAAGCCAGGTCTGCATGGTGTCACCTCCCTGTGTGTCTCGTCCCACAGATCAACACCAAACCACAAGGGTCAGATGACAGGCAGCCCAGGCAGTGAGGTGCTCTAGTGAGGAGCCAATTCTAACTGCAGCTCAGAGGTTTTACAGCCCAAAGGGGGAGGCAAACGCCATAGAAAACCCCATGCTCAATTGAAAACAGAACAATGAAAATGGCCTTGTAGAGTTTCTCACAAGGCTACTTATCTCCCTTTATTCCTGGAGGAACCACAGGGCATCCCGCCATGACTCCAGGCGGACTGCAATTAAGCCTTGCTGATGTGTCTTATGCGGATACACACAAGGTCAGGGCGGCACAACAGTACTCTTCTCCTACAAGTATGAGCAAGAATGTAATTTTTGTTATTCCTGCTATTTTGGTAAGGTTAAACTGCTACTCCCGTAATCAGGAAAAACTTCTAATCAATTTTCAAAGCCAGCACTGAAAAAGTTAAAGCTCAATACTACCACTCTACCACATATAAAATTCAGAAAAATAGCGGGCAACATGTACAGCTGAATTAAGCATGAGTTCATCTTCAATGACAATCTCTCATCGTAATCAGTGATAAAGCAGCTGTTAGGCTAACTGCTGTTAGATGCACCGAAACTTTCTTGAGAAAAGAAGAAGCTTTAGGTCATTAGTCTTGTACAAAAGATCTTTCACCTAATACTGTTCGCTCTCTGCTTCTTACAACTACTACAGGAGCTGCCACCCAGCCCCATAATGTTCTTTTATTTCTCCCATCTTCTCCTCAGCCTCCCTTGCTGAATCTATTCCTTTGCCAAGAATCTGTAGCACTGTTGAAAGGACTGACTGAAAATCTTCAAGTTTTTCAATGAAAACGGTATAACATTATTAGTGGCCGTTGAGTCAATTCTGACTCATGGTGACCCCATCTGTGTCAGTGTAGAACTATATATAGGGTTACTAGTGGCTGTTTTTCAGAAGCAGAGTGCCAGCTCTTTTTTCCAAGGTGCCTCTGTGTGGACTTGAACCACCAACCTTTTGGTTAGCAGCAAATGCTTAACTGTTTTCAACACTCAGGGACTCTGGTATTAACAGTTGTTGTTTGGTGCCGTTGAGTCAGTTCTGACACATAGTGACTCTATAAAACAGAGCAGAACTGTCCCACGATGTCCAAGGAGTGGCTGCTGGATTTGAACTGCCAACATTTTTGGTTAGTAGCTGTAACTCGCTGTGGCTCTCAACCACTGCACCACCAGGGCTCCCTGGTGTAACAGTAGGACCCCATTTTCTCCCTGCTCTCCAGTATTTGCAGTAACACACAAGTCTTAACTTTAAAAATGGTGACTATTAAAATGAAACAGCAAGGGTACAGCACTATGTCACTGCTAACAGAGAATATGACTTGGTATGGGGCAAGTACCAGTATTTTAAAATCTCTTAAAAATTTACAAACTCTTAATCCTAGAGACTTCTAGGAGTCACTTAGTAACATAAGCAAATGGCATTTACATAGTTAAGAGCTCAGCTGCTAACCAAAAGGTTGGCAATTCAAATCCACCAACTGCTCGTTGGAAACCCTATGGGGCAGTTCTACTGTCCTCCAGGGTAGCTATGAGTCAGAACCCACTCAATGGCAACAGGGTTTTTTTTTTTTTTTTTTGGTTGTTGTGTGCCAGTATTGTTGCTGTGTGCCCTCAGGTCTATTCCAACTCACAGCAACCCTGCTGGACAGAGGAGAACTAACCCACAGGGTTTCTAAGGCTGTAATGTTTGCGGGAGCAGATCGCCAGGTCTCTTCTCCTGTGGAGTGGGGCTGGTGGGTTCGAACCACTGACCGTTCAGTTAGCAGCTGAGCACTTAACCACTGCACCACCAGGGCTCCTTTACATAGTATTACTAGTTACCAGATACTGTGAGAAAACTATATCACATCTCATTTAAATCTCACAACAGTCCTATGAGGTGGGTATTAATATTCTCATTTTTAATGAGGAAATCGAGTTCAAGCCTACTGCACATGGCTGAGATGTGACTCTGAACCTAGGTAAACCAAAAAGCTAAGATCTTAAGCACTATACTACCCAACATTGTTTCTCCGGAACAAATGTGGGAGACAAAAGACATGCATAAAGGTTTAACTACAAAAATAATTATTTAAAAATTCTTAAAATTCTTAACATCAGCTAGCTATTATTCCACAATGCTGTCTCAAAGCCCTAACCTCCAGAACGTAGTTCAATACACTGAATCTGCTCATAAAAGCTCTTCTTTGCCCACAATGAGTTCTTTAAGATTTCTAAGAATCACTCCTATAGATCCCATACAGACACTCTAATTTATTTAGATAGCTACAGCCCTGCCCCCTTTTTAGCTTTAGAAAGCTCTCAATCTGCCATGTGGTTGAACACTAAGGATAACAGTAGTAAGTTACTATGCCATTAACATTTTTCTGATCTGCTTTCTCACAAGTCATTTTCAGCTGACCACTTTCAAAAGTTAACACAATATGCATACAGCATCTCAGAAGTATACATAAGAAAATGGTAATACTGGTGGCAGGGGTGGGAAGAGGGGGCTTTTTAAAAAGGTCTATGTCTTAATACATTACTGTTATATCTCATAGGGTCACTCTTAAAGTCACCAAGCTCAGTCTGGCTGTATTATACAAATTATATTAAATAACATTACTTAACGAGACCCACTATATGTCAAGCACCTGCTAGGTGCTTTAAATTAAGTGCACAATATCTAACTCTCACAATAAACAAGATAGACATGATCTCCATTTCAAACAAGAAAATAAGCTCAGAAGTAGGTGACTTATTCAAGGCCTCAGAATCACAAACTGGCAAAGCAATCTGGTTTCTGATTTTAGCAGATTTCCTAAATGGTTAAATTCGTTAAGTGATTCTTATTTTACTGTCTCTCTCCATCTAACACACTGGATTTCTTGAAACAACCCGTGACACTATGCATTCTTCTAATACCACTTCTCTACTTCCACCACAGGCTTTTCCTCCTCCTCTCGATCCTTGAACTCAACTGCTCTTCTTTCACCTCTCCCTGGCTCATTCCATCTACTCTCAAGGTTTCAGTGACACACGTTCAGACCTCTCTCCCCTAGGCTTCAATCCCCCATATAAACTCTGGATAAACTCAGTATGTATCCAAAACTAGTGCCAACAGTGGAAGTGTCAAATGGAAACTCCCTTTTGATTTCTCTCTCTCCTTTATCCCCTACTCACCAGGTTTCTAACGTTTTAACCAGTGTTAGGACACATAGTAACTACTTAAACATTTGGTGAATAAGCTGCGATAGTAGCACTACACTAGAGTCAACCTTAAAGCTTTCTTTGCCCTCATACCCAACATCCAATTTTATTTACCGTTTCTTAAATCTGTCCCCTTTCCATTCCAACAACTGCCCTCACTTAGAGACTCACTGCACATGTCTCTTAGCTAGTTTCTATCCTCTATACAGCAGACTGCTGTTTAAAAGCTGCCATGCCATTTACCTGCTTAAAATCTTTCCCTACTTTTACATCACCGTAAGATGAAATCCAAGCTTCTTAATACGGCATACAAGCCAGCCCAGTATTTCCAAACTCTATTTACCTCTCCAGTCACTGTATGACTTTAGTACTTTAGAACTTCACGTGCTAGCCAACTGATCACACCATTTTAAGACCATTTGCCCCCCTTTCGTTTATCTTGGTGGAGCTAGAAGGGAAAGAAAAAGAAAGGCTTTAGTCCGTAGTGGTTAAGCGCTATAGCTGCTAACCAAAAAGTTGGCAGTTTGAATCCACCAGCACTCCTTGGAAACCCTATGGGGCAGTTTTACCCAGTCCTATAGGGTCACTATGAGTCGGAATTGACACAACAGCAACCAGTTTTTTTTAATGCCTAGCCTGACAGTCTCATATTCTTACATGCTCCACTTATTCTTCAGGACAACTAAGTTATTTACCCATCCAGGACGCTTCCTTTATACAATCACATCACTATCGATGAATTTGCTATACTGTATTATTACCTACCTAATTAACTGTCTTCAAGCCAATCACCTTAAGGGATCAAACATTTTTTATATTAACAGCACCTGGCACCTGCATTGCACTTATTAAATGCTCAATAAATACTGGTTGAATAAAGACAGACAACTACTTTCTCCCCAACCCCAGGACTCCAAAGCCTATGTTTTTTCCCTTATCAACCCCCCCACCACCCGCCAATTATTCCAAAACATTAGAACATATTTAGTGCCTGCTGTACAGCACACAATTCAGCTTACAGGTGGCTACTAGCCCTTCCCCCACCAAGGTATAAATGCTAATGGAAGTTTGCTGCTTCTCTCAGACTGGAACTCTATTCTGTTCTATTTCCCATCATTTCATCCCTGGATTTCTTCTCTCTGTCCATGTGTAGCTTACTAAATGCTTCTAATTGTTCTTCGTATAGTTAAGTTTCCTCTTCTACAGATCTTCACTTTCTAGTGAAAGGCAGTCCACTGGAGCTTTTCTTGTTTCCATATGGAAAAATTATCTCAGGAATGTGTCAGGTAATTTTTCAAACGTTTTTCTGTTGATAGTTACTTGAGAGCTACATGTTTACAGCTGAGCTTCTTGTTCCAGACCAAAAAGCTAGATTCTGCAATCATGGTTTACTGTGAAACAATGACGTGTACTTGTTTTCATAGAGATCACTGATAGTTCCATGAAGTACAAGAAACATGAATGAGTTGCTGCATGTTTTAAAAGTTGTTGCACATGTTTTAAAATCATGGAACGTCAGCAGCAAAACAGCTCCAAGTACTGATTCTTCTGTTATCAGTGTTCCAATCCCCTACCTCTTCATAAGTTTTCTTTTAGAAATAAGTTATGCTGCAAAATCTACATAATACAAATACCCCTAGAAAATTCAATACACATAAATTAGTTTCAGGAAAATCCTAAATTCAGTAAAGCAGTTTCTAGAAATGCACTGACGAAATGAACAAGGATGGCTAATTAAATCGGGAGAGCTGGCACACCCGCCTACCTCTTCTTTTCAGTCTGGCTTTTGGGAGATGAATATCCAGAGCATTAAAGTACCATGTTCTTAAAGTACAAAACCAAACCCCCCCCCCCTACATTTTAAAACCAAAGATTCATTTATCTGAGATCATCCAGATACCTGAAAGGCAACTTTTTCAGAAATACATTTTTTTTTTACCCAAACAAGTAGAAAACCTTACTGTAACTCTGATTTTCCCTGTATAAAAACTCTACACACAAGCAACGCAAAAATCAAAAGCAAATATTGTAGTGTCTTCTAAACAACAACCATACCGTAAAGATTGCACATAAACTTCCGACAAAGGAAAAAGAAGCTTTGATTGACATGGTGGGTGACACGGTGTCAGAACTCACTTAAGGTTCGTGCACCTTGTTTTTAAATCTCAAAAGAAAAAAAGGGGCGGGGGAAAGCATGGATAAGTGCGAAAGGAGCAACCTCCCACACCTTCACCAACATCAATAAACTGAAGTAAAAAGTTGTTTTTGTGTGTACTGTTGGGCCACAGAACTGTTTTATTCCAGTACATTAAGCCCTGCCCCGAACTTAAGCCTTCAATATAAGGATGCTGCTAGTCGGCAGGAACTCACGCCGGTTAATTGACTAGTACTTCCCTCCAGTGATTATCAATCGGGCCTGCAAACGGTCCCCGCCTTCCTCGCCGACCCAGCTCCCCGACCTCACTCTGAACCCCACCCCCTACTTCCTGCTCTCGCCGCCTCTCGCGCCAAAACCGCCTTCTCCACGGGAAACCCATCCTGCCCAAGGCCCGCGGTGTCGGTCCCCGCAAACTCGTGGGTCTCCCGGCACCGGGGCTTTCCGTACCCCCAGGCGGCCTGCACCTCCCCGGGCCGCCCCGCGCCCCCCGGAGCCGCCCCTCGGCCAGCGCGCGCTCACATTTTTCGCTGTCGCTCGAACTCCGCTTTCTTCTCCTCCTCCTCGCGTTTCTGCTTCTCGTCTAGGCTGCTCCGCTTGCTCACCGTCCGCCCGAAGATGTCGATGCGGTCGGGCGGGGACGAGGCGCGCTCCCGTTCCCGCTCACGCCGAGACACGGCCGTGTTGGTGGAGCGCGAGCGGGACCGCGACTCCCGCCGCCGGTTCCGCTTACTTTCCCGGGATTTGGAACGCTTCCGCACTCGTTCCTTGTCCCGGGACCGCGATCGGGACCGGCTGCGCTTCTTGTTGTGTTTGCTGCTCTTGGTGTGTTTGGAGCGGGACGAACTCCGGCTCCGAGACCGGCCCATCCTTCCAGGAGACGCTGAGACTAACCGCTGGCTTCGGCCTTGAAATGCTCCCGGCTTCCCTCGCCTCAGCCTTCGAACGTGAGGGGACCGTTCTGTCGAAACCAGAGGAAGAGCTACCAGTCAGATGACTTTTTACCGTTGTTTTCGGTCGACAAACGCCACGAAGGCCGCCTCGAGCGAGAAGGCCGCAACGAAAGACTTCCCTAAAATGGCAGCTGTGGCCGCACCGGCTACCTTTCCCACAATGCCCAGCGAGAACGTGCCGTCGCGCGGGCCCCGCCCCCTGACGATTGTTGCCGAAGGCGCAGCGAGGATTTCCGAGTGCGTTCGGTTCTTTCCGCGTGTCCTGGCTGAAGTCTAAGATGCCATAACCAGAAACTCACATGTTTGCTTTAGCATATTTTTGTTTTCTGGTAAAATTCATGTAGAGTGAATTAATCATGTTTTGGTGCAAGTTAAGTCATTCCGTGGTGTGAATTAAATTTTGCCTGGTTGCACAGTGGTTAAGAACTTGGCTGCTAACTACAACGTCGGCAGTTCGAATCCACCAGCTACTCTTTGGAAACCCTATGGGGCGGTTCTACTCTGTCCTATAGGGTCGCTGTGCTTCGGAATCAACCCCACAGCAGTGGGTTTGGTATGAATTGATTGCATTATTTTCTAGGAGCTGGCTTTGTCATACGGGCCTAAGTTGTATCGGAGTGACCCTCGGCAGATGACTTGCTTTTCTGAGCTTAGTCTCCTCGTTTGTAGAATGTAGATAACTAACTATACTTTTTAAAGTGGTTGTGAAACTTGCAGGAGGTATGTATTCAGCGGGTTTTGATAAACGGATGCTGATGCTTAATGCAGGGTTTAATGTGCCTGCCAGAGCACTGTGTTAAATGTTCTGCGTTTATTAACTAGTATTTAATTCTACAACAATCCTCTGAGTTGAGTACTATTATTATCCTCATTTTAAAGTTAGGGACGCCCGAGGTCCAGAGAGGTTAAATAACTTGCCCAGGGTAACACAGCTAGTAAGTGGCACAGCAGGGATGTGTACTGAGGTGAACACATGACCAGTAAGCCCCCCTAAACCCTAGCCAAAGAAAAGCAAGTTTCTAGATTTTACAACAAATTCTGTCACTGTGAAGCCCCAATTAAAAGAGGCAAAATTATTATTTGCAGATGATAGGAAACCTTGAAAGTCCTTGTGCCTAAATTTTAAAACAGAGTTCAAGATAGCTAGACAAATTAAAAAATCAGCAATTTTCCTTTGAATAAGCAATAACCTATTAAAAATGAAATAATAAAAAGATTTTCTCCACAATAGGAACAAAACCTATAAAGTATGTAGTAATAAATTTTAACAAGTTACAAAAAAACCTTTAGGATGAAATCCCTAAACGTTTGTTGAAAGGCAGAAACTAGACCTGAATAAATGGAAAACACATACCATGTTTTTGAATGGGAAGTCAATTTCAAAATATATGCCAGTTCTTCCTAAGTCAATTTACAAAAATAACGCAATTCCCATCAGGATCCCAGATTCTCCTGGGGGTGTTTAGGTTAGAGCTGCCTACTTTTAAACCTTATATGAAGTAACATAGTTGTGAATTATCAAGGAAACCTTGAAAAGAACAGTAGTAAGGGCTTGCCCTATCAAAAATTAAAATAAAACAGACAGCACGATATTAGCACAAAAATTGGAAAATAATCAGATACATTCAAGTAGAACAGTAATTTAGTATTAAAGATAGTTTTCTTTTTTTTTAATTGGTGTATTCTTTTTCTAGGGCTGTGTGACAGTTTAGGTTGTGTGTCAGCTTGGCTAGGCCATGCTTCTCAGTGGTTTGAGACTTGTGATGTAGTTTGGCAGCTATATAATGATGTAATCACCTCTATAATGAGATCTGATATAATGTAACCACCTCCATGATAAGATCTGCTGTGAATAGCCAATCAGTTAAAAGGGAGTTTACTTGGGAGTGTGGCCTGCATCTGATGTAGGTGGGCTTTCTGGCAAGGCTCACGGGCTTTTTTTGCTCCATCTGGATCCCACATCTGGCTACTGTTCATCTGAGCTCTGGTTCGTGGGACTTGAGATAGCAGCTTACGTGCCAATCTGGGGATTCGTCAGCCTCCACAGCCTGTGAGCCAGCAGCCTGCGATTTTACCTGTAGATCTTGGGTTCATCAGTGCCTGCAGCTACTTGAGTCAGGAGAAGCCTCCAGCCTGACCCACAGATTCGGGACTTTCCAGCCTCTACAACCATTTCCTTGATATAAATCTCTTTAAATATATGTGTGTATATATATATATATGCATATACACACTACACTGGTTTTGCTTCTCCAGAGAACCCAGCCTAAGACAGGCTGCCACAACAAATTACCACAGACTGGTGACTGAAAACAACAAATGAATTCACTCAGAGTTCTGGAGGCCAGAAGTCCAAAATCAAGGGTTTGTTCCCTCTGAAACCTTTGAGGGAGAATCTGTTCTGAGCCTCTCTCTTAGCTTCTGGTAGTTGATGGCAATCCTTGGTTGGCTTGGCTTCTTATAAGGACAATAGTGATAGGATTTAGGGCCTAATCTAGTCCAGTATGACCTCATCTGACCTTAATTATATCTGCAAAGACACTATTTCCAATCTAGGTCACATTCTGACTTTCCAGGTGCACAGGAATTTTGGGAGGAACACTATTCAACCCACTACAGTTGGATTTTTAAAAATCTCTTATATTTTTCTGCATGTCATGAATTCTTTATAATGATTACAGATACTTTACAAAAAGAATAAAGGAAAGTTTCCTTTACAAAGCACAAGAATATAACTCTACAATCTAATATATAATAAGGGTAAGGCTTTAGTTTAGTGGGTAAAGAAAGCTTTATTTAATAAATGCTGTTGACATAATTAAAATAAAGACATTAAAAATGAAAGTTAATATTAGACCTCTGCATCGTAACAGGAGCAAAAATAAATTTAAGATGGATTGAAATGTAAATAAGTTCAAAACCATAAAATATTTAATCTTTTTTAATGTAAATCATTGGAACTAAGAGACCATGAAACAATGGTTCTGCCACCTAGAGATTTATTTTCAATGCACAATCCTGGTTCCTACTTCCAGACGTATTACATGCAGTGCTGGGATCCCAGAACCTCCATTTTTTAACGAGCATCCCACGTGATTTTGTTGTAGGTATTTCATCAGTGATACTTTGAGAAACACTGATGTAAATGAACAGGGTAACATGATACTTGTCAACATAAACAAAAAACAAGACTCTGGGAAAAATGTTTGCAATATTTAGCAAGCAAGGCATTTAATATCTCTGGTATACAAAGAGCTTCTGCTAACTGATAAGAGAAAGCCAACTCAATATAAAAATGAACAAAAAGTACAAACAGGCAATTTAGAGAATAAATACAACTAATTAAATCCAGGTGAAAGATTCTAAACCTCACTAGTAATTGAAAACGGTCAAAGGGCTAAAGGATAATTAATTTATGGTACATCCATAAATATAATACAATACAGATCTATATGTAGTGATCTGGAAATATGCCTTGGTATATTAACGGTCATTAGATGATAAAAGGAAGCTGTAGAACAGTGTGTAGGATGTAAGTGTATTTGTGTGTTTATGTTTATCTGTGTAAATGATAGCTACGTATTTCTTCATAGAAGGGTCTAGGATTTGGGTATTTGTAGTTCAGTGGTAGAATTCTCAATTTCCATGCAAGAGACCTCTTTCCATTCCAGGCTAATGCACCTCATGCGCAGCCACCACCTGTCCCTCAGTGGAGGCTTTCATGTTGCTGTGATGCTGAACAGGTCAAGGAAGCTTCCAGACTAAGATGGACTAGGAAGAATGATCTACTTCCAAAAATCAGCCAGTAAAAGCCTTATGTATCACAATGGTCCAATCCCCAGCTGATCATCCCCCAGCTGGTGCAGGACTGGACAGCATTTTGTCCATTGTGTGTGGGTTCGCCATGAGTCGGGCCAATTCAGCAGCAGCTAACAACAGTCAAGGGTTTAGGGAATAGACTAGAGTAGTTGATTGTAAAACAGTAATCTGTTTTGTTTAGATTGCATGTGTATTGGGATTGGCTTTAGGAGAATTTATGGAGCTTTTAAGGGAAAATGGTATCAATCTCACTTAAGCCATGTCTTTTCACTGCTGACTGAAAATCAAACCTGGAAAAAAGTATATCAAAATTCCTAAAATTAGGGTGAAGGGTGAGACAGTGCACAATACAGGAGAAACTAGCACAACTTGTACAAGGAAAGGTCATGGAAGCCTCATAGACACATCCAAACTCCCTGAGGGACTAAATTGCTGGACGGAAGGCTGTGGGGACCATGGTCTCAGGGAACACCTAGCTCAATTGGCATGACACAGCTTATAAAGACAATGCTCTACGTTCTACCTTGGTGAGTAGTGTCTGGGGTCTTAAAAGCCTGTGAGAGGCCAACTAAGATACTCCACTGGTCTCATCCCTTTGGGAGCAAGGGAGAATGAAGAGAACAGGATACAAGGAAAAGATTAGTCCAAAGGACTAATTGTCCACAGCTACCAAGGCCTCCACCAGACTGAGTCCAGTACAGCCTGATGGTGCCCGGCTACCACCACTGACTGCTCTGACCAGGATCACAACAGAGGGTCCTGGACAGAGCTGGAGAAGGATGTAGAGCATAATTCTAACTCCCAAAAAAAGACCAGATTTACTGGCCTAAAGGAGACTGGAGAAACCCCAGGAGTATGGCCCCCAGACACCCTTTTAGCTCAGTGGTGAAGTTACCTCCGAGGTTCACTGTTCAGCCTGGGAGTGGACAGCCCCGTAAAACCAAATGAGACTAACGAGGTACAGGAGTTCAGTGACAAGGGCCAGAAAGCAGAGGGGACAAGGAAGCTGGTGATAGAGAACCCAAGGTTGAGTAAGGATATTGTTGATGTGTTGTGAGATTGTTAACCATTGTCATAGGGCAACATTTGTAGTAACTGTTAAATGAGAAACTATTTTGTTCTGTAAGCCTTCATCTTAAGTGAGAATAACAGCACAATTGGAAGAGGGTAGTCAATGTCACTGAACTGTGCATGTAGAAATTTTTGAAATGGTCTATCTTTGGCTATGTGTATTTTCACCAAAAAAAAAAGGTTGAGAAGTTAGAGGGTTGATATGCTGTGGGGTTGTTAACCAATGTCACAAAACAACATGTGTACTTCTGTTTCATGAGAAACTATTTGTTCTGTAAGCCTTCACCAGAAGTACAATAAAAAAATTAAATTTAATTAAAAAAAATTTATACATAAATTAAAAAGAAAAAAATTCCTAAAATTACTGGGGATTATCTTTGAGGGTGCGGTGAAGGAATGAAGGGGATATACATTTCATGCTTCTACTTTATAGTATAATTATCAAAAATCTTGGCTCTTCATACTCTCTGAACGTATCTTGTTTTCTTGTGTATTTACTTATTTATCAACTATCTTCCGTGACTGGAATCCAAATTCCAGGGTCCTTGACTATTTTGGTTTCACTGAAACCTCATGGTCTAGCAGGCTGACCTCAATACATGTACACTGAATATGTGTTGAATGAATAAGATTTAAGTGACTCTTTGAGCATGAGTTTGTTTGTTTGTTTTTGGTTTTTGCTTTTTAGACTCTTTATTTCCAGTTGTCTCCCCTCCTCCATTCCTTCTCCCGATAAAAATGTTTCCTCAATTCATTTTTGTTAGATTACAATAAAAATTTTAAAAGAAAAACAGTTGCAGTGGAGCCAATTCTAATTCATGGCAACCCGATGTGTGTGTGTCAGAGTAGAACTGTGCTCCGTAGGGTTTTCAGGGGCCGATTTTCAGAAGTAGATCCCCAGGCCTTTCTTCCAGGGCAACTCTGGGTGGACTTGAAGCTCCAGCCTTTAGGTTAGCAGCCGAGTGCTATAACAGTTTTCACCACCCAGACTCAATAGCCAAATATAAATATCAGATCATTCAAAAACATCATTTTAAAGAACACCCTTCAAAAATAAAAATTGAAAAATGCCAAAGAGATGGGCCACGAGGGCTTCGCAGCTAGTCAGTATTTAAACTCAGGTTCTTCAGATTAAAAAAGAAATAGCAGAAGGGTTGTCCCCTGTTGATTGTCCTTTCTTCCCCACAACCACAGCCTATTAGTTTGATCTCTGTTTAGGGCACATAATGAAAGACCCCTGGTTTTTGGTGTTTCTGAATGTGGCTGTCTGTCCTGCTGAACTGTGATCAGGCAAGTTGGGTGGCTGCTGAGAAAACTTCAGACTCACACAAACCCACAAACCCTTTCCCACCTTGTTGTTTACTTGGCTTATGAGCATTAGAGAAAATTAATGATGTTTGTATTATGAAAGTAAATCAGCTAGTTGTGCTTTAGAGCAGGGAGTTCTCTTGTTTGCTTTTATTTTCAAATACTTTTTGAAGTGAAGATATATTTTAACAAAAAAATTTTTTTTCCCAGAAAAATTTTTCATGTATGTTATTAATTGTCCAGATATTTGCTTGGGAACTGTACTGCTAACAAGTATTTATTATCTTCCAAATCTCTCATGACATTTAAAAAGAAAAATCTCTTAGGATTGTCTTATGTTTGTTCCTCAAAGATTTTGTGCTGCAGAAAGTTAAAATTCAGAACCAGGCTTCATTTCATTTCTCTTCTCAAATCAAATACAGTACTTTGGCTTCAGTTGGACTCGAATAAAGATAATATAGATTAGGAATGACTTTTTACTCTTCAATCCTATCCAGAAATCTTTAGTAGTAGGAAAAACTACTGTTCCCGTTCCTATTGCTGCATAACAAGACACCTCAAAACTTAGCGGCATAAGACAGCCATTGTATTATGTTCAGAGATTCTGTGGGTCAGGAATTCTGGCAGGGCACCATGGGAATGACTTGTCTCTGCTCCACAACATCTGGGGCCTCAGCAGGGAAGACTCGAAGACAGAAAGAAGAGGGGGTAGCTTGACTCAGTTGTGAGGGGTGGGGTGTTGTCCCGGAGTGTTGTCACTCACGTGTCTGGCAGTCGATGGTGGCTGTTGACTGGAATGTCAGCTGAGTCTACCAGCTGTATCACCTACATGTGGCCTCTCTTCATGTGGTGTGGTCTTCCTCACAGCATGGCAGCCTCATGGAGCTCAGTGCTCCAAAAGTGAGTGACCCAAGAGAATGGCAGCAGCAGGGCTTCAAACTGGTTCATTCCAGTTTGAACTCCTGCTGAAAACTTGCATTTCTATCCCAGATATACTGAATCAGAATCTAAATTTTAACAAGATCTCCCAGGTGATTCTTATGTATAACTCCCTGGGAACTTCCAGCCGGAGTGAACCAGTTGGAATCCCTGGGCAGAAGCTAAGTATAGCCTTTCTCACCTAGTTTGGATAGCTGTGTTGCATCACTTCCACTACATTCCATTAATAACTAGTCACCAAAGTTAGCCCAGATTCGAGGGGAGGAGACATAGAATCCACCTCTTGACGGAAGGAGTATTCAAGAATATGTGGATGTGTTTAAAACTCATCACAATACCCTTTAAGAATATATGCTTCATAAAACATGTAATGAAAACTGCACTGAAGTCTGAACCCTTGTGGCACAGTGGCTAAGAGCTACAGCTGTTCAACAAAGGGTTGGCAGTTCAAATCCACCAGCTGGAAACCCTATGGGGCAGTTCTACTCTGTCCTATAGGGTCGTTATGAGTCAGAATCGACTTGACAGCAACAGGTTTGATTTGGTTTGGTTTGGCACTGAAGTCTAGTTGGAAGATGCTATCTAGTTTCTGGTTCTGAAGATATTGAACCACTTTAGCCTTTACTTTCCTCAACTGCAAGATGAAAGTTTGTACTAGGTAGGCCTCCAAAGGTACTTTTACTTGTAGTTTTCCCAATTAAAACATGAGAAATTCTAGTTTGAATTTAAGAGCTGATGCTTCCCTGAGAGGAAGCTCTTATGTCACATATTACTGTCTAGGGCTGAATGAAATAGAAACAAATCTAATTTCAATACTTCATTTCTGGTTCTTCCAGTTATTGTTAATTGTAGACATAGCTACCATTTACTGTTGTGTGCTGGATACTCTTTATTTGCCTCACTTGCTTTCCAGTTCTTACAACAACCCTATCCTTAGTGTTTCTTTTAGACACCTTTTAAGGAGTCTGCTTCATCCTCTTCACTGCTAAGGTCTCCTTCTCAGCCTCCATTAAAATACCCCAGGACCTAAGACTATTAGTCAACAGAAGTAAAATTGATGTAGTTTTCTAAATAGAAAGCAATCAGGACATGGGAGGGGGTAAGAGACGGTGGTGGAGAGGCTGACCTGACCAAACTAACATGTTATGTTAAGTATATTGCCAGGAAACTCTAAGCCAGACATATTGGAACCCATGAATGACTCAGAATACAGAGGCTGATGTTACCAGTTGAAGCGACAATGCTTAAGGTGGTGAATAATAACAACAGTTTGCATGCGGCAGATGCTAAACCAGGCATTTTGCATGGATCTTTACAGCAAATAAGGTACCTGGGGAGCGCAAACAGTTTGTGCTTGACTATTACCCTCAAAGTTGGCAGTTCAAACCCAGCCAGTGGTACCGTGGAAGACAGGCCTGGTGATCTGCTTCTGTAGAGATTACAGCCAAGAACACCCCATGGAGCAATGCTACTCTGTAACACATGGGGTCATCATGAGTTGGAATCAATCCTAGCAATGGGTTTTACTACAAATATGAGTGAAGTAACACTTATCCATTAATTTTTCTTCATTTTACAGAGGAAGAAAATGAGACTCACAGGGTATAAGTCAGTTGCCTAGGAAGGTCATACATGGCTGTTAAATAATAGAACTGGTATTTGAGCCCAGGCAGTCTGACCCTAGAGCCCACAGATATCTTCTCGCCATAAACATTTTGGGTTTTGTCAGATCACCCTCCACCTCCCAATCATCTACCACTGAACCCTTAGAACAGTCTTGAGTCCTCACTCCTTTATTCCCCATAAGTGGCCAGTCCTATTCAGAACTGGTACATAATTTGCAGGGCCCAGTGTGAAATGAAAATAAGGGACCTCTTCAGAACGCAGGAAAAAAGTGCTATAAAAGGTACTAAAATACAAAGCTTTTCCCTTTCTTCCGTGGTCTCTCTCTACATTAATGGTGTTTTTTAATATCTTACTTAATGTCTGTCTTAGTTATCTAGTGCTTCTATAACAGAAATACCACAAGTGGATGGCTTTAACAAAGAGAAATTTATTCTCTCACAGTCTAGGGGGCTGGAAGTCTGAATTCAGGGCGTCAACTCCAGGGGAAGGCTTTCTCTATCTGTAGCTCTGGAGGAAGGTCCTTGTCATCAATCTAACCCTGGTCAAAGAGCTTCTCAGGCGCAGGGACCCCGAGTCCAAAGGACGCGCTCTTCTTCGGGTGCTGCTTTCTTGGTGCTACGAGGTCCCCATGCCTCTCTGCTTGCTTCTCTCTTTTATATCTCAAAAGAGATTGGCTTAAAACACTATCTAATCTTGTAGATCTCATCAATTTAACTGCTGCTGATCCATCTCATTAACATCATAATGATAGGATTTACAACACATAGGGAAATCAGGTCAGATGACAAAATAGTAGACAATCGTAGGATACTGGGAATCCTGACCTAGCCAAGTTGACAGATATTTTGGGGGGACACAATTCAGTCCATGACAGTGTCCCATTCTCTCCTGCAGGAGGATAGTGACAGGCCAGGACAGAGCCTTATGGGCACCCAGTGGCCCTGCCCTGTCACTTGCAATTCAGCTGCGGTGCTCTGATTGAGGGCTAGAAACAGAGGTGTGGGGAGGAGGGGGGGAAGGGGGGCACTCGCCCCCTCCCCTCTCCGTGTAAGTCCAAGGGGGCACCACAGTAGGCCAGAATAACGTTCCAAGGTGCCACAGATATGGAAGACACCTGACTAGGGCAGCCGGACAAGACGGGAGAAGGCGCTTCTGCTGACGAGTCGCCGCTACCAACGTCTGTTCATCTCAAAATTGGAGGGGGTAGGGAGCGCAGTTTAGAGACTGCCCCTGGGTGCTCGAATGGGGGGGGGGGCGCATAATTTAGAGATTGCCCCTGTCACCCTTGCTACGCCCCGGGCTAGAAACCTAGATGGAGGCGCACCACCACGGAGAGTCACCGGCGGTGCTGCTAGCTGTTGCTGGGATGGCCACCAACGCGCCCTACCTGGAAATGCAGCGGAGCACACGCGCCCGACCCCAACTCCCTTTAGCCTGTGCCCAGGCCACTGCCGGGGGTGGAGGGCTGGAGGATTGCTGGGCAGGGCTGGAGAACCGGGGGACTGGCGGTGGTCAGCCACTGCGACAGAGGGCAGGGGAGGCGGGGCCGTGAGCTGAGAACTTGTGGTGAGTTGGTGAGGTGGCAGGAGGCGGCCTCTCCTCTCCTCCCCCAAGCGCATGCTCCATTTCCCATCAAACTTCACTCACGAGCCACAGTTTCAAAGATGACATTTATTAAGAATTTCAAGAGTGTGACAGCAGAGCAGTAGATCAAACGCCAGGTCCTTCTGAGCACACGGCACTGCGCTGGTCTCATGTCCATGAACCTGGCCCTGGTCCTAGTCATTCTTTCTTCAGCATGCTTGTCTCGTTGATCTTTTCCTCCCTCCATCCACCTAGTCTCCATCCATGCCCACGACATCACTCCTCATTTCTGAAATCATCAGTGGCACCCATGCTTCCATCACTTTGGATCTCAGCTTCTCAACCTGACATAAAATGACCTTCATAATTTGGACTCAATGTACCCGTCCAGACTCACCCAACCTGTTCAGAACAATTTTCCCATGCTCCTTAACCGGCACCGTCTCTCCTTCATCAGGATGAATTGCTCTGTTCTACAAACATACCCAGGGCCTGCTCTTACTTAACTTTATTGCCCTTGCCCCAACTCCTTCACCCCTTGGGTGGGAGAGTCCCTAGGTGTGCTCTACACTGTTTCCCAGAGTTCCCCCAGCAGTATTAAGCTGAAGTTGCCCATAGTGGCGGCAGGCTGGGTAATGTACTACTTATTGGCTGCTTTAGCTTCCGTTTCTCACTTCTCTGCTCTTCTACCAGACTACTCCCAAACAAACAATTTACACTTCAAGCCTTGTCTTAGGGCTTCATTTTGCTGTACATATACACATAACTCAATGCCACCTGGTTTGGAACCACTTTATCTTTGCATATTCATATGTACCCCCACGCTACAAAGCAGTTAAGTATTGGACAGTTTCCATTTAGACAAACCTCACAATTAGCCCATGGGCAAGTGTCATGAATTGTGTCCCCGAAATATGTGTCAACTTGGTTAGGCCATGATTCCCAGTATTGTGTGGTTGTCTTTCATTCTGTGATTGATGTAATTTTCCTATGTGTTGTAAATCCTAATCTTTGTCTGTAGTTAATGAGGCAAGATTAGATTATGTTAAAGAGGATTAGGGTGGGATGTAACATACTTACTTAGGCCACATTCCAGATGCACGGTAAAGGGAGTTTTCTTGGGATGTGGCCTGCATCACCTTTTATCTTACAAAAGATGAAAGGGAAGTGAGTAGAGAGTGGGGGACTTCACACCAGCAAGAATGCAGCACCGGGGGCAGAGCGCACCCTTTGGACCAAGGGTCCCTGTGGCTAAGAAGCTCCTAGACCAGGGGAAGACAGATGACAAGAGCCTTCCTCCAGCGCTGGCAGAGAGAAAGGCTTCCCCTGGGGCTGACGCCCTGAATTTGGACTTCTAGCCTACTAGACTGTGAGAGAGTAAACGTCTATTTTTTGAAACTATCCGCTTAGGATATTTCTGTTATAGCAGCACTAGATAACTAAGACAGCAAGCAACACCTGATCATTGTCACCACAGAAATTTGAGCATTCTAGTTTCATTTTTGCTTTGCATTGTGGATGTATATACCAATGGCATCTGTCATGTTAAAATCTGGAAGAAAAAATAATACCAAAAATATATGGAACTGAGAATACGCAAGGATTATTAGGACAAGATGTGATGTGGCAATAAAAGGGATCGCTTCTCCAAGACCCTTCCTCCCCACTTCCTTGTAACAGATTACTGATATTGGGTATGGATCATGAGACTATGTTTTTTAGGTCTCTTCCCACCCCGAGAGGAGTAAATATTGGCTGAGGAAGACAATAATTATTGTTCTAGTCTTCTTGCCAGTGATTGGTTTAGGCGCGATCATGTGACATAATTCTGGCCAATGAACTGTGAGGGGAATTTGGCCGGAAGGCTTCCGAGGAAGTTCGTCTCAGTCCGTGAAAAGTTTGTCTGTGAGATTATGATGTTTTTGGAAGTGCTGCAGCCATTTTGCGACTATAATAGGATAAGCGTGAGGATAAAAACTAGCATGCTGCGGAAGGCAGAGGAGAAAGACAGAAAGAAACTGTGACCTTGATCTTATTGTTGAGGCACCGAGTTAACCACTGAATTACCAGCATGGAGGTGCGCTGCCTCATGGTTTCGTATTATGTAGGACGATAGATTTCTATATTGTTTGAAGCATTTTGATTTGGGTCTCTGGTTACTTGTAGCCAAAACTATCTGGACTCAGTATGTTCAGGAACAAAAAAGAAAGTGAGGTATTCAGGCAGGAACCAGACGACGGACCGCTTTTGCGTGGGATCACTTTTGTGTCGCCGTTCTCGCCGAGGTCTTCTAACTTCCACGCAAGTGATTGGGTGGGACTGTGCAAGTCAGGAGATTGTGGCTCACCAAGGGGACTGCTGCTAGGCTTAAAATGAGCCATCCCAGAGGGGTGAAGAGAGGGTGTCGCCACCACCAAGGAAGAAGAGCCAGGAGTGGAACACATCCATCAGGAGAGACTGCAGGAGACGGCGTGGTGGGCTTCCCGGCCCACAGAGTGAGAGAGCGGGGTGTCATTGGGCAGGAGCCTCCTTGGTGGAGTAGGGTGCCTCCAGGTGCTTATTGGCAAAGCTAAAAGAGCTTTGTAACACTTGCTGAGCAGGGCAGATCGCCAAGGGCCGGTGGGAGGAGGCTGTCCTGACAGAACAATTGTGAGCGTTCCAGAACCTGGACCTGCTTCTTCCCTAATAAGCCCCATAATGGTGAGTATTGTCTGTGAGTTCTGTTTGGCCATTGCAGCAGATTATGGAACGCAGCAGAAAAGTAAAGGGAGCCATTGGGGGGACAGTTGGTGTCCAGTTGGTAAAGATGACCGACAGGGTAGGCGTGTCTGACCTCCGCCTCATAGGAATGGGCCTTGGGCTGTCGATCTTGATTCTCCTTCCCCCTCCTGAAGTTAGAGAAGGTCCAATGACACCACCACGCCATCTTTACAGCCAGGGCGACCGACCTTTCTAGATATAATTAAATGCAATGCATGTCCTTATTGGATCAAAGGCTGAACAAACCACCTCTAAAGGACACTTTGGGGATAATTTGGGACACATGAATATGAACTGAGAATTGGATAATGTTGAGGAATTTTTAATTTTGTTACGTGTGACCATTATAGGTGGGTAAGACAATGTCATTAGCTTTTAGTGGTGGATTTGAAATGCTTAGGGATGGAATTTCATGGTGTGTTCTTAACAGACATAATCACAAAAATATAGAAAGCAAATATGGCAAAGTGTTGACAGTAGTCTCCTCTGAGCAGTGGGTATATGGGTGATCCTTGTGTTGAAACTGGACCAGTGGGTCCCCGCACAGCATGCAAGACGCCAAGTCTCTCAGACGCTGTTTTTGAGAGGAAGACAGAGTTTATTTCACAGGCTAAGAAGCGGGAACTCAGAGGTGTCGACCTCGGATTGAGTTCCCTGATTTGAGAAAGCATTCACAATTTATAATTATATATATTCATATAGGTGTGGAGGAAGGTGGTGGACAGGATCAGGAGGTTCTAACTATTCATAATTTCTATTAGTTATTCATGGCGAGGTGGGGCTAAGACTCCGCACAGAAATGGCCAGTGGACCCTTCGCTTTTGAAATGGGCTTAGCCACTGCAGATGGCATATGTCTGGTGGTTCTGGTTCCTTGACATTGAGTATTCTCGTTCCTTGACATGAGTTCTCCTGTGTTATTGAGCATGCATGGTGGCCCAGGGTCATCGGTCGGTGATCTTTGCCTGTTTTGCGTGTGTCTGACCGTTCTGAGCTGGTTAGATGTGGATCTGTCCAGGGCTCTCCAGAGGGTCTGCAAAACAACTTAGAGGAGGTGAGTGACGTAGTGGGGGAGGTAACTAGATGTGGCCTCATAGCTGATGGAGTACTAATTAATTAGGTGTCTTCAGCCTCTAGGGTCCCCTAACAATGTCACTCTATTTGCTGTTTTGTATGTTTAAAAATTCTTGTAATTAAAAAGTAAAAGAAAAAAAATTCTGGATTTTACATCTGATAGAAATTAATATGGTTTCATGATGCTAAGCTGTTATACAAAAACAAAACAAAACAAAAAGCCACATTCCTGTTTGAGAAATGGTATCACAGAGAAACATGTGGAAATGGCTTTTAGAACCGTGGCTGTAGGTTTAGAGTACTGCCCGTTACGGAAGTGCAGCTAATTCACTGTGTTTGTCAGAGTGGTATTCCTGTCAGAGTGAGAGACCATGACCTGGCTGAGAACCAGCATCAGTGAAATCCAAGATCCAAATAAGAGAGGACAGATTTACCTTCTTTTGCTTTGGGGTTTCCTACTGTAAGGGTGCCCCTGACTTCACAGGGGGAGCCATCATATTCTTCCGGGAAGTGAACATCCACCAGTTGTCCCCAGAGAAATGACAACCGTAATGAACAAATGCTGCTTCTGAAAGACTAAGGGGATTGTTATGGACTGGATTGTATCCCCCAAAAATATATGTGGTAAGCCTTAATTAACTCCTGTACCTGTGGTTATAATATCATTTGGGACTGGGTTTTCTTTGTTATGTTAATGAGGGTGTATCTTAAATCAATCTCTTTTGAAATATAAAAGAGTAGATTAAGCAAGCAAGCAAGCAAGCAAGGACAAATGGAGGGGAAGATACGTGCCACCTGATCACCAAAGAACCTAAGAATAGGAGCTAAAAAGAGACAAGGACCTTCCCCCAGATCAGATAGAAGGACAGAGAGCCTTCCCCTAGAGCTGATGGTGCCCTGAATTTAGACTTGTAGCCTTCTAAGCTGTGAAAAACTAAACTTCTGTTAAAGCCACCCACTTGTGGTATTTCTGCTGTAGCAGCAGTAGATAACTAAGACCGGGATCTAGGACAGGACCTTGCTTCCAAAGACCCAAGGTGGGAACAGGTTAACAAGGCTGCACAGGAAATGGGAGGATTTCATAGCCTCTTGAAAAGCAGTGACAATTTTTACAAATATTAGAAAAATTATCAGCAAAGTGATAGGGATGCTAGGAATAGAAATGTGTGTGTCTTATTAATATTAAAAGCAGTCAGAGGAAATAAAGAGTTGGGGCCCCTCCCTTACGAAGTGAAAGCAGTAATTGACTGAGCCATTTAGCACAGGAAGATGGCAGAGAACAGAGTGAGGTAAGCCTGGTTTTAGATAGACAGGTAGGTAGATAAGTAGGTAGGAAGATAGATAGATAGATCTACCTACCCACCTACCTATCTACCTACCATCTATCCATCCATCCACCCACCTATGTACCTGCCTACCTACCTACAAAACGACACAGAAAAAATAGCTTTTGTTCACAGCAACTTCAAAGAATGCACAAGAAGTTAGGGTGGGGTTTGTTTTAAATCCTGCCCAAACAGATAACTGGAACCCTGGTGGCACAGTGGTTAAGAGCTACAGTGAATTATGGCTGCTAACCAAAAGGCTGGCAGTTCGAATCCACCAGCCATTCCTTGGAAACACTATGGGGCACTTCTGTTCTGTCCTATAGGGTCACTATGAGTTGAAATCGAACAGATAGCAGGAAGAACTGCTTTTGGAAATGCCACCTCTAGCCACGAGATCAGACTCCTCACCTTCCCAGATTTATAAAACCATCCCTGTCTTCCTGGTTTTGTGGAAACTGTAGGAAGAGCATTTTCAGATCTCCACACAGAGGGATGATAAACTACCCCATAGTGGTTATTTTCTCCCAGTTCGACGTGACTGTGGATGACAATTGATCTGGAGCTCCGTTATAGTGAAACGACACTGGGCACATTGTTTACAGGAGTTAGAGGTGCGCTTGATAAACAATTTACAGAGACACATCTAATACCATGATGAGAGACTGGAGAAGAAAAGATCTGCTTTGTGGACTGTCCTCAGGGAACTACTAGGAGCAGGAAGCTTGACTTCGTTGACACTGCACACAGTGACGTATTTTTTCAAAAGTAAAAGCTGTTACTATAATGATGGAGTTCTCAGAATTAAGCCAAAAATATCAAGGACGCCTTTTGCTTGATGGCTTCTTGACCATTCCAGATGTTTAACTGTGTATAGGATTGCAGAGGAAATACATGATGCCCCATTAAATTTGAATTTCAGATAAACAATGAAAAACTATGTCTCAAATGTTGCATGGGACGTACCTACACTAAAAAAAAAATCATCGTTTATTTGAAATTTTAATTTAACTAAGGGTCTTATGTTTTTATTTGCTAAATTTCACAGCCCTAATGGCATATCGGGTGGCGCAGTTGTTAAGGCTATTAACCAAAAGGTTGGCAGTTTGATTGCACTAGCTGCTTCTTGGAAACCCTATGGACAGCTCTACTTTGTCCTGTAGGGTCGCTATGAGTTGGAATCGACCTGACGGCAATGGGTTTGGTTTTTTTGGTTAAATGGCATATCATTTCAGTTTTTCTTTCTCTCAGGAAAGTTCTTGTTGGTATCTACTGATTATACTTCACAGAGAAACCTAAAAACTCTAAAGCTTTGCCACATTGGCTTTTTCCATTTAGTGCATCATTTTGCACTCCCATCAGTAACGTTTGAGAGCGCCGATTTCCCCACAGCCTCTCCAGCAGAGTATGTTGTGAAACTTGGGGTTTTGTGCTAACTTGATCAATGAGAAATTACGAGGAGAAATGCATCAGCTTTACATCACATCTCTCCCAATGATCAGTGGATTTACTCTGTCTCCCACTGTCTTAGTCATCTAGAGCTGCTCCAGCAGAAGTACCACAAGGGGATGGTTTTAACAGAGAGAAATTTATTGTCTTCACAGTCCAGTAGGCTGTAAGTCCAAATTCAGGGTATCAGCTCCAGGGGAACGCTTTCTCCATCAGCTCTGGAGGAAAGTCCAGGTCATCAGTCTTCCTTTGTTCTGGGAGCTTCTCTGCGCAGGAACCTCAGGTCCAAAGGACATGCTCTGCTCCCAGCACTGCTTTCTTGGTGGTACGAGGTTGCCATGTGTCTCTGCTCGCTTCTCTCTTTTATATCTCAAAAGAGATTGCATTAAGACACTAATCTTGTCAACCTCATCAGTATAACCTCATCTCAGTGATAGAATTTATAACACATGAGGAGATCACATATAATCTCATCATAGTGGTAGAGTTTACAACACATAAGGAAATCACATCAGATAACACAATCATACAATACTGGGAATCATGACCTAGCCAAGTTGCTACCCACATTTTTTGGGGGACACAATTCAATCCATGACACCCACCTTCCTCCCCTCCCAAAATTTGTTAGTTTTATTGTTTCTACATCATCAGGACATGTGACGTTTATGTTTTTCTTCTTTGACCTTAGTCACCACGATGGTTTTAGATTCAGTACTTTTGTTGTGGTTTCTGCTGACTGAAGTCCATCTTCTGATAGTCCTTCAAGAATATCTCATGGGATTTGTGGCCTCTGAGTTCTTGCAATCTCAAAATTCTCTCTCTGTAGCCTTTATATATGAGGGGTAGCTTTTTTGGTTGGATATGAAATCCTTGGGCCATTTTTTTTTTTTTTTTTAATCTTTGTTGCTGCTTCATTGTTTTCTGGTGTTGAATATTGTTGTGAAGGAATTAGACAACACACTAGTCTTTTTACCTACTTGTCCAAAGGAATCTGTCTTTATCTTTAAGGTAACTTCAAGATATTTCTAAAAGGCTTTCTCCTTATTAGATTTAAAAAAAAAAAAAAAGACTGTTCCTTATGAACTGATATCAAGTAATCTCCAAAATATATTTTAAATGAAAAAAACAACTGATAGAACTGTGTGCCACCAGTTGTGTAAAAACAGGGAAAATAAAGGAGAAATAGAAATATTTGTATATGCATAAAATATTTCTGGAAGAATATTCAAGAAATGATAACAGTGTTTGCATCCAAATGGGGGAAATAAATGTTTGGGGGACACTAGTAAAAGGAAGACCTTTCATTGTATGCCGTTTTTAACATTTGAATTTTGAACAATATGAATGTATTATCACTTTGAAGGAAATTAAAATAAGATACTAAAAACTTAGGGTCAGCTGGAAAGATATATGTGTTAAAATATTCAAGACAAATTTTAAAATAAGGATTAAAAATAATGTTAGCAAGATGTCCCTGCTTTATCCACAGGTTTCTAGAATTAGAATGGTGTGCATTTAGCCCGTGGCTAGATAGATAAATGGATCTGAATAGAAGTGGAGGAACTGTCCTCGCCCCAATCAAAGCCCTGTCCCTGAGTTGGGCCCAGATCTTATCCTCTCTTGTTCCTACCTTTATTGCCTCTGACTTGCATGATTAATTTTTTTTCTTTCTCCTAAGTTATTTCATCAGCGTACAAACATGATAAGATAGCTCCCATTTAAAAAAAAAACAACAAAAAGCAAACAAAAACCAAGCTCTTTGGTTCTACGTACTTCTCTGCACATCTGTCTACACTCACTGTTTCTGCTTTATCATTCCATTCTGTCTTCCACTTACATTCTTCAGAGGTGAGCCCTACAGTTGCATGACAACAGCCCTTGTCAATGTGGCCTATGACCTCCAGTTCACCAAACCCAATGACAATTTACAGTCCTGATTTTACTCCACCCTTCAGCAGATTTAGCAGAACAGATCCTTCCTTTCTTTTTAAAACACTTTGTTCTCTTGGTTTCAAGGCACCATATCCTCTCCTACCCTAAATGGTCATTCCTTTGCATTCTCCTTCTCTTCCCTTGGGCCTTCTTGATCTGCACAGTAGGCCAAAGGCAAATAACTTATCTTTCGCTGCTTCTCACTGGTTCTGGATGGCCGAGTAGACTCTGGGCTGCTGGGTCTCTCCCGGTGTGGAAAACGCCTCCCGAGCACTGCTGCTTGCCTGCCTTATGCTCACCCAGAGCTGATCTGGGCTGAAGGGCTCCAGCTCCCTGGGGTCAGGTCTGGCAACTCCTGGCTGCTTCCAAACTGTCTCTCCCTTGCCACCCACTCTGATTCCTCAACTTTGCCTTTGATGTTCAGGGCTCCTAGATTGTCATATATAGTTGATTCACTTGTTTTTTTGGGTCTTTGTTGTAAGAGGGACCACCTGAAGCCTCTGACTACTCTGCCATCTTGGCTCCACCTCCGCCCTGGGCCTTCTTAAAAAACAAACAAACCAAACCCCTTGCCCTAATAGGGCCTTCTTACCACCTCTATTTACATGCCTTCCTTAGGCCTCCAGGCCCACCTGTATATCACCTGAAGGCAGATGACTCTCCAAAAGTGTATTTCCAGCTCTGGTCTTTCCCCTGAGGTCCAAATTTATATATCCAACCACCTGTTTAATATCTCCACTTAGATATGTGAAAAGAATTTCAACTAACACATTCAAAATAAAATTCTTGACGTTTCTTACTGGAACTTTCTGCATCCCCAGTTTCCTGCCTCAGCAAATGGTACAACCATTCAACTCTATTCAAGCCATCTCCAAATTCCTTCCTTTACTTCATGTCTAATAAATCAGCAAATCTTATCTGTTCTAACTTAAATATATAGCTTGAATCTGATCGCTTCTCACCATCTCCATAATTCTTACCTTAGTCTCTCTCTTTAATTGCTGTTGAGTAGATTCGGGCTCATGGCGACCCCATGTGTGAGGAGTAGAACTGCTCCATAGGATTTTCAGGACTGGGACCATTCGGAATCTGATTGCTAGGCTGTCTTCTGAGGTGCCTCTGAGTGGGTTCAAACCACCAACCTTTCGGCTGGTAGTTGAGAGCTTAAGCGTTTGTGCTACCTAGGGACTCCTGTTCTCTTTGGACTGCTCTGTGTGCTTCTTAACTGGACTCCATAGCTTTGTCCCTGTATCACTAGGGTCAGTTCTTCACACAGCAACAAAGGTGCTCTTTGAAGCAATACAACTCAGACCACACTCCATAGCTAAAGAGCTGAAGAATCTTCATTAGCTTCCCACCAAATGTAGTATAGAATTCAAATTCTATTCCATGACCTGCAAAGAGCCCAGTTTATCTCTCTGAACTTCTGCTCGTTTATTTCAGACCAGTCACTTTGGCCCTTCTGCTGGTCCTCTAAAATACTAAACTTATCTCTGCCCCAGGGTCTTTGCACTTGCTATTCCTCTTCCCCCAGACATTCACAAGCTTACTTCCTCACAACATATGAGACTCCCTTGTATTATTCACGTTCCTTTTGCTTCTTTCAGGCTTCTGCTGTAATATTCTTCGGAGAGGCCTATCCTGACCTCTGTTGCTAAAATAGCTCTCTTATGTCCTCCTCTCCACACTATCACCTACTCCATTGCTTTGCATTGTCTCTCTTCTTACTATTATCACAATTTATTCATTGTCTGAGCCTTCAACTAGAGCCCAAACTACAAAAGGGCAGGGATCTTGTCTATCTCATTCAGTGCTGTATCCTTTGTGCCTAAAACAGTGCCAGGAACATAGTATTTGCTCAGAAAAGATTGTTTGAATGAATGAAGTTCAAAAGCAAACCTAAGTTTATATAAAAGTTTAGTATATAATAAAGGTTGTATTACAAATCAATGGATAAGTAATTGATTATTTATTTATTGGTATTGGGATAACTAGCTAACTAACCAGTTAGGGAATAAATAAGTTTCTTTCCTACCTAACAGCTTGCCAAAAAATAAATAAATAAATGAATTCCAAGTGAATTAAAGTTTTATATTGATGTTTAAATTCATGTTTTTATGTTTCATGAATGCTGGTACACATTTTCTTATTCGTATTTTATTTATTTATTTTTTTTTTTATTTTTTTTTTTTATATATATATTTTATTGTACTTCAGGTGAAAGCTTACAGAGCAAATAGTTTCTCATGAAATAGTAGTACACATGTTGTTTTTTTTTGACATTGGTTAACAACCCCACAACGTATTAAGCCTCTAAATTCTCAACCTTTTTTTTGATGAAAATTACAGATGGCCAAAGATACACCGTTTCAAAATTTTCTACATTCACAGTTCAGTGACATTAACTACGCTCTTCCAACTGTGCTGTTATTCTCACTTAAGATGAAGGCTTACAGAACAAAATAGTTTTTCATTTAACAGTTACTACACATGTTGCCCTATGACAATGGTTAACAATCTCACAGCACATCAAGAATATCCTTACTCCACCTTGTGTTCCCTATCACCAGGGGGCTTCCTTGTCCCCTTCTGTCTTCTGGACCTTGTCAGTGGACTATTGTACCTCTTTAGTCTCATTTGTTTATTTATTTATTTATTTATTTTTATTTTATTTAAACACCATTTCAAAACTTTTTACTTACACATTTAAGTGATATTGACTATGCTCTTCCAATTGTGCTGCCATTCTCGCCCAAGATGAAGGCTTACAGGACAAAACAGCCTCCCATTTAATAGTTACTACAACTGTTGCCCTATAGCAGTGGTCAACAATCTCACAATACATCGACAGTGTCCTTATTCAATTTGTGTTCCTTATCATCAGTTTCCTACTCTCCCTCTGCCTTCTGGCCCTTGTCACCGGACTCCTGTACCTCGTTAGTCCCATTTAGTTTTACTGGGGTGTCCATTCCCAGGCTTAACATCGAACCTTGAAGGTAACTTCCCCTCTGAGCTGAAAGGGTGTCTGGGGGCCACACTCTCGAGGTTTCTCTAGTATTCTTTAGGCCAGTATGTCTGGTCTTCTTTTTTTTTTTTTTTTTTTTTGGGAGTTAAAATTATGCTCTACATCCTACTCCAGCTCTGCCCAGAACCCTCTGTTGTGATCCTGGTCAGAGGAGTCATTGGTGGTAGCCGGGCACCATCCAGCTGTACTGGGCTCAGTCCCGTGGAGGCCTTGGTAGCTGTGGACCATTAGTCCTTCGGACTAATCTTTTCCTTGTATCCTGTTCTCTTCATTCTCCCTTGTTCCCGAAGGGATGAGATCAGTGGAGTATCTTAGATGGCCGCTCATAGGCTTTTAAGACCTCAGACACTACTCACCAAGGTAGAATGTAGAGCATTATCTTTATAAGTAGTGTCATGCCAATTGAGCTAGATGTTCCCCGAGATCATGGTCCCCAGAGCCCTCCGTCCAACAACTCAGTCCCTCGGGGGGTTTGGATGTGTCTATAGGGCCTCCATGACCTTTCCTTGTGCAGGTTGTGTTAGTTTCCCCTGTACTATGTACTATCTCATCTCTCACCCAAGTTACCACTTACCTATTACCTATTTAGTATCCCCCCCCCCCCCATCCCTGGTAACCAACAAGGATTGTTACATTTTGCATGTGAATTTTTTCATGGGTTTTTACAATAGAGGTCTCATACAATATTTGTCCTTTTGTGATTGACTTATTTCACTCAGCATGATGTCCTCCAGTTTCATCCATGTTATGAGATGGTTCACCGATTCATTGTTCTTTCTTGTTGCGTAGTACTCCATTGTGTGTATGTACCATAGTTTGTGTATCCATTCGTCTGTTGATGGACATCGAGGTTGTTTCCATCGTTTTGCTATTGTGAATAATGCTGCCATGAACATAGGTGTGCATATGTCTATTCGAGTGATGACTCTTATTTCTCTAGGATATATTCCTAGGAGTGGGATTGCTGGATCGAATGGTACGTCTATTTCTAGCTTTCTGAGGAAACGCCATATCATTTTCCAAAATGGCTGTATCATTTTGCATTCCCACCAGCAGTGTATAAGAGTTCCCGTCTCCCCGCAGCCCCTCCAACATTTGTTATTTCCAGTGTTTTTGATTCGTGCCAGTAATGCCGGGGTGAGATGGTATCTCATTGTGGTTTTAATTTGCATTTCTCTAATGGCTAGTGATCGCGAGCATTTCCTCATGTGTCTGTTGGCCATTTGAATGTCTTCCTTGGTGAAGTGTCTGTTCATTTCCTTTGCCCATTTTTTGATAGGATTGGTTGTCTTTTTGTTGTAGAGGTGTTGGATTTTCTTGTACATTATGGAGATTAGACCTTTGTCTGACTTGTACTGTCCAAAAATTTTTTCCCAGTCTGTAGGTTCTCTTTTAACTCTTTTGGTGAAATCTTTTGAAGAGCATAGATGTTTGATTTTTAGAAGATCCCAATTATCTAGTTTATCTGTTGGGTTTTTTGTGTTGATGTTTATGGTTTGTATCCTGTTAATGCCATGTATTAAGGTCTGAAGTGTTGGTCCTATTTTTTCTTCTATGAATTTTATAGTTTGAGGCTTTATATTCAGGTCTTTGATCCATTTTGAAGTAGTTTTTGTATATGGTGTGAGGTATGGGTCCTGTTTCATTTTTCTACAAATGGATATCCAGTTTTGCCAGCACCATTTGTTAAAAAGACTATCTTTTCCCCATTTGATGTATTTTGGGCCCTTGTCAAAAATCAGGTGACCGTAGGTGGATGGATTTACATCTGAGTTCTCAATTCTGTTCCATTGGTCAATGTCTCTGTTGTTGTACCAGTACCAGGCTGTTTTGAGTACTGTAGCTGTATAGTAGGTTCTCAAGTCAGGTAGTGTGAGTCCTCCAACTTTATTCTTCTTCTTCAGTAGTGCTTTACTTATTCGAGGTTTCTTCCCTTTCCATATAAAGTTAATAATTAGTTTTTCCATCTCTTTGAAGAATGTTGTTGGTATTTGTATCGGAATTGCATTGTATTTGTAGATTGCTTTAGGTAGAATTGCCATTTTCACAATGTTGAGTCTGCCTATCCATGAGCATGGTATGTTTTTCCATTTATGTAGATCCCTTTGGGTTTCATGCAGCAGTGTTTTGTAGTTTTCTTTGTATAGGTCTTTTATATTCCTGGTCAGATTTATTCCAAAGTATTTTATCTTTTTAGGGGCTATTGAAAATGGTATTGATTTCCTGATCTCCTTTTCATCGTTCTCTTTACCGGTGTATAGGAATCCAACTGATTTTTGAATGTTTATCTTGTATCCTGCTACTCTGCTGAATCTTTCTATTACTTCCAGTAAATTTCTCGTGGAGTCTTTAGGGTTTTCTATGTATAGTATCATATCATCTGCAAACAGGGAGAGTTTAACTTCTTCATTACCAATTTGGATGCCCTTTATTTCTTTTTCTTGCCTTACTGCTCTAGCTAGAACTTCCAGCACAATGTTAAATAGGAGCGGTGATAAAGGGCATCCTTGTCTTGTTCCTGTTTTCAGGGGGAATGTTTTCAGCCTTTCTCCATTAAGAATGATGTTGGCTGTTGGTTTTGCATAGATGCCCTTTATTATGTTGAGAAATTTCCCTTCTATACCTATTTTATTGAGAGCTTTTATCAGGAATGGGTGTTGGACTTTGTCAAATGCCTTTTCTGCATCAATTGAGATAATCATGTGATTTTTTTCTTTCCTTTTATTTATGTGGTGGATTACGTTGATGGATTTTCTAATGTTAAACCATCCTTGCATACCTGGTATGAATCCTACTTGGTTGTGGTGTATTATTTTTTTGATATGATACTGAATTCTATTGGCTAGAATTTTGTTCAGAATTTTTGCATCTATATTCATGAGAGATATTGGTCTGTAATTTTCTTTTTTTGTGATGTCTTTGCCTGGTTTTGGTATCAGCGTTATGCTGGCTTCATAGAATGAATTTGGAAGTGTTGCTTCCTCTTCTATGCTCTGAAATAACTTGAGTAGAACTGGTACGAGCTCTTCTGTAAATGTTTTGTAGAATTCTCCAGTGAAGCCATCTGGGCCAGGGCTTTTTTTGGTTGGGAGTTTTTTTTATTACCTTTTCAATCTCTTCTCTTGTTATGGGTCTGTTCAGATTTTCAATATCACTTTGTTGTAGTTTGGGTAGGCCGTACGTTTCTAGAAATTTATCCATTTCCTCTAGGTTTTCAAATTTGTTGGAATATAGTTTTTCATAATATTCTGTTATAATCCTTTTTATTTCGGTTGGGTCTGTTTTAATGTCCCCCATTTCATTTCTTATTTGGGTTATTTGTGCCCTCTGCTGTTTTTCTTTTGTCAGTCTGGCCAGTGGTTTGTCGATTTTGTTGATTCTTTCAAAGAACCAACTTTTGGTTTTGTTGATTCTTTCTATTGTTTTTCTGTTCTCTATTTCATTGATTTCTGCTCTGATCTTTACTATTTCCTTTCTTCCGGTGGTTGTAGGCTTTTTTTGTTGTTCTCTTTCTATTTGTTTGAGTTCTGTGGTTAATGTTTTGATTTTGTCCCTTTCTTCTTTTTTGATATGTGCATCTATTGCTATAAATTGTCCTCTGAGGACTGCCTTTGCTGTGTCCCAAAGGTTTTGGTATGATGTGTTTTGATTTTCATTTGATTCTAGGAATTTTTTAATTCCATCTCTGATTTCTTCTATTACCCATTGATGTGTAAGCAGATTATTATTCAGTTTCCATGTGTTTGATTTTTTTTCCTTGCTCTTTCTAGTGTTAATTTCTACCTTGATGGCATTGTGGTCAGAGAAGATACTGTGAATTATCTCAGCATTTTGGATCTTGTTGAGGATTGCTCTGTGGCCTAAGATGTGGTCTATTCTGGAGAACGTTCCATGTGCATTGGAAAAGAATGTGTACTTTGCAGCGGTTGGATGGATTGTTCTATATATGTCTATGAGGTCCAGTTGGCTGATTGTGTCCTTTAGGTCTTCTGTATCTTTGCTGAGTTTCTTTTTAGTTGTTCTGTCCTTTACTGAGAGTGGTGTGTTGAAGTCTCCTACTATTATTGTGGAACTGTCAATTTCTCTTTTCAGTGCTGTTAGAGTTTTTTTTATGTATTTTGGAGCCCTGTCATTGGGTGCATAGATATTTATTATGGTTATGTCTTCATGATGGATCATCCCCTTAATCATTATATAGTGTCCTTCTTTGTCTTTTATGGTAGATTTTGTTTTAAAGTCTATTTTATCTGAGATTAGAATTGCCACTCCTGCTCTTTTTTGATAGTTGTTAGCTTGATATATTTTTTTCCAACCTTTGATTTTTAATAAATTCACATCTTTGTTTCTAAGATGTGTCTCTTGTAGACAGCAAATAGATGGATCCTGTTTTCTTATCCATTCTGCCACTCTCCGTCGTTTTATGGGTGCATTGAGTCCATTTACGTTCAGTGTAATTATTGATAGATGTGAATTTGTTGCTGTCATTTTGTAGTGCTTTTTTTTGTGATGCTGAAGTTTTCTTTGTTCTTCTTACTCTCTTGTGCTGAGTTCCTTTTGTTTGTGGATTTTGTGTTCATTTCTTTTGTTTTTGTAGGTTTTGTTTTTGTTGAGACTTTATGTTTTTCGTCTTTATTTTTATGAGTTGGTTTGTTAACTTTTTTTGTGGTTACCATGAATTTTACCCTTATCTTTATAATTTTGAAGCAGTCTACCGTTACTTGGTATCGCCTTGCCTTCTTCTCCTTTAGAAGGTTCTATACCTATGCCGTTTGTTCCCTCTTTCATTGTTTTGATGTTGTTGTCATCCTTTTATTGATTTCTCTGATTCCCTGTTGTATATCTTTTGTTTTTGGAAAGTCGTCTGTAGTTCAGTTCCTAGAATGGTATCTGGTTCATGTTAACCTGCGTCCTAGGTCCTAGGTCCTGCCTGAGGGCTGAAGCTGTTTGTCCTCAGATCGAAGAACTCCCTTTAATAATTCTTGTAAGTTTGGTTTGACTTTTGCATATTCCTTTAGTTTCTGTTTATCTGGAAATGACCTAATTTCACCATCAAATCTGAATGAGAGTTTTGCAGGATATATTATTCTTGGCTGACAATTTTTTTCTTTCAAGATTTTATATATGTCATCCCATTGCCTTCTTGCCTGCATGGTTTCTGCTGAATAATCTGAGCTTAGTCTTATTGTTTCTCCTCTGTATGTGACTTCTTGTTTTTCACGAGCTGCTCTCAGGATTCTTTGTTTGTCTTTAGTTTTAGCGAGTGTGAATATGATATGTCTTGGTGATTTTCTTTTGGGGTCTCTTCTATATGGGGTTCGTTGAGCTTCTTGGATGACCAGCTTTTCATCTTTCATGATATTGGGAAAGTTTTCTGTCAGCAGTTCCTCAATGATCCTCTCTGTGTTTTCTGTTTTCTCCCCCTGTTCTGGTATACCAATCACTCGTAAGTTTTTGCTTTTAATTGTGTCCCACATAACTCTCAGGGTCTCTTCATTTTTGTTTGTTCTTTTTTCTGAGTTTTCCTGAAACAGAGTTGTATCCAAGTGTTTGTCTTCAGTTCCACTGATCCTGTCTTCCATGGTTTCAAATCTACTTCTCAGCCCTTCTATGACACCGTCCATTTCTGAAATCTTGTTGTTTATCTTTTGGATTTCTAATTGTTGTTTTTGTATAATTTCGAGTTGTGAATTTATTTTGGCATTTTGTTCTTGCATCATCTTCCTGAATTCTTCCAATTTTTTGTCTGTATTTTCCATAAATTTGTCTATTTTTTCCTCATGTTTGTCAGCTTTTTGCCTCAGTTCTTGGAAAATTCCGAGTATTAGTGATTTGAGTTCCGTATCAGGTACTTCTAGTGCATTTTCTTCCACAGGAGAGTTATCTGGTGTTTTAATTTGGACGCCTATTGGAGCCATCTTGCCTTGTTTTTGTAAATGTTTTGATATTGTTTGCTGTTTTCGGGGCATTCAGTAGATATTTCTCTCGTTTATTGATTGTAGATTTTTTTTTTTTTTTTCGTTCTTGTGGTACAGCTGGGCAGATCTAGTTGAGGAGGAGCCACTGGGATGGGTTGCTTGTGGCACTCACCGCAGCCACCAGGACGGTTGGTAGTCAGTGCTGGGCAGGTTCCAATAGGGCGTGCCTGCACCGCTTGGTGATGTGATGTCTAGTGCACGGTGCAGGTAGGTAGGGTGCAGCGGGAAGATGGTTATGTGTGAAGCTAAGCTGGATATGGGAGAGAGGAGAGAGGAGGAGGAGCAAAAAGCGTACAAACATAAAAGAATGCTAGGGGAGCTTGTCGTTGGAATGTACAGATGAGAGACTATGGGATGGAGGAAACCAGAAGGGGGAAGAGAAAGAAAAGGAAAGAATGACCAAATAAAAATCAGAAAAGTTAAAGAACTGCAAATTTCCCAGGGATCTCACCGATGCAGCTATGAGGTCTGGGGGAGTCGGTCTCAATTTTCACAGCTCAGCCTGGCCAGAAGGTACAGAGGCATACATCGCCTGGAATTCAGGGATCAGAAAGAGAAGGAAGAGATAGAGAGACAAGAAATTAAGCAATGAAGAAAGACAAAAGAGAAAAAGAGGTAAAAGATGACAAAACTAATCAAAAAAGGAAGAAAAATAAAATTGAGAGGAAAAAAAAAAAGGGCAACACCAGCAGTCAGTGCCTACAAATGGGACCCAGAGAGCCCCCACTCAGGGGCGCGAATTCCAAGAAGCCGGTAGTCTTGGGGTTAAGTGACCGTGGCCACGGAAAGCAGAGGGGCCAACGAACAAAGGCCCCAGGATCCCACCCGCGCAGTAGCCCAGACCTGGAAACAGCCACACGCCCGAACGCAGCCCTACAGCCCCGCAGGAGAGAGCAGAGACGGCACTCGGAACCAGGCACCCAGGCAAAAGGAGGGGGAGGCGGCAGAAAAAGGCTCGCTAGCGGCCGGCAAATGGCTCCCAGAAAGCCCCCCGCCCGGGCGCGCGGAATCCAAGCACCGGCGCCCCCCAGCTCAGGGACTCCGGCCACAGAAAGCAGAGGGGCGAACAAACAAAGGCCCCGGGATCCCACCCACGCGGGAGCCCAGACCTAGAAACAGCCACACGCCCGCACGCAGCCCTACAGCCCCGCAGGAGAGAGCAGAGACGGCACTCGGAACCAGGCACCCAGGCAAAAGGAGGGGGAGGCGGCGGAAAAAGGTTCGCTAGGTGCCAGCAAATGGCTCCCAGAAAGCCTCCAGCCCGGGCGCGCGGAATCCAAGCACCGGCGCCCCCCTGGTCAGGGACTCCGGCCACGGAAAGCAGAGGGGCAAAGGAACAAAGGCCCCGGGATCCCACCCACGCGGGGGCCCAGACCTAGAAACAGCCACACGCCCGCACGCAGTCCTACAGCCCCGCAGGAGAGAGCAGAGACAGCACTCGGAACCAGGCACCCAGGCAAAAGGAGGGGGAGGCGGAAGAAAAAGTTTCGCTAGGTGCCAGCAAACGGCTCCCAGAAAGCCTCCAGCCCGGGCGCGCGGAATCCAAGCACCGGCGCCCCCCTGCTCAGGGACTCCGGCCACGGAAAGCAGAGGGGTGAACGAACAAAGGCCCCGGGATCCCACCCACGCGGGAGCCCAGACCTAGAAACAGCCACACGCCCGCACGCAGCCCTACAGTCCCGCAGGAGAGAGCAGAGGCGGCACTCGGAACCAGGCACCCAGGCAAAAGGAGGGGGAGGCGGCAGAGAAAGGTTCGCTAGCTGCCAGCAAACGGCTCCCAGAAAGCCGCCAGCCCAGGCGCGCAGAATCCAAGCACCAGCACCCCCCAGCCCAGGGACCCTGGCCACGGAAAGCAGGGGATCCCCAGCTGAGGCGGAGAGGGGTGGGTGGTGGGAGAGCGCGCACCGCAGTTTACCGGTCGTTCTGTCTCCGACCAGATGCTCTGCAAGGCTGCTCTCCCGTTTGCTGGTCTCCGATAGGAATCCAAGATGGTGGATCCGCGCTGCGTTAGCTGGTAAGGAATCTCTGCCTGAGTCTCTCCTCGCTCTCCGCTCTCTTTTAGTATTCTCACTCCGTTTGGTGTTTGGCTGAGTTCTTTATCTCTTCATTTGGTGTTCTAGGGTTTCAGGATTGTTGATTCTCTGTTAGGCTTAGTTTTTCGGATCTTTGCTGTGGAGGGACGGCGTGGTGTTTCTGCCTAGGGCGCCATCTTGCTCATGCCTGCCTCTTATTCGTATTTTAAATATTTAAATGTAAAAATAAAACCGCAGTAGTTCTTTAAGAATCTATCTATACATATATATACATATGTAGATAGGTATATATATGTAAAGATATATAGATGTTTATATACATACACATATATACATAGGGTGATTGTTTAAACATAACCCTGAAGACAAAAACAGTAAGAGAAAATATTACTAGATTTTAATAAATAAGAACTTAAAGCATCTCAGGACAAAGAATTTTAGAAACAATGTTTGAAGTTAAATGACCTGGTAACAAAGATTTCAAAATATATTACAAAGAGCTGACAGCCTTAATATATAAAGAGAGCTTATAAATCAGTAAGGAAAATTGAGCACCCCAGTAGGCAAAGGACATGAACAAATAAGTCACTAAAGAATTAAAGACAAATGACCAATAATATATTAACATTTTTTCAACTTGTTAATTAAAAAATGTACATTAAAACAATAATACTGTTTTATTTTGCTCTTATCATATAGCAAAGGTTTTTCTTAAATGCTAAAATCAATTCTTGTATTAAGGAAAAATGAATTTTCATACATTACGTACTTAAATTAATGCAACTTTTTTGGATGCCAGCAAGCACTACTAAAGCTTTTTAAAAATGTGAAGTGATTGAACCCACATTTCTACTTCTTAGAACTGTTTCTTTATAATAGAAAAA
Organism: Dugong dugon; assembly: GCA_030035585.1. NCBI lineage: Eukaryota > Metazoa > Chordata > Mammalia > Sirenia > Dugongidae > Dugong > Dugong dugon. The sequence goes on along the minus strand of CM057479.1, from coordinate 7,598,086 downwards.
TTTGAGATACAACATAAATATTCACAAATAAGAGGATTATAGAATTATAATATATCAATACAAAAAGATAGAATAAAGTCATTATAAATCCTAATATAGATGCATCTTACTTATATGGAAAGATCTAATGCTTCGTAAGAAAAAGGCAGGCTGCAAAATAGTGTGGTTTAATTTTTATTAATAAGTGTGTGTCTCTTTGTGTGTATTTGTATGTATGTATCTGTGATTTAAAAAAATATATGGACTGTTTTATACTATTATTTTTAGTAGTGATGTCTCTGAATGAGATTATAAGAAATCAAAACTTAAAAAAGATAATAGACATGTTTCTTGTTATAGTAAACTATATATATATAACCAATAATGATAGTATAGGTAAATAGGAAAAATAGAAATGACTAAAAATTAATTTTAAAAATTTAAAACAAAAAATATGAACATTAACAGAAAATTTAAAAGATGAATAAAAATTTGAAAATTTACCACAAGTGAATAAAACATAAAAATATCAGTTGGGAATTAGAAACGTTTGCTTAATTTTTTTCTACCCAAGTAATACATGAATGTGTTCTTGTTGAAAATATTCAAACAATAAGGATAAATCACAGATCCTCTTAACCATTCTCTTTCCCAGAGTTAACATCTATAATATTTGTTGTGTATTCTTCAAGATTTTTTACTATATTTATCAAATATTTTCTTTTGTTTAATTCTTGAAAATAATTTTTTTAAGTTAACTGTATGTCTTGAAGTTTTTGCCTGCCAATACGTATAGATTTAACTCATTTTTTTGGATGAAATATTAATTTCCTTTTTTATTTATTTATTTTTTTATTGTGCTTTAGGTGAAAGTTTACAGACCAAATTAGTTTCTTATTAAACAATTAATACACATATTGTTTTGTGACATGGGTTGCCAACCCTGTGACATGTCAACACTCTCCCCTTCTTGACCCTGGGTTCCTCATTTCCATTCCTCCAGCTTTCTTGTCCCTTCCCACCTTCTCGTCCTTGCCCCTGGGCTGGTGTGCTCATTTAGTCTCGTATATGTGGGGTTGAGCTATGTCTGTTATTGTTTGTTTTGTAGGCCTGTCTAATCTTTGGCTAAAAAGTGAACCTCAGGAGTGACTTCAGTACTGAGTAAAAAGGGTGAACGGGGCCCATACAGTTGGAGTTTCTCCAGTCTCTGTCAGGCCAGTAAGTGGTCTTTTTTGTGAGTTTGAATTTTGTTCTGGATTCTTTTCCAGCTCTGTCCGGGACCCTGTCAGAGCAGTTGGTCATGGTAGCCAGTACCATCTAGTTCTGCTGGACTCAGTCTAGTGGAGGCTGTGGTAGTTGTGGTCCATTACTCCTCTGGACTAGTGTTTCCCTTGTGTTTTTGGTTGTCTTCATTCTCCCTTGCTCCTGACGGGGTGGGACCAGTAGATGTGTCTTAGATGGCAGCTCACAAGCTTTTAAGACCCCAGATGCTGCTCACCAAAGTAGGATGTAGAACATTTTCTTTATATTCATCTATTCTTTATCTTTATCTATGCCAGTTGAGCTAGATGTCCCCTGAGACCATGGTCCCCAGCCTTTAGCCTAGTAACTTAGTCCCTCAGGGAGTTAGGATGCGTCTGTGAAGCTTCTCTGACTTTGCCTTGGTCAAGTTGTGCTGACATCCCCAGTGTCGTATACTGTCTTACCCTTCACCGGATTTCACTCATTTTTGTAATGCTGCATACTATTCCAGAGTACGTGTACAGGGTTTTTATTGAACTGTTTTCCCTTAATAAGTCTATTTACTCACCAACAAAAAATTGTTTCAGGCACTGTGCTTAATCCCATCAAAGCAGTAACAAAATAGACAAAATAGAAGTCCTCAGAAGCCTTTCTTCTTGTGGATCTTTCATTTTGGGGCTAGGGTTAGAGGAGCTCAGAATCTTTGTTCAAGTTCACCCTCTTTTCAAAGAAATTAAAGTGGTTTTTTGTTTGTTTGTTTTTAACTCCAACCTCCTGGATACTATCTCACACAAATCCTACCTTAAAAAAAAAAAAAAAAAAAAAACCTTTAAATTTCCTGTTAGCACCACCAGAACCAGTACCACGTAATCATCAACACTGTAATATTGCTGAATGGGCCTCGGCCATATGTGTGTTTGTAGAGGGATGGAGGTTGGGGTCAGGGTAAGGTAAGAGAGAAAGAGGCACAAAGTATCTGCATCAACAGCCTTTGCAAGCTAAAGATCTCTTCCTGTTGAAAGCTTGCTGCATGATAGGGAATATTGCTTTAAAAGTTCACCTGCCTGGTGTCTGAAGGCTGGAGCAAAACCAGATGCTATGTAGATAATTTAAGATCATGACTTTCTTATTTGTTTGGATGAGTAGAGACTCCAGTTTATTTTTAATTAATTGACTTTTCCATTGCTTAAGTTTGTTTCAGAAAGGTTGGTTCCATCTGATAGTGGACAGGATTGGAATGCAGAGTCATGCATGTTTATAGCCAATTTATATCTTCGGGAAGAGTTATTATTGTTTTTGCCTAAACAGGCTATGTATCATGCTGGGTACTTCCACTGCCAAAAGCCTAAGATCATTTTATTTTAAATGTGGTGTTGCTTGGTCTCAGGGCTTTGCAGTGCGTGGGGGGCTGGGGTGTGCTCATGCCTGCTTTTGTGCACATTTATTTTGAAAAATTTGGATTAAAACAAAACATTATCTCAGATGAGAGGGACTAGGGTTTAATCATTACCATTATCCTGACCTCTTTCTCATTTTCCACAATTAAAACTCACCATAAAAAAAAAAACCATGTCGCCAAAACAAACAAACCAACAAAACCAAAACCAGAACCAACTCGTTGTTGTCAAGTCGATTCCAACTCATAGCGACTCTCTGGGACAGAGTAGAACTGCTCCATAGGGTTTCCAAGGAGCAGCTGATGGAGTCAAACTGTCCACTTTTGATTAGCAGCTGAGCGTTTAACCACTGCACCACAAGGGCTCAAAAACTTACTTTAGGGACATTCACTCAAACACATGTGATTGAACACATGTAACTGATAATCTCCATAACCTCCCCAAACCCCAACAGAATGACTGAAAAGTAATTTTTTAAAAAAGGTATAAAACCAGTTGCCATCGAGTAGACTCTGACTCCTGGTGACCTCATATGTTGCAGAGTGGAACTGCTCCATAGAATTTTCATGGCTGTGACCTTTCGGAAGCAGAGCCCCAGGCCTGTCTTCCGAGTCACCTCAGCATGGGTTTGAACTGCTAACCTTTCCACTAGTAGTCAAGCGCTTAACCATTTGTGCCACCCAGGAACTCCTTTAAAAAAAGGTATAAAACACACAAAAAGGAGTGAGAGAAGAGACAATATCAGATAAATGATGAAGGGGAAGCATTTTTAGAAGACAGAAAATGGAAGCAAAATACTAGCTAGATGAGGTGGGAGAGGAGAGGGATATGACATCTGAATATACCTAGAAGGGGATACGAAGAAGTGAGCCAATTAAAACTCACTTTTATTGTAGAAGGCAGGGGTCAGGTGTCGGCCGCAAAGTGGAGGACTGGTTGAAAGACTGTTAGATTGCTGCGTCTCTTTCATCGTGTCTGTGGAGGCATGACTTTCTGTCTGAATGGAGGAAATCTGGACTCCAGAACGCAAAGCACAGTGCAAGGAGGAGTGAGGGTGGAAACCACAGGGATTAATATGGAAGAGAGACAAATATTTCTATGAAAGAAATATAAACAAATTAAGTTATATTGCAATCGAGCGTAATTTTGTACATAATATCACTTTATTTGGATCAAGGAATTAGTTGTTCAGTCTCCTCTTATACCTGTGATGTGTGTGTATGTGTATGTGTGTATGTGTGTGCGTGTAGGTGTGATCTGAACTTTGCCAATCTTATTTCTCACCAAAACAAACAAACAAAACAAAACCAATCCCATTGCCATCGAGTTGATTCTATAGGACAGAGTAGAACTGCCTCCCAGGGTTTCCAAGAAGTGGCTAGTAGATTTGAACTGCCAACCTTTTGGTTAACAGCCAAGCTCTTAACTGTGCCACCAAAACTCAAAAACCAAACCCATTGCCGTCAAGTTGATTCTGACTCATAATAACCCTGCAGAACAGAGCAGAACTGCCCCATAGGGTTTCCAACAAGTGGTTGGTGGCTTTGAACTGCCAACCTTTTGGTTAGCAGCCAAGCTCTTAACCACTGCGCCACCAGGGCTCCCCTTATCTCTCACAGTTCTTCTAAAAGAGCATTTTCATTTCAGTTGCTCTTCCGAATTTTCCTAAACACACTACCCACAATTTCATTTTCTTACTATGTATCTTGATTGAAATATTTTCTTTCTGTTATTTATCTGTCATTTAAAATCAGACTCAAGTCTGCCCTCTCTGAGAAGTCCTCTTTGACCACACCACTCCTTCATCTTCTGAACCTTTAGTCTGTCCTTCTCTGGTGCTTAGTATAGATTGCCTTGGATTGTTGCTTTCCTTTAAGTAAATGCATTTTTCTCTCCAGCTAGAACTTGTGTCCTACTTTTTATTTTAAAAATAAATAAACAGCTGAGGCATGTTTATTTTATCTGCGTTTACAATGTCTTGATTAAGGAAGAGGGCAGGAAGCAGTTATGTCTATTTTTAGTGGAGAGGGGTTGACCAAATCATAGGTATTGCAGTTTACAGTCATCCTACCTTTTATGGACTCCAAGTGTACTATAAACCCAAACCAAACTCGTTGCCATTGAGTCAATTCCAACTCACAGTGATCCCACAGGACAAAGTAGATATGCCCCATAGGATTTCCAAGGAGTGGCTGGTGAATTCAAACTGCTGAACTTTGGGTTAGCAGCCGAGCACTTAACCACGGCACCACCAGGGCTCCAAATGTGTACCATAGTGACCTGCATATTTTTGGTATTGCTCAAACATTTTGCTTCATGGAGTTCATATGCTTTTTAGCAAACAGAACTCCTCAAAGGATCACCTTTTTTCTCTCAGTATTTGTATTTTGAAATAATTTTAGATTTACAGAAGAATTGCAAAGATAGTACAGAGAGTTCCTGTGTATCCCTCACCCAGCTTCCCCTAATGTTAACATCTTACATAACCATAGTACATTTATAAAAACGAATAAATTAACATTGGTGCAATACTGTTAACTACCTACAGACTTTATTTGGATTTCCCCAGTTTTTCCATTAACTGTTCGTTTTTGGTTCCAGAATCCAAGTCTCCTTAGTCTTCTCCTGTCTGTGAGAGTTTCTCTTTATCTTTCGTGACCTTGTCTTTCCTTGTCTTTTTTGACCTTGACACTTTTGAATAATACTCATTCCCCGTTTTATGCTTTGTTCTTTCAGCCAAGGTTAAATCATGGAATCGCAGGGTACCGGGTGCTGGAAATTTCTTACGTGCTTTGAAACCATGGCTTAGTGCTCGCTGAGCTTTGCAGATATTTAAGTCCCCCTAGATTAATTAATACCCTTATCCTACACCTGGAAAAATATAAGGATTTAGAAGACTTAATCATTCTTTGAACTTTTCTTTCAACTGTCATTACTACTGTTCTCTTACATTGCCAGTATTCCTGTCTGTCTTACATAATACATGTAAGCTGAGCTTATGAAGAATGTTTTTGTTGTTAACAACTAACTACAGGGATGTTTTTATAGACAGTCATTTTGGTGTCATCCCTCTGACAGTGTTACCTGGTGTGGTCCACACCCCACCCCACACACACACCCCTAGTGATGCCACAGAGCCTTGAAAACTCTATGGAGCAGTTCTGCTCTGCACACATGGGGTTGCCCTGAGTTGAAATTGACTCAAGGGCAACTAACAACAATACAGCCAAGTGATCTTTATGCCATGTATTCTAAGTTAAAAACCTTAGCTAACAATGAAATCCTTAATGTTTTACTTGCATGGACAAGCACTGTGATTTGTTTATAGAACCTAAATGTTTTCCTGAACAAGTGCTATAATCTCTTTCAAATGCATGTTATTAATACCCTTTTAAATAGCTTTTTAAAAATGTGTGTTAACTTGGGGCTATAGCTGCACTTCCTTCTCTGCTGAGCATCAGGATGTCCCACTTCTGTGCTTGATGAGGCCTCTGCCTCCCTGCTGACCATGGGGAATATCTTGGAGGGGATTCTTAATCTGTGGTCTCTTTTCCACCATGGTATAAAGTATGAGAATGAGGGAAATGACTTTAATTGAAGTGGTTAACATATCAAGACAAGGTATAGACTCATACTGTTAATGTTAAAAAAAAAATTGAGGAAGTATGGTAATCTTGTAAATAAGCTGAGTCTTATTTGTTATTATAAGTGTAGGGACAAAATAATTGTCTATGTTGTTACATGGACCGGGGTGCTAATGGAGCATCATAGAAAACAAGTCTCCTCTTTGTAATCACACCTTGTAGTACAGCATACATTCAACCTCTTAATTTTGGATGGGATATATGAGAATTGTGCAGGACGCAGGGTTATGTTCTCTTTGCAGACTGCCCTACACATGGCAGGATATCTGGCAGCCCTGGCTCTTGCCCACTAAATGCCAATAGTAGCCCTTTAATGATTATGAAAATCAAAATACTCCCAGAAATTTTCAAAACCTCCTTCTGACAGGTGGCACCCTCACTGAAAATTACTATTCTATTATTTCTTGAAAATTCATCATCAACTCTACTGTTAGAACGAATCCTCGCATTCTTACTTGCTCAGTCCACGTCCTGAGCAAGACTCCCTTAGCTCAAGAAAGGAGAAAAGACCTGGTCCTACGCCAGTCAGTGCATTGTATTCATCTGGTGACAATGGTTGGCTTAGGGATGGGCACATGACCTGATCAGAGCAATGACACATAATGGAGCTTTTGCTTGATATCTTGGGAAAGATATGTTCAAGTTCCTTGTCCAGTTTTAAACTGAGCCATTTGTCTCTTTGTTGTTGAATTCCAGGATGTTTATATTTACTGGATATTAAACCTTTGTCACATAAATGGGAGTTGGGAAAGAGACTCTGGGCCTCCCCAGCCAACTTGAGTGATGGATATTGTGTCTGGAGGTGCTAAAGCTATTTTGCATCTTGTGGAGCCTAAAGTAAAAACCAAATAAGTGGAAAATATAGTTGGCACTGGGTTCTCTATATATGGTAGTCTCTGTGCAGTAAGTCCTGCCTCAAGAACCAGAGGTCAGGCAATGAGAAGTGTTCAGGATTGAGAAAGGGAGTCAGTTTGCCAGAGCATCCATTTATATACTGGAGGCAGGCCACACCCCCAAGGAAACTCCCCTTTCAGCTGATTGGCTGCTCACATCAGATCACAAAATAGACAGTAGTTACATAGTGTCTGTGAAACCAGTGAGAATCATAACCTAGCCAAGCTGACACATAACATTAACCATCACAGTCTCTTTTCCTGGGATGTTACAAAAGGAAACTTAAGAGAATAAGCTACAAACGCTGTTGCTGCAGCTATCTTGAAGCCACAACTAAGTCACCATCTCTCTTGTCTACTACTCTTTTTTTTTTTAAATTGCGTTTATCCTCAGTTGTCACCTCTGCTGGTATAGATGACTTAACTGGTGAAATGAGCTAGATTTTATTTCTGAGAGATTCAAGTCCCTGTCACAATGTCCTTATTAGATCGTGGCTGCTGCATTTGTTCATTTACTTTTAAAACTGGGCATCAGAAGACCAAGAGACCAACCATATTCTTCTTCGTCCCCAGTGCGTAAAAGCAGATGTAGCACCTATTGATGATAAGGGTCAATTCCCCTGACAGGATGATGGCTCCTTGCCTTGCCTGATGGACTTAAGGCATGAGGAAATTGAAATAACCAGGCAGCAGCCGTAGCTTAAAATTGAATGTTTCTTGCTGTGCCCCCATGTTATGGTATTTCTCCTCAGGGAAGCAACCAAAACCAAACCAAACTTGTTGCCATGAGTCAATTCCAATTCACAACAACCCTGTAGGGCAGAGTAGAACTGCCCCATAGGGTTTCCAAGGCTGTAGATCTTTACAGAAGCGGACAGCCACGTCTTTTCTTCCTCGGAGAGTCTGGTGGGTTCGAACTGCTGACCGTTTGGATAGCAGATGAGCACTTAACCACTGCGTTACCAGGGCTCCTTTCAGGGAACCAGGCCCTTTAAATCCAGAGTCCAGAGTTATAGGGATGGGAAGAACAAATTCTCTAAGAGGCTCAATTTGGAACGATAGTAATTGGGGCCACTCCTGCTTATACTTCTTGGTTCTTAAACCCATGTATTTCTCTATTGGGGTCACAATACCATATAATGTTATTTTAGAGTGTATACCATATCCTAGATGATAATAGCCATCCTCACAGAGTATTATCTCCAGGCTGGGATCTCACTGCACCTTCAAAAGCCCATTCTAACAGGCTGTTAGCTTCTGTGTGTGAGATAGGACAGGGGATCCAATGGTCATGTGCTCATTGCTATAAAGTTGTTTCTTTGTGTAAGGTGATGTTATGTGAGAATTCAATGTCATTGGATCAAACTCTATGGAAGGCAAACGTATGTCTAGAATATGTGAATTCTACTTATGGTGCGTCTCTGCTCCTTCCAGGGTGGAGGAGGCCCACTGTATTTAACTTGTCACCAAAAGCTAATTGATCTCCTTGAGAATGGTGCAGTATTGGGGAATCAGGGTTGGTTTCTGCTACTGTCAGCTTGGACAGTCAGCAGCAGGAGTAGCTATATCAGTGTTGGTGAGTGGGAACCCATGCTCTGAACTCAAGTGTAGTCTTCCTCTCCTGCCACCATGGCCACAGTGGTGATGGGTTAATTGTGCAGAGGACAGCCAATGTCAGTTGGCTGAGTCATTCCATTTACTAGGTTTTTTAAAGCCTTTTCTGTGGCAGATGCTCTCTAATGGTTATTTACATGAATATAAAGTTTTTCACACTTTGTTCCCACTCCTTTATGTCCATTCACGTTTCTTTCTCAGACGTCTGTATCTCTGGTCTTTCAATCTTTCTTATTCCAGGTCCCTAACCAACCAACCAAATATTTTACCATGCTCATACCATGGACAATATTCCCCCCTCCACCCCAAAACAAAATAGATTAGCAAGTGTATCACCCAAAGATGCCCATTGGGATAATTTCTCCTTACTGCTGTCTTTTAGGGCCAAGCCTTCAGCAGATGTCCATTTTTAGCTCACACACCCATACCAAGCTGACCCATTCATGAACAAAGCTTAGCCTTTTTCCCCACTCTGCCAGATGTTTATATAGGACTCCCCTCCGTGCAGCCATTAGGATGAGCTGAGGGAGAGACACAAGTGAACAGTGATGGATAACATGGGATCTGGGCCACCTGCTTTTGTAACTTATTTGTGCCCTTTAGCCCTGTTCATGATTGATTCTAGATGTACCACTTTCATTTTACCATGGATTACTTCTGGGGCTATTTGACCTTATGACTTAGTGAATTTGAACCCAATTCATAACTGGCAATTCTGGTTGCATGGTCACTTGGTGTCCCATGGTTGGAGTTGTATTTTCAAACATGTAATAGGCTATCTTTAGAAACTGAAGAAGCTTCCTTCTTAATGGTAGAAAATGCAAGAAGCAGTAATTTGTTCCTTGCTTTGGAATAAATGTCCCAGCCTTTCGAATGACTCAACAAAAGCCATCCAACTCCATTATTCCATTATTCTTATAAGTTGTACCTTATCGGAATCGCTCAAAAGCCTGAGACATTGCACCTACCAAGGCATTCTCATCTAGCGGTATCTCATCCCAGTTCATCACCTATGAAAGGTTTAACAATTGCACTTCTACAGCGTGCCAGGGACTATCAGTGCTTTACCTACCACCAGGGATAGGGTCTTCATTGCTAGCTGACAGGTGGATGCTTTAGGTACAAAATTCCATTTTAGAGTCTATTTCCTTGGACCACTTTTGGCACCAACTGTCTTAGTTCAGGTTCTCTGGGAAACACGGAGAGATGAAGACTTGGATGAAAGAAGCTTATATTGGAGAGTGACCTTGTCATCTGTATCTTTAGAGGAGTGTCATGCATTGAATTGTATCCCCCCAAAATATCTGTCAACTTGGCTGGGTCACGATTCCCAGTATTGTATGGTTGTCTACCATTTTATAATCTGATGTGATTTCACTATGTGTTGTAAACTCTATCACTACAATGTATTAAGGTGGATTAGCAGCAGTTATATTGATGAGGTCCACGAGATTAGGTAGTGTCTTAAGCCAGTCTCTTTTGAGATGTAAAAGAGAGAAGAGAGCAGAGAGACGTGGGAACCTCACACCACCAAGAAAGCAATGCTGGGAGCAGAGCGCATCCTTTTGACCTGAGGTTCCTGGGCTGAGATGTTCTCAGACCGAAGGAAGACTGATGACAAGGACCTCCCTCCAGAGCCAACAGAGAAGACAAAGGCTTCGCCTGGAGCTGACACCCTGAATTTGGACTTGTAGCCTACGGACTGTGAGAGGATAAATTTCTTTTTGTTAAAGCCATCCACTTGTGGTATATGTGTTATAGCAGCACTAGATGACTGAGACAAGGAGTAAAGGAAGTAACATTGAGTAGAGAGAGAAACTGAATTTTGTTGTGGTCTCAGCAAAGGTCTCAGTCAATCCCACTGGGAATTCTGAGCTGGGATGGCCCCTGAGAATTCTCCTACTATGAGACAAGGGGCCAGGCCTCTATATCCCACCTTCATTGATTTGTTATTGTATGCAGGATGCTACTAGAGAAACACTATGAACTTGAGCAAGGTGGCTCTTTTCAACTGAGGGCAGGTCTTAGACAGGGACTCAGCTGCAAGCCCTGAGCAGCCAGCACTCCCACAGCTGGGGGAATGTATTCCCAATCCTGAGAATGGGATCTGGGCACGACACCACAGCAGCCACTACAGTCTCTTCTTGAAAACTCTTGATCCATCATTCCTTTGTTAGACACTGATTCTCCCAGGTTTGCATTCTCAGGCTTTTTCTTCTTTGACACATAATTTGGAGTGGGGAGAGGGGAAGGGGCAACATAGGTACTACCTTGGCTTTCTTCCCTGCCCTTTGATCACCATAATTTCCCTCCCACTGGTTTATACTTGTATTATGAACTTAGCCTCTTTGCACCATCCATTTGTTTGCATCACCTGCTGCACTTTCTGAGTTTCCCTCTGCATGGATTGAATTGTGTCCCCCCAAAATATCTGTCAATTTGGCTATGCCATGATTCCCAGTATTGTGTGATTGTCCAGCATTTTGTCATCTGAGGTGATTTTCCTATATGTTGTCAATCTTATCTCTATGATGTTGATGAGATTAGTGGCAGTTATGTTAATGAGGCAGGACTCAATCTACAAGATTGGATTGTGTCTTGAGCCAATCTCTTTTGAGATATAAAAGAGAAGTGTGCAGAAAGACAGGGGGTACTCATACCACCAATAAAGAAGAACCAGGAGCATAGGCGTCTTTTGGACCCAGGGTCCCTGTGCTGAGAAGCTCCTAGTCCAGGGGAAGACTGATGACAACGACCTTCCTCCAGAGATGACAGAGACAGAAAGCCCTCCCCTGGAGCTGTTGCCCTAAATTTGGACTTGTAGCCTCCTAGACTATGAGACAATAAATTTCTCTTTGTTAAAGCCATCCACTTGTGGTACTTCTGTTATAGGAGCACTAGATAACCGAGACACTGTCTATACACTACTTCTATATTAGCGCCTTACCTGCCGCCCTGCTTCACACGCCATAGAATGTGGGGAAATGATGCTTGACCCAGTTTCTGCCATTCCATCTCCCAGCATGATATCACAACCTGTCTGTGAGTGGAAATGGGATATATTACTGAAATAGTTCCCTACTTTTTGCCTCTGGGTCCAATTTTGCTCTCTCCTTCCAACTCTTTTCCTCACCTTAATCCATCATCCACATTGCCACTAGGGCAAGCTTTGTAGAGTGCAAATTTTCATTCTTTCAAAAAAGTTTCTTGAATGCTTACTATGTCCTACCTAGACTATCTTCTAGGCGTGCCGTGGTGAGCAGTACAATTAAGTTCCTGCTCTCATGGAGCTTATGTTTTAATGGGGGAGAGACAGGCGATTTAAATACATACATAATCCATAAATATCAGATAGTGGTAGATGCTATGCTGAGAATCGCAATGACAGAGTGATGGCATGGCTACTTTATATTAAAATCCATTGCCTGATTAAAGTCTATCAAATTTTTCCCATTGTCTTTAGGATAAAGTTCAGACTCTAGCTAGATACAAAGGCTCACATGGAGACAAATTCTGGGCTCTGCCATGGGTTAGACTGGAATTCTTTGTGGCCCCTTTGGGTTTGGTAATTTGGGCAGTAGACTTCCTGGAGGGGCCAGGCCTTCTGTCCTGGCTATCTTCTTCCCTCCTCTCCTTCCTTCCCTTATCTTCCCAAAGACCCCACTTGCTGGAATGTTGCTGATGAGTCAGAGGAACACAGCTGGCTGCCGCACGTTTACTCTGGTCAGTGACTGAGGCCAAGTACAATTAAACATCAATTTCAGCACTGACACTTGCCACTATTTTTTGGGAAATACAGAAAGGGACGTGACCCATTGGGAGGAGATCTTTTTTTAACACAGAGGTGTAGTGCTTGTTTGTGCTAAGCCCTCACCCTGGGGCTTGATTGCCACATTGCAACACCCATCCTTACCATTGCTCCCTCCTAGGCCAGTCCTCTTAGCCCCCCACACTAGCTAACTGAGGTTGTGGAAGGAGATTTTGTTGAGTAAGAAAATCAAACCAAACCAAAATGAAACAAAGCATGTTATCTGTGGGTTACTCGTCAAGGCTGATAATTCCTTAGAAATCCCAGTTCTTATCAGGTCCCCGTGATGTGCAATAGCTTCACTACACTCATAGCTGATGAACGTCGATGAAAGGGGGCAGAAATGCCCTTTCTCTCAGAAAACAGAAGCTCCTTACAATCTGACTTTGGTATTCCCCTCCACACTGCCATCGCTTACTCCTCAGGGCAAATAATCACTCATCTGAACAAATTGGTGACTGATTCCCTAGATATCCCTGGTGTCCAGCAGGAGCTCCTCTCCCTTACTTGCCCTATTACCTTGCCTTCCTTTTTTTTTTTTGATTTATTTGGGGCATGGGTGGTGCAGTGGTTAAGAGCTCGGCTGCTAACCAAAAGGTGGACAGTTCAAATCTACCAGCCACTCCTTGGAAACCCTATGGGGCAGTTCTGTCAGAATCAGCTCGACCTCAGTGGATTGGGGGCATTATCTTCAAGATCTTTTCTCCCCTTCTCTTCCTCCCTTTATTCTTTGCAGACCTAGGTCATTGATCTCGTTCGCCCCCTAGCGGTAAGTAGAGCAGATCACCCACTGGATTGTGGGTTAACATAGCTTCACGTGCTCTGCCATACATAGACTGAAAAGATGTTACAACGGAGAGAAGATAAACGTTTGTCACTCGGAGAAGGTTGAACTTTTTTTAAACCACAACAGATGGTTCAGTCAAAAATCATAAGGTATTTGTCTTTTATGTACATATGCAGGAAAAATTTTAACAATATAAATCATATTTCATAACTTGTACATCAAGCCTCCTAGGGATTTTTCTGTTACAGCGTACAAAAGATCATTGATCAAAATTAAGCACGTTTTTTCAGATTGACATCTGAACTGGATTGGTCACATTCACTGTCCTTTTGATTGAAATCAATTTGTTTTACTGAAAAAACTGTGTAATATTCTACTTATTCCTGTATTTGTGGCTGACAATAGTCTTAAGACAGGTAGGGTGAGCCAAATGATACAAAGAGGACCGGGAAGACCCTCCTGTGGCTAAAAATTTTACCTTGTGTCATATGTCCTGAAATGATAACAATTACCTTGGGCTAAAGTCAAATGTTCCATACTGATAGGCAGATATTATTATTATTAGAGTCAATCAATTTTCTTTTTTCTTTTTTTTTTTTTTTTAGCTCTTTCTCCTTTCCCCTGTCAAAATTCTAAAAACCTAACTCTAAGGTGGTGGAAAGAGGATGGAAAAATAGGACTGTATGGAGCTTGGGTTAATTTTCATTACAATGGGAAGCTGAGGAATGGACTGAGAAGTTGGGACAGAGAATAAGGAGTGTTCTAGTAGGTAGAAGAAGCATGTAAATAGGGCGTTCATAGCTTTAACTCCACCTATTCTTAGGCATAGCTTTTTAAAGTATATATTTAATGAGTCCTTATAAAAATTCTTCTTCCTAAAATGGCAGTGGTACAGGTCTGGGACTGAAAGTAAGGCTTCATTAATTATTTTACATTGCTGTTGTTAGGTGCCGTTGAGTCGGTTCTGACTCATAGTGACCCTGTGTACAATAGAATGAAGCACTGCCCATCCTGTGCCATCATCACAATTGTTGCTATGTTTGAGCTCACTGCTGCAACCACTAAGTCAATCCATCTTGTTGAGGGTCTTCTTCTTTTTCACTCACCATCTACTTTACCAAGCATCATGTCTTTCTCTAGGGACTGGTCTCTCCTGATAACAAGGCCAAAGTATTATTTTACATATTAAGTGTTAACTCATTAAATCCTCCCAACAACATTGTGAGGTAAAACCAAAACCAAACCCATTGCCATCGAGTTGATTCTGACTCACAGCGACCCCATAGGACACAGTAGAACTGCCCCAGAGGGTTTCTAAGGAATGGGTGGTGGATTCGAACTGCTGACCTTTTGTTTAGCAGCTAGTCTCTTAACCACTGCACCACCAGGGCTTCATTATGAGGTAAGTGCTATTATAGCATTTGTTGTACAGGCAAATATTCACCGTATAGCTGTTGAGAGTGTTGTTGTTCAGGATTCTCAGCTGAGTCCCTCTCTAGAACCTGCCCTCAGTTGAAGAGAGCCACCTTACTCAAGTTCATGGTGTCTCTTCCGTAGCACCCCGCATGCAATAAGTAATCAATGAAGATGGGATATAGAGGCACAGAGAAGGCAAGCAACTTGCCCAGGTCACTTACCACGTAAGTGGGAGGAGGCTGATTCCACCGGGCAATCTGGCCAGCACACACGGGCAATCTGGCCAGCACACACGTTAGCACGTGCCCCGGAGCCTCTCTTCCAGCCGAAGGAGCATGTGGCTGGGGTTTGGAAGCATCAGCTTTTCTGATCATATGACATTAAACCAGACGGCTCAGACACATTTCAGTGCTCACACTTCTGATCCACCGTGATCATTTAGGCAACACTGATTATCAGAACACTTCAGCCTGAAAGAGGACAGTCTTGTACTGAAGCTTAATTTAGCACACAGAATTATATATTATCCTTCAGGAATATAAGCTGAATCCTGTCCCAGTGAGTTGGAGTTCAGCCCATGGGGAATCCATGTTACCTCAATTTCTATGGGCTTACATAGTAGAGATGTATTCCTCTAATTGACACCAATTTCACTAATTACTCTTTGTTCACCAAAGACAATACAATTTCTTCAACAAAGTCTTCTCATGTGGCTTTAGTGCTTTAAAAATGAGCACTTTAAAATTTTCACAATGGCAGGAGCAGACGTAACTTATCCTGTATGGCCTTACACACGTATTTCAGTACACAGTCCGTTGTCTGTGGTGGAAGCGATAAGAAGGATGGTGAAGGAAACAGCTCCATGACTAAAACCCAGACTCACTTTGCACATGCAGGCAATAAATTGTAGTAAAGGAACAGTTAAAGAAAGATCACATTCACTCTTGTTGTAGTGACTTTTCAAGTTTTTTTTTTTGTTAACTGCGATTTTATCTAGTATGTTAGCATAAACCTACACGGTTAAAACTGTTACCAAACAGTCCAAAACCCACTGCTGCTGAGTCGATCCCGACTCTTAGCGACCCTGTAGGACAGAGTAGAACTGCCCCATAGGGTTTCCAAGGCTGTAAATCTTTACGGAAGCAAACTGCCACATCTTTCTCCCGTGGAGGGCCTGGTGAGTTCAAACCGCTGACCTTTCGGTTAGCAGCCGAGCGCTTAACCACTGTGCCACCCGGGTTTCTGGGCACCAAAAAGCAGGAGATCTAATTTCCAGATCGACCAGTGAAAGCCAGATAGTTTTAACCACCAGCATCTGCAACAGCTAAACAAGAACCGTATTGCTGTGTTATGCAGGGTTTCCTACTGTATTTTTGAAATTGTGCTCAATTGTCACATAGTAAAAAGTAAATGTTGGGGTGGTTCCCAGAGACGGTGGTGCTCTCAAAAAAGTCATTCCAGTTCCTCTGTTCTTTAAAAACAATTTAAGTAAACATATTAAATAAGATTCCAAAACTTTCACGTCTTATTGCTGATCTGTCTAAAATTCTCTCTGTTTGGAACGGATAAGGAGTTGAACAGGATCCTTGGAACGATTCTAAGTCTAGACGAGGGGTAGGTCAGTTTTCTATTTTTACAGAGCAAAAGCTTTTTGCTTACAGAGCCAGATGGTAGGCAGAATTGCTCTGCTTAATGCTGGAAGCTATTCATGAGAGATCCTGCACTGCATACACTGAGGGAGATTAATGCTTTGGAAAGTACTTCCATGGAAAACAGAAACCTGATTTACAAGGGAGGAGGGTGTGTTTGTTCCCTAAGGGACCGCTCTTCAAGAATGGCTTTGAGAAAAGTGCTAATTGAAAAGAAAATCTGAAATCGTGAAATAAGTAACATCCTCCTGTATTATGTAGATGACTGGGCGTCTGGTTAATTTCTGGTCATTTGGCAGGACTATTTTAACAAATCACAATCTGTAATAAACCTCTTCTACACAGTTTGTGCGCTAAAATGCATTTGCTTAGCACCCAACGATTAGATTTTTGCCTAAACTTGTAACAAGAATTAGCTAAGATTTATATGCAAAAAGAAAATTAAGGGAGCTGGTCTATCACCTTCATGACCATTCCAGAATAATATTATGCTTAAAAATTAGCCAGTGTAGGATTAGCATTTTGCGTTATGTGTTCACTTAGAGAAGTTCATGTATACAATATTTCTCTTTCTAAAAGTAATTAGGGGATTCAGGTAAAACCAATTATTTGTGAACACTTTGTTATATAAAAGAGGTCCGTATACTGGCTCGCGCACTGGGAGATGGTAAATCAATAGTTCCTTCCAGTGTATGTTATGTTTGATTACACTGATATTCCATAATCTTTTACCATTTTCATTTTGTGCTCATATTTTCAGTGGTTTATGAAGTAATAGCTTCTACATTTCACTCCAAATGGAAAGTTGGCATGAAACTTCTCAATCCAATTATTTTCGTACACATTTCGAAACAAATCATTTTGGCCTTTTTGAAAATTTTACAGGAGGTGATAAAAATAGGAAATTTTGGGTTTTAGATGTTTTATTGCATTCTTGTAACATAATAGCTTCATTAAAAATAATTCCACAACACAATGTGAACTCTGTGAGATGTTTAAAACACTGAAGCTTTGTATGCAAGAAAGTTGTTTTTATTTTTCTGAGGCTTTGTAATATATTTAGTGACTACTCCCAAACGCACAAATGTAAGGGCTAACCCAAACCAAGAAAAGAGAAACAGCAGTTGCTGTCAAGTTGATTCCAACTGATAGCAACCTATAGGACAGGGTAGAACTGCCTCATAGGGTTTCTAAGAAGCCGCTGGTGGATTCAAACTGCTGACTGTTTGGTTAGCAGCTGTGTGCTTAACCACTGCGCCACCAGGGCTCCCACAGGGACTAAAGAGCCCCCAAAGTTATACTGCTTATATATGTATGTATATATGCTTATATATATGCTTATATGCTTATATACTGAGTCCTCACAGTGAGGACTCAGGATATTTTTCAAGCCAAAGATCCCACACTAGTTCTAAGCACTAAGACACTGTAATCTGTTGTTGAGCTTATTTCATCCCGAGCTAAGAATCCTTCAATTTACATGACGGGCTAGAGATGGACTTGGGGAAAGTGTGCTTCCGGGGTGCTCAAATATTACAGAGCTTTTTGCTCAGTCATTAGAGGAGAGTAAGAGGGAGAAAGTAAAGCTGACCCCTCTCCTCTGAATTTAGGAAATGATTATTTCCAGACTGAACCAATTTTAGGGGGGTTGAAAGGAACCTTAGAAGTCGTTGAAGGCAGGCTTACTTTTGCTGCTTAATTTTCCTCTCCAACCCACCCCCCCTTCCAAACAATGCTCAAATATATCCAGCGGTGAGGAAATCACTGTCTGCAAACGCAGCGCCGTCCGTCTGTGAATGACTCCAACGTTACAGGGTTTTTCCTGATATCAGGCTGAAATCTGTCTCCCTCTGATTTCCACTCATTGTTCCTAGCTGTATGCCTCAGACCCAGAAGAAACTGGACTGTTTTCTACTCTGGAACAGCAGATCAGCTCTCAGAAGGGAAGCAGTGTGGTGGAGTGGAAAGAACATGGGCTTTGTGGGCAGACAGGTCATGCTTTTCTTTGAACCTCGATTTTCTCATCTGTAAAATGGTGATTACGAAGTCTGAGTTACAAGGTTGTTGTGAAGAGTTGAGAAAATGTGTATAAGGTACCTACCACAGTTCCTGGCATATAACAGGGACTCGATAACAGATTATCATTATTATTGCAATTGAAGATAGTAATTAACTACATTATTGAAGGTAGCCCAGTAATTTCCCCTAAGGTTTTCTTTTTGTTAGACTAGTTAGCCTCCATTTGAAGGACATCATGCTTGGTAAAGAGAGGGTCAGCAAAAAAGAGGAAGACCCTGAACGAGATGGATTGACACAGTGGCCACAACAATGGGCTAAAGCATAACAATTGTGAGGATGGCGTAGGAGCGGGCAGTGTTTTGTTCCGTTGTGCATAGGGTTGCTATGAGTTGGAACCAACTCCACAGCACCTAACAGCAACAACACATCTTCCCAGTCATTCTAGTCTAGTCCAGTACATTTTTATCATTCTTTATGCATGGTGCCCACTGGATAACAGGAAGTGGAAACCTTCCTCAGGAGTTGTGTCATTGATAATCAAAACTATTGGTACCCTCATGTGGTGCTCCATTCAGAGACTAAATACTTAGTAAATGCCTGTTGAATGAATGGTAGGCATTTCATGGAATAAGAAAAATAAGGAATTTCGAGTCTAAAATTCATGCTTTTAAATATTGTACTATTAAATTATAGAGTGCTTCTTTTGTGGCAGTATTTGACTGGACACATACATATTTATTATCCTGCTTACTTCTCGTTATCAGTCCTGTGATGTAGATATTGTCTTTTAGTGTTGAGGAAATAGAAGTTTAGAGAATTTAAGCAACCCATTTAAAGTAAGTGCCACTTTCCCGGTTTGAATTTAGGTCATATTTGTTCTAACCTGGACCTTTCCTATGTAGCTCATGGAGAGAGTCCACCATTTCATCTGATAGGGCGGAAGTCCTGGATAGCTTTTCATCCTCACAGTCTGATATTTCAGTCTCCCTCTTGCTGATGTCCTCCTCCTTTCTTTGACTTGGCAGGAATACAAAGTGGCAGGGGTGAAGGTGAAGGCTTTGTTGCCTCCTTAGCTGAATACAGAGCCAAGTGGTACTGGTATGTTTGAGATAACCCTATCAGTGAGCAAGGTGATACCAATCCCTTGAAAACAGATGAGGGAAAAATTGCATTAGTTACTTTTGAGGCAACTCTGACATGAACCTAATTCAATCAGCACAAAAAACAATGAGGTAAAAATGTTTTGCCAGTGGTGGGAAATCAGTGGGCCTCGTGCTCTGAAAGCTGACTTGCATAAATCTTGTCTGGAGAACCGAAGACTCCAGAGGGGAACTGAGAGTTTCCTCTCATCTTATCTCTGCTGTGTCCGCTACCAGTAGGCCTTTTCCCTTGAGAGAAAAATGGGGAGAAGCAAAATTAACAACCACATTCAAACAGAGTTCACAGTTATCTCAGACTGCCCAAGCTCATATCTATCTCCCAACACTAGTCACATATCTGGTAGCTTGGATCCCACCTTTTCCCACATTGCTCCAAACTTCTGCTGTGCATCTTGTTGTTTATCCTTGGATATCTCCCCAAGATAGCATATAGCTCCCCAATCCCAAAAAGTTATTGTTATAGATTGAATTGTGTCCCCACAAAAATATGTGTTGAATTCCTAGCCCATATACTTGTGGATGTGATCCTCTTTGGAAATAGGGTTTTTCTTTTGTTATGTTATTTTTTGTTTTGTTATGAAGTCATACCAGTGTAGGGTAGATCCTAAACCTAATGACTTATGAGTTAAGGAAAGACCAGAATAGACACAGAGACACATACACAGGGGAGATTTATATATAACCTAAGGAATCAACACCCATGGAAGCAGCTGTCAAGAAATAAAACGATATGGCCCGCGGACACCCTTTTAGCTCAGTAATGAAGTCACTCCCGAGGTTCATCCTTCAGCCAAAGGTTAGACAGCCCTACAAAACAAAATGAGACTAATGGGGCGCAACAGCCCAGGGACAAGGACTAGAAGGCAGGAGGGGGCAGGAAAGCTGGTAATAGGGAACCCAAGGTCAAGAAGGGAGAATGTTGACATGTCACGGGGTTGTTAACAATGTTATAAAACAATATGTGTACTAACTGTTTAATGAGAAACTATTTGTTCTGTAAACCTTCATCTAAAGTACAGTAAAAAAAAAAAAAAAAAATCAAACAACGCACTACATTGGGCGAATCTGCTGCAAAAGACCACTTTAAAGTGTTAAAAAGCAAAGATGTTACCTTGAAGACTAAAGTGCGCCTGACCAAAGCCGTGGTGTTTTCAGTTGCATCGTATGCATGCAGAAACTGGACAATGAGTAAGGAAGACCAAAGAAGAATTGACGCCTTTGAGTTGTTTTGTTCAGGAGGAATATTGAATACCATGGACTGCCAAAAGAACGGACGAATCTGTCTTGGAAGATGTACAGCCGGAATGCTTCTTAGAAGCACACACAGATGGTGAGATTATGTCTCACATACTTTGGACATGTTATCAGGAGGGACCAGTCCCTGAAGAAGGACATCATGCTTGGTGAAGTAGAGGGTCAGCAAAAAAGAGGAAGACCCTCAGCAAGATGGATTGACACAGTGGCTGCAACAATGGGCTCAAACATAGCAACGATTGTGAGGATGGCAAAGGACCGGGCAGTGTTTCATTCTTTTGTCACACATGGGGTCGCTATGAGTTGGAACCGGCTTGACAGCACCTAACAACAACAACAAGGAGCACTAAGGAACCAAGAAACACCTGGGGCTACTGACAAGGAAGGTATCTATACAGCCAAGACCCTGATTTGGACTTTTAGCCTCCAGAAATGTGAGAAAATACATGTCTATTCTTCAAAGCCATTCACTTGGGGGTATTTATGTTAGAGATAACTCAGGTAACTAAGATATTTCATAAGACAAAACTGGATTACTCTTCCTTGGTTAAGGCTACCATAATCTTAGTATCTGTGGAGCCGTTTAATGCTGCTGTAAATGGAGATTTTCAAATCATTTGAGAAACATTAAAATTTAAAAATACAATGGAATCTCAGTTAAGGGTTGTATGTTTAATAATATATACAAGGCAAGTGGTTATAAAGGAAAAACTATGCCTGTAGCCAATGACCTATATAAAATAGGCTCTAAAACAATAAGCCCTAAATGTTAGCCTAGAAAGCCTAGGATAGAGGTTGTCTGACTCGTAATAAAATTCCTCTTCTTTTCCGGTTGTTTCTTTTCTAGGTCATATGAAAACAAGTATAATAATATATTTTGCCTATAGGCGCCAAGGCTTGCATTGTTTACTTTCAGAGACTTTTCTTTATTGTGTTTGGAAACAAAAGCCTCACTTTAGCATGAGGAGTAAAGTGTTGGCTGGAGATAGACCACAGAAGAGAGCTGGATGCAGAAACACCGTCACACAGGAGCTTGAAACATTCAGTGGTTTACAGAACTACCAGAAGCCCCTTCCTCTGCCCTGAGAGTGTCTAGCCCTTTCAGTCCTGCAGCTCTGTTCTTGCAGAAGTCCTTGTGTCAGTCAGTGTCCTAACAGGAAGCGGCTGGCATCTCAAATTAGCATGATTCAAGGAGTGTTTAATAAAGTGACTATTTATAAAGGTGTGGGCAGGTTGTCGGGAATCCCCAAAGAACAGTGCAGTAACCCAAAGCTGACAAAAACAGAGCTGTTACCACCCCGATCCCAAAGGGACAAGGAGAGGGAGTGGTGACTGGAATCTGGAAGAATCTTGTGGAGAGGACTACTTTTAGACAATCAGCGACCTTCAGATGGAGGGATGTAGCAAGCTCAAAGTGACCTCACAGGGAGAGCAGCGGGGAGGATGAATATTCCAAACTCTTCTCCCAATCTCTTGTCGGTATTCTTCATTGGCCAAACCTAATTGGAAGCCAAAGGGCAAGGAAGCCCATTGTAATCCAAACAGGTCAGCTTCCTTTAGCAGAGACAAGAGATGGGAATGGATTTGAAAGGGCGAATGAAAGATACCTGGCACAGCCTGGAATACCCTGGCATGACACGAAGATGTTTCATGCTGAACTCTGTTTAGTAAAATAAATTGTAGGCTTTATCAAGATTGTGTCTTTGAAGAGTTATATACAATGTTTTTCTTTTTCCCCCTTGAATCATGATTTAAAGTGCTCTTGGAAGAAGAACAGCTAGAATGCTCCTTACAAGCAAGGATGTTGAGACTTCGTCTCACATACTTTGAGCATGTTATCAGGAGAGACCAGTCCCTGAAGGAGGACATCATGCTTGATAAAGTAGATGGTTAGCAAAAAAGAGGAAGACCCTTAATAAGATGGATTGACACAGTGGCTGCAACAATGGGCTCAAGCATAATAACGATTGTGAGGATGGTGAAGGACCGGGCAGTGTTTCGTTCTGTTGTACATAGGGTGGTGATTAGTCGGAACTGACTCCATGGCACCTAATGAAAACAACAACAACATGTGTAAACATTATTGCTTGTACTCAGAGGTTATATGTGTGTAAGTTCTTGCTTAGGCCTTTGAATGGCAGATTGGAAAACTGGATATGTCATGAAGGACAAGCCGTCCTGAAATTTTCTTTCCTTGTGTGGGAGAAAAAACAATGAAAGCAGGCTCAGCACAGACTTTTGGAATTGGGCTGGTGGGTTTCCACACATGGTGTTATTTAAAACTGAATAAGCCAGACTTGGGTATTTCTCTGTGAATTATTGTGATTATTTGGTTCAGGCTTTCTGAGTTACATCCTAGAGGGTGGGAAATGGGATACACCCTAAAGGAAATAACTGTGGCTACTTTCAATGATGGGGGCCTTGAACTGGAAGAGGGAACTCACTTTGGGGCTAAGAGGAGGTTAAGTCTAGATTCGGAGGTTTGGAGCAACCAAGAGATTCCCATTGATGGAGGCAGACTTGGTTCCACTAGGTGGGGGGCCTCCTGGAAGCTGGGCAGGGATGCTGAAGTCTGGTCGGGACCTATGGACTCTGAGAATATTGGCGTCTAGGAGCAACTGTGACACATTGTGCTGTCTTTCTGCTAGTCTTAAGCCTTCCATAAATTCTTGTTGAAAGTCACAGTTGCTGTCTTTTGTGCTGGGGGAACTTAGGAGGAACAATATTTCCTCTTCGAGATGGTATATGGCAACAAAAAAACCAAACCAAGCCCACTGCCATTGAGTGATTCAGACTCATAGCGACCCTATAGGACAGAGTAGAACTGCCCCATAGGCTTTCCAAGGAGCAGCTGGTGGATTTGAACTGCCAGCCTTTTTGGTTAGCAGCCGAACTCTTAACCATTGCACCACCAGGGCTTCTGTAGGGCACCAGGGGGCATTTATCTTTGGGAGATGTTGAGTTCAGAAGAGCAAAGGCAACAGCATGGCAGCAAAAATAAGTCAGAATGGAGGAAGCACATAGAGGTGGCATCCAGGTGGGCATGTGGGCCCTGGAGGCTTGTGCCGTAATTACTTAGGTTTTAAAAAGAAGTGTGATCTCATTCGTAGCTACAAGCTAGTGAAACCAGCTATATATGTGTCAAATATACATTAGCAAAGCCCAACTTGTTTTCCCTTGGTTTCAGACATCTTGTTGCTCTTACCAATGACTTGGTTTGTTGTTGTTGTTGTTAGGTGCTGTCAAGTCGGTTTCGACTCAGAGCAACCCTGTGCACGACAGAATGAAACACTGTCTGGGTCCTGCGCCATCCTCACAGTGATTGCTACGCTTGAGCCCATTGTTGTGGCCACTGTGTCAATCCATCTTGTCAAGGGTCTTCCTCTTTTTCGCTGACCCTCTACTTTACCAAGCGTGATGTCCTTCTCCAGGGACTAATCCTTCCTAATAACGTATCCAAAGTTTGTGAGACGTAGTCTCGCCATCCTTGCTTCTAAGAAGAATTCTGGCTGTGTTTTTTCCAAGACAGGTTTGTTTGTTCTTCTGGCAGTCCGTGGTATATTCAATATACTTTGCCAACACCACAATTCCAAGGCGTCAGTTCTTCTTCGGTCTTCCTTATTCATTGTCCAGCTTTCACATGCACATGAGGCGATTGAAAACAGCATGGCTTGGGTCAGGCGCACCTTAGTCCTCAAGGTGACATCTTTGCTTTTCAACACTTTAAAGAGATCTTTTGCAGCAGATTTGCCCAGTGCAGTGCATCTTTTTTATTTCTTCACTGTGCTTCCATGAGTGTTGATTGTGGATCCAAGAAAAATGAAATCCTTGACAACCTCGATCTTTTCTCGTTTATTATGATGGTGCTTATTCATCCAGTTGTGAGGATTTTTGTTTTCTTTATGTTGAGGTGTAATCCATACTAAAGGCTGCAGTCTTTGATCTTCATCAGTAAGTGCTTCAGGTCCTCTGCACTTTCAGCTAGCAAGGTTGTGTCATCTGCATAACACAGGTTGTTAGTGAATCTTCCTCCAATCCTGATGCCATGTTCTTCTTCATATAGTTCAGCTTCTAAGATTATTTGCTCAGCATGCAGATTGAATAAGTATGGTGAAAGGATACAACCCTGACACACACCTTTCCTGACTTTAAACCATGCAGTATCCTCTTGTTCTGTTCGAATGACTGCCTCTTCATCCATGTACAGATTCCTCATGAGCGCAATCAAGTGTTCTGGAATTCCCATTCTCTGCAATGTTATCCATAATTTGTTATGATCCATACAGTCAAATGCCTTAGCATAGTCAATAAAACACAGGTAAACATTTTTCTGGTATTCTCTGCTTTCAGCCAGAATCCATCTGACATCAGCAATGATATACCTGGTTCCATGTCCTCTTCTAAATCTGGCTTGAATTTCTGACAGTTTCGTGTCGATATACTGCTGCAGCAAATTTTGTAATGATCTTCAGCAAAATTTTGCTTGCATGTGATATTAATGACATTGTTCAATAATTTCCGCATTTGATTGGATCATGTTTCTCAGGAATAGACATAAATATAGATCTCTTCCAGTGGGTTGGCCAGGTAGCTGTCTTCCAAATTTCTTGGCATAGACGAGTGAGCATTTCCAGCCCAGCATCCATTTGTTGAAACATCTCATTTGGTATTCTGTCAATTCCGGAGCCTTGTTTTTCGACAATGCCTTCAGTGCAGCTTGGACTTCTTCCTTCAGTACTGTCGGTTCCTGATCATATGTTACCTCCTGAAATGGTTGAATGTCAACCAATTCTTTTTGGTGTAATGACTCTGTGTATTCCTTCCATCTTCTTTTGATGCGTCCCACGTTGTTTAATATTTTCCCCGTAGAATCCTTCAGTATTGCAACTCGAGGCTTGAATTTTTTCTTCAGTTCTTTCAGCTTGAGAAATGCTGAACATGTTCTTCCCTTTTGGTTTTCTATCTCTAGGTCTTTGTACGTGTCATCATAATACTTTACTTTGTCTTCTTGAGCCACCCTTTGAAATCTTTAGCTCTTTTACTTCATCATTTTTTCCTTTTGCTTTAGCTACTCGATGCTCAAGAACAAGTTGTAGAGTTTCTTCTGACATCCATTTAGGTCTTTTCTTTCTCTCCTGTATTTTTAATGACCTCTTGCTTTCTTCCTGTATGATGTCCTTGATGTCATTCTACAACTTGTCTGGTCTTCGGTTGTTAGTGTTCTAATCTATTACTTGCTTTACTTAATAGATATTCTTTGTTGTTGTTAGTTGCTGTTGCGTTGGCTCTGACTCATGGCAATCCTATGTACAACAGAATGCAGAATGGAACATCACCTGGTCCTGCAGCAATGATCGCTGGTATGTTTGAGTCCATTGTTATGGCCATTGTGTAGCACTCTCCAACCTAGGGGTCTCATCTTCCAGCACTATATTGGGCAATATTCTGTTGTGATCCATAGGGTTTTCATTGGCTAATTTTCTGAAGTAGATTGCTAGGCCTTTCTTCCTAGGCTGTCTCAGTCTGGAAGCTCCACTAAAATCTGTCCACCATGGGTGACCCTGCTGGTATTTGAAACACCAGTGGCATAACTTCCAGCATCATAGCAACCTGCAAGCCACTACAGTATGACAAATGACAGATGGGTGGTAGAGGTATCCTTTACAGATGGTTAACTCAGCCTAGTCTAGAGAAACATATTAATAGACAAATTCTCTTATAACTAGAGTAGTAGAGGAACCTGCCCGACTCTTATCCTCCAGCCTTAGAAACCTAGGAAGACTTATAGGATCGGGTGGCGATATGGTGTGGAAAGGTGGACTGGAGGCCATAGTTCAGTCATTGAAAGTGTGGAAATGCAGGGCATGAGTCTGAACTGGTGTACCATTGCCTGGGATAGCATTGGCCTCATGGTTTGGCCAGGATAGGTACTAACCCTGAAAAGGTTAGGGTGGCTGTCAAGCTTTGTAGTTTTGTCCACGTTATTTAATCTCTCTATTGTTTCTTCATTTGAAAACAGGCATAGCAATAGTAAACTTGTTGCTGTCAAGTCAATTCTGACCCTTAGTGACCCTGTAGGTCAGAGTAGAACTGATCCATAGGGTTTCCCAGGAGCAGCTGGTGGATTTGAACTGCCAACGTCTTGGTTAACAGCTGAGCTCTTAACCACTGCACCACCAGAGCTCCTAGATTAGATAGCTTCACTCCTTTATATGAAAGGCATCTCAAACACAAGGTATTTAAAACCTAAGCCATTATTTTGCCTTTTTCATCCCTCCTCCCAGGCCATTTTCCCCACCAGGCACGTATTCACTCTCAGGCGATTGCACCTTCCTATGCCCAGTCAGCCGACCCCGGAAACCTGGCAGACATCTCAGGCTGTCATCATATCCCACTGGTCACCACATTCTACCTTTTGAAGTCGTTCTGACACAGCCTGGCTTCTCCGTCTCCACCGATGCTGTCTTAGCTCAGAGCTTTATCTCTCACCCTC
Source organism: Dugong dugon (assembly GCA_030035585.1). NCBI lineage: Eukaryota > Metazoa > Chordata > Mammalia > Sirenia > Dugongidae > Dugong > Dugong dugon. The sequence goes on along the minus strand of CM057479.1, from coordinate 7,570,731 downwards.
CTGGAGCAGTAGCCTCTCAACGGACCTCCCTACCCCCAGAATTACCATGTGCTCAACTACTAACCTGAAGGTTGATGGTTCAAAACCACCCAGCAGCACCTTGGAAGAAAGGCCTGGTGATCTGCTTCTGTAGTGATTACAGCCAAGAAGACTCTATGGAGCTTTTCTACTCTGTGACACATGGGGTCACCATGAGTCAGAATCAGCTCAACTGCAATGGGTTTGGTGTTTTGGTTTATTCAAGTGGCTTAAAAAGCCTTGTCCTTGGACCAGCAGCACCAGTTGGGAATATGTTAGAATGCAAATTCTCGGGCCCCATCCCAGACTTTACTGAATTAATAAGTCTAGGAGTGGGAGCCCTGGTGGTGCAGTGGTTAAGTGGTATGGCTGCTAACCAAAAGGTCGGCAACTCGAATCCACCAGCTGCTCCTTGGAAGTCCTATGGGGCAGTTCTACTCTGTCCTATAGGGTTGCTCTGAGTCAGGGTCGACTCGAGGGCAGCAAGTTTTTTGGTTTGGTGGCAGTTGGGGTCTCCCCAGATGGCAGAGCTCTGTAGGGTGTCTTCTTCCATGTTCTTCTTGGACTTTTAGATGAGCTTCTCTTTGAGGCGTAGCAGTTAAGAGCTTGTCTGCCAACCTAAAGGTTGGCCACTTGAATCCACCAGCTGCATCTTGGAAACCCTATGGAGAAGTTCTTCTCTGTCCTACAGGGTTGCTGTGAGTCGGAATCGACTTGACAGCAACGGGTTATGATTATCTTCAATGTGCACACAGTTTTCTCCCTCCCATAGGACTCCACATAACTGTGGGAAATACCCATAAACACAAAATAGGTCCCCTGTTTTGCTCACTGTGATGATTCTGCGGTGGAATGAATGACATTGCTGTGGAAAGCATGGCAGGTTCAGGGCTTCCAACTGGTTCCTTCGGTTTGAACTGTTGCTGGGAATTTGCATGTCTAACAAGCTCCCAGGAATTTATACATAAGAATCACTTGGGGATCTTGTTAAACTGTAGATTATGATTCAGTACATCCAGGGTGGAAATACAAATTCTCAGCAGGGGTTCAAACCAAAAGGAACATTTATTGAGGACTTACCATATAACAGGGAGCCCTGGTGGTGCAGTGGTTAAAGCAATCGACCGCTAACCAAAAGGTCGGAGGTTTGAAACTACCAGTGGCTCCGCAGGAGAAAGATGTGGTAGTCTGCTTTCACAGAGATTTACAGCCTTGGAAACCCTCTGGGGTTGCTATGAGTCGGAGCCTACTTGACGGCAGTGGGTTTGGTTATCATATACCAAGTATATGAGTTTCCTGGGACTGCTGTAACAAATCACCACAAACTTGGGGTTTAAAACAACAGGAAAAAACACTAACTAGATAATAGGTAAGCGGTAACTTTGGTGAAGGGGAAGACAGTACACAGTTCTAGGGAAGTCAGCACAACTTAACTGAGGCAAGGTATCATGGAAGCTTCATCGACATATCCAAACGCCCTGAGGGACCGAGTTACTGGGCTGGAGGCTGGGGACCATGGTCTCTGGGGACATCTAGCTCAATTGGCGTAACTTTAAAAAAAAAAAAATGAAACAATAGAAATGTATTGTCACACTTCTGGAGACCAGAATCTGAAATCAAGATGTTGACAGGGCCAGAAGGCTTTAGGAGAGAATCCTTTGTCTCTTCTAGCTTCTGGTGGCTTCAGGGCATTCCTTGGCTTGAGGCTGCATCCTTCCAATCTCTGCCTCCATCGTCAGGTGGCCTTCTGAGAGGATGCAGTCTTTTGGATGTCCCAAATTTTGGGCTGTAGTTACTCCCCATTCTCCCCCTACCCCCATGCTGCTAGCATCTTTGGGCTTCAGAACAAACCACCTCACCTCCCCCTTTGAAACCTAATGGTTTGTCTAAATAAGCAGCAAGGCTAAAGATTCCAGGCTAACAATTCTGGGCTGGCACCCCCATGTCTGACTACCTCCCTCTTTGGGTGATCAGGTGGGAAACCATGCAGTGAAACACAACCCCTGGAGTATAAAACCGGATGAGGGAAGACCCTCGCGGTCTGTCCTTCATGCCAGGTGCAAAAGACGGGACACGTGTGGAAGTTTTCCACCTGCCCAGACAGCTTTTGAGTCAGGGGGAACCACTTGCCATGGAACTTTTCCTGTTGTATGCCATCTATTGTCTGTGAGTAATTAAAACAGCTTTCTGTTGCCAACACCGTGTCCGTGTCTTGTGTGTATGACTTCATTAAGCTAAATGGACATGACATCCATGGAGTGGTGGGTGCTACTGGGTGAAATCCTCATCCCAGTCTTCTGGGGGTTGCTTGGGATCCAGAGACAGCCTTTAAGGTAACTTGCATGTGCAATGCGACTTCTCCTGGGTTGGAATCCTGAGTGTATCCATGTCTTCTCCTCTTCTACTTCTTATAAGGACACTTACAGGGCTCATCTGGGTAACCCAGGATGATATCATCTCAAGATCCCTAGCTTAATTACATCTGCAAAGACCCTTTTTCCAAGTAAGGTCACTGTCACAGGTGCCAGGATGTGGACATATCTTTTTTGGAGCCACCATTCAACTCATCAGGTATTTTACACAAAGTATGTAAGTTAGTCTTTATAACAACTCTGCGTTGTCTCCATTTTATGGTGAGGATACTTAGAAAAAGAGGGTGACTACCTTACCCCAGGTCAAAGGCCAAGCTATTTGTGACCTAGAGGCCCACAGCCTGCTCTCTATGCATGCCTTGAGTTAAGAAAAAGTTTAAAACCTCCCAGAGAGTAGTACCATGTCACTTTAGGGCATGGCCTCACCAACACAAGGGTTACATATGGGAATGAAGAAGAGAATCAAGCTCGTGTTTTTTCCATAAGATACCAGCTGTACAAGGAATAAAATCCTCTTTGAAACTGACAGTTTTATGTTCTTGCATTTGTGTTTGTATTCACAATGAGAACATTCACTTCTAATATTTAACTTACATCTGGTTGAAAAATCTTTGAACTATTCTCAAGGTTTGTGCCAAATATTTTAAGATTCAAAGCAGACAAAAAATTGTCATTTTCCTCAGAAGATTTTTTTCCCTCTTACATTATTGCCTAATTTATTCACACTTGTCTTAGAACAAAGATGCTTTAACGAAACGAAGTTTTGTGTGTTTTACTGAGAGGCTCTCATTTCCCATAATCCATATTAAAAACAAAACAAAAGGCAATGTATACAGTTTTCAGTTTAATTTTTTTGATTTTTCATCTCTTTTACAGATACGTTTTAATCAGCATGTCAAGATTCTGCTCTTTTTGCCTTGGCTGGGGAATTCTGAGAAAACAAAACAAAACAACAACAACAAAAAAAAACCAACTGGAATTTTCAGTCAGGAGTTTGATTTAGAGTCCTGCCAATTATTAGCTGTGTGACATGGGCAAATAAGTTCAACTCTCTAAATCTCTGTTTTCTCATCTGTAAAATGAAATTCAGTAATATCTATTTCTTGGACTTCTCAAGAGAAGTATATGAGATAGCACATTTATATCAACTTGAATGTTTCTTGGCATGATATACACTTAATCCACCCTTCCTCCTCTCCCGTCTTCTTTCTATTCTTCTTGTTAGAGCTTTTTTCTGTTCTGTCTCTTTATTGAGTTTTCCATTGTTGGCAAAGAAACTTTCTCCCAAGCTGTTTTGAATTCTAGAACAATCCTTGTTATTTGGTCTTGGTTTCTATACTTTTTAGAAAAGTCAGCCCTTTTCTTTTGACTCTCTGCCTTCAAAATTTTCTGTCCTGGCATCTTTATAGGTTTACTAACTCTAAAATGTGTTTCTGGAATAAAGTTTGTATGTAAACATCATGTAATTTAAACCACTGAGTATCTGTTTCACTAGAAGAAGGGGAAGGGACAAAGGAGGGTTAGGAGGAACAGTGAAAGCCTTTTAGTCTCTTTTCTCAACGTTTTGACTCAACCCTTCTTTTTCCCTTCTGGTTTAAAATGTTCTTACAAATTATGTGAGCCTAAGATGGGCCCAGTTTTCGCCTTTCAAAAAATGTTTAGCTTACCTTTATCCCACTTTGGATGGAAAGAGCTGGAAAAGGAAAGCAAATTTTTTTCTTCTCCGGGCAAGAAAACTATATATTATTCCAAAGGGAACTCTCTTCGTTATCTAGTGCTGCTATACCAGAAATACCACGTGTAGAGATGCCTTTAACAAATAGAAATTTATTCTCTCACAGTTTAGGAGGCTAAAAGTCCAAATTCAGGGCATCAGCTCCAGGGAAAGGCTTTCTCTCTGTTGTCTCTCGGGGAAGGTCCTTGTCATCAGTCTTCCCCTGGATCTAGGAGTTTCTCAACACAGGGAATCCAGGTCCAAAGGATGTGCTCCATTCCTGGATCTTCTTGGTTCATGGTAATGAGGTCCCTCTACTTTCTGCACGATTCTGTTTTATATCTCAAGAGAGATTGACTTAAGTTATAAATTAAGCCTGTAGATTTAGTTCTGCCTCATTAACATAACTGCCTCTACTCCTGCCTCATTAACATCAAAGAGGATTTACAACATGTAGGATAATTACATCACATCACAAAATGGAGGACAGCCACACAGTACTGGAAATCATGGCCTAGCCAAGTTGACACACATTTTGGGGAGATACAATTCAATCCATAACAGGGACCATGGCCACAGTGGAGGAGTCCTGCCCTAGTAGGAGTGGGGTGTGAAGGAAGAGTGTTAAGTTCTACCTCTTTGAGAAGGAGAAGTAATGTCCAGACGTGAATTGTTTAAAGTATGGAAGCCTGACACATTCTTTATGAGTTTCATCCTCTAGCTAAACCAGACAGCCAGAGAGAGCTGTATATTTGCTCCAGAATTGCTTTGAACATGTTTAGAATTGCTTTGGACAGTTATAGAAATGTGTTTACTGGCCCTAAGAGTAATCATCATAGAAAGTCACATACATGGTAAGACAGTGCAAATCAAGGGGCACGTTGGAGGTAAAAGACCTGGATTTGAGTACCACCATACTGTGTCGCTGGAGGCAGTGATGGGTCAGTGGTAGAACTTTAGCCTTCCATGTGGGAGGCCAGGGTTCAATTCCCAGACAATGCACCTCAAATGCAGCCAAAACCAGACTATCAGTAGAGGCTTGCATGTTGCTATAATGCTGAACAGGTTTCACTGCAGCTTCTAGACTAAGACAGATCAGGGAGAAAGGTTGGGCGATCCATGTCTGAAAATCAGCGAGTGAAAACCCTATGGGTCACAATGATCTGATCCTGTTGTGTATGGGGTCACCAGGAGTTGGGGCCAACTAGATGGATGCTAACTACGACAACATGCTAGGTAGCTGCATGATTTGGCCTGTCAGGTTCTTTATCTATAGAAGGAAGTGATGATGTTTCTTTTCCCTATACAAAATATTTATATCATATTCAAATCTTCATAATCTGGCCCCAAACTACCTTTTATAGTATCTTTAATTTTATCCTTTTGTTTATGATACAGGCATACAGGTCAACTTTCCTTTCTCCAAATATACCATGTGACTGCCGTCTTCAAGCTGTGCCCATGCAGTTTCTTAAGCTCTTAATGCTCTTGCCACCATTGTCCCCTGATCGTCCCCATGCTTGCCTGAGTCTGAAGTAATTGCATCTTCAGCAACAATTCCACAGTTTCCTACCCACTGCCGTCAAGTCGATTTTGACTCAGAGAGACCCTATATGGCAGAGTAGAACCACCCCGTAAGGTTTCCAAGGAGCAGCTGGTGGATTCGAACTGCCGGCCTTTCGATTAGCAGCCATAGCTCTTAACCACTGTGCCACCAGGTGGGACCCAAAATATGCATATTTTCGTGTAGCCTTCTATCAGAGTCACATATTTGTTTCCTCTGTATGACCGTAAGTTCCTCGGAGGTAGGAATGACGTCCCGTTTCCTCCCATCCACTCCTTAGCTGCTTAATAAAGACTTGCTGGAATAAAATCAAGGAGCCCTGGTGGCACAGTGGTTAAAGCATTTGACTGCTAACTGAAAGGTCGGTGGTTCAAAATCACCAGTGGCTCCTCGGGAGAAAGATGTGACAGTCTGCTTCTGTGAAGATGTACAGCCTTGGAAACCCTATGGGTTAGCTATGAGTCAGAATCGACTTGATGGCAATGGGCTTAGGAATAAAATCAGATCAAATGAAATAGTGTACATATAAATATATTGTAAGTGGTAAAGCAAAAGACAAAATGTATCATTATTACTAGACAATATGATTTGAGGGGGTACAGAAGAAACAGCCACCTGGCTGAGCTGCTCTGTTACTAGTCTGCCATAGAAACCAAACCTATTGCCCTCGAGTTGATTCTGACCCACGGTGACCTCACAGGGCAGAACAGACCTGCCCGTGGGGTAATCTCTATGGAAGCAGCCTGCCACATCTTTCTCCTGCAGTGGCTGATGGGTTCCAACCGCTGACCTTATGGTTAGCAGCTGAACGCTTAACCACTGCCGCTGACTTCTGCTGTTCGATACAACCCTAAAGATCTTCTGGAGATTTATCTTTTACATGGATAGTCCACGTGTTTCCTGGAAAGGATAGCATATTACCATTCATTGTCTCCTAGCTGACAGCAGGTCTCTGAGAGAAAGGAGTAAAGAAGGTAATGTTTGAAACAAGAACTGAATCAGGAAATATCCAAATAAAGGGCTCTCGTGGGCCCTGTATGGCATTCTGGTTGTGCAGGCATCCATTCTGGTTGCGAGTGCCCTTCCAGTTCTCAATTATTTTTGGATAGCACCCCTGCTTGTGCCCCATTATGGCATTATGACATGTGCCACAAAGAGAAAAGGATTGGACTTAGTGCGCCCCGTTCTCTCATCTTCAGCTCCTCCTTGGGATTCCCACGGAGCTGCTTTGTTACTGTAACAATTTGGGTCCTGTTGGTGTGATCGCTCATCAGAAGCTTTTATGTACGCTGAAAATTGAGCATACGGTTAAACGAGACGGGGAGGACCTCACAGGGTGGAGTCATCATGAACGGGGTCTCCACACCACGTCCTTTCTGGCTCCAGACACTGCCCATCCTCTCGGGGAGGCTGCATCAGACAGAGACGGAGAGACCAGGAGCAGGCTTTCTTTCCTCACAAGCTGGAGGAGAAAGCATTTTGATTCTTCCTTCAACATAATTTAAGGATATGCACTGACATACTGATTGGAGCACAGGGCAGAATTTGTCTTTACATGTATATATAAATTCACTTCCTATATCATTCTCTGTGGCCTGGGGATATTGTGACTGCTCTCTCCCATTCTTTTCTTTCTTAATCCTGATTTCTCCCCCCTCATATCTGTTTACTGAACAGCAAACCAAATTCATCATGCTGTCCAATTTTCTCCAGTTTTTTTCTCCCTTTGCACAGCTTCCCTAATAAAAGGCTTTATTTGTATGCTGAAAATTTTATCTTAACATTTGAGTGGGTGTAGCACATCTAGGTTGTTTGAAAGTTAGAATTTTATATGAAAGCATTTATAATAATTTTCTTTTTTATAAATTGTTGCATGTTTTCAGCTGAAAATATTCTAATTCTTTTAAAAAATATGTGCAAACTAAAAATGGATATACTTTCTGATTCTAATGCTTTGCTTACTCAGAAATCAGCAGCGTAAAACTGCTATTACTATTGATGTTGGCAAAAATTTTTTCCCATTCTTTTTGATTCCTTTAATGCATAGTACATGGCGTTTTCTGTATCATGGCAGAGTTAATTAAATTTTAGGCTTTTAGCCTAAATCACATTGCCTACATGTTCGGTGTTACTAAAATAATTTTTTTTTAACTTTATGCCTTTATTGCAATTTAAAGCACATAAAATCAACAACCAAAATTAATATCATTGCAGGTCATAACCAGATTTTAAAATTACATCTTTAACTTAAAGAAATCAAAAGCTGTAAATGAATTTCATATTTTCAATGGTGTCTTAATCTCTCTCTGACAGGATTACTGGTATTAAGCAAGGTAAATATACAACTGAAAAGAGCAGAGAAAATAAAAAATAAGCCCATATTCAATTGAAAATGCAAGAAAATTTAAGATGACAATGTTAATCACTCAGTTTAAAGCAAGGCAAGAGATAACAAATTCAATCCCATTAAGATCAACATGAAAGCTTGTGGACGACAGTCTAGGCATAGTAGAGGATGCCTGTTCAAACTAACCTCCTGCTGCATTATTTGATGTTGCTTTGGAACCAAGCCTGGTGGCACAGTGGTTAAGAGCTTGGCTACTAACCAAAACGTTGGCAGTTGGAATCCATCAGCTGCTTCTTGGAAATCCTATGGGGCAGTTCTACTCTGTCCCATAGAGTCACTATGAGTCAGAATCCACTCCATGGCAATGGGTTTGTTTGGTTTTGAAACCAAAATCACATGTAGTTCTTGTTTGTAGGGCTTTGAACTAGTTTGAACTGTTCAGTCATGGCCCACGAAGCGAAACTGGAAGAGACCCGAATTTTTACAATTTGGGTAGTCCGGAATGATAACCAGAACAGGATTGGAGACTCGGAAGTGAGCCCTTTCAGAGTCCTAATGGGTGAGACTGGATTACTGCCAGGACTGTGGAGAGCAGCACACATTCATAGCAGGGCAATTGGCCACCATCTTTGAGCAGGGCACCGCTGTTTCCCACTCTGCTCAAAATCCAGGGGGCAAGAGATTTGGTTGCCGTGCAACTCATATACTGCCCTTTGTTTCTAAGAGGGAGATTAAGTTTCTAGAAGAGCTTTGACCCATGATTTTCCCTTTTTGATTACTGTTCCAGTTCACCCAAATTCTTTAAAAATTTGGGTTTGTTCTGGTGTCGCTTCCTGGGCCATGACTGAACTGGGAAAAACCAGTTCAAAGCCCTGCTTCTTGGTCTCTATATGGTGTCACATCCACCAAGTACCATGCGTGGCAGGCACTGTGTATTGTCTCACTCAATTCCTGTTTCAAGTCCTTCTACTTTTGCTTATTATACTCCCTAGGCAGAAAAACTAATGACTACCTGTCCTTAACTCCTTGCTGCAAAGGTTGCATGTGGTCTCTAAGTCCTGCCAAGCAGTTGCCCTTCCATGAGACCTGGAGGTGGATGTGAAAAATTCGAGGCCATGGCTGTGAGTGGGGAGAGTAAATCTTCAGGATACCAGGTGGCAGTGATTATCCTGGATTATCCAGGTGGGCTCAACCTAAGTATAGGAGTCCTTAAAATTGAAACACCTTTCCCACCTGGGTTGGAGAACAGAGACAGAAGAAGAAGGAGGAGAGATTTGAAGCACGAGAGGTACTTGACTCACCCTTGCTGGCTTTGGAAATGAAAGAAGGGACCACGAGCCAAGGAATGTGACCACTAGCAGCTGGAAAAGGCAAGAAACGGACTCTCCCCTGGAGCCTCCAGAAAGGAATACTGCCCTGCAGAAACCAATTTTAAACCAGTGAGACCTGTGTTGGACTTCTGATCTCCAGAACTGTAAGGTAATAAGTGCATTGTTTAGGGCAGAAAGTCTGTGGCCATTTGTTACAGCAGCAATAAGAAAGTAGCACAGCTGTGTCGGAGTTTCTAGTGTTGAGTTTCTAGAGTCATCGGTGCTGGGCGTCAGGTGGTGGTGGTGCTGTTTCTGTTGGGACAGTTGAGTGGTCGCTTGTGCTTTTCCACTAGAAAGGGCTAACTAATTCGTGGGTCCTAGCAGAGCCCTGGTGGCACAGCGGTTAAGAGCCCGGCTGCTAACCAAAAGGTCAGCAGTTTGAACCCACAAGCTGTTCCTTGGAAACCCTATGGGGCAGTTCTACCCCATCCTATAGGGTCGGTATGAGTAGGAATTGACTCAGTGGTGATGGGTTTGGTTTTTTGATTTAGTGCAAAATGGAAATATGGTGCCCCTTGTTCAAAAAGCAGGGAGCTAGTGCAGTGGAAGGTATTCACTATAAAGGTTTTTCCTTTTTTCTGCAGTCTTCTTCTTAATTTGTCATGTATTTTTTTTTATTTGCTTTTTAATGTTGTTCTAAGTAAAGAAAAATTAAATGTTAAGTGATGAGTGTGAATTTTACTGTTATGTCAGTTTTATGTTACTGTGTTCTGTCGGTTTTAAAAGCAAACAGAACATTTAACTTGTATGCAGAATCACCAGAATTGCACAATTTGTAATTTGTAGCTTGTTCTTACGTATGTATTTTGTTCTTATTAGAACAGTGTGGACGCTGCAGAAAACTAATGCAACTGTTTTTATTTCATTTCTTGACAAGTGTACTTTCTGCTAATGCTCTCTCCCTTCAGCCACTAGTGAGTGAGGAAGGACTGAAAGGAAAAGGGATTACGGTTGCTCTATCTCCCCTTTTCTCCTATGTCATCGTTTTTCGGCATAAGTGGTTGGCTAACGCAGGGAGTACCAGGAGTCAGACAGTATATGCTAAGGCTCCTTGGTCATCCATGCCTTCTTCATGCATTGGAAGTATGTTCTCGTTCAAATGGAAAGCATGGTCACACAAGTAAGAGAAGCAGAGATGGGCTAAGATAGATGCCAAGCCACGTGGAGATCTCCATGGAACCAGGAAGCAGAAGCTGAAGAGACAAGGACCTTCCTCGAGAGCCGACAGAAAGAGAAAGCCTTCCCTTAGAGCCGACACTCAGAATTTGAACTTCTAGCCTCCTAAACTGTGAGAAAATAAATCTCTGTTTGTTAAAGCCACCCACTTGTGGTACTTCTGTTATAACAGTACTAGATAACCAAGACACCCTCTCAGAAATTTTGAGAGTTACCTAATTCTTTTTAATACAATTCTTTTCTGTTTAAAATAGCTAGAATGTATTCTGTTGTTTGCCACTAAGAGCCATCTTCAGCTGTGTCAATGTGTTGTGTGGAGAAGTGCACTATAGCAAAGCTTGGAGGGTAGCTCAGATGTCCAGTACTTACAGTGTCCTGTCTGTCCTCAGTGTGCTAGGTGCTCGGTAAATATTTTGAACTGTGAATCAATGAATAAGTGTGGTTGAAAGTCTTGGAACTTTTAGCAGGAATTGTGTGACAATGATACCATAAATAAAGCAATCATTCTTAATGCTTCAGGAAACAAGCTGGCAAAAAAAAAAAAATTACAACAAACATTCCAAATGAATGGTTACTTTGTAATACAAAGAAATTAGGCAAATCAATAAGAAAAACATCAAGCACCTAATAATAATAACAAGACATGAACAGTTTTTAAAAGAGGAAATATAAGCACCTATAAACTTATGAAAAGTTCAGCTGCATCAGAAAAAAAATGAAAATTTACCAATTCTACACTTTTTAAAAAAATTTCTTGGCCATTTATTCGATAAAGTGCAATTTTGCCTGCTAAATTTTGCACAACTACATTTAATTTAGAAGATTGTTTTTCCATCAATTTTTATTCAATAATTTATTTTAGCATGTACAATTTTAAGTGTCAACAGTTTAACTTTGTTGACCAGTTCTGCTTATAATTTTCTTTATGAATTGAATAATAGATCCTTCTATTTCTTCACAAGTTATCTTTCATTTAAATATGAAAAAGCATAAGAAAAGAAACAAAAAGGAATCTGTAATCCCACCACGAAGAGCATACCTTTTTGCGTTTTGGAAATGTAATACATGCAGTTAGCTGGAAAAGTCGAACAGTATAGAAAGATATAAAATAAAAGTAAAATTCTCATTTTCTGACCCTCGTCTGATTGTCTCCTCAAAGATGACCACTTCTAGTTTCTTTCGTATTCTCTAAAAAAAAAGTCTTAACAGAAATTGTATTTTTTTTTTTTTCTAACTTGTGCTCTTAGAAACAATTGTGTGAGACAGAGAAGCAAAGAGAGATGAAGTAGCCCATGTAGATGAGAGAGAAACTTAGAGACTGGAGACTCACCTAGACAGGGCTTTATAATGTCTCATAATGGGGCCTAAATGTTTTCAGGTTCGAACTGGCAGGTCTGTGTATTCTGCTTTACAATTGGGAAATATATTTTTATTAAACCAAAGAAGGCATCAGATTTTAAAATGTGAGGGGGGAGAAAAACCCTTAAAATCCATGATTGTTTCATCCTGAAGTCACCCTTCTAGGATGCTAGCCTACAGCAATATGTAGAATCGCAGGTAGAGATTTATGAATAAATATTTTTATTGCAGTATTAATTATAAATTGGAAATGATGTAATCATCCAGCTTGAATAATCAAGGTAAGGTTTCCATTCAAGGAAATATCACATAACCATTAAAATGTTGGCGCAGCCTTTACTGACCTGTAATAATGTGATTTTTAAGCAAAACAAAAGTAGGATGTAACATTTTATATAAAGTAGCATCTCAAGTATGTAGAAAATACAAATAAAAAAGACTATAATACATTATACCAATATATTAAGAGTAGTTATTTCTGAGAGATGGGATGATGTGTTTTCTAAATTTTCTACTATACAAAATGGAATGACATTCAATATTAATATTTAATTAAAATGAATATTTAACTTTAAAAAGATTGCTATCACAACATTTTTCTGGAAAGCCAAAACAGCCACCAAGAATCAGGACAACAGACGGACTGAAGCTAAGGGCTGAGGAAGGCTTTTCTGGAACTTGTTGCTGAAGCTTGGCTGGGCTTGAAGAGGTGAATAGAGTTGGCCAAGTATAAAGCAGTTAAGTTGCACATTAAAAATTTGAGTCAGATGCTAATATATCAAACTGCTTTTCTGAAATACTGAATCTTTAATTCAAAATTTAAGCAGTAATAAACATGGGCATGAATTGCCTATATCAACCACATCTCTTCAGAATCCAATCACGATCAGGTGTCCCCGGGGAATAAGAATGAAATAAAAAAGCACATTTCCTTGAGTTTTAAGAGATTTAATAGACACTGAAGAGTACATTGCTTACTTGTGTATGCAGAGATGATGAACAAGCAGGAGTTTAGGGAGATCAAAAGCTTTCAACTTTAATGAGGAAGAAAGCTTTCTGTTTAGCCAGGGGTAAAAAGCTATATCCAGTGAGACTACTTTTAAAAGGGGCTTTAAAAGTAGAGAGGAAGCACAAATCAAAACTTTACCACATATATACAAACAATTATGAATACAGCTTTCCCCCCTTCTCACACACTTTCTGTGTAAATAAATGATAAAAACTCACCATTGTCAGTTTTCTTTATTTTCCTCAGTAAACGTAAATGAAAAACACTGATCCATTGTGGTTTCCTTGTGTTCAACTCATTTTCTCAAATGAGCAAAAAGGGAAAAGCAATAGCCGAGTAGCTGAAGAAATTCGACCAAACAGTCTTGTTGTTCTTGTTGAAGATCTGATTTCTGGGAAGGACTTGTGTTTATGTTAAGGTCTATTTTCAGAAATGGGTCCATTTGTAAATGAACTGGTTGTGCCGAAAAATGATATATAGGCCTCTCCTAAGTGCAAAGAAAAGTTGATTCTGAGTTTCAAAAGAAGGAGTTAGTTAATAAAAAAGCAAATCAAAACAAACATCTCCCCCTTCCCAACTTTTATTGTGTTAAAGTAGCAGATTCAAATGTTTTCAATTCTTTTGGACTGATCCAAAGGCTAAACATTGTTTTAAAAGAGTTAGGCTGTATCACTGCTTTAAAATTCCATTTGCTGAATTGTTGTAAGATTTAAATCAAATTGTTATTTGATTTAAAAATTCTCTGAATTCACGGGCATATTTCTGACTGAGGGAGTTTGGCACCCTAACAGAGTTACAGCCCAGTTACGGAGCCCTTATTGTGTGTTTGGGTCCCTTACCTCATGGATTAAAAAGCAGGTGACAGCTATCCAGAAGAGAGAGAAAAACGGTATGCACTCCACTCACAAATTCCCTAAATTGTGTAGATTAAATTTGTTTGAAGTTATAGGGCTCCTAGTTACAGTCAAGTTGATAATCTTTATTTCTGAGTGTTTGTGTGTCACATTGAGAACTCCGTTTTATTATTGTTTTAAACCAAAAGCATAATTATTCTACAACATACCAGTTACCTTCATATGTTATTTAATTTTTATAACATTTCTGCAACATTGGTATTATCAGCCCTGTATTTCAAATGTGAACACTGAGGCCCAAGTCATACAGACAGAAAGTGAAAAAGTCAGGATTCAAACCTTGGTTCTCCTGACTCCAAAATTCAGTTTCTGCTGTGCTCGTTAAGCTGTCTTGAAGGGACCAAAATAAGAGGGATGGGGGAGGATAGTGTCTCCTCCATTGCTTTAGAAAATAAGATTATGTACCTCAAAAGACAGAAGATCAGTTATAAAATGCTAGGTTTAACTTGATCAGATTCAGCAGGAGTGGAATATTGAGACAGCTTCAGACCAGGGCTGGGATGTGTTGAGAATCAGAAGTGTCAGCTTCCCTGATGCTACACAGTGATGGTGGTGGTGTTAGCTCTCAGCAAATCAGCCCCCAACTCATGGCGACCTCCTGCCCAATGAGATTGGATCATTGTGGTCCATAGGGTTTTCACTGGCTGATTTTTGGAAATAGATGGCCAGGCCTTTCTTCCTGGCCTGTCTTAGTCTGGAAGATCTGCGGAAACCTGTTTAGCATCATAACAACATTCAAATCCCCAATGACAGATGAGTGGTGGCTGTGCTTAAGGTGCATTGGCTGTGAGTCAAACCTGTATGGAAGATGAGAATTCTACCCTTGAACCACCAGTGCCCTCAGTTATGGTGTGCAGTGTGCATATTTCTCATTTTGATTGGGGGGCTACAAGTAGAACAGACACAGCTCTGGGAAAACAGACATTCTGGGAAAAGGCAGGTGACGGGACAGAGATTTGAATGTTCCAACTGTATTTTGAACCCTCACTTCATTTCTTCCTAGTCATCTCTGATTTTCCCTTCTCATTTTCCCATTCTCCCAATATCTAAACAGTCATATGTATTGTTTATTTATTTATTTTTTTGTACTTTTATTTCCATTTTCTTACCACTCAAGTTCAGGCCTTTATCACCTCATTCCTTATCCACTCCTATAACTCCTAACTGATTTTCTTTTCCTTTTTTTTTTTTTTAAATTGTACTTTAAATGGTTTACAGAGAAAATTAGTTTCTCATTAAACAATTAATGCACATATTGTTTTGTGACATTGGTTGCCAACCCCATAACATGTCAACACTCTCCCCTTCTCGAGCCTGAGTTCCCCATTATCAGCTTTCCTGTCCCCTCCTGCCTTCTCATCCTTGCCCCTGGGTTGATGTGCCCATTTAGTCTCATTTTGCTTTATGGGCCTGTCTAATCTTTGGCTGAAGAAGGGTGATCCTCAGGAGTGACTTCAGTACTGAGTTAAAAAGATGCCCGGGGGCCATACTCTGAGGGTTTCTCCAGTCTCTGTCAGACCAGTAAGTCTCGTCTTGTTTTTTTTTTTTAATGAGTTAGAATTTTGTTCTACATTTTTTTCCAGCTCTGTCTAGGACCCTCTATTGTGATCCCCGTCAGGGCAGTCGGTGGTGGTAGCTAGGCACCATCTAGTTGTGTTGAACTCAGTCTGGTGAAGGCTGTGGTACTTGTGATTCATTAGTCCTCTGGACTAATCTTTCCCTTGTATCTTTGGTTTTCTTCATTCTCCCTTGCTGCAGATGCGGTGAGACCACTGGAGTATCTTAGATGGCTGCTCACAAGCTTTTAAGACCCAGACGCTACTTACCAAAGTAGGATGTAGAACATTTTCTTTATGCCAGTTGAGCTAGATGTTCCCTGAGATCCTGGTCCCCAGCCCTCAGCCCAGTAATTCGGTCCCTCAGGGAGTTCGGATGTGATGTGTAACTTCCATGAGCTTGTCTTGGTCAAGTTGTACTGGCTTCCCCAGTATTGTGTGCTGTCTTATCCTTCACCAAAGTTAGTTTTTTTTTTTTTTTTTTTTTTTGGACTCTTCTGCCTCATGCAGCCCCAACCATGGCAGCATTTAATCCATTTCCTGGAAATACTTCTTTGATCATGTAACCATTTTGATCTCAAAATGTTAATAACTCCTCTGGCCTATTGGACAAAAGAAAACTTTTTCAGCATTGCATTCCAATGATACTGACCTTCACTTTGAGTTTTCTTGCCTTATTTCTAGCCAAACTATTTGCTAGAAATGTCTTCACTTTTTTGCCTCCAAACTTCCGTTCACTCAGTTTCTTGGGGCAAAAATCTCCTTTCTTCTGTCTGTAATACACATCAGACCAAATTTTCAAAGCCAAACTAAAATGACCTCCACCATCAAGTTGCCCCCTGTGGCTTAATAAAGTACTAAAGTGATCTAGCTTGGAAAGGCTTACCTCCATTCAGTCAACAACCACACCCAAAGCCAAAGGTACCAGTTACCAGTTGCTGTCAATTCAGTTCCGACTCATGGCGACCCCATGTGTGTCAGAGTAGAACTGTGCTCCATAGGGTTTTCAATGGCTGAATTTTTGGCAGTAGATTGCCAAGCCTTTCTTCTGAGGTACATCTGGGTGAACTCGAACCTCCAATCTTTGGGGTTGCAGCTGAGCACGTTAACCTTTTCTACCACATGGGGATAACCTGTCCCAGTATCAATGGTCCTCAGGAAGAACAGAAGAGAGGGCCTGATAACATCATAGTACGAAAGCATTGGTGGGAAGAGGTGATGAGAAAGAATACAGGGCGATTATGTGAAAAAAAGATGAGGATGGGAAGACCTTGTGAGAAAGGTGGTAAGAAGGGTGGAGAAGAGTTGGGAATGGGTTTGAGGTAGGGAAAGGTAAACACAGCCATAGAGAAAGGGTGGGAGCTATCAGCACGGTTATAACTGGGATTGCCATCTTTTTAGTGAATTAGATAATACTGAAGCAGTTGTTATCTGACCCTCACCATGGTTGTCAATGGTGAGGGATACACACGTCTTTGATAATGTGTGAAGCTTCCAAGGAAATGATTATTCTGGAGCCTAAAAGAGCCCAAAATTCCTTTACAAATTGGAAGGTTTAAGCAGGATACACACTACCCTTCTTGTAATTGTATAATAGCCATTTCTACTTAGGCTTGTTATTCCATCCACTTGGGGGGACCTAACCACTTTATATTATAGTCCATGCCACCTTTCACAAACCTTTCAGTGGAGACTTTGATCAAATCCCACACAGTTTGACCTTATCATTAGAAGCATTTTACAACATATACATATCACATGCCATGTGTTAGTCACAGTCTGTCTCCAGGATTACAAGTCCTGGAGTCTTGGTTTATAATTTTGAACTTTCAGGACCACATGTAATATCAAGGATATAGCGTTTGTGACTAAACAAAATATTGGAAGCAAGTCATGGTAATGGCATTTGGCTAGAGTTGAAAGCTTAGCTTTTAAAATCGTGGAGATCTAAAAGAACCTTGGTTTTTGTTTTCTCCAAAGGTCCTTCCCAGTTAACTGCACAATATCCAATTATGCATCTTAGAAGAATTAAGGGCTGAGAAAACCCAGCTACTATTGGAATCTTTGATTCTAAAGAATATGCGTTCCCCCAAACCAGTGCTTGTACAACTAAAACTCTTCCCCCTGGGATTTAGTTGATTTTCATAACTTTTGAGCTTGCCTTGCAAAGCCACAGACCCATTACAGCAAAATGCTACAGTTAAAAATGTTTTAAAAGTCTAGCGTTGTAGCTGATTTTGTTCATTATTTGATCAGGGGGAAAAGAAATCCCACAACTCTTTTTTTCCTAAAGTCTTAAATGAACTGGAATTTTAGTATTTATTTTTTTTTAAGATTGTCGCGTTGTAAGCACATCATTTTTTTGTAGGTGTGGGAATCACAAGTCACTAAAATATTTTAATCTTAAAGATGGAAAAAACTATAATTACCATTTACTGCAAGTAAGCAGGGGACCACAAGGAGTACTTTATTTAGTCTGATCCTTGTTTGCGGTGAGGAGAATGACAGGCTATCCTTCCGGTAATGTCTCCTAACCAAATTTGCTGTGGCTGCAGGTGTCATGTTCGTATAAAAAGGTGTAAGTCGTCTGTCTGGTTTTGCAGAAATACTAGGACCAAAGGAGTTTATAAACTGGTTTCCTTTAATTTGCTATAGACACTGTATAGGTAGCACTTTCCTTAGGTCGAAAGCAAGAATTGGGTTCATTATCCTCTTTCTGGCAAAATTACAGTAGGTTAAATTCTCCATTTGGTGAGTCATAAGTAAGACTTATTACTGGCTTAATCAGGCAAATAGAGACCTAAGTTCCAATCCTCTAATTACTTAAGCCTAAGTTTCTCAACCTTAACCCTATTGACGTTCTGGATCCAATAATTCTTTGGCTTCTCTGGGCATTATAGAATGCTTAGCAGTGTTATAGATTAAATTGTGTCCCCTCAAAAATATGTATTGAAATCCTAACCCCTGTAAATATGACACCGTTTGGAAATAGGACTTATGTTATGTAAATGAGGTCATACCAGGGTAGGGTGGGTCCTAAACGTAATCACTTCTGAGTTATAAAAAGACCAGGATAGACTCAGAGACATACACACACAGGGGAAGACAGAGGACACGTGAGGATCGTCTACAAACAAAACAATGCCAAGGATTGTTGACAGTCACCAGATACTAAGAGAAATACCCACAGAAGGAAATGATATGGTTGAGACCCTAATTTGTACTTCTTGCCTCCAGAACTGTGAGAAAATAAATTTCTGTCCATTAAAGCCACCCACTTGTGGTATTTCTATAATGGCAGCACCGGATAACTCAGATAAGCAGCATTCCTGGCCTCTACCCACTAGGACGCCGGCAACACACTTCCCCTCCCCATGGGTTGTGACAATAAAAAATGTCTCCAGACATTGCCAAATGTCCCTGGGGGGAGTAGGGAAGAAATCACCCCCAGTTGAGAACCACTGAACTAGATTTACTTTATATTTGAGTATTTACTAAACTCTAGTTTTAGGGAAGAGTGCTGGTAGTACAGTGGTTAAGAGCTTGACTGCTAACCAGAAAAGGTTGGCAGTTCAAATCCACCAGCTGCTCCTTAGAAACCCTATGGGGCAGTTCTGTTCTGTCCTATAGGGCCGCTGTGAGTTGGAACTGACTCAACAGCACCTAACAACACCAACAACCGTTTTAGGGACCTTTCATAAATGTTAGCGGAGGCCAGGGGGTGATATGTACTGAGGAACACAAGAGTAACTTTCTTTCCATGGGCCCATACCTATGCGAGTGTCATGAGTGGGCATAAAAGGAATTGCCATGAACTCTAGAATGGACCCGGGCAACCATGTTCCCATCTGGGGCAGAGCTCAAGGCATTTGTATCTTTTGTAGGATTTTACAGAATCTAGAGTGATCATATTTCCCACAAGGCCCAGTTCACATTCATGAAGATGCATTCTTCTGCTTAAGGTGTGAATCTCTGTAAAAAATTCAGCTACATATAGGATGGAAAGCCAGGGCTGGTAAAACCATATTACCACTTCCTATTCTCCTTCCAGCAGCACACATCACTAATCAATCATTGCACGCTTTGATGCCGAATGAGTCTGGTGTCAGCCTCAAAATCTCTCAACACTGGACTCCAGGCATCCGCAAGCAATATCTTGGAATTGGTGCTCAAGCTGAAACCTATTTATCACCCTTGCTTTTAAACTGTCACCAGTTATTTAAGGAGAATGGTATCCCATGATGAAATATGCTTGAAATGAAACCTGCAAACAAAGCATCATGTCTAAAGTGCAAAATATTAACATAAAGATCTAAGATAAAGCATATAGCAACATGATAAATCAATACAAAGTGTATTTGTTTCTTTGACACCTATGGTGTGGAGAAATCTTCTCCCAAGGTCAAATAGTCAATTAGATTAGGTGAGAAATTCTGAAACACTGGAGATTTTGTGGGTAGCAGAAACTTCATTCTGGTGTATCAAGGCAGCCTACCAGAAGTCACCTTGGTGTGCAGTCCTGACAACAGGAGAAATGGGAAGAGAACTTTGAAACTGATGGATGGGCTTTTGGAACAATTGTGCCATCGCATGTGAGAAATGGAGTTTTAATTTTCATGGAATCCAGATTCCGTGGAAGTTGAGGTGACCCATCCAAGCTATCACTAAGATGATCTTTAAACTTTGAGCCTTGGAAACAAACCGGTTGCCATTGAGTCGATTCCAACTCATAGTGACCCTATAGGACAGAATAGAACTGCCCTGTAGGGTTTTCAAGGCTGTAATTTTTGCGGAAGCAGACTGCCACATCTTTCTCCCTCGGAGCCACAGGTGAGTTCAAACCGTCAACCTTTTGGTTAGTAGCTGCACTCATAACCACTGTGCCACCAAGTCTTCTTTCTGTAAAGATTACAGCCTGGGAAACACTATGGGGCAGTTCTGCTCTGTCCTGTAGGGTTGCTATGAGTTAGAATTGACTTGACAGCAATGTTTTTTTTTTAATTTTTGGGAGTCAAAAAGCTCCCTCTGTTTTCTTAAATGTCCGGAGAAACAGGAAAACTTATCTAACTTCTTCAACAGAGGGAACTAAAATTAAAGACATCAGATTTAGTTTTGGGGCCTAGCTACTAAACCAGAAACTCTAGGGGTTGGGGCCCAGCAATCTGTGTTGTTAATCTGTTTTTAACTAGTTCCCCAGGTGATTTTGATGCATGCTAAGTTTTGAGAAAACTGATCTAAGGCACCACATAATTTAACTTTAATTTGCATAACAATCACCTAGAGCTCTTGTTAAAATGCAGATCCTCATTCAGTAAGTGTGGGGTGGAGTTTGAGGTTCTGCATTTGCTGTTGGTCCATGGGCCACAGTTTGAAGACCAACTATCTAAGGCTGACCAAGAGATTTGCAATTATCTGAGAAAAAACTCTCTCTTTAACAGAGGAGCCAGCACCTGGCCTGAAGGGCGGGCGACATTACCAGAAAGGGAGGGGCAAGAGCACCAGTGGAAAAAGCAGGGACAGCTGTCTCAGGCAGAGAAGTGCATGTCACTGAGTTGGGAAGTACAGAAAGGCACCCTCAGAGAGTACGAAACTGCAGCGTAGTAGAGCAAATGCTTCATTGGCCATCAAACTAGAATGTCCCTGGATGGCGCAGTTTTAATTGCTGGACTACTAAGTGAAAGGTTGGTGGTTCAAACTCACCCATATGTGCCTCAGAAAGATTGAAAGTTCACAGCCTTGAAAACCCTGTGGAGCTGTTTACTCTGCACACATGGGGTCGCCATGAGTTGGAATTGACAGGATGGCAACAAGGAGGACTTGGAATGCTTGTGATGAGGATGGGTACAAGTCTCATTTTATTTCTGACTGCTGCCAAGATAGGCGTGGCTAGGAAAAAATTCACAAGGAGAACATGGGTCTCACCAACTGCTTGGCTTCTTGATCCTAAAGTGCTTTTACCCACAAGAAAATGTCTATAAAATCATCTTGGACCCAAAAAATCATTACCCAACTTATTCAGCAGACTGGGTTCAGAAGGACTTTCAGTTCTTTCCAGAAATCAAAATTACTCTTGTTAAAAGCCAAAATGTGTAAAGAAACACCAGAAATTAGTGTGACAGAATATATTTATTGTTGAGTAGACACAATCTGAATCGTGAAGCATCAAACGGAAAGTATCGGGAAGGCACTCTGAAGACGGGACAGTGAAAGCAGATTATATAGGTTGGGTCTGGGCAGGGCAGTCTCCTGAAGGTCGTTCTGTGAATTCCTTCCTTGTTGGTGTCTCAGGAAATGGAGTCAGTTGGCTGTATAAACAGTCATGAAGGACAAACCATATATCCCTAAAACACAGCTTCCAATCAGACCCTGACATTCTTGCTTCTCGAAAATGGCTGCAATGCACATAGATAATTCTCCAAAAGAGCCCAATGCCTAAGGCAAAACGGTCTCTGCTTAAGCTGCTTACTAGGCTACTGTTTGACCTGAAGCTGTCTCCAGGAAAATCAGTTCCTTAAAGACTTAAGGTTCAAAAGGACACCTAAGGGCAGATGGCCTGGGTGGGTCACCCCAACTCCATGGCCCCAGAAATCTGGATTCCAGGAGAATTAAAACAGTTGCTTACTCTCGAAGAAGTTCTGCTGTCACAGAGACTGTGTGAAAAAATAAGAGAGAATCTTAGAAGGTGGTTCCAAAGAAGTTATAGCTATATTGGGAATAAGAATGGAGCCTTTCAGATAACTACTGAGAAGGATTCAGCCATTTGAATGAATAAGCTCTGGTATACGAAAAATAATTTTGCTTCATAGTTTATGGTCTGTGTCTTGCACGCCTTGATGTAAATAAGTGGTCTCGGAGGACAGTTTTGTTAGGGAGGAGAGGAGAATACCAGGCATCTCACAAGGAGAAGGAACAATGAGACAAAGGAGAACTGCCTTGTTTGCAGTTTTGTCCAAGGCCACCTCTTTAGCTTTGTACAAAACCACTCTGTTGGTGGGAGGCAGAGAAGGAGACGGTGATAGCATTGTGGTTCAATGAGTCAGCCCTCTCCCCAGAGGGCAAGCAACCAGACCCCTGAAATGCTAATCATCTGTTAGAAAAAACAGTTTATTTTACACAGTTTCAAAACCAAGAACTCCATTCCTGGGCAGACTCTGTTATTTAACTTACTCAACATACATTTGTATATGCTCAAGAAAGGTAGTTAAAAAAATCATAACATGGTCCTTTTTAAAGGTGACAACATATGTTCTTTACTTTTCTAAACCATAACACCTACACACATGGGTGATTGAGTTACAGTCAGAAATGTGCTATGAAGTTACATTTCCTCCCACTAATTTTAGATTGCCTGTGCGGTACTAGAGAACAGTATTAATCTTAAATAGAAAAATGAGCTACTCTGTTCCAGCTACATCACATCGCTCCTACATTTTCTCTCATTATTGTACCAGCTCAGCTTCCATTGTTTCTCCAGTGACAAGCAGCACTTTTATTTATTTAGTTGTTTTATGGAGTGCAGAGTCATAGTAATTTCCTTGTCCCAGTTCCATTAACTTCCTGGTAGTATTGTTTGAAGTCTCCAGACCCTGATGTGTAATCCAACTGTTTCCCTAATGTGTGGGAAGCAGCAGACTGCTTGTTTATGTCACAAACAATTCTTGCTACAGTTTTGCCTTTTTTTTCCCCAAATCTTTCCCATGAAAATTCTGGCAAGGGCCTAGCACAGTATTCTAGTGCTTAGCACAAACTGGGTATGTCGTGAGCATGCCAAGAGTGTTTGATGGCTGAGTGAGGTGATTAAGATTGCCTTAGAACGTGATACTGTTTGCTTCTTAACAGGCTTCTCAAAGGATCTATAACCATACCTTTTTTCCCCCATTTTTCTCAAGTCCTTGATTCTACCTATGCTTTCCACCATTTCAAGATGAATCATTCCCCCACTTCATTATAAAGACTGAAGTCATCTGACCAACGTTCCTTCAGCTTTTTGCCTCTATCTCAGAATCTCCCCACATTGCTCCTGTCTTCTCTGCCTTAACTCTAAACCCAGAACACGCTTTCTTTTTCATTTCCAAAGATAACCTACCTGTGCCCATGAGCTTGTTCTCTCCCACAGAGAAACTGTGCTGTCAAATCGACTCTGACTCATGGCGACCCCATGCATGTCAGAGTAGAACTGTGCTCCACTGGATTTTCAATTGCTGGTTTTTTGAAAATAGATCTCTCAATCTTTCTTCCAAGGCACTTCTGGGTGGGCTCAAACCTCCAACCTTTTGGTTAGCAGCAAGCATATTAGCCATTTGCACCACCTAGAAAATCCCAGTTCCTCCCGTACCCATGCTTAATCCATCACCCCTTCTCTTGAACCTTTACTTTCTCTCTTTTTAGGTTCTTCTCTTTCATTTATTAAAGATGAAATAGTGTGTAAATAAAAGATTAATTCAAATTGATGTTTTCATAAACACTGTACCATGTGTTTGACCCTTGTCATGGATTGAATTGTGTCCCCCCAAAAATGTGTGTAGCACCTTGGCTAGGTCATGATTCCCAGTATTGTATGATTGTGTTATCTGATGTGATTTCCTTATGTGTTGTAAACTCTACCGCTATGATGAGATTATATGTGATCTCCTCATGTGTTATAAATTCTATCACTGTGACGAGGTTATACTGATGAGGTTGACAAGATTAGTGTCTTAATGCAATCTCTTTTGAGATATAAAAGTGAGAAGTGAGCAGAGACACATGGGAACCTCATAGCACCAAGAAAGCAGTGCTGGGAGCAGAGCGCGTCCTTTGGACCTGAGGTTCCTGCGCAGAGAAGCTCCCAGACCAGAGGAAGACTGATGACACGGGCCTTCCTGCAGACCCAACAGAGAAAGCATTCCCCTGGAGCTGACACCCTGAATTTGGACTTGTAGCCTACTGGACTATGAAGAAATAAACTTCTCTTTGTTAAAGCCATCCACTTGTGGTATTTCTGTTGGAGCAGCACTAGATGACTGGGACAACCCTTCAGATACAGCCCCATCACTTTCTTTGCTTTCACGGTCAAAAGCTTCCTTTTTGGAGAAGTCACCCAGGCATTCTGTGTCTTTTATTTCCTTACCTCCTGTTCCCTTTTTAAACACACTGTCAGTCTAACTTTGTCCCCAAACTCCTCCATAAATGTTCAGAGCTGAGATTCCAGCTTATTAAGCAGGCAGCAGCGTGGGGGTGGAAAAAAGCAGAGAAAAACTGGAGGTGGGGAGAACTGTTGGAGGCAATCTCAAGTCTCACTAAGTGAGAGGCAGTGGAGTTCCACATCGGGGTGTGTCAGGTGTCGAGATAGGAGAGACCTGATGTCAGAAAAACACAGTGATAAAATCTACAGGCTCTATATTTTGAACCTGAGTGTTTAATAAAAGGATGGCATCATTTGTTAATGTAGGGACAATAGGAGGAGACTAAACGTGGGTGGGATGGGGTTAATGATGAGATTCATTTCAAACACGTTGAATTTGCGGGATGGTCAGATGACAGGCAAACAAAAGTTCGAAATTTGGGTTTAGGGCTTGAGAATGAGATGAGAGTTAAAAGATACCAACTTTCATGTCATCTGTATAGCAGAGAGTCTTTAAACTCTAGCTCCGAGTTTCCTCAGAAAGGGTATACATATAGAGAGAAGATGGCTTAGGATAGAACTTGGGAGATATTCTACATTTCAGGGAGAGATGGAGAATGCCCTGAAGAAGAATGGGAAGGAAAAATCTAGGCTCCTGGAAACCAAAGGGAAAGAGCAGGGTCAATTGTAGAGAGGTCACACAGAAGCAGGAATATGAGGTGTTCATTGAACCTGGACACAGAGAAGTCGTTTTACAAAGCAGCTTCCTTGAAGTCACACAGCTGAAAGTGGTAGAGTGGGGACCGGGACCTGGGCAGCCTGGATCCAGGTCCTCGTTCATCTGTGTTGTTTTGTATTCCCTAAGAATTTAGACATAATGGCTGTTTCCAAAACATGTCTTATATTTTCCAACTCTACACTGTTGTTGCAGGGCAATGGTGGTTCAGTGGTAGAATTTTCGCCTCCCATGTGGGAGAACCTGGTTCGATTCCCAGACAACGCACCTTAAGTGTAGCTACCACCTGTTGGTTAGTGGAGGCTTGCGTGTTGCTATGATGCAGAACAGGTTTTAGCAGAGCTTCCAACTAAGATGGACTAGTAAGAAAAGCCTGGTGATGTACTTTTGAAAATTAGCCAGTGAAAACTTTAGGAAGCACAACAGATGGTGTAGGGTTTTGTTCCATTGTGCGTGGCCCCCCATTGGGGGCCAACTCACCCACAGCTAACAACACACTATTGTTGCTGCCCTCCCCTTAAATGCTGCCTGTTGAAATCCCACCAGTCCACCAAGACCCATCTCAAATGCCACATATGAAGCCTTTTCTTTCAATCAAACGTGTTCCCGCTTCATTTCCAGGCAGTACCGTATACTGGAAACAGTATGGTCTTCGAAACCAGAAAATCATGGTTCAATACCTGGCTGTGCTACTTATGTGCTACATAGTCTCAACCCATAACTTGTTGCGGTCAAGTTGATTCTGACTCATAGCGACCCTACAGGACAGAGTAGAACTGCCCCATAGGGTTTCCAAGGAGCACCTGGTGGTTTCTAACTGCCGACCTTTTGGTTAGCAGCCATAGCTCTTAACAACTGCGCCACCAGGGTCTGCACATAGTCGGGGGAATAAATGATCTTGATTAGTCCTAGTTTCTGCATTTCCCAAGCGGGGAGTAACACCACCTCTTTGAAATGTTATAATTTGTGAAAATACATGCATCATACCTGATATTTAAAGGCACACAATAAATATAAATTTCCTTCTCTTTAATTATTTTGTATCTCCACTGACCCCTACATTATTACCTTATACTATAACTATTTGTGTATTTGTCTTACTCATACCCTCTCAGACCAAAATCTTGAAGAGAGAGGTATAATGTTTTACATTTTTCTGTTTTTTCATCCTTCTCCTGGTTGTTGTATGCTCATCATCACTTCCACATAGTGGTATTTTTTATCAATACTGGAAGAAACTATTGATAAAGCTAACTAAGAAGGGCCCTTTTCTGTGATTCAAATGCACACAGTTGCTTGAACTGATGAGTCTTTTATTCCAAAAGTAAAGAGAGAGAGCACATCTCTATCCATCTATATTATATCCCCACCACCTGTCGGTTTGTTGTACTGTGGTGGTTTCCACATTGCTGTGATGCTGGAAGCTATATCACCTTTCATGGATTGAATTGTGTCCCCCCAAAATATGAGTTAGCTTGGTTAGGCCATGATTCCCAGTACTGTGTGGTTGTCCTCCATTTGGTGATTTTCCTGTTACAAATCATAATCTCTGCCTGTGGTTAAAGAGGATTAGGGTGGGATGTAACACCCTTACTAAGGTCACATCCCTGATCCAATGTAAAGGGAGTTTTTCTAGGGTGTGGCTTGCACCACCTTTTATCTTACAAGAGATAAAAAGAAAGGGAAGCAAGCAGGAAGTTGGGGACCTCATATCACCAAGAAAGCAGTACCGAGAGCAGAGTGCGTCTTTTGGACCTGGGGTTCCTGTGCAGAGAAGCTCCTAGTCCAGGGGAAGACTGATGACAAAGACCTTCCTCCAGAGCCGAGAGAGAAAGCCTTCCTCTGGAGCTGATGCCCTAAATTTGGACTTCTAGCCTACTAGACTGTGAGAAAATAACTTTCTCTTTGTTGAAGCCATTCACTTGTGGTATTTCTGTTAGAGCAGCACTAGATGACTAAAACACCACCTGTATTTCAAATACCAGCAGGGTCACCCATGTTGGACAGATTTTAGCAGAGCTTCCAGACTAAGACAGACTAGGAAGAAAGGCCTGCAATCTACTCCTGAAAAATCAGCCAGTGAAAACCATACGAATCACAACAGTCTGATCTTGTGCATATGGATGCCATGAGTTGGGGGACAGCACGTACCAACAAAATCATCAACAGCAACAGGGATTTCAGAGCCTGAAGGAGGGCAGGAATGACAAGGAGGGAGAAAGGAGACTCCAGAAGATGTGTCATGACATGGTGACAGCAGAATTTGCTTTTATGATTGTTAACAGATTCAGGAATGGAGGAAACAACACTCAATACATTCCTTGTGCTGTTTGCCAGTGAATCAAGTAAAATGTGCAATAAGGAGGAAACATGGAAATGTCATGGGAAAGAGATTTTGAATTTTCTGAGGATTTAAGATTTGTGCTGCCTAGTCTATTTCTCATTAATATATGTTATAGATTGAATTATGTCCCTCCAAAATATGTGTTGCTAATCCTAATCTCTATGCTTGTAGTTACAGTCCCACTGGAGAATGGGTTATCTTTGTCACATTAATGAGACAAGGTTAGTGTAGGGTGTATCTTAAGTCAATCTCTTTTGAGATATAAAAGCAATTAAACAAGCAAGGGAGAGAAGCAGAGATGGAACCAGGTTCTAAGGAACCAGGAAGCAGAAGCTGAAGAGACAAGGACTTTCCTCCAAAGCCCAAAGAAGGAGAAAGCCTTCCCGTAGAGCTGGCACTCTACATTCGAACTTCTAGCCTCCTAACCTGTGAGAAAATACATTTCCACCCACTTATGGTCTTTCTGTTAGCAGCAGCACTAGATAACTAAGATAATATATGTGATGGAAAACTGGATGTATTGATTAATGAAGAGAACAGAAGACAGAATGTCAGTGGTAATTTTTTCTCCCTCACTCCGTCCCTGACAAATTGTATGACTTGGTGTAAACAAGGCATCTCACATCTGTCTGTTATATATTTTTTGTGAATAAAATGAGAGGGATAGTATTGTTCGATGCCACAAAGGGACCAAGGGCTGGATAAATGTGAGCAACAGTTTTGAGGACGCTAAATGCTTGTTACCAAATCAGTACAAAGTGGAAAGGAAATAACTCCTTGCAATTCTAAAGCTTTAGAGGGGAGGCAAGAATCATTGGATAGCTACAACCTCAGCATTATGTCATGCTAACTTAAGACATTTCAAATGCCAGAAAAACTACACAATTGAAAATAATCATGAAAGTCTGAAGGAACCCAAGCCATTTTCTGAGTGCCCTGCTTCCTGTTTACCCAGGATTTCCTTCTTTTTACTGTGTGAAATGTTGTACAATTTGCTTTAAGTGCCTTGGGTATATTTTGTCCAAATTTCTGCCCAACATTTACATGAGTTATGAGTTAAAAATTTCCTTTCAACAACAGAATACAGTTTAGAAATTACTGGTGCCGCCTGAAATCCCTTTTGAAAAAAAACAGAGTACATAAATTTCCTACTAAATAAATACATAAACTTACTTTTTACTTGTTTGTTGACATATTTTGCTACTTGTTGAGTTATTAACATTTCCATGATTAGCAATCTGGTTCTTTTACTTGTTCTATTGTGCTGATGATAGGGAAGGAGTTCAGAACATTTGAATTAATTGTGTAAATGCATTAAGATTAATCTCTGTAGAAGCTGGAATGTTTCTAAGTATCAGGAAAGTGATTTCCATGGCTATTAAATTGTGGAAATAGACTAGATGGCACAAAAATAGAATAAGATAATAGACTAAGAAAAATGTATTTGAATTATGTTGTTGTGTTGTTAGGTGCTGTCGAGTTGGTTCCAACTCATAGTGACTCTGTGTACAACAGAACAAAACACTGCCTGGTCCTGTGTCATCCTCACAATCATTGCTATGTTTGAGCCCATTGTTGCAGCCACTGTGTCAATTCATCTCATTGAGAGTCTTCCTCTTTTTCCCTAACCCTCTACTTTACCAAGCATGATGTCTTTCTTCAGGGACTGGTCCCTCCTGATAAGATGTCCAAAGTACTTGAGACAAGGTCTTGCCATCCTTGCTTCTAAGGAGCATTCTGGCTGTACTTCTTCTAAGACAGATTTGTTCAGTCTTCTAGCAGTCCATGATATATTCAATATTCTTCACCAGCACCATAATTCAAAGGCACCAATTCTTCTTCAGTCTTCCTTATTCGTTGTCCAGCTTTTGCATGCATATGAGGCAATTGAAAATATCATGGCTTGGGGTCAGGTGCACCTTAGTCCTCAAAGTGATATCTTTGCTTTTTAACCCTTTAAAGAGGTCTTTTGTAGCACATTTGCCCAATGCAATGCATCGTTTGACTTGTTGACTGCTACTTCCAAGGGTGTTGATTGTGGATCCAAGTAAAATGAAATCCTTGACAACTTCAATATTTTCTCCGTTTGCCGTGAAGTTGCTTATTGGTCCAGTTGTGAGGATTTTTGTTTTCTTTATGTGGAGGTGTAATGCATACTGAAGGCTGTGGTCTTTGATCTTCATCACTAAGTGCTTCAGATCCTCTTCCCTTTCAGCAAAGTTGTGTCATCTGCGTGTCACAGGTTGTTAATGAGTCTTCTTCCAATCTTGATGCCACATTCTTCATACAGTCCAGCTTCTTGGATTATTTGCTCAGCATACAGATTGAATAAGTATGGTGAAAAGATACAACCCTGATGCACACCTTTCCTGATTTTTCAAGCTCGCAGTATCCCTTTGTTCTGTTCGAACGACTGCCTGTTGGTCTATGTACAGGTTCTGCATGAGCACAATTAAGTCTTCTGGAATCCCCATTCTTCACAATGTTATTTATAATTTGTTATGAATTATGGATAATTTCATCTCGTCGGACTGATGTAATCAGAAGAAGGTTGCAGGCATGACAGAAGTAAATGATCTGTGCTTATATGCTGGGTGATGATGCAGGATTCTTGTGTATAAAACAATAACTTGGAAAACAATCTTCATTATCTTCATTTCAGGACAGAAGAGGATATATCAGAAGCCCACAAATTAAATGATTGGAAATTGTAACAGCAGAAAAGCTTATGTAATACAACAGTTCTGAAATATCTCCAAGTTAGTATTCTTTTGTTAGTAAAACTACTCAGGAAGATGTAGTTAATTTAACGTTCTGATTAACACCAAGCATGAATTCCCAATTTTCCAACAGGAAACAGTAGGAATATTAGTGGTTGATAAACATTTTAATAAATGCTTATCATAAACAGAAGAAGAAATGTTGTAAGTGATACAGTCAGAATTACAAATCCTACGTTTTCCTGGCATATCAGAAAGTCAAATATTTACATGGTAAATTTCAGCATGTTAGACCAAATTTGGTGTTTGAGGACAGGTCACGAGGCAGGAACTCTATCTATTTGTGTACCCAAGGTGTAGCACTATGGCAGATAGCAGGAACTCCATCAATGATTGCTAACCAGCATGCTGTATTTTTCGAAGATAACATGCCCCCATAATTAGTGCAAATAGCTCTACTAGGAAAATAATGCATGAGGGGGTTGTGGGTTGGCAAAACAAAACCTATAGTGTGTGTTATTTGTGCAAACCCGAAAAACCAAACCCTTTCGCTGTCAAGTTGATTCTGACTCATTACGACCCCTATAGGACAGAGTAGAACTGCTCCACAGGGTTTCCAAGCCCCACGGGTTTTCTAAAGATTCGAACTGCCACCTTTTTAGTTAGCAGCCAAGTTCTTAACCACTGCGCCATTGGGGCTCCGATTTGTGCAAAAATATGGTAAATAATTTTGAATCATAGAACCCCCCAATCTGATTTTAGCAAATAATTCCAACCACATTTCCAACCAAGCCTTTTCGTGCACCCAACACCTGTTTCAATGGACTGGTTTGAATTTCATCTCTTTTTTTGACATCTTTATTAAGTCTCTGAATCAATTATTTTGTTCTTAAAATGCTTTTTGGTACCAGTATACATGACAGTCAAAAATAGGGGGAAAAAAACCAGCATCAAATAAATGGTTTTGTGAATAAATATGTCTACATGTCGAATCCAATGGATGTAATGTCTTACTATCCAAAGCTACACATTAAACTGCCCAGCACACAGGTTCATCCCCAGCAGATACTGCTACAGGCCTAGAAGGAGGTCTGTCCTCATGAGTCATTTGTGGGTCCAAAATGAGTCCTATGAAATCATTACTATAACGAATCCTAGACAGACCCTCTCACCCTATCAATCAGTTTTGGCTGTAGGTCAGTTGCTGAGTGCCCACAATATGTTACATGAGTAAAGTGGTCAGATTCCGTGTAGTCCAAATTCTTTATTTCAAAAGAAAAAATGGTGGCCTGGTGAGTAAAGTATGTGTCAAACATTTTATTAGACACCAAATAAACAGCTCTACTTTTATTTTTTAAACTCCTTGAATTTTTGTGTTGTTGCGTGCCATCAAGATGATTACGATTCATAGCAACCCCATGTGACAGAATAGAGCTGCCGCATAGGGTTTTTTTGGCTGTAATCTTTAAAGGAGCAGATCACCAAGTCTTCCTCCTGTGGAGCACCTGAGTGGGTTCCAACCACCAACCTCTGGGTTAGCAGCTGAATGCTTAACTGTTGCAATACCGGGGCTCCTTATATAGGCATAATCTTTATTTACTGCCCCTACTGGTTTTGCCCCCATGCATCTGTCAGGGGGCATCTGTGGGAGCAGTCGTTCCAACAGAACAAGGGGATACTGCGTGGTTTAAAGTCAGGAAAGGTGCATCAGGGTTGTATCCTTTCACCATACTTATTTGGTCTGTATGCTGAGCAAATAATCCAAGAAACTGGACTATATGAAGAAGAATGTGGCATCAGGATTGGAGGAAGACTCATTAATAGCCTGCAGATGACACAACCTGCCTTGCTGAAAGTGAAGAGGACTTGAAGCACTTACTGATGAAGATCAAAGCCTTCAGTATGGATTACACCTCAACATAAAGAAAACAAAAATCCTCACAACTGGGCCAATAAGCAACTTCACAGTAAACGGAGAAAATATTGAAGTTGTCAAGGATTTCATTTTACTTGGATCCACAATCAACACCCTTGGAAGTAGCAGTCAAGAAGTCAAACGATCCATTGCATTGGACAAATGTGCTACAAAAGATCTCTTTAAAGTGTTAAAAAGCAAAGATGTCACCTTGAAGACTAAAGTATGCCAGACCCAAGCCATGGTGCTTTCAATTGCCTCATATGTATGCAAAAGTTGGACAGTGAGTAAGGAAGACTGAAGAAGAATTGACGCCTTTGAATTATGGTGCTGGTGAAGAACATTGACTATACCATGGACTCCCAAAAGAACGAACAAATCTGTCTTGGAAGAAGTATAGCCAGAATGCTCCTTAGAAGTGAGGATGGTGAGACTTGTCTCAGGTAGTTTAGACATGTTATCAGGAAGGACCAGTCCTTGGAGAAGGACATCATGCTTGGTAAAGTAGAGGGTCAGTGAAAAAGAGGAAGACCCTTAACGAGATGGATTGACACAGTGGCTGAAACAATGGGCTCAAGCATAACAACAATTGTGAGAATGGCACAGGACCAGGCAGTGTTTCGTTCTGTTGTACATAGGATTGCTGTGAGTCGGAACTAGCTTGATGGCACCTAACAACAACAACAGGTTTTGAGTAGGCAGCTGAGGAGGTATTTAAATTCCATGAGGGCAGGGGCCCTTTTTATTTGGCTCATTGCTCTATTCTCAGGGGCTAACAAGGTTCCAGTCACACGGATGATAATCAGGCAGTGTTTGTTTAGGTGGAGTGAGAGAAACGTGAAGACAAGGCTGGGTGGGTAGATGGCTGTATAGTCAACACTTGAATTTATTTTTTCTTGTATATATTTTCTCTAGTCTTTTAAGCCTATTTTTAATATACTTAATATGTATAAGGCCCTGTACTAGACACTATGAGACATACAACAATGAATAAACAAATTTGAAATCCTCAGACGATTTCCTTTTTCCTGTTCGTTAATGTTTCTATTTATCCACTTAACAAACATTTGTTGTTCCTTTTATAAGACTATGGATGACTATTGAATTTTGTTTTGAAAATATTCCTGTTTTAAATGTTACCCTCTAACGAACCCCTTAGTTTGCAAACAAAGACTGAGCAGTAAAAAAATGTCAAGAAGGATCTAAAATGATCAAAAAGATATAATAATATGGACCATTAATCCTTAAAAATAGAGTATTCCACTGAGGAGTATTAAATTGTAGAAATAATGAGTCTAATAAATATCACCTTAGATACTGTCAAAGGAAAATAGCTGATACCAAATTTGCTAAAGGAAGATTTAGTCATAAGATCTTTTGAGAATAAAAAGTGTGAAAAGATAATATAAAAATATACCTATTAACTGATTTCATTGTGGTAGCTAATATAAATAGTTATTATGCTGTGTGGCCTGGAGCCCAGCAGAACAGAATCTTTCAGCCTTAAAGTTTCAGATTGCTTTTATGTCTTAATACTTTTAAAAACCTAAAACATTCGACATAACCAGCAGTAAATAGTCCTTAATGAGTATAAACCAAGTGGGAAGGAAAAAACGAATCACAATAGATTCTAATTTGAGGTTGGAAGGAACATGAAAGTAATTTTGTCCAAATTTTCTATCTTATAGAAAAGAAATTGAGGCCCAGAAAGGTCAAGTGAGTGTTTCAGTGTTATACAACTAGGGTATATAACTTCTACTGTAGTATTCTTAACACTATAGGGTCATACTTCCATTGTACATTAATAAATTATCTTCCTGGTACTAAGCAATCTTGCTTCATTTTTGAATGGTGTAAGTTAACTCAATGAGTTCACTATGTAATTCCCCAAGACACTCAAGTCTAAGCCTCCCCAAAGTACAGAATCAACTGGAATTCACTTGAATCCTACTGCCAGACAGTACTCCTTTTAATATTACAAAATATGACTAGTCTGATAAGTATCTGAATTTAAATTAAATTGGCTCAAAGAACAACTTCTTTCCTCTTTGTATATTACTGATGCCAAGTCAGTTAGAGGAAATCTTTCCTTATTAGGCAAGTGCTCCTCACCTCTGACACTACTCCCTGAGACATTCTTATCCTCATTTATTCAATCTGGGAAACCATATTACAGATGAAGAATTTGAGGCTCAAGGAAGGTCTGTGAGCAAGTACGTGGCAGAGGTGACATTCAAATCCAAGTCTTCAGCCTCCTCCTTCTATGTTCCTTCTACTAGGCTGAAAATCTGGAACAATTGCTTATGATTCTGGAGAAATAAGACAATGTCATAGGATGGCAGATGTTTTGGCCTGGGCTCATTGGTTGCAAGGAGCACAAACGCTTCAGGCTTAACTTTAAAGTGTGTTTGTAGGTGGAGGTTACTGCCAAGATACAGAGAGGTGTCACAGAAATTGAGGAGAAGCTTAGTGACCAGTCTTTAAGAAGGATTGCTCCTGGAACAGTGACCTTCATTCTAGGAGCTACGATTAACCTGCCCTAGCAGGTCTCCAGGTGCTTCCCTCTGCCATCATCTCATTCAGCCTTCTGGTGCTTCTGAGGAAAGGAGGCTGTTGTTTGAGATTGCTCCTTCGGCACCAGCCTGTCATTTGCTGATAGACCTGGAGGTCAGGTATGGTCCTCTAGGCCAATCGCTGGCAGCTTGGGCTTAAAGGTGGGGAATGTCTCCTGGCCCCATGCCTGCTCTTCAAGGCATTGGGTGGGTGAAGATTTCCTGAGAATGGTCACTGAAGCACATGTTAGTTATCTATCACCGCATGACAAATCACCCTAAAATTTAGCAGCTTAGAACAATGAACGTTCACTCACAGTTACCATGGGTCAGGAGTCAGGTGTGGTTTAGCTGGATGCTCTGCCTCAGGGTCTCTCAGAAGACTGCCATCAAAGCTGGGGTAGATCCACTCTCAAGCTCACTCACTTGGTTGTAGGCAGGATTCGGTTCCTCCTGGGCTGTTGGACTGAGGGCTTAGGCCTCCCTCAGTTCCTGATCACATGGGCTTCTCCATAAGACAGCTCCTAACACAGCAACTGACTTCATCAGGGCAAGCAAGGGAGAAGAGCCAGAGTAAGCAAGGAAGCAAGGTAGAAATTGCATTCTTTTATAACCTAATGTCAGAAGTGACATCCCATCGCTTCTCCATACATACTCTCTTTGTTGGAAGAAAATCACTAGGTCCAGCCCACATCCAAGGGGAGGGAATTCCATAAGGGCATGAATACCAGAAGGCAAGAGAATTTCAGAAGCTGCCTACCACATAGGGGCCGCCACTATTACCACCCCTTGCCATCAGATTGATTCCAACCCATGGTGATGCTATGTGTGTCAGAGAAAAACTGTACTCCATAGGGTTTTCAGTGGCTGATTTCTCAGGACTAGATTGCCAGGTCTTTCTTCTGAGGTGCCTTGGTGCAAACTTCAACCGTTTGCCGTCACCCAGGAACTCGACCATATAGGGGCAACCAAAAAAACCAAAACCAAACCTGTTGCTATTGAGTCAATTCGGACTCTTAGTGACCCTACAGGACAGAGTAGAACTGCCCCGTGGGGTTTCCAAGGAGTGGCTGGTGGATTTGAACTTCTGAACTTTTGGTTAGCAGCCTGAGCTCTTAACCACTGCGCCTCCAGGGGTCATACCACATAGGGGCAGGCACTCTAAACTCCAATACAACAAGCATTGGTTTTAATTATTAGATATATTGCACAAAACAAAATATTAATGGGATTTTCCTTTACTGGTAGATACTAGCTCTTAACCCAGCTAATTCGCGATTATTGTGTTCATGACTATTTGCATTCAGCCTGGAACATTTTTACTTTAACAGAGGACTTTCCTCCTAAAAGGAAATGTTAAATTTATTTTTTAAAGTAAACAAAAAACAAAGCACTTTCCCTTTAATCACCATCTCTCACAATCACTGACAGCTAGTTTGAGTGATCTGAGTAAAGTGGTGAGCGCTCACGGAGGAGGTAGAGGTCTCTCTAAGGAGTCCCAGTGGCGTAATGGTTAAGCATTCGGCTGTGCACAGAAAGGTTGGTGGTTGAACCCACCCCGCTGTTCTGTAGGAGAAAAATCTGGAGATCTGCTTCCACAGAGATTAAGGGAAAAAAGAAAAAAAATCCCTTGCTACGGAGTTGATTCCGACTCATAGCGACCCTATAGGACGGAGTAGAAACTGCCCCATAGGGTTTCCAAGGACCAGCTGGTGGGTTCAAACTGCCGACCTTATTGTTAGCAGCCTGAGCTCTTAACCACTGCACCACCCCTTCGTAGAGATTACAGCCTAGAAAATCCTGTGGGGCAGTTCTACCCTGTCACACGGTGTCGCATGGGGTCACGATGAGTCAAATCGACACGGAACAGCAGCAGTTGCTCTAAGGCTGGGTTTGAGAGTGAGCAGGAGACATCTACTTGTGGGGGCCGGCAGCCCTTCCAAGAGGGCTAGCTGCCTAGATGTGGCATCCATTTGAGAGAGAGGTATTCAGAGAGGTCACGCATCACAAAGGAGAAGAGAAGCAGGGTGGATGGCCTTAGATTCGCGCAGGGCGGTGACAGCTGCAGCTGCCTTTGCCAGGGGAACCAGCCGCATCAGGAGAAAAATCATTGGAGCCCCCTGATGGAATCAATAGGACTTCAAAACAAGAACATCCGTCTTCACAAAAGGGTGTTTTCAGGAGAGAAGTGCTGCATATTTGTATAATCAAAAAAAGAAAAAGAAATGATAGGAAGATATTTTTCAGTATGCCTTTTTCAAAAGGACCAAAAAAAAAAAAAAACAAAAAAACTTGCTATCCAAAGTAAAACATCAACACTTCCTTGAAGAGGAAGAAATTTAGAATCTAAACTAAATGCTTTAATGAGAGACAGATAATAAGTGTGAATTGAAACTAATTGGTGTTTCAGATCACTGAGCTGGTTGAAAAGCCATTTGTGATGAGGTCTGTATAAGTTAACAGTCCTTTTAAATGCCTGATTAAACACTGTTCTGTCCCTAGTGAGAATAAAAAAATATATTGTCGCTCACTGCACGATATACTTAACCAAGTGATTAAAGTGGGCAATCAGTGAACAGATTTATTTGTGTGTGTGTGGCAAAAGCTCTTTGTTTCTCCATAGTAGGCTGATGTAGGTAGTTGGGACAATGAAACATTGTGTCACGTACAGATGTGAGTACAGCCTCACGGTGAACATGTATAATGGACTAATGTGAGAAAAAGGCCACGAGATTCTTGTTGAACAAAAGGAAAAATAAAGAGACAAGGCGAGAGGTAGCTTGATCGCAGCTGATTTTTCTCTTTTACTGGGAAGAATAATTAAAAGGGTATCAATAAAAGAATTTTAACAATTATGCTATTTGGACTTTAAGGATTCAGGGCGAAAGTGTTTGAAATGAATTATATTCAGGAGAGATGAAAGTTTAATACTTGTAATTTCATTTTACCATCAGCTGAAGCCCTCTGGAATTTAATGAGAAGGGTACTAAGGGGAGAGGACAGGCTGACAGTGGGAGCACTGGAGGAGGATCCGGGAAGGTTGCTCTGGGGCCGCTGCTTGTGCAATAATTTCCTGGGTCTAGGGACTGAGGAGCTATTCTGGAAATAGAGCAATTTCTTCAGGAAAGTGTCTAAGAGGAACTGTTAGTACAAGGTAAAGAAAGTCTACTGACGCATCTGCTTCTCCCTCCTTCCTTCCTTCCTCCACATTTTTCCTTCCCCCTTCCCCCTTCCTCCTTCCCCCTTCCCCCTTCCTCCTTCCCCCTTCCCCCTTCCTCCTTCCCCCTTCCCCCTTCCCCCTTCCCCCTTCCCCCTTCCCCCTTCCCCCTTCCTCCTTCCCCCTTCCCCCTTCCTCCTTCCCCTTCCTCCTTCCCCTTCCCCCTTCCCCCTTCCCCCTTCCTCCTTCCCCCTTCCTCCTTCCCCTTCCTCCTTCCTCCTTTCCCCTTCCTCCTTCCCCCTTCCTCCTTCCCCTTCCTCCTTCCCCTTCCCCCTTCCTCCTTCCCCCTTCCCCCTTCCTCCTTCCCTTTTCCCCTTCCTCCTTCCCCTTCCCCCTTCCTCCTTCCCCCTTCCTCCTTCCCCCTTCCTCCTTCCCCTTCCTCCTTCCTCCTTTCCCCTTCCTCCTTCCCCCTTCCTCCTTCCCCTTCCTCCTTCCCCTTCCCCCTTCCTCCTTCCCCCTTCCCCCTTCCTCCTTCCCTTTTCCCCTTCCTCCTTCCCCTTCCCCCTTCCTCCTTCCCCCTTCCTCCTTCCCCCTTCCTCCTTCCCCTTCCTCCTTCCTCCTTCCCCTTCCTCCTTCCTCCTTCCCCCTTCCCCCTTCCTCCTTCCCCTTCCTCCTTTCCTCCTTCCCCTTCCTCCTTCCTCCTTCCTCCTTCCCCTTCCCCCTTCCTCCTTCCCCCTTCCCCCTTCCTCCTTCCCCTTCCTCCTTCCTCCTTCCTCCTTTCTCCTTCCTTCTTTCCATCCTCTCCCTCTTTTTCTTCTTTTCTTCCCTGCTTCCTTTCCTCCCTCCCTCCTTCCTTCCTTCCTGTACAGTTTAATGCTTTAGTGCAGAGCAAGCAATTATTATGTTGTCTAGTTTTACACTAATAACTGCCTAACAAGTAAAGAAAAAAAGTGTTTCCATAATTAACTCCCCTAAATGTTTGCAAGATAGTTGATCTGACACTAGTTGAGCATAAGGCAAGAGGCAGAGTTTTTCTATAATTTCAGAAAACAAACCAACCAAAAAACCCAAAACTACTGATACAAATATTAGAGAAAAAAGAGAATTATTCGATCATTTATATACCTGGAAAAAGAACTCTCAGGTAATGTGAAACTCTTTATTTTATGTGGCAACACATCCTTTGATGATGCAGGTGATAAACCACTTCTTAGAGAGGTGAGCACCTTTAGAGAAATGTAAAGAACCATTGGCAGGAGGTCAAGAATCAGCTGTCAAGAACAAGGAACAAAGAGGAGCAGAAGGAAGGCTTAATTGGTTGGGGTTAAATTGTATATGTTTCAATCATATTCCATTTTCCTCTTTCTTCCCAGTCTCTGAAAACCAAAGTTGAGGTGACAAATTGCAGCATCCAGAAGGAGTAAAACCTAACACAGATGAACTGTGGCTATGTAATGTATTTTCTTAGATTTATGTATTCAGTTGCCTTACATGATCTGTCTGCTTTTGCCTAGTATATACTTGTAGACCCTTATAGTTCTTATAATTCTCCAGAAATGTAGAGTTTTGTGTTTTAGCTAGTGCATTTTTAAAAATTTTGATTGGAAACTTTTTAATGGCACTCTGCCCCCACCCCAGCATATTATTTTTCTTATTAGATATTTCTCTCATATAAGACACGTGGTCTCTTATTCACTATTTGCACTGAGAGTTGCTGGATGAAGTGATGGGTAACAGTCATGCTTTCTGAGACCACATTTGCCTGTAGTCTACTTCAGACTGCGCCCATTTGTTTTTCTTTCTGAATTGGATTATGACTTAGTGCTTTGGCTATCGCTGCTCCTTGCCCATAGCTGGCTCAGTTCAGCCCCGCCCAACTGCTTTTCGCCTCCCTGTCAGCCTGTTTGGTCACCAAGATGAGATGATCTCACATACAAACAGTCACATCCTTTTAATTTAAGCACTCATTACTTGATTGAACCAAAACAAAAAAAAACAAACAAACCTGTTGCCGTCGAGTCAATTCCAACTCACAGCGACCCTATAGGACAGAGTGGAACTGCCCACATAGGGTTTCCAAGGAGCGGCTGCTGATTCCAACTGCTGATCTTTGGATTAGCAGCCGAGCTCTTAACCACTGTGCCACGTTACTTGATTACACTCAAAAAAAATACTGCTGGAACAAAGACCTTCACAACCAACATTTCAATTGAATTTGTTCTAAAATTTTATTTCCATCGTCCCCACACAAGGTAATTTTCGCTGAAGGTCCCCAGTGAAGTAAGTAGGAGGAAAGGGCGGGTGAGGTGGTGGACTCTCTCATTCCACCTACGTCCAAGGAAGCTTGACCGCTGGCTTTGCTTGGATCCCTTGCTCTGGGCATGAGCAAGGAGAGAAAAGCGCTTTGTCCTGTGTGAGAGACCGCTTTCCATTTGTCCTCAACAAAGACAGTTTGTTCCCCTTATGTACTGCTTGCTGGGAGAAGGATGTGGTGGTCTACTTCTGTGAAGATTACAGCCTTGGAAACCCTATGGGGCAGTTCTGCCCTGTCCTTTGGGGTCACTGTGAGTTGGAATCGACTCAAGGGCAACGGGTTTGTGTAGTGCTTTAGAGAAGACTCAACGAATGTTTGAATTCTCACCTCATTCTTTCCTAGATGTCAAGCTCCCCACTGTTGGTCTGCTGCATTGGCGTTTCCTTGAAACGAAAACTAGTCTAGAGGTAGGATGACCTCCCAAACTAGCTTTGAAATACTGGTATATGGAAGACAACCAGGTTTCACAGACAAAAACTGTTCTGAAATAAAGAGGTCACAGGGTTAATTTAACCAGATGAGGCATTAAATATGGAAAAAGGTTTTATTTTTATTTTTTTTACATTTTATAGGCAGAGTAGAGAAGTGGACGGTTTAAATATCTCCTATTGGTGAGGGGAATGGATCCCATCAGGGCAGCCCTGCAGCACTTACCTGAGACTGATTCATGCTAGCAAGTCTGCATCTGTTTGCTTCAGTTTTTCACTTTTTCTTGTCCCGTTTTGCTCTTGACTCTACGAACTACTGATGCTTTGTTCTTTCACTTCTAACTTCTTAATTTTTCAATGTTACATATTCTTTGATGATTTCCTTTCCTATATGATCTGTGCCCTGTAGAGTCTTGGCCTTGGATTAAGTGAAAAGTTGGACAGTTTTAGTAAACCATTAAAATAATAAAAATATTAAAGTAATTATGCCACCATTTGACTATTTGATTATATCTACTCAGGTGGAGAGAAAATGAAGTGTTAAAGGAGTTGTGTTAACACCTTTGTAACTCCTTTAACTTCTTCATGATAAGTTTTTTGTTTTTTTATTATTTTTCAGTATGAGTCAGGTGATGAAGCAAATATGGAAAAATTCCAAATTGCAAAGAAATAATAAAAATATTTCTTGAATATTTTGTATATAATTTTAAACATCTCTTATTCAGGTACTATAATACCCAGAGTTAATGATTTTCATTATAAATTGATACGTGTTCAACACTCGACATGAAAAATTTGCTATTTAAAATGATAAATTATTATGCTAGTTATATTTATTTAAGAAAGGAAAGCCTAAAATGTACCACAACTATACTTCAAATTTTAATAAATTACAGTAAATCTCTTGCTCTCTTTTTTTAAGACTGTTAGTGATAAAGATCTAGGATGACATTTTTAACCATAATATAAAATAAACTATAACTACTTTATGATTGTCGGTGTCTCAAGCTGCTGGTTTTAATATTCATGAAACTGAGATTCTATGATAATGAAGTCCAGATGAACAGTAGTTTTTTGAAAAATGCAAAAATCAAGGCAAATCGAGTCAGTGTACTCAGCCTTTTTAATAGCATTGTATAGTCCTTATGCTGGTAAAAAATGGAACCCACCCAGAAAACCAAACCCACTGCTGTCAAGTCAATTCTGACTCATAGCGACCCCATAGGGTTTCCAAGGCTGTAAATCTCTATAGAAGCGGGTGGCCACATCTTTCTTCTGTGGAGCCATTGGTGGTTTTGAACTGCCAACCTTTTGGTTAGCAGCCGAGCTCATAACCACTAGGTCACCAGGGCTCCAACATCTTATACAACCATAATAAAATTATGAAACTGAGGAAATTAATAACATAATACTATTAACTAAGTTATAGACCTTATTAAAATGTCACTAATTTATCAAGTAATGCCCTTTTTTCTGTTCTAGGATCCAATCCACGAATCCTTTTATAGTTGTCATGTCTCCCTGTTGTTAGTTGCCATCGAGTCAGCTCTAATGGCGATCTTATGTACGACAACAAGGTCAGGTCCTGCACCATCTTCACCGTCATTGTTGCAGCTCTTGTGCAAGTCCATCTCATTGAGGGTTTCCCTGATACGTTTGAAGAATGCTGGTCAATTATTTTGTTGAATGTCCCCTAATTTGGGTTTGTTGTTCCTTTTACTTTTAGGGAAGGCACTCACAAGTGTTTACGCCACCGTATGAGTCCACTGTTAGAATAAACATGGCCAGAGATTGGCTATCCTTAGAGCCTAATGTTCCATTGGTCACGCAGGTATTTTGTATCTCAGAAGACTTCCAGACTGAGCGACACCCAGTTCAGTAGACCTTTGCTTTTTATAGGCATGATCTCTTCTGATGATTACTTGCAATTCTACTACTCTATCTAAAAGCCTCTAAGCAAATTCAAAACAGCTGGAAATAACTGCATGCCTAAGAGTGAGAGAAATTGCTTCAGTGAGTAGAACAAATCTGGGTCTGATTAGTCGATGGATGCCTCATGGAGACAGTGATTTGGGAGTTAGGGTACAATAATAAAGGCTAATAACAGCAAACACTGTTTAGTAATTACTATGTTCCAGGAGTTGTGCTAAGTGCATTACATAAATTATCTCATTTATTCCATTTATTCTGCACAACAATCCCTTGAGATAGATACTATTATCTCTATTTTATGGACAAAGAAACTACAGACACGAGCCGTTAAATAATTTGCCTGTGATTGTGTAGTTTGAAGGGTATTTAGAGTCTGGAACAGATACCGTTTGAAGATTAATACACAGGAACAAAAAGTCTTATATACATTGATTTATCAGATGAGGATATAGTGGATGATAATAAGTGTGATGATGGATTGGGGGATAAAATAAACACTACAGAATCAGAAGCTCTTGGAGTTGAAAGATTCCTTAGCAATTATTCAGTTTAATTAACTTTTTCCCAATTGAGGTATATCTGTATTATTTTTCTACCAGATAAATGACCAGCCTTTATTAAATTCTTCGCAAGACAGCCCATTCTTTTTGGACTACCGTGACTATTAAGGAGCCCTGGTGGCGCAGTGGTTAGGAGCTGTGTGGCTGCTAATGAAAAGGTTGACAGTTTGAATCCACCAGTCTCTCCTTGGAAACCCTATGGGGCAGTTCTGCTCCGTCCTATAGGTTGCTAGGAGTCGGAATTGACTCAATGGCAATGAGTTTGGTTTTTCAGTGACTGCTAAAGTCTTTTCCCTTCTACTGGGCTTAAGACTGCCTTTTGTAATTGTCATCTGTTGTTCTAATCAAGCTTTCTGGAGTTAGCAAGATTAGTATAGTATCTCTTTCACTTGACAGTCTTTCAGATCTTGGAAGAAAACCATCATGTTCTTAAGTCTTTCCATTTCTATTTAAAAGTTCTTCAACTATTCTTCATACAATGTGATTTCCAGTCCTCTTACCGTACAGGGCTCTACCTTTTGGTTTGAGGTGAGGAAATACTGGAAGACTGTTCAGATTTGAATTTGACATGAAAGCCATTTTGTAATTAAGGGACCCTAGGTGTCAGGAAAAGAAAACAGTAAGGCCAGCATTAAGTAGCCCGTTGAGGATGAGAAGATAATCTGCAGGGGAGTCTTGTGTGGATAACAAAAGTCTGGCAAAATTCAGGGTAATATCATTCCAATAATTACTCCTTTTAAGATTTCCCTTAGAAGAACATGTAACATAGATTTCCTGAGGACATAATCTGGAGC
The DNA here is from genome assembly GCA_030035585.1 of Dugong dugon. Classification (NCBI taxonomy): domain Eukaryota; kingdom Metazoa; phylum Chordata; class Mammalia; order Sirenia; family Dugongidae; genus Dugong; species Dugong dugon. The sequence continues at coordinate 7,526,777 of CM057479.1, read as the reverse complement.
ACATCTGAATATTTATAAACTGAATTCTGCCTGGCACCTAAAATGTTTTCCTATTTTAGGAGATGTGATTGGCAAATGGGACTTTTATCTTCTGATGCTATCAGCTGATATCCTGTAGAAGCAGTTGGTTGATGGATCTCTTTTGGAGCACATGGTCCTTTTGTAATTCACCTCTGTCCCCCTCCCCTGTTTCCTCGCTTATAGCTGGACACTGACGCAGAACTCAGTCCGTCAGTTGTGCTCTCCGTTTGTTCCTTTTGTACAGTGAGCACTGTTGTTGCAGACGTCCCAAAGAAATTCTTCTTGAAATTTAAAACAGTTGAAATAAGAAAACAGTTCTTGCAAATATGTCTAAAAATCTTCGATGTTTAATGTGTTATTTTTAAATAGTGTCTTTTGGTAGAAAAAACAAGAACTTGGCAACGTAATGTCTTTTTTTTTTGCCTAATGCTGATTAAATAATCATGAACCTAAATGCTAAATACTACTGTGATTTTCAGTCAACTGAAAACCAAACTGTGCCATTCATAATTCTTTTTTAACCTTGAATTCCTTTTTGTAGCTATTCAGTAGTGTCCTGAAATGCTAGTAGCTGTAAAATTTGTGGCTATCCTATTTCTGAAGTGGGTTACATAGAAGTTCAAAAATTACTACTGCCCATAAGACAATGAGTTATACCCATCTGTAGAGAAAACCAAAAAAAATCAAACCTGTTGCTGTCAAGTAGTTTCCAACTCATAACAACCCTATAGGACAGAGTAAAACCACCCCATAGGGTTTCCAAGGAGCAGCTGGTGGATTCAAACTACCGACCTTCTGGTTAGCAGCCAGAGCTCTTAACCACTGCACCATCGGGGATCCATCTGTAGAGAGGTGAGGTAGATATTTTCAGATGGTTTTGAGATCTCATGAGCCATCGTAAAAAGCACCAAAACAGTCTTAAATAGCCCTAAAATTTGTTTGTTTTTTTATTAAAAATAGGAATTAATTTAATAGTTAAAAGTCTAATAAAAACTACAGTTTACATATGTTTGAAAATGGGAAATGTATCTTTATTAATGGAAATTTCTCTTTATTTACAAACAGAAATTCTTCAACTTGTCTCCTATGAAACATAGATAATTGTCAAAGTTTTGTTAGAATACAATTCAAATGAAGAATTAATCTTAGTAATAATATGATGCAGAAAGAAAGAAAGAGCATTGGTTGTTATATCAATCCTTTGAAAGGTTTACAAAAAATAAAAAAGAAAACATTTAGATTTTTTTTCCTGTATATTTTTAGCAAAATCAGGTTTCATAGCATTTAAGTGAAGAATTTTGATCAAAGTAGTGACTTAGGTTTTGGGGTAAGCAGCAGATTCAATTAACATATTCTGCTAAAATACTTCTAAAATTATTATTTTTTTAATGATAGCTGCTAAGGCATGCTTATTCAATCTGTATGCTGAGCAAATAATCTGGGAAGCTGGACTGTATGAAGAAGAATGTGGTATCCAGATTGGAGGAAGACTCATTAACGACCTGCAATATACAGATGACACAACCTTGCTTGCTGAAAGCAAAGAGGACTTGAAGCACTTATTGATGAAGATCAAAGACTGCAGCCTTCAGTATGGAGTGCACCTCAACATAAAGAAAACAAAAATCCTCACAACTGGACCAATAAGCAACATCATGAAAAATATTGAAAGTGTCATGGATCCACAATCAACACTCATAGAAGCAGCAGTCAAGAAATCAAATAATGTACTGCATTGGGCAAATCTACAAAAGACCTTTTTAAAGTGTTAAAAAGCAAAGACGTCTCTTTGAAGACTAAGGTGCACCTGACCCAAGCCATGGTATTTTCAATCACCTCATATGCATGTGAAAGCTGGACAATGAATAAGGAAGACCGAAGAAGAATTGATGCCTTTGAATTATGGTGTTGGCAAAGAATATTGAATATACCATGGACTGCCAGAAGAACAAACACATCTGTCTTGGAAGAAGTACAACCAGAATGCTCCTTAGAAGCAAGGATGGTGAGATTATGTCTCACATACTTTGGACATGTTGTCAGGAGGGACCAGTCCCTGAAGAGGGACATCATGGTTGGTTAAGTAGAGGGTCAGCAAAAAATAGGAAGACCCTCAATGAGATGGGTGGCTGAAACAATGGGCTAGAACATAGCAACTATTGTTAAGGATGGCACAGGACTGGGCAATTTTTCATTCTGTTGTACATAGGGTCACTATGAATCGGAACTGAATCAAGGGTACCTAACAACAACAACAAGAAGGCATTGAAAAATTAGGACTATGATTTTTGAATGCTGTGACTTCTCAGTGTATTACATGAGTCATTTAGTTCTATGAGTTTGAAAACGAAGAGTAAATCTTCAGGCATTGAAATCTCCTTTGCTCTTCTACTGTGTCATAATATTGTCTTAAACAGTAACACATAATTGTCTTCTACAGGCCATCACAGAGCTTTGGACCCTACATTCTCTACTTGTCATGTGCCCACATCAGTGGTACACACACAGCATTGTGTGCACTCTAAGCAATGCCCAGATAACTTACTGCGTTGTGGGAGGAAAATATTAGAACATTTACTTATATTTTTATTTAAAAATGAAGAAATCGAGCATATTAAGTATTAAATGTGTTTGTTGATACTGATGCCTTCACTTCAGTGCTGATATTAGACAGTTGTGTCTATGTGTGGTACTTAACATGCTTTGAAGATAGAGTTGGCTCCCCAGCAAGGTGGAGGATTTTCAATGGAGCCCACTCAACTTTGCCCCTTTTCAGTAGGGTTGCAGCTTATTACAGCTCAGGTTTGCCTGGTTAAAGAGAATAACAGTCATTATCTCTTTTTAATCAATGCTCAAAAAAATAAATAAATAAAGGATTTTAAAGGTTTCTGCAAACACACTAGAGAATGAAGGTAATATTAACAATGTAGAGATATGCAAATATCAAGGAAGGCTCTTTATCAAAGCTCTCTCAGCCTTACTAAATAGTTATTGAAGTCATCTTGAAGATGGTTATGTTGAATCTCTTCTTATTTATTTATTTTTTTTATATTTTTCTTTTTTCTTTTTTTTTTTTTTTTAATATATATTTTATTGTACTTCAGGTGAAAGCTTACAGAGCAAATAGTTTCTCATGAAATAGTAGTACACATGTTGTTTTTTGACATTGGTTAACAACCCCACAACGTATTAAGCCTCTAAATTCTCAACCTTTTTTTTTGATGAAAATTACAGATGGCCAAAGATACACCGTTTCAAAAATTTCTACATTCACAGTTCAGTGACATTGACTACGCTCTTCCAACTGTGCTGTTATTCTCACTTAAGATGAAGGCTTACAGAAAAAATAGTTTTTCATTTAACAGTTACTACACATGTTGCCCTATGACAATGGTTAACAATCTCACAGCACATCAAGAATATCCTTACTCCACCTTGTGTTCCCTATCACCAGGGGGCTTCCTTGTCCCCTTCTGTCTTCTGGACCTTGTCAGTGGACTATTGTACCTCTTTAGTCTCATTTGTTTATTTATTTATTTATTTATTTATTTATTTATTTTTATTTTATTTAAACACCATTTCAAAACTTTTTACTTACACATTTAAGTGATATTGACTATGCTCTTCCAATTGTGCTGCCATTCTCGCCCAAGATGAAGGCTTACAGGACAAAACAGCCTCCCATTTAATAGTTACTACAAATGTTGCCCTATAGCAGTGGTCAACAATCTCACAATACATCGACAGTGTCCTTATTCAATTTGTGTTCCTTATCATCAGTTTCCTACTCTCCCTCTGCCTTCTGGCCCTTGTCACCGGACTCCTGTACATCGTTAGTCCCATTTAGTTTTACTGGGGTGTCCATTCCCAGGCTTAACATCAGACCTTGAAGGTAACTTCCCCTCTGAGCTGAAAGGGTGTCTGGGGGCCACACTCTCGAGGTTTCTCTAGTATTCTTTAGGCCAGTATATCTGGTCTTCTTTTTTTTTTTTTTTTTTTGGGAGTTAAAATTATACTCTACATCCTACTCCAGCTCTGCCCAGAACCCTCTGTTGTGATCCTGGTCAGAGGAGTCATTGGTGGTAGCCGGGCACCATCCAGCTGTACTGGGCTCAGTCCCGTGGAGGCCTTGGTAGCTGTGGACCATTAGTCCTTCGGACTAATCTTTTCCTTGTATCCTGTTCTCTTCGTTCTCCCTTGTTCCCGAAGGGATGAGATCAGTGGAATATCTTAGATGGCCGCTCATAGGCTTTTAAGACCCCAGACACTACTCACCAAGGTAGAATGTAGAGCATTATCTTTATAAGTAGTGTCATGCCAATTGAGCTAGATGTTCCCCGAGATCATGGTCCCCAGAGCCCTCCGTCCAACAACTCAGTCCCTCGGGGGGTTTGGATGTGTCTTTAGGGCCTCCATGACCTTTCCTTGTGCAGGTTGTGTTAGTTTCCCCTGTACAATGTACTATCTCATCTCTCACCCAAGTTACCACTTACGTATTACCTATTTAGTATTCCCCCCCCCCCCCATCCCTGGTAACCAACAAGGATTGTTACATTTTGCATGTGAATTTTTTCATGGGTTTTTACAATAGAGGTCTCATACAATATTTGTCCTTTTGTGATTGACTTATTTCACTCAGCATGATGTCCTCCAGTTTCATCCATGTTATGAGATGGTTCACCGATTCATTGTTCTTTCTCGTTGCATAGTACTCCATTGTGTGTATGTACCATAGTTTGTGTATCCATTCGTCTGTTGATGGACATCGAGGTTGTTTCCATCGTTTTGCTATTGTGAATAATGCTGCCATGAACATAGGTGTGCATATGTCTATTCGAGTGATGACTCTTATTTCTCTAGGATATATTCCTAGGAGTGGGATTGCTGGATCGAATGGTACGTCTATTTCTAGCTTTCTGAGGAAACGCCATATCATTTTCCAAAATGGCTGTATCATTTTGCATTCCCACCAGCAGTGTATAAGAGTTCCCGTCTCCCCGCAGCCCCTCCAACATTTGTTATTTCCAGTGTTTTTGATTCGTGCCAGTAATGCCGGGGTGAGATGGTATCTCATTGTGGTTTTAATTTGCATTTCTCTAATGGCTAGTGATCGCGAGCATTTCCTCATGTGTCTGTTGGCCATTTGAATGTCTTCCTTGGTGAAGTGTCTGTTCATTTCCTTTGCCCATTTTTTGATAGGATTGGTTGTCTTTTTGTTGTAGAGGTGTTGGATTTTCTTGTAGATTATGGAGATTAGACCTTTGTCTGACTTGTACTGTCCAAAAATTTTTTCCCAGTCTGTAGGTTCTCTTTTAACTCTTTTGGTGAAATCTTTTGAAGAGCATAGATGTTTGATTTTTAGAAGATCCCAATTATCTAGTTTATCTGTTGGGTTTTTTGTGTTGATGTTTATGGTTTGTATCCTGTTAATGCCATGTATTAAGGTCTGAAGTGTTGGTCCTATTTTTTCTTCTATGAATTTTATAGTTTGAGGCTTTATATTCAGGTCTTTGATCCATTTTGAAGTAGTTTTTGTATATGGTGTGAGGTATGGGTCCTGTTTCATTTTTCTACAAATGGATATCCAGTTTTGCCAGCACCATTTGTTAAAAAGACTGTCTTTTCCCCATTTGATGTATTTTGGGCCCTTGTCAAAAATCAGGTGACCGTAGGTGGATGGATTTACATCTGAGTTCTCAATTCTGTTCCATTGGTCAATGTCTCTGTTGTTGTACCAGTACCAGGCTGTTTTGAGTACTGTAGCTGTATAGTAGGTTCTCAAGTCAGGTAGTGTGAGTCCTCCAACTTTATTCTTCTTCTTCAGTAGTGCTTTACTTATTCGGGGTTTCTTCCCTTTCCATATAAAGTTAATAATTAGTTTTTCCATCTCTTTGAAGAATGTTGTTGGTATTTGTATCGGAATTGCATTGTATTTGTAAATTGCTTTAGGTAGAATTGCCATTTTCACAATGTTGAGTCTGCCTATCCATGAGCATGGCATGTTTTTCCATTTATGTAGATCCCTTTGGGTTTCATGCAGCAGTGTTTTGTAGTTTTCTTTGTATAGGTCTTTTATATTCCTGGTCAGATTTATTCCCAAGTATTTTATCTTTTTAGGGGCTATTGAAAATGGTATTGATTTCCTGATCTCCTTTTCATCGTTCTCTTTACTGGTGTATAGGAATCCAACTGATTTTTGAATGTTTATCTTGTATCCTGCTACTCTGCTGAATCTTTCTATTAGTTCCAGTAAATTTCTCGTGGAGTCTTTAGGGTTTTCTATGTATAGTATCATATCATCTGCAAACAGGGAGAGTTTAACTTCTTCATTACCAATTTGGATGCCCTTTATTTCTTTCTCTTGCCTTACTGCTCTAGCGAGAACTTCCAGCACAATGTTAAATAGGAGTGGTGATAAAGGGCATCCTTGTCTTGTTCCTGTTTTCAGGGGGAATGTTTTCAGCCTTTCTCCATTAAGAATGATGTTGGCTGTTGGTTTTGCATAGATGCCCTTTATGATGTTGAGAAATTTCCCTTCTATACCTATTTTATTGAGAGCTTTTATCAGGAATGGGTGTTGGACTTTGTCAAATGCCTTTTCTGCATCAATTGAGATAATCATGTGATTTTTTTCCTTCCTTTTATTTATGTGGTGGATTACGTTGATGGATTTTCTAATGTTAAACCATCCTTGCATACCTGGTATGAATCCTACTTGGTTGTGGTGTATTATTTTTTTTATATGATACTGAATTCTATTGGCTAAAATTTTGTTCAGAATTTTTGCATCTATATTCATGAGAGATATTGGTCTGTAATTTTCTTTTTTTGTGATGTCTTTGCCTGGTTTTGGTATCAGCATTATGCTGGCTTCATAGAATGAATTTGGAAGTGTTGCTTCCTCTTCTATGCTCTGAAATAACTTGAGTAGAACTGGTACGAGCTCTTCTGTAAATGTTTTGTAGAATTCTCCAGTGAAGCCATCTGGGCCAGGGCTTTTTTTGGTTGGGAGTTTTTTTATTACCTTTTCAATCTCTTCTCTTGTTATGGGTCTGTTCAGATTTTCAATATCACTTTGTTGTAGTTTGGGTAGGCCGTATGTTTCTAGAAATTTATCCATTTCCTCTAGGTTTTCAAATTTGTTGGAATATAGTTTTTCATAATATTCTGTTATAATCCTTTTTATTTCAGTTGGGTCTGTTGTAATGTCCCCCATTTCATTTCTTATTTGGGTTATTTGTGCCCTCTGCTGTTTTTCTTTTGTCAGTCTGGCCAGTGGTTTGTCGATTTTGTTGATTCTTTCAAAGAACCAACTTTTGGTTTTGTTGATTCTTTCTATTGTTTTTCTGTTCTCTATTTCATTGATTTCTGCTCTGATCTTTACTATTTCCTTTCTTCCGGTGGTTGTAGGCTTTTTTTGTTGTTCTCTTTCTATTTGTTTGAGTTCTGTAGTTAATGTTTTGATTTTGTCCCTTTCTTCTTTTTTGATATGTGCATCTATTGCTATAAATTGTCCTCTGAGGACTGCCTTTGCTGTGTCCCAAAGGTTTTGGTATGATGTGTTTTCATTTTCATTTGATTCTAGGAATTTTTTAATTCCATCTCTGATTTCTTCTATTACCCATTGATGTGTAAGCAGATTATTATTCAGTTTCCATGTGTTTGATTTTTTTTCCTTGCTCTTTCTAGTGTTAATTTCTACCTTGATGGCATTGTGGTCAGAGAAGATACTGTGAATTATCTCAGCATTTTGGATCTTGTTGAGGATTGCTCTGTGGCCTAAGATGTGGTCTATTCTGGAGAACGTTCCATGTGCATTGGAAAAGAATGTGTACTTTGCAGCGGTTGGATGGAGTGTTCTATATATGTCTATGAGGTCCAGTTGGCTGATTGTGTCCTTTAGGTCTTCTGTATCTTTGCTAAGTTTCTTTTTAGTTGTTCTGTCCTTTACTGAGAGTGGTGTGTTGAAGTCTCCTACTATTATTGTGGAACTGTCAATTTCTCTTTTCAGTGCTGTTAGAGATTTTTTTATGTATTTTGGAGCCCTGTCATTGGGTGCATAGATATTTATTATGGTTATGTCTTCTTATTTATTTTTGCCAGTATAATTTGTAGGGTAGAAATAAACAGCTTGATCTATTCTGAACTGAAATGAATTCTGTTTCCCAACTACCTGAAATTTGGAGGAATGAAAGTGGAAGGAATGTTCACGTTTAAATCGGAGTAACACAATGGGCATTGGGCTGGTAGACGGGCATCATTTAGTTTTCCGTCATTGTTGTATGGAGCTGACCAGTCAAACTAGGAGTGCTGTATTTGTATGGAAAAAGCAGAATTCTGATGTTTGAGAACCTTCCATAATACTTGAACATTTTTCTTATTTTATAGGTAGAAAATATTATCAATGTCAAAGACATGCATTTCTTTAACTATACAAATGCATTAAATCTTTCTTATGTGTAGTTAACCAGATTTGCCGTTTGTTGGTTTTGTTTTTAATTTGGTCTTTGAGTAGTTAAACTCTCTCTGTTTCATTCTTTTTATTCTGCTTTTATTTCTCATTAATGAAGTCTAACAGTAGTTAACTGGGAGAATGGTAGACTCTTTGTAGATACGTGTGCGTTACATGTAATGGACATGTGTTATTGTTGTCCAAGCAGCATCTTTTCATCTTTACTCTTTAATTTTGGAAACTTCTCTATCAATGGTAGGGCTATCAATCACATATCCCCAAATCTTCCACTAATGTCATGCTCACAGAGCTGAGCGGGGCCTCAGACTCAAACCAGGACTTCTGCCAAAGTTAAATGAAAGAGAGCTCTCTATTTGCTGAAATCTCTGGCAGTAAGAATCAAGTACACTTGAAGCTTTCAGTAGCCATTTTGCACCACTTGGGGACAACTCGCCCAAGAATGAGGTCAACACAAAGAAAAGCACCGATAAGGAGAGAGAAATGGAGTCCTGATGTTTGAGGCTCTGATCAGTCCATGTCTACTCCTGGCCACACTGCAGGATTCTCATTTACTCTAACAACTGAATTCCCTATTTTTGTTTAAGTTAGTTTGCTGTCTTAGTGTCTGCCACGTGCCACTAAAATGTTTCTAAGACAATATAGTATAGAGAAAACCATATGAATGTGTTGATTTGACCTACAAAAATGGCAGTTTCATGTGATTGTAGTATTTTCTGTCATATGGGGAAATCAACTTTCATGTGGGCAAGCTACACAAATTCACTGAAAAGTTTAAAGGCATTC